>OX291554.1:8738945-10086927 GCA_946406115.1 Apoda limacodes
CTAACTTTCAGGTCTCTACAATCAGCAGTTGAGGCTGTGCGTTGATCCGTCAGTCATTCAGGACAAAGCACTTTATATGTATAGATTTGGACTTGCTAAATCCTAATTTGGGCTATGGAATCTGACATTTAATGATTTGGACTATTCTATTTATAAAATGAATATCGTTTTTTTACTGTTTTAGTAACCCAATTCACGTTTTCGGTTTCAGCAATTTACCGCTAAGGGACCGATTGAAAGTGAAGGCCGGCCGTGTTTATTTAAGTGTGTGTTTATTTAACGGGAAGTGTTCGGTTGTCGTCGGTCGGTTCGGTTTGCACTTAGCTTATTGCCTAATGTGGAGAGACAAATATGGGATCGGTCGGCCGGTCGGTCAGGCAACACAGTTTATTGTTTATTTAAAAGGCTTTTCCAAAGCAAAGGTAGAGAGTATAGAAGTGTGTCAATGTATTTGAACAGGGTTTCGTAATATACATACCTACATTCATAAGATTGGCTGCTTTTCAGACGGGTAAGTAGAGATATTATAACAGACAACTCCTTTCAAGAACGGATTCAATTTTATTCGAATATCCTACTAATATTATAAATGTTAAAGTATGTCTGGATGGATGTTTGTTACTCAATCATGCTTTAACCACTGGACGGATCATAATGAAAATTGACACTCATATATCAAATTAATTCGTTAATAACGCTAACACAAAACAGTTTTAAGTTTTTGACTTTTGAAATCAAACTTTAAAAATATTATACACTATAATACCCTATCAACCTACGTTAATTACATTTTCACTAATTCAATATAGCAAAACAAAAGATAATCACAATTGAACCTATACCATACTTTACTTTACACATCTTTTAGTTTTTCTCATAAAACAAAATCTCTCGTCCTCCTAACTTCCATTTACATTTATCGCTTTTAATTCAAGTTAACCAGTGTTCATTTGATTCTAAATTCAAACCGCGTTATAGAACCTACCCGTATCGACCTACAATTAATCCCTAACTCAGCTTCTTCTTTCTGAATATTTCTGAATAGGAAGGCACACAAAAAATTAATAAACAATCTATAAATACAATGGTGTTTCATACTCGCTTATACTTTTTCATCAACAATTCAAAATTAAAAACAATATTAAGATACTCATCTTAACTAGATTTGGTAACGCATCACCATGCATTAAGTGCAATACCTGCCTAACTTACTTTAACATGTTGCAATAACACAAAAATTCCTACTGTCGGCTTGCATTAGACTTTATAAACCTCATATTTATTCTATTTCTAATTAATTGATAAACAACTTTACTAAATACCTATAACTCCTTAACAATTACTAAATTCATCAACTATGAGAATATTTATTTTACATCAAATACCTACCATACATTCTAAGAATCTCATAAACTTTCATTTCCTGAATTATAATTAAACAAAGTTTTCTTTTTTATATCGCGCATATTCTTAAATTATAACACCTTTACTTTACATTTAATACCTTCATAAGAAAATGAAGAAAATAACGTCATTTACACGTTCCATTCCATTTACCACTTTTCTTTTCCCTTGCTAACTAATAATAAAATTCATTAACCACAATAACAATTTTAGGATGGAGTCATTTCCTTTAATTACGCTAACTCATTAATACAATATACTAATAAAAACAATTACCTTTATGTCCTTTATTCATTAAAGTCATATGTCATATTCGCATTTCAAAATTAACGAAAGTCGCGGAAATTACTTCGATTCGAATACGAATAAAATATTTTTTTTTTCTCAAGGTTCACCCTTACCTTTTTTTTATAGGAATTGCTATCCTACCTAAAAAAATACTAGACACCTGCGGCTCACACTTGGCCCTAATCCTGCTTGGAGCCTATTTGGATTATACCTAATGACTCAGATCACTCTTGACCTACATCTTATTCGACCATAATCACTATTCCAATACCATTGGTCCGGATCACGCTTGACACAGATCACCCTTGACCTAAATATCTTTCAACCATATATCTCATTACAATACCTTTAAAATATCAATGGTTCGCACTTGGCTCTAACCTATTTTACTCATCAATCTATCGTTACATTATTTACCTACGGATCCTTACACATTATGCCTATTCACCCTTGACAATATTTTATGTCATTACATATTTAGCATACGCAAAAAAAATAAACTATACACAAAACCCTCTATCTCCTCCAATCATACACTGTTTACAATACCTTTTTATTTAATTCTTTATTTTTATTATAAAAATCTACCTTCGGAACCTTACTTAGATAAACTAAAACTCCTCTTGACTTCATCTAACCATTTTTTAGTGGAAACTATCACTATTAAAATAACCAAAAATATTCTCTACGGAACCTTATCTTACTTCAACCTTCTCTATGCTTAACCTATTTTCATATGACGACTTTGTATTTTTCTAAAAAAATCTCATATATCAAACCCTACTAAACTTTTCAACGAAATAACCTACACCTATTAAAATTCCTACAATTCTCTACTAAATCCTACTAGTATGACTACCTCCTACTACTATAAACTTACCAAACCCTCGTTTCCTATGAACTCTTTTTTATCTTAATCTATGCTCCTACAATATTTACTAACCTCTAGCGTGTACTTAGTACAAGGTACAAGTTACTCATGACTTGGTGACCTTCTCTTCCTGCTTTACTCGTTTCTATACTCCTCTTTATGGCTTCTTCTATCATATTTCATCTACACTATCTTCTGACCATTTATTTATACCAAAACCTTATTTTGACATGTTTACCAACCATTATAATACGACAAAAATGAACATACCCTATTATTTTACGTTACCATGACAACTAAAATAACATGGCTCACTCCTTCAACCTTTATTGCTATGACGACTTCAATAAACATCCTACGCTCTATACCTATTGGATTTTATCGGATAACTTTTCATGATATCCTATAATGACTTTTCATTATCACTCGACATTACCTAAGTTTGATTTTCAAACTTCTAAACTTTTAAGAAATTACCTATTTCTCTCAAGTATTTTTCGGTCTCGCCCGTCGATCAAATACTAATTTATGCCACTGCTGTACTCGCACTATGCTTCGGCTTACTTTTCCTAAGGAATCTAATTGGCGGAAGTTTTCGTAGCTCTTCCTTACCATGTAGCAAAAATTAACACACATAATATATGTAAGCGGTAAACTTACGTGCTTGCCACTTACCCTCGTCGGCTTCATGCGACTATAATTCCTTACTTTTCGTTGCTGCCCAATCTTACCATAGAAGGAAATAACCAACAACAAAAGAAGATACATAAATTCTATGTAGCTTTGCCCGGTTTTATCTTCTTTTTTAATTAATTTGATAGATTTGAACCTCGCGACTTTTGTCTAATCTTTCTGCTCGATTCTTGCACGCATGATTGCTTAACCTTAGAGTCTTACTCTCCTTGCTCGGCCCTATAACACCCTTTTGAGATACTAATCTCCTCCCTATCTTCCACCATTCCAACACTGCCCTATCCTTGACTACATTTGTAGCCAGCACATTGTATACATTCTCCGACTCTCTTGGTTCCAAGATATATGGCTTTAATTGAGGAAACGATACTATTACCTTGTCGCCGATATATACATTTTGCTTAATCAAGTCAATATGACAGTTAAACTTATGCAAAGAGTCAAGATCTAAAATTGGAAATTTGCAACCTTCCAGAACAATAAAGTCTACTTCAAAGACTTTTTCTGCAATTTTGATATCGATGCTATGCAATCGATATCCTTGGCTCAGTGTACCGTTAGCCAAAGTCATTCGCACTACTTCTTCTTCACGTACATCTTCCTCTGCGAATAATTTGTGGAAAATACTTTCTGGCAAAATGGATATCTCTGATCCTGTGTCCATGATACACGGCATCTTATTTCCACGTAAAGTAATCGGAATCTTTACGAGATTAGGTGCATTCCTAATCGTATTAAAATTAACAACACATTCTCGATTCTCCATATCGTTGTTTTCTAAGCCCCCTGCTGGTTCTGTACATGACCGCATCTGCCCATGCTCCCTCTTTACAGACTTTCTACTATTATAAAATTTTTAATTACTGAAATTGTTTCGTTGGTAGTAATCTCGGCATTTATTTACATCTCTCTTTAGTCTTTTTCCGTAAGTCATCTTTTCAAAAACACAATTATATTTTTCCAGGGCGATGGTCTTGCCGACTTATTCCATGGATAACCAGCTTTCCGCGGGTGGCTAGAATAATATCATGCATAACATTTTGGACAATACTATTTACCTTTCTACAACTATTCTCTACAGGACACTCTGCCATCTTCTCTACTACCCTAATGGGATTCTTTAATTTAAATATGTACAACGGTATTTTTTTTTCCTGCCACTGGTATAATACGCTCGATTCAAATCGTCGGATAAATATAATGTCCTCATTTGTGACATTGCACTTCGCTGCCTGTGCCAAAAGTCTATACAAGTATGGCTCTACAGCTTCCTGTGGCTGCTGTGGCATTGCGTAGAATACTTGCATCGGATCCTTAGGTTCTACTTTAGACCTAATACATTTTACAATCTCTTCGTATGTCGTGCTAGATTCTAATTTCTTCTACACGGACAGATAATTGCGCCAGTGATCTGGTAATAACAATTCCAGAACCTGCCGACCCTTTGTTGCTTTGTCTTACCCCATCAAGACAACGTGCACCTCAATGTCGTTGAGGGCTTTCAATACCTCCGACCCATCACCTGACATTCTCCTAGATAGCTCTTGAATATTTTGAGACATTATTGCTAATTAAATTTTAACTTTATCTATCCCTTTGTCACCTGTTTTAGCAGACAACGACGTACTCCACCGTATGCAGCGTGCGGGGGCGTAAAGAAGCTGCTACTAATAAAAAATCGGTATTGGGAGATCTTTTCTATATTCAAATGTTCTTTTATACTGCCACAAGAATAAACATCATTTAGGCACAACTTCTACCTAGGAGAATTAGTATACAAAAACAACTTAGCTTATGTACTTCTTCGATTATTAGGTCATCCTTCCATAGACCTCGGGTCGTCTTTCCATTACAATTGATAACTTCTACATTTAGTCGCAATGGTGGCGATGCGTATTAAATATTGGATACAGGAGTATCCAATATATCCTAAGTCTACTGGCAATGTTAAACCATTCTACATATTCTAGGGCTCGCTGATAGAGACAGGAATCGGCCCTCCAAACCTATACCTATAGACTTGTCCGATCTATATTTTTCACTGGAATGTCAATCAATATAAAAAATAATGACAAACTCTAAATTCCGATTGTTTTTATTTAAAAACACACTGACACCATCTATTATATTTTCATAAAAACACTACGAAGTATTTGCTGCGTAAAAGCGTTCGCTAGCATATTTACTTCCTTTATACTTAACAAGAGGTCGTAACCTCTACAGTATCCATATGATACTCGTATGTATATGTTAATGTTATGTATCTACATTCAAATATTTTTAAGCATAATTTCCATGTCTGAAAAAAATTACAAAAAACTATGAAAAGTAGGAAAGTGGTGGTTTAATGGCTTCAGGCGCAAATGTATAAATAGGTTACACGTTAAGGTCGATGCATTACAAACGCCTCTTATCCACAAAAAAAACAGTAAATTTGAAAATTGAATCAATCAAATCAATAGCGAATTAAAATTATCTACATTTATATAATCCATTTGAATATATAGCACCAACCATATGACACCAACTTTAAACGGTAATTCAGATCAGATTTTTGGCAATAAGTAATTATTTTTACCTTTTTAGTACATCTTTTTGAAGCCGGTTGTTTTTTTTTGTTAAAAAGTTTCAATTTTTTGCTTTTAAGCGAAGAATTGCTTTTTTTTTCGTACACTAAAAACATTCATACTTGTAACAAAATTTTATACAATCATCAACATAAAAGGCGCATCTCACCAGTTCAAAATTAACATCAATTATTTTATTTCTCCAAAAGCTTAAGTTTTGAATCGGCTTCATTGATATGGGACCACCTCAGGAACTAACTCTTTCGAATAAAAAAATATGTTATGAAATCGGTTCACAATTGACGGAGAAATCGGTGGACATACATTAAAAAAAATATACCCGTCGAACATAGAACCTCCTCCTTTTTTTGAAGTCGATAAAAAAGCAAAACTAATACCTAATTTATTTCGTATAGTGTTAATTAAGTACCGTTGGAAATCATCGCGTGAAATCAGACTAGGGTAAAACACCCAAATGTCGGCCCCTCAACGTAAAACGCAACTTTCAGTCTTAACCGCGCTTGAACCTAGAAGTTTTTCACCGATGACTTTGCACTGTTGGGCTATTTGACATTTACACTTTATGATTTTATTTATGCGCTCAAAAGCTGCTTCTGGCGACAAGAACGCTGGCTCATTTCTCGCTCAGAGAATCACTATTTCGATACTGAGTGAAAATGCAGCCAGCGTTCATGGATCTCTACCACGCGGGGACACACTTTTTTATAATTAGCGTTCAATTTTCTGAGTAGGTATAAACAAACAATATTTTATGTTATTTTCAGTGATTATAAACATCTTAAATTACGTAATAAAGAATAATAAGCGTGTTAAGTTTTGTAGGGCAAATTTCCCTAATATCGGCCAGTAAAGGATGTTCTAAATCGTAATCAAAACTAGGCATTAGATATTATTTATTTGTGTCACTTAAAATCGTAAATTGCACCATATTGCATACATATCCAAACTAGATTTAATAAAGACATGATTGATGCCGAAACCTTTTACCTCCACCGAATTTGAACCTGACTATAAGCCTAAACGTTTTAGGGGCCAAACTTAGGCCGGGGCGAGATTAGGACGTTTTACCCTACTCGGATGTAACTAATTTTTTTTCGTTACGTCTGTCATGGCGCTCGCTGGCTATATAAAACCGCTCTCCAGGGACCGGTTTGTTTCTTTTTTATTGGCAATTTGTAACCTTGTGTGTTTTAGGAAGTTGGCATTTAAGTTTCGGTTAAAAATAATAATATATAAGTAAGTTTTGCATCTACTTACTAGACTAATACCATAATCATTCGAAAATGTAGCTATTGTGCTGGTGACCTATAGAGTACATTATATATACCTACTGAGCCGGTGACCGCAATTCGATTCAACCACAAATCTATATTGAATATCGGTGATGCCATGTAAATTTTGAGATATTATGCATAGAGAGGTATTTAAAACTGTCACTTTTACTCTTGTGCATTTTTGATAATTGCACATTTCAAACGTAATTTATAAGTATACGTTTATTTTAAAGAAATAATAATAAGAATCTAAATTATATTGTATGCGTTTTGTAGATGAAAAGCAGGTAGGTACATTAGATATACCCATATATGCTATTGCAACGTACCCATATACCAAGGACTACAGTATGGGGTTCTTCAAGAAAGAATTTATTAGATTCCTGAAGCCGTGCTGCAAGCATCCATAGGCTACGGTGACCGGTTACCATCAGGCGGACCGTAAGCTTGTTTGCCACCTTAGGCCACCTTAAAAAAAAAAATACCTTATTGGGAACAGTTTCGAGCTATTAGGACTTTGGAATTCGAGAGAAAAATTCATGGTTTCGAGACGAGGTAAGTCAGCTTGCCATACATATTTGTTTCAAATTCCAGATTCCAGATCAAGACTGTTCCCAATAAGGACCCTTAAAGTACCAGGATGTATATTTATTTATAGGGGACGTTAAATATGTATTTCTGACAATAATGTGTGTCACTTGCTACCGGTTTCTATATGGAGTCAGATTTTAAGTGATTTATCAACGTAATACTTCATTATAACAAACAACTCCTGGCTACTTATAAAGTCCTAGTACATCAAATCTTACAAATTCATTATAATAAGCTATATAAGTATCTTCTATGTGATATAGTGATATATGCCTAAGGATGGTAAAAAACCTTTGTCATATTCCGCTAAATAACGGTTGCAAAAAACCTGTCTGAAAGAGTTCGTATATCCACGGTTAGTGTGTCACGCTGTATCTCGCCAAACAAATACTTGTTAAGGATATTGTAGTAATATTTATTTATATGTTAAACTTGCAAATTGTTGTTAGCTTCACTATAACTGCTTAAAAGAATTACCAGTTCAAATTAGTTTCAAAAAATATTCAGCTATAATCTCGAAGAATACTTATCGTCAACTCAAATATTCACAATCATGACTGATATCTTTGAAGTTTTTTACAAATTGTACGAATTCATCGAAACGAAACTTTTCCAATATCGCCTTCCAAACTCCCAACGAATGCCTTGATGTGATTCATAAGTCGTTATGACGAAGAATCCTATCAAATCAAATATAATAAATTTATTCATTTATATCGTATAATCTTGAATATCTGATTTATTCGGATTCTGTCAATCAGAATTTTCTTGACATTAATTACTTTCTATTTTATTATGTTTTCTACTAAATAAGATTAACCATAGGGCTAGTATGGGCTTTTAAAATTAAATTAATAAAAAAACCCGACTCCCAGAACTAAAAAGAAGGAAACAAGTGCCCCTAAAACATACCAAATATTTAACTATAAGCAGCCGGGACTCATTTGAAGGTAACTACTATATTGTGAGCAATCCGTACTACTGTTTATTCTTGCATTAAACTTTGACTAAATTTGACACAGCAAAAATAAACAAATTTGTAACTAGAGACGTTTAAAATACCCAGACCGATATTAAGGCGCAGTGACTGTCTAACTGGCGCCACCAAAAGATATTCTTTATTTTCTTTTTGTACAAAAGACAGTTTAAAAATGTTATTAACCAATTATTTAGAACTGGTTATAGAGATTGCTGTCATCGTGTGAAGAACAAAGGAGCCCAAGAAAATCAATGCAGCTCAAATAAGGTTGGACAATATGTTAAGCACCGACCACAAAACTGCAAGTATTCAAGTTCGCAGCCATCTACCTCGGGCCTGGCGCATATTATCGACTCAAATGTGAGTGGTGCCTAAGGATGTTGACAATTGTGTGAAGATCGAATATTTAGTCAACAAGTGCCAACATGGACAGTGGGGGACTAGTCAGACTATTGGTCGTTAACGATCCAATCTGGAAATTATAAAATTCACGAAAAGCTAATGGTAGTAACCCGACTTTTACCTGCCCCATTTTTATATCCCAAGATTGTTCATTGAACTGCGTGCAAAACTGCAGGGCACGGTTTGTATGAAAATCTATATGTCATTTATATCATCTCTTAAGTTGCTGCAAACTTGTTATAATGCCAATAAATATTGATGATATGGTATTTCTCGCAATTGATTATTGTATCTTCACCCAGTTCTGAGCTTCTCTGAAAATTTAATAGTTCTAGCTAGTCGGGAAGTAATCGAAATTACGACTGCAAGATTTGACCCAAACAAGTGAAACTAATAAAAAAGTTGATCATTAAAAAAATTACTGTGTTGGTTGCTCGGTGGTATAAGAGACTACTGATATTTAGAATACTCCATATTCAGAGCGACCAGCGAACTAAAACCCCAAGAGACACGTTTTTCAAGAGAATCTGATATTAACAGTATAACAGTATTTTTTACGGGATTTACTGCGCAAATCTGCAGATTTACGAGCAGTCCGTTGGTCAATAGACATTCATTCACGTATTTTTATTGACTATTTGACTACAATGTGTATCACTTAAGGGGGCTCATTCAATTACCTACATCGTGATTTGTATTGAAGACATGTATTAGAAATAAATATAATATTTATGTATTTATATGTAAACACTAGTGTGTTATTCCCGCGACTTTGTCCGCTTGAACTTTTGAAATAAAGAAAGCTTTTACTGTTTATGGTTTTACTAAAATATATATATATAAATATATATATATAAATATATATATCAGAATGCTAAAACAAATTCTCATCCCCTATTTTGCCTTTCAAGTTGATTTTCCAAACAGTGAAACGGTGAAATTAATTTTCTTTTTCTTAATTTTCAACCTAATCCAATCAAATACCAATTTTTAAGCATTTAGGTTCAAATATGACGTATTTGCATACATAGTTACTTTCAACCCCTATTTTACTCCTTTATGGGGGTGGATTTTGTGAAATCCTTTTTTAGTGCTTGCTTGAGTAATTAAAGGAGGTACTCAAACGAAATTTCCAAAACATTAGTCAGTCAGTTATTTTTTTATATTAGTTTTTAATAGATTACAAATTGCTGGTATGATTAAATTAAAAGAAGTTTTACAGCGTTATAGACAAACCGCCGAACGAAGCTGTTTTGTGTACTTAAATAATTAATATATTTTGCCGTCTACAGATTCCATATATAGAATCTATATTGATATCACTAAATAGTATACCTACTTGTTCAACAAAGTCGCTCTCCGCCTCCCTCCGCGTTCTTCGCGAACGATTTTGATGATATTTTTTGGGTGTGTTGCAAGTGGGAGGTTAAGATAATTGTTTTTATTATAATTGGAATTGTTAGGTGGCGCTGCACTCTAGCTCTTTAAGGGCAGCACAACGTGTGCCGGGTCAGTTATTAATACTAATCTGCTAATATTATAAATGCGAAAGTAACTCTGTCTGTCTGTCTATTACCTTTTTACGCTTAAACCGCTATACCGGTTGAGATTAAATTTGGCATGGAGACACTTTGAGTCCAAGAAAAGGACATAGGCTACTTGAAAACGCCAAGTGTGATTTGGTTTTTTTTTCTAATTGAGAAACTGCCGTTGAAATTCTATATCCGTAACTAAATTTAGGACGGCTAAACCTGCGGGCATAAGCTAGTTACCTGTAAATGCGAAAGTTAATTTGTTTGTCCATACTTCACGTCGCAACGTAGCATCCAATTGAGCTAAAATTTAAGCACAGGGATAGTTAAAGAGGCGAAGAAAGACATACGCTACTTTTTATGCCGGTACACGAAAAGAAAGGAATATTAGAACCAACAATACGAATATTCTTAAAAATATTATTTAATTCTAAGTAAATATTATCTTTAGTATATATTCTGGATTTGAAAAACGTGCACTTCTTGAGTCAAGAATAAAATATTCTTGAATTATATTTTCCAACAAAGAATATATGCTTAGCAAAAGAAAACGATTGTCTCATTTTTAACCAAGAAAATAGAAAATTATCAACTCAAGAATATAAATTCTTGTTTGAAAACACACGTTACTTGATTTAAAAAGACTTTAAAGAGAATAAAATTGTTAATGTGAGAATATTTTTCTCACTTCAAGAATTATTATTTATTTTGACTTAAGAGTATAATATTCTTAACCCCTGAGTGGACGCGCTATGAGCATTTTGCCGCCCTCACAAAAAAACGTTAATAATTCGTAAAATAATTGCGGGTTAAATTTGTTTTTTAGTAGCTGCCCCCAATTTAGTACACAACTTGATTCGAAAGCCATCAGCTCATCAGTAATGAGAAGTTACATTGTGTTGGTCCAAGACCCGATACAGTCTTGAAGCAAAACAAATAATTCTTGATTTAGAAATAACGATTCTTGGCAAGAGATATTTCAGTAAAAAGTTTAATAAATATGAGATTTTGATCCAAGAATATATATTCTCAGATTAAAATAGCCAAAGTGTTATTTCAAGTAGTTCATTGTTTTTGGATTATGCGATACAGTCAGTCAGAAAGTATACAGTTTTGTTATTTATTTAGTTACACTTATAACAAAACATAAAATGAAAAAAGGGTTAAAAAACTTTATAAGATTTACAAGTGCTCAAATTGGTTCATAAAATTTCAGATATCCGCAACAATTTCCCTAAATTAATGCGTGTAGATACGATACGCACTTGGCCGGTTGTTTTGTAATTTGGTTACTAAAAGAGATATGTCTCGCAGAATTGTGTTACGCAACACGCCTATCCAATTAAAATTATAATAAGTAATTTGTATAATTATTTGTTCGGACCTTACAATATTTCCCTCGGATTAATTTTCAACATATTCTCTTACGTATTGATAAGCTGATCATAACGCTCCTAAAACGAAACAGTTAAGTAGGCAATCCAATTTTGGAAGAACTATATAACTAACAAATCCACTACAATAAAATGCCTGTTTTAGCTTTAGACCGAGGTCGACTAGCAATCATCGCGGCCTAGTTACTACACAGAACGCCTTTATATAGCAATCTTATATCGAGGCCTTTCAAATGTCTAAACTTATGTTATTTCAGAAAGAAATATAAATTTATTACATAAAGTTTAACATAACTGGAATAAATTTCCGTTTCAAATAAACGCGTTAATCTCATGTATAGCTTTTTGCTATATTTGCTAAACGCATAATTATCCATATAATTAGACAGTGAATTATTAAAAAAAAACAATTTTTCATAAAATAAATTGAATGTATGAAATCAACAAAACCTGTACTGTGAATGTATATGGGTCTTGGGAGTAAAGAAATTGGCGATATGGGATAATAACACATTTTCAGTGGCAATATGTTTATAGTTTGACTCGGCTTCACCTTAAAATACAGTTTTAGTCAACCTAAAATTTGTTAATTTTCTATTTGTCGTATTTTTACTGTTTTCTTTAAGTATACCTTTACCTAAAGCAAACAAATCCTTTTATTGTCTGTAACAATAAAATTCACTTTCATTTAACATCACGCATGGAAGGCAAACAAAACGGGAAAAACAGAAATAAAAAATAATTTCCATTTATAATATGATTTTTCTCCATCGAGAAACCTGCAGAAATTTGCGGTTCTTAGGGAAACTGCTCCTTCGTTTATTACTGTGGCTTCCGCGTTCCGTCTCCTGTCTGACGTTTTAATTTGATGAGCGGAATGTGAAAATGGCATTAGATTATGCGGAGATGACATCTAATAAAATGTAAGTAATATTAAACTAATCTGCTGCTAGTTAGAATTAGGCGTATGGATAAAAATGTTTGCGACATGTTACATTTATTATTGTACCGAAGAAACGAGGCTCAAAACTAACAGTCCCGATAAAGAGCTCCCACAGGGATACCTAAACCTTTAAGGGGTGCTTGGCAAAATAGCAGAATTAGGCTAGTTTATATAACCATGTATGTATATATGTTTGAAACTATGCTAAAATTCAGCACAACAAAGTAAGAATTGTGCAATTTGTTAATAATAAGCACGTATTTAATATACCTTTTACCTACCTTGTGAATGAACTTGAATTGATTTCGAAATGTCTTGAAATACGACTTTGAAACAGTAAAATGTGAAGTTTTATACTTAACTACACAAATAGTAAGTTTGTTTGTTTGTTCCTGCAGAAATAACTGTAACAGAATTCCACATGGACGATCTTCCTAATTTACAATCAATGAGTTCGGGCAGCGCCGCGTGCACAAGCTTGTCCTTATTAAGAAATAAAACCTTTAATGAGAAATTTTTATTAGCAAAACTAGTATTGTAAGTAAGTGATTCAAAAAATATTATAAGCATTCTATCAGTCTAGAACTACATATAATTTTAAGCGCTGGGTTCTCTTTCAAACTCTTTTCAGATTCGGGTTGCACTACTCTGGAATGATACTCCTTATGACTTCAGGAAATCTTCGCTTCCTAACCGCTAAGACCGCTTCATATTTAAAAAGAAACTTTATCAATATTATTTAAGCAAAACTTAATGTAGATAAAATTGTTATTAAGTATGATATTAATTAAATGATCTTGGATATATTGTATCTATGCATTTTTTTTTTTTTTTTTTTTCTTATTTATTAATGTATGTATTTATGTATATATGTTTGTATGCATGTATGTATGTATATATATATATATTCATATTTACATATGTATATGTTATAATTGATATATTTTTTTTTTTGTTATTTAGGTTTTTATATGTCTTATTTATGTATGTGTATAGGTTTAATTTTAGTATATATGATTTTCTTTACGTAATCATGATGATGCTCCCACTTTGCTTCTTTATATTACCTAAAGGTTGGCTGGCTTTTTGGGCAAAACTGTACAATTAAGCTTCAATAAATAAAATAAATAAATAATGAATTTCACAATAACAAACATTTACCATATGAAAACGGATTTTGTAAAAATATTTTAGCTTCATTATAATATTAGTATAGATATAGTACATTGTGACACAAGATGAGGTTTAGGCAGTATAAGACAGCCGAGAGTGTATTAAGCAGTGCTCACAAGTGTCATACGACTGTTTTCACCACACTTAAAACACCATAACAAACACTTTGAAATATTTTTTCCCAAAATAAGAACTTAGTTTATAGGCTCTCTTCTTGCTAAAAATTAAAAGGTAAGGTAAAGTAAAAGGCACTTGTACGGTTATTGTCATAACCGCACAAGTGCGTAATGGACGCCATTAAGATGCTGAAACAGTGCAGTAAAGGATGCTTTATGAGCAAGTGTGTAAAAAAAAATATTCTATGTTATTCTATACCCTAGGGCTAATTCAGCAACAATATTTATGGGCATCCTAAAACCTCCACTGACACTGGTAAGGACATTATATTTCCAACAGTGAATTTAAAATGTAAACACATTCAAAAACTTTGAATGTACATCTATGTAAACCTGGTGTTGCAAGCGTCCATAGGCTACGGTGACCGCTTACCATCAAGCGGACCGTAGGTTTGTTTGCCACCTTAGTGGTATAAAAAAAATGTACATATGTTTCCATAGATATAAAAAAAATAGAAAGACTTATATCGATATGTATTATGTTAATAAATGCTTCTATGAATAATTCATGAAGGATTTTTGCGAATTACTAACTTTCAGAATAAGTAGACAGGTGTTCGAGTTTGATAGATTATTGAATTTTTATAATCCTTTCTCTAGAATGTAGAAATGCTTAAAAGAGAGTGTATCAGAAATAAAACGTTTTTACTTTGTGTAACTGTTATTTGCAATGGAAAAATTACCTACAGTGCTTTCTGACCCGGTGTCTGTCGTTAGTGTCGTATAAGTTTACAGCATTTTAATATAGCGACTGCAATTCTGATGTTTTACCACCGCGCACCGGTTCATAAAAAAATGTTGCACTATACCTACATATTTTCCGACAAGAGTTGTTAAAATAAAAATCATGCTCTTAAGCCCTACTAAGATCCTCTGTCCTACTTAGATCTGCAAAAAAATATACAAAGACAATCACAAAAACCAAGAGATATAATTATAAATACATTTGTGTAATGTGACACAAATAATTATTTTATGGTCACCTCAGACTCTTCTACTCGCCAAAACTACTGAAGCTAGAAGAACGAATTTTGCGAAATTTATCCCCTAAGGACGAGATATAGTCAAGTCAAGGTATAGTCAAGTTTGTATAAAAATCCGTCATTTTCTAAGATTAATTCATGAAAATTAGTGGGTTTTTGGTGAAAATTACAAATCATACAACTTTAGATGCAACTCGGTTTAATTCGTTTATTTTCGTTAATAAAAACATGAAAATTGGTATGTAGACTCCTAGTTGCAAATAACGAATGACGTGTTTCAGCATTTTGGAAAATCGGGGGAATTTGAGTTATAAAATTCTGGATTCAAATAGGGGAAAAGGAAGTTTGTTTAGGTTCCATCCCTTGATACGACGGGAAAAGTGAAATCGCGCTGATAACACCGAGAGGAACCAGCTAGACATGATGATATAAATAACGAACTGCTTAGATCATGGTTATTAACTTATAACCATAAACATACGTATGTATTACCACCTTGGCATACTGAGTAATACCTGCTGAGCTTTGGGTCTGAGTTCGATCCCCGCACAGGACAAAAAATCATGTGATAAATATTTATGTTTGTCTTGAGTATTGGTGTTTTCTATGTAATAATGTAAAATGTAAAAAAATATGTAGTTAGAAAAAAACCTCATGTATTTGTATCCATTGTCTTGTAGGGTAGGTGCTCATTCATATTTTAAGCCTTTTGGGATCAGATGGCATTGGGTGATATGTCCAAAAGAATTTTATTTTTATTATTCATAATCGACAGGACCGGATGAACAGCACCTTCAAGTGGACGAACTCGTAGCTTTTTGATCAGGTGGTGTTAAAAATTAACACCACGAGGCATGACTAACGAGGTTTTACAGTCATTTCAGAAAAATAATTGAATTCTTTATCGTCATAAGTCCTCATTGTATTATACTACACTTTGTGCTCATATTAATCTTGTTTGCTTAAAGTTTGTTGATTAAAATTAGAAAATGGCGCCAAAAGTGGTAATAGGTACCCAAGTTTACTATAAAACTATAACAGATGTCACTAGGTTTTGTTAGTATGAAAATAGAATTTGTAAACATTTACTTGGCCATATCTTTACTTTTTATAGCTTTGCTAACAACAGATTGTATAGATACAATACGATGTTAAAATGTCAAGAGTACAGATCGGACATGGCCGACCTATCACCTTTGTAGTATATTATTATTACTAAAACAAAACTATCTAGTCTCAACCCTAGCTATTTCGAACGACCATGACACATGACCATGATGACATGACATTGGAAGTAATCACTAATCAATCATGAAACAAAGCCATAGGTCACATTTCCGGTGTATTGATGGAAGTCCATTGTGCTCCAAGTTCAACAACTCCTTCAAAAACACAAATAATCACAAACAATCGACAAGCATTGATTTAAGAGCGGTCTTAACTCTCAGTTTCCAAAAGCTGAATAATCTTTAAATATGTACCTACACCACATACACAACAAATCTAAATATAAAATCATTTTCAGATATTTGCCGCGGAGTTTGTGACTAAATTGTTTCAGCCCAACCTTAATTAACTTTATCTAACAACGAAATAAAAGAAAACAAAGTCCTGAAACGAAATCATAGAAATAAAAAGAAAACAGCATTCTAAAATAATACTGAAGAAAATATAACTGGGCTCGTGGCTAGAGTATCTAAATTAAAAGCAAATAGACGACGAAAGGTTTAGAAATTTTTCAAGATAAAGGTATGAAAAGAGGGGTCAGCGTTGCTAACTTTACATACAAGGTTTTCTTTAAGGACTACAGGATGGGGTTCTTCAAGATAGAAATTATTGGATTTTTGAAGGGTCGGCAACGCATGAGTGATACCCCTGGTGTTACAAGCGTCCATAGGCTACAGTGACCGCTTACCATCAGGCGGACCGTAAGCTTATTTACCAATTTAGTGCTATAAAAAAAAATACAACGTTATAGTTCACAGACAGACAGTGTGGTAACGATTTTTGAAAAATAAGGGCCCAATATATTATTTTTTTCCTCTTCGAACAAAGCATATATAAAATGTACGTACTACATAGAAGTTATAACACTAGTTACTCGTATAAGCTACATTTAGAACATTTTGGATTGTATCTGGAACATATTTGAAAGCTTTAGTTTAGTGGCCACTTTTGGCAGAAAAACCAAATAAAACTCACAGATGTAGGTATTTTAGTCACAGTAAAAAATGTTTTTAAAATTGCTTATAAATGTTATAACTTCTATGTCGTACATTTTTGAAATATGCTTTGTTCGAAGAGGAAGTTAAAAATATTGATGGCGGCGCTAGCGTAGCGTAGAAATCCTAGGTCTGTAGCGGCGCTAGTTAGCTGCTACACCTTAAGAACTTTTTCAAACGGTGTTTTCGGACTATAGTAAATTCGATTAGCACTTTTACACTAGTTCAGGCATTTAGTAGGACAGCTTTAGAATGTTAATAATTTAGAAGCTATACTTACCTTTTAAATAACGGTCCTTTATATTTTTTTCAGATATTGCTTGTAGGAGGTGTGCTCGGCGAATAAAAGGTTGGTAGAATGAATACGCAACACTGTTTTGTTTGACAACGCAGGTCAAGTACTAACACATCACGACTTCAGTTATGTTGGCAATGGAAGTAGATATTATTTAAGATGGCGATTTTGGGTAGCGATTTAACTTAAAAACAAGTATAGTAAAAATTTGTATATTTTTGTCAGTAGGTACGCTATTATTATGACTGGGCTGAGACATGAAAAAGATACAGCCAGCTCTTGATTGTATTGTAAAAAACTTTTTGAATTATTGGGGATAATAATTATCCTTATGTCTTCTCTACTCTCTGTCCTTTTAATAATCTCTGTGCCAAAAATTAGCTCCATTAGCTAGCCCTCGGTGCTAATATAAAAGTGTATCCAAGGTTATCTGTCTACGAGTGTATCTTTGCCACTCGCAAGTTGCAAGGCCAGATCGCATCGCAGCATTTGCATCCATACATTTTTTTATTCACTGCATAGCGTTTGCTCGCAAATGTACGCAGTACGTCGATGTGATGCGGCCGGGCATGGTGTGCGTGACACTCTTTAGTGACTTATGTTAGGCATCGCATACCTAACCTTGAAGTAATTTTTAGATAGTTGCTAGGTAACTGCCAATTACTTTTTAATGTAAACTAGCTATTCCTGCGGCTTTACCCGCGCTGAATTCTTTTTCTGCTAAAGTTATTGGGGTGAGATTCCTACGGCAACTCTTTGATGAACCGAGATAAAAGTAATGTATGTTATTATTCTGTCTCTATATCTCTGAAGCTACTTCTTTGCTACAATAAAATCACCTGATTACATCGTTGCAACGTGAAGGTGAACAGTGAACAGTGTCCCGCGGTTTCGCCCGCAGAAAAAACCCATTCCCGTAAAAGCTCTTGATAGGGATGAAAAAGTATTCTATATCTATCTTGGTGCTCCGTTATGGCGTTGATGTATTAAATATTCGAATTATTGCTGAAAAAATTGCAACTCTGGATCTGGATTAAAATGAGGGATGGGCCACGGTTACCTAACTTTGAAGATTCGTGAATTTGATGCCGCGATTACATGTTTTTTAAAAAATTAACCGATTTAGTGGGAGTCGAACTCGCACACCGAGGGTTCCGTACCATGAGATAATTTACAAGCCCGACTCGCACTTGATTGTTTTATGTAAATTTGGTAACTTGATTTATAATTTTACCATTTTATGCCAGCAGCTTCACCCGTTCTAAATTCGGTTATCGGCAAGAAATTCCTGCAGCGATTCATAGCAAGAAAAGTTTGCCATACCATGCTATAGGATTCTTCTAAAAAAAATTGAATTTTCTGGGCCAATTATACCTACTCATACCTTGAATAAGAAATGATTTTAATTTGCTTGTTGAATAAGGGACTAATAAAATTGAAAAAATAAACGTTTCATCCAAATGAAAAGACGTTTCTTAATTTTAATTATCTAATCATATTATTTTTGCTTCTGAAAAGGCGGTAAAAAGAATCTTTTACCAGAAACAGAAAATTGTACACGATTGCGTAAAAGTTTGATTTCTTTGTTTTCGTTAGGTGTGTATTTTGTAGTAATTTAGGTGATTGTTATTTTGTCTTAATTGATTGAAAACTTATAAGTATATTAAAGTTATTTATTTATCAAGTTATTATTCACTCGTACATTAAAATCTTTAATGCTAATTATTGTGGGATTTTTGTATATTCTTATGTATGTAACGAAAAACGAAAAGAAACTATGGTCATAAGAAACTTTTCAGGCAACCTTTATATACATATATATAAATAAAAAGATACTGACTGATCCAAACCACGGAACGACTAGGTCTAGAAACTTAAAATTTGCCATACAAGTTCCTTATGTTACGTATTTTGCTAAATTTGCCTATAGGGTAAAAGAGGTCGAAAATTTGTATGGAAATCCGTCATTTTTTAAGCTAAAAGCATGAAACTTGGTACTTGTCAATAAGGTTGAAAATAAGAATAATATGTTTCATCATTTCTGGTGAAATATCTCCTAGGGGCAAAAAGGGGATGAAAAAATTGTTTTTTCATACACCTGGTTGAAGTCGCAATAAAACGCTAGTTATTCATATATTCAGACCAATATAAACAGTACATTCAGGGAATAAATCAAATAGTATATTGTTTTTTAATAATATTAAAGTATTAAAATCATAAATTTCATTCACACAACAGAATTTTACTTGCTATAATGCCCACTTATTTTACCTCTTAAACTGTAATAGACGTAGGTATTATTTGACCATGAAGTGATAACAAAGTAAACTCATTACGAGCTACTTAAACTAATTACGCCACTTCTATTGATAATACACAAAGGGACAACAATCGGTCAAGTGCAATTCGGACTCGCACACGAAGGGTTCCGTACCATTATCTATAAAAACAGCAAAAAAAATCACTTTTGTTGTATGGGAGCCCCCCTTGAATATTTATAAAGTGACTATATAGGTAACTTAATATTCTGTGATTATTTTAAGCGTCTACCTGTTGCTGTTATCTATATCGAGCAAAATCGAGCAGAAAAATCACGTTTGTTGTATGGGAGCCCCCTTAAATATTTTTTTTATTCTGTTTTTTAGTATTTGTTGTTATAGCGGCAACAGCAATACATCTTCTGTAGAAATTTCAACTGTCTAACTATAACGGTTCATGAGATACAGCCTGGTGACTGACGGACGGACGTACAGCGGAGTCTTAGTAATAGGGTCCCGCTTATTACCATTTGGGTACGGAACCCTAAAAAAGAGGATAAAAAATTAGATTTTTTTTTTATATATTAAAATTGCCTTAAAAAATTATTATTAACAATAATTGTGAGCCCTATTTACAATATACCGTGTAAATAAAAGCTGAACGATTTACGACTAAATTAACTAGCCGACAGTCTCGGCTTCACTGTCATCTTAAAACGTGATTATTATATTCTTTTTGATTTAGCTCAAGCTCGCTTTCGATCACCTAAGTGTGGTTTATAGCCTTATCTATTTTTGCCCGATTATAGCGGTGATTTTTATTGCTAATCTAGGCTGAAGGGAAAGCCAATGGAAACTTTTGGCAATTTGACAAATTTTTCCTACTTCCATCAACAACTCTATGTGTAGGTAAACCTCTGCTTTTGCAATGCATAAATTAAATTTATTTTAAATTATTATTATTATCTTAATTCTGATCCAAAACTCACGTAAACAAAATGGCGGTTCGTAGCTATTTTTACACTACACTAGATGTGAAAAGTTGTTATTGCTGTTCTAGGTTGAAGAGATAGCCAATGGAAACTTTAAGCCAAATTGACATTTGCACAATTTTTATCAACAGTTTTATGTGTAAACCTCTGCTTATACAATGCATACATTAATTTTGCATAAAATTATAACTATTTACTAAATTCTAATTAGAATCTAAAAACTCACGTAAACAAAATGGCGTCTAGTAGATGTAAATATTTGTAACGTATTTTGACTCTATGACTCTGCACGTCTTTGATGCCAATAATACAAATATTCCCTTGGTCCCAGTACATCCATAGCAATATTTTGAAAGAGGATATTGAAAGTTGACAACTGAAATAATTCCCGGAATCCGCCTGTAGGGCGGAGGAAATTAACATTTTCTTTCAAGTTTAATAGTAAATGCAGCACCGGTATTCTTTACTGTAAACTGTTTTTATGTGATTTTGCCCCATAGGCAGATAATAAGTATTGTATAATAAACAAGTATTTTACTATATTTTCAGCATCTTGAGACAATCAAGTATCGATACTAATTCAAATTCAGAATTTATTTATTTATATTACAAAGTTTTGGGATTTCCCGGTTATGTTTGAGAACTTGTTTGGGTTTCTGCCATTTCCAGCAGATGTAATACGTATATAGTACAACATAAATGGTATAATAACAATAAAACTAACCAATAATATATAATATCATTATAATAATTAACGCTCTATCATTATTGAAATTATCAACATATAAAGTATGATATCTAAAATCTGCCAAGCCATACTCAAGTTTCCTAAATAAAATATTTATCATTTCATAGGTGTGTATGTGTTAAATGTATGAGTGAGGAGTTGTGCGTGTATGTAGGTGTAGTTGTATGTATTGATTTAGAACTTTGAATAGAAATATATATGTTAAGTAAGCTTATAAATGAGAAAAAAATAGGTGATTTGTAATTAAAGGAATTTATTGAAGCCCTAATGCCCTAATGTAAGACGTTTGCTAAGATTGAAATAATAAATCACTGATCAATGAAGTAAATTATTTGTTACGTACGGTAGGTATATTAGTGTATTAATAACTACGCTCATATATCATTATGGGTCTAGAAGTAACTTATCTCTGTGCATGGCACAGGTATAGGCATAGTTGTCTTAGGTTCTACTCTATCTATTTTTCTGTGCATGGCCTGTCACAACTACTACTCTACCTATTTTGCTGCGTGCATGGTCTGTCATAGGTACGACTCTATCTATTATTTCTTATACATAGAATAAAGTACTTTTTTTTAATTTACTGTGTTGTTTTTCTTTTTTTCGTTTCATTCTGTTCACATTGCGACGCAGTGTTACTTGTATCTCGTACATACATCGGTCGATCGCTCCGCCTTGTTCCGGATATTGCACTTCGTCGGCGATCACAATCTTAGTTCTGCACATTTAGCACGAAAAAGTAAAATTAGCTTTTTCTTTTATAATCGTTACGTTTTCTCCAAAACAAAGATATATATATATATATATATATATGTATTTGTATCCGTTGTCAGGTATCCATAGCAAAAGCTATGCTTAGATTGGGACCAGACGGTGTTGTGTGTAATGTCTAAAAATGTTTGTTTATTTATTTAAACGTGAGTGTTTAGCAAAAAACACCTAACCATCTTTTATATTGTGTGTATTTCAAAAGCTACCATATTGCATTATAAAAATAAATATATATAAAATAGCTTTCAGATTGGGCCATTGACTTGATATTCGTACTTAACAATTAATATATGATCAATGACTTGATATTTTTATTTAACAATGAATATTTGAACACATTTAAATTATTGTAATAAATTTATCTATACTAATATTATTAAAGCAGTAAAGTTTGTGAGTTCGTAAGTTATTAGGTAGGAGGTAATTTCCGAAACTATGAGTAGTTTGATTTGAAAAAAATATCTTTTTGCAATATTTGAACTTTTAGGATGGACATAAGCTATTTAGTTTTGAATAACATACCTTTTTTTTTAGTTCATAATGTCAGTTTTCAAATACCTATTAATGTATTCGTAAAAGTGCATTTTTTCTTCCGACTTGAATTACATGACATTTTGAACTAAAAACATATATATAGATATATATATAAACTAAAAACATAGATATATATATATATAAAAAAAGAGGAACTGACTGACTTATTCAATGATATAGCACAGCTCAATCCGTTGCGTCATGGACTTTGAAATTCAAGCCAAGCTAGCCAAGCGAGTTCCTTATGTGACGTAGGGCTACAATAAAAAAAGACTTTGCAAAATTTACCTCCTAAAGGGGTAGAATTGGGGTAGGACTTTTATTGAATTGAGAATTTAGATTGAAATGTTTCACCGTTTTTGGAAAATCATCCTCTAGGGGCAAAATAAGTGATGAAAATTTGTATGAGAAAATAAACACTTTATAATCTCAGAAATCCACATCGACGAAGTCGCGAAAAAATGCTTGTCTTCTTTATTGAAGATACTGATTACAGAATATAAATTTGCGAAGTTGAAATATAAAACTTTCTGCAAAATGAAAATCGATTGTTAGGATTTCAGAAGTTGAATCACAGGATCAACCCAACATATTTCAGAGGTTTATCTACTATCTTAAATAAAGATCCTCGTTTATTTTTATCTGAAGTCTAAGCTTATTACTATTTCTGACACTAGTAATAAAAAAAGAGTCAAAGTCACTGAATTTAAGATAAGAATTTATTTTTTACCATTGCCATTCGAAAAAGGGCAGTTTATTTATTGATAACAGTGAATAAACTCTTACTCACTGATGGAATAAAAATATTTTTAATTTCAAACAAATTTAAAATTGTTATTGTGGTTGTCTTATGTCATTGTTCTCTTAGCACCCGGTAATAATTATTGAATATATACCAAAATGTGATACTAGTACTTTTTATTTTCTCGCAGTCAATGGTAAAAATTAGAGGATACAAAACGAGAAAAAAACATCTCGGTCTTTTGTAACCTCGCTCCGCTTAAGATTCTACTCTAGCATCCTTCGCTGCTCTCGGGATCTAACTTAGTACCTCGAATTAAATTTCCTTTTTTTTACATGCATAATCTACTATATTTTTCTTTTTTAGTATATAGGTATAAAATTAATATGTACTTAGGAGGACTTATCGCATGATGCGATTTCTTTCTGCCAACCTAGTGTGTGCTTCCAAAAGCTGATTATTTATAATTCACTAGCTTTTGCCAATCATTCGCCCTAAAATGGGTAAGCCCCTTTCCACTGTTATTTTTAAGTTTTGGCAAAGAAATATTCAAAATTCTAAGTGCTATTAGTTTAAAACTTCGCTAAAGCATAACCGTGTTAGTACTTTTAACCCTGAGAAAAAGCATTTTCTGAAAACAATGATGTATAATAATAAACTATTAATTGTTTTTGTATAATGTATTTCAATGAAAATCGCAGTCAGTTGAGATATAGCTGCACTACTCACGCACGCTTGGTTACATATCGCGTTATCCTTGTTTTACTTAAGTTTTCTGTCAAGTGGCACTGCCTCTTATTTATACTAATGAAGTGTTCTATAGCAAGCTATAGTTCGTTTAAGCTCGGTTATAGTTCTGTTATTTTCGCGGGAACTTTGAAATTTTTCGGGATAAAAAATATCCTATGTTCTTCCCTGGGACTTAAACTATCTCCATGCAAAATTTTATCTTAATTGGTACAGCGGTTTAAGAGTGACCTCTTTACAGACAGATAGACAGATAGATCTTGCATTTGTAATATTTATATAGATTTACAATAATTAAGTAAAAAGGTGCTTTACTATATTACTATATTATACTATATTACTATATTATACTATATTACTATATTATACTATATTACTATATTATAGCTATGTCGCGCTCGCGGTGTATCACCGTAGGATTTAAATGTGATAAATATTTGTGTTTGCTTTGAGTCTGGGTCTTCTGTATGTATGTATAATAATAATCATAATTTATGTCTGGTGTCTTGTATACTATAATATAGCACAAGCCCCGTTTGGGCCCTTATGACGTTGTGCGATAAGTCCAAAAATGCTACTTATATTATAAATGTGAAAGTATGTCAGGATAAATGGATGCTTGTTACTTAATTGAAACATTTATTAGAATAGACATTAGAGATGAAACTTGGTACACTTATAGTTTAGGTTCTGGAATAGGACATAGGTTACTTTTTATACTAAAAAATTAAAAAGTTTCCTCGGGTTTTTATTTACTAAAACCGAACTTAAACGAACAGTTATAGCTTGCTGTAGCGAACTTCATTAGCATAATTAATGAGTTTCAAGCTTTTTTCACGCCAAAATTTTCCGGTAACCAAATTTAGGGCAGGCGGAGCCGCTTGCAAAATCTAGCATTTAATATAATTATTGTATACTGACATTCCAGGCAAACTTTGTTTTGCGATAGCTTACAATTGAAAAATTATAGTCAACCCCTGCGTCTTATTTGCTCCCTCTCTGACCTTCACCACCTCTACCGTATTCCTGTCCTATCCCCCTATTATATCTTCCCGCGCTCAATCCACACCATAAACACACAAACTGCAGCTCAACAATAAGAAAATCTTTTAAAACAACTAGTGCTCCACCAATTGTAAAATGGTTGTGTTATTCAGACACCTTTGCTATCATTTTTTTTCATACCACTAAGCAAGTAATCTTGCGGTCCGCCTGATGATAAGCGGTCACTACAGCCTATGGACGCTTGCAACACCTGGGGCATCACACACATTCAGGTTTTAAGGGTGCGAAGATAAATTCCCTGCCGATGGCGAGCAGTGCGATGGTAGAAAGTAGCCGTTGGAACAATTTCGAACAATTCTTCAGATCACATCCCACTATACAAGCGAAGAACAAACACATCTCACCAACGTTTTTATCGCATTTACGCCCCCCCCCCATTTTACCCAACGTGTATGGGGAATACGAGTTATTTATTTAAGTATTTATACGAATACAAAATTATTATCAAACTTCAGTACTTGTTTAAGACTTTTATATGTCGGTTTAGATTGTTTAAAATGGGTACCTACATTCTCTCTGACACGGTGAATCAGTCTCACTTGAACTTTTCACGAGAAAACCCGAGGCTATTCCTATATATGTGACTTTGGCTATGTATAGGACTTAATGCGGAAATTCCGGCAATTTATAACAACGTTTGTCTTGGCCGTTAAATTTATTTTATATCAAATATATTTTACCTTTTTTGTTTTTATTTAGAATTTAAAATATGATAAAGGGAATTTTAGGTCAAATAAAACTATATTGCAAGGATTTTAGAGAGTAAACCATGGGAATCAGACCAACATAAAAAAAAAAATTTAATAATAATAATAATAAAATAAAATACAAGGTGCTTAACCTCCAAAACAAAGAAAATCACATGTCTGATCTAAATTTTGGTAATCTACGCTAGAAGTAAAGTAAAGTAAAAGTAAAATTAACACTGTAACAGTAAGTAAGAAAGTAGTAATTTTAAATACGATACAGAAAAACCACACAAACTCAGATCTATATCACCCCATAATTTGTTGGAAATACGTATTTATATGACCTTTCATAATGTGCTAAATGAGTAGCAGCTACTTTCTTTCCTCTCTCTCTCTCTCTCTCTCTCTCTCTCTCTCTCTATCTGAGACAGTGTATCAGTCTCACGGGAACTATTCACGAGAAAATCTGAGACTATATATATCGCTTAGGGTACTTACAAAACTTAATACGGAAATTCCAGAGATTTATAATGTTGACCAAAAAGTATGCCAGAGCCCATTTATTTGTTTTAAGGTGAAGAGTGTAGTGAATTTTAAGAATTTGGATCAGTCAGGTCACAATTTTTTCATCTTGAAACGTGTTATTTTTGGGGAGTTATCTGTAAGTATACTATGCAATGTTCTGATCAATTGACTGTCTCAGTCATCATAATCGCCAGGGCCGGTTCGAGCCTCGGCAGCGCCTGAGTGCGACAACTATGAGACGCAAATGGAGTAAAGACGACCTCCATTTGCTTAGTATGTAATTTTT
This sequence comes from Apoda limacodes, assembly GCA_946406115.1. Taxonomy (NCBI): domain Eukaryota; kingdom Metazoa; phylum Arthropoda; class Insecta; order Lepidoptera; family Limacodidae; genus Apoda; species Apoda limacodes. The sequence continues at coordinate 8,766,111 of OX291554.1, forward strand.
TGGATCAGATTGGATATCTTCTGTAAAATGTAGACCTTATAAACCACACATTGAATAAAAAATCAATAGATCAATTTTTAGGAGGTTATACATAAGTTAGGCATTCAGAACAAGCCCGACAAACGCCCGCCGGCGGCGCTGCCGATTCGCACTGAGCCAACGCAGTGGACTTAGGCCTAAACCTTCTTCACCTAGTAGAGGCCTGTGCTCCTGCAGTGGAGCATACAAAGTTCTAAGGCAATATGCTGTACAAAAAGCGTGGCGTAAATATGACTTTGAGTAGATACATGTGGTCGAAGAAATAAAATTAAATCTTTTTTAACAATCATGAAATTCTAAAATTTATTCGAACATAGTCGGGGGTAAAAGCGAGTAAGTAATAAAAATGCTGTTGGCAATGAAATGTATCCAGGTGCACTGTAACTAAAATCTCGTTTACAAATCCGGTCTTTGTGTCCTTGGCTTATTAATCTTTCTATGTCATCTACTTGCATACCATTCGAGTGTTATCGTTGTACGCTGAACGAAGCATTACGTTCAATTCTCTATAGTCTAATTAAAAATTTCTGCAAAGAAGGTTGTAAATAAATATATTTTTTTTTTAATATCATAATAATTACTACATAGATAGAAATATTGTCAAAATTCAAACTTCTACCTGAAGAGAGAATACAATAATTTGTAACAAATGCAATGCGTCAAAATTGTTATTAATCAGAAGTAGGCGGGGCTGCTCTGTCGTCGAAACCGAATACTGATACCGATGGAATTGCTTCGCCGCGGGTTTCCATTTGTGACGGATTTCTGCGAATGCACATGCAGGTAGCACGGCCTATTAGAGATCAACAGTTTTGCAAAAAAGGGCATGGTCAACATTGAAGTCGTCGATACCACAGCCATCACTTACTTCTGGCATAAAAACTGGTATACGATGATATCGAATTGCTGAAGCATCAGTAAATTCTATTGGGGATAAATCTAGTCTTTTCTAGTTGACATAACAGAGAGCCAGTTGGAAGATTTCGTTTTCAATTTTGTTGCGATCGATCTGTCTATGGATATTTTCTTAATAGGTGAGAAGTTTGAAAGTACAGTGTCAAGAAGTTTATTACTAATGGTTACTTTCTTCTTGTAGTTTATCTTGCGTGAGCAAATGAAAGAACTGTATAATCTTTTTTAGAAATTTAGTTTGTCATATTAAATAGATCAGATATTGCTAAACCAACTTTATTAAAAACAAAATAAATTGGCTTCAATAAGTGTTACTTTTCCTCCAAATGAAGTTAGCATCAAAATTGTTGCGCACAGTCTTTCTGATTCAATATATTCATTGAAATTGCTAAAAACCCATAGTAAGCACGACCACTGAAATTTTGAGCTGCTTTGAAGAGGATTGTGTGTACAGGCAACTTGAGAAGAATCTAATTTTTCTATTACCGATATCCATTTTTTAAGTTCTTTTTAACATAGTCTTCCATTTCTTCACCAATAGGTATACCCAACCAAAAATCGAGATCCTGTTTATTGGTGCGTTGATTGTTTGTCTGATTTAGATTTTAGATTTTACAATAAAACAGTACAATTAACTGACCTATTCCAAGGATAAAAGTCAATCAATTTGTAACTAACAAAAAAAAAACTACCAAACAAACAAAAAGTCCTTAAAATAAAAAGTCAAAAGGGATTTTGTCGACGTGGTAAAAAAACAAGCATTATTTGGACAAACCACAACACTAGAAAAATTACAAAACATCTCACAAATACATGAACATTCAAACAAATACAAAGATGGATGAAAATGGAGATGATAGGGTGTTTAAATTGATAACTGCATTTCTTGGCTGAATTACAATACCAAATTTTTAAGTGAGACAAGAACCAGCCTTCTTATCACTAGCAGCAATATGATTAGCCGGGAAGTAATTAAAGTTATAAACTTTTTGAAACTTTAACCTTATGAGCAGAGCGTAGATATATTTACTAACAATACCTTCTTTGTAATGTGGTGACAATGTACATGCTAACAATTTCATTTATAAGCCACCAAATAACCTTACCATAGTAAATCAACTGACTGAAAAGACTTAAAATACAGTTATCGATAAACAAATTGACTTAATATAATTAGGTTCTATGGTGGTCTGTGATTAATAAAATTAATTGACTGTCCACTGGATTTTTTTTCACGAAATGTGAAATTTTTCTACGCCATAAGCTAGATTCATGAGTAATTTGTTGGCGGATCCAATTTATATCGAAGCTATCTTTATTGCCAATTAACTACGTTCCCAGAAGAGATGCATATGCATTTCTTTTGGGAACTCGCCGGCTTGCAGTGCTTACGTCATGATGTGACCAAATTTGAATTCAAATTGCTCTATCACCACGCAGTTAAATCAGTGATAAATATTCAAAATTGTAAATAAATTCCTACAAAAACGCATTTTTTTTTTTAAACTCTCACGTTTTTCCAATACATTTGTCGGAAGTTAACGGTTTTTTAAATAAATTTGTCGTACGAGTAAGTTAAAATAAATAATAATAATTTATTTAATAAGCAAAGCTTATAACAGGACAGGTTAAAGCAGTAGTGCCCTGTTACCGAATGCAGCGGCTAGGTACTCAGAAGGAGGAGAAAAGATAGAGGGAGTTCAAAGGCGAGTAAAGAAACACTTTTCAAGGGTAAGGCAGGTTATATTAGTATACTCTTTCATTATATAGTAACAGCTTTCAATGCTCAATATCCTAATCACATAGGGTAATTCTTAACACTTAAATATCTAGATCACAGCTACCTAATTCACAATCATATAGGACTACCTAAATAAATAGAAAGATAGCCAAACGCAAGCCTGCCTACACAGATTTTAAGTGTAGTTTTTAAAGCTTTTATTAGGGAACTAGTACACTCAGGTCGCTTCGGCCTAGAGCCCGATTCGATGTGTTGCTCGCTGTAGGCACCCCTCAGGTCAGCACCGCCGTAGAAAGAAGACGCGGATGGGACTGATCTTACGTGGCCTAACAGCGTGTGGTGAGTAGTGAATATGCCGCCCGTGGCAGGCACAAGGTAAGGCCGCACGTGGCTAGCACAGTGCAAGACCGCACGTGAACGTAGCTTGCCAGTAGCTTCGGCGTAGAGCAGGTTGCCCCGTAACCTTCGTGTGTAGCGGTGTTCAAGATAGCACCCCTACTGCACAGGCCGAAGGTTTGGAGTCAAGGAGACTCCGGGCAGGCCGAGGATTTGGAGTTTAGTAGACTCCGGGCTTCCCCAGTTAAAGAACAGCAAAGCAGCTGCCGTGCGCCGTCGTTAGACAACAAACGTGCACCCGCATACAAAGACGTCTTCTCACGGACCTCAGTTTAGGCGTAGAGCCGTAGTAAAGCAATATATATACGTAGTATATATATACTAAGAACCGTACTGTCAAGGAGAAAGAGAAATGGATTAGCGACTTACCAATAACTCACAAAACACAGAACGAGAGAAAATAAATATACAAAATTACCGAGGACGGTTTTCTTTTATAGCATAGGAGTAGATATGCAGCAATTTGTAATTTAATAATAGAATCCGTGAAAATAATTATGAACAGAATTTGTTCACGACTACGACAAGTATCTACATAAAGTGAACTGTTTTGACTTAGCGATGTCAAACATCTCTAGATTCTTTGATCTCTAAATTTAAATTACCACAGTGGTAATGGACCTAAGAGCGAATGCCCAGAAACTTCTATCGTTTCCTACATCAACCGGTCCTTTACCGGAGACGGACCACCGGAAAATGTCGTTCCGTTATATCCATAAATATATTTGGTATGAACCTCCTGTACCAGCTAGCAGTACCAAGGAATCTTTTTAAATCCTTTACAGACTTTGGTGGTTGGATTTTTAGAATGGAATCGACTTTTTCGGGATCAGTATGTAGACCGTGTTTGTCAACTATGTAACCGAAGTATTTAAGCTGTTTACGAAAGAAACAAGACTTTTTAAAGCTTACTGTGATGTTGGCTGACACAATTTTGTCACATAATCTATTAAGTAGACGAATATGGTCATCAAAATTGTCTGTCACGAGAATTACGTCATCACAATACGTAAACACCTTGTTTTGAAGTTCTGGATCGCTATAGAAAAGGCGATCCATAAGACGCTGTTGGGTAGCACCAGAATTAACCATACCAAATAGCATTACGTTAAAAACGAAGCTATTTTTACCCGGAACTTGAAAACAAGTCTTGATTTTGTCCTCTTTTCTCATAGAAACATTCCAGTAGGCCTTCGCAATATCAACAGAAGATAGATATTTAGCATCCCGAAGACTATCTAGAATCTCAGAAATCAAAGGTGGATTATAAGCATCTTTGACAGTTACAGAGTTTAGTTTTCGACTATCGATACAGAACCTCCACTGACCATCTTTTTTAGGAGTGATAATCACTGGGCTACGCCATGGAATTTCACCAGGCTCGATGACACCAAGTTCTAGCATCTTATCAATCTTAACATTAAGAGCTTTGAGTTTTTCAGGAGATAGTCTATAGCATTTTTGTTGTACTGGAGGACTATCGCCAGTATCAATACAATGCTCGATAAGTTGAGTCCTACCAAGGGGTTGACGTTTATCAGATATTTTGTGGAATCGATCTATGATTGCATCCGCGGTAATCTTTTGAATGTCGCGAGAGTTACATTGTAACGTCTTGTGCGATTCAGAGTTACATCTAAAACATAGGTTTCTCTTGTCAGTTTTAGGAGTAGACTGTACAAGACTTACCTTGTTTTCTATAGAAGTAGAAAGAATATTATTATTAGAAGTATTAAGAGAGCTAGTGCTAGGAATAGAAGTATTCATCGCAATAGACGCTTCTAACCATTTACAAGCTTCAAACAAAGAATCAATTGAAACAACGTCCGATTGTCGCAACTGTATTGCAAAATTAGGTTTCTGCGCAAAATAGAAACAATCTCTGATTCTAACATTGGGGACCTAAGTTTTCTGCAAAGAGTTTGCATCTCAGTAATAAAAATTATGGCCTTTTCATTAGATTTTTGTTTTCTGGCCTCAATTTTTTTTCTTAATAAATAGTCAGCATCAGGAACCTCAAAATCCTTAAGAAAATCGGTTTTGAATAAATTCCAATTTATTAGAACTTTTTTTTGTTACGGAACCATTCGAGTGCTGGACCGCTTAACATTTCAAACAAAAGTGAATACAATTTGTCATCCGAAACAGACTTAAATGAAGCCATTTCAGTAACGTTTCTTAAACATTCAATTGGACAAGTATGACCATCGTACTTGAACTTTTTAAAATCTAGAAAAGGAGAGCGTTCAATTACAACTATTTTTTCAGTATTTGTAGGAGAAGAAATACAAGGCTTAGGATCAACATTTTTGACAATGCCCTTGCAAAAATTCAAATAACTTTGAGAAATCTTTGTATAGTCTGACGAAAGGTCTGAGAACTTATCTATAAGAGATTCTCATTCTCGTCAATATTGATCCTAGAAAATCTAAGCATTAAGTGCTGAAAAATAGCTTCAAGATCAGCTTTAGTTACATTTCCACTAGAAATTGTTAAATCAACTTTGGCTTTCCAGATTTTAAGCAATTTAGATATCTGATCGATATCTTCGTCACATTCCAATGGGCTTAGATCAGAAACAACAGTAGTAGAAGGTAGTTTTTCGTACTGATCGCGCATCAGATCGATTTTAGAAGCAGGTTCTCCACCTCTGAGTAGCAACTCATACTGTAGAGCCTTTTTAGGCAGAAACCTAATTAAATCGCCTGCCATCTGGAATGCCGCTGTTACACACAGATATCAGATAGATTAGATTTAGTAGTAGTAATCAGTTAAATACAATGAAATAATAAGCAAAAGACGTTAGTAACCTAGTATATGGTACTCGGCTTACTACCGACACGTTCTAAAGAAATTATTAACACCTTATCTAGGGTTAGATAAACAATGAATGAGTCTACCGCTATGCTAAAATACAATTTCATAAGAAGCTGAAAAAAATAAGGATTAGACACCCTAAAATCTCTGAACCTTGCCTTGAAAAATCTCTTTACTTTAAAGAAAGTAGAATACCTCTAAAACCCACGTGAAAGGCGCCACTATAACAGGACAGGTTAAAGCAGTAGTGCCCTGTTTCCGAATGCACCGGCTAGGTGCTCAGAAGGAGGAGAAAAGATAGACGGAGTTCAAAGGCGAGTAAAGAAACACTTTTCAAGGGTAAGGCAGGTTATATTAGTATACTCTTTCATAAATAGTAACAGCTTTTAATGCACAATATCCTAATCACATAGGGTGATTCTTAACACTTAAATATCTAGATCACAGCTACCTAATTCACAATCATATAGGACTACCTAAATAAATTGAAAGATTTTACACTAACTTCTACACTACACAGATTCTAAGTGTAGTTTTTAAAGCTTTTATTAGGGAACTAGTACACTCAGGTCTCTTCGGCCTAGAGCAACCTAGATCGGACATCGACTGCTGAGCCTGAAAGGTTGGTGCTTACACGGTCTTCTTTTTTTTCTTTTACCCTTGCGAGTCACACATCCCTATGCAGTCCACTCTAATCGCCTAAGGGTATTCTACACCCTTAAAATTCTTTTTAGACGCCCCACCAACATAAGTGATAAATGTGTGCTATTTTCACGACATCTAAGCATTAAATAAATGTTAATTTTTTGTCTGTTAGTCTGGATATTGGTCTAAAATAGTAATTTTTGAAATAATTTAATATTTTTTAATAAAGATTACAGTGATTAAGGTGAATATTATCCAGTATTAATAAACATTATACGTGAAATAGACACAAAATTGCTCTGATTCACACAAAAAATGTTCAAGAAAATAGATAAATCATTTAAAGGGCCATGTGACTATTTCTACAATAAAGACCTGCAGAAGTGTGTAAATCAAATCTAAAAATGTTAAGGATTTTTGTTAAACAAAAACTTGTCAAGAAAGAATATTAAAACAATTAAGGACTTCCTAGATTATAATAGCGTATGGAATTAAATAAATTGTTTTTAACATAATTTACTCGATAATAATAATTTAAATCATGATTAAAATTTGAAAGAGAAATAAATTATTTCATTTTAATTCTGTTTAGTTTGCAAAAACACATCTCGTGTAATAATATTGCCATTAGTAAATCGCAATAATTTCGTATAAGACAACTCTTTGCAGTGGTCGTCAAACGGCGGCCAGCGGACCACGTGCGGCCCGATTCGAAGTCTGATGCGGCCCGCAACCAATAACCTTATGTTAAAGGAGCTAAGTAAAATAACCTTGTTTACTAACTGGAAATTATTTTCCTAATACTCATAAATAATTCTAACAAATACATAAATGCGAAAGTCTGTTTGTAATTATTTGACGTCGCAATGTAGCAAAATCAACCAATTAACCCGATTTTTGGCACAAAGATAGTAAATAGAAGGAACGTGGATCACAATAGGATACTTTTCTCCCGGTCAAAAATTTCTACGGGAATATATTTTACTACAGCTAATATCGCGGGTCACTATTCCATTACGTCTTACCGGAGAATTAAATGCTTCAAACATTTAAAAAGGTTTGATTTCTTACTATGAAAACGGAGAACTACTTAAAATATTTTTTGTTCCAGTCAACAGTTAGTAGGAGAACTGAAGGGGAATAATTTTTTTACAGTGAATTTATCTTTCACCTTACAACGAAGCATTTAATATACTAAAGTTTTGGCACCTTGATAGTTATATGTTGGGTTCAGAAAAGAACTAGGGACACTTTTTTTCCCGATCGAAAGTTCCTACGGGAGTATTTTTTCTCCAAGTGTTAGACCACTGACCACTATTCCTTTACATAGAAAAGAAGAGAGCTGTTCATTGATTTAAAAGGCAGTCGTAGCTGGATGAAGTAATAAAGAAGGATTATTTTACCATTGGAAAAGAGTTTAAAACGCATAAAACCAAGAGGCAATATCATTCCTTCACGTCGCACATGCAGTAAAGAGGCACAGAGTTAGCTGGAGAAATGTAATATAATATAAAATACTTTTTGTACAGGTAATCAAAGAGTCTCCGTAGGAATCCAACGGAAGTAATTAATACTGGAATCGAATAAGCCCGATTATATTTTGCAAATTAATTCATAATAAACAGCAGATAGGTATGCGGCCATAGGGGCTACCTCACACCGACTTTATTGGCCCTTTGACCAAAAAAGTTTGACAACCGCAGTGGTCCGGTTTAGGTAATACGATGTAATTTACAGAAAAGAAAATCGATTTTGTGTATTATTCTACGTATATATAAGTTAAGTGCTAAATAATAGTAATCTGAGACTTGCAGATATTCAAAGTAAAAAAAAGTCAAAGTCAAAATGGTTTATTCAAATAAGGATTTTACAATCACTTTTGAATCGTCAAAGTTATAAAATATTATTTTTTGAACCCTCCCACCTTCCCGCCAGTTCACAATGTTGTTGATTTCTACCGAGAAGAATCCGGCAAAAAACTCGATAGTTACTCTTTTAAAAACACTATCAATAATACAAATAAACTAAAATACAATTAATGTTTTAAATAAAAAATTTTTAGTCGTACAATTTTATGTTATTTCCATTTTAATTTGGTTTACCTTTGCATCCTGTAATTGAGCATCATCAGTCCCAAGGATTTTTATTATTTACATAGTCTGATATATTGTAGTATGCCTTTTTACAAAGTACCTGCTTGATAAAAGATTTAAATTTACTTATTGATAGATTTTGAATTTTATTGGGAACTTTGTTGTAAAAGTGTATACATTGCCCCATAAAAGAGTTACTTATTTTGTGTAGACGTGTATCATGCATCAACAGCTTATTTTTACTTCTAGTATTTACAAAGGCAATAAGTTACTGATCTTATTTTTTTATCAAGCTTAACTACAACAGAGAAAGTACTTGCCTAAGGTGAGTTTTAAGAATTATATAAATTGATCATCAAACTTATGCAGGAGTTAAAATAATTACCAATTAAATAGTATAGAAATGGTTATTGGTATTTATGTTAGGTACATTTTAATGTACAGAAGGCAGGACTTACCCAACCTATAACTACAACGTTTAGATATAAATAAGTTGTGGTAAAAGAACTGAACATTTCTCGGCCCAAAAATAGCCTATATACTAATATACTACGCAGAAGCTATTGGCGGGCCAAGAAATGTTCAGTCCCTTTTCCTATTGAATTTATTCATAGCTAAAAGAAGTTGTAGCTATAGTTATGAAAAGATGGGTAGCTTGATGTGACGCCTTGTGTAATCAATTATTATAAATTTTGAAAAGGGCACATTTTATATATGTTATATATAATATGCAAAAAAAAACCTGTACAATAATGTTTAACATTTAACATAACGTATTAAAGTAGTTATTTAATAAAGTATTTTTATGTAATAATAATATGTATACAATATAAAGTATAACAAACATTCCAATTACTTTTTGACCATAAATATAAAATCAAAATAAATTATAAACATTGTAATTATAATAATTATAAACGTCGTTGAACCGAGTCAAAAGAGCCAAGCTGGTATCCAAGTGCACCGATTTATTACGGGCGAACCCTCTGTTATTTCGATATATGTCCATAGAAATCCCATGCGACTAGGTATTTACGTGACACAGCGAGTTATAAATACCTATGTAAACTGGTAAAAACAAACAGTACATTCCGAGGAGGAGGGCATGAAATGAGTTCATAGATAAAAGTGTCGTTTTTGGAGGTAACTACTCAAGAAACCCCTTTAGAACGTTATTCCACTACGAAAATATCTCACACAAAAGTGTTAATTGCAGTCAAGCATTAACATTATTTGAGCCATTAAATGTCAGTTTGCTTACATTTCTGGCAAGTTTTGTTAGCACAAAAACTAACATCAAAGCGATTTTAACCTGAAATCGGTTAATTGCTCGAGTAACTGCTAAGTTATCGAATCCAGCGTGAAGGTGGGAAGCTTTGATGTCTGTTAATTTACACGTTGAAACTTTGAAATTGGTAAACTTTGCTAATTCACTACAGCTCTTATAGAAATAGGGGCCCTTAACAAACCACGCATTCAAAAGCGAACATACTTTCTGGTAAAGATGTAATTGTAGATAATAACTGGAGTTTTCACGTTACGTTTTCTTGCTTTTTCGATATTATGATACATTAAATTATATTTTTATTTTTACTTAAAAAACGACAAAAATATTAGTTCACAGTTAGTTTTGAGATCTAGGGAACTTTTTGGGATTGGGATGTGCTTTATCGACCTCTTAGTCGATCCCTCTTCACCCGAAATCGAAATGATTAGAAATGAATGGAATCAAACATTTTTTCATAAATATTGAATCAGCAGTTCGAATTTTTGTAAAAAAAAAAACATTTTTGTCTCCATACTATATGTTTTCTTTAAAAACTCTCCGAGTTTAAGGACACTATGTTCTCTTAGGTTTTTGAGAGAGATGAATTCAAATCTTTTATTAATATTTTTAAATCAAAGATGGCAGAAACGATGTGGCGTCCATTATTTAAAAAACCCTTGATTTTGATGAAACTAAGTTCTGTTTGAATTTCGAGGGCGCTGAATTCAAATCTTTTATGAGTTTTCGAAAAAAATTAAGATGGCCGATCCGATACGGCAAAAATTGTAATCACACATTTTATTCTCAGCACCACAAGTTAAAAAGTAAATATTGCAACTGAAAACTTAAAGAAGTTTCGTTTCGACAAGGTGGATAGAATAAAATATGTGATTCTTTTCAGGAAAAAAAATCCTACTTTCTGACCTAAGTAGCAAATACTTGGCTTACAGACTACTTTTTTCAGTCTTATATCTGTTTTATATTATCTTGGTAGTCTGGATTTGGACACAATAAATTTATAAGCGTGTTTATTTTTAAATCATTTTTCTATCAGCCTAGTTGAATGTTGTTCATACTTAAAGTAATCTTGCAAAACTAATTGTAAGAAATTAGGGTTCCCGCAATGTCAAATTAAAAGTACTAAATTTAATACTTTTGTTATCAATTTAAACATCAGTTTATTAGTCATGTCCTTTATAATATTTTTTTATGTCATTTTATTTTATAATTATATTATATTTTTTGTGCTTAAAAATGTTTTCTGATATTAAATTCAATTTAATGAAAGGACAACAAGTTCCATATTATGGTATGGACTACATTGTCTTACAATTGTATTTCCAAGATCGATATAAGACAAACATTATATTGTTTTGTACTTCCTACAATTGTGTTGTAATATATATTAAAAGTATATTTGTCTTGTATCACTCTTATATCAACAGCAAAATGAAACATCCCGTTCTCTGTTAGTAGCCAGCTACTCAATATGTCAATTATGTCAATATAATAATAATAGTAACATCGGACTTCGAATTGCACTTAGAGAGTTGGATTAATTTTGGAAATGAAATGAATAACATAGATAGAATCTGTTCCTATTTTGGTATTAATAACCTTCGGTTTGTAATTCCGGACTACATATATCTAAAAGTATAAATACTATAACCAGAAAAATGAATCATTATTGTTCTGTTGATGTGTTGGTATTGTCTCTATATCGAATTTTACTCGCTATGAACGTCACAGATATAGTAAAAGTTATTGATTCTCGTATAAAGTACAACGCTCTATAAATTGGAGTATTTACGTCTTCAGATGTTACGTTACCCTTTGCAAGGAATGTTTGTTTGAAACGTGTTTTAGAGATGAATCTGGTGAAAATATTGCTGTCTTGTTGGATTTATTTCTCTTGTTTATAAGACAGAATGTACCTTTTAATGGAATAAAAAAGGCGTTTTCTGCAGTCATGTGTTTTAAGGTTTATTTCTGCAGTCATGTGTTTATTTGATAGGTTGTTATTGCCTCGGCCGCTGCATAATCCCACTAACAAGCACTGGCCTCTTTTTCGAAAAGAAGACATACGCCACGGCCACCACGCTTATGTCATATACCTATAGGTATGTCATAATATCGTCAATAAAAATGGCTTGTCATGAAATATAAAAAAAAAAACTTACAAAAAAACTACGCAATCAAAATAATTAACTTACACCAACCTAGACGAGTTTTGATTTGAGCTCTATGATTTGAATACAAAGAATAAACATGCACCTATGTGTCCTAAGAAAGCAGAGCCCGAAAACAATGATTCCTTGGTATAGGAACCGGATTCTTTTTAGTATTTACTACAGCTTCAGGCCTTTGAAAATACAATTAATATATTATAAGTACCTACCTACTATACACATACCCACTGTATGTAAGTAACTTAAAGATTTTGTACTTTGGAAATGAAATCCTTTAAATCAATATAACTTTTCTTATCTTGAAAATATAATTTGTTTTATTTACTTTATTAGAATCAGACACGTAGGTTGTTTAGCAAGGTAGCAAGAGAGTCTAATTGGGCGGGGACGGAATATTGAAGCGAGGATTTTAGCCGCCGCCTTAGATGGAAAAAGCAATAATAAAATAGAAGAATAGACACTTTGATTTATATTAAGAGGTAAGAAATAGGAAACGTGGTGAAAATAAAGAACCTAAAAGAATATAACATTCTGCTATTACCTTTAGGTATCTACTGTATTGCCGTTTGATACAATTTTAGACTTCTACTTATATTCCGGCTTGTTTATATCTCTATTTAATTATTCGATACACAAAGCGGCGTACTGGTATATACTTATGAGGCTTAGACCTAGTTGGAAAATCACTTCGAAATTATATAATATGCACGAAATACATTAGAACATAGTCGGTAGTGGCCCAGATGTTTCGATTTCACCTTGCGTCCTGAGTGGCGGCGGTTCGAGTCTTTTCCTTAATTTCTCAAGTAGGTACCATTGATTATTCACAGCACTGGATTTAACTGTGAAGGAAAACATCGCGAGGAATCCTGTTAATGACAAAAATAATATTTGTAGTCCACAATCCGTATTGGGCCCGCGTGTAGACTATGCCAAAATCACGCTCGGTGAGGTTAGGCCGTGCCCCAACAGTGGGGACGTATGGGGCTGATAAGGACACCAGGCTTTTTATACATGTTGGCGACACCGGCACAATACAAACAAAATTCTACTGTGGGTGTTAGTGCGTCACTAATATTTTTATCATAGTTTTATTTTTGAATATTATTTATCTTGATCAAATTTTTAAATACATAGGAATACGCATACAAAGGAAACAAAGTGTCTTCGGTCACACCTAGCGCTGAAATCAATTTGAAAGCGTGAAATTGAAAGGAAGTATAAAGCGAGATATTGGCTCGTGATAGAGGATCGCCACACTAGAGACAAAGAGAAGCTTATCTTTCTTAAAACGGTCCGGAGAGGAAATAAAAAATTTCGGAATCACAGATTTTTAGTTCAAGTACCTGGGAATGATGTATCTTCGTGAGCGAACGTTAACAGTGGAGATTTTTTCTTTGTTACGACATAATATGTCTTCCTATACTAATAGGTAGGTATTATAAATGCAAAAGTGAATTTGTTAGTTTGTTCTTCCTTCACATCGCAATGTGGCATCTGACTGGGCTGAAAGTTGATAAAGGGATGTAAAATTTTCCGCAGGAATAACTATTAATGAATTCCAAGTGTACAAACTATAGCTTGTTATAGTAAACTTCCTTGCAATAATCAAGGAGTTGTCGTAGAAATACCAGCCGCTGGCAAAAGCTAGTTTATATAAAGCTCTTTTGTCTACATTAGTTTGTATGTGTAAATAAGGCAACTATGAAAAGTTATTTATTGTTAAAAGGTGAATAGACGCCATATTAGCTTGATTTGTTTGTTTCTTTGTCGGTATACAATTTATTGTATAGAAATTCAAAATACAGAAGTTCTCTTATGGTGGCTCCACATTAGTGCCGTGATTTCACGCCGACGATTTCAGTCGTTCATGAAACCCGCCGTGAAATGGACGTAGAAGCTCCCGCTGCAATAACTTTGTTCGCTGTGGCAACATATCACTATTTAGACTTCCAAAACAAGAAAGTTATGAAAAGCGTTGGAAATTTTTTGGTTTTATCCTTATGATGCGGGTTTTTTGCATCCCGCAAAACACTTTCCGAATGGTAATGCTCTCAAAAGAGCATTTAAGTTTCGTTATTCCAAAGGTCAAAGTCAAAGTCAAAGTCAAAATGTTTTATTCAAATTAGGATATTACAATCACTTTTGAATCGTAAAAGTTATGAAATATTATTTTTGGAAATTCGTTTCACAATGTTGTTGATTCTACCGAGAAGACTCCGGCAAGAAACTCGATAGTTACTTTTTTTAAAAAATAATAAAAACTGAAAATACAGTCAGTGTTTTAAATTTTAAGCTGTACAATTTTATATTATTTCCATTTTAATTTGGTTTACCTATGCATACTGTTATTGAGCATCTTCAGTCCCAAGGATTTTTATCATTTACAAAGTCTGAAATATTGTAGTATGCTTTTTTACAAAGTACTTGTTTGATAAAAGATTTAAATTTACTTATTGATAGCTTTTGAATATTATTGGGAACTTTATTGTAAAAGTGTATATATTGCCCCATAAAAGAGTTACATATTTTGTGTAGACGTGTATCATGCACCAACAGCTTATTTTTACTTCTAGTATTTACTTTGTGAACGTCACTGTTCTTGCTGAAACTATTGATATTTTTATGTACTTATAAAAGATTTTCAAATATGTACTGCGAAGCTAAAGTTAAAATATTTACTTCCCTAAACCTATCCCTCAGAGATATCTTAGATCCTTATTTATAAATAGCACGAATTGCCCTTTTGTGTAACAAATATATTGTATTTACATCAGCAGTGCTACCCCACAATAGGATACCATATGTCATTGAACTATGGAAATAGCTAAAATATACTATTTTTGCAGTGTCGACATCGGTCAATTGTCTTATTTTCTTGATCGCATACACAGCAGAGCTAAGTTTTTTGGCTAGGTTTTTGGAGTCCAGCGTTATGCCAAGAAAGACTGTTGAATTAACAAGTTATAATTGCTCGCCATTAATATTAATACATGTCTGTCTCTGACTAACATTTGGTAATGTAAATTTAACACATTTGGTTTTTTTTTTCATTAAGTAACAAATTATTAGCGATAAACCAATTTAAAATTTTAGAAAGAGCATTATTTAATTCATTATAACATGTCTGTCGTCTCTTAACTTTAAAAAGCAAAGAGGTGTCATCAGCAAATAAGGCAATGTCATGGTTTTTTAACATGATATGGGAGATCGTTAATGTAAATAAGAAAAAGAAAAGGACCTAAAATTGAGCCCTGAACGACTCCCATAGTGGCTGCTGATCCCGGAGATATTTCACCGTTGACATCTATTTTCTGTACTCTGCTACTCATGTAGGAGGTCAAAAGGTCAAGAGCTTTGCCTCTAATACCATAGTGATGTAGCTTCCTGATTAGATTTTCATGTTGGACTAATTGCCTTAGATAAATCACAAAACACTCCAAGAGCATCATGCGAATCCTCCAAGGCGTTAAATATATTTTAAATAGTGCCACTCCTGCATCGATTGTGGAACGGCCTTTCATAAAGCCAAACTGTTTACTACTAAGTAGCTCATTAATACAGAAATGGCTTAACATTTGACAAAGTATGATTTTTTTTAAAACTTTACTGAGCACAGGTAGTATTGAAATAGGCCGAAAATTATTAGGGTCTGTTGAACTACCTGACTTAAAAAGATGTATAACTTTGCTAAGTTTCATCTCATCAGGAAAGACACCACTATCAACACAACTATTAAAAATTATGGCTAAGGGTTGTGCTATAACATGAATTATGGAATTTATAGTTCTTACAGAAAGTCCCCAAAGGTCTGTAGTGTTTTTAATTTCTAATGTTTTAAATGTTTTAATGATATCCGTAGGACTAATGTTTTTAAATACAAAGGGAACTTTACATTCAGGAACATTAGTTTTTATTAATTTTTCTGCTAAAATTGGACTTGAGTTAAGATCTTCAGTTGTTTTTAAAAGAATATTGCTAAAAAAAATTTCAAAGACAACTGCTACCTCAGAATTTGTTTTTAGTAATACTAGTTTATTATCTACAATCAATTCAAAGTCCTGACAAGAATTCCTAGCCTTACCAGTTTAATTATTTATTATGTTCCATGTAGTTTTTATTTTATTTGTTGATTTTTTTACTTTAAGTCTGAGGTGAATTGATATTGCCACAAGACAGACTTTTTTTAAAGGTTATTGAGTATTTTTTTACATATTCCCTAAATATTTGGCTATTATTATATGTTTTTCTTTATAT
This sequence comes from Apoda limacodes, assembly GCA_946406115.1. Classification (NCBI taxonomy): domain Eukaryota; kingdom Metazoa; phylum Arthropoda; class Insecta; order Lepidoptera; family Limacodidae; genus Apoda; species Apoda limacodes. Next base: position 8,782,467 of record OX291554.1, read on the forward strand.
AATTCATACAGCGTACGCCTACTTTTAAAAATACCTGGGGTAACCCATTTACTAAAACTAAAACGACTGTAAATAAATTTCTTTGTTGCAGTAAATATTTTATTATATTATATAATAATATTATATTTTTATATTATAAGGTTTAAGTTCGACTCCATTATAGAGCGCAGCGACGGCACACGTCTGTACTTGTTTGTTGTCCGGAGCACAGATAATAGTATATGTGTCCGGAGTAAACTGGCACGGGGCCGTGAATGTGGATGTGTACGCGTGAACGCCGCGTGAAGAGGCGCGAACCCCTTTGTCGCGGGACTAATACCGACTCTGATCGGGGAACAGGCGTGAACCCGCGTGAATCCCGCGAAAACCATCCACATTCACGTTCACGTCTGTTCACGGAGCTTCACGGCACTAATGTGGAGCCGCCATGACAAGTGTACCTAATATATGAGATATCTAAATTATACACACATAAATATAAATATATAAATATGATTTCTGCATGATTGCTCTGCAGTGCCATCCATTTAGATAACATACAATTTTTCATGAAAAAACATTGATTGGATTAGGTAATTTCATGGTGACCAATCACACGTATAATTTTTTCACACAGAGTGTAACAGAATAGGGGTACTGAGGCAGCGTTACGAGAAAGCCATTAGAATTGAGGATAATGTGTATCTTTACCGTTTTAATCCTAAGAACGTGGCAACCAGTGTCTGAACACACACCCATATCATAATGTGGGGGACAGCTTCTTTTAACAAACCACATTAGGCCTGTGTTACAGGTGATGAGCCTATGAACCCATCACCGTGATACTGCTTCTATGGTGTAGTGTATCTGAACTAAGGTGGCTTTATATATATATATATATATATATATCACCAGAGACAGTATATAATACCCCCTTTTCCCAGTTTTTGGCCAATTATATAATTAAGTAAGAATTGGACAAGGGGAGAGCATTGAGAAAAGGATATCATAACAGAATCTTTTTTCAACAGCTGATTTTATGTTTGAAAAACTGTTTAGCTTAGAATTTAAACCTTAGCCCTGTGTTAAGGCTTTTAAGCTTACATACTTACTCATAACTAACTTACTGAGGATGCCCGGTTAGTATTATTAATCATAATAATAGACTAGTTCCATAGGAAAAGAGGTACATTTTTGTATAATTAATATAACAATAATAAAAAACAATATAAAATAATCAATAATAAACATAAAATAAAAATAAAAAAAAAAGTTCATTGCACTATTTAAACTGAATTGAATTGAAAAATCGGCCAAGTGCGAGTCGAACTCGCGAACGAAAGGTTGTGTACCATTATCTATAAAAATGGCAAAAAATGTTTGTTGTTCGGGAGCCCCCATTAAATATTTGTTTTATTTTAATTTAATTATTTATTTTTAAAGTGACTATATAACTAAATATTCTGTGAATATTTTAAGCGTCTACCTGTTGCCGTTATCAATATCGAGCAAAATCGAGCAAAAAAATCACGTTTGTTGTATCGGAGCCCCCTTAAATATTTTTTTATTCCGTTTTTTAGTATTTGCTCTGTGAATCTTTTGTGAATTTATCTGTGAAAATTTCAACTGTCTATTTATCACGGTTCATGAGATACAGCCTGATGACAGACGGACGAACGGATGGACGGACAGCGAAGTCTTAGTAATAGGGTTCCGCTAATTACCCTTCGAACCCTAAAAATTAATACCTCTATAATGTTACACCCGGTATATATAGATATCGGTGTATAGATAAAAGTGCCATCAATACATAAAATAAAAATTTTCAAAAAAGACATTTCCAAAAATGTAAGTCTGGCCTTACACTGTCTACAACAAAGATTATAGGCCGATTATAGGATGATCTAAAATCGTAGACTTTGTAATTTGTCATTTTGATACTTATTTTTAGCTTTGCCTAGCCCGGTTTTCGTTATTTGTTAGTTGAGGAAAAGAAACAGAACCTACTTATATAAATAGAGTACTATGATCATAACTTTCCTTTTTTTGGGTAAAAAAACTGGCTAACTGTTTAACCTTGATATGTGAAATTTCGATCCTGCGGAATTTTTTCCCAAAAATCAGAGTCTAAATTGTTACAGATATTACACAAGTCCTAATGCTTGATTCCTGTGATTTATAATGTTGACCGACGCGCTTGTGTCTAAACCATTTTGTTCGCTTTTTATTCGCAATTTATTACTCGTATGTTTTCACATTCTGAAAATTTACGTACGGTCAGTTGCAAAACTGCATATAGAGTTTTAAAACCAAATAGAATGACAAGACGTAGTCACTCACACACTTAAAGAAATAAAGTAATATGTCTTGTAGAACCTGAGTAATATTAGTTGCATTTAATATTGTATATAATAATTTCACTAAGAAAATTATCGTATCCATAGCCTAGTGGATAGACGTATCAGATCTTAATACGTATACTCAGTGCAATGCAGGTTGTGGATTCGATTTTCACCTTATGCTTTTCTTTTTGTTTTTGTAACATTTTACGAATTATGAATAACTTGTTCAGTTAAACAGCTTAGACCAATTTTGTAATAGCTATTAAGTTAGTAGCGGACACTGCGTGGGTAGACATATTATTTTTGTCGTTTGCCGATTTGTATCTGGGGGTTCTTGTGCTGACAAGGTTGTTTAGTGTTTTTACTTAGCTATTAAGTTAGATGCGGTTACTACATAGGTAGCCATTTTATTTTTGTCGTTGTGGATGTTACTACTTGTGTTAATAAGGTTGTTTGGTGTTTTTATTAATTTTTTTTGCTGAAAATAATATGCAGGTCAATATTAATATTCAAGAGAGGATGCGTATTATAGAACTATATAATATGGGTTCCAATATATCTCTAATTTGAAATGAGAATGTTAATTTTATATCATAATTCTTATATCAAAATATTATAATCTAAAAAAAAAGTAGTTTGAAAAATGTTTATTTTGATCTGGCTATTTGGTTTTAAGTGGATTACCGTAAATCGTTGTATCTCACGCAACCATCAGAAGGGGAATTTATCAGCTCGACCTCGAAGTGGACGTCCGCGGCACATTGATGCGACTCAAAGAAGATTTATGGTGGAACAATGGTTTCATACCGAGTGCTGTGTTTTGGAACATGTTTAATACACACTGTTCGTCGAGCTCTGCATATTGAAGGATTGCATCATAGAAAGCCAGCTAAAAAACCCTTTTTAACTAATACTCATAAACAAAATAAATTGTTGTTTGCAAGGGAGTATTTAGATTTTGACTGGGAGACTCACTCACCGATTAGAAGTCGTTTGTATCATCTGAAAACGGGAGGCTTTCTTTGTGTTAACAAAATGTTGTCCCAAATATGAAATCTGGACGGGTATCACTTAATATGTGGGGGTGGATGACTGCGGTTGGTCCATAGAAAACCTATGTGGGTTGATGGTGCAAAGATAGGACATGCGAAATGAAACAACTACAGAGTCATTAGGGCTCACTGTGTCGAAATTTGGGACAATATTAGAGGAACAGATCTGTTCTAATAAAGTCGGATCTATGCGGCGGCGCTTGCTTGCTGTAATTGAAAATAATGTGAGGTTATATTAAATAGGCGAGTTGGACTTGCTCACGAAGGGTTCCGTACCATTATCTATAAAAACGGCAAATAACATCACGTTTCTTGTATCGGAGCCCCCCTTAAATTTTTGTTTTATTTTAAATGTCTACCTATTGCCGTTATCAATATCGAGCAAAATCAAAAAAGTCACGTTTTTTGTATGGGAGCCCCTTAAATATTTATTTTATTCTGTTTTTTAGTATTTGTTGTTATAGCGGCAACAGAAATATATCTACTGTAAAAATTGCAACTGTCTAACTATCGCGGTTCATGAGATACAATCGGATTCTTAGTAATAGGGTTCCACTAATTACCCTTTGGGTACGGAACCTTAAAAATAAAGTACTATTTTTCTTACTATTTATATATAGCAGCGTTACCGAATGAATGGTGACTTGTATTTTTTTTTATTCTTATGGTTAAGTTTCAATTTTCTTTTCATTACGAAAACAAATACTTAAGCTATAACCATAGGAAATATGTATATAGAAAAAAGAGACATTTATACGGAACCCTAAAAATAAAGTACTATTTTTTCTTACATATTCTTCCGTATTTTACATATTTTAGGGTTCCACTAATTACCCTTTGGGTACGGAACCCTAAAAATAAAGTACTATTTTTCTTACTATTTATATATAGCAGCGTTACCGAATGAATGGTGACTTGTATTTTTTTTTTATTCTTATGGTTAAGTTTCAATTTTCTTTTCATTATGAAAACAAATACTTAAGCTATAACCATAGGAAATATGTATATAGAAAAAAGAGACATTTATACGGAACCCTAAAAATAAAGTACTATTTTTTCTTACATATTCTTCCGTATTTTACATATTTTTTTACATTTCAATATATCTAAAACATAACATATTTGCTTCACTTTGTTGTTTTTCAAAATATAGCAGCGTTACAAAATGAATGGTGACTTGTATTTTTTTTATTCTTATGGTTAAGTTTCAATTTTCTTTTCATTATGAAAACTAATACTTAAGCTATAACCATAGGAAATTTATACATAGAAAGAAGATACATTTATCAAAAACATTATTTATTATGTAAAAAATTATAATAAAAACCATTTTTATTTGATTGCATGTGTTTTAATTCTTGCAAACAAAACAAACCAACCAACTTCTCATATCAACTGGTCCTTTTCAAAGAAAACTAGATGTCAAAACATAAAAAAAAGTAATTCCTAACAAAAATAATCAATACGGAAATAGCGTGATTTGAACCATAGGCTTGTCGATTTAAGTCGCAGCGCCTATTGATTACACCAGCGGGCATATTTAATGCGAAATAAACAATACGTATGTAGAACAACACTGCAGTTTACACCTAATTAATTTGTTAGGATAAGAAACCAAAAGATATAAGAACGGTTTAAATAAACTGGTGAGTATAAAGAAAACTACCTAATTTTGTCGATTTAAGGTTAATATTATTGACAGTTCTGATAATGTTAATGTGTGAGTGCGAGATTCACAGAATAGCTCCACGCAATTTTAACCTTTACACTATATATAGACTATTGCAAATGACCGTACCTACGTTTGCTATTGAAAATGAATATCCCACTTGTTTTTTACATTTACTGATTAAATACTGTTAAATTTTGTAGGGATGATATCAAGTCGAATATTAAATAAATATAAAATAAATAAATAAATATTTTTGGACATTACACAAAGAGCCGTCCAGCCGCAAAGTAAGCAAAGATTGTGTTATGGGTACCAGACAACGGATACAAATACATAAATATTACTTTTTTTTGTAAATATATACATATCATACATAAATACACCCAGACTCAAGACAAACACAAATGTTTATATTATGACATAAATGTTTGTCCAGTGCGGGAATCGAACCAACAGCAGCTGGCCACACTACCACCCCGGCTGCGAGGGAGTTATATATATATATATATATATATATATGTCTGTAGTTTTACAAAATCCCAAAAAAATGATTTCATTAACTTGTAATCTTATTTGAGACCATTTGTATGAAAAACTAGAATCCTGTATAACTTTTAATATGTACAATTAAATGAAAACTGTTACGCTGCAGACCTAGATATTTATTTCTAGAGCACTTAATTAAAATATTATGGTATTTGAATGTTAAGTGTCAGAAATAAGTGGGAAATTCGTTCGTAAGAAACACGCTGCTAGGCGACGCGAATCGTATCCTCTTAAATAACAAACAGGAGTATGGTAGTGTAACAATCGGTCAAACATGTTCGTCGGTTTTCATGCACCTTTTCCATAATCAGATCAGTTCGACGGAAACATAATACACTTTATTGCACATAATAGAAACAGCGGTCTTATCACTATGGCGCGATCTCTCCCAGACCACCTTCGGTGGGGTGAAGGATTTAAAATAAATAGCATGTTAAAATAAAATAGAAAATAATAGACATAAAAAAAAAAAGAATAAAACTAAAATTTGCAAAGTCTCAAATCGAAACGACAATGGGAAGTTAGTTAAGTTCGACTTCCAACATTTGTTCACATACATTTTTAAGGTGAAGCTAATAAAAACGTAATAGCAGAAATCACTGTGAAAGTAGGCGCTGAATTTTACGCAAGTGTATGAAATAAAATTCAGTACTCTAATTCACTAATTCATATAAACATACATACCTTACCACACATACATAGTTATGCTGATACTATAAGAATGAATTTTATTACATCTATGAACACTAAATTACAAAATAAATAAACCGTAGAGATACATAATGAAATTCAGGTTAACCAATATTAAGCTTAATCCAGCTAATTTCTTGAGTAAGTAGAAAGTTATCGACTTAGGCATTAATGTGAAAAGGCTTTAATGTCTGTTAATTACCTACAAATTTGAAACTTTGTGTAACATTCGTAGATATAACGTTTTATTTTAAGTAGGTATATTTTTGGCTTAAGAGGGCGATATAGGCCAGAAAGCTAATTTCTGTAATTCTAACGTTGTGTATGTAAATGCACTATAAATCATTAGATAATGTCATATACATTACTATGAGATATATATGTTATATACTTCCAAAGTAATTTATACCGTAATGACGACTTGAAACTTTTAATTCTTTATATGGAATTTAACGTTATTACCGTTTTGTAGTCACATTTTTTGACTTTTTGCTACAACAGAGTCAATGCACTAGATACAAGCAAATGCAAAACACGCTTTGAAAATTTGAACAAATGTTAAAACAATGGTCACTTCCAGATTTTTTATTGCATTTAATACAATAAATGAAAATCATTCAGTAAGGTAATTCACTAGACAAAAGCAAGTTTTATAACATATATTTTTTTCAATCCTTTAGATGCTATAGTTGAGACACAAAATTTGTACAAAAACGGCGTATTTTCGCGGTCTAGCCTATATCGCAGGCTTGAAAATAATTACTAAGTATTAATAAATAATTACATGTTTTATAATAGACGTGAGAATTTGGCCCCGATGCCTATTTTTCCTTGTTAAAAAAATTATCTTATTCAGTAGACCCAAATCCGAAGAAAGCGGTTTGAATATCGCAATTGTTACTTCTTACGCGTAGGTACATATTTGCATTGGTTATGCACAGTTACAAAAAAGTTAGAAACTGTAGATATTACATGTCAACTTTAAGTTATATTAAGCATATACCAACCTTATATTATATATATTATGTATTGTTCGAATTGATGCCCACGGCTACTTTCCACCATCGCACCGCTCGCCATTAGCAGGGAATTCATCCCCACACCTTAGAGTCTAAATGGTCACGTACACGTACGTGCGGGTTTAGAAAAACTTTCTCTCGCGAACGCTAAGGTTGTGGAATGAGCTCCTTGTCAAGGTTGGGGTTCTTCAAGAAAGAAGTTAAGTATTAGATTTTTGAAGGGTCGGCTGCGCGCGAGTGATGCCCCAGGTGTTGCAAGTGCCAGTGACCGCTTTCCATCGGGCGGACCGCAAGCTTGTTTGACACCTAAGTGGTATAAAAAAAATATCTTTTTCTATTCTAGTCAAATCTAGTCTTCTAAATATGGACAGCTTAGTCCATAATAAGAATAAATATTACCTGCTTAAAAAGTGAAAATTAGATAAACATCATACTGCGAAATATATCAGTAGAACAAATGTATCATGACGAGCTGACCTGGTCATAGCGTAATAACTTTCCTCTCTCCAGGAGAAGATCTTTAAATGTTTTTACTTTTATAGAGTCTGCATTATTTTAAGTATTATGAGACCTAAAATAATTTCGAGAGCAAATTATGTGTGAAGTATACAACTTTTTACCTCTACCAGTGGGAAAAAATATGTCTTAGGCAAGGAATACACTGAAGGCCATATTAAGCACTAAGTTTATTCTAATTTAGAAATACTACCTACTTTACTCTGCTCCTATCAAAAAATAAACAATAGGTAGGTACTTACTATTCTTTTTAAGATTAGGACTTTCTGGAAGTCGACAATTATTGAACAATTCGTAAGCTTTAAGATATTTTTCACGTGACTTATCTAGTAAAAAACTTAATTTAGCATTAGACACTTGTTGTCTTAGCTCTTCTGGTGTTAAACATACCACGTTCCATTGTAAAAAAAAAGCGCGGAGAACTAGTGTCTTAAATCGAGTCTGTCTGGGGACAGAAATAATGGTTCTATTCATTCAACCCTACGAAGACCAGTCTGCACGTTTAGTAAACCCCATTCATTGAGGTCCCACAGTTCTAGAACACACCCCTTAACATTTTCAAGAATATTAAGATCCTTAGTGTTGACATTTCCAGCAATGTTCAGTTCCAAGATCATTTGGAGAGCGAAGCAGTATTTCATCTCGGGGCAAAGTTAGCTGCTTTACAAGTCGCTGCCATCTCTGGGCGGGTGCTTTTTACTCGGTTCAACGGCGGGTTCAGAGAATCTTCGACGATCCCAAATTCACAAGATGTATCGAAGACTTAAGTCTGAGGAGAGAGTTTGCCTCCCTGTGTGTTCTACCGCTTGTATGATGGAATGTGTTCTGAGGAATTGTTAGAAATGTTGCCCACGCCTACTTCCTTCTATTGCACCGCTCGCCATCGGCCGGGAATTCATCCTCACACCTTAGAACTGAAATTGTCACGTACAGTGCGGTTTCAGAGTAACTTCTCCCCGCAGACGGTTAGGTGTGTATGTAGTGAAAAACACCAGAGAGTAAATTCAAACTCACATGTTTTATTTCTCAAAAAATAGGATATCATATCACTTTTTTTAAGGTAATAAACTATAAGTTACTAGTTTCTACCGTTTCAAAGTCAAAATGGCGTTCTGGTGACAACAAACAGCAAAAGAAACTCTCTAGCAGTTGCTTTTTAATTTTAATTTATCAATACAAATTATCAAATAAATTATTTTAAAATAATATTTAATCCCATGTATTTTTATCATCAAGCTTTTTTGACAAGTTTCTGTTTTACAAAATTTTTTAACTTTTTTAAGTTTAATTGACATAAATCTGCAGAGATTTTATTTTATAAACGGATACATTGTCCTTTAAATTATTTATCTTTTTTTTAAGCCTTGTGTGGATCAGAGCTAGTTTGTGTCTATTTCGAAGAATTACGATTATGAATATCGATTTTCTTTTTAGATTAATCAATCGCCTGTTGTACGTGTTTTTTAATATTTTAATATTATTTTTTCAATAAGTTTGTGATTTTGTTTTGTGCAATAAAGGATATTTGTATTTGTATTTGTATTTTTATGAACATACATTAAATTATCTAATATATACTGAGACGGTAAGGTTAAGACCTTGATTTCCTTAAATTTATCCCTTGAAGAGTGTCTATTATAATAAATTGCACGTACAGCCGTCTTCTGCAGCACAAAGATTGTCTGAATATCAGCTGCTAAAGAAATATTGACAAAATACACATTTTTTTAATAACGCAATCGAGTCATTTCTACTTCTACAAACCTATTCAAAATATATTAATGGTTAAGTAGTGTAAATATTTACTATATTAAACTAATGTATTACTCTAATATAAAATTAACCACAGTAGGAATTTGTGAAATTTTACCACTCATCTTCTTTTTACTGTACCTTACCCCTACTGTATTTGACCTTGACGCCTCGTAGGGTTTCGGATTTTTCTGAGCATAATTTATGCATTAAGTATATATATTTAATAAAGTATCTTTATAAATGAGAAAAGTAATTTTATACAACAGTTTTTTTTATTTTTATATAACTTACCAAATTTTAAAGTAACACGTGACCAAACCGAAAAATAATACTTTTAACTTTTTCTTTTCCTAACAAAAAAGCTTTTTTTACAAGGAAAAATTACAAAAGTTTCAAATCTGAATTTCTCATCCTTAATTTATACGAAAATGTCACTAAAGACTAAAGACACTAAAGTCTGGTAAAATCAGGACGCGTTAGAAATTTTAGTTTGCAAAGTGGCGTGAGCGTACTTCAACTACTTAGGAACCTATGCTAAGTTAACACAACCCACACATATTATTAGCATGGTTTGATTTGAACATACGAATTCACAAATTTAACTAAGCAATATTAAAAGGTCGAAGCGTATAACTTATTACTAATCTATTAGTAAAACTAGTCAATTTGAAACTGCGAATTCGTCAGTTAGCGCAATGTATATGTCGTTGTATTAAGCTATACAATAATAATATTTTGGACGAATTACACAACTCTATCCGGTTTCAAACTAAGCAAGTCAATGTCATATATCTATGTACTTACAAGGCAACGACAAAAATACTTATATCCTTTTTTTTTATTATACCCTCAAACCTCTTTTTAGTTTTCTTTCTTTTATTAATAACTGTTTTGTTGTTCATATTTGTTATCCTAAATCTGTATGGCCTGGAAAACTTTCAATGAAATAATGACAATTTTATTGCATTGTGGTTTAGGGTGGTGTTGTTGAGACTTCGTAGATTGATTGCAGCTTAGTAAGTCATGACACCAGGCTGAGACTGAAACTAAACGTTCCCAGAACAGCAAAATTTGAGGATTTGGCCACATTTTGTATTTTTTTTTTTGGGTTTATGGTTTTTCAATCGCGGAATTTCGGGATACTCGATTTATATTTCTTAGATTGAAGCTTAGTACAAATAAACTCAATTAAAATCATGGTACGATGGGCTCAACACCTGTCACGTAGAACTAACGTGGTTAGTGAAAAGAGCCTTGTCGGACATTGTATATGTCCAGTAATTTGTAACCCCTTCTAGGTAATAAAACCGTGAAGAATACAAACATATTATTCAGACAAGCACTGTCTACCACCCAATAAATATTTCATTTATAGACGAAGCTATAAAAAATTAATACTTATTTTTAGGATTATGATTCTTGATATAATACAAAAAAGAGAGTAAGAGAGGAACCGTAGAAACTCGTACTTATTTCACATATGAATATGATAATATGTCTATGAATATTTCATGAAGAATCTTCGCGAATATGAGTACTGTATTTCAGTATGATAAGTAGGCTGGTACTTACGTAACTTCTATTTGATTTTTGAAACATTTTGAGTGAGTTCTTAGAAAGAATCCTTACTTTTCAATTTATTTGTGAAGTGACGATTGGATTAGGGTTTTTTGTTGAATAAGTTTTGGAAGAGATTTTGTATTAAACAAATCAATTATAAGTATCAAGGTGACCTAGCTTTGCTCGTTTTTTATTAGAAAATTGTGTTTTTTAAAAAAATCGCGCTGTTACAAAAAATACAACTTTAGCAAAGGCTAACCCTATCTCAATACAAAATTTCATCGAAATCATTAGAGCCGTTTCTATATATAACTGTTATATGTTATAAATCACAACACTTTTCCACGAAGGGGTGGTCAGAAAGACTATGAACATTAAATAGAAATATTAAATATACTTTTATTTTGTAAACACATACATATTATATCTAGGAAACACCCATTTTCAAGACAAACACAAATAATAAATATTTGTCTTGTGCGGGAAACGAATGCACGTCCCTGATTCAGCAGTCATTACCCACTAAGCCACGGAGTCGACATATATCGAAATCCAATAATGATCTACAAAAATGATGGAAATAAATGTTAAATTGCCGCAACACACGTCTTGCTGTCGGGTAAATAACCGGAATTGTGGGAAATTGCATTAAATGGCGGTAGATAAGAAGCGAGGTGTACGATTTGATACTAAAGACGAAAATTCAGTAAGTATCTTTGACAGAGAAATACAGCGCAGCATGTGCGAGCACTTATGGATCGTTTCATTCGAATAATAAATAGCTTTTCCCAGCGGAAGTACAAATACCTATATTTATATAAAAACTTACGTACATCCATACTAATATTGTAAATGGGAAAGTAATTCTGTCTCTCTGTCTGTCTGTCGGTCTGTCTGTCTGTCTGTCTGTCGGTCTGTCTGCCTGTTATCTCTTCACGCTTAAGCCGCTGTACCAGCTAAGATGAAATATGGCATGAATATAGTTTGAGTCCCGGGGAAGGACAAAGGCTGCTTGAAAATTGTGAGTTGGTTTTTTATGTGTAATCCAGGAGTTGCTGTTGAAATCTCACACCGATAACCAAATTTAAGGCGGGGGGATGGAACCACGGGCAAGCTAGTATTATATATTTGTGAAAGATTGTTTGAATGTTATTTCTTAACGTCATTGCGATGGAGAATCAAATTGAGCTGAAATTTTGCCCAGGTTAGTTGAAGAGACGGAGTAGGACCTAGGCTACTTTTTATTCCTAGGATAACTATAACCAAATTCTACGTGAACGAACTCTGGCTACTGCTATAACTTGCTATAGCAAACTCCTAGACTAATCAGGTGTTGCCGTAGGGTTCCCACGTCGATAACCGACATAAGTACACGGTTGGTGTCATCAGCAAAAGCTAGTATATTTACATATTTAAAACTTGAGAACTTACCTTACTTACCTTACCTTACCTCAAAAAGAGGGGCTTGTCACCTAAGTTTTTTGTTGTGAAAGGAAACATAGTCACGGAGATATTCTTGCCAATAGTGTTTCTACTTTATAATAAATTAATATTTTTATCATATTAATTTATCGTGTCGTGCATTTATATATATCATATTAATTATTCATAATAAATTAATAATATAAATAAATTAATATTTTTGGACAGTTTTCATTCACCAATCGATGTTTGATGAGTACTAAGGTTTTCTATTCATTTCTTCGCAGGTAAGGAACTCTAAAAATAACCATTTACTTTTTTCTAAATCCTGTGTAGAATATACATATACATATTTTTACTATGAATTATAAAGAATTTTATAAAAAAAATATACAGACACAATAATTTTCTAGATCATGAGAACTTATTTATAATTTCGTAAGAATTGCGCGAGACATCGAGATTGTTCGAATTAATGTGACACAACGAGATGAAGAGTAATTGCAGACGAGAAATGTAGAAAAACTTTGTTAAGTCAACATTATACATATCTTCTCTGAGCTTGTTATTTCGAATGAATATGAAAATTACTTTGAAAGTGGCTACACAGCCGCACAGAACTTAGATGAGGTTTCAATTCGATTATGTTTATGGTACTTCTGGCTAAGTATACGTCTAACTATATTAAAGTTTCGACAAGCACCTTCTTATACAATTAATTGATTAAAATTTATGTGACAGATACATTCATCATCATTAGCAGCACGCTGCTGGACACAGGCCTCACTATCTACCTCGCGGACATGATTGGTGAATTTAACTAAATTTAGAAATTAATTTAGACGTTTGAAGGGAGGCATGGCGCTCAGGGTGTCAACTTCAATAGTTTTATAGCTCCAGTTTGCCTGTAAGCCGGCTAGATGTCTTCCATCAGGTTTTCGTGACTGTATTGACAAAGTACACCTGTAACCTCTTTGACACTTTTGTAGAAGGAGTCTAGTCCTTGGCATAGGGACAATTGTTACGTTGTCGTCGTGCGGCGTTAGGTTCTTTTATTAGTAACTCTATGTCGTCGGGCACCGATGAACGTTTGTTTAGAGCACTCGCTGATAGTAGCTTAGCTTGGTGACTGGTAAGAGATTCGATGGCCACGTCAATTTAATTTGTCGTGTGATGTAGTGGGAGAGAAAATGCGATCTAGTTGCTGTAAGCTGATAAGCTTTTAAGGGCTTTCTTGGATATGTCCGAGTTACCAGCCCTTTTGCAGGGCCTTTGTCGGATAGAAGTCAGACGGACATAATAACGGAAAGAAGGTCAAAGCAAAATCCGTCTAGCAAGGTACAGAAACTTAGCCTTACGTTCTGTTTTTGCTATTTCAAGTATTTCCAGCCTATGGCTATCATTGAGGGTTAAGAGAGTAGCTGTCTTTAGAGCTATAATGTTAAATTGGAGTATGTCAATCAGTCTGCAGAGAACTTTGCCATTGGTAGTATTATTTTTACCCATCAAGTGGCCCTAAAACACGTTCCGACCCAACCATACACATAATGTAACATAATGCATTTGCCTCTTCCCTCCCCTTCCCTTTTTCTCTCCTTCTAACCCTTACATCTCTCTCTTTATCTCTCCCTCTCTCTCTCTTGGTAGTTTCACGGAATAAGTCTTAAAAATATTTGAACAATTTTGGAGTAAACAGAAAACAATCGGCATATCGGCAGTAAGAAAATAAATAATTTATCTCTTTAACGCCGGATTACAGCTAAAATACTAGAGATAAAATAATATTATGCAGTAACTTTTTGTAGGATATCTAATAAGCTAACGTTCTCAGATACACAATTTTTCCGTATCAGCAATGATTGCCGATGCAATGCCGATGCCGATGCCGAGCAGCGGTGTGACCCGATTTTTGGCGCAGGTACAGCTGGAGGATTTGAAAAGGATATAATAGAGTATACTATTTATCCCAATCTCAATATGGGAACTCCCATGGAAATATTTTTTTCTGCTGTGCACTACTACTAACGTACGTTGTTGTAACTGTGCATATAATTGTTTGGTTTTTTAATTAACCGACTTAAAAAAGGAGGTTATCAATTTGACACGTATGTATGTAATATTGTTAGAATTTCACAATATTCGTATACGAGTATGTTAGCCTATGTGGGCTTCTGAACAGATGTGCCAAATTTCATAAGTGTGTGTAGGTATGTTTGTCCACGTATTTCTCAGAAGCTAGTAATCGGTTTTAGTGTGTGTGTAAGTAAGTACCTACAGAGCAAAACTGACATTTAGTATGTGTTAGTAAAAGAGAAAATATGCGATTCCAAAAATATACAAATCAGTTTATTTAAACTATAGTCTGATGAGGTACAGTGGAGAGACATGTGGGCGTGCTAATATTTTGTTGACAGTCTAAACTGTTTAACATATCACTACAAATATGCGTCATGTCGGTTTAACGCATTTGACGGCGCAATGTTACCCGATATCTTCGCCGTTTGTGAACCTATTTCATATCACTATAGTGGCAACTAAGCAGACTTCCCGCCTGATGTTAACTGGTCGTCGTAGCCAATGGACTCTAAAACTGTAATCACTCTCTCGTTGAAGAATCCTATACTTTTTAATTAATAAAGATGATCCCCTACTAACATGATGTGTATATCCAAATTCCAACTAAAAATTAAATAAAAAAAATTACACTCCCTCTAAAATGGTTACGCACAGTAAGTTCCTACCGCGAACACTAGCGGCCGAAGTGTTAGATGCGCGCGTCTGATACGAGTGGCCATGCTAGGACGCGCGTGTCTAACGACCACACCAGTTCCATGGTGCGCGTCTATCGCTTGCGTCAGACTTTTGTTACTTAAAAAATTACTATATCTAATCAAGTATATCTGGACATCCTTGAAGAAGAGTAGGAGGACGTAAGTTGTTACTGCTATATTATGATAGCTTAAACAGGAAACCTATTCATCCGATGTTCAAAAGCAGAAATGACGAAGGATTTTTTTGCATTCCGGATTATTTAATTAAATATTAACTAGTCAGATTTGTCTTTGAGCAACCAAATTGATTATTTGCTCATCCTGTCGATGAGAAAAGTTCTTTCTTTTTTAGACTCTAATGTTGAAAATCACAAAAGCACAAAGGTCGGTACTTAAAGTCCTTTGCCAAAAACTTGTAAGACACCACACAAGCAATCTTTATGCCTTCTGCCAGGTTCCTAATGTCGGTCGGTTATTCATTTTACATGTTGTACTCAAAAAGCATTCCCTCCTGTCCTATGAACCAAATTTAATTAATCTGAAACGCAGCCGACGATGGGCGGCGTCTACCGGCACGCGTCAGCGCACGTCGGCTTCGGCGGGCGGCGTCTCATAGAAACCGGCTCGGAAGCGGCGTCATACATTTTCATATGCTGCCTATAGTTCACATCAGACAACGCTTCGGCCGCGATCTTTATTTCGGATGACAGCTGTCAAACTAGAAAAGGTTATATCTCGAAAAATATTGATCGTAGACTAGAAGTTTCTTGACAGTAGTAATAGGATCTTTACTTCGGATGACAGTTGTCAAACTAGTTAGAACTTTATCTCCGTAACTATTGATCTTAGGCTAGCAGTTTTCTTACAGAAATGATAGATCATAAGATCTTTTTTCGGGTGACAGATGTCAAATGAGGAAGGGCTGTATCTCGTTATATATTGATCGTAGACTAGTAGTTTCTTGACAGTAATTATAGACCTCATTAAGATCTTTGTTTCGGATGACAGCTGTCATACTAGAAAGGGCCCTATCTCCGTAACTATTGATGTTAGACTAGCAGTTTCTGTACAGAAATGATAAATCTCATTAATATCTTTATTCCGAATCACAGATGTCAAATTAAGAAGCGCAATAGCTCGTTATATATTCATCGTAGACTAGTTGTTTCCTTTCAGAAGTGATAGATTTCATCAAAATCTTTATTTCGGATTACAAATGTTAAACTAGAGAGGGCTTTATTTATCTCCGTAACTTGATCGTAGACTAGCAGTTTCATTAAAGACATTTTAGATCTCATTAAAACCTTTATTTCGGATGACAGCCGTTAATCTAAAAACTGTTTACATAAAAAACGGTCAAGTGCGAGTGCGAGGGTCCGGGAACCGTAGGTTCCGTACTATCATTTACATAAGTTTTTAACACAAACGAAACAAAAAGTGTGCTGCTAAGCGTGTACCCATACAATAAGTGCAATTATATTTGGTGACGAGTAATCTCAATAAAATACTATTTGATTTTGTCATATAAAAAAACGCGCTAAGTAGTTTATTGCGGAAACTGCAAGGAACAACATTGTAACTTAGTTTTTGGGAGTTTTGAGTTACCATAATATTAGCAGAAAGAGAAAATGAACTATATGTAAGACCGAGACCAAGAGAGACGGAGAAAGATAGAGAGAGTGATAGAGATAGAGATAAAGAGAAAGAGAGATAGAGAGAAAAAGAGAGTTTGCGACAGAAAACCTTAGTCGTGTGTCGGAACTGACACACACATTTTTTTTTATTTTTTTTATTACGTGCCAACCTATTTATTACTACCATATTCATAATATAAATTTAAAAATCTATATATATAAAAATTACGTGTCACGTTGTTTGACTGCGATGGACTCATAAACTACTGAACCGATTTTGATCAAACATCGTAACTATCTGTTATTTGATCCAACTTAAAAGATAGGATAGTTTTTATCTCGATCTGTTAAGTGCGAGACGGACTCGGGCACTTAGGTACTAGGTAAGTAATACTTTAGGTAAAAACCAACGTTCGCCGGGTTACAGCAGGACGGCAGCGGAACAACGTTCCCCGAGACCGCTTGTAGTTTATAATTTACAACTTATACAACGAACGAGCAGCCAAATTTGATGCGCTCAGTTCAAAACTTAGTAAAAACATCGTAAAGATTTTGCAAGCCAAAGGCTACAAAATTTCAAAAGTTAAAATTAATTTATTTTAAAACGTTCCCTTTAAAGTTTTACTTACAAAGTTGTCGGGTAAAAAGTTTGTAGCCAAATGTTATCTGTGGCCGAGTTATTTTATACCTCGCTTTTGCCATAAATAAGAAAAATATAAGGGCTAAAAATGTAAAACAGAAATAAACCGTATACCGAATTTTACACGATAGTTATTTGGGAAATAAAAAGGGAAAAAGAAATCTTTTATATTTATTTTAATTAATTCATATTTATATTAATTAGTTTATAATTGTTATTATATTTAAGTATTTGGCTGTATTTTATGTGAATTAAGCTCCTATCATTATATATTTATGAAATGTAGGTCTATATACTACTTTGTGATTGTGGTTTCGCTACTGGTTTCGAAATATGAGATGAAAAATGTAAATGTTTTTTTGATTCAACAAAGAGAAATTTCTTTGTGCTCCATGATTGTCAGAACAGTTTTTTTTTTGTACATAAAGATTTAAAGCACAGAACAGTTTGTTATAGGAGTGTCAAGGGTTATTTATGCTAATGCCGAACGATATTTGCTCTACAAAATGTTTGAAGCTAAATCTTGCGAGACTTGCTTTAATTTTTTACAATAAAAGTTTTTGATGAGATCTCAGTTATTTAACTCTATAGAATTAGCCTCGGTATTCTAATCTGTAGAATAAGGCTTCAAAATGCTTGTAAGTTATTTCGAGAAAAGTGTACAGCCATGTTTACGCGCGACTTGGCGGGAGCACTAGCGTGCCTTTTAATAGTCCTTAGAACTAAAATTTTGGTGTAGGACCCTATCCATTTTTTAACTAATAGTTAAGGACTAAATTCATATTGATACGTCAATTATTTAAACACATTTATTATGACAAATGGCTAATCAAATGTAAGTGACTGTGCAATTTGGCAAGTTTCCAATGAATTAGCGTGGATATGTCGGTTGTGGTACTCGGTACGGTCGTCGCAGCGACACAGTTTATTTGTTTTACAGCAATGTTGCAGCAAGTAATGGCGGGATGTGACCCGTAACCGTAGTCCGAAGATTTGTTGCGTGCCCGTTCCGCTGAGTTATGTTTTACACTTTGTATTTAGTGTATATTCTACTTTCACGTTTCTGGCTTTGCAGATATAGACATTAGTGTGAATTTTGTATACGCATTGTATTTATGTGGTTCGATGAAGTTTTATGAAGCTTTATGAATTCTTATGGCTATCGTTACTTAATAACAATTCTAAATCCTGGTTCATCGGCTTTTTATGAAAGGACTGCAAAAAAATGGTTGACTATAAAGTCTATGTAACTAGAAATAAACGCTTTTGTGTATAAATATTTTTTTTACTTTGACTATACTAAAACTATTATTTTCATCCCCCTAAGTTCTTATTATAAATAGTTTTATTTTTGAGTAATGGTTCTACTACTGCGATATTTTTTTTATGTTCATCAAATTTTGTGAGTAAGCATGACATATCCTTATCGGCCTCTTATATTCTCAATGTTGGATTATGGTCTATCCTCACCGAGGGCGATTTGACCCACAGTCCATCACGAGGGCGTAGTGCAGATCGTAGACGATTCCCTCAGGATGATATTCTTTACTGAGAAGTTAGTGGTGTGAACAAACAGTGTATTACCTACTTGAGAAAAAGAAAAAGCCTTATTGGCACACACCGGGCTCGAAACTCCGCACCTCAGAACGCAAGTAAAACCAAAACCCCGAGACTAACGCTGACTTCCCTAAGCCACTAACGACTAACTTAAATATTATATAGACTTATAATTATGTATGCATCATCGTCAATTCTTCTTTTAACTTTGTTTCTGTTTTAGAGCAGAAAACGTATAAAATGTAGGTAAAGTTACCATCACTCGATTGTAAAACCCCTAAGCAATGTAAAAATCTGAAATCTATTCTTTAAGGAGTCTAGTAAGTAGTATAAATATAACTAAGTTTGCATTATTTGTAATTTTTAAAACTTTGGTGAGCTTTTTATCTAAATTTTAAGCTCAGTAGAACCGCAGTAATTTGATGAAGAATGCAGATTAGCTAGATTTGATTACCTTACTTGTAAAGTCGTAGTCATGCCTTTATGGCCGCTGTGCTGTTACCATCTTAAGATTACGCGCGGCGTCGTCTGTGGTCGTAATGTGATGAAGATATGCGTTTACTGTTAAATCTTAAAAGTGAATTGGATCGCCTAACTAGAAAGTTAACTGACTGAGTAAGTATATATAAGTATTAATTCGCTAATAAAAGATATTTTGGGCAACGGTGCTCTCATGGAAAGCTTATGACTGAACTAACAGAGCAAGAAATATTTTACGTAAGAAGATTGTTACTTCATTACTATTATTTATTTATTTATTATTATTTTTTTGTTGTGTTTATTATTATTAGGTTTATATGTAAAAAAAGGTCAAGTGCTAGTCGGACTCGCGCACTAAGGGTAAACCGATTGGAATTGAAATTTTGGTAAATTTTTGTACACTCGCTGGGGAAGGTTTCTGAATAAGTAAAACCCTTTCAGAATACGTGGTGCGGCAGTTGTTTTAAAAAATAGAAACAAGGTTTGTCGGGTCAGCTAGTTTGATATAAGTATTTGCTATAAAGGTACAAAATTTAGTGTTGCCACCCTCTGATTTTGATTTTCCCCGGACTCCTCATAAAATTTCCCTTAATTAGGCACTTTTCAAAATGTTTTCCCCTTATTATTTATTTGAAGAATAAAACACAAAATGAAGTGAATAACTACATTTAACAACTAATAACAATGGATATATTCTCGGAATATATCCATTGTTTAGTTTTCCGATTCCACCACTTTATAGTTTTTTGTTCTTAATATCATTATGTATGATACTATTACTACTACTATTTGTAAATTTTTTCAACATTACGTCTGTTGGGGTAGATGAAACAAAAGACTTGTAATTAACTTTTAAGCTGTACCTTACCAGCATCAAATGATGTACCATCCCAATGAATAATCAGTTAATAATGAGTGGAAAAAGCTGTTTCCACTGTAGCGTTGAATATCAAAACTTTTCCTAAAAAATCCTCTAAATTTTACCCTCAAAATTCCCCTAAATCAAAAATCCAAATCTAGGGGAAAATACCCTAAATACCCTACAATCATGTTGACGGAAGTGCATGAAATCTCAGAACCATAAAGATAAACATGACGTTTAGTAAAACGCATTGAGTACATATATTAATATAAGCTTCTGTATTAAGTTTTATTTATAGAGAGGATTATTCCGACCCTAAAGGCGCAAAAGGGGTACAAAAGTTTCTTGGAAAAGCAAAAAATAGAATTTCGATGATTAAAGAAGATAAGGAGAAGTTTGATCCTATTTTAAGTTTATTTCTACTGATTAAAAGATCTTGTACGACACCGGAAGCCAGATGAATATACCGAAGAGACCGGCTCAGGACCAGCCATTGTGGAGACATAAGGGCATTCGTTTTGCAGTGGACGTCTTCCGGGTTAAACGAACGAACCAGAATCAATAGGCGACCACCGACTTACTTTTACCAGAAATAACCCACTTTAAATAACGAAATATCAAATTTGTAGGTTACCGTTACTGTTCAGAAAATTAAAAAAATATGATTTATAAATGTAATATTTAGAACAAATAAAGCTAAATTTCTCTACATTTTGCAAAGCTTTAAACAACTACAAAATTGCCCAACTTAAAATGAAGATAGCCTAAATCTGTTTTCAAAGTTTGTTGAATGCTTTGCCGATAGCTAAAGTTGCCAGCGGAGTTATCTTGCTCGCGGTCTCATTTGAAAACACAAAATATGCAAATAGCTTTAGAATTGACTTTGAGATCGTTTAGACATTGAGTTGGAACTTTGTTCATTTCACCTGCACTTGTATCTTATCTTTGTACGCAAATATTGACCTATGCTTCAGTGCTTCTTCAGCGATTACCTAATACAAAATGCGAATGAATGCAAATGTAATTTCTGCAATATGCTGGTGTTAAGGTCATACAAATTATTTCCTGCTGTATATATTTACGCGTAAACAAACACAGGCGACTATTTACAAACCAACCAACAATATAATATAGTCAAGATATTTCGATTTAAATATATTTTAATATAATACAATTATTATTAATGAGCTCCCAGCCAAGGTTTTTTAAGGACTATTTTAGTATGGGGTTCTTCAAGAAAGAAGTAATTGGATTTTTAATGGTCGGCAACGCGTGAGTGATACAAGCGTCCATAGGCTACGGTGACCGCTTACCATCAAGCGGACAGTAAGCTTGTTTATATATAAAAACTTTATGTTAATTTATTTACTTGATTGTATTGCAGTTACAAATTGGTTTAAGATATGGCACTAGAAATGACGAAAAATTTACAAGTTTTAGGGTAGTCTCCGAGTTGTCCAAAAAAGGCTATAATAATGTCTGTAAGGTAACACATTTTTTTTTAATATAGTTGCTCAAAAAAACGATTACGCACTTGTGCTTTATTTACCAATCAAATAGATAAAATTTGTTGCGTGTAATCAATTAACGGTTACGCACTGGTTATTTTTGTTGGTTAATTTTTTGTAACTATATTAAAAACAGTCGTCCAATATCATTCAAAACAGTTTCGACTAGTATCTATCGCCCTTAGCTTAAGCCAAAATCAGTCGAAACTAGAGATGGCTGGGTAAATTTTATGGAATTTTTCAACAATTTTGAAATATTTCATAAAAGGTTTATTTTGTATTGAAATTTTAATGTTTGATAAATCATATAAAAAATATTGTGGTACTTGATAAATCATATGTGATATCTAGTACCAAAATTTTTTTTCATAAATCAAACTTTCACAAAGAAATAAATTATTCAAAAAAAATAAAAATTTGTTGATCCCTCGAAGATCCTCATAATAAGAGATTATAATGCAATGTACTTTTTTAAAGCATGTATGAGTCTTTTCAGAAACGCCTACAACTTTGTCATATTTTATTTTGTAACGTAAAACACATTTTTGGCCCACCGTTGATTTTATAAATAAATATGTAGAGAGTAACAAACAATACACAAAAACAAACATGTATACATAAATGTTCCATTACCGCTATTTCTACATTCAGGACGTCATCAGTCCCTCGACAATATAATTTAAATTATCTGAAAACGCAATTCAGAAAACAAATGAAACGAAGTACTTCGTTAAAATTGCTTCCCAAGTAAAATAAGAGTATAACTCTCGTTTACTTTGTTTGTTACGTTGCATGACACGCGGACTGACTTACAAATTTTCTGTACTGGAAATTTATGCGAAACAAGAAAATTACAATAAAGTACTAGTATCAAAATGTATTTTAATTCTTACTTTGACGACCAAAGTGTAGTCGTAGTGTTTGTCTACCGCGTCGAAGAACCCAGGTTCGATTTTCATTAAGGTAACGTGCAAAAGCTAACGGTTTGTGTATAATTCGTCTCGAAACGTTTATCATGAAAGTTTTCTGTTCGCTTCATGACAGTCGACGTCTGTTACATGTTTTACAGATATCCATCACGAAACTTTACTTTAATTTCTTAAATTGAATTTAATTTGCAATGTTTTTGCCTAATAAAAAGCTGTGTAAAAAATGTAAGTATTATGCTATTTAAAAAAAATTAATAACAAAGATAAAATTAAAAATTCTTTATGTACAAATTGGGAGATATATAAAGTATCTTGAGTCCAGATTCACTGTATGAAAAGCAATAGTAAAAATATTATGAAACGTGTGGGCGTTTATCCAGACACTGGTACCCCCTCTGAGACTCTAAAATCGTGTGATTTAAGGCCAGCGCAGACGAGGGACTTTTGTCCGTGGAGAACTGAAATTTCTGTGCGAAAAGTTAAGAAGGTACAAACTTCTCCGTTAAAAAATGCCTTCATGCATACATATGCAATTATGCATACCTTCATGAATACGTATACAATACAAAAATATGTATGAGTAAATACTAAATTTAAAATTAAGAGGATACGATTCGCGGCGCCTCGCAACGGGCTTCATACAAACGAATTTCTTATTTGTTTTTGACATTTACTGATCAATCACTGTGAAATTTCTTAGTCATAATTCCAAGTTGAATACTATACCACTATGTCTGTGGTTTTCCTAAATCTTTAAAAATGCTTTTATTAACTAGAAATCTTTTTTGAAACCATTTGTATGAAAAACTAGAATCCTGCATAACTTTTGAACTATAAAATTAACTTCAAAACTGCAGCACACTGCAGACCCAGATATTTATTACTAGAATTTTTTTTCAAAATTTAGTGGTATATGATCAGCAAGTGTCAAAAATATGTGCGACATTCATTTGAGAGGCGCTCCGAAGATCGATAGGTATATAAAACGTCTATTTGCATTATAATTTGATCTCAAATAGTCTAGTTATATAAATTGTTAGACCACGTGTATAAATCTAAGATACACTGCATTTCGCCTTCGAAAATTTAGTGGCCATAATGATATTTTAAGTCCATTTATATGCAGCCAACTAGCAATCCTTATGAGTATTAGAGCTAGCAAAAACATTACGTAGACCAGTTTTTTTAGATCCCCATCTATATGAAAATATCGATGGATTCACTACATTTAGTATTTAGGCTGGTTGGCAGTAAAAGTTGCACTTTGTATATGTTGCGCATAAAATTCAATACTATACGAGTACGTTATCTGATTTTTAGTTGATTTTTTTTGCTGTTTATTAATTTTCAGCTATAAAAATGTTATATGTTGCAGGTTCAAGTCCTGGCTCGACGTTTATCTTTTGACTGCATCTTTGCTATGAAAGTATTTATTTACATTGATGATATAGCCTAGATATGGCAAGTATTATTTTCTTCTAAGACTAAACTTCAGGGAGTCATAAACGAAGAAAGATTATTTCTATGTATGTAATTCTTAATTCTATGAAGATTGTGTGTGATTGTAAGATTTATGTACTAGGACTTTATAAGTCACTAAGAGTTGTATGTGACGTTAGTAACGAGCGTGTTTACAGGGCAAAGATTTAGTTGGGATTTTAATCAGCCAGACTTGTCCCTCGATCGCTTAATGGTAGAGCGCTTACACGGAACGTAAGGGTTGGAGGTTCAATACCGGTCTCGAGATTAATCTTTTGACTATATTATTATTAAAATAAAATAACATCTGACACAGTGTTAGCAATGATAAAGCTTTTTAGAAATAAATATTTAATATGGATAAAAGTCAATACAAAAATAAATAACCTAAAATATTTTTTTTTTTAAATATAATTAAAATTGTATATTAGTATCGAAAGCTCAATTCTAAAAATAATTTGGTACAGTACAACAAATTTTTCTGACCTGGTGGTCAAGAATCAAAACTACAGTCGCCATATTAAAATGGTGTGAACCTATACGATCATATCCCGGATCAGAAAAGTATGTTGCGTTGTACTTATTGTGGTACAAAATATGCCAAATGAAATTAGGTTGTGACTAGACCATTAATAAATTAAATAAATAAAAAACCCGATTGCAAGAACTAAAAAGAAGTAAACAAGTGCCCCTAAAACATACCAAATATATAACTTCAGCAGCAGTCGGAACTCATTTTAAGGTAATTATTATATTCTTGCATTTAAATGAGTCTCGGCTGCTTAAATATTTGTTAAGGTTTTGGGGCACTTGTTTACTTCTTTTTAGTTCTTGTAGTTGGGTTCTTCTATTTATTTTTATTTACAGCTTTTTACTCGCCCTTGACTATTTTACTGTGTCATAATATTTTCGTACTCGCCTTTTAAAGCCCTTTATTTTAATACTCGCGGGTAAAAAATGTTTGAACCCGCATAAAATCCGCCATTTTGATTTTTTAGAAATGTTGATATACCTAGTGTCACTTACACAATCGCGACGAATCAAATGACATCTCGCATGTCAACACCGTCAAGCCATTCAGGTTGTAGGGCGTGCCAAGGAAATTGACATACATACATACGCTCGAAAAACATAACCCTCTTTTCTATAAATATTTTTGAACATTTCACACAGATCTAACCCAAACTAAGCAAAGCTCACGTGACATAGACACAAATATACATATATATTTTGTAAATACATACATATTATATGTACATAGAAAACACCCAGTCTAAAGGCAAACACAAATAATATATAATTTGTCTTGTGCGGGAGTCGAACCTCTTCAGCAGTCGGGTCATTATCCACTGAGACACGGTAATTAAGTAATGAATAACTAAAACTTTGTATAGATTTGAGTCATACAATAGTTGCAGATATGATTTAACAATGCGAGAAGATATAAGTATGTAATCCGGTCTATTGACGTTATAAGTACTTGAAACATGTTCGATTAGGTTAAAAAAATATTTTTGATAAATTGTTCGAAACGTTGTACATTGACGTAAGGTTTTATGTGGTCATCGATAGTTTGATTTTGACTGTTCGGGCAAACGGATTAGTTTGTTTTGTGCAATTGACAAAATAGAAAAAAAAACATATCGGCGTTTTTATGATGAGTGTTACGTCACAGTTTGTGATTAAGTGCAGAAAGAAAGTAATTTTTTTGCAATACGTCGATAGTTGGGACAACTGATAAAAAAAAACTGGTCAGAAACAGAATATTTTTAAATGGCTCAATTTACAGGCAAAGGTTAGAAAAATAGCTCAATGTTATGTCTGCTATAGAGGTTTCTTTACTTTTTAGTGGATACTTATTGTGGTTTTAACTTATTGTTAAAATGAATATCATGAGTTGATATTCGCGACCTCATTAGTATAACCGCAACCATTTTCCATACCGTTGGCCATTATTTAAATTATCTATTATGCTAGTCATTTGGTTGCGAATGGGAAGTAAGTATTATGAATTATATTGTGTATAGAAAAACAGGCCAAGTGCGAGTCAAGATCAGCCACCTAGGTGCGAGGGTTCCTTGCCACCATAGAATGAACTTGACCGGTTTTTATTACGTTTATCGTTTTAAGGAATCAGAGTTGATGTCTTGCCTTTTTTATGATAAAACAAAAAAATGTTCCTTTTATAGAGACCGCAATTAAATTTCTACTTTTTGTTTTTTATTATTTAGTAGCTGACCCCGCGAACTGTTTCTCTTTTTGAAAGAACTGGGGCGCTACCTATTCTGAAAGAGTTGTACTAATTCAGAATTGCACAACAATTTACCAAAACTTAGATCCAATCGGTTAACCCTTACTTCGTGAGTCCGACCCGCACTTGCCTACTTTTTTTCTTTCTCAGATACCTTCCCCGGCGTATGCACAACAACTTATCAAAATTTCATTACAATCGCTATACCCTTATTGCGCGAGTCAGACCCACACTTGACCATTTTTCTATCCTTTTAAACCTTGGACTAACAAAATACAATAAGAATTATCCAAATCAGTCTAGCTGTTCTCGAGTGAGACTTACAAACGTCAACATATATACATATATATATATATATACATATATATATATATATATATATGTTAAGAAATCCGCCAACTATGTGTTCTGTGAACAGTGAGACAGACTGACAGACAGCGTGAACTTAGTAATAAAACATATATATATATATATATATATATATATATATATATATATATATATATTAAGAAATCCGCCAACTATGTGTTCTGTGAACAGTGAGACAGACTGACAGACAGCGTGAACTTAGTAATAGGGCTCCGTTGGAACTCTTTTAGTACGGAACCCTAAAAATGAAGGTGCTTATAATTATTGTTATTTAAATGACACATAATTATGAGAAAACCGCATCACAATAGGTACTCTGCAAATTATAAAATTACTTGTGAATTAAACATTGTGGAATTTTAATTCATAAAATCATTATCTACCCATCAGTATATATTTTTGTACCACAAAGTTGCTCTAACCTACTTACACCGAAGCCATGCTACTTACTTGAGAATTTAGTCTACTTCATTGAAAAATTACCACCACCACTTTTTTCAAATAGGTATGTGTGTATTTTTCGCTTCCATCTAGAACTTCTTAAATGAATGATAAATATTCCATTTTTATTGCGGGATCCTCCACTAAGAAATAGTGGATATCATTTGAAATTTGGAATACGTATAAATATTACTTAATTTTCTAGTTACCTGCAGGTTCCCTTGCCGGGATAAATAATAATAATTGCCTGTACTTCTTTTCTGATACTCATACTATTGGTATTATTGAATATAGCTGGGTATATACCGAGGAATTACATGTTTTATAATTTTTTTTTCTGACTGACTATGCAGTTGGCTGTTGTAGCCATTATTGCTTCACTGGGCTTTTTGGGGCGAGACTCTGAAGGGGCCTAATGCTCAAGGGCTCCTCGCGCGGGGAGCCTCTGCTTGGGTTGTCGCTCTCGGGGGCGTCCCTTCGACCGGCGTGAGCCTCGAACCCGAAGGTGAGTCACCGCCAGGAGGGGAGTTCCCTGACCAGGAGGGGAGTTATATATAATTATTGTGTAAAATAACGTTAAATATACTTTGAATCCTATAATAAGGTACATATATAGGTATTTGAGCTATTGCTCTGACAAATTTACTAAGACGTTGAATTTATTTATTTTGATTTTCCTCAAAAAGCCACAACGGATTGAAGCACTCTAGATTGTTGCACACACGGAGCGTAATCAGATGACAAACTGATCTTTGACATCCAAATACAAAGTAATACATATTTGTGAAAGTATGTCTGGCTGTTTGTTTGGCATATTTCGCAGATACTTAGTTGAAGGGACGTTCAAGGACATAGGCTATACTTTGCTAGTTTACTGTATAGGACACTTTCTGAATACGAACAAAGAATGTAAGATTTAACGACTTGCCTGATAATGGAATTTAGCGCAAGTGGAGCCGAGGGAAAAAGCTTATTTAGAATAACATAATAACGCATTCTTAGATCATTATATCTAACGATAGATCTTCAGACATTGAAGCCATAAACAAACACTTTTTATGGTTAGTTGATTGGCTAACTGATTTAAAACGCATAGTATGTACTGATTTATTCCTATTCATAGAAATTTGAGTAAAATTAAAAAAAAATGCTCTGCAAATAAACTATAGCTTATAGCTGATTAGCAGTGATATTTATCTACATAATATCACATTACCTAATAAATACAAATAGATATAAGTATTATAAAATTGTAACCAATATAATTTGTTCCTTGTCAAACATCTGTTACATCGTATTTAAGGCGCGGTACAGCGGTTGCGGTAAAAGTTGTATGTAATTTGTCGCAAAAAAATTAACATATTGTAACACATTATAACAACAGTAAAACAATATAAATAATAACATTATAATAAGTATAATTATAAAGATACAGACATTAAATAATGTTATTATTGTTACTGTTATATAATGTTACTTTTGTTATTCCTTTGCTTACTTAAAATAAGCGTGTAAGTAATTAAGAATTTAAAAAAAAATTTGAGTGATCAGAATAATTGAATAAATCTTTGAGTACTTACGTACCAAACCAACATACCAATTGAGTAAGTAATTACAATATTCAAAACATCGACAAACTAAACACATTAATTATTCTAAATAGCTTATATCTAAGTGACTGTGCAATTTGGCAAGTTTCCAATGAATTAGCGTGGATATGTCGGTGGTGGTACTCGGTACGGTCGTCGCAGCGACACAGTTTATTAGTTTCACAGCAATGTTGCAGCAAGTAATGGCGGGATGTGACCCGTAACCGTAGTCCGAAGATTTGTCGCGTGCCCGTTCCGCTGAGTTATGTTCTGCACTTTGCATTTAGTGTATACTACTGCCATGCCACTGCTTGTAGCTTTGCAGATAAAGTTGCTGTTGTTCAGCAATAATTTTTGCCGTGTAAAAGACTTTTCATATTTAAATATTAAATTATAGTTTTTCCTTAAACTCCATAGGCCCATTAAGAACTTGCTTAAATATAATAATAACCCCTTTAGGAAGCTTATTGCGAAAAAGTTTGGTATGCTCGGTTTCTATGTTCTCAGGGGCAAAATCAATATAAAATAAAATTGTTTTTAAGTACATCTTAGCTTTTGATATTTATTAAACAAGGTCTCGAGAGACAAGATGTATTTTCATTTATTTTGCCCCAGAGATCGCGAGACCCGAGTGTTCGAGCCTTTTTAACAATAAGCTCCCAGATGGTAAACAGAAATTTTAGGACAATTAGGAAAAGAAATAGCAAAGGTAATTGGGAATAGCCGTTATTGTAAGATTTTGTAGTAGGTGGTGTTGCACGTGGAAGTATCAAAACCTAATGTAAATCAACTTGCTTATGATAATCTTTCGCTTTAATTAAATTTATACTTTCATACCATTGTTTTTATTTATATTTATTTGGGTTTTTGTTAAGTGGAGATAGATTTCAATGAACGTAAGTAATTAATAATGTATTTTAAAAATACCGTTTCAATCAAATTATTTATTTGTGAAAAATACCACACTTGTTCACATCAAGCAATAAATAACCAACCAATAAACTAAGTTTTGACAAAATAAATTGAAAATTTCAACGTTTCAGAATTAAACTTTAAAATTATCTAACTTTATCGGGAGCGTGAAGAGACCAGCAGAGTAAATAATATTTTTAAGCAGAGGTACTCAAAGTTGCGTCAGAATCAATGAGAAGCGCGCTCATGTAATCTCATCTCATCTCCAGAGTACCAAGTATTCTATTAGTTTACAACTTTGCCAAAACATAGCCGTGATAGTGCTCTAGACCCTGAGAAAAAACAATTTTTGACAACAATGATGCATATTATGCTATAGCTATTAGTTTATTTCATGTATTTCAATGAAAAACTTAGTGAGTTGAGATGTAACTGTACTACTCACGCACGCTTAGTTACTTATCCTGCTGTGCTTCTCTTTTATTAAGTTTTCTGTCACGTACTACCTCTTCATAGCAAAAACTAATTTAATATAAAATATAGTTAAAACAAAATGCGCTTTCGTCAGTTGTGACTTTTCAGTGTGTTTATATTTTTAAAGAAAAAAACAAGGTTGTTATAATTTTTCTCAAAGGATACACTTTTACATTTGACAGGTGTCCAAAAGTAGCACAAAATACCTACCTCTCCACATGGGTATTTGTATTTCGTAGCAAAACCGCTTACTTGAAACGCTTACATTTTGCTACCAAAACTTAATGAAACGCGAACCGCTAACAATTCTGTTTCGAAGTAGTGAGACGAAACGCGCCTTATATCTATACAAGCTTTTGCCCGCGGCTTCGCCCTCCTAAAATTTGATTATCGGCGTGGGATTATTCTTGATTACACTAATTAGGTTGGATATAGCAAGCTATAGCTGCAGCTATGGTTCGGTTATAGTTACTCCCGCGGGAACTTTTGAATTTTCCGGGATGAAAAATAGCCTATGTCCTATTCCAGGACCTAACCTACATATGTGCCAAGTTTCATCCCTATCCATCGAATGGTTGATGCGTGCTTGAGTAACAAACAACAAAACATCCAAACTTTTGCATTTATAATAAATACTTAACCCGCCCTAAATTCGGTTATCGGTGTCGGATTTAAACAACAACTCCTCAATTATAGAAAAAAACCGACTCACACTTGACGTTTTTACGTAGCCTATGCCCTTCCCCTGCACTCAAACTATCTCCATGCCAAATTTGCCCACACTTCCACCCGCCCTTATTAGATTATCGGTGTAGGATTTCAACGGCAACTCCTCAATTATAAAAAACGACTCACACTTGACGTTTTCAAGTAACCTTTGATGTCCTTCCCCGAGACTTAACCTATCAACATGCCAAATTTCATTTTAATCGGTACAGCGGTTTAAGCGTGAAGAGGTAACAGACAGACAGTTACTTTTAGCGTTTATAATATAGCAGACCCGGCAGACGTTGTCCTATCCGAAAAAGCAGTGCCACATTAAATATGATATATTAAATTTAACATTTACATTTTTTAATTTTGCGATTACATACTTACTTATAACGAATCTACTGATGAGTCACCATTTGTGGATATCTCACTGTTTACAATGGCCTCTATGTCTAAGTTATTTAATTCTTCATTATCTTCCATATCTTTTATGGTGGAAGTCTTTGCCGTTTAGGAGAAGTTCAGTGACACCTACCGGGTCCAATTGGGTTATCAAACCTTGCAAGGCCCCACTCGAACGTACAAAAAAAATATCATTAAAATCTTCCCTGCCGTTTAGGAGACGATCAGTGACACACCAATTGCAGCGCAACTTACCGGTTCTATTTGTTTCTAAACCGTACACAAAAAATATCATTAAAATCATCCCTGCCGTTGAGGAGATCAGGGACACACCGACTGCAGCGCCACCTAGTAGGTCTATTTGTGAATTCAAACCTTGCAGGGACCCACTTAAACGCACACAAAAATATCATTAATATTTTCCCTGCCGATTAGGAGCAGAATAGCGGTGCACTGACTGCAGCGCCACATACCGGGTCCAATTATGATTTAAAACCTTGCAGGGACCCACCCGAACGTACACAAAAAATATCATTAAAATCATCCCTGCCGTTTAGAAGATCAGTGACACAACTGCAGCACCATCGCGGGTTCATTTGTAAATTAAAACCTTGCAGGAACCTACTCGAACGTACTCAAAAACATCTATAAAATCGTTCCTACTGTTGAGGAGAAGATCAGTGACACACCGACTGTAGCGCCACCTACCGGACCCAATTGTGTTTTTGAACAATCCAAAAAGAAATTGAAATATTCAGACAATATTTGACTTAAATCGTTCCAGCCGTTTAGGAGGATTTAGGTGAAAAACACAAGTACAGAAGAATTATACGTAGAAATAAAACAGACTTACCCTTGGCGTTTTCAAGTCGCCTATGTCCTCTCCCGGGACTCAGACTATCTCCATGCCAAATTCTATCTTAATCCGTACAGTAGTTTAAGCGTGAAGAGGTAACAGACGATTAATTTCGAATTAATAATATTAGTATGGATGATAGATATGTGAGTTTAATTGCATTATTATAACATGTCATCATATCTGTATCAGTCTCTTTGACAGTTAAGTACTTAGATTGTAAGCTGTATTGTAGTTAGTTTACTTTAAATCACCATGTAAGTTTTTATTATGCTTTTGAAGCACATTTGTATGCCTTTATGGGAAAACATAGCGCTCTCAATTATTATTATTATAAGACAGTATTCTTGTTCCCTATGTTTAAGAAATAAATAATACTATTACTATTAAAAGTCTTGGTAGGTACTAGCTTTTGCCCGCGGTTCCACCCGCATTTAAGTCAGTTATCGATGTAGGATTTCAATGGCAGCACTCCTCTATTATAAGAAACAGACTTACACTCAATGTTTTCAAGTAGCCTATGTCCTTTGTCGGGACTCAAACTATCTCCATGCCAAATTTTATCTTAAGCGTGAAGAGGTAACAGACAGACAGACAGAGTTACTTTCGCATTAATAATATGGATATAAGCCGGGTACGAATTATTTAATTCGTTTTTTATAACATAAAAATACATAACACTAAATATATGAAACTATATTTATCCGGGCTCATGAAGCTGCCTTGGTTCATAATGTAATAAATTTAGTTATTAGTTTTTATTTTTAATTAAGCTTTTATGTTTTATTATAGTCAGTTTACTTTTATAGTATGAGTTATCTCTTGTCAATGAATGTAATAAACTATTTTGATTATGAAAAGGAATTAACAATTTGTATATTAGATTGGAAAATAATTTTCCGTTACCCTTTTCAGGGAAAGTTTTAACTAATCCCAATTTGTGAATTTCATGTAAACGCTTGAAATTTAACTCTATTTACGCTACGTTCGGCACCACGGATTAAATAAATAAATATTATTTACATATATATGTGCATTAAAATATTAATTTATTGAATACTAGCTTTTGCCCACGACTTTCTATGCGTGGATATCTTAATATTAAAATATAAATTTATTGTGTGTTCTCGGTTCTTTTGCAATTTAAGGGCAAAATCTATAAGTAGATCTTAGACAAATTACAAAAATTACAAATTTGTATTTTTCTAGCTTCTGCCCGCGGCTTCACCAGTGTCGCGTTCAAAAGTAACTGTAGCGGGGTAGTTTCATGCTGTCTCTTTCTGTGTTGTATTGGAATGTATTTGCTATCCTGCTGTCAGTGCTACCACGGTTAACCGGAGTTGTAGGGATTGCCGTGAGCGATTTGGATGAAAATTATCCAATGTCCTATCTCAAAGTTCAAGCTCCACGCAAATTGTCTTCCGGATAAAGCTAAGATATATATAGGTACATCGTTACAAATATATATACTTTTGCCAAGAACAAACCTATTCTGGTTTTTGTTACTTACTTACTAATGTTTTTTTTAATACATACTTGAACAAACCTAAATTCTTAACTCAGCAGGATCGATTTACTAGATGGGTCAAATTAATATATTAATCAAATTAAAAAAATAATTTATTATTATTAATTGTCTATAATTAATAAATAATATAATCATTTTTGTTCTTTCCAGGAACAATGTGGAAGCTTCTCATCGCGTTGCTGGTGCCACATGTTCTTGGGCAGCAGCAATGGGTGCCATGTTCAGAGCTCAACGATGACCTTCGCTATCCATGCCGATGTCGGGTGCAAGTAGACCGAACTTTGCAGCTGAGGATCCTTATGAACTGCGACCGTGTAGTATTTCCTGGCGATTTTCCAACACTACCTTACGGAGCTCCTATTATATTCTTTAGTCAAAGATGGGCTGGACATCAAACTTTGCCGACACAGGTAATGTAACTGAACTTAACACATTCTAGGTCATTGGTAAACGTAGCTCTCTCTAACAATATCCAATTCTCATTTTTACATTAGCCAATTTAACTTTTAAACTATTTAACTATGACCAAGGGACTGATCCATTCATCTAGCCTAATAAAGGTACTAGATTACGATTTTTAAATAAATAATTAAATAAATAAAAAAAACCGTCTGCAAGAAGTAAACAAGTGCCCTTAAAACATACTAAATATTAGCAGTTGGAACTCATTTTAAGGTTATATTATGAGCAATCTGTACAACTGTTTGTTCTTGCATTTAAATGAGTCCCGCCTGCTTCTAGTTAAATATTTGCTATGTTTTAGGGCACTTTCTTATTTCTTTTTAGTTCTTGCAGTCAGGTTTTTTTATTATTTATTTAATTATTTATTTTTATTCACAGCTTTTTGTTGTTATTGTTTTTACTCTACTTTTATTGTGTCATATATTTTCGTATTCGCATTTTAAAGCCCTTTATTTTGATACCCAACTCGAGGGTCTTGAAAAAAATATTTTTTAACACGTATAAAACATCTAAAACTTTGATTTTTTAGAAATTTTAATATACCTAGTGTCACTTACATAATCACGACGAATCAAATGACACCTTGCATGTCGAAATCCGTCAAGCCGTTCAGGCTGTAGGGCGTGCCAAAGAAATGGACATACATACATTACAGACGCTCGAAAAACATTACCCTCCTTTCTTCCGGCAGTCGCGCAAAAAGCGGTCTTCATTCGGTATAATCTCCGAGTTCGTTTGTATTTAGCATCATATACTTTGATATATAAACTCAATATTAGTCTGTCCCAAAGCTCGCTGACTGCATGAGTTTGTTTTTTAGACCAGTAGTACCTTATTTTCTTTAGCACAGATGGCACTGGAAGTGCCATCATTTCTTTGCTCTCACTGGCAACACACTGGATGTAAATTAATGTTTTTTAATCGCTCGAGGGCTTTGTTGATACCTTCCAAAAATCAGTATTGGGCAGGTATCCGAAAGGTGGCTTAAGCTGTAGCCGCATTCGATTATTTAAATAGGCTCTCCAATTCCTGTTTCACATTAAAATTTTGCGTTTTTTCTTGAATATCCTCGTTAATACAAATAATCATATGACTTTCAAATAAAAAGATATTTCAAAATGTATATTCGGCTGACCTCTGAGTGAGTGGTATTGATATAAGCAAACCTTATATACAAAATGGCAGGCAACAGCTGGTAAACAAACAAGTACCTAAATACACTCGTAGATTCTAAATGAACAATACGTATAGTACCTGTTGTATTCAACTAATGCAGATCTTGAATAAGCAAAAAGAAAAATCGGCCAAGTGCGAGTCGGACTCGCGGACGAAGGGTTTCGTACCATTATCCATAAAGATTGCAAAAAAATCACGTTTGTTGTATGCCCCACTAAATATTTGTTTTCTTTTAATTTAATTATTTATTATTAAAGTGAATATAAAACTTAATATTCTGTAAATATTTTAAGCGTCTACCTGTTGCCGTCATCTAAATCGAGCAAAAAATTCAAGTTTGTTGTATTGTTATTGTTAATTTTTTTTTTGTTTTTTAGTATTTGTTGTTATAGCGGCAACAGAAATACATCTTCTGTAAAAATTTCAACTGTCTAACTATCACGGTTTATGAGATACAGCCTGGTGACAGATGGACGGACAGCGTAGTCTTAGTAAAAGGGTTCCGCTAATTACCCTTGCGCGACGGAACCCTAAAAATTAGGTAGATTTTATAACGTTATGGTAATGAACTATGAAATCTAGTAAATCATTAAAATGTTCTCGTGCGTGCGTGATATAAGCTAATGTGATAAATTTCTGTCAGCAACTAGAGCGAGCTATCGTTTATGATCTGATTACTATGCTACAATATATGGGCAGTGGGCGGAAAACGCGAACACATGAACACATGAACACATCGCGTCAGCGTTGGTCTCGATTATCTGCATGAAAATAAGGCATCAGAGATGATTCTGTATTTATATAACTTTAAGCTAATTTGAAATATGTGTGAGTTGAATTTTAGCTTCGATTTCTAAAGCTTTTTTATATATCTTCAATACCTGAGAGCTTACTGGAAAAAGTCTCGAACACGCTCGATTCTGGAATTCGAGAGAAAAATTTAAGCGAGTACAAGTACACAGGTCGCGATAGGTAAGACCTACTTGCACACATTTTACTCTCGAATTCCAGAGTTTGATGTTCGAATAAGCTCCCTGATTTGAAATGATTGAGGACATAAATAAATCTTTTAACTAGCCAATCACTCACAATATATATATATCTAATCTATCTAAATTTGGAACCTCAAATGTATTTTTAGAGACCTTTTTTAACAAAACCATACACAATGGGAGTGTGAAAAATACATTTGCATCCCCCCGGACAATGTATGGACAGTTACCTAAAAATACAAACAAACAAATAAATATTTTTTCTGCAAATTTTTAGCATTATCCTTCAGCCAGGACGGTCAGTGTACTGTCTGGTAAAGGTGCTAGTTAGATATTTGAAGGTGGTCTACCTTTTTTAGAATAAATTACTATTTTTTTTATTTTTTAGTATAGGGCTGCATCTGTATACCTATATTATACGATCTACCAAATAAACAAAAACAGAAACTAGAACCACATATTTTATGAACCCCTTTTAAATGTAAAAAGTTCCAAAATATGGAAAATATAAAAAATGGACATATGGTTGGATGTTAAAAGATTATTAATGAAGTAGTTAAGTTGATTAGCGTGTTATGGAGAGAACTATGCTAGATGTTGGGGGCGCAGCACGCAGACGATCTGGTTTGAGCTGTGGGAAGCCAGATAATGTTTGGGACCCAACACTGTGGTTCGGTTTAGTTCAGTAGTGGACGTTTTCCGGCTGAAATAAATATTTGTGGATTATTTCTACATCAAACAAAATCTATATATATTTCTTTAGTTCATCTTTAGACACATATTATTTTATATCTCAACTTTGAAGACTTCGAGAGTTGATGTAAGCCGTAACATTTGGTACATATTACTGAGTAAGTTGATACTGGGTAATTTATTGAAATAACTTCAATTTATATTGTATTGTATATATATATATACGTCATATGATTGTTACTATAAGAGTGCTTTGCCTTAATAAAAGTAAAATTAAAAAAAAGCCGTTTAAGTGTGATGATAAAGTATTTAAATCTTTCGACTTCGCTATATAATAAATACCTAATATTTAATTGACATCTAATAAGTCTCGATTTATTTTTAACGAAACCATATTTATTTCAGATATTTTCTTCGTTCGGTCTACCTCTTCAAGAGCTGGACTTTTCTCACAACAGTTTGCGTAGATTACCAGACCGTCTTTTGGCAGCGGTAAAAGGAAATCTCACCAAGCTGGTTCTGGCTGACAATTTGTTAGGAGATAATCTAAACCCTATATTTTCAACTGCCGAACTCCACAATCTTCCAGCTTTGGAAGAAGTGGATCTAAGTGGAAATAATATAAGGGGCATAGAAGAAGGGCTTTTTAAAGGCTGCGATGTTCTTCAGGTACGTTTTTCAGTATTAACACATAACTGCTAGGGAGTTTATGCGCTCCTAGTATATATCACATCCCACATATTACCAATTCTTTATAAAACTGTGTATAAAATAAATATACATACACAAAAACAATCCACCTTTTTTGAGACTCTCTGAAGGCAGAAATCTTCGAAGGAAGCAAAGATAAAGACCATATCTATGGCTTCATCATCAATAAATTAAC
This sequence comes from Apoda limacodes, assembly GCA_946406115.1. Classification (NCBI taxonomy): domain Eukaryota; kingdom Metazoa; phylum Arthropoda; class Insecta; order Lepidoptera; family Limacodidae; genus Apoda; species Apoda limacodes. The sequence continues at coordinate 8,820,622 of OX291554.1, forward strand.
ATCTACGTTTAGACAAGCTCCCTATATAGTAGTTGTGCGTCTATGACGTTAGCCACGAGCTTAATGAATTTTGGGAACAAAGATGTAGTCGGGATATTTTCTAGCTGTTAAGTTTCGATAGCTCAATTGGCAGAGCGCTTACACGGACTGTAAAGGTTGCAGGTTCAAGTCATTGCTCAAGGTTAATCTTTTAAAATAAAAATATTTGATTATATTAATGCTTTTAATATACCAGAATATTGTATGATTATTATTACAGTATAAATCTCTAGAAGGGGATATATACATATCATAATATGGAGGCAGCCTTTTAATCAATCACATTAGTCCTGAGGGAGAGTTGGTGAGTCTATCGTCGCAGCACTGCTTCTGGTAGAGTGTCCAAGACTAAAGTGGCTTTGTATATGTCCAATAAGTTATAAATCACCAGCTTTATAACACCATCATTTGGTGTCACTACAACTTTAAAACATATAATCACGTACGTCTGTCTGTCTATCACAATCACTATTTCCTTAAATATACAACGTTAATTTTGGGATAGTCATAAAATGAAGGTTTTTCTTACCAGGGTAACAATGAAAAAAAGGCTTTTGATCATTTATTTTTGTATCTATTTCAGGTTTTGCGTTTGGATCGTAACAATATTAACGCTGTTCCCTCTTCTTCGCTGAATGGACCTCGTGCACTGCAAATTTTGTCATTGAGAGAAAACAGAATAGGTATGTAATAGTACATTACTACCGCGGCCCGCAAATGCAGCATATCCGGGTAATCTTGAATATCGGCAACGCCTCAGCCCGCACCACAGAGTCCGGTTATGCTCAGTTATTATCAAAAATGCGTGTAAATTAAAACAGTGACACAATAATGTACATGTTTATTGAAACTATTAACATTGACAACTGTATTGAAATAACAAAAATAGTTTCTCAAAACTTCGAATGACGATTTCTTTTTTTACCTTTTTTAAATTAATTTAATGGCGGATTCTTTTTGTTATTCCAGTCCGAAATTTAAATAAAACTTGATAAATTATTTCTTGGTTATCAATGTTTGGGTTTAAAAAATTCGTTGCATTTTCAAATTACATATTTGACCGCTCCAGCGCTCGAGCGGCCGGCTAAAATATTGCGGATTACATTAGGAATTAGTGAACGATAAATCGTATAGTTCACTCATCTAATAACTCATACATTTTGTAGGTATGTATGACCAGTTTATCATAATTAGATCCACACTAATATTATCAATGCGAAAGTAACTCTGTATGTCTGTCTGTCTGTCTGTTACTTCTTAACGCTTAAGCCGCTAGACCGATTTAGATGAAATTTGGTATGGAGATAGTTTGTGTCCCGAAGAAGGACGTAGGATAGTTTTTATCCAAAAAAATTTAAAGTTTTTGCGGGAATAACTATAAGCGAGTTAAAACGAACTGAAGATTGCTATAGCAAACTTCATTACTATAAAAAAGAATGCCCCGCCGATAACCAAAATTAGGGCGGGTGGAGCCGCTCGCAAAAGCTAGTCATAAATATTTTATTAAATTATTATTAGACTTTTTTAGAAATATAAAAATAAAATTCATATTTTCAAAGCAGTCTATAATTTTTTGCGCATTGCATTTCCCTTTTTAAATTAGATTTTGTTATTTTTGTGGATAATACCAACAAAATATGATATGTTACAGGACTAGTGCGACAAGCATCATTTGTTTCTCAAAAATCATTAGAAGAAATCGATTTACACGGTAACATGATATCGACGATTGAAGGAAGCGCTTTTGTCGGGTTGGATCAACTAAAAAGTGTTGACGTCGGGCGAAACAGACTTTCAAAGTTTAATAGTGATGTATTCAGAGGCGCCGAGAACTTGGAGAAGTTAGACCTTTCCGAGAACTTCATAACAGACTTCCCTACTGTCGCTCTCAAATTGTTTGCGAATCTGAAGCACTTAAACATTTCCAGCAATATGATCACGGTAATTTACAACAACTTCTTTGAATATTTGTAGATTAAGGCAAAGTTTGGTATTATAATGTTATTTTTGTTTATTTATCAAATTTTCATTATGGCAATAAAAAAATACAACAAGGGTAAGGTGCTTAGTATTCTGACCAGTTCATTTTATGCAAAGCGAGTAATACAGAATAATGTTTTGCTTAATAATTGACTTTTATGAAAGGTTTTTTATCCACGTAACTGCACATTCAATCTATTCAATTGGCAAATTGATAGGTAGCCAAAAAGCCCGCAAGCTGGCAGGTGGCAACACTGTCACACCAACTGCACAGATAAGTGCAGCTTCATTGGTCAGATATATTTACATATCTACCCATCATCTCGTGCGTTTTTGCTGTTTGCTACTGTTGGGTTGTGATTTCAGCAATATTTTGATCTTGTTGCGTGATAAAATTCCATGTATTTTTTTATACCACTAAGGTGGCAAACAAGCCAACGGTCCGCCTGATGGTAAGCGGTCACCATAGCCTATGGAAGCTTGCAATACAAGGCGTATCACTCGCGCGTTGCCGACCCTATAAAAATCTAATAACTACTTCCTTCAAGAACCCCATACCACTTGGCAGGGAGCTCATTCCATAACCCAAGCGTTCGCAGGAGAAAGTTTCTCTGAAACCGCACTGTACGGAACCATTTTGGTTCTGAAGCGTGAGATGATGAATTCCCTGCCGATGGCGAGCGGTGTTATGGTAGAAAGTAGCCGTGTATGTAGTATGTATGGTCATGATTCGTATGCAAATAGATTTTAAGGCTCCATAGTCAAGTACCCTCATAGTTTGGCAAAATCATAGATAGTCCATCTGTACGTATGCTACAGTCATTTTATTGAAAGACGACAGCGTGCTGTCAAAACGCTGAAATTTAGTAGACGTATAGACTGTAATACTGGCTATAAAAATATATATTTAAAAATTAAAACAAAAATAATAATGAAGTCCATATGTATGTAAAGCAGGGATGACAAAATATGTTTAATACATCATTGAGTCGGATATTTTAGTAAAAAAAATATTACTGTGTGGATAACAAACATATTTATATATTACAGAGTATTGACAGCAGCCATCTGAGTACTTTAGTATCTCTCGAAGTTTTAGACCTTAGTAGAAATAACTTAGTGAAATTGATGCCGGGAACTTTTGTGGGACTCACTGAGTTGCATTATTTAGATGTTGGAGTCAATTCTCTTCGCACTGTAAGTAATTTATTCAAATTGTTTCAGGAACTTTGCAATTTTGATTCGATTAAAACGATAAAATTATTTCAATCTCGTCTCGTTTCAAATTTCTTCTTAATGTTTATATTGCTTTTATAGTTTTCATATTACCTATACTACTATTATAAAAAGGTAATTTTTTTGTTTGTTTGTTTGTTTGTTTGTAACTAGAGAGTAATCAATGCACTACTGAATTGATTGTTAAAATTATTTTACTAATAGAAAAATACACTATCTCTGAGTAACATAAGTTATAAAATGTTTCGATGAGAATAAGTTTTAATAATATATAATGTTTTAAAATCAAGTTTTTAAATCAAGTCGTCAGAAAAGAGGCGTTTTTTTAAACGTTGCAACAAAGCAATGATGTGAATCGTTTTTTGGCGCCTGATTGATACCTAGAGATTTAAACGGATATAAAATATACACACCGGCACAATTAGCGGAACACAAAAAAAGGATTTGAACGAATGGCAGCAGGTTCTCTTTACTGATGAGTGCAGAGTTCTTTTAAAACACATCGATGGGAGACAGCGAATATGGAGACGCAAAGGAGAACGCCACATACAGTCTAATTTTGAACACACAGTGGCTTATGGTGGCGGCTCGATTATGGTTTGGGGAGGGATATGTTTGGGAGCTCGCACGGAGTTAGTGATAGTCACAGGAGGGACCATGACAGCAGATCGATACATCAGAGACATTTTAGAAGAACATGTTGTACCATTTGCCCCATTTATTGGTGACGACTTTATTCTAATGCAAGATAATGCTCGTGCTCATGGGGCATATCTGAGCCACGTAGGTATACCGGTGATGCAGTGGCCAGCAAATTCCCCCGATATGAATCCGATAGAGCATGTCTGGGACTTGCTAAAAAGAAGGGTTAAATCCAGAATGCCACCCCCCAACAATCTGAATGAACTTGGAAACGCATTACTTGAGGAGTGGGAGCGGTTGCCTCAAGAAATCATCGATAACATAATCTGTAGCATGCCCAGACGAATGGAAACCGTAATCAGAGCAAGAGGGGGAAACATTCGTTATTAATTTTGCTTTAATTTTATTGTTAAATCATTTAATGCTTACTTTTTTCTATTTTTTGTGATGGTTCATAATCATCTAAAAATTTCACTTATTTTAAATTTCTTTATTTTTCAATAAAAAATAACGAAGACTTTTCAAAGTCGTTGTTAAAAGATGTTAATCAATTTGTTATTTTGTGTCTAATTACATTTTCGTCAAATATATGCGTTATTATCTTATAGTCTCACTTTTTTTTCCGTTCCGCTAATTGTGCCGGTGTGTATATTTTTTATCCCGATCGAGAGTTCCCTTACGAATTTTTTTTAATGGTGAACTGTTTCTGACGTCGTAACAGTGCATACAATTGACTTTATTAGTGACACCGAGATATAATAGGGACAAAAAAAGACAAATATAATACTTTTATTTCGATCGAAAGTTCCCACGAGAAAAGATTTTTCCACGGGTGAAACGGCGGGGTTCGACTAGTTACAAATATCCCTGGATATTGCACGCAGCACTGGTTGGTCCCAAAATAAGCAAAGCTAATATTATGTGCACCAGGTAAAGGATACAAGTACTTATTTAAGTATTAAATACACATTTTCTGGGCGTTTTATTTATATATTAATAAAATAAATAATGTAAATAATATACTATATAAAACGCCCAGCTACAAGACAACTAAATAGATCTATCCCGGCTTTGAACCTAGGTAGTCACAAAAAAATAATTATTTACTCACCTTTGGGACTAACTGACGGAACAAAATTTAGGGAATTAAATCATTAATTTATTTGAAAGGCAAGATGATGTTCAGTTTGACCATTCATTATCGGCACAATGGATACTAAAATCAATAACATTTCTTTTCCAGGTTGAAGATGACGCATTCGACGGTCTGACAAATCTGCGAACGTTACTTTTACGCGACAACAATATTCTCCTGATTCCCGCTACAGCGCTATCCCGATTGCCGAATCTGGTTTCAATTCATTTAGGATTTAACAGGGTCACTGCATTGTCTAGTGACATTCTAAGAGCAGTTTCTGACCGAGTTTCTTCTTTAGTACTTTCTAGAAATGTGATAAGAGAACTACCAGCGTCCCCATTTGATAACTTCAAAATTCTTAAACATTTAGACTTATCAGGAAATCTATTAGACGCAATCTCTGCTGATGTATTTACTGGTCTAGAGACTTCTTTAGAATTTCTGTCCTTGAATCAAAATAGGATTTCGGAATTTACTGGTGTGCAATTACAGTTTGTTAATCTCTGGTTTTTAGATATTTCTGATAATAGATTCTCAGAAATGCCCGCAAAAGCATTTGAAAAAATACCTAGCTTATCACACTTGAATATTAGTCACAATGAAGATGTTAATTCACTTCCACAAAACATTTTCTTCCAGAATCAGGACCTACAAGTAGTTGATATTAGTCACTTAGGAATAAAATCAATACCTGTAAATTTATTTAGTAAAAATCCTAAGCTGGAACAAATTTACATATCAAATAATTTGATTCACGAAATATCAGAAAATACTTTTAAGAACTTAAGAAACTTAACAGTACTGGATTTGTCTTCAAATAACATCCTCAACATAAGAACACCTGCTTTTGTCAATGTAATGTCTATAAAATATTTGTCTTTAAAAGGAAATCAGTTGAGTGCATTTAAAGGAGAAGTTTTTAATACTGGAACAAGTTTAGAAGTTATAGATCTTTCCGATAATCAATTAAGCTATTTATTCCCTTCTTCTTTCAAAATACATCCTCGCATCAGAGAAATTATACTTGCTAATAACAAATTTAACTTTTTCCCATCGGAACTTATAAGTACGTTACAGTTTTTAGAATTAGTTGATTTGTCTGGGAATGTCTTAAAAAATGTCGATGAGCTTGATTTTGCACGACTACCGAAACTTCGAACTATTTTGTTAGCGCGGAACGAAATCGAAACAGTAAGCGAAATGGCTTTCCACAATTCTACACAACTACAGCACATTGACTTTTCGAATAATAAAATTGATCGTTTGGGAGATAGGCTATTTGAAGGACTTATAAGGCTCGAATGCTTAAATTTAGATGGAAACTTATTGACTGAGTTACCTGAGAATGTCTTTGAACGTACGAGACTTCATATGTTAGAAAAAATAAAATTAAGTCATAATTTATTTGAACATGCCCCGTTAAAGGCACTACAAAAGCAATATTTCTTTGTTTCGTCAGTAGATTTGTCTCATAATGAAATAGTTGATATACCAGCTGAAGACAGTGTAATGGTTAATATAAAAAAAATAGATTTGTCTTATAACCCACTATCTGAAAGGACCATCAATAATATTTTGACTGAACCAAAAACTGTAAGAGATCTTAATTTGGCTAACACTGGAATTTCATCAGTGGGACAGCTCGAGACACCCTTTTTGCACAATTTAAACCTATCATACAATAATATTACAAAATTATCAGACAAAACTTTCACTCGAACTACTCTTTTAGAATCACTGGATTTGTCTCATAATCAAATAATGGATATTTCTAGTTCACTTGCTATATCATGGCCAAAATTAAAAAATCTGCGGCATTTGAATATTTCTAGTAATCCAGCAGCGGTCATAGTTGATGGAAACTTTGAAGGCCTTTCGTCACTTCAGGTTCTTGACATAAGATTGTTACAAGAATGTACTAGAATAGAGAAAAATGCTTTTAGAGCTTTGCCAAATCTTATTGAGCTTAGAGCATATGGCTATCCAAGACTAGGTTACTTAGATGTTCAAGGTTTATTACAATACCTATCAGCTCTAGAAAAATTAGATATAGAAGTTAAAGAAACAACAATTGGATCTGATCAACTGCACTCAACTTTACATCCACGTCTTGAAGAATTAGGTATTAGGGGATCACGACTTAAGACGTTATCATCAGGTGTGCTTGCTGGCTTAAAAGCACCGACTATCATTGTTCGGTTTCATAATACGTCGGTAACAAATATACCCCCAGCTTTATTATTTCCCTTGCCTAGATCATCTCAAATTACTATAGATGTTACTGGCAGCCAGTTAACATCACTACAACCCCAATTATTGGTGGCACTAGATGATCGCCGCGCAGATTTATCAATGTTTGGGTTAGACACCAATCCAATTCGTTGTGATTGTAATGCCAGAGCTTTGCGCAGATGGCTCCCAAATGTCGGCGTAGAAGACGTGCGTTGTTATACACCAGAGCATTTGTCGGGTCTTTTGTTAATTGAAATTGGAGACGATGAATTGACATGCGATACAAAGAAAAAAACTACACCTGCTATTTCTTCTTCAAGTAGTGCCTTAACTACTCCACCTTCACGGCTTGTGCAACGTACTTCGTCAGAACCAGATATTATATGGTCTGTTGCTCCATCTCATGATAGATCTAAAGTACTAGGAGAGCCAAAAGGTGCTCCAGTTATTGGTGTAGCTTCATCGAGCAACGATGACAATCTTATTATTGGTATAGTCGGTGGCGTAGTTGCGTTTATTGCAATTTTGATTGTGATAATATGTATCGTTCGACTAAGGATGACAACAACTTCATACAGGGGTGGTCCTTTGGCCAGTAGCCCTACAACCGGCGCACCACCATTGTGGGGTGCTGCGTGGCCAGGATACGCTGCGACATTACCTCCAGCGTCATTGTCGACTGCAACACTGCCTCATAAGATACAGTCGGGTCCAGGTTCAGTGAGATATTTAGCACCACCACCGCAACCTGCCCCATACTTCATAAGTTTGCCACCGCATGATGATAAAATTTATCGGTAAAGTGTATTAAAAGTTTAAGAACTATTGCCAAGGAGTTGTGTAAATATAAATGTTTCCTGTAAAAAATAATTTAGTCGTAATATTTGAAATAACTGTAAATATAGTTAGCTGTACTATTATCATGTTATGGTATGCCAATTTTAAATTCTGTTGATTTTAATAGTTGTTTCATTTGAATTTTGTCAATAAACTGTTTTGATTTTTTTCAAATAAAATTGCAAAAAGAACTAGGCTGGATTGTTTTAACTTATTTTCTAGTCATCAAAGAAAAACAGTTGGATAAAGTAACTTGAATTTGAATCTGAACTTCTGAATGACGTTGTTTGTAATAAATTATCTTAATTATGTTTAATTAGTATAAATTTTTAGAAATAAAATTAGTAATATATGTATTTTATTAAATATATATTATTAAAAGTATATTTTACCAACTTCTCTTTTATTTTTACGACTAGCAGGAATTTGAAGATACATGAAATGTGTATGCAAAAACATTTAAATGTTTCAGGCTTACTACGATGAATTTATTGAGTGCCCTTCATGAGTGAACTAAGGAAATAAAAGCGGTGTGACCCTAGGTCAGTAATTTTGCACCAGCCTCGTTATATTTACGATGACTGCGTCCCGTTGCATAGTCTTGTTTGGCTTATTAACTACTACTACAACCACACACTGTAACTAATCACGAACTCGACACACTACATTGACGGTGTGGCTGTAAACGTTTTTTGTACAATCTAACCACTGGATTCTACGTACTTGTGTAGGATCCCCCTCCCCCCTCTTATAAAGACCTTGAGAGCATTAATATGATAGGCATAGTGGCATGATCGTCTAGTCTTAAACTAATTAACTGTATAGCTAATATTATTTTTATTTGGCTGTGATCGTCTAGTGGCGTGATTGTCAAGTTAGACCCCTCGTTGTTACCGATAATAAAGCAAGTCCTTAAGAGGTATGAATTTAGTCAGTCCCTGGTATGAAAGAATAAAATCTAATTCTTATCCTAATTCTTACCTTAATATTCCTAAATAACTAGAACTTAATATGCACCTAGTCACTTCTTCTGAGCCATTACCAAATTAGAATTGTAAATCGTTAGAATCGAATCCCCTTATTAAATCTACACGAAATTAACTATCGCGACACAGAACCGTAGTCAGCGGTATTTGACGTCATAAAACACCCGTATCATCTGGTATCATCCTTAGCTATAGTCTAGAAGGCATATACCCCTATTAACTAATGGTCTAAACTATGTACAGGAACAATAGACTAGTGTTATCTCCCCCGTGTTACACCCCTTGAGTTAACTAGTGTTATACCCTCGAAGTGTAAGGAGACGCGAAGGTAACCTAAGGGTGTTATCATGAACCACATACTTCTAAAACTAACTAACGAAAAAGGATGCACCATCCAATTAATTTAAAAAACTAAAAAAATGACATTTAAACGCGGCTTTTTTTTTTTTTTTTTTTTTTTTTCTGAGCTGACTATGCAGTTGGCTGTTGCAGCCATTACTGCTTCACCGGACTTTTGGGGCGAGACTCTGAAGGAGCCTCAGCCCATATAGCGCCCAACGCTCAAGGGCTCCCCGCAGGGGAAGCCTCGGCTTGGGTTATCGCTCTCGGGGGCGTCCCTTCGACCGGCGTGAGTCTCGAACCCGAAGGTGAGTCACCGCCAGGAGGGGAGTTCCCCGTTACGCGGGTACGATTGCGATTGAGTGGGGGCGAGAAGCGCCCCGGCACTCTTTGATACCTAGTGTATCCTTGAGGGCGCCGACGAACCCGGGGACGTCGGCGTCGTGTTTGGAGGGAGGCCCTATTCGGGGAGGTCGTAGAGACTAATCTCGCTATCCGGACAGCGAGATCGTCATCTGGGGACGTTAGTACGTGCCGAGGCCGCCTAACAATAGTTTTACGACCGTCACCGGGTCGATCGGGGGGACGATACGTTGTGGATTGAACAATTAATCGATTCGGGTGATTTTGCGTACGCTCGAAAAAGCGGACTGCCAAGTCTTTAAAGTATTGGGGAATCGTGGGGAGGGGCGGCGAATTGGCGGCAAAATTACCTTAACTATTTTTATTATTGTCAATACAGTTTTCAATATAATTAATTTATTCTCACGCATGTTTGAGAAAAACACTTTACAAGCCTTGGCCACATCTGAGCATAACCGGACTCTGTGATGCGTGCCTCGACTATGCCTCGTCCCGCATAGTCACGATCGCCCAGTTATGCTGCGTTTGCGGGTTCGATTCCACTTCAACTACAAGGCCAAGAATATTTATTAATTTTTTAATATAAAATCTTCGCGTCGCCAATACCTCAATGCTCAAACCTCTAATTAATGCGTCTTGCCGATTATGGCCTATGGCTTGAAAACGTAAAACTGATATCTAATCCGATTCACAAGTTTAAAGTCGCTCAGCGAGCTATGGAACGGGCTGTGCTCGGAGTATCTTTGAAGGATATGATCAGAAATGAAGAGCTTCGACAAAGATAAAAGTTTCAGTAGTTCGGTCAACCGGACAACCAACCTGACTACTGCTACTAGAGGGAATCAGTCACCAAAATAGCCCTCAGAATAAGCAAGCTGAAGGGAAGGCTATATTTTTCACAGAACTAATGGCCGTTGGAGCCTTAGAGTGGCTGTATATTAAGTCGCCAAGAATTTACTTTTTTACGATTTTGTCACGATTTATGTAAACTCTATGCTAATGGAAAAGGTGACATCGACAGATAGTTCTTACTTAAAATACCATATTTATTTATAACATTCTGCACCGTAAGCAATGAGTGTTGTAAGCACAATGGATTTATAAGCGATTTGAAGTAAAGTACCACTAACCTTCTCGCTATACTTTAAAGCAATTTATTTTAATTTTGTTAAGATATCACAAATAATGACGTTTATTTGATAAGAAAAAAAACCAGTCAAGTGAGAGTTGGACACACGCACCGAGGGTTCCATAAAAGGTAAACGGTTTTGAGTTACAAATTTAACTTTGCCGTTGGACAACTATTCCAAAAAATTAGGTGTACTCAACAGAGCGAGGCAGTTCTTCACGTCGGGGCAGAGGTTTCTGCTTTACAAGTCGCAAGTTCGGCCCCATATTGAGTACTCTTGCCATCTCTGGGTGGGCGCACCCGGATACCAGCTTGGCCCTTTTAACTCGGTTCAACGACGGGCTGCGAGAATTGTCGACGATCCCAAACTCACTTGCCGTATCGAACACTTAAGACTGAGGAGAGACTTTGCCTCCCTGTGTGTGTTCTACCGCTTGTACAATGGGAAGTGTTCTAAAGAATTGTTCAAAATGATGCCCTATTTTTTACCATCGCACCGCTCGCCATCAGCAGGGAATACATTCTCACACTCTAGAACCGAAATGGTCACGTACAGTGCGGTTTCAGAGAAACTTCCTCCCGCGAACGCTTGGGTAGCGGAATGAGCTACCTGCCAAGGTTTTCTCTAAGGACTACAGTACGGAGTTCTTCAAGAAAGAAGTTATTGGATTTTTTAAGGGTTGGCAACGCGCGAGTGATATCTCTGGTGTTACAAGCGTCCATAGGCCACGGTGACCGCTTATCATCAGGCGGACCGTGTGCTTGTTTGTCACCTTAGTGGTATAAAAAATAATTCACTTTTAATTTTAGAAATTTTAGTTTTGGTTGGAAGGAAATTTTTTAACTTACGTAAAGAGGCAACTGAGGAGAACATCTTCCGGTTGACCTCCTTGATTTGTGCGACCCACGATAGAGTTTGATCAAAAATTGAATCAGGGATAAAAAAAAAATCCCTAGGTTTCTAACAGTGTCACTGTGTGGTATCACAACTTCATTAAAATAAACAGGTGCTACTTTATACCATTTAATTTTACAAAGTAAGCGTGAACTATCAATTATTATTACTTTAGTTTTAGCGGGATTGACAATAGGCTATATGACTTACTCCACTTTGAAATTATCGATAAATCACCTACAGTTCTACACCTCAGTATCTACTGCATTTTGAAGTCTTTTGGAGTGGCATGAGTATATATTTCAAGGTCATCTGCATACTAGTGGTATAGAGAAGAAATGCGTTGAGTAATAGAATTGATGAATAGAGCAAAAAACCAAAGGTGGCCACCTTGCGGTACTCCTAAAGAAGTGCACCAATCCCAGAAAGAATCCTCAATGCTGATGCGCTGTCGGCACCCATGTAAGTGAGTGCCGTTGTCGTGCTGTGTCCAGGACGAAAACCGTATTGACAAGGATTCAGAAGGTAGTTTCTTGTTAAACAAATGCTTAGTTGAAAATGTATCAGGCGCAAGGACTATTGAGAGAAAAGGAAGAATAGAAATAGATCTGTAATCGGAAAAACTGGAAGGATATGTGCTCTTAGGTAAAGGAATAATCTGTGCATTCTTCCAAGGTGACGGGAATTGGTTAGTGGAAATAGAATTATTTAGGATTTGGGTGATTATTGGGATGAGGATATCAAGTAGAGGAAGAATCATTTTACGACTGATACAATCACTGCCATCGGCATTCGAAGTATATTTATATATATATTCATATTTTATATTTCAAAATTCTACATGCTAAGATCCTGTAGCCGTTGCTATGAAAGTATTAATTTATATTGATGATATAGCCATAGATATGGCATGTATAATATATTTTCTTCTAAGACTAACCTTCAGGGAGTCATAAACGAAGAAAGATTATTTATATGTATGTATATTTATTTATATTGTATTTCTTCTAAGACTAACCTTCAGGGAGTCATAAACGAAGAAAGATTATTTATATGTATGTATATTTATTTATATTGTATTTCTTAATTCTATGAAGATTTTATGTTTTTGTAAAATTGATGTAGGTACTAGGACTTTATAAGTTACTAGGATAAATATTATGTATAGATTTGTAAGCTAGCATTTCATAACAACTACAAGATTTTGGTCAAATATGTAACAAAACAGATAAGTTGTTTTTATAAAATTGTATTATTTACTTGTAGAAGTCGAATTAAATTTCTTTACAACCAATGTTATTCAAATTAGTTTTGTTTTTCTTTTTCGAAAGAGCTTTGTTTAAAATTGCTATGAATTTTTTAAAACTTTTGATTCGAACAGTCTCTTCGGACTAAATTCCTTAATCTGTTATAGAATGAGTTTTGTAAATAAAACTTGACTTATAAATAATTTTTTATCAAATGTTTACTTGAATGTCTGCTCCGTGGGTTAGTGGGTAATGACCCTACAAATAAATTGAGGGGCGTGGGTTTGATTCCCGCACAAGGCAAACATTTGTATTATGAACATTTGTGTTCGTCTGGATACTCGTTGTTTCCTATCTCCTGGCGTTGACTCACTTGCGGGTTCAGGACTCACGCCGGTCGAAGGGACGCCCCCGAGAGCGACAACTCTAACCAAGGCTCCCCCGCTGGGAGCCCTTGTGCGTTAGGCGCTATATGGGCTGAGACTCCAAAAAAGCCCGGTGACGCAGAAATGGCTGCAACAGCCAACTGCTTTGACGGCTCAGAAAAAATATATATTGTGAACTGATACGAGCTGTTTAAGGTGATATCTCTTGAGTTTAGCTATAAGTTTAAAAAAAACTATATGTTGGTGCCATTTAATAATTTTTTGTATTAAATTTTCGATTTGCGACAGTCTTATTGCTGCATACGCGTGTTTTAACGAAACTTGGGACAAAATAGCAATACGGCACAAGGTTCTCAAATATGGTGACAGTCCCGAATATACGGGACGTATGGCAACCTTACCGATGTATAATATGTATGTATTTACTAAAAATGTAAATAAGTAGATATATGTATTTGCATCCGTTGTCTGGTTGCTTACTTTGGGACCAGACGACGCTGTGTGTAATGTCCAGAAATATATATTTATTTACTTACACTCAAATAGATTAAATATGGTTTTGTAATAAAATAAATGGTAGGTAGTGGTAGGTATTAGATAATTGGCTAATTTACTGAGGAGTGCCTCGCTTCTCCAAAGATTCTGCTGGAATTTTACAAACAGGGGTGTTATGTAAACCACCATACAACTAACGATACACCAACTCTCCATACATACAATTCTGGAGCAAAAGCATTTTTTAGCGCACCCCAATGTGTCGTCGTTTTTTTCACAGATGTGTATTTTGCGAGTTAGGTATAGCTATCAAAGTGAAACGTGTTACAGAAACAATTTAAAACGTTAATAACGTTTTTAACTAATGTCGTAACTTCTATGTAGTATATTTTAGAAATATTTACGAAAAGAAAATTAAAAATAGTAAATGCCGACGCTATAGTTAGTTGCTTAGCCCTTGACAAAAATACCAACTTCTATATGGGATAGTTTTGGAATTTTCCATGCGCTTTGGTTTTATGTGCCAATTATTATATAAAAAAGCATAATCTATATAACTTCACGCTACCTCCCTGAAGAGCGGAGTAGTAATCATAAAAGAAATTTTAATGTTTAATGCTCAATCTCAAGAACCTCCAGTCCAATTTGTGAAATCGTTTTTGTGTTGGTAAGAAATAGGCTAAATAACTTTAAGCTATGGCCCTAAGGAGCGGTGCAGTAAATTAACGCGGGTTAAACAGCTGGAAACCCAAAACATAACCATTTATAACTAACCCTACGATTTCTGTCGGTCTGTCCGACCTTTAAAACCTTAGGCTAAAAACTGTAGGAGCCTGAAATATGTATTAAGGCAGATTTTTTAAAAATATAAGAGAAAATAAAAAGTGAATATTCCAGTGGTGTCTTCATACAATAAACATGTTGTTCAGTTGTTAAAAAGGGTTACACATACAAGTTTCAAATCTAAAACGAATATAGTGTAAGTTCCATGCTGAAAAAACAAATAATAAAAACAAGTAAAGTGCGAGTCGAGCTCGTGCATTTCGTAATGGAATAAGCGAGAAGATATTCAAAAGACAATCGTACTGGGCCCACGTTGTGGCCTTTGGTCATAGTCGCCTTCATCAAGGTGTGGCAGGTACGAGTCACATTGGCCGGTTGGTGCTCCTACAGAGAGTAAGTATAATGGCTGATTCTTCATACATTACATACACAAGTTGAAAATTAATTCATGAAATTTAACAGCTTTTTATTTAAACTTTTTTTATTTTCGTTTTCGTTCAATATTTAATAATATTCGTTCAATATTTAAACACACAGAAATTAGTAAAAAGTAGGTAGATTAGGTAATAGATTTTACAATAAACCATAAAAGATATTTTCTTTGTAAATTAGGCAAATTTAAGGATATGTAGTCACATGGGTGCACCATGTGTCCGCACAACTTTGCTTTTAGTAGCTTAATAACTTATTTATATTACTAAGTGTTTCATCAAAAATTGTTAACTTGTTAGTTTATTAACAAAGTATTGTATTATTACTTTAAATTGTTGAGTTTCTTGCCGGCTCTTTTTGTCAGAAAGAAACCAACCTCAATAAATGTTGTTTTATTTGATTTGATTTGGTAGAGACCTGTAAAATAACTAGAAAAGTAAAAATCAACCCCGTAATGCAATTACCATAATAACATAGATACATATACCTAACTTAATTTGTAAATTGAACCAAAAATATCTTCATATTGTTTTAACATTGTTTTGTGTTGAGTAAACCCCTGCTCGATTCCATATAATTGTAAATTTCCATTCTAAAGTAGGGCGAAGGCGGGGAATTAACCAAGGATTTCAGTTTAATTCTCCTTAAAATGAGGTTTTAAACAATACAACCGTAGACAGGTTAATTTAATTTATATATCGTCGTTACTGAAAATGCTTTATACAGTTAAATGGTATAATATTAAACATGTGTTCAGGAACTCTTTGCATAATAATTATAAAAACTTGAGAGTTTGTAAGTTGAATATGCTTATCTTAACAACTAGTAGCCCAATTCGTAAAAATGTTTATGCATCACACTAACTCGTAAACAGTGTCATTAGGTGCAGGTAAAGCGGGTGCTAATACCTTCAGTACTTCCACGGGCTTTTTCTTTCTAAATTTTACTTTTACTCAAAGCAAAGCAAATAGAACAAACGGGCTATCAAATATGTATGAAAGCTGTACTGTGGTTCTAAAGATGTTTTGTATGTTTAAGTATGTTTTAACTGCAGCAAAAACTTTTTGATTCCTATATTATTACTATTCTCGCCATTTAGATTGTGTTTTAGTAAGTTTATTTATTGATTCATCTTAAATTTTTATTTATTTACTCGCAAATTTAATTGAAAACATTGTGTGTAACACGGGCGGTACGTGTGGCTTCATATAAGTATTTTCCATACATCGTAAATAACCAGCTTTTATGTATAACATAAAGCAGCAGTAAAATAAAAGATCAGGGTCGGTATAAATAAAAATGCACTATAAGAATTATGTAATTCAGGATTGGGCAAGAGGAAATATTCTGGCTGTGGTTTGATAATTCTTTTAAACACTTACCTGTGTGTGTTGGGCCGCTGTTAGGTAGCTGTTTAACCTTAAAACACCTTGATCTAAGCAAGTCGCGGATTGTTGGACCCTCCGCAAACCCTCTGTAACGTGCCATTTTCCCAATAGAGAATTTTTTAATGCTTTGGCTGTAATGTTAAAATATTTGTTAAAATTATTTGGAATTCTTAGGCATCTGTGTGAATATAACCTTGGTACATTATTATCTATTTGTGACTCATAAAATAAGTCAATTTTTTATACCAGGACAAAAATATGTCCATTTTTAAAGTTGGTTTGTTAAATCCTAAGATTATAATAATTATTTTTTTAGATTTAGTCGTCCTTTTTCAGAATTCCTGGATTTTTTTTTTATTTTAGCGGATTATTATCGTAGTGCTACAACCAAGGATGACGTCACGCGTTCTACGTTGCACTATCAAAGTTTCTTCGGTAGATCAGCATATATACAAACCGAATCGCTAGTTAAGTGGACCACAGCGGCCCCCAGGCACAACACCTATCCTATAGGGATTTCCACCTCTTCACAATTGGTGACCCCGAGGTGAACGTTGACGCACCTTTCGCAGCAGCAGCCACTCTTTTATCTATCAGGTACACGGACCAATTTTTTTACCACACTCTGCGCATTGATGAGCTTCATCAGGAACTATCTCAGCACTGAAGACGGATTCCTAGTTCCTGCAGCTTCTCGTTCGTATGTACAATATTTCACCACACCCTGTCGAGGACTCACACTCCAGCGTGGCATTCTCTGCTCGTCGCTTCTGCCGCTAACCCAGGCCAGTGTCTCTACTCTAAGGGACACAGCCAACCATTCTATCCATCGGAAAAAGACAATCAGAGATTTTCAGAAACCACTGACTTGGCTAAACGACTGCTATCATAATATGACAGTAATGGGTAAAAGTAGAAAATCGTGAAGTTTCAATTCGGCGCAGTAAAATTAGGCTTATTGTTTAGAATAAATCATAAACTGCGGATAGCATAAAATACATTTAAAATATATAGGTGTTAACAATCAAATGCAAAAAATGTAAACGTCACACTCATATAAATTTGGCACTTTTTTGCGGTATGTCAATGTTTACTTTCTCGCAAATGATCATTTTTTTAGATAGGATAGGATTAAGCTAATTTAGGAGACTAACAGTAATTAAATAGTTCCTTTAATAATTGATAATTACTTTAGTGATCGAGAGATTCCAATTCCATTCAATTCACAATACGTTCGATTCGATTTTAATCAATGTTTTTTTTATAACACGTGATTTAAATCGTTATTGAAATCATGATTCGGTTCATAAACCCTGGTTCGGGGCGAACCACTAGATTTATCGTGAATTTTAATTTGCAAATTGATGAAGCAGAATTTCAGTTCTATTATCCTCAACTAAGGTTTTAAACAATAGCGCCGAAGACATGTTTATTTGATTCATACGACAGTCGTTATTTAAAAGATAAAATGGATTAAATGAAACGTGTGTTCATGAAGCAAACTCTTTTCCAGAAAAACAATTACTTTAAGGTTTTAAAGTATGCGAATGAATTCTCTGACGACGGCGAGCGGTGCGATAGTAAAATGTAGCCGTGGGCATCATTTCGAACAATTCCTCAGAACACATCCCATTGTACAAGCGGTAGATCACACACAGGAAGGCAAAGTAACTCTTCAGACGTAAAGGCTCGATACGGCAAGTGAGCTTGGGATCGTCGACAATTTTCACAGCCCGTAATTGAACCGAGTCAAAAGGGCCAAGCTGGTATCCGGGTGCACCCGTCCAAAGATGGCCGTCCTTGCGACTTGTAAAGCAGCAACCATTGCCCTGACTTGAAGTACTGTTTCGCTTTGTTGAGTACACCAAGATTTTGAAAATGTTAGAGGATCTATGTATTTTGCGAATATCTAAAAAATATTGATTGTACCGATTTAGATATGTTCCTAGTATTCAGCTGCGAATTCGTCCGCGCGGAATTCGGCATCACCGTGGAATTAGTTCGGGAATTTCTTAGTGAACAGATTGGAGATTCTTTACAAAACAAAAGCAAACAATAAAGATCAATTTTAACACGAAAGCCAACAAAATATTGTTAAATAGACGCGTAATTTTACAATAAGAAGATAATATAAGTAAAGTAGAGAAAATGAACCACCTTTGTAAAACGGAAATTCTTAAAAAAGCCTATAAAATCATAAATAAAGACAAAAATATTAAAATTAAATAAATCAAAAAATAAAACCCGACTGTACGTAGTAAATGTATAAGGTCGCGGTTTTTATTCCGCGATGGGTTTTACTAGTTGCTGAACATACATCAACACCACAATGTTGGGGACACCCTCTTTTCACTTTAGTCCTGCGTCACAAGGGATGAGCCTATTCCCACAACACTGCTTTTGATAAGTATAGCCAAGCTTCAGTAAATATTACCAATAAATTTTAGAGACTTATACGAAGCCAAGAATACATATTCTGTCTTTAAATTACAAACAACTAAAGACGGTGTAAGTTTGCTTTAAAGAAATTATTTTGTTTAAAGCAAACTTACACTCAATACTTTCAGAAGTATTGAAGAATGTAGAAAAATTAAAGAATAAATAAGTCCTACACCAGATAAAATAGTGAACGAATCTTTAAAAGTTGGCAAACAAGTCCTTGTTACTTTTTTAACTTAAGGACCGTACATATATTTCCATGACCTGAATTCTGGATAATATATATTATAAATATATATTAATACAAAATAGGAGACCGAGCAGGCGTAGGCAACTATCAACCTATTAATCTGCTGCAGTTTAGAAACCCTTTGCATCCTGCCTCTACAAACACACTTACAGAAAAAAGACAAAAGGTTGAACAGGTCAGGTTTCTAGGTTAAGAGTTTTTGTACAACTGACCATATCTATACTGTAGAACAGATCATAGAGAAATTTGTAGACCTTAGATCACCTTTATAATATACCTGTACTCTACCTCTATAAACTACGAAACAGACTTTAACTATATATTTCATCACAGTATGTGGAAAGCTCAAACCAAGCAAAATATAACCCGGACATACATTGACATTTTAAAAACATTATTAAACGGAGTACGAGCCAAGTAAAACTACGATTGACACCTACGATTAGCTCAGTATCCTCCGTTTTGCTAATGATTTAATTTATTTTTTCCTTTAAATATTCCAAAAGAGTTAGAAAGTGCGGTAAACGAACTAAATGCAAATACACGAACCAAACAAATATGTCAAAGCTTCGCGGGGGCTTATTTCTGCTAATTTATCATTTATAATCTTCTGCTTTTTAATTTTGGAGTTATAGGTGACATTATAAAACGGTATTTCGATAATCATGGCAACCATAAAGATTTTTAAAAAAACAAATGAACCTGGTTACTATAATAAATGTCGGTAAATTCAGGCTTAAGCGTGTTTATAAAATTGTCATTAAATGAAACCTGGTGGTCGTGGTCTCTGGGACTTCTATAATAATACTATAAATATATTAGCAGCAGTGGATTGTAGGAATTGTCATCTTAAATTCTCTTACCGACCAAACCGTGTAATTTGGTACACATTTAAGTGCGAATAAAAAAATACGAATCGGTTAAGTTGACTTCTAGGTTGATTTTTGATAAATCTTTTATATCTAATTAGTTAAAGACGCATCAAATAGACAGACACACAGACAAGTTTAGTTTGTATTTGTAATATTATTGTGAATGAACCTAATAATGAAATTGGTAATAAATTATTTTCGTTACACTGCACTGCAGGAAAATTGTGAAACATGATTGTGAAATGTAACTCACTGTATAATGATATCCTTTACTTACGTGTTCACGAATTGGTTAAATTTAAAATATCGGCGTAGTTTGTTTTCTGTTTGCGTTTCAGTATGAAGTATAATTTAGTCACCTTTTTAATATTTGCATTAGTATCTTTTCAAGTAGATGGAGGTTTATTTGAAAGGCAAAGTGGAATGAAAATTAACCAGGCAAAAGAAAAGGAGTATCGAGTTAAAAACCTCCTTGAGTAAGTACTAAGAATTTGTCATAAGAATAATAATACAAAGAGCGTAAGTGTGTTTAACATATATATTTATTGTATTGTATTGTATTGTATTATCATATTATATCATATCATATCATATCATATCATATCATATCATATCATATCATATATCATATCATATCATATTATATTATACATTACATAACATTACATTATATTATATATGCAATAATTAATTATGAAATTTATATGATTATTTTTTAAGATAGGTCTGTTTGTTAGTGCTTTACGTCTCAACAGAGCTACTAATTGAGCTGATTTTATACCGGAAAAGCTTCCGCGGGAATAACTTTAGCCAAATTTCACATAGCGTAACTACAACTATAGCTATAGTTTGCTATACAAAACTTTCTAACTTAAATTTACTAAGGACTTACCGTAAGAATCCCACGCCAATTACTAAATTTAGCGCGGACGCAGCCCCGGTGAAGTGCTAGTAATTTATGTAATATAAAATGACATATTTACTTTTTATTCTTATTAAAATTATGCGTATTTATATTAATGCAACAATATTTATTTATTTCTATTGATTTAAACTAAACTCATTTTATTTTGTAGATCTATATTCTCTATATATATATATATATATATATATTTATACATATATATATAAATTACGTGTCACGTTGTTTGTCCGCGATGGACTCCTAAAACGATTTTGATCAAACTTCGTTACTATCTGTTATTTGATCCAACTTAAAAGATAGGATAGTTTTTATCTCGATCTGTCAAGTGCGAGCCGGACTCGGGCACTTTAGGTCAAAACCAACTTTCGCCGGGTTACAGAGGGACGGCAGCGGAACAATGCTCGCCGGCACCGCTAGTTTACAATACATTCCAGACACGATGTATGTTGTACTCTCCACCAATTAATTTTTAAATTCAGTCCAAATGTTCAGTCCGAAAAATTAAAACTTTCAAATCCCTTTTCGGCCCCTTCAATCAGATTGTAAATCGAAAATTCCGAACTGGAAAAAACCGATTTACGGTTGAATTAAAAGGGGTTTTTGACGTTCACTGGCGCCACCAATAAATATTTTTATTTTCCTCTTTGTGCAAAGCAATTTCAAAAATGTGCTTCTACAGAGATATGTAACTATAGTTCTACAGTTTGAACCTATTTTATGAACATTTGGTACTGTTTCTAGGGTAAATTTGAGAGTTTTAGATAGTAGTTCTGCTAAAAGAATCATCTTTGGTAGAAACCAAGTAGAAACATAAAAATACATTCTATAAATAGCTTATAACTAGGCGCTAGTTAGCAGGAATAACGTTCTAAAGGGTTAAGGTTGAGGCGGCTCACTGTTATCTACAGTTACAATGTATCTGGGGTAAAATGTAGTTACAGTGTAACCAACTTTTCTGACGCGGTAAACAAATTTTGAAACTACAGTCACCAGATTGATGATGTTGAATTTACAACGACATTATCGACCTAACAGCGGGTCAGAAAAGTTAGTTGCACTGTACCTTTACTTAAACGTTGCAGGAACTGCACAATTGATGTTAAGACATGTACTCCACACGAAGGAAGTCGAGTTGATGGAACTTGTAATAACTATAAGTACCCAACTAAAGGGTCTGCAAGAGGACCCTACTTATCATTACTCAAACTGGACTACGGAAACAGTTCGTATGAATTAGGATGTGTCAAATAGCATATTTTTATATTTTTGGTTAATACCACTTAGGAGGCAAACAAGCTTGCGGTTCGCCTAATAGTAAGCGGTCACCGCAACCTATGGACGCTAGCAACACCGGGGACATCACTCGCACGTTGCTGATCTTTCAAATAACTTATACAGTCTTTCTTGAAGAACCCCATACTGTAGGCCTTAGAGAAAACTTTGGCAGGGAGCCCATTCCACAACTCTAGCGTTCGCGGGAGGAAGTTTCTTTGAGACCGCACTGTACGCGACCATTTAGATTCAAAGGTGTGAGGATGAATTCCCTGCCGATGGCGAGCGGTGCGATGGTAGAAAGTAGCCGGGGGCATCATTTCAAACAATTCCTCAGAACACATCCCATTGTACACGCGGTATAACACACACAGGGAGGAAAAGTCTCTCATTTGACTTAAGAGCTCGATACGGCAAGTGAGTTAATTAATAAACATAATTAGCGACAAATAAGAGGATAAATTTTTTAAAGATGAGATTTATTAATTAAGAAGATTTTGACCTTCAATACTGTTTTGTACTTACATTTATTGGAGATATCAGCCCTTGAAACAAAATGTTTTTCGAATAATAAATATATTTCCTTGTAATTTTATGTGCTATATTGTATTAATAATATTTATAAGTGGTTTTGTTAGGTTATAATTTAAATTAAATTCGGTTTAGTACAATAGGTAATATGGTTAACAAAAGCAAATTTTTACGTAAATTTTGGTATCAAAAATATTTGGTTTAAGGGTAAACGACGTAGATTGTTTTTCATACATAATTGATTTGCCATGATCTTCGAAGTTCCGTTTATATACTTTATATTTTGTTTAAAACCGGTCAAGTTAGCTGGACTCGCGCACCTAGGAAAAAAAAATTAACTATGCCATTGGACAACTGTTGTTCCAATACATCGACATAGGTTGCGGTTAGTTTACAAACTGCAAATAAGTTTATACTCGCAAAAGATTTTTTTTTTGTGATGTAGCAAAATTAACGGTTTTCAGATTTTTTTCCTTTATGTGTGCTACATGGCCTTTTTGCCAATTTGTGTCACAATATGCGTCAAAAATAACAGTATTTTGGGCATATTTTTTTATTCCATTATCTTAGATGCTTGATTTTTTTATAACTTTAAGTGACCATAGATTTTAGTATTTGATATTAATTTCAACTTGATACCTCCACGCGTTCTTGATTAAAAGGATCTTGTTAGACAGACAGACAAACTTTTATTTTAAATGTGTTATAACTACAAATTAACAAATTTCGGGTTTTTTCCTATATTTGTTTTGTAAGACCTTGCTTCGTGTGAAATTTCATGATTTTATGACAACGGGAAGTACCCCATAGGTTTTGATTTAGGTATTTGTAAATAAGTATCAAATTATGCGACAAAAAAAAATTTTATTGCGTTTGCTTAAAAGCTTGATTTTTTAGGGTTCCGTACCCAAAGGGTAATTAGCGGAACCCTATTGCTAAGACTCCGCTGTCCGTCCGTCCGTCTGTCTGTCACCAGGCTGTATCTCATGAACCGTGATAGGTAGACAGTTGAAATTTTCAGAGAAGATGTATTTCTGTTGCCGCTATAACAAGAAATACTTAAAAACAGAATGAAATAAATGTTTAAAGGTGCTCCGATACAACAAACGTGATTTTTTTGCTCGATTTTGCTCGATATTGATAACAGCAACAGGCAGACTCTTAAAATATTCACAGACTATTAGTTATATAATCACTTAAAAATTAATAATTAAATACAAATTAAACAAATATTTAAGGGGGGGGGGCTCCTATACAACAAACGTGTTTTTTTTTTTGCCGTTTTTATAGATAATGGTACGGAACCCTACGTGTGCGAGTCTGACTCGCACTTAACCGATTTTTACAACTTCAAGGGACCGTAGACCTTAGTATTTGTTATTAATTTCAAACCTCATACGCGTTTCTAAGAAATGGGTCTTGATTGGTTTCATAAGATACTGATAAGCCATTATTTTTTTAATTTTTTTGAATTTGCTCCATACAAGAAATACCCTAAGATATCCATATAAGAATACCTTTGCAAAAAATATTAAAAATACTACAAGCATCTCTTGAAACCAAAAACGGCGATCTCCTGATTTTTTTTCTTTTTTGAAATTAAAATATAAAGTAAAATTTTATGAACTTTATTTTATTTGAAAACAATCTGCGGCGTATCATTACTTAGCTAAAATTAGCGAACCTAGTTTCATTCTAGTGCACAGTGAAACACTTATTTCATTATCTACATAAATTAAAACGCTGGTTTTGTTTTATTTAAACAAAGAAAAAAACGTGAAACGTGTCAGAGAATAATCGTAAGTATGGAAGGAATCCTTACTTCAAGTATAAACGAACATAGACTCATTCGCAAGTTCATTTTAGGGGTTTCGTGCACACCCGGCTTAAATTCGCTTTTTCATACAGTTTCACTTTTTTTGAAGAATTGAATGAATTTGCAAATACTTTTATAAAGTATAATATGAAAAGTGTGATTGTTTAAAAAATTTATAATTAATTTAGTAATTGAGTAATTCATGTAGGTATCTATGTTCTATCTAATACATTTTACTGTGAAATACCTAATTTTAACTATTAGCAATAAATATTTATAACGTGTGCGTAGCAAACGTAAGTTACGTGATTCGGATAATATTTCAACTAAACCTATTCAATATATCATTACGGTTTTTATCACTAGAATATGTGATCATAATGTGAGTGGCGCAGCCTCTTTTCACCAACCACTTTAGTTCTGCATGACAGGGGCACCCAGCTAGTCGCTGCAGCACTTGTATTTGGACTAAGGTGGCTTTATATGGGTAGTTTTCCAAACAAAGGAATTTTCTGTGGCTCAGCCAAAATATATATAAAAATATTGTTAAAACTAATAAGTCACTAAAAATAATAAAGATTTACAATTATTTTCTAAACGAAATTACTGTTCAAAGTGCAAAATTCTCAGAATTCTGAAGTGTCCCTCGACCGAATTCTAGTTCAAACTGCGTCGTGATTTGCTAACTTCTACATCAAGGTCATAATTAAAACCTAAGTCGATATGTTTACAATTTTTTCGAGCTAGGTAGACTAAATATTAATGTAATTTCTCAAAACATATTTATCAAATCTTGTTTGACATTTTTTCCTCACAATTTTATATCAGGATCCTGTTCAATGTGAAATAAGCAAATATTCGATAGGCTATTTGCCGTGCGATGTCGCGATTTAGCCAATTAAATTGTACCTACGTCAGAGACAAACAATATAATCTATCTGTTCGCATCTAGCGCGTTGTTTAGTCAGCCCGCGGCAGTCGGCAAGGGAAGTGGCGTTGTAATCAGTGAAGCTCACAGAATCCTGGTAAAATAATTTTTTTACGGAATAAATAAATATTATGAGTAATTATAGCGTTTTGATATGTAAGTTGATAACACAAAGGCTTAGTCTTACTTAATTTTTGTTGAATGTTAAAATTCTTGTGTTATTTTTAATAGTAGACGAAAAATCTCAGGAATCTGGTCTCAGGATCCTGTCTTATTGAGACCCAGGATTCTGAGAAGCATCCAGAACTCTGAAAAGTTCGCATTATATTCGTTTCTGTGCATGATAATTTACAACTAAAACATTAATAAATAAATAAATAATTTAAGAAACGTTGGACTAGCTCTCGTAATTAGTTTATCTACAGTTATTTAGTATTTGTGTTGGGTTAAGTACAAATATTCATTTGATAGTTTTAAAACTTCGGAATAAAGGAAAATGCCTAGTTTAAGTCGTATTTTCATAATACCTACACTACGACTTTTATATTAAGTTATGTCAAGACTTAGAATTCTGTAAGCAACATTCTTTAATGGTCTAATTAGTTACATTGCATTATTTATTTTTATTTAGCTTTAAAAATTATGTTTTGTCGCACAGAAAAAAATGGCAAAACCGAAAAAAAAAGACTTGAGAAGAAATATTAAATAAAAAAGGATAGCTGCAAAATTAAGATATGAAAAAATTAAGAACGACTCTCAGAGATAAGAAGCTGAAAAAGAAAGCTGAAGTATACAAAAATGAGAGAATCTGGCAAAAAGAAACTGGTATCTGTAATGTCGGCTCGTGAAAAAAGGCAATCAGAAAGAAGAAGTTAAAGACTAATATGATTAATCAATTTATTAGAGAAAATACCCCGATTAAATCAGACGAAGAAAGTACTGGGTTTCATAATCATGAACAACCTCAGAAAAAAAATCTGTAAATAAATGTTCCTCAACCGCCAACGCCAAACCTAAGATTAAAATTAGCACGAGAACGATCACAGTTACAGCATTTTATTAGAAACCAGGAGTTAAAACGAAAAAGTGCGTTGAATGTTAGCCTGAAACAAAAGGTAAACAAACATAAAAAAGATGCCAGAGATTGAAAAAACAAAATAAATAAGTTGCGCTGACACCTAATACCACAATGACCAAACAAGCTGAAGATCCAATAACACAGTCTGACGTAGTAAATAAGGCTGTGCTGGGCGATGTGTTGGAAAAGCAATATCAGATAATATGTCTAGCCTAAAGATTCGTCAAGAGAAGGAAGTGGCAAATAAATTACTTTTGGGTGAAACTGTAAACGAAATGTTTGGAAGTTGAAGAACAAGGTAATAAAATATAAAAAGGTATGGAGCCAAGGCAAACAAAAGAAGGCTGAAAAAAAAACAAGTTGCTTGAAAAATATAATACAAACTTTATTAGAAGATAATAAGTACCAGTAAACTGTGTGCAGGCAAGAAAGAATTCGTAAGAAATAAAGTAACTAAAGAAAAGGTACAAAAACGCTACAGGTTAGACACATTAAGTATCGAAATTCAGACTTCGTACATTCTTGTTGTTAAAATATCTTTAAAAGTTTTAATATTGTGGCTTAGATTTACATTAATAATTATTGCTCAATAATCGTTTGATGATTAAAGTTTCTGTTCAAGACTGTTTTAGGTATAAGTATCTAAGCTATGCTTAAAGTTCAGCTTAATTAGTTACTTACAAATAATATTAAGAAGCAACTATGATAAATAAACATTGATTTCGATTATTTTTTGTTGTTTTGCTCAGTTACCCGGTGACACACTCAGTTTCCTGTGCCTGGCCATAAATCTAAAACTATTAAATATTTTGACTGTTTCGCTTAGGATATACTAAAGGACGTTGTACTCTTGTTATTAGGCTGAATTCCGCAACTAGAATGTATAAAATATTGGGCCGAAATCAGACTCATTTTCGTCCGTACTTTGTAGAACTACCCATAAATATGTCCCATAACTTATAAAAACCAGCTTAAAGTAATAAGCGGTAAAATAAAATACCAGGGACGGAATAATATACCGTCATGGCCAGTTCCTGCCGAACTGAGAGAAGTAAGTAAGCCAGGATTGGACAATAATATTTAAATAAGAAGGAAACTTTTAAAGCCAACTAAAGGGTAAGGAAATTAGATCGGTAGCAAGGACCGCACCGCACCGCTGGACCGATTTTGCTCAAACTCTTTTTTGATTTAAGGTTAGACGTGGCGTATCGATTGATATGGTCACGAGACAAATTGGTAATTGATACTTAAGAAATCGAGGAGCTAAAAAAGCTAACCTACATATATACATACATACACACACCCACACAAACAAATCACTCTAAAAATGATGGAAAACCATTGTTCAGGTGTCAAAACGTAAAGAAAATGCATATTTAGCGATTTCGCTTTTCTGACCTATTATAATAACTTCCCTCAAGAGAAGTTAATACTATATTAAAACGCAGAGTAAAAAAGAAATTAATAAATTCTAATTAATAATAATTAGAAAGTGCAATGCCAAAAGATTTCTTTGATAGAATCACTAAATTGAATTTGCCACCTTATCCGACCTCGCTTATGACTGTTATGATAAATCATAATTTTTTCATTCAAAGGAGTTGTTAATGAATTTTGCAGACACTGAAATTCGCAAAACCAAGAAAGGAAAGCCACTGCCGTCTGCTAGGAAAGTTAGAACGGCATTACAGATGACTGGGCGAGTTGAAGATAAAGCAGGTTTCAATATGGCCTCTCCGCATTTCTTTGAATTTATACACAGAGATGTTAGTTTTCTCAATGGACCTTGTAAGTTTATTTACTTGCGTCTTGTTTTTCTCATTTCTCCAAATGTTTTAGCTAATGTAATCAAGCAATCTGTTAAAGTAGGTTTGAACATTCTTAATGCTATTTAATTCCTTCCTAATACATTTTGTATTATTCAAGTGTAACGGAGTTGTTTGACTAAAAGTTCAGGATTTATTGTAACACCTTTTTGAATTTTGAAATTTACTTAAATAAAACCTTGGGTGGTTAAAGTTTGATCTCGTAAATACGCAGCAACTGCAAAACTATTGCAGCTTAAGGTATAAACAAACTGTTACTTTGTTTAGTGCTGATAAAGCACTGATTTAGTGTTTTCTTTATTAGGTACTATATTTTTAGAAACAAAAATCTGAAACTGATTGTTGTTCTCAGTGCAATACTAAGTTTGTTATGAAAGTCAGTCATTTGTTGTTATCTAGTGATTTATATCATTTTTATTTGTAAAAAATAGAATAACAAAGCTGACTACAAAACGATAAAAATTTCAAATTCTATACAAAAAACGAAAAGTTTCAGGACAAGATTGTGGTATTAAGTAGGTAGCTTATGAAGTATGGACCAAAAACCTCCATCGTTATGTGTATGTCATTATGTAATAAATATTTTTAGTATATTAAGAGGGTTCCTGACGTCCACTAGCGCCGCCAATTGGTATTTTTATTTTCCTCTTTGTGCAAGGCGAATTTAAAAAATGGGCATCTACAGAATTATGTAACTAGTTAAAAGCTATTTTATGAACGTTTGGATCTATTTATAAAAACGGCCACTTTTAGCTGAAATGCTATCTACAACTTATAGTATTGTCCTAGAAACATTATAATATATTCTAAAAACAGCTTATACCTGTTTACATATTTCTGTAGACGCACATTTTTGAAATTTTCTTTACACAAAAAGGAAATAAAAATATCATTTGGAGGCGCTAGTTAGCAGGGATAACGCTCTTAACATGAACATCGTTAATATAAAATTAATAGGAATTACGCCTATATTATCATAAAGTAGTAAATTATATACTGGCATATATCGCTCTCTCAGGGACCCTAAAATCTGTTCGTGTTACTAGTTTTTTTTTAATGCTTTTTAGATGTTATATTTCCCGCTTATGTTTTAGTAATAGTTGCAAAACCGAGCTAAACAGCGTATGTTTTTTTTTAAATATACAGTGTGGTAGTCATTTCAATAATTAAGAACGTCTTTTAATTCTAGTGGACTTCATTAAGTACGACCACGATTGTTGTCAAAACAAAGGTGGAGCTTACCCTCGCTGCATTCCTATACAAGTGCCAGATGACGACCCTTATCTAAAAGTGACTGATATAAGATGTCTAAACTTCTCCCGAGCGGAAACTTTCCAAGATGTCGGCTGTTTACTCCAGGCAACGATGCCTGAACAGGTGTGCGGGACTTATCTAAGTTATTTACTTACACTTATTTGTGTATGTATGATATATCGTTGTTCAAATCTTAGCGTTAAGAGCGCACGGAAGGCACCGTTTGCGAAAATTTATATTGCAATTGATTTTTGTAAGTATGTGTATATACTTGTATTAAAAAATCTGTTACTATGTTTTTTATACAAGTATTCTATCAAAACTATGACATTTACAAAGTGACGGCGATAAAATTTATTTTCATCTTACTGGCTTGGTAAGGTTCAATTTGTTGTTTAAAATCTGATCGCGAAAACGGATTTTTTTTTATTTTACAAAAACAAACACAATGAAACTGTCTGAAATGCTTTTTCCTTGTTTGTCCTTACTACTTTAATCATTAGTGGTCAGGTAAGTACCTCTGAGCGTGCTATTTGTTGATTACATGCAGACATACAAAAGGCTCTTAACCTATTTCAGAGACTTATAATGTTGTTATCATGTTATCAATACTTCATTGGACTATTTAAAAAAAGTAGGTATACGTTTCTATTCAAAAGAAATTAAACACTAATTATTGTTTTTCTTGTATCCTGTATTTATTTTCCTCGCTGTAGTGAGATGAAAAATTGTGTGTTTCGCTCAACTGGATTTTTTTTGGGTTTCGTGCCTAAGAATCCCTCGCTTTGGTCAGGAATTAATTTTTAAACTACTCAATTCGCTCGTGGGTACAATCTTTATATCCTTCGCTTGCTCGGTATTCAATATAGGCACTGAAGCCAAAAAGCAATTTTCCAACCTTGCATAACAAACAACTATTTCACCTCTTTAGCACCAAAAGGGTGGTTGTGCTGTTCAAAAACTGTGGGCAAAATCGATTTTTGCTGCGAGCGTAATACAAAGTAATGCAACGTTCGAATATTACCTTTTGGAATTTTGCGATACTGAAGAAAAAAAACAACGCGATAATTGGTTTAGAAACAAATTTATTTTATTTTAATGAAAAGTACATTGCATTTTTTTATTGTTGACGTACTTAATGTTTATGAATAATAATACTTACTAATAATTAATAGCGTTTATTTAAAAAAAAAAAGCCTTGGGAATGATAAAAGTGTCATAGAGTAAATTTCTGAACGCACGTCTAAATAAAAATTAAAGCGAAATGGCACAAAACTAATTAGTTATTTGAACCTTAGATTGTTTATTTACGTATATATAATTTTATTTATTGAAAAAATGAGTGGTTCGAGAAACGATGTATTTCTTTAAAACCAGAAGAGCTAAGACAACAAGTATCTAATGCTGAAATAAGATTTTTACCAGAGAAGTCACGTGAAAAATATTTTCAAGCATACGAATTGTTCAATAATTGACGACTTTCAAAAGGTGCTTATGTTAAAAAGAATAGTTAATACCTATCTATTGTTTATTTTTTAAAAAGAGCAGTGTGACGATATCAATATTTATGCCTTTACATTTTGTAATGCAATGTTTTTATTCAAGTTTTAGCGCGAATTTTTACATTAAACAATTCTCAATAAACTTACTACCTAAAGCAAAATGCATCTTTAAATTAGAATGGCGCGTTTAAATAGACATATTCAGTAATTTTATACATTAGCTGAGAAGTTTTGATTTATTTTATGAAAGGTTTGAAGCTAACAGAGAGTAGAATACCGATGACTCAAATGTAAAATAATACATTATAAACTTACGAATCATAAGCATCAACACAAAATTAATTGTTAAATGTTGGTAGTAATCAACTCCCGATTTATGGATTCGGACCTTGGACAAAATGAGGTTGCGTAAGTTTTGAACCACTGGCGCGAGTATGGATGCTTTGAAACTAACTGTGATTGGATGTTTGTTTCGAAGGCAAGTTCATTGGAGGACGTTTTAAGACAATCGCTGATTGGTGGTTAAGTGATATAGAAATGGAAGCACGTTTCATATGCTCTTTAAGGTAGTTTCATAACTTTTACTCGAATAAAGTTTTTTTCAGGAAATTAAACGTAGGATAAATCGGAGACCCTCTAGATAGGAGTTGTTTTGTTTTCCGCGGTTTTCTTTTCCTATTAATTTTATTGCCTTAGTTAAATAGTAATGCTACTGTTATTGGGAATTCTATAATGTTGAGTATAACCGCGTAAGTTTAAGTTACTTAGAACTTTTATAATATTGAAATAACCCGCGACACTTACCTAAGTGTGTCGTGTAACAACCATTAGAGTAGCCTCGTACAATAAATATTCTAACAATGATAAAGGGTAGTTGTTTTGGTTTTCACTTATTCCGTATGACGTGTTAGTTTATTTGCATTACCCGGGGTTTGTTAGAACTTTACGAACATTTAGAACATAATATTAATTTTCTATTAGTTAAGGATAATTAGGCCGTTTTATCTAGAGCTTTCATATTAATCTAGGACTCTATAATAGTTTATCAACCAACATAACTAGAATAATTAATAATTCTTATAAAATAAAATTAATTAATTATAATTATAAAAAATATTAATTATACTTAAAAGAAATTCTCTTTTCTTTGTTTAAATTAATTAAGGCCGGAGATCCGTCCAGAATAAAAAAAATAGGATTAGGGGGAGGGGGAGGGTTTGAAATGTGGGGTGAGAAGGTTGCTAGAGTTGGGTGGTCCTATACATACATAACATTCAATTGCCGTCGTTTAAATTGTCGAAACGCTGCCCGACCAATAGTCCATAGTCTACGCTTGTGGGTCACTAGAAGCTAGGAACCACGTGGGGTTAAACTACAGCTAGATCGTGCCACCATTACTGGTTAGTAAATACTTTTATATTAGAAGTTACAGTAAAAATTTTGTGTGTTTGTTGTGAAATTCTTTAGGTTGTGTTTTAAAAATATCTAAATTAATGTTGAAACATCCAAATGACGGGCCCGCATTTGCCGGTTAGAAATTTATAGTAGAAAGAAATCTTAATCACCTCAGTAGGAAGGAATGTATTAACGGACCTTGTTTCTAGGTCATTTTCAGCTATGAAAAGATAAATCTTCTATAAAAGTAGAAGTGGGAACACAGATTATACCAGCCATAATAATTATATAGCACACCAAAGAACTAGGTCTGCCATAAGATACAGTAATTACTATGTGTAATACATGTCCATCCTTAGCGGCGTTAGTAGGGTTTTACTATTTTGGCTGGTTAGCTAGTGTAGCTGAGCGCTGATGATCATCGTAAGGGGGCGCCCCTTTAACCTACTTTCAGGTCGCAAGTCCTCAACGCTTAGCTACCTGGTTCCCACTCTACAAAACAAATGGATTTAGCATTCGTATGGATTTTACTTTCAAATGTGGAAGTAGCATCAATAAGAGTTCCTTTGTGTAGGGATGACGGAAAATCATATAACTTTTTAGTACCTGTGTCCCTTAGTCCTGATATTCGAGTATTGGCTTTGTTTAGGTGTATTTGTACAGACTTTAGAAATGGTAAAAATTCAAAGTGGACATTATTTATGATAGTAGATTTAGCTATATTTATTTCTTAATTATTTTCTTTGACGCTTATTTGTATACTATTGTTTGCTATATTAGTCTGACGTACCACTAAAACAATTAGGTTTACTACTACTTATTTAACACAACGGTTTTCGGGTCTTACCACTGTTGACGATCACGTTTGGCCAAATAAATATCTTCATCGACATCAATATTACATATTAATTTCATCTGATTTCTCTTTCGTTGAATGATAGTGGGATCGAGGTTGCCTAAAATATTTCACTATCTTATTAATACATTATAAATTTATATTTTTAAATATAATACGGGGGGGGGGGGCGTTATAGCAGAGGAATAGTAGGTAGTATTTTTAAATTAGAATAAACTTATTGCTTAATATGACCTTCAGTGTTTTCCTTGCCTAAGACCTATTTCGCACGGTAGAGGTGAAAAGTTGTATGTTTCACACGAGAACTAATTATTTTAGATCTTGTCACTTTCAATCCCTCGCTCTGCTCAGTAGTCTATATTAGAATTCAATTCTAGACTACTTCGCTAGCTCGGGATTTAAAGTTGGCACATTTCACAAAAACCAACTTCGCCCACTTGTTGAATAAATAGTTATTTATTTCAAATACTTTCTTCTACATATAGAAGTTGTTTATTATTTTGTTATATTTACATACACACAAAGGTGGTGTGTTCTCGTTCTTGAAAAATAAACAAATGTGAATTGGTTTATTTTTTGCATTAACATACTTTTTACCCTGATAGTTATCGTGTTCCCAAGACACAACCAAGGCAACGGATATGACGTGGTTAGTCTTAGTAGAGTAAATAGTATTAGTAAGCATCTAATTATTTTTACTTACTGAATGAATTTTTAAATTCCGAGGGGTATGCAACACATAAAGTTGCAACAAAACAACTATATGTATACTACAATTTTACAAAATTAATCAGTTGTTTTTCAATAACGTTAACTTTTTATACATAAGTACAAAAGCGGCATCTTGAACCTTTTCTACTTCTCAATTTTCATTACTTTTTCTTGTTACTTGTTGTAAATACTACCTTAACTTATGTAACAATTATATTATTCTAACAGATTAACTATCAGACTCCGGTAATAGATTTGTCAACAATTTATGGGGTTGATGAAGAAACTGGTATTCTTGTACGACAAGGCGAAGGTGGTTTGTTAAAGATGGAAGATAAGAGTGGCCGTCAAGTTCCACTTTTAAATGGAAGTTCATGTTTTAGGCAAAAATATAACGAAAGTGTATGTTACCAACTCGGTAAGATACTTGTTATACCTATGCATTAAGATGTAAAATTTGGTTATAGTGTAACAAACTTTTCTGACCCGTCAAAATTTTTGAATAGGGTATCGATTGTAAAAGTGTTCAAGAAATACAAAAGAAAAAAACACATAATTCTAACTAAATTGACACTATATTTTATTGACTATATGTTTGGTTTTTTTTAATTTCATTTGGGTTTTAAACTATTTGTTCGAATCAAATTTATAGATTGAATCAAATTTTCTAGGTTTCCCTGAAGTAGGAAACTATGATTTACGAACAACAGTGATGACTATATTATTTATGCGAGAGCATAATCGTGTGGCAAAGATTCTGAACGAAATTAATCCTTGCTGGAAAAATGATCGGTTGTTCAAGGTAACCCGGCAAATTAACATTGCTACTGCTGCTCATATATTTATGTATGAGCTGTTACCATCATTATTAGGTAAGTTAATAATTTGTCTTCTATCTATTATTACATTTACTTTAAATATGTTAAGGACCAATATAGGACTAATTTATTTTAAAACTCACTTTTTTTAATAAGTAGATACAATTTATTCGGGAGACATACATTTGTTATTTTAAATTTTGAAATATTATGGTAAACCTTTTTTGAATAGCATTCGATGGTTTGCCTAAGCCGTTATTTGTCCTTACTTCAGAGGCACTGGCTTCTACTAAGAGAAAGGAAGCTTAGACTATGGGTTCACTGCGCTGGCCCAGTGCGAATTGACAGAGCAGATATTGTCGAGCTAGTGGCCATTCAACTGTCAGGCTTTTTAAAAAACTCATAAAGCTTCTGACTAAGATTTACGACTGGTATCATTATGGCAACAGCTAGAACTAAAAGTTTAACGAGACCTCCAAAGCGCGAAGGACTTTAACAAAGAGGTGCTAAAGCCAATAGACGGTCACCGTTACTGGACAACGAACTCCTCTTTCCGAAAGACAAAGTTTGACACATATTTGGACAGTGACAAGTTATATAAAATACTAATCCACATAATTACTTATTATATTGTGTTTGCTATTTTTATGGTTCTAGGTTATAGACATATGTTTGAATATGGACTGGTATCCGAAAATGTGGATTACTTATCTGGTTACGATGAAGACGCAGAACCTCTTGTTTATGCTGAGTATGAGGTTGCTGTAAGATTCTTTCACACGTTACTTGACGGCAGAATTAAGTATGAAATAAGTTATTGGTATAATGCTAATATGTTTTTTATTGTTATCATAATATAATCTAACTCTTATATTAAAATAAAATAATATAATATATAATATAAATATTTCTGCTTTATAGTCGTCAGCAGTTAATTTTATCGTGACAATTTTTGCAATGTTGCCACTAGTAAATAATGTATTTATTAGTAATATATTTATTGACTTTGAAAAATTGTAGGAAATATGATAAAAATTATCATTACATTGGCGAATTATCATTAGGTGATACATTTTTTCGACAAGATCTCCTGGAAAATGTCACGTTAATGGAAGATATTACACGTGGAATGTTTTATCAACATGCTGGAAAAATCGACGACATTCAGGACCCTGAGGTGAGTATAACACCCATTTTAAGGTATAATAAAAAATATTAAATGATTAATTGAGTGAATGTGAAAGTTTGGAAGTTTGTTACTCAATCACGCTTAAACAACTGAAAGGATCTGAATAAAACTTGGCACATATATAAGGTAAGGTTCTGGAATAGGACATAGGTTGCTTTTCATTCCGGGAAATTCAAAAGTTCCCGCGGGAATTACTATAACCGAGCTTAAACGAACTATAGCTACAGCTAACTTCATTAATTTCATTAAGTTAAACATACAAAAGTTAAGTGAGTAAAATAGTTTAAAGTAGAAACGTGTGGTTTAGCTGCCTAAAAACAGACTGCTTACAGATCTCTCAAAGTTTCTTCAGCCAATTTCTGAAAGTTCATGATTTGTCAACAACAGATATTCAGAGAGGAAGAGATTTAGGAGCAGGAAGTTACAATGCATACAGGAAAATATGCGGTATGAAACCAGCAAAGACTTTTGAAGATATTCTAGATGTGATGGAATCCGAGGTTTAATTTTTGTTTAACTATTCATTTAACAACATTGTTTAAAATTATTAATATTTAGGGAGTTGTTATTGCTGCCTCAGGCAGGCCCGAGGCCTGTTCTTGGAGTAAGGAGGCTTAAGCCATAGTCCGCCACGCTGACCCAATGTGGATTAGTGGACGTTGTCGAGTTCGCACCACTGTAAAAGTTTTTAAGTCACCTTTGAGGGTTTTGACATGGCTTAGTGACTGCTGTTGACTTGGACATGCAATTATCTACCAGAAATAAATGTCCGTATAATTTGGATACAGCCACAAGCTCTACAAGGATCAGCAGAATTAAACGAGGAACTACCATAATATGTATATTTTATTTTATTTTTTTCTAAGACCCTAAACTTCAGGGAGTTTTAAGATTATTTCTATGTATATTTGTGTGTATATTTATATGTACTAGGTCCTAGGTCTTTATAAGTCATTATGACTTAATATTTATAAGGATAGTTGATTTTATATGACATTTGTTTACAGAAAGTAGAAATTCTAAGAAAACTATATGATGATGTAGAAGATTTAGAACTTTTAGCAGGAATTATGTCAGAAAACTTAATTGAAGGCAGCTTCGTTGGACCTACACTTTTTTGTATTATGGTAAAGCAGTTGCAGAAGTTCAGGTTTGATGATCGCTTTTGGTTTGAAAGAGGTGATCAGTACCATAGCCTAACTTTAGGTAAGCTTTTGCTTTTGGATTTTTCGGTTTTTAATATGTTCTACACTATACCACTAAACTCACAAATCATCACATCTTACATCTTATCAAAATATGACAAAAAATATGTCTTTTATCTAGTGGTAGAAACCAAAACATGGTTAAAGTAGTTTTCTTTTTGTGAATGACCCGTTTGATGCTTTTGACTGGATCCGACCGATCGCGTTCCTTAATCACAGATGTGTACGCCAAAAGGAGCATTCAACATTAAAACGTTGGTGATTTAAACCGGTTATGAACAAAAAAGCAGCTGGCAAAACCTAGTAAAGTGCATAATGAAATCAGATTTCCCAGTTTTTCGCACGCAACTGATGAAGAAACCTTACGTTTTTTTTACGTATCGTTGTGTTGAATACCGGTTCTAATTGTAATAATTATTTTGCAGGTCAACTGAATGAAATTAAAAAGACTAACATAGCGCGACTAGCCTGTGATAATGCGGACGGCATAGAACATATTCAGCCAAAAGCGTTTCTGAATGTAGGGCCTAGGTATGAAAGTTTTGTGTAATATAATAATCATTTAGAATTAAGGTTTAAGCTCTGATTTCCATGAAAACGCGGTTCATAATTATAATGGATTGCGTTTGAATTTTCGAAAATTTTTTGGAACTGTTGTTTTATTGCTATTTTTTGGCAGTAAATATTACCTTATCAAAATAACATTACATGATTTAAAGAAATTAAAAGCGCTCTTGAAATATGATAGTGCGGATTGATTCGACGGAACTACATACAGAATTATAAAATATAAGCATTTCGGCGAAAGCTAATTGGGAGCCATTTCAGTTTGGTATTTGGAAATGTGGATATATTTGTGCAAGCCGAATATGAAACTGATTTATTTATTTTCAAGTCGCTTTACTGTAGGTTCAGATTAGCTAACGTCGGCATAGTGGAGAATAGGAAAGGAGATGGGTGTGGGAATGGCTAATAAATATAGTAGTCGTCGCAGAAAGAACAATTTCTTGCTGATTTTATAAAACGAATAATTTGTTTTCTAAGATAATTGATTGATTTACTAAATGGGATCCAAACATCATTCGAATACACCGGTGGAATGGAGTTCTAGGGTTCTGTTGTTTACTTTATTGTGGGTATTTGATATTTGATGTCATGTTGGTTATAAGTTTGAGGTGTCTATATGTGTATCTATCTGTCTGTGGCATCGTAGCGCCTAAACTGATAAACCATTTTTTTTTATTTGAAAGCTGACGCAATAGAGAGTGTTGTTAGCTATGATTTAAAAAAACTTGTTCAGCCGTTCGAAGATTATCAGCTCTTTTCTAGTTGGAGAAGGGATCTAAGCATCTTTCCCAGGTCCGATTGATATGAAATTTGATATCCTGTTACATTAAAGATATTGCAAAAACATAGTCACCTCGACCTGGTTCTGCAGCATTACCTGGAATCTGCAGGATACCCAACTCCTTACCAATTTACAGCAGAGGTAATGATACCTCATGAACATAAGTTTAGGACCATTATAATGGTCCCAATGAATAGTGTATAGATAGGTAATGATCAGGGTTTGACGAGAGGACAGGAATGAATAATGAGAATAAATTGGTGAAGGATTCCAAGCTGCTTTAATTCACTCGTATATGATTTTTTTTGTACTTATTAATGCCATGTAAGTTATAAGTTGACTTAATGCTTATTTTTGCAGAAATATGTTAATGCCATGCAGCCACATCACTGGTCCAGACTTGACGAAGTGGCGTGACCGTAACTGTCACATCGAATACAATCAAAAAGAAAAGCCTTATCAAGGAATAAATTCTTACGTTGACGCTTATTTTGAGAAATTTTGAAACTAAAATAATACTCAATATGTACTGTATTGTATAAATATGTTGTAAAAGATCTATGACTGTACATAAGATATATTCCAATTTCTGTTTCATTGGTTTTTTTTGTTTCTCTTAGATCTACGTATCGCATTTAAATTTTCAAAATTATTCACGCACTTCTATAAAATTCCTGCAAATAAATTAGTCAAAAATTTAATTTTGGTCGCGAATTTAGCTTTAATATCGTCTTCTACCTTTATCTATATCTTATTGAAAATGTTATTTAAACAAATACACATCTATAAAAAAAACACAGCAGTTTCGAAGTCAAAACTTATTTTAATCAAAACCAAAATATTTTTTTATCCCGGATAAGTCCTGCAGGAATAAATATAACCAAATTCCACGTGGATGAACTATAGGCTCAGGCGGGGAAGCCACGGGGGAGAGCAAGCGGCGCAATTGCCTGACTTTCGGTGACCAATGCATTTGTAAAATACGGTAGTAAGAAGATATAGAAGTTTATTATCTATTTTTAGAGTATAACCCTATTGTGTACATATCATTTCAGAATATATTGCTTTGTCTTTCTCTTTATTCTCTTTATATGTGTTTTGATTTCATATATTTTAAGATAGACAGACAGAGCAGTATTCAGATGCAAGTATTAAGTCTGGACAAACTGCAATTCTCTCTTTTCTTCCTGAATTTTTGGAAGATTAAGTAGGTGAAATGAGTTAAGATTGCCCCTCCTTAAACCAATTCCTGGATCCGTGCCTGCTATAGCTACAGCTACGGCTTGCTACTTTCCTACTATAATCAATATTTTCCGTAGGAATCCCACGCCGATAACCGAATTTAGCACAGGCTGAAGCTAGTCGTAGTTGATAAATAAACGATTGAATAGAGACTGTTTTTATTAACAATAAAGAAACAGGTAAATCTCCTCAATCTGCCTATGATAATAGAGGATTATTGAATGAGATCCCTTTATGATAATATAAACGGTGTTCTTAAAGTTCTGAAAACAAAAAGGTATTTCTAAGTTTTATAGCGATGTATTTCTTGGGAATAATTCACTGATATTTTTTCTTCTCTTAAATCCATCGTTGGTCTGATCTATATATATATTTAGGCTTT
Organism: Apoda limacodes; assembly: GCA_946406115.1. Classification (NCBI taxonomy): domain Eukaryota; kingdom Metazoa; phylum Arthropoda; class Insecta; order Lepidoptera; family Limacodidae; genus Apoda; species Apoda limacodes. Next base: position 8,861,008 of record OX291554.1, read on the forward strand.
TAGAAAGTTCATAATATACGTTTTGTGAATATTAAAAGGTTAAGTTGCATTATATTTCTATTCCATTAAGTATAAAAACCTAAAAACTATAGGTATAAGATATGAATAAGAAACAGTAGAATGTTAAACCGAGCAGAAATTGAGCAATGTATAGGTAAGAAAAGGCTCGGGGGAGTAATTAAGGTCTTAGCACCCACTTTTCCAGCACGTAAAACTGGAAAAGTGGGTGCTAAGACCTTAATTACTCCCCCGGGCTTTTTCTTTGTAAATTTTATTTCCTCAAGGCATAGTGGGAGTTTATAAAACTCACGGGCAATATGATTCATTATGTCATTTAACGCACCGCGCGCACTCTACTTGTACGATAAAACTATACTTAACGTACTGTTTTATCTATTTTATCAAGTACGAACAAAAGTGCCATCTGTTGTTCAAGGTATGAACTACGCGCCTAGCTAGTTATTATTTGAGCAACAAATTTTTCTGACCCAGTGGTCAAAAATCAAAACTTCAGTCGCCATATTAAAATGGTGTGAACTTACAACGACACTAGCGACTAAAAAGTTTTAACTTTAGCCAAAACTTTTTAACTAATAAATTCTCTAGGTACCACTAGATGGCCACACTTCCGTTCCCACCATTTGCATTATGGTGAGTTTCTTTATTTACAACTTATAAAAGAAATAAAAAATATTTTCGTCGTCAGATGAGTTTACTATAAATGCGACATCGCCAGATATTGTTGATGTGGCTCAAAAAAATAATTTAAACCACCGAAGCCGTAAAACCAGCAGGTACACCAGTTTTATTACCTGGAGAAACAAGAAGAAAACGAGTTCGTTTTCAGAGAAAGTCCTATTAGCTTACTTTGAAGAAATTGCCGGTAAATACCAACAGTCTTCCCTTGGCAATTTACTCTTTGTTGAAGAATACTCTGAAGTCCAAAAATTCCTTCAATATTGAACAGTAGGTAGGTACCTATAAAATCAACAGCATGTTTAGAAAGGAAGTCAGATGGATATGTGAGTCAAAAATCGTCGGTACTTACGTGATAATATGTTAAAAAAATATTAATGAAGCTCCTGAGGATAAATATTTACACACTGAGGTAACTTAAATTTTTTTTTGTGTTTTTCAAAATAGTAAAGTAAATTTTTAAGTTGGTGTGTAATTTTTTTCACTTCATTTTAATTTATTTACACGGGCAGTACAGGAATTATAAACTCTAGTCATTAAAGCTTTCGACTTTCGGCCTTAGACTTCTAAATAGCCTCTCGTTAGTATTTTTTTCTTTACCGCCCTTAATACACAATGTACTATTACTCACGGTCATAAAATCAACATATACGCCTTTAAATAACTCTATTGATTTTTCTGGCAAGAGGTTACCTGTCAAGAGCTTCACCTCGTTTTTATTTCTTTAAGCTTAAAAAAAGTCAGTGTCACTAGAAGAGAACATTTAAAAAAAAACCTAACAACAAAAACTGAATATAAATTTTACATACACTGGTTTTTCGCCAATTCATTGTGCACTCGCCAGTCACGCCTTCTGACTACAGTAACTTATTTGAAAGATCTATTACATTGTAAACATTATTTATAACAGTAAGGTGGCAAACAAGCTTGCGGTCCGCCTGATGTGTAAGCGGTCACCGCAGCCTATGGACGCTTGCAACACCTGACGCATCACTCGCGCGTTGCCGACCCTTTAAAAATATTATTAATTCTTTTTTAAAGGACCCCATACTGTAGTCCTTAGAGAAAACCTTGGCAGGGGAGCTCATTCCACAACCTTAGCGTTCGCAGGAGGTAATTAAGGTTCTAAGGTTTGAGGATAACTTCCCTGCCAATGGCGAGCGGTGCGATGCTAGAAAAACTAGAAATATCCAAAAAGTAGGATCATCCTTATAGGCACCAGAAGTTATACGCCCGTATAAAAAACATAATATTAAAGTAGTTAATATTATAGAAAAAAAATTACAACCAAATGTCAGTAAAAGTTTGTTATAAAGAACAAAAATTAAGAGCGAGAAGTAAAACGGAGGTATTAAATAGAGAATTTTAATTTCGTGTTAATACTGTTTGCCAAGTTTCATAATGTAGAAAGCTCTTCTGAAGTTTGGCGAAAAGCCAGCAGCATTATTACACTAGGTGAAAGTATCTCTATCTCTTAATTGCATGCTTAGAGTTTTGTAAACATTTATCGAAGGCGTCATTACACATATCTTTATGGACGTTATGTCTTGTCGTCGTAATTTTTTATTAATCATTTGTGAACCACATAAATATATCTTCACGGTTTTAATCGCCAGAAGGTGGTAACGAGTGGTTTGTAATGTGGGGGACAGCGACTTTTCACTTACCATTTATGTCCTGTCTGAAAGGTGATGAGTCTGTCACCGCAAAAATTGCTGTAGTGTATCTGAACTTAAGTAGCTTTATTTTAAACCAATTTTAAAGTTAGAGATATGAAATTAAATTATATTATTATCTGTAAAATTAAGGACATATTGGTATAATTTTATTTAAGACTAGTAAATTCCAGCGAACGTTGTTTCGCTAATAGTCCCTCTCTGACCCGCTAACGCTTACCAGTTGAAATCGGGAAAGCCGGGGCAATACGGGCCCCTTAAGGCAAATCTTCAGTAAAATCCTTGAAATAAAAGATAATAAAAAAACCAACAATCGTTTATTAGTTATATTAAAGTTCTTTAAACTAAATGTCAAATAATTGTCTTAGTCTACCGATTTTTGGAGTAACCTGATTTTTTTTAAAAAAAAGGGATACTGTCTGTTTTGCCCTGTTTCCGTGGCAAAACAGGCATATGCGGGGCATAATAGGAATTGAGTGTATAATAAAGTTATGTAAGTTTAAAATCAAGAACAAAAAGAGCATATGTAAAGAGACTCGTCATAATTACCTTTTTGCCAGCACAGGAACAGTGGTGCCATCTGTGATAAGCGCGACAATGACAAGTGACCCAACCTTCTCCTAGATTCAGAGTACCAATATCAACAGTACAAACTCTCTACGTCTTTTTTCTCTGATTAATTTTTTTTCCTAATTTTTTTGCTTTTTTTTCTTCCTTCCATTCTTCTCATAAGATACTGTTTTCTGTGCCTGGCCTTCCTACAGATTCTTTTAATATGGTGAAGTGATTAAAACTACGGTTTTGTCACATTTCGTGGTGACTCGTTTCTGGGGTTTTGTTTTGGATATTGCACCTCTATGTTCCTTTTGGCACGTTCCATCTTCCTTTCGTAGTTGCGAACCATAATTGTATCTACAGAAAAAAGATAAACTTATCGAAATAACCCGAGGCAAAGTGGCATTTTCCCCGCGCATAATGCCCCAAAGTTTAAATAAAATAAAGGTTACCTCATTCAAAACAAAGTTAGGTAACTATTCCACAACTCTTTTAGTTATTTACTTAACTAAAGGTAACAATTAACATATTTACTGAGAATTTAAAACAATCAAATATTAGCTATAACACATACTTAAAATTAAAACAATTAGATCAAATGCATCATAAGTTGTATTTTTGTTCCGTCGACCAGCGACTCGCAGCTTCGTACACACAATCAACTGTCTCGCAAGCGCGACAGCGACTGGAACACCATGTTACTAGCTCCGAGAATCTCGGTCTATTATCCTCAAGGAAAGAGGGGGTGTCCATCATGTCTAGAGGCTCGTTATGCCTCGGCTTCTCCTACCTAACCTTCCTATCCTCGCTAATAATGTAGATTTCTAGAAGTGAAAGAATCTTTAAAATCGTTAAGTAGGCATTTTTCATGCCGAGTTCGACTCCCAGTTGACGGGTTGAAAATAAATAAAGCCTAGGTTATTTTGCTGATAATGTATTTATAGGCTTTTTATAATAGTTTTTGAGTCCATCCATTAGAAACAAATAAAAAATAAAATCTTTCCTCTATATAATATTAGTGTTGGAATTACACTGTCCAATCAACATGTGATTACTATTTTTCTTTTATCTTTTGATTTATTTTAGTATTATTTTTATCTATTTAATATCTTAAAACGAGAAATTCTTGTATATATATATGTGTATATATACTCTGAATCTCGGAAACGGCTCCAACGATTTTCATGAAATTTAGTATGCAGAGGGTTTCGGGGGCGGTAAATCAATCTCCTAGTTTTTAGGTAGCTATGTTTCCTTTTTCGAAAACGTCGTTTTATCCGTATTTTCAGGCAATGATAAGCTGAAAAATATGACTCTTCCTGACATCTTTTGGCCAGTAGTAATACTATTATTTTAGAAGATGTTGTTAAAAAAAAAACCATCAAAGCCCGTCTTTTCAGGTATCTGCGCTGCCCAAGCCGAGGCTCCACCCGCGGGGAGCCCTTCAGAGTCTCGACCCAAAAGTCCAGTGAAGCAGTACTGGCTGCATCAGCCAAGTGCAGCTGTAGACAGTTCAGAAAAAAAAATACGACTCAAAACCCCACTAAAAAGTTTGGAACATTGAGCTGAATGCTTGTTCTCCTTGAAGTCGAGAGCCAATAAAAAAATGTTTCTTATCTTTACTGCATAATTTTGGAATTCTACCTCAAAAAGAAAAAAAAAACTTAGCTGAATGTTCCGGTACAAAGACTTTATTTTTGAACTTCTAGTAGGATTTGAAGTCGGAGTTTTTTTTTTATTAATTTTTTCAATTTAAAAATCGTTGTTTCACAACAAAAAACCTTCCTCAACTTATAAGTTGCGTTCGTTTTTTGTAAGGGTATGAGTTTAAAGTAAGGGAAGTAATTTCTCTATCTAGTAACTCGAGGAAAATCGGCAACCCTCACTAGCGTTTGGTAATTGGCAATTTAGTTACATGAAGCGAGATTCTTTTAAACGTATAATTTGTGCTGTAGAAGCAGGATCGTAATTGGTTTTGTTACAATCTTGTCTGTGTTTTCGGAAAGTTTAAAGCAAAATCCAAATTTTTTTTCACGTTTTTGAATAAAAAAAATTAATTCAGTTGTTATATCTTTATTTGTTCAATTACCAACATGTATACCTAATAGGAAAAAAAATGGCAACACATTCAGAATAAGTAATAAGGATTTGAAGTTCTTATGAGTTTTTATTAAAACCCTCAGAATTAAATAATTATCGGAGCAAGTAGTTCTTGTCGGATTAAAATCTTAAAATTTGTTTTACCCAGACCCGTTGATTCGACCAGACCACAACTATCTGGTGGAGACCAGTATTCAATTGCAGGTGAAATATACATATAACTAAGTAGATACATCCCGTCGTTTCACCGAAGAACAACCTATTTCCTCTAATCTAATCGATGAGGTTGAACGTCAAGACTACATGTTATGGCTAAAGGAGAAGAAAAATTGTTATATAGGTCTCGTTGGGCAAATGGCATGGCACTTCCCAATGGCTTAGTTGGTAAAGAGGCTACCTACTACTTGTGAGTTTTGATTTATTAAATATGATTTTTGGAGTGACAAGGCTCACTTTTAATTGAATGGGCATGTTAAGGTGAATAGGTAAGCAGTGGGATTTTTTTCTATACAACTTTAGGTGCACAAAATATCTATGATTATACTATAAAATGCGTTATTATCATGCATAAGTTGCTATTTATCATTCTCGCAAAAAGCATATTTAATCATGCAATGCCACTAAATTATAAAATAATCGCAGTTTTTTTTTATTTAATATATTTAATTAATTCGATAAAAACTTTTACTATCAATTCTCGAGAATTTTATGAATAAATATGTATTTTGCTTCTATGGTCAATAGCGCTGGATCATCGTTTAACACGTTTTGAGTAGTTAAATGTTTCTAGTTAAAGATACATATTAGGTGTAACAGAGTTTGTATACAAGTATAATATTTGGATACACCTTAATAGGCAAAAATGTCACCAAGAAACTGTAATCCACGGCTTAAGATCTTCCACCTCGAATCCAACGCGCATATACATTTGCTTTATGGGCGTTTAGCTGAAATTGACAATGTTCGTCTCAAATAGAGCTCATTTTTCAATAGCAAAAATATATTATAGATATAAGCTGTAAGCTTTACAGCTTAGCGTTAAAAGTGGAAAATAATTAATTACAGTTATATCACATAAGATATAAAAAATTTATTACAGTAATTTTCTAGCTTTATAGTTACTTGACATTTCATGAAATAAATGAAATAAATCATGTCCCCGCTACTAGTTGATAATGAGTTATGTATTGAAAATAGAAGAACGAGAGGTAAAGCGTTTTTTTGACAGATATCTCACAGCGAGAAAATATATTGTTCGAATTAAAAACCTGATTTTTAAAATGCGTTAATACTAAATTGCATTTGTTTCAACATTTTTTTTCCGGAAATTACAAATCAATATAATTTTAAGTAAATTTTAATTTAATTTTAATTTTATAATCTAATAATTATTAAATAGTTTTACTACTTTCCGAAAATAATAATTTGTACTTCGGATTATAGAATTTTACAAATCCTATAAACCTTTCGTCGAATTTATGATTATGATTGTTAATATCAATATATAAAGCCTACTAAAGATTCCAAAAAGTTTTATCAAAGTGGAAATATAATACAGTAATAGTAATAACAGTGAAGGCAAATTAACGTTTACGACGTAAGTTTCTATAAATTAGTGAAATTTTCTAATAACAAACATCATATCGTACCGCTACAAATCAAGGTTGACGTCACGCGTCCTACATCGCGGTATTGAAGTTTCTTTGGTAGTTCGCATATATACAAACCGAATCATAAATATATCATAAATCGGCATAACTCCTCACCTGGCGGGGAATTACCGTTTACCCTATTACCGCCGCTTCACAGTTGGTGGCCCTGAGCTGAAAAAATTTGACGCATCTTCCACCGCAGCCCTTCATTTACCAGGTAATTTACTTGTTCTCGGAATTACTAATATTTAGTGATTACTAGTATTATTTACTTGTGGCTACTAAAGTTTTTTCTCCGTGCTTAAAACAAAAACAGTAATTTACTAGTTAAAAAATGTAAAAAGATATGTTATTTTTTTCAGTCTGGAACTTGCAATAGGACAGTGGAATCGATTTTAAAAACGAGCAGAAAAGTGCACATTATAGTAGGGCCCAGCCTTAAGCACCAAAACCTATTTATTCCATTGCCGCTGGGCCAGGGGCAGTTGCGCTTTGTTAGCGAATGGAAACCGAGTTTTGACGATACAATAGTGTTTGTGAAAAACCTAATCTGAATAAATACTTTTTGATTTAAATCTTTTTTGACTTTGAAACACGAGGCTCCTTGTCGACCAATGTAATGTGTGCAACTCGATGTATAGCGCAACAAACTTTTCTGACCCGGTGGTCAAAAATCAAAACTATAGTCGCCATATTGAAATGGTGTGAACTAACAACGACGCTTGTGACCAAATACCCAAAGGCAGAGGGTCAGAAAAGTTTGTGGCACTGTAATAATAACATTTGGATGACACTATTTCTGGAAATTGAAATCCGTATCTATGTTCTGCCCTACAATACATGATCATCAAAATGATATGTCGTATGTATATTTTTCCCAGACAACCTGTATATGCAAGAATTAAGGAAATATATTATTTAGATATATAATACAATGGTGATAAGGTACCAACATGCTAGCATATTTACGAGCATACTAACCTGGAATTGTATCTCATAATAAACGATCTTTACGTATAATGTACTCTGAAGGGTTTTATGCATTGAAGCTTCGATTTTGAAATCAGTCCCTATCAGTGGCTCCAATTGCATTCCAACATTCGACAGCCCTAATTGTATTTTGAGTGTAAAATTTCATAAAAAGTTGCCAGTGTGTGAGATGATACTGGGAGGAGTTGACTAAGTAATGAAAATTTTAAAATGCGCTTTAACTTTTTGAGATTGATATGTGGTTGTATTTGTCCCGAAAATTTAAATCTTTAAAAAATGTTATTGCATTTGTATCAATTTAAAAAATAACTAAGAGAACAATAATTGTTAATTAACAAGAATGCTTGGTAGCATGACCTGGTGGTGAACAGATGAATTTGTTAGAACCGTAGGGAGTCGGTGGCCGCGATCGGCTCAGGACCGGCCGCTGTGGAGACATATGGGAGAGGCCTACGTCCAGCAGTGGACGTCTTCATGCTAAAACATATTGACAACGACAACGAAGCAATAATCATTATATATATGATAGCGAATACATTGTTAACTCCTATCGATTTAAGTTCTTATTTTTTTATACTTAGCAAACAATTTCAAGCTAAGTGCTTTTGTACATCGCGGCTTCATTTCCGCAAGTCATAGTATAAAACTAAGACAATTGGCAAATAAATAAAACTTAGTTGCTCGTTAAATTTTTTTCAACGCTACGTTCGCCCAAGGAACTAAACTATATGTCTGCAAAGATATTACATCCATTTTCGATATCTGTCTATCTATACGCTCAAGATGTTATACGGTGGAATAAGTGAGATAGCTTCATATTTTTCGCATAATGTCTAATCAACGTTAACGAGGTTACCGTGGGCAAATAAAGGAATGTTTTTATCGTTATGTAAAAACATTTTTAAACCCTAAATCTAGTTTCATTTTTGTGAATCCTGTGACTTTTTTTTATCTGGTATGATTTTTTTTTGCTTATTTGCATTTATGTGTGTTTTGCTTCTTCTTTTAATACTGGGTTCAACTAAATAGGGATACTTAGTGGGCATCTCCAGTATTTAAGAGTATGAAAGTATTTAACACGTCAGGTGTTAAATTCAAATTTTAAATTTTACGGTCTATATTCCGAACTTCAAATAAACTATTTTTTTTCTAACTAAACAAATGGCAACCCTAAAATTAGCTTTTGGATTCATGTTCCTTGAAAGATAAATGACTTTCGTTTTTAATTTTGTTATTAATATACCCTTTTTTTAAATGCTAACATACTTGGAAGGTTTCTGGTGATGACACCCCTATACTGTTACATCTTGATTAAATTCGATATCCATGTGCTATAAAACTTCAAGATTCTAAATCGACTGGAAGTATACCTTTAGGTTTTGATTCCCTTGCGAGTAGTTGCGAGTTTGAAAATATGCGGCTTAAATTGCTGTTTCTTTTGACCACCACCTGCTACAAATCAGTCATGCAGGAACCAAGTCATCAAGTACACAACATCTATCCAAATATTTATATACACACATACACGTACGTACTCCTTCCTGCGCCACAGACTCACACATCCATAACCCCACCAAAACTAGGCAACCAAAGGCTGTTTGCACGCACGTGGTGCATCCCCTGGTAGCTCGCCACCAACCAGTATAAAGTTAACAACAAAGTCATAACATTACTACTTAGCTTGATCTTTAGAGTGCTCCTTTAACTTATTAAACGTAAATTATTTTAGTTTGAATAGAAAATGAAACATAAATTTTTTGTGATACTAGGCCATACAATTTTGTCATTCAAATATTCATCTACATTATAATATGCTTTCCTACATAGCAAATGTTTAATATAAAATTTAAACTGTTTGTCACCTACGTTGAGAATTTCTACAGATAACGTATAATTATAATATATAAAAAAATATAAAAATTTTACAACGCTTCCCATAAATGATTTGTTTGCTTTAGTAAGCCTAAACTAAGGCATAGAAAGTTTATGTTTATTTCTATATTATTTAAGTTGTGCTTATCACATTAATTAAATGTTTACAAGTGCGTACGTATGTATAACACTATTACTCAGATGGTTCTATGCAATGGTATCTATAACGTTGGAATGACTTTCTCAGACAATGTAAAACGCATAAATTTGTTAGTTTAGACATGCCATAAATACTTACCTACTAACGAACCCATTTCAGAATGACTGATGTGCGCTGTCTAAACTTTTATAGGGCGTAGGTATATAGTTGTCATGATTTAACATTGCTCTGTGTGTTATACATTTTGATTGACACAGCCAACGATGTGTGTGACTAAAAATAAAATAAAAAAAAAATCAGATGTCTATCATAGTGATATTAACACCAAGAGTGAATGTAAACTCTTTAATAGATATAAAAAAAACAATTTTAGAAAGTTAAAAAAAATACATATTCAAAAATCGGCCAAGTGCGAGTCGGACTCGCGCACGAAGGGTTCCGTACCATTATCTATAAAAACGGCAGAAACAACCCCCCTTATATATTTGTTTTATTTTAGTTTAATTATTTATTTTTAAAGTGAATATATAACTAAATGTTCTGTGAATATTTCAAGCGACTACCTGTTGCCGTTATCAATATCGAGCAAAAATGAGCAAAAAAATAACGTTTGTTGTATGGGAGCCCCCTTAAATATTTATTTTTTCTGTTTTTTAGTATTTGTTGTAATAGCGGCAACAGAAATACATCTTCTGTGAAAATTTCAACTGTCTCGCTATCACGGTTCATGAGATACAGCCTGGTGACAGACGGACGGACGGACGGACAGCGAAGTCTTAGTAATAGGGTTCCGCTAATTAATCTTTGAGTACGGAACCCTAAAAAAGTATGTTTTAAATAAACAATACAATACATTACAATAATAACTTATATAAATGTATGCTTTCTTTTAATTTTAATTCGAATAACCCAAATTTCCATGGCAAGGTTTGTGGGTAAGCCAGTGTCCTTACTGTGAGAATGTATGAATGCTGATCACACTCATCATAGTCTTTGTATACTATGAGAGTATCATCTTATATTGACATTGTTTATTTATTTAAGTTTCAGTCTCTGTCGGAATTTGGATAGTGGTCGAAATTAGGATAGTGGCCGAAATAAGGATAGTGGCTGAAATTAGGATAATGGCCGAAATTAATTTACTTTATGAACTACAGACCCGTATTTCAGGCACACAAATAGTCTTAACAAACTAGCTTCCAACAATGTAAATACAAAACTCAGTCCTTAAAGATCACCTCTATTTTCGTATCATTATCGCCTATTGGAATCCTTTATGGTAATATGAATGGTGTTGGGAAAGCTTCTAAAACAAAAAGGTATGACGAAGTTTTTACTGCAATGTTTTTCTTGCGATTTCAGAAGCTCTTAGGGAGTTACTAGTCCGTGAAAGTTTCGTTTGATGATTACCGTTCAATAGGAATACGTAACATAAAGGTTTAGATCAAAAGTTGAATCATAAGTAAATAGTTACTAGTAAGAAAAAAAATTTGGGAACGACACAGAATCTGGCGAATTTTACTGATATTATAAATGTAAAAGTTTTGTGGGTAAGCCAGTGTCCTTACTGTGAGAATGTATGAATGCTGATCACACTCATCATAGTCTTTGTATACTATGAGAGTATCATCTTATATTGACATTGTTTATTTATTTAAGTTTCAGTCTCTGTCGGAATTTGGATAGTGGTCGAAATTAGGATAGTGGCCGAAATAAGGATAGTGGCTGAAATTAGGATAATGGCCGAAATTAATTTACTTTATGAACTACAGACCCGTATTTCAGGCACACAAATAGTCTTAACAAACTAGCTTCCAACAATGTAAATACAAAACTCAGTCCTTAAAGATCACCTCTATTTTCGTATCATTATCGCCTATTGGAATCCTTTATGGTAATATGAATGGTGTTGGGAAAGCTTCTAAAACAAAAAGGTATGACGAAATTTTTACTGCAATGTTTTTCTTGCGATTTCAGAAGCTCTTAGGGAGTTACTAGTCCGTGAAAGTTTCGTTTGATGATTACCGTTCAATAGGAATACGTAACATAAAGGTTTAGATCAAAAGTTGAATCATAAGTAAATAGTTACTAGTAAGAAAAAAAATTTGGGAACGACACAGAATCTGGCGAATTTTACTGATATTATAAATGTAAAAGTTTGTTGGCATGTTTCTCACTGAATAAAGCTTATACGGCTGAACGGAGTTCGATGAAATTTTGCGTGCTGATAGACTATGTCCTGCCTAATATTCTTTTGTCGGGATGTAACTTAAGTTTTTTTACTTTCTCTTATATTAAGATTTTATTTATATCTTTTCTATTATTTAATGATATTTATTAATATACTCGTTGTTTATTCCGAGGGTCGCGAATCTAAAAACTGCTACCTTATGTTTAATTTGTGTTTTCATAATTAAATCTAATAGATTGACTCTCTTTAAAAAAAAAAGTATTGTATGGCTATAAGAATATATAACCATATAACAGATCACTTAAAGAAACTTAATTTAAGTAATAAGTAATTAAGTATAAAAATAAAAAATCAATTATTTAACCTGTAACTAAAAAAAAATGTACTAGGTACTCTATAAATGTATTCCTTAATAAGAATATGTAATAATAAATAACCTAACATTTAAATTACAAAATATACTATACCTACTTTATGAAATTTTTGTTAACGCATCACACAAATATTTGCACACCAACAAATGTATGGTAGAATGTGATGGCTTTAATATAAGTTAAGATCAAGAATATAACCCATATTCTGGCAAGTAAATAAATTATTATTATCATTATTAATACTATCCTTAAAAATTTGCCAATTTTTAAAATAATTTATTACAACCAAAAAATATTACAATTAGGCTCAGGCACTATCTCAGTCACGTACAATAAATTAAAAAAAAAACATTACTAAACGTATTACCTATTTACCTACTGTTGTAAATATGAATAGTCAACATCATTCTTTCTGAATCGTAGTAATAATTTGTAATAACACACAAAAAAAATTTAGCATATGTTACTACTTCCTCATTCTAATTATATGAATGTTTAGGTTGTTCTATTGGCATGGTTTAAAATTTATTTTGTAAACGTTTTTGATGTAAAACATCTATTGGCGCGCCATGGCAGTAAAATCGAACAATATGCAATGACGGCAAACGGCATGACGCTCTCTCATGCCGTCATGTCCATCTACACTACCTGTCGAAACCCCATTGCGTGTGTACCTACTATATAGTATAGTAGGTATACTCGACAATGTCTCACATCTGCGGGATGTCCCGTTACAGCCAACTATTTTTTTTTGCAATTCGATAGTCACTTAATAAAGCAACTGGATATATATGTATAATTAAATAAAGCAAGGTTAGCAATTACTGTAGAATTCAATATTAAAGTACCACGTATCCACGTACGATAGGCGCTAGCACGTGACTGCACGTTGAAAATCTCGGTTTCTCGGTTTTTTTGTCGATACAAAATTCAAATATTTATTAGGAACTATGATATTAGCAAATTCACTTGGTCATATAAATATATATTTTATGAAATCAGAATAAAGAGAATATCACTAGTAGTTTTCCAAAAAAACGAATTTAAGCCCAAAAATCTTGTGTCACTATTATTTTTTTTTTCTTACTGTTTTTATACCAAAATTATTATAATATTAGCAAATCCACCTTATTATGGTTTGATCTATACCATATATTTTTTTCATGTCAAAAATTATACTCAGGACTGTAACAAAATAACCAAATTCTTGCAAACTTAACTCGTTTGCTTATGCCATCACCTTAATAGAGTCGTACAAGAAAAAAAAGATTTTTTTTTCCTGGCAAATACTCACATTTTATCATCAATTACCTTCTTTAGGCCTTGCTACCCTCATTACTCATTCTTCAGGAGAGATAAAATGATTTATTAAGTGAAAGGGAGCGACTTTTTTTAGAGTTTTGCCACGATTAATGTAAAATTTATGCTAATATCAGAGGTTGGTGACAGCGGTAATAATGTAACATGAATATTTTGTTATTATTTAACTTTAACTCCAACAAAAACTATATCTTATCATGAATATTTATTTATTTATAAACATATTACAGTATAAGCACTTTAAAATTAACATATTACAAATAAAACCCTATGCCATTAATAAAATATTTTATCTAAATCGCTGTCATTGGGAAGTGTACCGAGAAGACTAGCTGTGTTACCTCTTCGGACAGCAATAGTAATTTGGTGTCCTAAGTCCCAGCCCTTATATATACCCCGATACCTAAATATGTTGGGTTGAAATATTTTTGAAAATTTTGTGAGGCCCTAAGCCCCATTGGCCCATATTCTACACCGAAAGGGGAAAACAAATAAGATTGCCCTAAAAGGGGATATTTTAGAGCCAAGTTACACGAAATGATGGCAAAAGGGTCCAGGGTCTCAGGGAAAGAGTCAAGTTTGGGACGCAACATGTGCAGAAACTTTAGCTCAATCGTGCATTGGCTCCAATGATATTTAAGAAAAGATACGGTAACTTTATATTGTTCAAAATCCATATTTGATCCGCTGTTATGTACACGTACTAACTTTAGACGGATGCAGTAATACGGAACGTGTGAAACAGAAGGAGATAGCTATATTTAGAAAGTGACATGTGACTAAATAAAATTACGACAATTGCTTTAATTTCGCCGCCTCAGTTTTTGCGTGTGTTAAATTTGACGGTATATAAATAAGATAATGTAGGTAGGTATTTTGATGATAGGATATATAAATCAAAGACTGAAGTAAATATCACAATTTTTATGAGATCTACAGTATCTACTTATTAAATCCAAGTTTCAAGTAGAAACACAATTACGCCTTTAAGTATTTCTAAGATTCGTAAGCTATTCACAAACTGCAAGAACAACAATTATAAGTACTTAAGGACCTTAATGCCTGGTCCGGCTAAATGTCACAAAGAGATAAAACTCTCAGCTAGGTATTACTTAAGTAATGTTAATTTATCATTTATATTATAACAATTCTACATAATTAAAAACACACAATAAAATATAATCTTCTACAAACAAGTTACACAATCAATTGTACTTAACTGAAATGTTTTTCAATACTAAATTCTCATTTACTTTCGGCAGCGTGACGTCCTGATGCTACCAGTGCGGCGGACTGAACAAGAATGCCATTAGATTTTTTTTTCCTGAAATGACTATACAGTTGGCTGTTGAAGCCATTACTGCTTCACCGGGCTTTTGGGGCGAGACTCTGAATGAGCCTCAGCCCATATAGCGCCCAACGCTCAAGGGCTCCCCGCGGGGGAAGCCTCGGCTTGGGTTGTCGCTCTCGGGGGCGTCTCTTCGACCGGCGTGAGTCTCGAACCCGAAGGTGAGTCACCGCCAGGAGGGGAATTCCCCGTTTCGCGGGTTCGGTTGCGATTGAGTGGGGGCGAGAAGCGCCCCGGCACTCTTTGATACCTCGTGTATCCTTGCGGGTGCCGACGAACTCGGGGACGTCGGCGTCGTGTTTGAGGGGGGGCCCTATTCGGGGAGGTCGTAGAGACTAATCTCGCTATCCGGACAGTGAGATCGTCATCTGGGGCCGTTAGTACGTGCCGCGGCCGGCTAACTATAGTTTTACGACCGTGCCGAGGTCGATCGGGGGGATGATACGTTGTGGATTGCACAATTAATCGAATCGGGTGATTTTGTGTACGCTCGAAAAACCGGACTGCCAGGTTTTTGAAATATTGGGGAATCGTGGGGAGTTCGAAGTCTCTGTGTAGGTCCGCATTGCGGACGTACCAAGAGGCTCCGGAGGCCGCTCTGAAAAAGCGTTTTGGAGGGTCTGAAGTTTGTGGAGATTGCGCTTGGATAACGCAAAGACTACGCTAGCATAAGCTAGTATGGGGCGGATGCAAGTTGTGTAAAGTTTCAGCTTATTTCTAAGCGACATCTTACTGTACTTGCCTATCATGGGATAAAGACGACCGAGGACAAAAGCGGCTCGGTCTCTGACTATTTTGGTGTGAGCGTGAAGTTCAAACGCCTATCTAAGGTCACACCGAGATATTTGGTCTTATTTTGCCAGGGAATGGCTGACCGAAGAAAGAGAGGGGAGATGGCCGCGGAGGGCAGCCTACGGTAAAGAGGAGCTTTTGTCGGGATTCACCTCGATTCTCCATTTCCGAAACCATTCGCCTAGGGCGGTGACAGCGGGTTGGAGTCTCTTAGTGATTCGACTCATTTGCCTATCGGTGGTATATACAGCGGTATCGTCCGCAAAGAGGGCTAGTTGGGTACCTATCGTTTAAGGGATGTCGTTGGTGTACAGAAGGTACAAGATGGGGGCGAGCACGGACCCTTACGGGACTCCTGCTTCTATGGGACGGGGGGAAGAGAGAGTGCCTTTAACTTTGTAGCGAAAGCTCTCGTATGATGAGCACGAGACGATCTGGCAACTGAAAGTTGTACAGTTTAAAAATTTAACCGTTGTGCCAGACTTTTTCGAAAGCTTTCGCTACATCGAAGAAGACAGCGCCCGTGAGGCGGGCCTTGCCTAATACTGGTTGGAAGCCAGTGAGAATATGTTCCGAGGCCTTTAATGCATGAGTGTTTGGCACGGAAGCCGAACTGCTCGTCTATTAAAATGCCTCTGGAGACTATAGCGTTCCGTAGGCGAGCGAGGAGGAGGCGTTCGTAGAGTTTACCAAGGGCCTTTAGTAAACTTATAGGGTGATAGGAGGACGGTTCGGTACGAGCTTTGCCTGGTTTATGGATGCCTATAACAATTGCATCTTTCCATTGAGAAGGAAAGGTGCAATGTTCGATAGCGGCGTTAAAGATCGCTACTAGGAGGCAGAGAAGGGGAGGAGTGAGGCGCTTTAGGATATCGTTAGAGATACCGTCCGCACCGGGGGCTTTACGGGGGCGTAGGTCTTTGATGACCTGTTTGACTTCGTCGATAGTGACAGGGGGCAGGGGGTCTTGTGGACGCAGAGAAGTTCTGCGCTCCACTTCGCCGTCTACCTCGCGCACGTGGTCGGGATCGAACGGCTGTGTGCTTAAGGCACATTGGGCTTGGAGGCTAGACGCTAGGCAATCCGCTTTTTCGTCGTCATCGAACGCGGGAACGTTCTTGGGACGAGTTAACGGAGGGAGTTGGCGGTGTCTGATTTAAGAGCTCTGGCTAAGTGCCAATAAGCTTGGTGAGAAGGAGAAATGTTCTCCATTAGCTCACCGAAACGTTGGGCGCGAAGCTCAGCTACAGCGGTTCTTACACGGCGGTGTAAGTCATTCAAGCGAGCGAGCTTTATTTTCTTTATTTTCGATAGTGGTTTCGATCGCGTGAGCGGTGGGCCGCGCTACGCTCAGTCATTAGCAACATGATGTGCTGAGGCAGGATTAGGTGGTGATAATCACCAACCGGCACTTGTCTTGAGCACTCGCCAACGGTGGCGGTCAGGTGGCTAGTGAGTGAGTCGATAGCTACGTTTAGGTTGGTCGCGAAAGAGATTACGTTGGGAACGCGGTCTAGATGTGGCGAGCTGGGATTTTCGAGCAATTGCCCAAATTAATCCCAATCCGTCACGGTTCTAGTGTCGGGAGGAGAGTCCGAAGGGGAACCTAATCGGAGGAGGATAGGGAGGTGGTCCGAGTCAAGTTCGTCAAGCACCTCTATAGAGCGAAAGCTTAGCCTTACATTCTTTAGAAGTGCTATGTCGAGTACGTCAGGGTTATTCCGAGTATTGTGGGGAAAGTAAGTGGGCGTCATGGGAGCGATGATGTCAAAGTTTAGTCTATAATCAGCTAACAAGTAAACTATATGTATTGAAACACTTAGTAATATAAATAAGTTAGTAAGCTAATTCTATAAATTTTTAATTCCTCTAGACAATAGCTGAAAATAAGAATCGACTAAAATGGCAGGTACGGTGGCAGTAATAAGAGCCCTAAAATATATTCAAAATGAGTCGCTAAAAGATTTATAAGGACTGTCATTGAATTCAGAAGTAAATGACACAAAAGCCTGTAGCCTTTGGAGCGGAGTAGTAAATTAACGTTGGTGGGCACAGCTAGTTGGTAAATATCAATCTTTATATATATAATTCTATTGTACATGTGTATGTCACTGTACTCCCGTTTGGCTGGATAGATTCACAAAGAGAGAGATATAGATTCACAAATCAGCCCGGCAGATGGCGCTGCAGTCGGTATCATGCAGGACAACGTCTGCCCGGTCGGCTAGTAGTGTATATAAAACTTTTCCTAACTGACTGCTAAGTCATCGGCGATCACAAATCGTGTTTAGTATTAAATTAAGTTATTAATTTAGATAAAGATATTTTAGATTTGTAGTGAAAATATATTAAACTTTGATGATAATAATTAACGAAATAAATAATAATCAATTAAAAAGCAACGCTTGGTTTTTTTAATTTCACCAAAAAAGATAAAGTACAATCCATACGTTGCAAAAGTGTAGGTTTTTGTATGTTTTGTTGTATACGTATGCGAAAACATGTGGCACAGTGTTCGAACGAAAAATGATTTAAGCCGAAACCTTAACCGTGTGTCACTTTCTAGTTTCTGCCGAAACCAAAACCGAAATTAAGATATTAAAGCTAAAATTTACAATATACCCTAATACCTAAGAACCTAAGTAAGAGATTTTTAAAATTTGACCAGTAGTTCCGAAAATATAAAAGATAAAAAACTTACGTAGTGACTTGTAACGTAAATACCGCTTTTCGGTATTTTTTACTTTCTTTTACTTATCCGATATATTTTTGTATCACTATCGGCTATCCTGACCGTTTTATGGTAATATGAATGGTGTTGAAAGAGCTTCTAAAATAAAAAGGAATAATAAAGTTTTTAGGGCAATGTTTTTCTAGAGTCTTCAGAAGCAATCACAGAGTTACTAGACCGTATACCTAGTCCAGGAGGAATCGGCGCATGAGTACCGAAAACTATTCGACCTCAATTTTTTTATGCGATCCTCTTCTAATTGCCCTTCTAATGATATAAATGCATGTTGCCATGGCCCAACCCGGTGCCATATTGTTTAAACCGAAATTGTTTAAACAATTGCAAAGAATTGTTATTTTTCAACCGGACAAATTTTTTTCATATTCTTTATTGAAATACCAATAAAAAAGGTCCTATGACTTTTAACGATAAAGTTAATATTTTTAAAGATATGAATTTTTAAAGGTTCGAAAAATCTCAAATTTGGGTACTTTCGACCCATGAAAAATATATTAAAAAAAAAACATAATGTCTGAGTAATATTTTTTTTTAATTCTTTATACAATTGGTAATAAAATTGTTGAAAGAGATTTTTAAAAATTTCATTGTTTATATCTTTTTTTTTAATTGTTAATTCCGCGCGAAATGAATATGAAAAAAATTTGTCCGGTTGAAAAATATCAATTCTTTGCAATTGTTTAAACAATTTCGGTTTAAACAATATGGCACCGGGTTGCGCCATGGCAACATGTATTTATATCATTAGAAGGGCAATTTGAAGAGGATCGCATAAAAAAATTGAGGTCGAATAGTTTTCGGTACTCATGCGCCGATTCCTCCTGGACTAGTAAGAGTTTCGATTGACGATTGTTGGTGAATATCAAGAGTATTTCGGAATATAAAATGTTTAGATTCAGAATAAGAACAAGCTCAGAAATATAATAATGTATATTTTTTTTAAATTAAAACGCTATTTTAAAAAAGAATAAGAAACACATGTGACATTAAAATGGGATATTTTTATTTATTTATATTACAAATTGACAGGTCGACACCCAAAACGTTTGTAAATAGTTAAAATTTACTTACTTACTAACTTACGGTATACATAAAATAGGTATCTTATGCTATAAACATTAATGTATAAAATTCTTTAGCCTGGCGTCTCGCACCGACTGCAGCAAAGTTTGTACTTACGGCGCATTGCTAATGGACGCGGTAGCAGGTGTGGCGCACTCCAAAGTTTAGGTATGAACCAGACTATAATATGGGCGTTCGTTCTGGGATGCAGAATCACTATTTTCGTTTACTTTGTCATCTGTCATCCGTTCGTTTCGCATTGGTGTCAAAAATATCAAAATTTAAGTGTTATCTGTAACTCACTGTCATACGTTCGTTTTTTGTTATTTTTGTCACTTTTGCAACCGAAAAATGAAACTTTAGACCCACGTTTGGAGGTGGGGTTTTAGTGTTAATCTATGAAACTGCCTAAACATATTCATTGTTTAGGGTAGTATGTGTGTTTTATTGTAGTGTGTACGTCAACCATTCGTTTTGTAAGTTTAGCTACATGAACAATAGGTGTTAGTGGCTAAACTGGTGTTATCAAAAGTGTGGAAAGTATCAATCGTGGGCACTCTTGATCCCAAAACGAACGCGCATGTTCGATCCATTTGAAATTTGGTGTCCTGTTACTTTAATGATATTGCAAGAGCCTAGCGACCTAGACCTGGTGCTGCAGCATCACATGGAATCTGCATGATACCCAGCCCTTAGTAACTTATAACAGAGGTATCATGTTTGGGCTCAGTGGAATGGTCTCAATGAATAGATTTTAGATAGATGGTGATTAGAGTCTGAATGTAGAGCAGGAAATAATAAAAAACCGGCCAAGTGCGAGTCGGTTTTAAGTACCTATTTGTTGTTATAGCGGTAACAGAAATACATCACCTGTGAAAATTTCTACTGTCTAACTATCACGGTTCAAACGATACAGCCTGGTGACAGACGGATAGACGTAGGCCTAGCGAAGTTTTAGTAATAGGGTCCCGTTAATTTAAACAAATACATATTTTGCGAATGTATACGTTATAGAAAACATGTAGTTGTGTAAAACTGATGACCTTCCGTGAAGTATTTACGCGTTCCTGAGGGTTTATTTTGTTTTTTAGCGATAACTTTGGATTTTTTTCCATAAAGGAAAGTAAAGTTTCTAAAATGTATAATTTACAGAGTGAATCCTTAAATATCTTACATATTAATTGCATAATTAAAACTTTAGTAATAACGATCAACTTAGATCAAACTAACGCAATTATTATAGAAAAAACTCGGTACACGCCCACGACAATAATTGAATTTAGCGCGAGCGGAGCCACGGGCATAATCTAGTACTTACTAATTGCGTTTATGATACAAAGTGAACACGTCTAAGGGCTAAATTTTCCACCCGAAAGGTAACTATTCAGTTTACACGCCTGGGGCCAATAATTCCAAATCGGATAGGCAAAGTTTTGGCTGCTTAGCTACGTAATTACCCGAGGGTGTCGGTTGTAACAAAGGACCGATAACTGGATGCCTTAGGCTCTCACAAGCACACTTTTCCATCTTTTACAACGAGATAAGTAAATCAAAATATTACTCCTAATAATCACTAAATGAAAATTATAATACTTTAATGTAAATATATACAAAAAATATAATTTTAGAAAATAAATGTTTGCTCTATAAACATTAAACAAAATTTTTTTTAGGTACCTTATCCATAATGAAAAAAAAAATTTTTTATAGATATAATCTGACCAGGCAAAAGTTGTTCTGCCCTTTCCGTTGCCAGAGGCTTGGGAAAACGCTCATAAGACATTGAGAATATTTTACCAAGGCATTTGATTGCGTTGATCATGCAATATGGATCGGTAGACTACAAAACTATGGTGTTAAGGCCGGTATTGAAACGATTGACATTAATGGTGTAAGATCGCCGGGGTCAGTAGAGCGCATGGGCGTGCCACAAGGTACAATCTTGGGTTATTTTCTGTTTCTTGTCTATATAAATGATCTATCAAGCTATTTAAACAGTGTCCATGAAATAGTGTTGTGTCTTTTATTCAAAGTAAAACGCCAGCAAACCGATTATGACGATGTAAACAATGCTATTTACAAAGTCGTAAATTGGTTCACAGTCAATAATGTTTTGCTTAATGAGAAAAAGATCAAATGTATCAAATTTACGTTTACCATTAGGTAACGTAAACTTAAGACAGGATGGACGAGGAACTGGACATAGTGGACACTACTAAATTCCTAAGTATAACACTTGATTCTAAGCTACAATAGGGGCCTCATATTTGTGGTTTGGCGAACAGGCTTAGCTGTGTATGGCATCAAAAAAAATCGAAACCTAGCTGAAGATGAAACTGCACGTTTAGTTAGCCTGTTTTAGTTATTTCCGCAGACTAATGTGTTACGGGATCTTACTGTAGGGAAACGCTGCTGATATCAACACTATTTTTGTTTAGATTTAAAGAAATAATTTAAAGAATTATTTTTAAAAGAAGTAACTGTTGCGAGTTTCTTGCCGGTTCTTTTAGTAGATACAACCTTCCGAATCGGTGGTATAGTCATAATTCATTAGGAATTTTGACGAATAAAGAGCAATATTTGAATTGATATTTGATTTGACATCCCCGTAGGATCGCTGGTCTGCGCTTTTACTTCGTATTTGATTCTTTTTAATTTGGTTTCTTTTTCTCCCTATTGCTCGTCTCCTAAGGATCGTATCGTGATGTTTAATTCTTGCCTTCCTCAAATCAAATGCAAAAAGTCCTAGAGATCAGCACGCTTAAACAAAAGAATCCTTTAATATTTTTTAATACTATTTACTTTAGTTTAAATATATTACTATCTACTCCAAATGTCAAGATTCTACGTGAAATAAGTACTTTGTGAGGAAGAAGGTCTTATTTAGCACACTGGTATACAGGTGCAACGAAGTGTTCATATAATTTTAGATATTTTTCTGACTTAAAGGACCCTTAAATTTACTTACTAAATAAAAGATTTGAAAATTCTTGCTTTTAGTTTTAATACCCACTTAGCATATATGTAAAATACATCATTTGCTGGTTTTTTTAGATCTATTGGATGGATTTATAACATAAAATGAATGACTTTACAGTAAAATTGCGACATTTAGTACATATTATTATATATGTATTATATATAGACAGAATAAAAAGCAAGCGGAATAAATAGAATTTTCCAAATTCGGCATGTATCTACTCGATCGATTTTTCTTACCTGAAAACTTTTTTGAATTTGCTAACACGTAATAATACTGTCATATAAAGGTATTCGTTTTATCACGAGTACATTAAAAAAAACGCAATAAAAAAGAAATCTGTCCCAGTTTTTAATCGTAGAATTGGCAAACAGGCAAGAGAAAATAAATTTGTTTTAATGTCTGAAAGGTAAATTAAGTGAAACATCCTTTTGGCTTCAGTTCATTAAACACTGTAAAGGTCAGGGGCGCTTTTCAGATAGAAAATTAACTTATTAAGACATTGGAGAGTATTGGGGCCTGTATTAATGTTTAATCAATGTTTTTCATAAAGCTGCGCGAAGGAAAAACGGTGATCATGATTTTTTTACATATATAGGTATCTATCGTAGATGCCATCTAATAATTAAGTAGTTAAAACTATCTACTAGAACATACTACGTGCATATGTATTCAAATTAAACGCTACCATTATCGGACTTTTTTAGCTTTTTAGGCTTATTAGTACAAGATTAAATTAGATACAATCTAGGATTTAACCAACATTCAAAATCCAAATGCGTTAAACGCGCCCTAAGGTCATTCCTGTGGCCCTAGCGCCGCCATTGAATTTTTTTTTATTTACTGTTCGTAAAAAGCGTATTTAAAAATTTGACTCAACAAAAATAAAACTTATCGTAAGCTAGTTTTAGAACGTTTTGTAATGTTTCTAGAATGAATATGCAAGTTGTAGATAGCACATATGCAGAGATATATTAAAGAAACAATACAAAACGTTCTAAAAATAGCTTATAACTAGTTTCATATATCGTTCAATCAAATTTTTGATATACGCTTTTTACTAGCAGTAAAAAAATATTGAATGGTAACGCTAGTAGACCGCAGGGATGGCCTTAGGCCAATGTACATTACGAAACTAATATCATTCATGAATAAATTACCAACTAGTGTCATGAATCGTGAAATTAACTGTAAAGCAAAGATCACAGCCCTGGCAGCGCAAGTGTACGTACGAGATTATGGACTCTAATATAAATAAGAACGAAAGATAAGGTATTGCGAATATTTATACCTAATATAAAAAATATCTAATGTGCGATATAGAATTATCTTAAAGACCGCAGTCTCAAAGTTCGGAAAGCCATTACATTACCTTGAATATTTCCCTGGTATTTCCTATTTGTTTTTGACAAAGAGAGTTTTTTTACCACTAAGGCGGCAAGCTAACGGTCCTTCTGATGGTAAGCGATCACCGCAGCCTATGGATTCTGGCAACACCAGGGGCGGCACTCGCGCTTTGCTGACCTTTTAAAAATCTAATAACTTCTTGATGAACGCCATATTGTAATGCTTAGTAGCCGTGAGCACCATTTCGAACAATCCCTCAGCGGCAGAACACACACACGGAGGAAAACTCTCTCCTCAGCCTTAATGCATTTTATTTTATTTGGCCAGTATCGAGTTTCTTCTATAAACGCCAGTCTTAATCTGTTAAAAGAAACATTGCCTCTGTATAAATTCTACTAGTTGCGGCCATTGTCGATAAGTACAAAGCTAACAAAGCCATCTATTTGTTATTGTTTCACTATACTTTGACAAATGAGAGCGGTAATGTAATTAGTTTCTTATTTAAGAAACTACAAGAACTCGGTGTTTCTAGGAAAAAAAATCACCTGAAACACTGTCAGAATATTTAATCCGCTTTCCGGTCTATCGCCTGATAAGCATGATAAATGGTCACTTTTTAGAGTTCCGTACTCGGAGAGAAAAGATATTATTCGAATTTAAAACCTGTTTTTTTTAAAAAGCGTTAATACTAAATTTTATTAATTTCAACATTTTTTTACTGGAAATTACAAAACAATATAATTTTAAGTACATTTTATTAATTTTTTAAAGTAACTAGCTTCTGCCAGTGCTTCGCCCACGCTAAATTTCTTCTTACGGCAGCTCCTTTATTATAGAAAAAAACAAACTATCAAATATTTCCTCCTTAATGGCATAATACATTCGTGTCTGTGATACCATCGAATTATCCAACCCAATCTGTCAAGCCGTTTCGAAGTAATGTGAAAAAGATAAGTACGGAAGGACAATTACTACCCGTTGTCCTTTTAACCGTTTTCCCGCGGTAAAAAGTAGCCTATGTTCATCAGGGGTAGTGTCGGCTTCTAATGGTAAAATATTTTATCAAATCGGTCCAGTAGTTTCGGAGCCTATTCAATACAAACATACTTACATACAAATCTTTCCTCTAATAATTATTACTTTCCGAAAATAATAATTTGTACTTCGAATTACAGAATTTTACAAATCCTATAATACTTTTCTCGAATTTATAACTAGGGTAATTAATATCAACATATAAGGATTGCTAAAGATTACAAAAAGATTTATTTATTAAAGTGGGAAGATAAAACACTACTTGTCATTACAGTGAAGGCCAATTAACGTTTACAAACACCTTTCTAAGAATAAGTGAAGTTTACTAATAACAAACAGCGTATCGTACCGCTACGAATCAAGGTCAACGTCACGCGTCCAAAATCGCGCTATTGAAGTTTCTTTGGTATTTCACATATAAAGTCACCGTAAAATTGTAAATAACGTTAGGTTATAATCTATCTAGTGAGATTGTATACTACGAAACAAAATGAGGCAGAAATCGCACTGTATAAATCTTTTTGGGTGGGTTAGGTTCAGTTTCTCTTGTGATCACGTAGATGCGGAGCGAGCGAAGCGAGATCAAGTTTCATACACTCTAAAAAATACACTTTATAATATTTTTTGTTCCGTAGTATACAATCTTACTAGATGGACCCTGAGCTAAACAAATTGACGCTCCTTCCGCCGTAGCCTTCATCTACCAGGTACACGAACTAGATGTAAACCGCACGCTTCGCATCACAGAGGTCCATCAGGACCTTTTGGTGTAATTTAAAGCTTATTGTAAGCGTGTTACATTATTTCATTCCAATAAATTTACACATAGTCCAGTTAACTTAGAAAATAAAACAACATTAAATGGTAGAGTTTTGAATTTTGGTGTACACGTTCATTAAGACCTCCCGTTGTGTATACTAAAAGTCCCCATCGATACCTGTTGCGCTCGCGCCGCCATCTTGGAAAAAAGGTACCCTTTTTCAGGTTTTTGCTTATATCTCGGCAATAATTATTAATACGATGAAATCGTGTGAACAAAAACTTTAACTTATAAAATTTCCTATGAAAAGCTTAGATAGATGATTTATGTATCTCTTATACTTTAGCTGTAATCCGACATTAAATAATTTTTTTTTTATATTTTTGCTATCGATATACAGTTTTGTTTCTGTTTTCTCCTAAAATGTTCATATATAAGATATATATATTTATTTTTTTTATTTAAACACTTTATTGCACTAAAATACAATAGGTGGACTTAATGCCTTAGGCATTATGTACCAGTCGACCTTAGGGTCATGCAGAAAGCTTAAGGTAGTTGTTTAAGTAGGAACGGTTATTATCTACTAACATAAACGTAACATACAGTATAGGATTTGAATACATAAATTAAATAAATACACAGATTAAAATATACGTAAATATATATTTAAATATACATACATACACATACATAAATACGTATTTAAATATGTACATAGATATTGCTATATAGGTACTGCATATGATTCATTGAAAAGTATTTATAAAGGTGAGCCTAAATAGTATTTGTATAGCGAATGCTTAAATTTATTTCGGGAAGGCTTTTCCTTTATATTTTTAGGAAGCGCATTCCAGAGTAGTGCTGCCTGAATAGTAAAAGAATTGGAAATAAAACCAGTACGATGTGAAGGTAAACGTAGCAGCATGTTAGAGGAAGAACGAAGCTCTCTGTCGTGAGAACAGTGAAAATATTGAAACATTTTCTTTAAATATGGAGGAGATTGAGAATTATTTAAAATGGTATAAAGAAAACATAGAATTCTAGTATATCTGCGTTCCCGGATAGGTAACCAGCCAAGCTGAGTACGGTATTGGGAAATGTGGTCAAATTTTCTTAAGTTGAAAATAAATCTTATACAAGAATTGAGGAGACGATCAAGTTTATTGAGATGATTTTGGGTCAGATCCAAATAACAAACATCAGCATAATCAATTATGGGAATGATTAGAGTTTGTACTAGCAAGATTTTGGTTTTTATTGGTAGAAAATGTTTGAATCGATAAAGCGATCGCAAAGCGTTGAACACTTTTCGACTAACTTCTGCGATTTGATCATGCCAACTAAAAGTATTGTCTCTACATAGACCCAGATCTTTTACACTAGAGGTAAAGGGTACTATAGTGTTTTCATAGTATATCTGTGACAAAGTACTTAAGTCAATCCTACTGAGTAACCTTGAGCTACCTACGATAATAGCTTGGCATTTGGACGGATTCACAGTCACCCCAAATCTGCGTGACCAATCGGAAATGTAACCAAGGTTTAAATTAACTTTATCAATGGCTTCTGTAATGTTTCCGATATAAGTGCTTGTGTAAAGTTGCAAGTCATCGGCATAAAGGTGGTAAGTACAGCTGAGAAGGTTAGTTATAAAATTGATAAAAATAGAAAACAAAAGCGGGGAAAGGATTGCTCCTTGAGGAACTCCGGCAGAAAGATTGCGCCATTCAGAGGAATGTTGATCTATGCGAACAGACTGTTGGCGGCCATGAAGATAGGATGAAAACCAGTTTAAAGCATTAGGACAAATATTAAGGTTAGTTAGAATAGATAGAAGTATATCATAATCAACGGTGTTGAACGCGTTTGTGAAGTCAACTAGTACTAATACAGTAACCTTAGTGTCTTCCATTGCCAGTCTAATATCTTCTGTGACCTTAAGAAGAGCTGAGCTAGTGCTATGGCCAGGGCGAAAACCAGATTGATATTGATTCAGAATGTTGTTGTTGTAGATAAAACTGGAAAACTGACGATTCACGCACGCCTCCAACACTTTTGATAAAAATGGCAAGATAGAAATTGGCCGAAAGTGGGAAGGAGAGGTAGGATTGGAGATTTTAGGCAGGGAAATTGCATAAGCTTTTTGCCAAATGCAAGGAAATTTACCAGTAAATAGTGAAAAATTAATAATGTGGGTAATAATAGGCGCAAGAGACTCTAGTATTGTAACAATCATAAAACGAGTTATTTCATCGCATCCTACAGCTTTAGATTTGATGGAATGTATTATTTTGACAACATCTTCTTGATTAACAGGAATGAATTTAAATGATTCAACAGTGGGAGACATCAATGCTAAGATCTCTGCTACAGTTTTGGTTTTTGTGTCAGTATCCATGTTTGGAACCGACGTAAAATGATTATTTAGCTCATCAAGCGAAAAAGGAGTTGAATTTTCTAAGCTAACATTTGGTTTTCCAGCTCCAATAGAACGTAGAAACTTCCATAAAGAATTGGGCGTAGAATCAGATATATAACTATGTATGTATAGACGTTTAGCTGTACGTATCATCAAGTTACATCGATTTCTTGCCACTTTGTAATTACTCCATCTTATTTCAGTGCGATCTTTTTTGAACTTACGAAAGGCACGATCTCTTTGGGACATAGCTATGCGAATGTCGTTAGTCATCCAAGGTGCTGAAGGGTGTTTCAGTTTAACTTTGTGCAATGGAGCATGTTTGTCATAATAATGTTTTTTTAGCCCAAAAATGTATCTAATTTGACTGGCCTAACAGTTATTCCAACAAGACTAGTTTTATTCCTGTTACTAATTACAATAAGTAAAACTCATTGGTAACCGTAATTTACTTGTCCTCGGAATTACTAATATTTTAGTGATTATTAGTATTATTTACTTGTGGCTACTAAAGTTTTTTTCTCCGTGTACCCAAGGATAACTTGCTGTCATTGTACCGTATCTGTTCAAGTATGTCACGGGATTCTAGTCGTTCAAAAAATTTGTAACAGACTTTAATATACAAAACGTTACCTATGTTTTGTCCCGAATACGGTAAATACCTCTATTTTTCTTACAATAAAAATCGGTCAGATGCGAGCCGGACTCGCGCACCTTGGGTTCCGTACTACTATTTACGTAATTTAAGTAATAAAACACAAACAAAAACAAAAAGTGTGCCGCTAAGCGGTCACACATCCAATCACTGACCTAGCCCGATGTTGCTTAACTTTGAATATCTTTTCCAACTAGCAAAATGTGTTACTGTTTCTCTTATTTATTGCTAGATGGCGCTGATACGGTAATTGAAAATGGTAATGACTTGGGCTGTCGTACACTGTGTGAATTAGGGTTACTTACATATTCGAATATTGCAATAAAACCCACGTACGTTATATCAGTCTTTATTTCACGAAAATCTATGGATTATTACGGAAGTTGTGACCGTGAGAAGTTTTGTGCACTTTTTAAATTTCCAAGATTGCGCGCGCTTGACTCGTGACATCATAGTTCCAGTTGCTACGTTTCGCGCGTGCCCCGCGCCGTATGACTCATTGAAGTGATATCTCGCGCGCGCGCTGCAGTTATTTAATGTCATTGCTTTGTTAGGTATTAGTTGACTTTTGTTGTAACAATCAACCTGTTAGTTAAATAAGTGCCTTGTGAGAAAAATCTGCGCCATGGAAGAGGGTAACCAAAAAGGTCAGTCGGATAATCTGCCGAAAGATTGCTGTCAATCTATATATATATAAATTACGTGTCACGTTGTTTGTCCGCGATGGACCCTTAAACTACTGAACCGATTTTGATTAAACTTTGTAACTACCTGTTATTTGATCCAACTTAAAAGATTTTGAGTTTTTATCTCGATCACTGCGAGCCGGACTCGGGCACTTAAGATAAAAACCAACTTTCGCCGGGTTACAGAGGGACGGCAGCGAAACAACGTTCGCCGGGACCGCTAGTATTTTATATAAAAAAAAAGATTTTACGTCTGCCGAAATGCGTGGAATAAAACTGAAAAGGTAAGTACCTACTACTTATGTCTTTAGTTTAAAACATTATAGGTTAGGTTCGTACTCCCTAACGACTTAACCAAGTGACATTTTATACTTATAAGTACTTCGGTACTTACGTGGGTAATTTACCACATCATGCCAGAAGCACGTAATACTTTTCACTTTGCACGATCCTTATGTCGAGGGCATAACTTTTATAAGGACTTAGGTCATAGTATAGGTAGATAATAATCCTACTAATATTATAAACGTGAAAGTTTGTTTGGATGGATGTTTGTTCCTCTTTCACGCAAAAACTACCGCATGGATTTTTATTAAACTTCACAATAATGTTGCTTATACATCAGAATAACATATAGGCTATAATTTATGCGCACACGAAGTCGCGGGCAGCAGCTATTACGGAGTATTATACGTCCAATACGTATCATTGCTTTTTTTCAAATACCTACTTATCGCGTGGTTATTCAAGGTCAGTAGTAGGTAGGTACTAGGTTGTTAGGTAATAGGTAATAATCACGAGAAAAGGATAAATTAAATAGTTACTTTATCCTTTTTTAGATCGAAATGATCTTCACAACAAAATGCAACAGTCTTCGGTCCGATTGAATCCTGTCTGCGTATTGCGGTCATCCATTTCTTCATTATTATAGGATTTTTAGGTATATTAAAAAACTGTTGGAATTAAAACATTTAGGCACTGCACAGTATTTGCTATTCATTTTTTCGTAATAAAACCGCAAGTACGAGCGACCAGCATAGGTGATTGAATGAATAAGAACACAAATTATATAGTATATGTTGTACCAACAGATAGGACACTTACTCTATCCTCGGAGGAGTTAAGAGTTGATGAGCGCAAGATGGCGCTACTTCTAGTGATGTGCGAAGTACCCATACATTGATATCGATATAAGTGATGTTCGTTATCGATATATTAAGGATGATTTTTTATAGTTGTCTTATAAAAATCTTTGTGAGCAGGCCACGTTGAGGCTTAGTGCCCTATATTATCGCGCTAATAGAAACTAAATATAGTTTAAACCTTAACTTAGCGTGCTAATTTATGATGACATTCATGTAAGTAAACACCTAATATCATGAATAACATCATAAATTAGGGACCTAAGTTGAGGGTTATCGGTTCCTATTAACGTAATAATTAATGGCATCAAACTTTAATGTGGCCCGACCACAAATCTACCAGAATATACACTAGATTTGTTAAGAGTGGGATGTAAAGGAAACAAAAACTGCTATATCATTTTTTTTTATTTATATTAGATACAAATTTTCACCCTTGATATTTCGTATAAATTATTTCTTTTGTTATTTTAACTGCATTTTTCCAAAATTCTATATGCAGACTCTTTTTCACTGCTCTTTGTTACTTGTCTGGTATATTACCAGCTCTAGATCTGTTGTTATGAAAAAGAATGTCTGATTATAAGTCAAGAATGGATAATATATACAATTAATTAGGAAACTGTTGTTCAAATAACTACATAGTTAACATATTCCAGAAGTCACTTTCAATTGGTACCCATGGGGAAGATTAATCAATGAATATAAAAGATTTTGAATTTGCAAAATCCATTATTGCGTTGAAATTTGTATGATCCATCCATTCCTGTGAAATAAAAAAACTTTAGATATCTAAAATTTTCTACCAGGAACATACCTACAAAATAATAAATTATAAAGGGGCATTGTTGACAAGCATTATAGCATTGAATACGCTCTTTGCTCTCTAAGTGCAAAAGTTTTGATTACCAAAAATTAATGCGCTATGACATAACATCCAGTCCGCATTCAACGCATTAGCGGCACATGCTTAGGAGGTCGATAGTGGATGCGCTGTCAAATATTGAAGAACCATAATGTTTGTTTACATTTGGTGGGTAATGCCTATGCCATGTCATAGCTCGTAATACCATTAACAAAATGCACCTAAACTATGTCATGCTATTTTAACTTGAACTTTATGTCAAATAAATTATGGTCCACGCTGTTTAATTCCAGAATGCTATCCAGTATCCAGAATGCAGCAAGGAAATTAAAAAAGTGGTTTTGGAGTAGCAGATTAAAATAGGATTGGAACGTTGTATAATATGCAATAGAGAGTACTAGGGACAAAATATCATTCTAGATTACTTACTTACTTACTTACTAGATTATTTACTGGAATATTTTGTAGGCATTGTATACTGCAACTGTGGTGTCCATTTCTTTTGCCAAGAAGAGTGTCGGGCAAGTTTCTTGACCTTTGGTGTGTCCGATCAACAAAAAACTTTAAGGTGGAAACATACTACCAAACCGCGACGCCACGCTACGCCATCCGACGCATTTCAGTACTAATCAATCCCATACATTTAATATGGTCAGAAACAAATAGACAACACGCCATGCGATCAAACGCTCTCCCATGCGGTAATATCCAGTCGGTCTAGATCGGTGTGTTGTCGGGAGAGGGGGAACATACGCCACGCGTCAAAAACATTCTTGGGATGAAGATATTTTTTGGTAGTTTGTCGGATGAACAATTAATAGAATTAGTTAAACGGTACCCAGTATTATATAATATGAGTTCAAGCTAATACCGCGATCATAGTATTAGAAATAACGCTTGGAAAGAAATTGAAGCAATTGTATAAAATATATTCCCAAAATCTGTAATAAATCTTCTTCCAAATCTATATCTATCTCATCTTCAAATAGTAGATCCATGGCCACACTTCCGCCTTCCACGAAGATTGAATATTGATTGATACTAGCAAAGCGTGTTGTAGCATCACGTGGCGTGTTGTATATGTGCACGATTCGCATCGGGTGTCGATACATCACGTCGCGTCGCGTTTTGGGAGTATGTTTCCACCTTTACTTTCCTAGTTTGGTAGGTACCAATTTTTCTTCGTGTCACTGGCTCCTGTTGTAGAGTTAGCTAACTGCTTAGTAGAATAACAATATCTACATAACATGATATTTTTAAAACCAGCACAACAAATCAAGTCTGCAACTCAATAATCAACACTTTCATAAAGTACACTGGTATTCCATACATAAATAACTCCTTTAAGTGTTTACAAATAAGCCAAATTCTTTAATAATCATAATAAGTTTAGAAATGCGAAATTCGTTTAAAAGCAATCAAAGGTAAACAATCAAAATGGCGTCACCGGGCGGGAGGCAAGCGTGGGGCGAGCGGGTGTGCGATATGCGCGCCATCTGCCTGTAATTTCTCTTGATAACAGAACTCGTAGAATTGTATGAACTGTCAACGCCGTGAATAAGAATGCCCGCTCTCCGGGCCGGCGCGCTTCGTTGTCGCGTTGACAGGAATCGTGACGTCACAGCGCGATCAAACACCGAGTGCATTTTAATTATGGGACGCGAGAAAATGCGCTCTTTGATTGCTATTATCTCGGCCATCTTTGCGGATATAAAAAAAAGTAAAAATGCAGATGTTCTTGTATTTTCATCTAGAATACTTTGGCATATCTAGAATAAAACATTGGCCAGGTTGATTGCAATGTCTAAATTACTAATCTGAATCGACTACTGAAAGCTGTTACTGCGATAAGCGCACTAGTTCACGACCTATCATGGTATGTGGTAAGGAATGTTCGATTTTCGCCGCTGAAGGTCGACAGAATGAAATTAGAAATTTAAAATGTTTACTGGGCTTCAATCTATTATATATTCATCTATTATGAAGAGGTAAAATTTGTTGGTTGTTTATAAGTAGGGGATAATCTCTGCAACTACTGAACTAATTGTAATAATTCTTTCACTATTAGAAAGCTACACTATCCCTGAGTAATATTCGCTATAAAATGTTTTGATTGGCATTGGTTTTTATTGCGAAATATCAATGTTTGTCGTGCAAAGCATCAAAGTTGTACACAAAAAAGGAATGAGGGGAACTGATTTTTGGCGTAGTGATAGCTGGAGGGATTTCAAAGGATATAAAATACTTTTTGCGGGAATATTTTTTTTGAGGTGTACTTTTTCTCATGACGTAACGGTGCATAAAATTGGCCTTGTTTTAGCACCCAGATAGGTTTAAGGACTAAGAAATACAAATATAATACTTTTATCCTGTTTGAAAGTTCTCACGAGAATAGGTTTTTCCGCGGGTGAAACCGCGCGGTTCGACTAGGTTATAATATATGCCGTAATTACATAAAATATTTAATATAAGTTAGTGTATGTCATCCTTTGATAATAAATATTAGAATAATTCATCATTTTGCGTGCAAGTAGGCGGGATCCACAAAGTCCAGCTTGCCGTTCTCCTGGAAAACTCATTTAGCTTAAAGCGTTCTTGTGAAAATCGGGAAATTTCTAATTACTTTATACCTATATAGAGAGATTGTTTGATTTTCATTAAATAATAATGTTGCAAAAGCAGAATTTTATTTAAAAAACAAATTTCAATTAACATGTAAGGGTTGGTCTGTGGTGGAGAGAGGTTTTTTATATTACCTTGTATGCTGAATGGTGGAGGTTCGAGAATAGCGTATACCAATGAGTCTTTTTCTTAATTTCTCAAGTTGATTGATTTATCGACACCACTGGCTTTTCGGTGAAGGAAAACATCGTGAAACCTGCATACGACAAATGTCCACAATCCGCACTGGGCCCGCGTGTGGACTATGGCCCTAATCACTCTCGATTAGGGTAGGCGGTGCCCCAACAGTGGGGACGTATGAGGCTGATAAGGAAGGATGGTTGGGGTTCCTTAGTTAAATAAGGAACCGTTATAATTTCGCCTTGTAGACCGTTAGTCCACCCAAATGTATGTCACAGTCACTTTATTCACAGAATATTTTAGTCTATAGTGCTAACATTTATGCAAGCACATATTAATTTACGTTTACACTTTAGGAAAAAATATCTATGGGTAAAGCGAATAAGGAATCCCCTGTATCTAAAGTTGCGATGAAATATATATTAATTTTTCGAATCTATTTAAAAAATGTATTTTAAAATTCATTTTGTGTAAAATCTCTAAAAAATATTATATAAGCACATGGACTAAATTACTGTTTTAAGTTTCTTGACTTTTAAAAATAATATGACATACTTTAGTTCTTACGCTGCTCAAATAGTTTTCGATATAAGGCCGATCAAGTAAAGCTTATTTTTCAAATTAAAACTGCGGTTTTCGAATGGCGGTCTCCACTTTAGAACCTTTTATCGCCATCGAGTATCGGTTCTACAGGCTATGCGACTCGATCATTGCTACTTTAAGGGGTAGTCAACGGTATTATGGGTCCGTAGTGAGTTACGAACGTCACGTACAACTCCAAGTGACTCAATCAAGAAGTCCTATATCAATCTCTCAAACATACAAAATCTTCATAGAATTAGGAAATACAATATAAATATACATAATCTTTCTTCGTTTATCCCCTGAAGGTTAGAGTTTTAAAAGAAAATATGTTATACATGCATATTTATATTTCTATCTATGTATATTTATATTGAGTCTTTTAATTTCTTAAAAGCAAAGATTTGGTTGGGATTTTCATCAGCTAGACTTGTGCCTCGATAGCACAATGGTAGATCACTTACACGGAATGTAAGGAGTTGCTGGTTAAAGTCCAGGCTCGAGCCTTTTGACTGCATCTTTGCTATGAAAGTATTAATTTATATTGATGCTACTTTAGTTACCACTTTTAAACTAGGATAATAACCCCATTCCTTCTACATATCTCCTTATTACGGATTTCATTCATAGCTGCCTCTAGAGATACATAACTCTCTCCCAAGTAACACATGCAAGAAGTATAATTTAATGTTTCAAAGTATCACTTTTTTTTGTATTTTAGGAGAAGATAGAGTAGGGTAATTTTTAATCTTTCTGCTTTTAGGATATCACTGAGATGACGCACACCGGTGCCAAACTTTCAATAATCTGTAAAATATCAATAATCTGGTCTTTATCTAGGGCCAATATCTTCCTCTATTTTCTTTCTGTATTATGTTAAATTCTGATTCTGTATAAATCGTAATTTACTTTGTTTGGACTTGTATATGGTCACGGTTTCTATTTTCTGAAAGGGTTGACCAGTGGCTGGAAACATAAACACATTCCCACTAAGCAAACCAAACTTGCTTATTGCTTAACATTACATTTGGGAGTTTGTAAGTTTCAAATGCAAGGTTGCAACATTCCAGTAAGCTTCCAGCAACTTCAATACGAAGCCCTAACGGCTGCGCCAGAAGTATTCCCTGTAACTTGCCTAGTCCTGATCACTGAAATTTATCAGAAGTTTAAAATGTAATGATGCATTAATATGATAAACGTTTGAGTAAGTTACTAAGTAAAGTTTTAGTAAGTTTAAATTAAAAATTGACACAACTTAAATGTGTAAATTAACAGAAAGTTATTTTTTTTATACCGCTAAGGTGACAAACAAGCTTACGGTCCGCCTGATGGCGGAGCGGTCACCGTAGCCTATGGACGCTTGCAACACCTGGAGCATCACTCGCGCGTTGACGACCATTAAAACCACTTTTTTAGGTTAATTAAAGTTAATAATCAAATCTAATAACTTATTTTTTCGTTCAACGTGGAAACTTGTTATCCCTAAACGAAACTATTTTTAATCCTTCCAATGTTATATTATAGCTACGCAGTTTATATGCAATTTTTTGTTAAAGTATAAATCTAATCTTTTGGTAAATTTGTGTAGGTATACTGCATTAATAAAGTATACCAAATTCGAGACCAAGTCAAAGGATATTCCAAGATTTCCTCAAACTCCTAGCAAACTTAATTATAATCTGAATCCTGTAAAATTAAAATTTACAAAATTGCCTCGCCGATAGCAAGAGTTTATGAAAAGGGGAGTTATCTTTGCCGTGGCTTGACCCGAGCGATAATACAAAATATGCAAATTTTTATTTAAATTGACTTTGAGATCATTTTTAATTTTATGCGCTTAATCAAAGCTAATTTTTTTATGTTTGTTTGTTTTTCAAATGATCTGTTTTTGCTGTAAGCAGACATATACGAATAGTAAACAATATATTTTCTGCTGTATTTTTTTAAGTGCTAGTATGTGTTATATTGTTTGACCTCACACATGA
This sequence comes from Apoda limacodes, assembly GCA_946406115.1. Classification (NCBI taxonomy): domain Eukaryota; kingdom Metazoa; phylum Arthropoda; class Insecta; order Lepidoptera; family Limacodidae; genus Apoda; species Apoda limacodes. Next base: position 8,897,806 of record OX291554.1, read on the forward strand.
ACATATGCATGGACGTAAATATATAGAAAAGATTTAACAATCAATAAATATTTAATAAGTGCACAACAAACATTTGGCATGGTTCATTGGTTCGTATCGTTGAGAGGGAATTTTACAATATGGTGAATCATGTGAATCAATCTATTCCATATATCTCCGTTGTGAGATATTATTCAGTATATGAACAACCAGCCATGTTAAAGTTTCGTAGAGAATCACAATAATAGCAGATATCTCGGAAACGTTCCAACAAATTTTGTTCAAAATAACTGTTTTTATTAAAGGAATAAAGCTCCATTATCGTGACCTTTTTCAGATTTTTAGAACACGTGTTTTAAAATTTAGATTTTCTTCCTCCTGTTTACATTAATATTCATTAATGTTTTGACAACATGACAACAAATAAATTAATTGCCCAATCTAGTTACCTAGATGTCAATATTAATCCTCGTATAAAAGGCAACAATAATATTTAAATAGTATTTGGTGATGTATACCTGATCTTAATTAAACTACTAACTTTAATTAACCTAAAAAAGTGGCTTGTCTGATGTCAACTTTTTATCGGAATTGAAATCGATTATTATTGTCAACTGTTACCTACTCTGTTGTTATTATGAAAATAATTTAGTAAAATCTGGGATGATGAACACCAAATATGGTATTTATACAATTACTAGCGTTTGCTTGCAATTCCGAAGTTATCGAAAAAACCGACTCACATTTGACGTTAGGCTACCTGAAAACGTCAAAAAAAAAACTGTTTTTTTCTTAATTTGAGGAATTGTCTCAGGAATTTGAGGATTGAAATCCTACACCCATAACCGTATTTTGGGTAAGTGGAACTGCGGGAAAATTTGGCATGGAGATAGTTTGAGTCCCAGGGAAGGACATAGGCTTCAAGTATCCTATGTCCTTCCCTGGGATTCAAACTATCCCCATGCCAAATTTCAAATTAATCGGTACAGCGGTTTAAGCGTTAACAAGTAACAGACAGACGGACAGATTTATAATATTAGTAAGAATTATAGATTGTTTAGTTTTCTTATAACTACAATATTAATTTTACACAGTGAATTCAGTATAAAATTAACACTTTAATTATAGATTAAAATCTGTTCCCCAGTAGGACAATATACAGTCCAGTGATAGAGTTAGGTCTTCTGGGATAGGAATTGTCTAACAATCCTTTCTGAGGTATGTCTCGGCAGGGCTGCCCGCTGCATTATTGTCATAACCCACAAATCTGATGAGCTCATTTTCAGATATTATAATTGGAACAATTGTAGGCTTTGTAAGTCAGTGGGTAATGACCCGACTCGAGGGGCGTGGGTTCGATTCCCTTACAAGAACAACATTTGGGTTTGTCTTGAGACTGGGTGTTTTTCATGTATAATATGTATGTATTTACAAAAAAAGGTATGAACATATATGTATTTGTATCCGTTGTATGTTATAAGTACATACAGCTTTGCTTAGTTTAGGACCAGGTAGCGCTATAAAAGGCGTTTCACCATTTATAAATCAAATTTAATTATAGGTTCTCTAAAAGCTTAAGTGTCAAATTTTCAAAATTCAAAAGAAACTTAAGCTTTTAGAGAAAATATAATTAAATTTGATTTATAAATGGTGAAACGCCTTTTATATTGATGATTGTATACAATTTTGTTACTAGTATGGATGTTTTTTGTGTACGAGAAAGAAAAGCAATTCGTCACTCAAAAAACTAACAATCAGCCAAGTGCGAGTCGGACTCGCGTATGAAGGGTTCCGGTTCCGTACCATTATCTATAAAAATGGCAAAAAAGTCACGTTTGTTGTATGGGAGCGCCCTTAAATATTTAATTTATTCTGTTTTTTAGTATTCTTTGTTATACCGGCAGAAGACAGAAATACATCTTCTGTGAAAATTTCACCTGTCCATCTATCACGGTTCATGAGATACAGCCTGGTGACAGCAGACGGACGGACGGACAGCGGACTCTTCCGCTAGTTACCCTTTGGATACGGAACTCTAAAAACAAAAACCTTTTTTACAAAATACAACCGGCTTCAAAAACATGCACTAAAAAGGTAAAAATAATTACTTATTTTCCAAAAATCTGATCGGAATTACAGTTTGAAAACAAAAAAAAAAAAAAAATTAGAGCAAAAGAATATTACTTGAATTTAAATAATTTGAAATTTAAAAAAGCTTTAGTTATTTTCAATCCTTGAAAATAAAATTAAGAGAATGAGCTCTAAGGTTTTTTAGGGTACTACAGTATGGGGTTCCTTAAGAATGAAGTTATTAGGTTTTTGAAGGGTTGGCAACGCGCGAGTGATACCCCTGGTGTTGATAGCGTCCATGGGCTACGGTGACCGCTTACCATCAGGCGGGCCGTAAACTTGTTTGCCAACTTAGTGGTATAAAAAAAGGGCTAGTTTATGAATGTAATTTTATTAAATGTACCATTTCTATAGTATTCTATTCTTAAAACGCAAACATAGCATTTGCTACCTTTAAATTTTTTTTTCTAATATAGGCCAAGTCCAGCCCCAAAAGTACTGCTGAAATCTTTGGGTGAGTGCACCCAGATACCAGCTTGGCCCTTTTGACTCGGTTCAACGACAGGCTGTGAGAATCGTCTATGATTCCAAACTTACAAGCTGCACTGAACCCTTTCGTCTGAGGAGAGACTTTGTCTCCCTGCCAAGGTTTTCTCTAAGGCCTTTAAAAAAGAAGTTATTAGATATTTGAAGGGTCGGCAACGCGCGAGTGATGCTCCAGGTGTTGCAAGCGTCTATAGGCTGTGGTGACCGCTTACCATCCGGCAGACCGCAAGCTTGTTTACCACCTTAGTGGTATAAAAAAATTAACCATTAAAAGTAGACCTACAATCCCTTTATGAGAGGTATGGAGTCAACTGAAAGAAACAATTTATGTGGAAGTGCGACCTGGTAAATAAAAATAAGAAATATTAATTTTAGATACTGTTAAGAAATTGGTCTAAGTAGGAAACCAAAAACGAATACAATTCATTAACGATTTTCTCAACATTTGGCCATAATTATGCGCTTCGAGTTAAAAACATGCAATTTTTACCATGGATAAAATGTCGAATTCGTCCCTTGCGCAGGGGGGAAATTTAATTTGCAGGGGTTCGGGTCCCGGTTGTTATTTTTAAATTGGTCAGTTTATGTTACTAGGGCTTGAATTGTATCGAGTTTAGATAAAACAAATACCTAGGATTAAATTTTACTGCATAATAGGTAAGATTTGATACAAAAAAAAGTTTTTAACGAAATAGTGAAAACCATTAAATATTTTGTTTTGAAAAAAGTTCACATTTTCTTTAAATTTTAAATAGTACAGATTAAAAAAAATTCTTAAAACAATTAAGGTTATTTAGTCTCCTTTATAAAAAAGATATACTTCTTGGATACCTGTGTTAGAGCAACTTTAAGAAAAAAATCATTTTTCTAAAGCAGCCTAAATCGTTCAGGGCGAATTTTCAGTGTCTTTCGGCGGCAGAGATAAACTAAGTGTTACTTTCTAATTTTAATAACTTCACATAAAATAGAAAAAAAAATGGTAACAATCTTTGTAACCTTATTTTTTAATAAGCTATGTTAACCTAGTTATAGGTATAAGAACTTAATTACAATCGTCGGCACAGAAGCAAAGTGCTGTGCATTTATGTGCAGCTTTGCTTAATTTGCACCAACCAATACATCTTTTTTACTACTGCACCGAATTAACTCTGCAAATGAAGTTATGCTGCCTCGGGGAGCGTGGTCCAAAGTAGCTGCCATTCTAACTAGAATGTTCAGGCACCTCCGCAGCCTTGACTAGTGCTTGGGTCAAAGTAAAGCCCTGATAGCAAGCGCGTTTTATATGTAGAAAAAGTGCTGCTCATCTTAGGGGTATTTTCTCGATGGCTTGGGACTTTTGGGTGCAGAGTTGTTTTCTAGTCATATTGACAGTCAAAGCGTCACATATACGGTTATACATTCACCACACACAACAAAGCTTTCTATTCGTAGAATTGAGTACTCACTTATTTCGCTTGGCATTGACATTCATACTTCAAAGGCTCTGTTTACTTCAGGGAAAGATTTTAATATATGACACCGTATCACACCCAGTCAAAGTATAGATAAATGAGCAAATACTTGCATTGGGACACATTCATTGAAGCTATGTATCGGAAGCTTGAACTAACACCAAAGGCAACCCATAATTCAGTGTCAGCTAATACACTGAAAAAGGTACAGCTAGTACTAATACATCAGTGTCAACGGTGCGTGAATCCTTTTTGTAGTGTATCTGCCACATTTAAGAATATTCGAGTTTCAGCCTCTTTGTGTGGAAATGGAGCCAAATGACTCAAATCTGTGGCAGCAGCAGAACAAAAGTGTTTGTTACCATTGCCATCAGGATCGCCTTACGCACGGAAAATCGGACCGCAACCTAGAGGCATTACTCTATGGTCAGGTCATCGCTCGTTAATTATTAACCTAAGAAAATTGTTGTTTATTTGTGTTTTGAAATTGTACGCTCGTAAGATTAGTATTGCGTTGTAATAAACATTACTTTGTAAATATGGAAAGTGCCTGTGTCAGTTGTTTTCAATATTGGACTAAGGATACTTTCCTTACATAGTTTATACATTTTTACCCTGTTCCTTACTTTTATGTCCTCTCTTATCTACTAGCTGTAATTTAGGACTCCCTTAGATCCCCTTAGAAGACATTAGGACAGACAGACGTGGGCCATGTAAGTACAACAACACAACCTGAAGTGAATAATCGCCTTGCACCCTCTAATTTGGGTTTAGCTGTACCTGTCCCATGTGTCGTACCTACAGATGTCTTTTTCTGGTGTATCTAGAAGAACTAATTCGTGACAAGAATGAAAAAAGTTCGATTTTTACTGACTCGAAGAAATTCCTTCCAATTCTTGGGCATTACTTGTGCAGGTGCCACCCTTTTTCTCGTACTTCGTCCTCTCTTCTCTCTTATTGTAGCCTTTATGTTTTCATGTCGGTAGGTATCCCAAACAACGTCAACACGGTTATTTATTTGCCAAGTACGCAGATACGAGACCGGTCAGCTGTGGTACAAATGTTAAATCCTGGTACAGCTACAACGTTTTAAGCATATGCAGATCACATTTTTTACCATACGTATCTTCAAAGCGACTTCAAAAAAGGAGGTTATTAATTCGAATCGTATGTACGTAATATTGTCAGATTTTTTTATACCACTGTGATGGCAAACTAGCTTGCGATCCGCCTAATGGTAAGCGGTTACCGCAGCCTATGGACGCTTGCAACACCTAGGGTATCACTTGCACGTTGCCGACTCTTCAAAAATCTAATAATTTCTTTCTTAAGGAACCCCATACTATAGTCCTTAAAGAAAATCTTGGACGGGAGCTCACTCCACAACCTAAGGGTTCACTGGAGGTAGTTTCTCTGAAACCGCACTGTAAGTGACCATTTAGGTTCTAAGGTACCATGTGAGGATGAATTACCTGCCGAGGGCGAGCGGTGCGATGGTAGAATGTAGTCGTGGGCATCATTTCGAACAGAGGCAAAGTCTCTTCTCAGGCTTAAGGGACGACGGCTTGCAAGTTTAAGATCGTCAAAGGTTCTCACAGCCCGTCGTCAAACCTAATCAAACCGGCCAAGCTGGTATCCAGGTGAACCCACCCAGAGATGGCAGCAGTATTCCATATGGGTTCGGCCTTGCAACTTGTAAAGCAGCAACCTTTGCCCCGAGGTAATATTGCATACGCCAAGTTTTTTGGACGCCAACTTTACTTTGTCTTACAAATGATCTCGGAACTAAACAACTCTGGAGGTGTCAACACTAAGGATCCCAAAGCTCTTGGAGATGGTGATGGGTGTGTTCTGGAATTGTGGGACCTCAGACGGTCAGTTGTGGACCTTGCAGACTTGTCTTTATAGGATGAATCGGACCAAGTTTCGGTCAGTGTCCTTGTACAGAGTAGTCTTGATGTCAGACACAAGTTCTTCGCGCTTTTCCTCCACAACGGAACGGATGTTAGCACACACCGTGTAATAAGCGTCTCCAGTACTGTCATCTGCATAACAATGTATGTTGTTGTTGTCCAACATGTCATTGATATGCAGTAGAAACAGCGTAGGAGACAGCACAGAGCCTTGCGGGACATCAGCATTAATGTCCATGCTATCAGAGCTACTACCGTCAACTACGGCTTGCATGCGTCTGCCGGACAAAAAGCTAGCCACCCATTTGCACAAACCCTCGGGCATTCCGTAAGATGGCGACTTTGATAGAAGACCACGTTGCCAGACCTGACCGAACGCCTTCGCTATGTCCAGGCTACATGCTAATGCCTCCCCCTGACTCTCAATGGCTAGTGCCCATCAGTGTGTGAAATACACTAGAAGGTCACCAGTTGAGCAACCGTGGCGAAAGCCATATTGACCAGGTTATGTTTCTTTCTTAGAAACACAGTTTTTGTATTCGTATATTCTTCTCTTCTTAACATAAGTGTATGTATAATTTTTGACATATTATCGAGTTTAAAAATCGATGTTTTAGAAAACTTACAAGTTTTCTAGACGCCGTCAGTAAATTTGTGAACGTGCGGGTGACTACAGGACAGTGAGGAACCCGCGAGACCTGACGCCAACGCTGGGTATTCTCACATAGTACGATCAGTCTGGACCACACGGCTTGCGGGCGACTGCTGTTGCATTCAAAATATTCAGTATAGAGAAAAATCTACTTAAAAAAATCTCAAATGAATTCATAAAGTTCTATCTCACACGATTTTCATTTCAATGTAAAGAGAGCTAACCATCAATTAATATGTATGTATGGCGGTTCACAAAATACATCAGAATATCGATATGGATTCTAATGGAATTTTATATACATACACAGTATTTAACATACACAGTATGTAAAATTACATTAGAATCGATGTAAAGACAGCGAAATTATCAGGCTGTGACATACGGACGGACGGACGGACAGACAAGACAAGTTTGTAATGGTTCCGTTTTTGCACCCCACCCACTTTAAGTACAGTATATACGAGCATATAGTTAGGTATATTTACGGTTGGCCTGAATATATAACATACGTTATATGTTTAAGCAACCTCTTCGGGGATAAGAGTCATGATAGCATTTTTTATGACATATTATACATACATTACAAGCATATTAAAGATATTAAATATTGACTGTTTGTAATATCTCTGACCAATTTGGTCTATGCTTCAAGCATTTTAAAAAACTTTTGTAGTTGATTTGACATTTAATACCACTAAGGTGGCAAACAAGCATGCTTCCCGCTTGATGTTAAGAGGTTACTGTGGCCTATAGACGCATATATGTATTCGGTTATGTGTTGCCGCCCCTAAAAAACCTAACAAATTTTCTTTGATGTCACCTTGTCTTTTAAAAAGTTTCTCAAAGGTTTTTATCGTCTCTTATTCATTTTCCGGGAATATTGTACCATGTCGATTGAAACAAATAATAACTTTTTCCTTTTCGTAAAGTTCCGTACCTGAACCGTCTAAAGGACATTGTAAATAGCACTTAACTGACTGACGCGGTTGTTTGAGTTATTCAAGATGGACTTGGGGAACAAAAATGTTGTGGAATTTATTTAGTAATTGTTAACGGATCGCAGTATATGGAACCTAAAGAGTATATAGACTCATAAAAAAATTAGGCGGTAATTTTTTTTTTTCTTAATTTTCGGCTAGACTTTCTGTATATAGAGTTGGTGGTGCGCATAGACATTAGCCTTGGGTAACTCCGGACATAACTATATCTTTGGATATATATCCGAGGCCGGATATGTTACAACTCCTTCACTTTGCGGGAAACAAACATGTCCTATATCCAGGGAACGAACGAATCCAAATAAACAGCGGAGCATGTCGCCGTGTCCGTGGCGCGGAGCGGCTGTATAGCGATGCACGCATATCACTGAAGGTGAGAGAGAGAGAGCTAGCGTTGAAACTAGAGAGCGAAATAGTAACATTGTCATGTCTTGCTTATAAATAATCGATCTCAGCGCTTTTTAAAATTCATTCCCGATTCGACTCTCGTGTTGTGCGGTCGTGTTTTCGAGCGTCAAGTGCTCTCAGTGTGCTCCGTGTGTGGTGACTCAGTTGGTGCGCATTCCTGGGTGGTGTTTTGCCTCAGCGCTGACGACCTCGAATTGTTGTTTGGTTTATTGCCCGCAATTCTTGGAAAATCGGCCTGTGTGTTGAAGCGCTGCTCGGCAGTGTGTATTGGCTGGGAAATCGCTCTCGGCCCGCGCTGGGTGTTCTTCAACGCGCCCATAACCGAGTGTTTATCGAAGCGATACTGTGTGTTTTTGTGCGTGAGTGTGTGTTCTCGTAGTCGCGGAACTACTACGCATAGCGGTGACCCTCGCTTGCCTCTTTGACTGTTACCGGTTCGCCCGGTCTGAGTCCGGCTTTGTGTTAAATCGCTAGCGTAGTATTTCCGCTTCAGCGGTTCGCCGCTCCGTGCATTTACGCGTTTTAAGTGTCGATTGCGTTTTAGTTTGTAGAAATCCAGTTCCGAGTGCTCAAGGGCTGGTGGGTGAGATCGTATAGCTCTTTTCAGAGCTGCGGTCTACCTAACGTTTCTTCGTTAAATCACGTCTCGTTGCTGGGGGGAAACCTAACGGTGACAACGTAACCCCGGCCGTAGGAGTAGGAGTTAGGTACACACCAGGCAATCCGTAGCACTGCGGGGCGCCTGGCCACATTTTAGGTACTCCTGCTCCTCGCCAGCAATGGCAGCAGCCCTTCGATCCCGACCACGTGCGCGAGGTAGACGGCGAAGTGGAGCGCAGAACTTCTCTGCCTCCACAAGACCCCCTGCCCCCCGTCACTGTCGACGAAGTCGTACAGGTCATCAAAGACCTACGCCCCCGTAAGGCCCCCGGTGCTGACGGTATCTCTAACGATATCCTAAAGCGCCTCACTCTTCCCCTTATCTGCCTCCTAGTAGCGATCTTTAACGCTGCTATGGAACATTGCATCTTTCCTTCTCAATGGAAAGATGCAATTGTTATAGGCATCCATAAGCCAGGTAAAGCTCGTACCGAGCCGTCCTCCTATCGCCCCATAAGTTTACTAAAGGCCCTTGGTAAACTCTATGAACGCCTCCTCCTTGCTCGCCTACGGAACGCTATAGTTTCCAGAGGCATTTTAATAGATGAGCAGTTCGGCTTTCGAGCCAAACACTCATGCGTCCATCAAGTCCTCCGCATAACGGAACATATTCTTACAGGCTTTCAGCCAGCGTTAGGTAAGACCCGTCACACGGGCGCTGTCTTCTTCGATGTAGCGAAAGCTTTCGACAAAGTCTGGCACAACGGTTTAATTTTTAAACTGTACAACTTTCAGTTGCCAGATCGTCTCGTGCTCATCATACGAGACTATTTGTCGAATCGTAGCTTTCGCTACAAAGTCGAAGGCACTCTCTCTTCCCCCCGTCCCATTGAAGCAGGAGTCCCGCAAGGGTCCGTGCTCGCCCCCATCTTGTACCTTCTGTACACAAACGATATCCCTAAAACGATAGGTTCCAATCTAGCCCTCTTTGCGGACGATACCGCTCTCTATACCACAGATAGGCAAGTGAGTCGAATCACTGAGAGACTCCAACCCGCTATCACCGCCCTAGGCGAGTGGTTTCGGAAATGGAGAATCGAGGTGAATCCCGACAAAAGCTCTGCCGTTCTTTTTACCCTAGGCCGCCCTCCGCGGCCTTCTCCCCTTTCTCTTTTCGGTCGTGCCATTCCCTGGCAAAATAAGACCAAATATCTCGGTGTGACCATGGATAGTCGTTTGAACTTCCAAGCTCACACCAAAATAGTCAGAGACCGAGCCGCTTTTGTCCTCGGCCGTCTCTATCCCATGATAGGCAAGTATAGTAAGATGTCGCTTAGAAATAAGCTAAATCTTTACACAACTTGTATCCGCCCCATACTAGCTTATGCTAGCGTAGTCTTTGCGCTGTCCAAGCGCAATCTCCACAAACTCCAGACCCTCCAAAACCGCTTTCTCAGAGCGGCCACTGGAGCCTCTTGGTACGTTCGCAATGCGGACCTACACAGAGACTTCGAACTTCCCACGATTCCCCAATATTTTAAAGACTTGGCAGTCCGCTTTTTCGAGCGTACGCAAAATCACCCGAATCGATTAATTGTGCAATCCACAACGTATCGTCCCCCCGATCGACCCGGTCACGGTCGTAAAACTATTGTTAGGCGGCCTCGGCACGTACTAACGTCCCCAGATGACGATCTCGCTGTCCGGATAGCGAGATTAGTCTCTACGACCTCCCCGAATAGGGCCTCCCTCCAAACACGACGCCGACGTCCCCGGGTTCGTCGGCGCCCACAAGGATACACTAGGTATCAAAGAGTGCCGGGGCGCTTCTCGCCCCCACTCAATCGCAACCGCACCCGCGTAACGGGGAACTCCCCTCCTGGCGGTGACTCACCTTCGGGTTCGAGACTCACGCCGGTCGAAGGGACGCCCCCGAGAGCGACAACCCAAGCCGAGGCTTCCCCCGCGGGAAGCCCTTGAGCGTTGGGCGCTATATGGGCTGAGGCTCCTTCAGAGTCTCGCCCCAAAAGTCCGGTGAAGCAGTAATGGCTGCAACAGCCAACTGCATAGTCAGCTCAGAAAAAAAAAAAAAAAAAAAAAAATTAAAATTACGCCTGCTAAACCCAATGTATATGCATTGAAATAGGAATTTCCGTGCAATACGCTTTAAAACAGTTAAACCGCTTATTAATTAAGTTTTTTGTCTTCAATTCAATTTTTAGTTTACGTAGGTATGAACATACTATAGATTAGTACTTACTACAATAGTTTTAAGTATCACCTCTGCTTTGTGACGTGCGCGTGAATATCTGTTAGAAAAATAAATATAAGTGTCAATTGTGAAACATTTACACTGTTTGTGTTTTATAGATATCTTAATACTGAAAACTACCTAAGAATGCCTAATGATGTTAACCGTGGTGAATGGGTAAAGAAAGTAATTGTTCTTTATAGTTTAATCAAAGAAGAAGCTGTCCTTAAACTGGATTTAAAGATAAAAACTAAAACAATGTAGGTACTAGTAGCATTTAAGTAGTGTAACAGTATATATATGGTATATAGCGTGTTAAATACACTTAACGTAATTTTTATACTTATCTTTAACCAGTGGTGTTTCAGAATAAGGCGAGCTCAAAACTTTTTTTCATAGTATATAAAGAAAAATCCATACCTATTGTTTCCCCTTCCTTTTTTTATTTTACTTGTATGTCGTAGACGATCCCAGCAAATCACTCCGAAAGCATGCTAGTCTTTAGCTCATAGATTGAATATAATAATACATATCAGCAAATTGTACATTTAATTCCTTATTAACAAAATAAGAAAAAAAAATCTTAATTATGGCTTATTATTGACACTTATATTTTAGGTAGACTAAAGTAAAGTTCATTCAGTCATGCGCCGCGCAGCGCATGCGCAATATCAAACTAAAACCATCTACATTATGGTCCCGTCACTCAATTTAACAGCACAGCATGTTTAATATTAAACAATTGACCAAAATATATTTTATTTTTAAAGAAACATTAACTTATTTTCCTTAATATTTGTTTTATTTTTCAGTCTTATAGATAATAGCTTAGGTTGTGGAATCGGCTCCCTGCCAAAGTTTTCTTTATGGTGTACAGTATGGGTTCTTAAAGAAAGAGCTTTTTAAGGGGTCGGCAACGTGCTTGTAATGCACCTGGTGTTGCTAGCGTCCATAGGCTGCGATAACCCACTAACAATTAGCTTGTTTGCCACCTTTAAAAAGCAAATGCACGAAATTGGTAAGATTTTAATACTCGCGTCATGCTATTTCGTTACTTGTTTCGCTCGTAAAAATTACCTTAATTTTGTGACAGTTGCATAAATAGCAATGTTATAATTTTAGTACGCATTATATAGGTAAATATTGTAAGTAATTGTCAGTCTTTAAAGAAATAATTTGGTTTTTTTTATAAAGTTTACAGTAAAACCTACAGCACATAGTGTAGAACGTGGTAAAAAATAGACAAAAATAAAATCATTTAAAATGCCACAAAGTTTTGTATCAGTTGTAACACCACTGAAGATTAAATCGATTAGGACTGTGTTCGAGAGTGCGGTTTCGAAGTTGATAGTGAAGAAATCTGCATATTTTGTGGTTTACGATTGAGACGGCGCCATTCCCAGTGAGTTTGAAAATCATTACGTTCGTTTATGAGATTGGATTTCCAACGATTCGGGTATTAAAACTATACATTCTACGAACAGCGGTCTCAGTGTTGAGATTTTCCTTTTCTTGGCTTTATTTTTAATGAGGATATTATTGCTATTATATATATTATTTATTATATCATGTTTTATCTTTCTAGTTCCTGTGAGAACTAAAAGTCTAGAAGAAACATTAAAATTGCGATTTTATATAACGAATGTTTTCGTTGATTTAAAAAGCAATTTTTGAAAACCTTCCTAATATTAGTCATCTCAAATCTTAAAAGTAAGATTGACATTCCTAATCTCGCAAGATTGCTAACCTACATCTTCACGTCCATGTAATTAAAATAAAGTACTAAGATTAAGCTTTTCAATGAGGTTAGTATATTTCATCACTGTTGAGTAGATATGCGGCGTTGCTTAGTATACTTTAATTATGTTTTACAAACATTTTTTTGTTTTATCTAAGGAGGTTCTAACGTTCTTATTAGTAATCGCCTTCGATTAGAGATCATAAGTAGACTACATTAGACTGAAAGAACTGTCTAGAACAGTAGTTCCCAAAGTTCCCAGGTGGACCCCACGGGAGACTCGACGGGGGTCTATGTTGGCGTGAAAAAAAAATGGGGGATCACATTTTTTTTGACGATGCGTAGGATTCTAGGATTTGCCATCAGAATCCCTCCCCAAAAACTTTAGCAATTTTTTAAAATTTAGCGCGAGTGTAGTCGCTAGCACAGGTACGGATCTATAAATTTAGCGCGAGTGTAGTCGCGAGCACAGGTACAGATCTATAAATAAAGCAGGTCCCGAAAAGTTTCAATCGTTTCACAAACTAACGTATCCATCTGTCAGTGACAACATTCTTTTGTAGGTACAATGTCTACAGTAAATGTGCACTGAAGCTTGCTTCTATGTTGAACAAATTCGCGACACAACGCAGTGAGAATAGCTAACAATATAGAAGATAAATTGAAACATATTTGTAAGGATATCCTTACGATTGTGCAATCATTACCACAGTACGAAAATTCCGTCTTCGTGGAAGGCTGCGCATGTCCATCCATAAAATCGCATTACAGGCCAATAACTATTACCTATCTCTTCTCTTAACTAATGGAGTGTGTGATTAACACACAACTTCTGAGAAATCTAGAAAGACTCGTTTCTATTTTGGCACGGTTGCTTGACTCATGACCTTTTAGTGTTTAAAGAATATCAACAAAACAAAACAACTTAAAATATTAGAGTTTTAATTTTTGAAATAGCAAAATAAGAGTTTTTCAATTATGTTGAATAGCATCGAGTATAAATAGTAAATTTGACTATAAAAAAAAAATCCCAGTCACAAACAAACTATACCTCCTCCTTTTCCCCTTTTGGGTTGATGTTAAAAAAAACATCGAAATTCTTTATTTGTTGTTTTAAAAAACATATATATATATATATAAAGTTTCAAGTAAATTGAGCTTTCAAGTTTACCACCCCTAATGACCTCTATTTTCCTACTCAGGAGTTGAATTTTAAAAAACACCTTATTATTTGTTTCTTTAACGGCGTTAAACAGCATGTTATGCCCAGTTTAAGTAAATTTATTGATAAGTATGTTATTCACCATACAAACTTTGTCACGTTATTTTATCCACTTAGGGGTTGAATTTTGAAAAATGCTTAAGCACGTCATACTTTATTAGTAACCGACAGTGCATATACCAATTTTCATGGTTTATTCACAAGAAAAACCATATTCTCATACAAAGTTTCATCCACGATTTTACCTTTTATGAGATTATTTTCCAAAAACAGTAAAATGTATCGTTTTTGATTTTTATTCAGTCAAAAGTTCGAATACAAATTTTCATGGGTTTAGTTTTAAACCATGAAATTGACATGAATATCACATATATAGGGAAAACGCCGAAAGTAAAAGGGTTACTTAAGAACGCGTGGAGTAATCAAGTTGAAATTAACATCAAATACAAAAATCTACAGTACCTTCAGGCTGTAAAAAAATCAATCTTCTATGTGAACGCAATAAAAAATACGGTCATTTTTGACCCATATTTAGGTATTCAGTTATTCACAAATAAATCAAAACCTATGGGGTACTTCCCGTTGTCCTAGAATCATGAAATTTGACACGAAGCAAGGTCTCATCATCATCATCTCATCACAAAAATAGGAAAAAGTTGTTAATTTGTAGTTATAACACATTTAAAAAATAAGTTTATCTGTCTGTCATGACCCTTTTACTTAAGAATGCGTGGTTACTTAAGACGGTGAAATTAATATCAAATACTTAGGTTTATGGTCCCTTAAAGTAGTAAAAAAATCAATTTTCTATGTCAACTTTATTCTCAATACTTAATTACCCAATAGGCGCTTCTGCTAGATTACAACGTTAATACTGGCCAATTAGCGCTCACGATTTACAAAACGTAAATAGTTACCCGCGATAATCCTAAAATAAACTCGGAATATTTCAGAACTCATTCTTATTTTCCAATTATCCGGTCGTTTGCAAACGTCCTAGGATTTTCGTAATAATCCGTTTTTTTTCTATTATCCTACGATATATGCACATTATTACTAAATTACTACTTACATTACGGATAAAACACATTTTGACTAATACATATTAATACAAATACATATGTTTTGTTTTTCTGTTAATTCAATTCAGTAGAATCAGTTTCATATTTCTAATTTTTGTAGTAATTTGCAGAATTTATCAAATTTGGCAAAATCAAAAATGTGCATTTTTTTTGGGTTCCATATCCCATGGACAAATTACGTTTTGAAAGTTACCTCCTCAAATAGAGACTTGGCGAGCGGTAAACGTAGGGTGTGTGCGCAGCTGTACGGTCACAAGTTATACGTTTATTAAGGTGACACAAACTGTGAGGTCCCCCCTCTCACCCTCTTACATCCCCAGCCTATCGCTTAGTAAAAGACTTGTGATATGACGTGATCATTTATTTAATTCTATTAAATAATTAAAAACATTACCAAACATGGCATTGTACACGCTGTCGTTCTCGTGCGCGTTCGACAATACTAGATACCTCGTTCCGTTGTTGTGTTGCGTATTGTCCGCATTAGTCACTCCTTTCGCTTGTCCATGCGTTAAAGACCTGGAATTGACGAGATAAAGTGTATATATTTTGAACATAAAAGACGTCGTCTGCTGCAAAAGAAAAATCTCCCTTTTGGGAAAGGATAGTCCTTTCCTTGTCTCCAAAGTCGCAATTTCTGTTCCACGAAGTTTAGCCTTCAGAGATCAAAAATTAAGACTTGCCCATTGGATGACCGAAGTTGGTAAAGGTCATTCACCCTCAATCCAGAAAGGCCTTTCCGAAAAGCGCTTTCCTTTTTTACACAAGGACTATCTAGACCAAACTACGTTACAGTCTGAAAATACGACACTTAGAAACAAACAAAAGTTCTCACAAAATTACAATAAGTGTCGAGTAGTTATTTACGTTAATTAAATTACGGGTTAGGATGGGCTCTCCGAGCCTGGAGTAAAAAATGTGTTGCTGAAATAAACCGGGTTAATACACACAATATTTCCAAAGAGTGATCTTCTGAGTAATATCTACTTTTATAACACAAATAAGTTCAAGTTTTAATGAATTTAAATATATCTTTACTCAAGATTCGAAATCTACGTTATTATTGGAAACTCGATTAGAAACAATTAAGGATTGAGTACATTTCGAACTAGTTTACTAGAATATTTACAGTTTTACTGAAAATTGATTATGCAGTTATACTTAGCTTTGAACAAAGGTTTCCGTACGTTAACACGTAACACTCTCACAGTTCACTTGTTAGCCACGTGTTAGCCTTCCTTTAGTTAAAAAATGACTGCCCCTTGTGTTAGCCTTACTCCGGTTCAAAAACGACTGTCTCGATTCCCGCCTTCCTTCTGCAATGCGCTGGCGCACCTTTGTGTCGGAGCAAAGCTGTAACTCTCAATTATACGTTAGTGTTATTCGGCCTTATCGCCTTTGCAATAAGCCCGTAAATCTCTTATTCTTATAACTATGCGAAAACCATCCCTTACGCGAATTATCTGTCTCGTACGCACTTGTACGTCTTTCTCGCTCTTGAATTTTTCGCGCGTCGATGCATGATGCCGCACGCTATAGCGACAACATCCTAGAACCGACCATCTGTTACTTAATCATTTCTAAGAAAGTTCGCTCGTCCCAAAATGTTCAAACGCAACAAAAAATATTGTACCTGACCTAAGCATTCCAGGCAAATGTACAAGTTTTAAATATTTTGAAACCTCGAAGTTATAACTAATTTGTTACATAATTGAAATTTATTTAGGTACACCCGTGTGGACCTGACATCCCCCTCCACGTGGAATCTATGAAGCTGCTTGTCAGGCTTTGTGGACTTCACGCATCGAAACCTAATCTCACTACATCGGATATCTAACAACATATTTAAAAGGTTCAGGAACTCTACACTGAAGTTACAATATTGCACATTCATCTATCAACCTCATGCAAAGTTGAGAAACAAAGCTTTCCCTAACTGCATATACTATCAATTCTAATGCTAACATGCGTTCTCGTTCCTCGTACCAAGCTCGTACACTCTATCGGCTCCTTCTCGAACACAGCTGAAATATAAAATATCACGCATTGCAAGCAAACTAATTGTATCATCGTGACAAGTTCCTTTACCAGTATCCAACTTTATTTAACTTTAAACTTTATTCTAGCCCTTCCTTACGTCTGTGCGTGTGGAAAAATGTTATCCAGTTCCAAATAGTCCACAGTTATAACTATGCGCTCGGCGTACGTCTTTTTTTTTTTTTCCTATGCACTCGTGCTCTTTAGTATTATAGCTTGGTACCTTCTAGCCATAATTATCTCAACCCCGTCCTGCCGTAATAGACAGGCCGGTAGCGGCTTCGCGTAATTATGCTTGAGCGTACTCGTTATAATATCATGTATATAATTTCCTAGTGCGGGGCCCCGTCTTAATGCTTTCGAGATTGAGCTATTTGGCTGGACACACTTCTCCACATAGACAAATACTACGGTATCTATTCTTTATCTTAAAACAATATTTTAGTGGAACTACTTTAGTCATCGGCTTATGATAGTGCCATGATACCTAGATATGTGCCTTGCATCATAATTTCCTCTTATTTTTTGTTTCTTTATCAACAATAGCGTATTATATTATTTTTATGTGCGGTGTTGATAACATATAGTTCTTCGAACAATAAAGAGATCGGTAGCGTTAGCCCACAAGCCTTCTTTAACATGATAAAACCACTTTACAACCATTTAAGTTACATAAGAATCCACAATTGTACCAGAAACTCGATTCTGTTATTTGAAATTTGGTGGTTATTAATAATAACTCTGACTCGTCAATTACTCTTTCTACCATGAATGACTTATACAATGTTTTCAATTAGACCAAGAGCATGTTACCCTATTGATCTATTTATTCCACTGCTGATATTCAATCTAATTATCGCAATCCTATATAACTTGCACTTTCATTCATAATATGTCTACGTCTCCACTGTAAGTACCAGTTTAGTTATCTAAAGCGACTTCAATACCAACTTTAAATGATTTTATTTTATCCCAACGAAACTACTGTTATTAATACCGTTACCTAACTAAATAAGTCAAACAGAATGTTCCTTAATATCTAAGTATGACCATTGTTTATAATCACATCAACCATTACACACGCCATAGTAGGTATAATCGAATCCACATGGATCAGCTTTAACACTTAGTTATATCGTGACTAGGTATTTGCTGCTAACATCTATGTCTCAACCAGTACCAAACTCTGCGAACTTAGTCACATAGTTAACATTTATCACGTTATTCCTTACATATCACCACTAGCGGTTTACAATACACAGCCTTAGCTATGTTTTCCTTGCATCGACCATCTGTTACTCAATAAACTTTCACTGATATTTCTAATCTTTTATAATTTTAATGTAAATAAAATAACTATTATCTACATTATGTCTAATATATAAGTGATTGTTACATACATACATACAAACTGAAGAATATTGGAAGTTCATCATCATTATTGATCAAATCAGCATATGTTGAAATTTATGATATAAGCGTACCGATTTTACAAGTACCTTATATACACCCCTCCCAGACCCTAATTCGGTCTTCATCACCTAAACTACGTCTATATATTAAACTTAAATTCATTACAGGCAAGTAAGTATACCCTTCGGAGTTCAGTAGTTTTCTTTATACAGACAAACGTACATGTCGTTTGCTGTAGCACAAACAAGACATTGCTTGTAATACATACATGTATACATACATGATGGTAATCATTTCCGTTTAACATCAATCATATTGTCCATACCCCTTCATCATTTTGCTCAACACTGTGAATATGATCCTAATGCATGTTTCTTATCAACACAATAAGTCACTACTGTACCAGCTTTATAAGTCATCATTCTTGATCAACCCTTATTACGTTAATTATTTTACTTTATCGTATATAGTACATTAGGATAAAACCATGGCATCCTTATATTAGTGCGTATTTATTTTATCACGTGAAATCTCTCATTACCGGGAATCGAACCCTGAGTTTTATATTTCATTCACCTGAGTATGTACTTTTATATTTATCTATAAATAACTACAAACATTTTATCCATTGAGATATATTGAACAACGGTTTTATCATCCTAGAAATCGAATCTAGTCAAATGAAATACCTAATCTCACGAACAGTTTTTCCTTCCTATTCGTCGAACTAAGTTTTAAGCAATTTTAAAGCATTAATTACAATGCGTTCATTATGAAATATATCAACAGACTTATCATTATAATTAACACACGTATGATATTATTTATGCTCACGATATTAAGTGAATCATAGAATACTATTCATCTTTCAAGGATTGAGTCAACACTCCAGTCTTTTATTCATATCGGTATCCCTCTATACCTACCTATTGTGCTTTGGCTGTGATTTGTTCAGTCGAACTTTGAACCACAAAGTTAATTTGATACCTTAATCGTACTGAGACAATATAAACCTCTCTTAAAATGTCCTAGTTTAAAAATCTGAATAAAATCTTGGTAGTCAGGATTATAATTTTCATAATCATTATTTTTTAACCAAGCCCACAACACAGTAGAATCTAGATTTTATATCTATTACTCCTTACATTTAATTTATAAATATATCAGGACTACTTTTATAACTCTTACACTCATGTCACTCAATATATATCACTAACAACCTACTATATTTCATTTTGTTAGGCGTAGTGCGTAAGACAGACAACTTCACTACATGCATTTCTCTCTATCAACTTTGTCATTTGTAAATCAAATAGCTTAGTTTCAAAGCAGACCTGGCCCTGCTTACGATGTTTTGCCTTTGTATAAACCTTAAAATTAGTTATAAATCCTAAGCTTAAACCTCGTCTTATAACTCCGTTCAACACTTTCGTATAAAACAGTTTAGCATTCATACAAATAATCGTAGACAAACAGACGGATAGACAATCTAGCTTATCGGTTAATTAATTGACAGACGGACAGATAGACAGACGGACAGATCCACAGATAGATAGACAGATCGACAGATAGATAGACAGACAGACAGACAGACAGATAGATAGACAGACAGACAGACAGTAAACCTTATGCACAGGGTTTACTTTAGAATTTTTAACTATCTTACATGATATTATCTTATATTGATATCTTTCTAACAGTAATTCTATACGCAAGTATTGTCTAATTTATAGTTAGCATTTCACAGTCGACATTACATAGGTATTTTTGCTTATCCTACTTTGCCTCAAATAAACTTAAAGCATCGCAACATGTCTTGTTTCTTACTTCTTATAATCATATGAGTTTTCTACAAAGTAAAACCACTTTACTTTATTCCATAGTCAATACTTTTTATCCCTTGACTTTTATATACCTATGTCGGATGACTTAACAGGTAACAACTTTACTGTGTAGTTATGAATAAGTTGCTTCTATTTCATACTACAAAAGTGGCAAACAAGCATATGACCTGCCTGATGATTAGTTTTCACAATAGCCTATAAGGTTACAATATCCTATGTAGGACGTTTTCACTGCTTACTACAGACGTTTTCATTGTGCAATGCGCTAGTTCAACACTTTAATCTAATATTTTTACCTACATCATTTCTATTTTACAGAATAGGTATTTTTTCAAAAACGGAAAACCTTTCAATTAATGACTATAATTTACTTTTTATAGTCAGAGTTTTCTCTCATTTAGTTGTTTTATTTTTATTTGAGAGAACTCTTTATGTTTATGACAGCACATACATTAAGATGTACATAAATACATATAAACCTACATATTTTTCTTTACAAAATTATTTTTCCACAAAAATATTAAGTTTTTTTTTTGTTCATATCTCTGATGCTGACAAATATAGAAGTAGTGTTTTTTAGTTTGTACAATATCTCATTTGATCGTCTAATTTTATGTTAAATCTAGAACCACTAGTTAACCTGCGCACAAACTCTGGCTTAATCTCCTACTCAATTACTAAGCTTTTAATTAATGAAGTAATGAAATGAATTCTACGTTGTGTTATGTAGTAACTTTAGTTTTTTTTTTATTTCTTTGATTCAAAATTATTATTTTGAATTTTAGACAAAGATCCTGGTCACGGCACCAAATGTGAGGTCCCCCCTCTCACCCTCTTACATCCCCAGCCTATCGCTTAGTAAAAGACTTGTGATATGACGTGATCATTTATTTAATTCTATTAAATAATTAAAAACATTACCAAACATGGCATTGTACACGCTGTCGTTCTCGTGCGCGTTCGACAATACTAGATACCTCGTTCCGTTGTTGTGTTGCGTATTGTCCGCCTTAGTCACTCCTTTCGCTTGTCCATGCGTAAAGACCTGGAATTGACGAGATAAAGTGTATATATTTTGAACATAAAAGACGTCGTCTGCTGCAAAAGAAAAATCTCCCTTTTGGGAAAGGATAGTCCTTTCCTTGTCTCCAAAGTCGCAATTTCTGTTCCACGAAGTTTAGCCTTCAGAGATCAGAAATTAAGACTTGCCCATTGGATGACCGAAGTTGGTAAAGGTCATTCACCCTCAATCCAGAAAGGCCTTTCCGAAAAGCGCTTTCCTTTTTTACACAAGGACTATCTAGACCAAACTACGTTACAGTCTGAAAATACGACACTTAGAAACAAACAAAAGTTCTCACAAAATTACAATAAGTGTCGAGTAGTTATTTACGTTAATTAAATTACGGGTTAGGATGGGCTCTCCGAGCCTGGAGTAAAAAATGTGTTGCTGAAATAAACCGGGTTAATACACACAATATTTCCAAAGAGTGATCTTCTGAGTAATATCTACTTTTATAACACAAATAAGTTCAAGTTTTAATGAATTTAAATATATCTTTACTCAAGATTCGAAATCTACGTTATTATTGGAAACTCGATTAGAAACAATTAAGGATTGAGTACATTTCGAACTAGTTTGCTAGAATATTTACAGTTTTACTGAAAATTGATTATGCAGTTATACTTAGCTTTGAACAAAGGTTTCCGTACGTTAACACGTAACACTCTCACAGTTCACTTGTTAGCCACGTGTTAGCCTTCCTTTAGTTAAAAAATGACTGCCCCTTGTGTTAGCCTTACTCCGGTTCAAAAACGACTGTCTCGATTCCCGCCTTCCTTCTGCAATGCGCTGGCGCACCTTTGTGTCGGAGCAAAGCTGTAACTCTCAATTATACGTTAGTGTTATTCGGCCTTATCGCCTTTGCAATAAGCCCGTAAATCTCTTATTCTTATAACTATGCGAAAACCATCCCTTACGCGAATTATCTGTCTCGTACGCACTTGTACGTCTTTCTCGCTCTTGAATTTTTCGCGCGTCGATGCATGATGCCGCACGCTATAGCGACAACATCCCAGAACCGACCATCTGTTACTTAATCATTTCTAAGAAAGTTCGCTCGTCCCAAAATGTTCAAACGCAACAAAAAATATTGTACCTGACCTAAGCATTCCAGGCAAATGTACAAGTTTTAAATATTTTGAAACCTCGAAGTTATAACTAATTTGTTACATAATTGAAATTTATTTAGGTACACCCGTGTGGACCTGACAAAACTACGGCGCATGCCTTTGCCCTGCCCCTTCGACCCTCTGCGTAAGGGACCTATAAACACGTGGTGTGCGAAGTCTCTCTTTACGTGGCGCGCGTACCTGCTATTGCTAAATAACGCTTAATTTACCTATTACCACTTAATAAACTAAGTATGATGCTAATTAAATATCTTCCAATATCGTTAAGAAGAGTACTTATAAAAGGTGAGGAGTCCGGATTATATTTATTTCCATTTTCATTTTGAAAATAAAAGGAAAAATAAAGAAAAAGTGAGTAGACAACAACAAACTTTTAGCCCGGATGGCCAAACATCGAAACTACATTCGCCATATTAATGCTGTGAACTAACACAACACTAGTGACAGACATTATGTTCTCAATACGCGTCCGCTATGGGCGCTACTACATTTCAATACATTTATTTCATTGACGCGAACGTGATCGAGAATCTCGCAAATACTGAAACTACGTACACAATTAATTTCGATTCACAACGCAAATACTCGGAACTCCCTACTGTGTAACAGCAAATACTTAACAGGACTTGCTGTAACAGCAAAATAGCTTTCACGAAAAATTACAAGTTAAAAAACTGTGTTCGCTCTCGAAGAAAAGTCGGTAAAAAAATATTATACGAAGGTAGTAAACATGAACGTCGAGAAGCAATATCTGCCGACGGACGTTGGAATTACTTAAGGAGGCGATATAGGCTTTATCGAGTAAGTAAATACGCAGTTTTTGTGCGAATTTTATAGAAAATTATTCTTCAATTGCTATTACTTTTGTGTAGTGCATTAGGTTATTGGGTGATTTTCATTTATGATATTTAATAATAAAAAAAATTACAATGTTACTACCTATTATTCCAAAACTTGTGCAAATTATTAAAGCATAAAAATATTGTATTAAAATGGTTGTCAGACATGGTCATCGAGAAAAAAGACGAAGAAAAAATTGCTAAGTCTAGACAAAATTAGCACCAAGACTATAAGGAAAAGAACTAAAATAATGGATGTTAATGTAAAAATAAAATTGCTTTAATGTAAATTAAGTAAGCGGTCAGTCAGAACATATCTGTGGAGTGGAAAATGATAGATGGACAAAGAGATGACCGGATGGATACCCTGGGAAAACAAAAGAAAACATGGTAGATTGAGAAAGAAATGGCGAGATATCTTTACCCAACGATGTGGTCCAGACTGGATGGAGACGGCGCGAGATAGGAACAGATGTAAAGGTTTAGGGGAGGTCTACGCTGTGGAAGCGACTACTACATATACACTTAATGTAAAAATGTATCACAAGTAGTCGAAAATAAAGGCTTTTGTATTTTTATTTTATTTAAATTGTATTTGACCGTCATAAAAGTAAAATCATTTTAGTTTCTTGTTTCCTAGTGCGCTACGTAAAATTTTTGTGCTGATGACGAAAAATGTGACTATAAATCGGTTAAAACGTTAAATTTTATTTATACCAATATATACCAACGAAGCCGAAACACATGCAGTTACACTTAACGGGTTTTAATCTTTTATTATTTCTTATAACTTCTGAATTTATCATAATAGTCATAGTTGTTATGGTGACAATAAGACATTTATTAATAATATTTAAATATTATAGGTCAGGTTTTATACGATGAAGAATGTTTTAATCCATACTAATATTATAAATGCGAAAGTAACTCTTTCTGACTGTCTGACTGTACCTCTTCACGCATAAATCTGATGGAGATAGTTTGAGTCCCGAGAAAGCGCATAGGCTACTTGAAAACGTCAAGTGTAAGTCGGTTTTTTTTCTATAGTTGAGGAGTTGCCTTTAAATTCATACACCGATAACCGAATTCGGGGCGGGTCAAACCGCGGGCAAAAGCAGGTATAATATAATTACCAAGTTGTATGAACCGAGTAGTAAATATTAGAAAATAGCTTTCGGACCTATATCGCGCTCTTAATAAAATAGGTAATAAACATTTGAGAAGGCGAGTCAAGGATTCAAGGCAATTCTACTGCAAAAGATCTTTTATCTATTTCACTATTTTAGTGAAATAGATAAAAGAATTATAGTTTCGTTTATTTTTGTGATCAGATTAGGTTATTGCTCTATATCTGCTCCTACTGTGTCTGTGGAGGTGTAAAATCTGTACCGACATAAAAATTTGAATCATATATGTATCAACATGTGTAAATAAGATATCCCATCAAAACATGCCATTTTGTTATATATTTTGATTTGTAATCATGAAAAAAATTTATGAAATCTGATAATAAGAAACCTATGCCAAGTTTATTATAAGCCTAAGCCTATCTGAACAAGTTATCGATGTGTGTAAATTTCCCTTTAGAATGGTCCCATTCAAATTTGGTAAGGATCAGAGTTTTTTTTTTAATATTATAATGGGCTCGCACGGTCTTAGCAGACCATTTATGCATTTGCCAGAGTCAAAGTCAATTATATTATATCGTATCGTGGCGCGGGCGTTACCGCGCGTCCTCGTTTTCAAGTCCCAAGATTGGGCGGGAGATTTGGTGTGGATCCTCAGACATTGCGCGTCATGTCCTGCTTATTTCTTCATAATTCACTATTCATGAGCCTTCGCTGCACAATTCTTAACACGATTTCGTAAAACTTTGCTAAAATATATACATCGAAAGTCACTAAATGAATTTAGAAAAATTAAACAGAAAAAAACACCACTCCTTCTTAAGATTCGCGCCAAAACTCCAGGATCAGAGTTAGGCAAGATTTATTTTTCTAATTTAGTTTCGTTTTAGGGTTCCTTATCAGAAACCGAACTACTATCGTTCTGTTTGTCCGTCTGGACCTTTAGAAAAACATTATCTGACTTTATTATGGTAATGGAGGTACATACTATACCTTCAAAAAATCATAGTGTTATTACATTATGGTAATGGCGGTATATACTGTACATTCAGAATATCATGGAATTACTGTATGTCATCAATAGGTGTACAAACTGTATCTACAGTCACAAGAATAACCAACAGACCGATAGCTTAGAACAACGTTTCAAGAATCAAACCTAAACTGGTAGGGTTGTCTGACACATTTAGTAAATTAAATCAATAGATAGCTGATATCGATTTTTTTATCTTTATATATATAATACTAGTTCGTTATATAATTTTATTGAATTAATGTTCGATCAACATCATTATAATATTCGTAAATCATGCACCAAGTAGGTATTTAGACGATTATATGTTTTAAAGGTAAAATTAGTCTTGGTTTAAGAATAAAAATAAAAATATAAAAATGTGTATAGTATTTATAAAATTTAGACTTAATAAAATGTTTCATTTTTGGAATTTAAATAAAAAATTGTAATTAAAAAATTAGGTACAAAATCTATTTATATTGTTGGCTGTTTTAATATACAAACATTATAAACATTTTAAAAATAAGTCTTATTACTATTATTATTATTATTATTAGAATAACAGGCTTTACTAACAGAAAAAAAACATAGGATACAATAATAGTTCAAAAGCTTTAAATAAACCATGATTTTTTTGATCTTATATAGGTTCCGTTTCTTACTTTTGAGGTACGAAACGGAACCCTAAAAACTACAAATAAATGTATCTTTAGCTCCAATAGGCTCAAGAAACCTGGCCGGAAGTTCTTGCCTTGTAGAAATGTAAGAAATAACTCAAGTCAGTTACGACTTGCACTTGACCAGTGTATTTCTTGTTCTTATCAATTTTGGTTGAAAGTACCTATTAACTTCTTTTGAGAAGTTGTTATAATAGGTCCGATAATCGAAATCAATAATTTTGTGTTTTCTTTACGTTACAAGACCTGGCGAATCATTTGCAATTTAAAAGTTTTAATTAGGCACTGTGATTTTTTTCAGGTTTTTAAATACAAGGGTTCAAAAGCTAGACTTATAAGGGACCTTTTTGCTATTTGGCTATGGAACCCTAACAAAGATCTCTGATTTTATTTGTATTCAGTAGGGAGGTACCAATCATATAATTTTTAATATAATAAATTATTTATTTATGTGTATACATTAATATATGCATGTTTATATGTATCATGGTTGGGGTGTACAAAAGGGGGCGCTGAAACATTTTTTTCCCTTGCGGGGCGCAAGTTTAGTTACTCTGACCTGTATCATTATTATTGTTGGTACCTACATTTTTTAACATTAACCTGCCTATTGTATTTATTCAGCCAACTTAGGATAAAAAAATATAGGTATTTACCTGTCAAGATCTTTTGGGTATGTAAACAAGTAAATTTCCTTTTTTTTATTAGAATTGTTCATACACACAGTACATGTATTTGGCATTTCCAAAAGGCTTTGCACTAATCGATAGCAAACACTAAAAGAACTATTGTTTTAATCGCTCGCACTCGCACACGAAGCCCTGAGGTGCGCACGCTCACTGAGCCAGTTGAAACCGGTTTAGACTCGAGCGGGCGTCGGTGTCAGTGACAGGCCACGCACACATACCCGTGCTTGTAGTAGTGCTCTCGCTAGCGCCGGTTGTTTGAAGCTATCAGTCTGTTGGTTATTTAGTCTTGTGCTACAGTATTTCATGGTGATAGTACGTGGCATGCAGTATTGGACGAATTAAGCAACATGAAGAAACTAAGTAACATGACAAGCAAGCTGACAGACTGCCTGATGTTAAGCAGTTACCGTAGCCGATTAACGCTTGCAACACCAGGGTATTACTCGTGCTTTGCCGACCCTTTAGAAACCTGTCATCTTGATGAACCCCACACTGTAGTCCCTAGAGATAACCTTGGCAGGTAGCTTATTCCTTAACCTAAGGGTTCGCGGAAGGAAGCAAAAATAAGAAATTTTGCGAAACATTATCTCAAAAATTCGTAAAGCACGTGTAAACTACTCTAAATATTTATGTAAATTTTCTCATCAAGAAAATCTTTTTACAAGTCTTTAAATTTCCACAATTTTCATTTTTCTACAGATTTTGTTTACCTTTTCTCACTTTGTACCCTTATAAAAAAGTTTATCTTTAATACAATCCTCATGCTACAGACTCCTAAGCTATGGGTTTATTTACTTATCAGGGTATAATACAATTTCTTTAGTTATTTTAGGATCATTCGTTGCGTGTTACGTCTTGTTCCAATCTAGCCTCAGGCACGAAACAAAAATATTACAAAAAAGGTCCCTTTTTTCAGCTTGGATGTATATATATATATATATATATATATATATATATATATATATATACAATACATAAAGGTTTTTAGTAAGCGTGGATGGCTTAATCCTAGACATATGGAATAGCGAAAAATATTCAAAGGTGTCTCGGTTCCGGTTTTGATGACAACTAAAACTAAATTTTTACATTTTTAACCGATTTTTAATAACTCTATATTCCTAGCCAAAAATCAAACCAAAAATTTTGGAAACACATTATCTCCAGATAGTGTCACTAGTGAGAAACAAATTCTGTAAAGTAATGACATAATATGGCAAACTAAGTAAAAGAGCTAGCTCATTTTTACGAAATACCAATTTTTGTAGGGGATTATATCTAACATTTTTACATTACATTTTTATACATAATATACATAACATAAACACGTATATTGCAATTAATGACTAAACAATCTTTAGAAAATATTCTAAACGGAATCAATAATATTGTGAGGCTGAATGCAGTTCTTCATTGCGAATATGCCCTTTTCCTGCGTTGCCATATAATTATGTCATAACTTCCCAGAATCAAATTCTTATTAAGAATACTATTGCATGTTGAGCTTTTTTCCAAAATAACGGGTTCAAATCCTGGCAAGGAATATAAATTTTTCAAAGATCCAATGATGCAGTGTCAATTTACATAAAATTGGCCCCGAGACACTATTCCTTATTGTTTCGTCTATATGAATATATATATATATATATATATATATATATATATATATATATATATATATATATAAATATAACGAACGAGTTTGCAATAAACTTGGAGTTGTGCCAAGCTTAGTTTGGGCTGTTAAAAAAAAGGCAAAACCCAAGGGGTTTCATTGCTTTACTTATTCTCCCATTTTGGCGACTGGTAAACGTCAAGGTTAGTTGGTGCAACCCAGCCTATGCTACTTTAAAACCACGGAACATATGAACACTTAATAGCACCAAGTATACCTATAGCAAGGTGCCTTTTTCATCAAAATAGTAAGGAAATCGATCGGAGTGTGTGTCCGACCTACACTTCATTGAAAAGCTAACTAAATTTTTAGGTATTTTGATTTAGGAATTATTATTTGTTATTATTTGAATTATTATAATAACAATACTCTTGTTTATGTTATAATTAGGTATTTATGCACAAAGATTTCTTGAAGCATTAAGTTGTAAGACACAAAATATTTTTGTCAATTTTAACCTTGCCTTTTCCTGATGTAATGAATTGTTTGTTTCTAAACCTGACTCAGAATCCTTTTGCAAATCTTGTTAACACAACCTAACTTTACTTAATGTTCACTTTTTCTGGTTATTTAATCATAAATCATTATATTGCTTACATGATTAACTTTATTGTCATATTCTTTAACTGGTTGTCAAATCACGACACTGATTAAACCTAAAATCTACAAAATTCCAAATTTACGATGAGAAATATTATACGTATTTATGTATATGTTGCATAGACTAACAAAGCGAAAGACACGGATCAAGGTCATTTTTGTTTACCCGAATTGCAAATAGATTCAGAGTCCGGTTTAAGCTCTTACGTCTTAAAATAAACAATTACCAATTTGCCAAAAATTGTAGTCACATACTTTTGTAAGTTTAAAAGAAACCAAGATATTTCCTTCAATTGATCTTTTGAACAAAGAAAATATGCAGTCAATCTTCGCTAATGCTTCCGTAATTGGCAATCAGTTCCGCCGACTACAAACCTTTTACAATTGATGTCGTAAAAGTGAAAACGTGATCTTCTAATGAGGGTCTTGGGGAAGATTAAAGGAAATACCTAACAACAATTTGAAGGCTGCTGAAGAAAAAAAAAAAACCGCACCGAGGGTTCCGTCAAACTTATTATGATTAGATAGTTCTTCCATCATGAGAAGAAGTTTCACAGGTGTTTTTGATGTATCATTTTGCTTCTTGCAACAAAAATGACAGCATGGACTTAAAAGCTTGATTTTTTTACAACTATAAGTGACCGTAGACTTTAGTATTTGATATTAATTTCAACTTGATACCTTTCCACGTTCCTGAGAAAAAGGGTCTTGATAGACAAACGGACAACAAAGTGATCCTATTAGGGTTCTTTTTTTTTCTTTTGAGGTGCGGATCCCTAAAAATTGTGGAATTATGTATAGAATGTAGTTATGTCTTAAAAAAACTAGAACTACTTGTACAAATCACAATCTAAAGAAGTACCTATATGATTCATTGCTTAATAAAAGGTGAGTTATGATAAGGATAAATGTATAATTATTTAAATATCCGTACAGAATGACTCGTTTAGTTAAATTCAATATCACCAGTGGATTAAATGAAACAAAGTAGACAAACACTTACTTCCTAAACCCATTAACGATTTCTATAGAAAAACTTTTTTATAACTTTAAGAGTCGCTTTGTAGTATCTCTAATGTTATATTAACTTGAGCTACGATGAGCCTGGTGCGATTTAAGTTTTATCTTTTCAAACTCCCTCACTCTTTGAACAAACTTTCACGCCGTGCTTTACCTTTTTTAAATTGCATATAAGTAAACGTATATGGTGACATTTAAGTTTGTAGATGTTGCTGACTAATTCTGTTTACATAAAGTAATTCGAATCCTAACCAAATTTGGAAAACTCTTAAATATAAAGTACTAAGCTTTGTTTGCGGATTCGCCTGTGCAGAATTTTGTCATTGCCGTAGGACTTTTTAATTACATTTTCACCATAACCATTATGCATATTCATATTGTGTCAACTAAATTCCACTATTAACCTAGGTTTTCTCAATACCTACCTATAAACATATTAAATATGTTATTTTACTTTTCGATTATATTCATCTTATTATCCAGTCCCACTTTTTACAAGTCTGCCATCACAAAATGCCACCACTAAAACATTGATTGTAGAGTTGTCATTTAATTCTTTACAGAAGTGATAAACCTCATCAAGATCTTTATTACGGTTACAGCTGTCAAACTAGAAAGGGTTATATCTCCGAAACCATTGATCGTAGACTAGTCATTTCTTTACAAAAGTGATAGACTTAATCAAGATCTTTTTTTGGGTTACAGCTTTTGAGGTAAAAAGGGCTATATCTCCAAAACTATTGATTGTAGACTAGTCGTTTCTTTACTGAAGCGATAGACCTTTATTTTGGGTGATAGCTGTCAAACTTACTCTTACTCTTTACAAAAGGACTAAAAATAGTGATAAAAAAAATAGACGGCTTAACTTAAAAGCTTGTCGCTGATCTACCTACCGTTTATCAAGCAATTATAATCCACAGCACGTATCTTGAGCCCTGGCTACCACACTGCCTCCAAACATAGGTACCTAGAAATATTTTTTATACCTACAGTAGCTGCTTTCGATTTGACATAATACACTAATCGTGCACTGCATGAAATATTTATTCTAACCTGTCATACAGCGACAAGCTTTCAAGTAGAGAAGTACCTAAACGATTTACCATGAAAAACAAATGCCTATTTGTGATCACCTAGTCTAATAATATTTCTTTACATGTTCTACAAATCTATTCTTGTTTTTTGCTTTTTAGTACAAGAAAGCTTGTAATCTAAAAAAAAAATTATTTTATTTGAGTTATAACTCGTCTATCCGTCGTCGTCGGTGTAATTTTTGAAAACAGATTCTTCCTTCACATTGCCAGCATACCTAACCTTTCAGGAGAATGAAACTTGTTTCTCCGGAGGTGAACCTCAATTTTTTTTTCGGAGTAATTTCTGGGCACAAGCCTCAAAAATTGTTGGTACGAAAAACGTTTCAGCTGCTTATTTACATCAAAGCCTTTTGGCGTTTATTCAGAAATAAAAATGCACCTTACATCATGTCAATTTGTGTTTGTTTTGAGACTGGGTGTTTTCTTTATATAATATTTAAAAATAAATAAATGTGTTTGTATGTATTTACCATCGAATTAGATATCTATCGTTGATTTAAAAAAAAAGTATTTGTATCCATTGTCTGGTATTCCTATGAATTACATGGCTTATACTATTACAAGCTTTGCTTAGTTTGGGATCAGTTTTTTTTATGCCAACAACAAACAAGTTGACGGTTCGCCTGATGGTAAGCGGTAACCGCAGCCTATGGACGCTTGCAACACGGGTTGCCGACTACGAAATCTAATAACTTAATAACCCCATATTGTAGCCTTAAGAGAAAACTTTTCTCAGAACAGCCCATTGTACAAGCGAATGAATGTACACAGGGAAGTTAACTATTTCCTCAGACTTAAAGGTTTTATTACTGATCAAAAAAAGTAGAATTCCTTAGACAATGAGGAACACACCTTAATCATAAACAGAGCAAGTTGCTAGTTGAAAGATTTCAATAGCCTACACGAAAATGTAGGGTCTTTATAAATTATAAATCAATTATAAAAAAAAAACCTAAATTTATTTGTGATCAAATAAATCCATTGATTACGTGAGATAAAAATGGGGGAGTGGGAGGGTTCTAGCAAAACCTCACCATAAGTTTGGTCATTTAAAATCTTACGTCAATTTTGTTTAGTTAGGGAAGGTGCACGACGTAGGGGAGAGTGTGTATGAAAGAGCCGGTCAAATTTATGCAGAAAAATACAACATATCTATTTTATCAACTTACTTGATTACACTTCTTCTTCTTCTTAAAAATACATATGTAAACTCAAAAAAAAATACTTTTTGACTTCCAATCTTTGCAGTCCTACGACGCCATTTATTTTCACCGCACTATTAATATTTTGTGAGTAATAGTTAACCAGTATTGACATATAATAGCAAAATTATCCTAAGATAGAATATCGGTAAGTTAAAAAAAACAAATCGGCTCTTTCATACACACACTCTCCTATTATTTTTTCCTTTGTACTATCAGTACATTGATGCTTATATAGATAGTTTAAATTATCAAAAATACTTCACGTAATTAATGAATATCCCCTAAGATTGTGGAATCAACTCCTTGCCAAGGTTTTCTCAAGGGACTATAGAGCAGTAAGGGGTTCTTCAAGAAAGAAGTGATTTTTTGAAGGGTTGGCAACGCGCGGGTAGTGCCACAATATTGCAATGGTGACCTCTTAACATCAGGCGAACTGTAAGCTTATCTGCTATCTATAACATAAGAAATTATACAAATAAAACGGATTAGGGATTTATGTTGTAGACAGATTTTCTTTCGTCTATTTTAAACGACGTAAATGTTATTTTTCCAATATTAGTTTCTTAGTCTGTTAACAGCCTCTGTTAAGCTTACCGCACGGAGCAAATATAGGCGTTTGGCAAAAATTCAAAGAATACAAGTAAGAAAGAAAAATTAAGCCCCAAAGTAAAAAAGCAAAGTATTTTCGAAGCTTAATTTTTTTGGTCGACGCAAAAAGGTTTAAAAGGCGTGAAAAATGTAGATAACAAATTAATTTTCGACCTCGTCTTCAAACACAAAGCTATAGTTCAGAGAGTTGATTATGAAATGTTTTGAGTGCTCTAGGCTCGACGATTCGAAAGCAAATTGTATATTATTTTTTAAAAGAAAACTACTTTAGTTTAAGGTACTATATTACTATAATTAAACTTTTTACAATATAATAATTGACTTTTAACTTCCTTATAAAGGTCAGTTCGGCCTGAGCACTACCTACGGATACCTTTGGGGAGTATATTCCAGAGTTGTGTAGCCTGAATTGTAAAGGAATGCGAGAAGAAAAAAAAAACTTATGTGCTCTGGAAAGCACGAACCGAACAATCGTGAATAGAACCGTGGTATTGAAATGTAAACTTTAAGGATTCTGGATATTTAGAACAAATTAAAATGGAAAAGGGAGTGCAAAGTATTCTTATGTATCTACGTTACCGCATTGGTATCATTGAGTTCATTTCATTATCGTTTTAGTTGATTGTCATATTTTCTGAGGTAGAAAATATAACAGCTGTAGTTATTAAGAAGTCGATCTAATTTTTTACGAAGATCAGAGTTTCACTGTAATCAATAAGAGAAAATATAAGAGCCTCTATAAGTAAGAGCTTTGAATTCGTTTGCAGAAAATTCCAAAATTTGCAAAAAATGCAAAAGAGTTGCAATATTGGATTATCACTAAATGAAATTGGAGAAACAAGTTGAAAATCCCAAACTTACAAGTCTAAGAAGATACTTTGCCTCTCTGCGTGTGTTCTACCACTTGTATTATGGGATGTGTTCTGAGGAATAATAAAATTATTTGAAATGATGCCTAAGGCTACTTTCTACCAACGCACCGCTTTTTATCAGCAAGAAATTTATCCTTATTCCACCTAAATGTTCACGTACAATGCGATTTCAGAGAAACTTCCTCCCGAGAACGCTAAGCTTTAGGTGAAACACAACATGTGAGTACCCTAAAAGCTAATAATACCCATTGGCTGCATTGGCAAGTTAGTCCTATGCTCACCTACTGTGCACCGAGCATAGTTGCGGCATTGGGTGGTCGTCAGTTAAATCCTATCCCTAATTGACGGAGGCATCTGTCCATCTGACTATTAATTTAAACTGAGTTATCTATTCAATCTGAAGATCACAGTCACTCGACCTATAATTCAACCTTTGCCCAACAGTAAAGAACGTCCCTTCATTTTCATATAGCAATGTTAAATGTCAAAAACGCCTCATATTTTTATATTATAGCACAATTTCATATGAGATAATTTGCAGCTTTTGAAAACACTTTACTTTTATTACTACAATAAAAGATGTTTAATAGAAACTTTCATTCGTCGCACTCGTATTATATTGTATTTATTCCTTGATGCCATCTCGTATATCACCATTCTACTCGAAAGCCAGAGTGCAAATGGCTAAAAATGTGATATTATAAACATATTTCGTAAGCTGTTAATAGCTTTAATACATTTTAGAAAGCAGGATTGAAATTGGTCTGAAGTAGCTGATGGATAATTATTTTGGCACGAATGGTAGTTTAGGCAAAGGGTAGACGTAAGCTTTACTCCATGCGTTTGAATTTTTTTCCAATAATCAGAAAGAAGTTAATTATGTGAGTAAAAATTGGGAGATCAGAATTTATTATGTAGGAAATAATACATATACACACAAAACATAACACATCATCCACAACACAACTCACTTTTTGCATCTCTAAATAATAAAAGGCTAAGGTCAGCGTAAGTCTTATTTCTAAAAGGTCGCATCCCATTTTCAACTCCCTCCGCCGACGTATTACGTATTACGCTACGAAACGTGATCAGTAAAAGTTCAATTGTTTTTTAGGAATCAAGTTCTCATTAACATAAATATAAGGATCTATATTTTGAAAAATGTCGGTGAGCAAGAATATCTTTTTCTTTGAGCAGAGTAAAAATAAACGAGGTACCTACGCTTCTCCTTGTTTGTTTTCTCGCTGCTTTTTGCTAAAACAAACGTTACTCAATTCGACGGAAACTCAACTGAGCCGAAATAATGGTGTATCATTAAGCAACAGAAAATTTTAACCTATTTTCTTCTATTTCCTTTTTGTTCTATCAACATTTTCCGTGGTCTTGCTAGGCTAGATTTTGCTAAGGCAAAGATAATTTTTATTAATAAATGGCAAGGCAATTCTAAATGTCCTAGACATTTTTTTCGTAGTAATAAATTAAAAAAATTAAAAGTCATTATTTAATCTTGGATGGACCAGGAAATCGCAGATGCATTTGAAAATTTCTTTTCAATCATTAAGTTCCTTAATTCAGTACCCGCTTTAGTTAAAAGTAATAGTTAAATTTTACTTATGTTTAATATAATGATATAGTGAAAACATTCAAATCATTAAAAATAAAAAGTGCTTCTGATCTTCATGGTAGGTACATCTGTGTTAAAATAATCAATTTAATGTAGTTGCTAAAATAATATCTTTATTGATGCATAAACAACGCCATAGAATAGAACTTCCATGCTAACATCTTTTTTCTTACTTTTTCCGCTTTTTAATATTCTGCAGCGGATTTAAGGTGTGAGTGATATTTTTTAAAAATAATTTCGGTCATTAGGCATATATATATACACTACAGTATTTTCATTAAAATAAAATAATTATTTGTGCAAACTCATAACCCTTATAACCTTTATCACCGTCTATTCCATATAAATCAGATGGTTATGCTTTTCAACTAAGGAGATGGTAAATAATTATTTTTTAATAATTTAAGGTTAGCTAAGAAATCCTTGTAAGCGGTGTTCTATAAGTTATCCGTTTTTTAAATATTTACTAAACACTTTTTGTTAATACGGTTACGTACAGATTTATACAGTTATATTATTAAAAATCACAAGTTTATGAATAAAGGCGCACTTATCTCAATATGCGATTCCTTTCCAGTGAAACTCTTGGGTGTGTGAAGTAAATTTGGTGAGTAATCAATCATTACAAACCTTCCAATCTTCTCCTCTTATATTTTGTTCCTTTACTACACACATTGTAACTAGTACAATCGAAGTTTTATTGGAGTTGCTTGAGTGTGTCATGCTCTCTCAAAGTGTCTCTGCGGTGGTGGCGTGTGAGTCGGGTCGTTACGTTCCCTAAAACATGGTTGAGCGAAGCGATGGCTGATTCATGTGTCATACTCGTTAACGGGTGCCGCCTCTGGAGGCTGGTCTGCTCGTGCAAACTTCTTTATATTCTTAGTATTTAGTCTTACTTTTTTGTTTTGTTTAGTAATACTGTAAGACATTGATTATTTCTTAGTGATGAATACATAAACAGTCTTTTGTTTATTTTAGATACTTTTTTATGTTGTGCTTTATTTTTCATGTTTTTTTATGTTTGTAATGGAAAGTGTCCTTTTATGATAGGGAGGGCATTTTCCAATATTTGAATTGGACGCTGTAAGAGAATGGGAGAAAAGAAATGCCCTTGCTGAGTTTCTTGCCGGTTCTTCTCAGTACAAGGTCTCCCGCCCTGTAGACTAACGAACCGATGGCGTAGTGACATTCATAAGTGCTCAATTATTGTAGCCTAAACTGAATAAATTATATTGAATTTGAATTTGAATTTGATCTGTAGTGTCTTAACATTTAATTCCATAAATTAACGTAAATATGAACATTATGTAATATACCTACACAAAATTCTTCTATTTTATATAAGTATAGTATATTAATAAAATACTTATGAATACAATAATAAACTTATTTAATTAACAATAATCACGGCTAGACACTTCGCTTTGTGATAAAAAATGACATTATTTAAAGTTTAATGAATTTCAATACCTAATGTTTTTTTTAATTTATTTTTAAAAACAGAAATTGGAGTTGTAACGGCAGAGGAATTACCATAAAAATTAGTGGTATGTGAAGGGATTGGTAACGTACGTTCTTCCTTTGACTGAAGAAACATATTATGTAATTTAATTTCGTAAATAAATAAAAATGTGAACGCGATAAACAGTAAAAAAACTTTCGGAGAAAGGAAAAAAAAACATCAGATGAAACTTCAATAGCAAAGGACAATATTTAAAATATAAGGCATAAGTTTAATGTTTTAAGAGAGAACGAAAATATAAATTGTAGCAATATTTTTATTATTTACTTATAAAGAAAAAAGAAGAAAAACGGTTTTCTCTAAGGACTACAGTATGGGGTTCTTCAAGATAGAAGTTATTGGATTTTTGATGGGTCGGCAACGCGCGAGTAATAGTGCTGTTGTGCAAGCGTACATTAGCTACGGTGATCGCTTACCATCAGGCGGACCGTAAGCTTGTTTGCCACCTCAATGGTATAAAAATAAAATTAAGAAACATAAGGTATTACGCTAACTCAAGTTAACTGTAGTTATATTGTATTTGTAGTTATTTTGTTATCTTTTCTAGTTATATAAATCCGGCTGGTACTGCCAGATATTAGCAGGTTAAAAAAAAACTCGTCAGCTTTATAATATATAGATTCCTATAGACATAGTACACTGCGCTATATGTGGTCCTAAACTAAGCAAGGCTTGTGCCATTTGGGTACCTATCACGAAATTATTTTATATTTTTTTCTTAATACATACATATTACACAAAGAAAACATTTAGATTTAACACAAACACAAATGTTGGTCACAGAAATAGAAAAGTTTACTCTGCGCGGAAATCGAACCTACGCCCTCGGTTTAACAAGCAGGATTACTCCCAACTTCGCACCAATAAATACAAATTTAAACAAGGTTATGTGCCACTTAGGTAGAAACTAAACAGTACAACAGGCACCAGCAGCATGGTACAGCTACAGACCTTGTCTAGGTAATTTGTAAAGCATAAATACAAGGCTTTCTAGACAAAGAATGACCAAGTTATTCCGCCAAATCACATTTATATTATAAAAATATAAAAATCTTTTTTTTTTTCTTTTGTTTATTATGTCGTAGATATTTTTTTAATTTATCTTAGCCTTCTAATAAAAAAAATATTTTTAGAAGAAAACGTTTTCGTCTTGAAGTAACAACAAACCTTTCTAAATGTATTACGCCGCCGTATCCTTAATGCACTTTACCAATACAAGAGATAGGAAAAAAGAAACATAGGCCCAACAATAAATTGTCTGAAGAGATTTTGTTTCTAGGGATATTCGATAAAAAAAGCCCTTTCATTCTTGCCAAAGTGTTTTTGCGAAGTAAATACATATTTTCTTTATTCTTGAAACCTTTGAGATTTCGTTCGCTTTGTCAAAATACAATATTTATCTCGTATGTTTTTCTGGTTCTACGAAAGTAATAAAGGGGGATTTATTTGGA
Source organism: Apoda limacodes (assembly GCA_946406115.1). NCBI lineage: Eukaryota > Metazoa > Arthropoda > Insecta > Lepidoptera > Limacodidae > Apoda > Apoda limacodes. Next base: position 8,936,222 of record OX291554.1, read on the forward strand.
TCTGTTATGAGGTATCGAAATATCAAAAGACCTTGTCTTTTAATCCTTTCAGAAATCTACATCAGCACAATTCTTCATATTTTTGTTTTCGTGGTTACCACTCTTAAATAAAACGGGTGAAAAAGAAAACGGAAAAAATAGACTCCTAAACCTGGGCACCGAACTGTAAAGGAATAAAATAACATTTTAACAAAACAGTTTAACAGAACATCGAGCTAGGTATATAGGTAACTACGTGTTTTCTTACCTATTATAATTTATCCTTTCTTCGTGTTATCTTCATCGCTGGGTTTTAGGCGCTACATGTCCTATAACCAAACCTTTCGCTTCTGCCCCGCGACGTTAATTACCCAGCAACAAAAAAATAGGGTACGTGTTTTCTTCGCTTTGTAGTTGGAATGGGGGTGGCTCAGACTTTCCATTCACACATCATTTCTCCTGTGGGATATTGCTCTAGAACTTAGTCAGTCTTCAAACACAGGTGCGTAAAAAGGCGAGCTACGTCCGGGTTACCGCTATGAGATATATTATAAATATGACAATGTAGGAAGGTATTTTGAGGATAAGGTAAAATACATTAAAGTCTGATGTAAGTTTTAAAGAATGATACGAAAAGTCTATAATCTACTACCGCTTCAGAATTAAGGTGGCGTTCTAGATTGAAGAAACGGTGAAAGAAACTCTCTAGTGATAGCTCTTTTAAATGTTTTATTAGAATGACAATATTATCACAATTTCTAATACACAACTGAGCCAGCGCTATAGAGCCAAACCCTTTTATACGCAATAATAAACAAGAAGTCGGTCAGGTGGGGCGGTGCAGGTCGCACACCGGTATCACGCCATTTATGTTTACATTATACCAAAACTGTTTTATTAATTAATGAAAATAAACAATCATTATTTATGTATTTTATTTATGTATTATACATTTCTTTTTATTAAAAATATTCATCCAAAGCACAATAATCTATCAAACGCATAGATAAGAGTGTGGCCGCCGGATCTACGCGCACCCACAATATAGACAGGTCCCTGTCATCAAGGCTATGAAGGCAGCGACAGCAGATATCCTCCCGGACGAACATATAAACACCGACACGACTCACAAAATTGTGCTCGAGTTTGTAGACGGGATAATGTAGGTATCATGGTTCGGCCGGGCAGGCTATCCGTTGGGAAAAGAATGGTCGGCTGAGCAGCCTCGAGATGGTGATGGACTGCCTTAAGATTTTCGTAAATACCCCTAATATTGCAAAAAACCACGTTAATGTGAATGGAGTAGCCGCTGTAAAAACACTTTTTCTTTTATTTTTCCTGAACTTTCCGTTTGAAAACAGTAACTAAGACTAGATATGAGGATTTTCTGCACAGATAGCTCGGAGGACAAAAAGGTGCGGTACTAGAACTGTTAAAGCTCAGCAGGCCTCTGATCCCTTTCTGTTGCAGAAGCCAGGTCCACCCCGGCGACCTTCTCCAGCACGATTACTACTTTTGAGACTAAACATAGGTTGGCGGTTTAGCCTCACATGACGGAGATTAGATGATCTCTGAGTTCAATCTGCGGGCGGCCAGGGTCAGCCGTTTCACCAGGTCTCCCTGACCGCCGTACCAACACGCTCCGTCTACACCAAGCAATGACAGCAACAAGCACCACCGGTCCTCCGCTGTCCATGCAGCGAATCCTCAGCAGCTCTGGCAACCTTAGTCACTGCCAGGAACACGACACTACTTAATGATTTCTGTAAGGTGGAGGTATGTCCCCAGTTCGGGCCGCTCATTCGAGCAATTTCTCGTTATGCCCCGCTTTAATCGTTCGGGTGGCTTCTTCGAGCGTGTCACGTTGAGCCAAGGTGACATATTAAATAATAAAAAATGAGTTAAGAAAGAAATAATTATATTAATAAAGGTAAGTTGAGGTAAGTAATAATGACTATATCGAATTAGAAGGGTCGGGGTTCTTTACTCTGACTACCAATGGTCTTCGAATTGCATCGCGGATTGTCTACTTAAGTGTAGAATGATAGGCTTCCCTGCGGGTCGAAGTTCACCAAGGCGGCGGCAGCAGGGTAAGATAGAAGTCGCCTGCCGGTAGACTGCAGGCGTCAAGAGGGAGTTCTAGTGGTTGTATTCACCGGCTTCGTTAGAAGTATTGAAAAAACCCCTATAGTTTTGGGGTTTTTCACTAGTAAGTATTTAGAACTACTTTAAGAAGAAATTTAGTATAAGGTAGAAAATATTATCTTTAGTACAAAATGTAAGTCGCATATCTTGCCGATAGCTGGTAAGGTGTCAGTGTGGTCGAGGAAGCTAGACCGAGCGGCGCGCGCACGAAACTCGACAAACCGGTTCAGAGGTAGCCGGGCGATGACGATTAGGTGATTAGATATCTACTAATAGAATTTATTTATTTGTCCTTTATAAGTTTTGACAGTTTTATTCTACGTTTAATGTGTATTATTTATTTGTTAGTGAGTATTATTAAATTTATTTTTGTATTTTAGCATAAATTGTTATATTGTTTAGATATAGAAAATATAAACTAGATTTAAGTGTTAAGAACTAATTAGCTTAAGTTTTAATATTATTAAGGGTTTATAATTAAATTTATTAAGTTTTATTTTTATTAAATATTTTATTTACTCCGAAGTTTTAACGTAAGCGTTACAAGCGGGTACTCGCTGTGCTCTGCCTCTCCTACCTATTTGAAACTCAAACTAAATTATTAAATAATAAAAAATCAGTAACCAGAGTCTAAAGACGAAATTTAATGAAATTGTGGAAATATTATAAATAAGTAGATAACCTTGTCTAGACTTTGCCAATAAAGATATCCAATCCTTAAACCAGTCTGGTAAAAATGCGTTGCTTAATGTAATGATACTTCATTATTTTGCTTCAGTTGAGCTTCTGCCTAATTGAGTACCTATCGTTAATTTTACGAAGAATTGGCAAGTAAGCAAAAATGTGAGCGAAAATTTGGATGATTTCTTTTTGTAATCGAGTGATACCATACTTTACATACCTACATATAATAAAACTATAAGATGACAATTTTTTACATTGATTATCAATTTGAAAAAAAAAAAAGTTTACAGAAAATCAACAAGATTACCAAAATCAATAGATATTAATTTTTTTCTGTTTGTTTTTTTCGCATAACATGTAGGTAAAGTATATTAATATTTTTATTAGATAAAATACATTTTGTTTAGATCGATAATTTTAGATAAACTGTCAGAGTCTTGTGAAATATAATAATATGCCGTAAAGAAGTTTGGACATCCTACATCATTCTATTTGACATGGGTTTGTTAGTCTGAAGGTTCGTTATTAATTATGGACACTGTAGTTTAAGTCAATCACTAGAATAATGGGAACATCTCAATAACTTATAAAAATATGTACATTTTATCTCATAATAAAATAAATTCACTATTTTAAGAATTATTAAATTCGGGAGCAATTTTATTTTATAGGATATAGGTATTATAATAATTAATTCTAAAAATCTAAATTTGGTTATGGGCATGGGATTGATGAGAGGATTGGATGGGAGTGATTAGTTTTTTTTTTTTTTTTTTTTTTTTTTTATACCACTAAGGTGGCAAACAAGCCTACGGTCCGCCTGATGGTAAGCGGTCACCGTAGCCTATGGACGCTTGCAACACCAAGGGCATCACTCGCGCGTTGCCGACCCTTCAGAAATCTAATAACTTCTTTTTTGAAGAACCCCATACTGTAGTCCAAATTAGTGCAAATTCTCGGTAAGCTGAAGTGAATTATGGAGCTTATTGGAAAAAGTCTCGAGTCTACGCAAGAAGTACTTGCATACTTGCAATTTGCATACATTTTCCTCTCGTTTGGCGTATACTGAAAACTGTTTCCAATAAACTAAATATTGTAGTAAAAGGCCCATTTAAGACTCCAGTCTTTCAGTAATTGTTGTCTTTAATCTCTTAGTTATCAATCTGCTATTTTATAACTTTGTGATATAATTGTTATTTGTCCTCCAATCTAAAATATATTTTTGTCACAAAAAAATAAACTCTAATTAAGTTCAACATCGTCGATTTTAGCTTATCACTCTAAAAATAAATGTACATAATATTCTCTTTTTTTTAATAATTCTGTGATAAAATCTTATAGTAATGTATATATACATTTTATTAAGAGCGATAAGCTAAAATTATATGCGTATAAGGGGGCTCTCCTAATTAGCGAATCCAATAAAACCAAACAAACAAGTGGGTACTATACCAAAGAGTATCTTTTCGCAAATAAGTACAATGATAACTAATATCTCAAGGGTTTCGGCAGATGAGAAAAGATTTATGTACTCTACAAAAACAATATAAGGAAGGGCTATTTTATTCTAAAGATAGAAATCTCTCCAGACAATTTATCGCTGAGAATCTTTCCATGTATACCCTTAATCGGGAAGACTTTAAAGAAGCCGGAATCATTTGTATAAAACATGTTTTTAAAAAGGCCTTAATAGACACATAGATTTCTTTTGTTTTCAATATACACGGTTAATATCACTGTTAAATATAATGTTTCTTTTATGAAGGTTTACAAAATTAGCAATACGAGGATTTGCTGATCAAATATTAAATTGAAAAAATATTTTTTTTTCTTAAAATAAAGAAACTATAACATCATTATGCTTAAGCTTGTAGGACTGCCTCGTTGCACTTTATGAATATATATTATACTAGCTTATACCCGCGACTTTGTCTACGTGGACTTTTAAAAAAAAGAATTATGTTGTTATATATAAAAATTTCAAAATTTTCATACCCTGTTTTTGGGAATTATTTTCCAACAATAGTAAAACACGTCAATCTTAATTTTCAACATCAATGCAAATACTAATATTTATGCTATAGTGTAGTATCTTTTTTATCAGCATACTTTTAATTTTTGTTTGTGTTCGTAAATTACGTAAATGGTAGTACGGAACCCACAGTGCGTGAGTTCGACTCGCACTTGGCTGATTTTTTTATGGCACCCATCAATAGAGGGAAAAATTGGCAATCAAACTATATAGTTTAAATATATTTCGGTGTCTATAATTCATATTACAGCTGACAAATATATATAGTTACCTTCTACTTTCTTGTTACGTATACACAATAACGTCTGAATTTTTATTTTAGGAATGCATAGTAAGATACAAATTATAAAAAAAAATGTCATACATTGTCACGTAAAATGTAAATGATAAATTAAATGACAATATAAAAAAATACATACCTAACTTTTTAATAGCCAATATTAAGCTTGAGTTAGTGACATAATTTATTTTAGTTTTAAGTGTTTTTATTTGGACTTTTTTTAAAGTTTTATCGAGAATTTAATTCTAACCAGACATAATCTACTGTTAATAAAGAAAGACGTTTGAATTTAATTTTAATTTTAATGTAAATAAACAAATATTGGACTTGTACATTAACGTCATTAAATTCTCTTACCAAATTGAATACTATTTGACACAGATATTGAATGACCGCTTGCAAAGGTGCTGAAGAAAACATCGTGGAAGAAAATGAGTTCGTGAAATTATTACTGCCGCAATACGACTCATTAAAATTTTATTGCTTTTTAACTTTGGTGGGTAAGTGTGCGTAATAAACCTTTTAATATTTTCTTTGTTTTTATGTAAATATTGCGAGATCTTACTAAGGGCTTTAAAGAAGGTTAGTTATTGCATTGTACAAAATGTCTTTCATTTCCCCTTTTTAAAGAAAAATAATCAAAAATATTATTTTATTCCTTTTGGCCAATCCTATTTTACTTCTTTGTTTGGGTAGTTGGAACTGGCTTTGGGGTTATATTATTGTGTCCCAGGTATTTTATTTTACCGTTTCTCTCTTAACATGTGATAATTGTTTTGTTTATTGCTTAGAAAACTCCAACATAAAATTGTATGGGGGTTCACTAAAGACTCTCTGTTAAATTTTGTCAAAAACGATGCAATGATGGTGGTTATAATTACTGTGACATACGGAAAGATGAGCATAAAGAAACTATAAGGTTACCGTTTTTGCCATTTGGCTACAGAACCCTAAAAAGTATTGGGTGAAATTATTTTATCATGTCGTAAATAAAGAAAAAAAGTTTGGACGTCAATGACTTCTAGATAGTGCCCTGAGGCTAGCAATCCCGCATTGGTGGCAAACGGTGAAGTCAGCTTAAGTATGTCATTCCCCCGGGGTGTGGGCTGATGACACAAACGAAAAGATTGCTTGAATATTAACATAGCTTTGTCACATTAATTGTAGGCATCATCATAAAATAAGTTAATGATTAATTTAATGTTATGTATATATATAAAATAAATCCTTGTTTCTCTTGGACACGCCACTGCTTCGGAACGAATGCACCAAATTGAATAATTCTTTTTTTGTAGTGTTGGTTATTGTTAAGGCAAGGTTTTTAAGAAAGAAAAACGGGTCAAGTATGAGTAGGACTCACGCACTAAGGGTAAACCAATTGTAACGAAATTTTGGTAAGTTCTGGAGTAGTACAACCCTTTTACAACCGATGGCGCCCCGGTTGTTTTTAAAAAGAGAAACAACGTTCGCTGGATCAGCTAGTTTCAGATAGATACCTAACTGGCTATATTACATATATTTTTATTTTAATAATATAAGACCAGAAATAGAATTGTCAGGGTTTATTTATTAAAATAATTTTATGTTCATCTATTTTATCTATACCGTTTTTTCTTACTTGTCTTATTTTGTAAACTTAAAATCGAGGAAACTATGATTTAGGCTCAAAATATGAAAAAGATGCAATGCACAATCAGATAAAAATAGAGATATTAAACTATATTCTACCAACTGGCATTTCTCTTCTAACAGAACACTATTACCAGAAAGACTTAAGTATAAAAAAAGGTATTACAACGGCATTTAAGACAAAGGTCATTACTCTTTCGGGAAACATGAATTTAACAGCTGATTTTAGGGTTGTCACTTAAAAAAAATGTATTTCTATAAAGTTTAGAATTTAAATCCTAACCATTTAAGACAGTAAATGATAACACACTCATAAACAATATTTTGGATCCCCGCTTAGTATCCCTATTGTGTAACACCCGGTGTTATGAAGTTCAAGAAATTTAGAAAAACACGGTTACATTTCTCAGTGTGATTGATTTGACTTGTTAAACAAAATGAGCCTAAAGTCAAAGGGTTTACAAGTAACCATTAAAGATTTCCACAATCCACCTCCAGGATGGATCCTTAGTCCAAGTGTGCGTACTCGACTTGTTTAAACTAACCAAATGAACCCAAACTTAAGAGTCCAACTATCCTGAGCAGGTCGATAGAACCATATTATTATTGTAAAAAGTTGTTGATATTCGACTTGGAGGAAGGTGGCTTATGTCCTGCAGTGGCGCAATATAAACTGTTATGGTGATGACGAAATTCGACTTCCAAGATTTGTTTACAAACATATATAGGTAGTTAATTAATTTTCAGAGCCTGTTAACGTTAAATAGCTTATTTAGTTTGCCAATAGTCAGATAAGAGACCATGTTTTCATACCGTAAGTCAATACGTGTCGTCTCTGGCAACACTTATGGATAAATAGGCAGAAGAAATATGGAGAAATATTGCATTTTAACTGCAATATTTATCCTAGATTTAATCGGGACTAGTATCTATGTTCCGAACATCATCCGTCTGAATAACTCACTTAGATTAAGTGGAGTAATAGATAGAATAGGACCTTTTTATAGTACCCGCACGGTACGCAATGGGGCCTATTGTCCTTTGACTTTTGTGTAATCTGGCTAGCTGTGCAAGACATATAATTTAAGTCGTAATAAGTGATGATTTGAGATAGTTTTTAATAATTATAAATAAAAGATTTTATTTTTATTTTATTTTTATTACATCACAGAATATTTCTTGTTTACCGTTTTTAAATATAGTAAGTTTACTTTTAGTCGCAATTAAATAAAAAAAAATAGTTTTGTTTTGATTAAATTAACGGAAAAATGGGACAATTAAAGCATCTTAATTAAGAAAACAAAGGCTTATTACTAAAACACTGACATCACATTAAAATGAAACCTTTTAGGGTAATATGTAATATGCACTGAACCAATTTATGTATATAGTTACTATTTCTCTGTAGTCAATGTTTTGAAAGTGCGATTATTCCATGTGACTAAAATCTTATCACATATCGGACCCATTTTGATGAAAATGAAAAATGTTCAGTCTCTTTGAAAAATATGAACGCTATTAAGAAGAAGTTAATTAACCTGTTAATTTAAATTTATTTTAATATTTTTCATAGAACTATAGCAAAAAAAAATTTACTAATCACAAAATCGGCTTAACTGTAAGATGGCCGACTTTTTTGCAATAGTTTTATGAATATTACAAAAAAAATAATGTCAATAGCTCAATATACTTATACTTAATAGTTTTCATATCTTTAAAGAGACTGGACGTTTTTTATTATCATCAAAATAAGTAGGTCCGATATGTGATAAGATTTTTGTCACATCGCATGATCGCACTTTTAAAACATTTACTACACAGAAATAGTAATTATTTTCAGATATTGGTTCAGCACATATTTACAATAAAAGGTTTAATTTTAATGTGATGTCAGTTTTTTTAGTAATAAACTTTTTGTTTTCTTAATTAAGATGCTTAGATTGTTCCATTTTTTCGATTTTTTGATTCAAACAATACTTTTTAGTAAATTACAACAGAAAGTAATGGCAAACTAGAAGTATTCTGCCATGTAATAAAAAGAAAATAGAATTTTTTATAAATATAAAAAAGTAGTAACTATTTGAAATCAGTTGTAACGACTAAAATCATATTTTATTTCTATGCAATAAAAGTTGAGCAGAAAAGATATATCATAAAAGCTGAAACCGTATACTTTATTAAATATCATCAAACAGTATATCGTTAAACAATAAATCACTGCTTATCGTAAAATAAGAATATTAATCGGAATCGGAGCCACGGAAAATTAAAGGAAACTGCGACGTTGTGAAAAATTGCGTCGTAAAAAGTAATTTCGAATAAATCGTCGCGACGGAAGGTGCGCTACAATACTTATAAAGCCAAAAGTTATGTATTCTACTTTAATTTATTGCAACTGCGTGTCTACGATAATATTTTTTATTTTTTTTATTTTATTAATTCATACAAAAAGGCTTAATTATTAAACATAGTGTTCTGCCAAACTGCTGGGCAGTTTGTCGGCAGCAATTCTCTCTTATCACATTATCACGTAGAGACCGTGCAGATGACATATTAGGCGTACACTAAATATAAGGTAAGTACTAAGTATGTCTTATAACTATCTATATACTTATATCTATGAATATAAATATGTATAAATATTTAAGAAAATACATACAAAAAAAAGGACTAAATGGAGATAGATATTCCAACATTGACACACGTTACTTGTATGAGCACAAATAGTTTCCCCTCTCAGAAAAAAAAAATCTTTAGTTAGGTATGTAAGAAGGTACTTAAATATTATAAAAACTAAATTATTTCACTAAGTAAGTAACAAGATATTACCAATAAATACGAGTTTAGCATATTAACATCAATATGCACCGCGTACAATTTGTTCTGTAGTTTAATTGATATTATACAATTTAATTGAATCTTAGTCTATAATCGCGTTTTGTTGACTGCTTCAATGCGTTCATGTCATAATCCTGCCAAGTTAAAAAGCCATAAATTATGTATAACACAGTACAAATCATGGTTCATTCTCTTTGGTAGGATTACCGCATTATGTATATTATGTCGGTCAACAAAACGCCACTAATATCGTTGATCTTGGCATGACACTAAAAAATGTCAACTAACACATACCTACGTCTTATTAGTAATAGATTAATGTAGTTATACTTATGATCAATGGAGTTCAATGCATATACTTACAAATAAACTTATTACTTACTTATGTATTTATTTACTGTTAAGTAAATTCTAGTCCAGATTTGAGATGCTCAACAATTTTATAAAATACTTATAACTATTTGTTAGATATTTAAATGTTTATCTTAGTTTGTTGAGGTCAGCAATAATCGGCTAATTATAGGTCGGTAGGTAGTTTAACCTTTCATATAAGACGAACCATTTTTATGATTGTTTTAAAATCAATACTAATTACGTATTTAAATTGTGTAGTTAAGTATTTAAAGTTAAAACTTATATACTATAAAAATACAAGGAATAAAAAAAAAGGAAAAAACTATGTTTATGTATCCATATAACAATAAATATTAATATTTTTATTTTCTTAAATCGTGTTTTATTTTTGGAAGATGTTACATTAAAAAAAATACATAGCCGTTATTTAAAAATATAAAAAAATGAATATTATATGAAAAAAAAGAAAAAAAGAAAGCTCTTTAGAGGTGTGTTTCAATAATATTTTTTTAAATAATATTTTTGAGTTTGGCTTAGGTTCGGGTTATCACTATAAACTGTTTTCAGCAATATTCAAAACAAGATTATTATGGACAGAGGGACAGGTAGTGTTTGACCAATAAAGTTTTAAGTTGGTTTTTTGATTTACAGTTATAATATTTTTGCTTTAGTTCCATCGACATGTCATTGATTAAAGTAGGTATTATCCAATTCTTGGTCCTCATACCATAATAATTACTTACTTTTGGTACATTTAATTTACTTTTACGTGACAGGCGGGCTGGATAATTATGTACTCTTTTTGCCAAATTTATTTTGTTATTATATTGTTCAAGTAAGATCAATACCTATATACCTTAATTAATAATACCTTCAGTTTCATATCGATAGGTATAATTTTACATATTTAAATAATTTTGTGTAGTCCTTGTTGAGTTTTGTTTTTATGTTCGTGGTTACTAACAGTTTTAATAATCTTATCTGTAATGTTTTAACTTTCTCTTTATGTGCATCAAAGGTTAGGCCATAGCTACCCAACCCGTAACAAATTTTTGCCTCGTCTAAAGAGAGATACAGCATGTATAAAATTTTCTTGCATACTGAAGTTTTTAAATTTTGCAGCACATACTGTATCTACATGCAAATTCCAGGTAAAATGATTATCAATTGTCAATCCTAAATATTTATATGAAGTTACCTGTTGCAACTGAGTACATTGACAATTTTGTTTGCTTTCGTGCAAGCATTCATAACTGTGTCCTTTAAGAGGGCGGTATACGCCAGAAAGCTAATTTCTGTAATTTTAACGTTGTGTATGTGAATGCAGTATAAATCATTAGATAATGCCATATACATTACTATGAGATATAAATGTTATATACTTCTTTAGTAATTTATACCGTAATGACGCCTTGAAACTTTTAATTTTTTGTATGGAATTTAACGTTATTACCGTTTTGTAGTCACATTTTTTGACTTTTTGCTACAACTTAGAATCAATGCACTAGATAACAAGCTATTCTAATTATTTAACCAACTTTCATTACAAGCAAATGCAAAACACGCTTTAAACATTTGCACAAGTGTTGAAACAATGGTCAATTCCAGATTTTTTATTGCTTAATGCATACAATAAATGAAAATCACTCAGTAAGGCAATGCACTAGACAAAAGCAAGTTTTATAACATATATTTTTTTCAATCCTTTAGATGCTATAGTTCAGCCACAAAATTTGCACAAAAACGGCCTTATGTTTACATTTTTATAATGACTATATGGTAAAAAAATTGGCATACATTTTGTTTTATCGATATTAATGATTATACCATTATCATGTGCCCATTTTGTAAGGTTATCAAAATCTTCTTGCATTGCCCTTTCTATGACGTTTTTATTTTTATTACTATATAATAAGCATGTATCATCCGCATACATGTACAAACTACTATTTTTTATAATGTTAGTCATGCTATTGACATGTAGGATATAACCTAACGGACCGTATACTGAGCCACTCGGAACACCATATAGATTTTTCCCCGGACTACTATCCATCCCAAGACACGTACGTTAAGCGCTCTATTTTCCAAATAATTACGAAACCCAGTTGCAATACGTCCCCTTATTCCACACTCATCAATAGACTGTAGCAATACGCCATGATCCAGGGTATCAAAGGCTTTTTTTATTGATTAAGAAGTAAACCTAACGTTTTTTTATGTTACTAATCACAAATAGTCCCATAGACCATGACTATAATCATGTATCATCATTTTACGGTCAAAACGTATAAAAGTCTTAGATTTGATCTTACTGAATCCTAAGTCAGGTAACCTGGTCGTGAGTCGGATTCTCGCCTGTCTCTTCGGGATATGTCCTTAGACTAGGAGATCGAGTAATTTGCCTAAAATTGCTCATCATCTACTAATCACCTGAACCGGAGAACCGCTCCAATGAGCCCATGGCGTGGGGCCGTTTGGACGCGGAGGCCGCTTTCGGCTAGGTGGTGGCAAGGGGGTGTCTGGGCTTCCTTCCTTTCACGGCCAAGGTGGGGCCGCGGTGGAACAGTTGTTTAACGTGTTTCGTTGCTACTCAGCCTGTTCACCGCGGCCTTGACAGGGTCGCTCTGCAGTTTGCAGCTGGGTGGAGCGTGGCGGGATGAGTGAGTGTTAGAAGCAGACTGCTACTCATTCTTTCCACCGCAATCGGAGTAGGGCCGCGGTGGAAAAGTTGTGTTGGTGTTTTACTCATCTTGTCCACCTTGGCCACGGTTGGTCTTCAATTATTTTAAATATTTAATTATGATTATCTTGATTGTTGAATATTGATTATATTAAGAAACAATTTATGAATATTATAAATTTTGAAACATGTATATGATATAAAATCAGTTAGGTACTTTAAATTTTTGTTTTCTAATTCTAAACTACTTTCATCCATCCATATAGTATATTATTATTTTACAAAGTCTATATAATATATTGTGAATAGGAACATATTTAAGTGTATGCCAGGATAAAACAATTTAACATTTATAACTAAATTATTTAACCTTAGTATACATAAGTACATAACTATCATCAATGAATTGCATTTAAGATATAAACTTTGCAAACCTAAATCTAGAGGTAGGATATGTTGGGACTGTTTGTAGTATTTAAGATCAATATGTTACATATATTCTGGCAAATAAAAATATTATTATTATTATAATAAATATTAATATTCCAAAATATATCCATACAAAAAGTAAAAAATATTTGTAGCTTCGTATGTGGTAATTTAAAGTTTACTATAGAAAATACATCGTTATATGCCTTGCTATAATTATATTAATATATATGTTGTATATGTCTATACATATGTCTCCTCTCCTGTTTGCTATTTTCATTAATTCTATAACATCTCAATTATCTTCTCTCTACCATCTCTATGCAGACGATCTTCAGATTTACACACAAACTCCTGTTAGTGAACTGACAAACGCTATCTCAATTGTTAATCGAGACCTTGTTCGCATTGTGCAAAAGCATAAACAATCATTGTAGGCAGTTCAAGACGTTTATCTAAGATTGACTGGAACAAACTTCTTTTAGTAACTGTGAACGAAGTAATTATTCCTTAAAAAGACACAGTCAATAATCGGGGTATACTTATTGATCGAACATTATCTTCTGCAAATGAAGGAAGTTAGTAAGAAAATATTTGCTACAGCTAATTTGAAGTATTTGAAATTTTCACCAAAATTGCTCTTGTTAAATCTCTTCTTCCGCCTATTCTTGATTAAGCTGATGCTAGTAAGCTTGACATTACCGAGCTTTATAAACTTAAGTGGCTTCAAAGCTTTGGTTTATATTTGGTCTACGTAAGTATGACCATATTTCCGAATTCAGATCAAAGCTTAAGTGGCTCCCAATTTGACTACGCCGGGATACTCATGTTGTGTTTCTTCTGTATAACGTCCCGTTCAATCTAAACATACCAGTATACTTAAAGAAACGTTTTAATTTTATAGAAAATACTTCTCTATGAGAGACTTACACGCTGGATGCTAAAAAATCCTTTGCATTTCTCACAATTGTATGATTCTTTCACTGTAAAGGCTGTTACATAATGGAACGCTTTACCTTTAGAAATAAAAAGAGCAAAATCGAAAGCAATATTTAAAAATCTCATTATTGCTCATTACTTGAAGAACTAAAATACACACTACCTATATTTGTTGATATATATTTACTTACATGTAATATGTATTATAATTAAATTTATTACACATGTGTATTAATATATATGTACATATATTTACTTATATTTATATACCTATAAATTATTCATATATGTTATATATGTGTATTTATTTTTTTATATTCATTGTTGTATGATATATAAATACTTCTTTATAGCTTTATCGAGACACATCTACTATACAATGTTTAACTTCATTACTTCCTATACCCAAAGGTTGTCTGGAAGAGATCGCTTTAAAGCGATAAGACCGCCAATTGTTTTTTCCTATTTGTAAATATGTTTTTTGTAAACTTATTATGTTGATGCAATTAAGTATATAGTTATTATTATTGTGTATATTAGCTACGAGAATGATGTGCTTAAGGTCGGTAACAAGATATTTATTTCAATTTTAGATTATATTGCAAGGTTAATAGCTAAGAAATAAAATGAAGTCATAAGGCTGAATGATTAAGATTAAGATAGGATTAGTTTATACATAAGGATATTTTGCATCAATAATTTAATAGACGCGTATATATATATATATATATGTAGTATGAACTTAGCATAAATTTTTAGGTGTTTGACTTATGAGCAGCACAAAAACATTATTCTCATATTATAGGAGCGAAGCAAAATTCTATGAAGGATGACGGAGTTCAGACGTTGATGGATTAAACGAGGTCAGGCAAAGTCTGAAAATTTTGCTTTTAAATTAATTATGTTCCTAATAACCTTTTTTTTATTAAATACGTACTGCATTCATCCGCGTGAAATTTGGTTAACGCCGTTGGATTCCTACTCAAAAAGATTTTTGACGTGACAACGTCTTATAAATTGGTTTGCCGGGTGACACTTCAAGAAACTGCGTTACGCTCCGCTCACGTTATGCGCTCACAATGAGAGCGAGTGAGAGGCACGCGCCCGCCTAAGAGCGAGAGAGACAGACATAAAATCATTGTCACGTAAAACTTTCGCCCGTATACCGACTTTACAGGCAACCAGTTTTTTTTAATCCGAACAAAGAGTATTCAATTGTTTCAAGTTAGCTCTGTGATTTTGGTAAGAATTATAAGAAGAATTATAATTATAAGAATTTTCTTAAAGTAAGAGGTAAGAAATAGGTTATTGTAGGCGCAAATTTGAATTCTTCATAATTAAAAAAAGAAAAATATATTTCAGAAAAAAAAACAATCGCAATATCCGATCACAAATTATAGGTGAATTACATTTTTGTTTGGTAAATTGACCGTTGAGGCGTTCTTAATATAGGTCGTTCTTATCTTCTTACAACCCATGGCGAAAGAATAAGAAGGGACATCGTAACACAAATTAATACCATATAATCAATAAATCAATATTGTGAACACGCAGAGGTGTTTGCGTTTATTTTAGTTTTTTTTACTGAAAGCGGCTGTAATGGAGTATCTAAACAAGACTAAGGAAAAAATATAACAAAAATCCTTCTTCACACAATTTTAACGAATATAGTAAGTAATAAAAATCGATACATAATTATTTTTCCTTTGATAAGGTGTGGCACAAAGGACTTCTATATAAGTGGAAATGCCCCTAAAAATACATTCTTTATTGTGATCAAATCATATTTGGAAGGTCGAAAATTTCAAGTTAAATTTGAAAGTGAATTGTCACAACTTTGCAACATTCAATGCAAGGGTTCTGTCCTTGCATTGAATGTTGCAAAGTTGTGACAATTCACTTCCAAGTCTTATATTCCGTATACACAGCAGACTTACCTGTCACAGCTGGAGTAGAAACAGCAAAATATGCAGACGATACGGTTTGTCTTGCAAGCGACAAATGCCCAGAAAAAGCGACATGTAAATTACAAGAGCAACTAAATCTACTCATATTACTTTTACTCTCCGTAAAGAAGATGTAAGCCTGTAAAAGTGGGTGAAGAAATCTTACCTCACAAAAAGAGTGTGAAATACCTGGGTCTAAGATTAGGCAGAAGACTTATCTGGCTTGAACACATAAAAAGGAAACGAAATGAAGCCAACATGCGATTCAAAAACCTCTATTGGCTTTTGAAGAGGAAGCCAAAAAGTGTTGCACAAAATACAAAAAGAGATTACAGACACACAAGAATAAGCTTGCAAGAGCGCTTATACATAAAAAAGCTCAGAAACCACGCTTGAAGAAGTTGAATGTCCTAGATATTGACAATAGACAATTAATGTCTCCTAATATTTTGACTATGCTTAATGTAGCAGTGGTCATGTCAAAGTGAACAAGCCTAGAAAAAAATGTGATTATGACTATTTTGGTTGATTGCAGATGAATTTGAGGAAAAAAAAATTTTTATTAGAAAATGAAGTTCATGGACACGTTAATTTAATAGTCGTTTTATACAGTAGGTAATACAATATTGTTAAAAAAAGTAACTTTAAAACAGCAAAAAAATCACGTTTTATTGTATATGAGCACCCTTACATATTTTTTATATTTAAATTTAATTATTTATTTTTAAAGTGAATATATAACTTAATATTCTGTGAATATTTCAAGTGTCTACCTGTTCCCGTTAAAGTAAAAACTAACAAAAAAATCACGTTTGTTGCATGGAAGCCCTCTTAAATATTTTTTTTTTTTTTCTAGCGGCAACAGAAATACATCTGTGGATATTTCAACTGTCTTACTATCACAGTTTATGAGATACAGTCTGGTGACAGACGTACGGAGGACAGCGGAATCTTAGAAATAGGGTCCCCTTACCCTAAAAACCGACCCAAAATTTCAACGTTTAGGGGTTTAGATATTAGATATATATCTAAACCCCTATATTTCGATATTAACAGTTTGGTACCAGTTTGCGTTACGATGAGAGCAAAGAATTATTTTCAGATTCACTTCAAAATTCTATAACTCTGCACGAGGAATTTGCTGTTATAGTTTCGTCTAAAATTAGTGTTTTGTACTAAAATTAAAGTTTGCAATATATAACTTGAATTATATATATATATTTATTATATAAGCAAAAATAAGTAACACTCTTTTAATGGTTTTAACGACTAGGATAGGTTAAACTTATTTTTGATGTTATAAACCGTAGGAAAAGATTTTTTCCTTAATACATAACAATTGCTTTTAATCTGGTTTAGTTACTATGGCAATGATAAGTATGTTAATACCTTTCAAGTGTAGTACTTGAATGGCTTTCGCTCGAAGACGCTTTTCTAAGCTCTTTTTGTTATGTCCGTTTGCGTCTTTGTTAATCTTACTACTTTTTATTCACTCCCACATGTCGCGTGATATGAAATTGTGTACACTTGTAATATTTATGGAAGTTGGATATGTAAAAAATTTTTTATTTTCATTTATCTAGAAAAAAAGTAAGAAGTATCTAACGGTTTTGGGTACTTTTCTAAGGTTTTATAAAAACCGGCCAAGTGCGGAGTTGGACTCGCGTACCCGACGTTCCTTAACTTTGAGAATAGTTTCCAAGAAACAAATGTGTTACAGTTTCTCTTATAAATAAGCTAAATAGCGCTGTAATGTTATTATTTGTTGTTATACTTTAGAGCTCACCGCCGCAGTAGCATCATAGAATTTAATAAATACCACAAAAAAAAAATATGTGTTTCTCGTCGATGTAATTAAGTATAGTTTCCCTCATTTTCATTTGTGCACTTAATGAAGACTCACACTGTATAGTTTTAAAGGAGTGTCAAATTGATGGATACACTCTTCCTTTATTAACTTTTGAGCTCTGGAAAGATAGAGATTAAATTATAACTTAAACTAATTTATCAAACTAATCGTCTATGGCCTTAAAAAACATGATCTTCATATCACCATTGTCTTCTACTTCACTTAAAACCTTACCTAGGTAGACCTGGTCTTGCTGTAAGTCTGAAAATTTGACATGTATGTTCTCCTGTTCAATATCCTTTCCTTATCAATTCTCTTTCAAGTAGTAGGTTGTCCAATAGATGTTTTATGTCTTAAGATTTCCAAAGGAATATCATCATCCATATTGTACATAAGAAAAATGTATGTAAATCAACTCTGTTACCAAGAATGACCACATTGTTATGACTAAAAAATAATAAAATAGACGTAATAAGTAATATTTTCTAATAATAAGATCTTGAATTTGTAATACAGTTTACAGATTAATTGTTGTAATGTTAAGATCTTTGTATTTTTATTTTTATTTTTTTTTCTTGGGGGACAAGTTTACCTGCTAAAATTTGAAAACGACCCAACTATGTTATTAGGCGTTCATAAAAATTTACACATTTCTTTGTTGGAAACGTTATTGAAAGTTAAGCAACGTCAGGCTTCGCCAGTGATTGGATGGGAGACCACTTAGCGACACACTTTTTGAATTTGTTTGGGTTTGCAAATTACGTTAATCGTGGTACAAATCCTACGGCGCGCTAGTCCGACTTGCACTTGACCGATGTTAATATCAGGCATGTAAATTTACGTGATTTAGGAAAAAAGTCAAAAACAAAAAGTGTGCCGCTAAGCAGTCACCCATCCAAATACTGCCAAGCCCGAGGTTAACTTTGAATATCGTTTCTATGTGTTGCTGTTTTTCTCAATAATAAGCTAGATGGTGCTGTACCAGTAGGAAATTTAAAACAGGCTGGTTTTAATTATTTTCGAGGTCATACTATTTTTCACTGAAAGTTTGAAGTTTGTATGTATTACTGTTTTAACGATATGGCAAAAACAACGAAAATTTGTTTCTTGTATGGGGTCTGCCTTAAATTTTAACTTTTTATTATTTGTTAGATAATCCCCCATTATAACACATATTCTGTGAAAAATTCTGGCTTCTACCTATTTCGGTCTAAAAGAAAGAGCATTTTCATGGTAGGACAGAAACTTTAGAAATCCTCATTCAATGACAGAATTTATCGCGGCTATTAGCTGGCAAATGCCAGTCGATTCATATTTTAAGAGCGGATATAGAGTATGATTATGTACCAAATTCAGCACTTATATAGTATTAATAGTATCCAAATTAAAAAAAATTAAAAGTGTGTGTCAGCTCCGACGCACGACTGGAGTTTACTCCTTAAGTTCGATAGTCTAACCAGACGCAAAAAGAGTTTATTTAACTTAAAAAAGATTGATACTGCATGAAAGGGTAAATTAACAAATTAATGAAAATAATATACATATATAAATATATATTTATTCATTTCATATACATTTATTATAACTAATCGACGAAATATTTTACATTAAACTTTTTACAATAGTCAATTTGAGATGTGCATAAATATATCATTAAGAATGTTGATAAATTATGTAATTTTTTGTTTTTTTTTTTTTTTTTTATACCACTAAGGTGGCAAACAAGCTTACGGCCCGCCTGATGGTAAGCGGTCACCGTAGCCTATGGACGCTTGCAACACCAGGGGTATCACTTGCGCGTTGCCGACCCTTCAGAAATCTAATAACTTCTTTCTTGAAGAACTCCATACTGTAGTCCTTGCAGAAAACCTTGGCAGGGAGCTCATTCCACAACTTAAGCGTTCGCGGGAGGAAGTTTCTCTGAAACCGCACTGTACGTGACCATTTAGGTTCTAAAGTGTGAGAATGAATTCCCTGCCGATGGCGAGCGGTGCGATGGTAGAAAGTAGCCGTGGGCATCATTTCGAACAATTCCTCAGAACACAACCCATTGTACAAGCGGTATCATTTCCGACTATTATCATTTTTTTAAATATTAATTAAATCAACATTGTCTGCATTATTAATTACAGTGACAAGTGGTTTATGGTAACTAAAATAAGATACATGGACGTTCGTAGATACGTGGTTCACGAATCTTGAAAATAAATAACTTGTTCGGTGAATAAGCTTTCTTTTGATGTGTACATTGATACAAAAATCTTCTTCCTGGCCATCGAGTGGTCGGGGTAAAAGGTTTATCATATTGTTGACTGACACAGGTACATTGATTATTTGTCCGGTTATTGCGAACTGACCGTTGAAATGCCGCAATCTACGTATCTGCATAAAAGGGAGCCGTGGTGATATGAATCTTTCAGCAATGATGTCTAATTCTGGTAAGTCCGCTGGTATCTCTGGATATTTAAAACCATTGAAGGTTGCTAACGACGGAATCTTGCCCTTTTTAATACTGACATTGCAAGTCTTACACATCTTGACATCAGCCATGTCGGTAAATGTCTAAACACAAAAATATCATATGATAAAAATTAATAAGGTGTTAAATAAATTATAAATAAAGAATTTAAAAAAATAAAATTTTGACCTACCGTAATTTGTTTTATTAGATTTTCATCATCAGATTGACCAGTTTTCAGATCATTTAAAAACCATAGACGATCACAAATATTGCAGACGTGACCAAAAGAATTTTTCACAAACAGCTTGTGAAATAGTTTATGCGCGGATTGATGCGCACGATAGCTATTATATGAATGGTAGCACAATATCCTCTAAATTCAAATCATCTTCATTATCAATTTGTTCATCTTCAATGACTGACTCAGCGTACACGCTCTCATCAGCATCATGAAGATTTTGCGGTTGCATTGACGCATCAACATCTTCATTTTCTATTGGCTGAATTAATACTTGTTGTAATTCGTCATTTGGCAGATCTGAAGACAGTGTAGGTTGGCTTGGAAGTTGGAGGATTTCATCAAAATTAACTTCTGATGAACGTTGCTTCCGTCTTTTACTCGAAACGTTGACTCTTTCTTGAGATTTTCGTTTTATTGATGGCCTCGATGGTACAGTTTCGATGACTGCTTCGTGCTCTATGATTCTGGGTCCTATATCAGGACTTGATGGTGGCAACTGTGCAGCAATCACGGGTGCGACGGACCCTGAGGGTTGGTTGATTGCCAGAATATTTTGGGCACCTTCATTAATTTTTTTTTTAATCGGTAAGCTCGCTGTCTCTCAGCTGGAGTTTTTGGAGGTTTAGATTTTTTCCTAGTAAAAAATATAAAAAAAAATTAGAAAATTTATAAATGCATAATTATAAAAATTTTAATTAACTTTAAAAAGAAAATTGAAAAGGTTTTCATAAACATTTTTTTTAAATTATTATAATTAATTTTTTATTTAAAATATAATATTATCTCAATAATTAACAAAAATGGTTATAAAAAGATAATTATGTCACTAAATCTTTTACGTACAATAATAAATAGTACATGAAAATTATTTAAATAAGCTAAAAAATAACCTTTCAAAAGAAAATTTTATAAAAACATTATTATAATGAAAAAATACTGTCGATTTTTCTGATAATATTATCGAATTATTGACTACAATTGTTAATATTCAAAAATTATTTATAAAATAAATCATAATAACGTGGAAGAATTTATAGACATCGACAAAAAAATTAATTTTTGGTTAGGTTAGAAATTTTCTATTTTATGTGGATGCGCTCGATAATTTTTAAAATATTTAATAAATACAAATTGCACATGCTCATACATATAATACATTAATTGCAACGTACCTTGCAGCCACGTGTTTTTTAGATGTTCCGGCAATATCATCTACACCTCTTTCTGCCATAGTTATTTGAAAATACCTTCAGTTCACTTTAGCGGAACACAATGATAACGATTAAAACTTCACAATAACAATATTAATTATTTATATTTATAATAAAAACAGCAATATAAAAATGTCGACACTGATAGAAATAAACAAACCCAATAACATATAGGTATAGTCGCTTTGCAGTATACCCTATGCACATGTCCCTATACCCTACACTCACAACCAAATTAGAAAGTTGCGCGACATAGGATGCGCACCAAAAACGTAACGAGGTCATTCATCGATAGATTTTACTCCTCACATTTTTCTCATACCGGGCTCCTTATATATGCAAATCGATTCTTAAGGAGTAAACTCCAAAAAAAAACTGTGCAATACGAACGGAGGATAAAACTATAAGGGTTTCTTATTGACCACGGAATCCTTAAAAAGAGACAGAAACGCTATCTTATACAAGCAGTTGGGAAAGGTACTGTACCACAGATGCATAACCATACTTATTAGTACCTACAGACACATTCATGCCCAGTTGCATTCGTTCAGACGCCCTCTCTGCCATGCTACAACAAACCTCCCACCCCTGACTCCCATTGCAATCCCCTTGATATCACAAATAAAATCAAATGAACCTCATCTTCTAATCAAACCAACCACCAAACTCTGCAAGACTCTACATTACAAACACATGCCAGTAGGCATACCGGAAAACTACTTCCATGCCATTGTTTATGCTCATTGATTTTCTAAGTAGGTATGCCAAATTGTGCTTTATAGGTTTGTGTATTCCTGAAAAGAAGAGTTTAAGGTGAATTTACGTACCATATCATAAAATAAAATTGTAACTTTAACTGACAATGCAGAATTTTGTTAGGGTACAGGTAATTAGGATGATAATGTATTTGAGAGAATTTTCGGCTGCACCTTATAAATCAAATTCGATCCATCAACGTCAGAGATACGTCATCTTTCATATTATTTTGCTTCCTACGCCGCTGTCGTAGATTTTTTTTACTGTAGAGTGTCTATACTAAATATATATGTTGTAGTCAAATGGTAGAATTCGTCTTTTTACATAAGGGTTCACGTTCAACCGGATTGTATTACGGCTAACCGTTAAACGGACAATCATTGTACTTCAGCATAACATAAAAAAACCGGTCTTACTTTGCCGTTAGACAAATTTTGTCCAAATACATCGACATAGGTCGCGGTTAGTTTACCCAACTGCAAATACGTTTATAGTCGTATTTTTTTTTGCTGATGTAACAACAAATGTACGGTTTTAATATTTCTTTTCTTTATGGGTGCTACATGCCATGACAATGTCATGACATTGCTTCTTTCCAAATTTCACGATTATAGATCAACGGAAAGTACCCCATAGGATTTGATTTATTTGTGTCACAATATGCGACAAAAATAACTGTATTTTTGGCATAGTTTTTTATTGCATTGTCTTGGAAGTTTGATTTTTTTACAACATTAACTGATCGTAGACTTAAGTTTTAATATTAATTTCAACTTGATACCTTCACGCGTCCTTAAGTTAAAGGGTCTTGTCAAACAGACAGACATTATTTTTTAATGTGCAATAACTACAAATTTACGAATTGATTGTTGATTTATTTCTGAATGACAAAATATTTGACAAAAATGGCCGTAAGGTCATATTTTTATTGCTTTAACTTAGAAGCTTGGTTTTTATGACAGCTTCAAGGGACCATGGAAGTATTTGCTATTGATTGCAACTTGATACCTTGACGCGTTCCTGAGAAAAAGGGTCTTTAAAGACAGACGGACAGGCAGAAAAAAAAAGACAGAGAGACATATTAATATCCAAAAATACTGCGTGAGCTGATTTTGCGATATATGCAATAAAAATTTTGAACGTTTATTATGGCCAACTGTATCTTAAGAAAAAATAGTCAAGACAATGTGTTTCCAAACTCGTAATCAATATTGATAATGTTTTTTTTCATTTTAAAATTGGTCATCAAAGGTTGCTATCTGGGTTTTTTTCTATAACACACACACACAACTCTTTTGCAACTTTTGAAATTAGAAAAAGTACTGATTTTTACTTACATGCAGACATCAATTAAATTTATGTTATTTGCCTCTGGTAATATTTTAATTAAATTTATGAGCAAATTAGGTATTATTAATGTATGTATATTGACATAGTTTTTATAATACTTTACTATAATATTTAAGTTTCAAGTAGCAATATTTTTTATTTTTTGAAAGCAAAGTATTATAATGATATGTTAATTTAATGAATTGAAATTATTATAATGAAATTATTATTTTATTTATATATGTAAATATTTTGTATTTTGACAAATAATTGTAAATTGTGTTTTCTTCACGTTGCGTAATGTTAATTTGGAATTTTTAGGAATTGTTTCTAAAAGAATTTTGCACACCAATTAAAATGGTTGAATATATATGGACCAAAAATTATGTAGTATCATTTATGTAACTTATTTTTTATGCCAATATAGAATTATTTTATTCTAAGAATATTTTGAATCACAGACTGTTTTTTATCAATTATTATCAATTTTGATCCCAGTAAAAGTAAACTATCAATATTTTGATTCTATTATTATCTAAATGCTTTTTACTGATCTGTTTACGTACCTCTTTATTAAGACATTTGTTTAAATAAAATACACCAATATAAATTTGATCAAAACATATACATTTAATTAGTTTTTTTTGGTTTTCCAAAAGACGAAACGCCACGGTAATAAATATTGCATGCACAATTGCACATTCTAAGAAACTAAAACAATTCCTACTCAATCTAAAAAGTATAATGTGTAGAGATTGTTAATCAAAAAATTTGGAGAACTGTATGATAACAACAAGATACGTTGTGCACAGGTTTGTGTAACTTAATGGTAAAGTCATATCAAGTGTTATAACACCCCACAGGGCGTAATCGAATCCGTTTTCACAAGTTATTTGGAAAAATGCTTTTATTTTTCGACGCTCATTTTTATCTGCAACAAAAATTTTATTATTTGCAATTGTTAAAAATACCTTAAGTTTTAAAAATGACCGATTCATAACTTTACAACATACCAATGTTATATTATAGAAATAGTTAATGTACACGTGGTATTGAACACAATTACGAAATTAGGTTTTATGTTGTAAGTATTTGAAATTTTTGTGGTATCGTGTGCTACTAAAAGAAAAAATCCATCAAAAAGATATTATTCAATGTTCATTATTGATGTTAATCTACTTCAAACTTAGCACACTTTTAGTACCTACATTTTTTGTGCCTAAGTCAGTATAAGATATAAACCATGCTAATACATATAAATAATACAAACGTATAGAAAATTGTTATATTAAAAAAGTAAAACACATTATCATTTACGGTTTCAGAAGAATATAAAAACTGTATTTTTTAGTTTTGACACCAATGGTCTTATGGTATAATTTGGAACAAAATCCTATACATAGAGTTACACTTATTATACATTTAATGAAGAATTATGCTATTTTACTTACCTAGTTCTCTGCTGCTTATCGCATCTTGCAGTTTACTTTGAATTATCAAAACTTGTTTATTGATAATGAAGCTGTAATAACAAGGCATTATCATCAGAAATGTGTATTTGAAACACCGCAAGGTGGCGTGAACCAGCATTGACGTCTTTAACTGAAAATTATACAAAAAAAAATAATCAAAAACACTTGTAAAAATTATTGTGTCGTTCTGTGTAAAATGTACTTTATGTATATCTAGTAAATTGTAATAACGCCAGTTTTTTTTTGTAAAACTGTATAATATAGAAGCATATGTTTCTTACTTAAAAGATGTCAAGTCATGCACCAATAACGTTTTAAATAAAACAGGCCAACTGCAATATGGAAGTCGAACTTATGCACCGTGGTGGGTATCATACCACCGCAGAAATCACAAGCCCGACTCTCACTTGACCGGTTTTTATTAATTCTTGCTATACTATAGAGCTCACACTATAACTGTTTTATGATTAAAGCTTGTATGTATTATCGTTTTTACGTTAAAGCAAAAACTTACTTAACAAAAACTTGTTAAGTACTTGTATGGAGTTTTATTAATTTATTTAACTCTTATAGTACATAATAATATAATTTTAGTGTAAAATATCATAGTGATACTTATGTACTAAAGCTGACTTATTACTGTTCTATTTAAAGTATTTGACAACTGTCATCCGGAACGAAGATCTTGATGAGATCTGTCACTTCTGTAAAGAAACTACTAGTCTACGATCAATAGTTACGGAGATATCAATTGGAATAATGCTTTAATATTTTGAGTGCAAAACCCTGTGCTCAATTGAACTTGGTTAAATTAAATTTAAAATATTTATATGCCGTATTAAACCCGCAGTGCGCTAATCCGTCTCACATTTGTCGTTTTTTAACTACAACAACTTCCATCCTTTTAAAAGTCGGTTCAAAAGAAATAGTGTTTAGTTCATTATAAAACTTTCATGAAAACCTTATTTGAGAACCTCATTTTTTTTAAATCGGTTTAAAGTTTAAATATTAGGATTACATACAATAAATGAAAATCACTCAATAAAGTAACGGACTGGACAAACTGTACTAGTTACTAAATACGTCACACTAGCTTAACACCTTTACTAGTAATACAAAATAATAATATAAATAATATTTATCCAAAAGCTTGTATAGAATGTTTATATGAGGTATATAATAACATTATTTATTTTGCATTGATTATTGCATGCTTTGACAACGGAAGAGGTTTTGCAGAATTTCTCAAACTTTATAAAATAGTATTGCGTTCCTAATAACTTTTACCAAAATGCAACATCGGATTTATAATCAGCAATAAATTAATACTCGAATTTACTTTCTCATGACAGTGCGTTAAAATGTTTCTGAATAACTTACTAAGAAATTTGCGTCGCTTCCTTGGGCAGCTTTGAATAAGTTATTCAAAAGCATCGTAGTTGAAAGTCCGGATGAGAACAACATTACCAGGATCTAAAGCAAGGACATATTAAGAATAGAATATAATACTGAAAAAAAGTGGTAGCCTAGTGATATCGGCGTCTACCTCACTGTCCTAAAGTGTGGATGTTCGAACCCAAATACCATTGAATACTTTTTTAAATTATTAGTAAAGAAATTAGTTCGTGAAGAGACTTGTATGTTTAAGAAGATATTCAAGTTGTATATCAAGTCTACCATGGGGACGGAGACAGCATAGAGCCATGCGCGACACCAGCTTTAATGTCCATGTTTTCGCAGCAACTACCATTAATTGTACAGTCGCCTATTTGTACAAACCTTTGGGCAGTATCTAGGTACGTAAGATGGCTGCCTTGATAAAAAAACCTCGGAGCCAGACCCATGGTTCTAATTTGCCCTCGCCCTAGGTACAAACCTAGAGAAAGCCAAAGCCTTCATAATAAGACGTAAAATTTATTTAGCAGGTTTATATAATACTTACTGGAAAACTCATAAGATAATTAAGAATAACGCCACATTCATGCAAAACTTCATACAAATCTTTTAATTTGTTGGTACCACTGATTTCAGAAAAAACTTTATTTTCCATTTTTACGTTTTCATACAACTTTGCAATACGATTTTTAACGATTAAAACACGTAAATAAATTGCTCTTAATAAAACTGAATATAGTATCATTTCAATATCGTGGGCTAACAGTGGTAAATGCATTAAAAAGAATGAAATATCAAAATCATCATATCCATTAAGTAAAAGTATTAGGAACCCAAACAAATCATATAATAGAACTCCTAAAATCCATAATACTGCAACTTTTGTGTCGCTGATTCTTGAATTGGTAATAATATCTGACATATTATCAAAGATATAAAACTTTTCAAGCAATGGCTTAATTTTATTCTTTTGTAAGAACATAGCGTTGACGACAAGAATTATGAATTCTACACAAATAGTATCTTTGTAAACTAAATAAGAAGTGCTTGGAAAATCTGACATAAAAAACATGCAGTAAAATATCAGTAAAACTAAAAACATGCTATATCCACAGTAACACCATATCAAAAATCTATTCGAATTTCCAAATGCATATAAATGATTTATCCCTAAGACGGCTTCAACTCCTATAATGTACTTTAATTGGTTCACTGCACTTGATCCCTTGCTGTCAAAATTATTTATTTTGACCTCTATAGGAGTCACTTTCTTGTGCCTCCGTTTAATTTTCATTTTTATTTTAATTTACTTTACGAACGTCAAAACTAACGGCTATTAAGCCAGTTCTATTATGTCTGAAGTATATTAAAATCGTTTTAAGTAAATCCAATTACTTTAATATCTAGTGATAAAATCTAACGTTTCATTTCAAAATTGAAATCGATGCGTAAGTGATGTGCTATTATATTTTCATTTCAATTTATGCAAGGTATAAACGAAGCTTACGATTTGTTTTGAATTCATTGTTTTAATGTAATAAGGCAGGGATTCCCAAAGTGGAAGCCTTGGGGTAGGTAACAGTATCCCAGGGGTCGCCTAAACGAAAACTGATTTTTAATTAATACAACTTCTTATTTGAAACATTCAAGAAATTGTATAAGTTGTATTACGTTTAGCAACTTGTTAAAAGAATGACTCATATTTAAATGTTTTTTTCAAAAAACAATTACCTACGTGAGAATTTTTACGTAATTTGTATTAATAATTATTAGGATTTTCAAAATAATTAGGCTATGGGTGTTTGAGGTATCAGTCCATTTTGGAAAAGGGTGGTTGCGCCGCAATTCTTATAGTGTAAGTAATGCCCTCTGGTCTTACTAAATTATTGTGTCATTGATTCGTGGACTGGAATTTATATTGTCCCTTGAAGGCGGCTTGTGATTGGCTGCACATCGAAAGACGTCTAATGATCATAATATTCGTTATATTTGTAATAATAATTTTCGCAATTTTTATATAAATTGGTTTAAAAAATACCACGCGCCGCCTGTACTGTAACTGTAGTTCAAGTATATATGCTTAAACTAGTTTAGTATTTACATTTTAAATATTCTGGACTTAGACGCCTAATGAGCTTAATTTGGAGTTATAACTGACACTGCTGGCCAGCAACCTTCCCTCTAGATTGTATAAGAAAAATCGGTGCATAAAGATTTGGTGAGTAAAATGCACAGGTTTACTTTATCTAGAGGTAGTGCTTAGCAGCCATACATACAACCCAAATTACAAAATCGTTTTCTATGGTGTGGTGTAGCGAGTGAAGTATTTTATTTTGTATATGTAGTGTGTAATTAGCTTTAAATTACCCTTTTGCGTGTTATGTCAAAATCATTGTAAAATTCTATATCCATACAGGCATGGAATGCCATACTCATTTACGTCAACAGTCTTTTAAATCTGAATTTTAAAAAGATGACAGATCGAAAAATATTCAAAGTCAGTCTGGTTGAGATTTTCTCAAAGGAAGATATAAAAAACATAAATTTGAAATTTGAAATAGATACAGATAATTTATTATTTTACCTGGTGCAACTTTATCGGCGTGGACCATATATAAGATCCTGTGCTTGGGTATAGATTTGATCAAAAGGAAAACACATAAGGAGGTTTGATTTTCTGGATTATCTGTCGACGGTTTGTGAGTTACCCCATAAATCACACAGAAGGTACATGATTAGATATATATATGATGATTTTTTGTGGATTGGACCTTTTTGCCTTTATCGAATTCCCTTTTCCGTATCCTGAAAATTCGGGTATATATGGAGTTGACATAGATTGTCGTAAACCATAGGATTAATCACGTCGTACCACGATTTTCCAACTTTGGCGGTAATAGAGTCGACCGGGGTAAAAATTGGGTAATTCTTTACTTTCCAAGAACGCTTGGTTTTTACGTAACGATGGTTTTAACTGATAGAACACTACATTTATACACACGGATGAAATTTAAAAACTCTCGGAGGACACTAGATTTTCACGAAAACAACTAAATTAATTTCATACAAAACCCGCCATTACACACCAACATTTAAAAATACAAAACTTTTTTTTTCAAAAAAATAATTGCCAGCCTTAGGAAAAAAATAAACACAAGATTCAATCGATTTTACTTTTCTCTCATTTTAATCGATAGAAAAGCATATTTATATACTCAATTAAAATCAAAAAACTGGCAGCGAATCCATACCAAACCGGACCGACGAGCCGTTAGTTTACATGGTGAACACCGCACTAGCCGAGCGAAGTGTGCAGCGGCTGGCGAAGTGCCAGAAACAAATTTTTCTAATTTAAAATCGTTTGACAGGGTTAGGGGGGGCAGGGTAGACACAGGTTTATTGATCTAAGTGACACAGGTACAATTTGTTTCTGGCGGCCCACTTTGGAACATGAAAACTTGTGCGCGAAACCAAGCGGAGCACATGAAAGTTAGCGCGCGAAGCCGAGCGGAGCGTGCCGCGGTAGCGGTCGGCGAGCGCCAAAACCAATTTCTACTTATTTAGTATAGTCACGGCAACCCACTTTGGAACATGAAACCTTGCGCGCGAAACCAAGCGGAGCACATGAAAGTTAGCGCGCGAAGCCGAGCGGAACGTGCCGCGGCAGCGGCCGGCGAGCGCCAAAACCAATTTGTACTTATTTAGAATTGTTTGGCAGGAATAGGGGGGACAGGGTAGACACCGGTTTATTGATCTAAGTAACACAGGTACAATTTGTTTCTGGCGCTCGCCGGCCGCTGCCGCGGCACGCTCCGCTCGGCTTCGCGCGCTAACTTTCATGTGCTCCGCTTGGTTTCGCGCGCAAGGTTTCATGTTCCAAAGTGGGTTGCCGTATGGGTATTTTTCTTTAGGCTGGTAAGTATTGTCAACGTTGTTTTTTTGAATATGAAACAATTCTAAATTAGAACAATTTGTTTCCGGCACTTCGCCGGCCTATTTTCTATCGATTATTACTGTACAGAGTAAGTACTCGATTGTTAAATACTGACAACATTGCTTTTTTTAAAAAAAAACTTGTTATTTTATTTTCTAATGTGTTTTGTTTATGTAGATATTTATTGTTGTATAATGGCTGTTTTTGTATGAAATTTATTTATTTTTTTTCCGGAAAAACTAGTGTCCTCCGAGAGTTTCTGAATTTCATCTTCGTATATAAATGTGGTATTCTATCAATAGAAATTTTTATTCCGTAAAAACCAAGCGTTCTTGGAAAGTAAAGAATTACCAAAAATTGTAATACGGTCGTCAAAGTAAGAAAAGACGGCAAAATTAATAATTTCCGAAACGAAGAAGTTAAATTGTGTATGGCATAAAAGGGTTTGGAATTAATTAATTGTTGTAAAGTGTGATCGTATAGGGAACTATAATTAAATTGTATTTACGAACTACACCTATTTTTCATTTATCTTCCCCTGGGGAAATTGAGTCTTCACAGTGGTACCGCACGCCACACCAAAGGAGTATCTTGCCCAAAATAGTTTGGGAAACCCTGTATTAAGGGTTTTATAAAGTTTTTATAATATTATTTTAATTTTTTAAGTACTTACGCACAGTTTATGGTTCAGGTTATCGTCAATCAAAATTCGTGTACAATTCTCGATGCTAATTCCTCCAAGAGGATTTTTAACATTTTTGGGACGTTAATCGGTTCGGGTCACGCATTAATACTTAAGAATGCTTTATGACTTTTTATAACGCTTTCAGGATGCAGCTACCCATTTTTTTATACCATGACGCTGTTAAGATGTTTTAGAGTCTTTTGTACACTTCGTAACGTTCGAAAATTTTAACGCTTTGTCACGTTTCAAATTTGTTGCACTTCACGATAATTAGTTATTAAATTAATATGTTTTAATTCCCACAATACAAAGTTCCAAAAAGAAAGAACATTTAACAAAGTTACATGCTGCTTATGACGTCATAAAACGATGTATTTTCTTTATTATTTGCCCAGGTCCGAAAACTAACTAACAACACTTCACTATATGAATAGACTTTGCAATGACATAACTATGCTGTAACCTCTCACCGTTCAGCGATATCCATGTCTACTATAAACAAAGACATTATACTCCCTACTTCTTTCGACTGAAAAAACGACGGAACCCTTATAGAATCACTCGTATGTCTGTCTGTTTATCCGTTTGTAACAACCAATATTCTCCGAATCCATTGGACCAATTCAGTTGAAATTTGGTACACATATGGATTTCTGAGACCCAAACACGGACGTGTAACGGAAGTAAATGAATTTTGAATATGGGGTCACTTTTGTGCAAAGTGTATGGTGTGACATATCTAATAAAAGGTATTATTGTGAGGATCAAATTTTTTTTATAATTTTCAAATGAACAGTCTTAAAGTTATTAAAGAAAATCGATGAACCTAAACCTGAAAGAGATGGACCATTACTGCTCTTATCTCCAAAACTACTAATCCTAAAATTTGTAAAAAATTATAAACAATATTTCTTTACTTATTCTTTATTATAGGATAATTTATAAAAGGACTATTTTCTTTATATAACATGGTAGTCTCCTAACATTGGGCGTAGGTACAAACTTACAAATCAACAGTTTTCGGGTACTTAAAGAAACTTTTTAGAATCCTATTTTAACTTAACATTTTACTTAACAAGTACGGAACCCTCGGTGTGTGAGTACTACTCGAACTTAACTGTTTTTTTTATTATTAGTAATAAAAAGCTGTGGTCAGTAGACTAGGTGCATTATTGAAAGTATACTAAATATATGGATGATAATGCTATTTCCTTGAGGAACAGAACATATATTAATCTATGGTAAGGAATCGGGATGTTGTTATGATATGTAACATGTTCCCATAATGTACGTTACTAGTCAGTTCCTTCGGTTTTATTCGTGTAATATTAGGTATTTGGCAAAATGATTTTTGTATCCTTCAAAGGGGAGACAAACATTTTGATTTAATTCTGTTGTAGATTCGACGATAAAAAGCTATTATTTAGAGTTTAGAATGTTTTCTTTTTGTTGCATAAAGTAATTTTTTTTTTCAGTTTATAAAAAATGCTATATCTGCAATCTGAAATATGATTTCAGTAGGGAAAAAAAATACCCGGTTTCTTTTATAGGATTTAAATATTTACTGTTCATATTTTGTTGTAATTAATATAAAAGAAATACAGAATTTAAGACGATAATGGTTTTAACGATTACCGGAAATCATAACGGCCGGTATAATACAAATACAGCCTCAGGTATAAGAAGAAAGCCAAATTACACAAAGCATAATGAGATAACAACAGACAGACAATATCCATTTTGCATTATAATATTATTGAGGATTAACATACCATACCTTATACTCCTTAATATCATATATTTAAATAAAAGAAATTGCTATAAATCAAATAATCATTAAAAATTATCTAATATTTGATTAGAAACTAGATTATGAAAAGTTATAAATATAGACACACTAAGTTCGCTCTTGCGTGAAACGCAAACTGATTAGAATTGTTTGTGAATAATGTATTTATAAATAAACTATATTTTCTGAGGCAAGTATAGTGGTAATAAAAATGAAAATAAATTAAATCTTAGGTCTCGAATCCTAAACCACACAAGGTTCTAAAAACCAAAAATTTTTAAAAAATTTTACACGAAAATAGCAACGCTGTAAATGTCTAAAATTTTCTACAAAATATCAAAAGTGATGTCTCACATTTTCTCGAGAAATATTCCCACCCGACTGTATCATCGTGTCAGAAAAAATGTAAGTTTCCTATTTTGAACCTGACAAAGGGAATATAATACACGATTGCGTCTTTTAAACAACTCCATAGTTCAGCTATGATGTGGGTCTGCGTCAGTTTTGATTTGGATCATGCTTTGGTTGAGCAAGGTATACTAAGCATAGAAAAAATTAAAAAAAATATTTGACATTGATTCAGTGGCAATAGTTTACTAGTTTATTTAATTAAATTATTTATATGTATGTGAATAATGTGTAGCTTACATTTCTTTTCTAATCGTATATGTATGTGAATAATGTGAGGCTTAGATGTATTTGCTCGACGCATATCTATGTGAATAAAAAGTAGGTTAGATTTATTTACTAGTCGCAAACGTATGTGAATAATGTGTAACTAAGATTTATTTACTAGTCATAAATGTATGTGAATGATGTGTACTTTTACTGGTCGCATAAGTATGAGAATGAAGTGTCGAAGTGTAAAAACAGACACAAAACGGGCGCGGGCGCGTGTGCGGGTGCATCTAGTTTTAACATATTAAATCGCGTTTCACAAACACACCGATCGTGACGCGCCTGACTGTTAAGGTTGCGTTAGCGTGGCGGGTGGCTTCATTCACGCGACTATGTTTCTCTAGAACAATACGCCTGTATCGGCCTCACCAGTCGGTGCGTGAAGACTGTTTAGTCGCTGGTTATTGGCGGGTGAGATAATAATAGTACATTGGTCACCGAGAGGTGAAAGTGAGCGATTACCGATGAGGGTGTAGTTTAATAGCCACGAAGCGTAAATTGTATTTTCACTCGAGTGATAACATAGTTCTTTTCTCTACAAATTCGAGGATAATAAAATATAATTAATTAAAGTTTTAATTTACTTAACAAATAATAATTCACTTTTATAAGCATAGATGGCGCTGTACCGAATAATTACAAGCTATGATTATGTTTTCTGTTGTTTCTAAATAGTGAGTTATTTTTCAAATTGATCCCCCCGATCGACCCGGTCACCGTCGTAAAACTATTGTTAGGCGGCCTCGGCACGTACTAACGTCCCCAGATGACGATCTCGCTGTCCGGATAGCGAGATTAGTCTCTACGACCTCCCCGAATAGGGCCTCCCTCCAAACACGACGCCGACGTCCCCGGGTTCGTCGGCGCCCACAAGGATACACTAGGTATCAAAGAGTGCCGGGGCGCTTCTCGCCCCCACTCAATCGCAATCGTACCCGCGTAACGGGGAACTCCCCTCCTGGCGGTGACTCACCTTCGGGTTCGAGACTCACGCCGGTCGAAGGGACGCCCCCGAGAGCGACAACCCAAGCCGAGGCTTTCCCCGCGGGGAGCCCTTGAGCGTTGGGCGCTATATGGGCTAAGGCTCCTTCAGAGTCTCGCCCCAAAAGTCCGGTGAAGCAGTAATGGCTGCAACAGCCAACTGCATAGTCAGCTCAGAAAAAAAAAAAAAATTGATCTTGGTTCGCTTTTATAATCGCAGATGACACTTTACCAAATAAAAGGAAGCTATTAAGTGTTTTCGTTAGCTTTCTAATAGAAAGTCCTTTCTATTATTAATTTCTTGCCTGTAAAAGAGCAAGAAAGTAATAATCACTGCAAACACGTACCTTGGACCCTTATTTTGACTATTCTTCTTCAGGTTCTTTTAGATCATGTGTAGTGTAAAACATTTTTGATCTAGACGCCTCAAAAATGGAAATAAATACAGAGAAATTTATATCATAATCTCTTACTTCTATCTCTTCTCTTACTTTTAATCTACCTTATAGACATTCTTGTATATTTATAAAATTTGTCAGGATGCAACCTTAAATCAGCATAAATTGTGTTGAATTATTCATATTATGTATTCTAGATTTCACACAACTGATTTTCCATTGAAGGTATGAATTTTCCATTAATAAAATACCTTTTTTATCCATTATATAAACTGTCAATGCTTTATTATATCTGACCCGCTAGTATTTCGAGCGCTAAAGGTGTGGCCGAAACGGCGCCAAGACCCGCGCGCCCGCACCCGTCCCCGCACGCGCACCCCCGCCCGCATTGAATTTTTTTTGGCACTAAGGGCATGCCTGTGTTACGCAGCAATAGTTTTAATAAAAAATCGAGTCCTCGGTCTTATTTAGAGGTACAAAATCCTTCTACACCTCCTACAAAATGACTATCGCTATAGTGTTACGTAAGTTCACAGTATTTTAATATGGCAAATGTAGTTTTGATGATTGCCACGAGGTCAGGAAATTTGCCAACACGCTTATCCCGTCAGGCCAACCAGCAGTACGCAAGACTATGGAATTCGAGAGAGTACTCAATACTGTTCCCAATAAGCTCCCAGACTACAAGCGCCCTCCTTTTAAAATTTCCAAATTCAGCACATCAAAAATAAAAATAAAAAATTAGAAAATGTAAAAATCGTCGTAAAGTTTGACCAAAAACTACGATAACTGCGATACTAGAAACTGAACAATAGTTCACATAATAGTTTATATGTATTTATTATGTGTGTACTACATAATTGTACCAGTGTAACATCTTTTAACGTAATACATATCCTTCGACACTAATAAATTATGTATACAATCCGACTGGTTGCCTTCCAAAACCACGCCGCCCCTACGCATAGATATCGAGGTAATATAAGTCTTTAATATTCAACAGTACTTACTGACTAGTGTTTAGTCAGGACATTGATTTTAATATTATACCCTAATTTCGTAAAGTTTTCGGTTTAAATCGCACACAATATTACAATACAATAAGTCCATATTCAGAATTAGTTACAATTTTCTTTTTTTTTTGTGTAATCTATGGAAAGTTTTGCCCATGGTCTTCGCAGTGCCCAGCCTCCTCCCGATGACGATATGTACTTATCATCTGCGTATGCTATTTGTCGACACTAGCGAGTAATAACTCGCCATAACATATAACAATACCGCCACTGTTCGTCAGAGCTTTGTATGTTATTCAGCAGGTAGTACCACGTGCAGGTGAAGTTGACAATTGGAGCCTAGCGTTGGTTTTAAGCCACCTTACTACAAAACCAACCTTAATCTATGGCCGTTGGGACAGACGAGTTCCCAAGTGGAGATCACGGATAGGTAAGCGCAGAGTGGGACAGGTGGACCGATGACCTATAGAAGGTAACTAAAAGTGGCTGGATGAGAAAGGCAGAGGACCGAGAATGGTGGCGTTCCTTAAGAAAGGCTAATGTCCAGCAGTGGATTGATATAATTTAGGCTCTATTCAGATTTACGAATTTTATTTTTAAAAATATTATATTACATTTGAAAATTAAATATAACATGAAATTTTTTTAAATTTTTTTTTTAATAATGCTACAGGTTATGCTAGACATTCTTAGTTTAATCCTAAAGCAATGTATTACATGTGTGTGTGTGTGCTTACGTGTGCAATATTATATTTCTTGGCCTTTATGCAACAGACATTCACTGATTTTAACTTTGCAGATATAATCCCGTTTCACTACATATGAATCATATAACACTTCTTTAAATATTACCCGAAGTATTCCTAGAGAATATTAAATTTCTGTTTTGGTATGATTATTAAGTATAGTCACGCACTTGCTTAACTTTTTATTTGGCTTCTTAAACTCTTTCTCTCAAGCAATTTACTTGCAAAGTTTAAGTAGGCTTTCGAGTTTTAACTACTATTTAAGAGTTCAGAGTTTCTTTCTTTACCAAGATGTCTTATGAAAATACAAATATTGTCATATTATTCATCAACAATTATTGAAATATTAATAATATATTTAAATATTATCATCTCAATATATTTTAACAGCTAGTTAGTACAAAAAAATAACTTTAATAGGACTAGAAAATCTAGGTTTGAATCAATAATTACATTTCGATTGTGACACAATCATTGTGTACTAATATTTTTTTTGGTCGTGGCCAAATAAGCATAAAACTGCTTTTGATTAGATTTATTTGTAGATGTGTCATAATAGCTATTTATATAACTGTCACGAGATGAAGGTAATTGTAATATGAGCACCGTTACTGTACGAGCAAAGCGAGTAACGAAATAGCATAGCGCTTGTATTAAAATACCAATTTCGTGCAGTTACAGATTTTATCTACGACTGAAAAAATAAAACGCATATTAAGAGGACCCCCAAAGTGCTTTATGGGCGTTAAGCTGAAATCGACAATGTTAATCTCAAATAGAGCTCATTTTTCCGTGGCAAAAAAATTATAGATAGGCATACAGCTTAGCATAAAAAGTGGAAAATAATTAATAACAGTTATATCACATTAGATATGAAAAGTCTATAACAGTAATTTTCTAGCTTAATAGTTGCTTAACATTTCATGAAATAAATTATGTTTCCGCTACTAGTTGATAATTAGTTGTGAATTAAAAATAGAAAAATGAGAGGTTCGGCCGTTATTTTTTTAAAAGCGATATTTTATAAGATATCTTAAAACATATGTAGTTATTTGCTAGTTCAAGAATGTTAAAGCCATTTTATTTTTTTTTAGTCTGAAACTTGCTGTTTTATTAACAGTGGAATCGATT
Source organism: Apoda limacodes (assembly GCA_946406115.1). Lineage (NCBI taxonomy): Eukaryota > Metazoa > Arthropoda > Insecta > Lepidoptera > Limacodidae > Apoda > Apoda limacodes. The sequence continues at coordinate 8,974,229 of OX291554.1, forward strand.
TTAAAAATAAGCAGAGAACTGCAAATTCAAATAGGGCGCAGCCTTTTATTGATGATCAATATTAAAGATACTGCGTAACCAATAAAGCATTCTCCGAGAATTATGATTTTGGCATATTGCTGGATTCTCAACGTTTTATAAAAATTTCGTAGCATTTTTCATATAAATGCCTGTACTTTACGGGAAGCAAATTATTATTTTCTAGCTCTCCCCGATATATTTGCAAGGAAAATTTCATTCTATGCCACTATCTGACTCTATATTTTTTAAATTTAAACAAAAAAAAAACTGCGTGCGTACTTAAACTGTAACCATACACATTATCTTGACAAAGGTTTAAATGCATTAAAATTTCTGTTACAGTTGCAAAAAAAATAAAACGTATAGTAGTAGTGGCATTAGAAACTGAACACTTGTTTCATAGTCAATGTAAATAGAAAACTCTTTGTGCCTCGCTAGATATCCCTTGCTCCCAGCACGTCGTCAGGAGTAGCTCGGGAACGAGTGCTATAAATTGAAAACTGAAAGAATTTCCGTACAAAAGGCGAAGAAAATGGAATTCATAGACTATTCGTGGCAGATGTCCAGTTTAATTCAATTGCTAGTTAGTCAGTTCTCCAGTATTGGGGTCTTTTCAGAAATATTTCTGTTTTCTCATGTCCGCGTGGCGGATTCATACACTTCGCATGCATGGTCATGGTCACGCATATCTCTAAAAACACCCTTTTTATTTAACCCTACGATTTTCATAAAATTTAGTATGCGCGATAGGCAATGATAAACTGAAAAATATGACTCTTCCGAACATTTATTGGCAAGTAGTAATACTATTAATTTTGCCGACACAGCAATTTTACAGCTACTTGATGACGTTGTTAAAAAACCGAGGGAAGCTCGGTCCTCCAGGTACTACATAAATCAATGTTACACCTCGTATGTATAAAACTTATAATGATTTGGTAATGTAAACTCGTTTTCATATTTAAAGTTAAAGTGTGTTGAAATCTTGTATAAGTAGAAGTAGGTTATTATAAATTATACAAAAATACAAACCACATTAAAGTGACTATTCACTTTGATATATGTATGTCTAAGAATCAACGAAATCTGCATCTGTAACATTTATGTGGGAGACTTATACAAGTACGTAAATAATTTCTTTTGTAAGTAAATACATATATATGTAAATGAGGCCACATTAGAGTCTAGATAGGTAGGTACACTGCATCACAACCAATGTTGTGGTGATGGGTTCATCACCTGTCAGTCAGGAATACAGTTGTTGGTGAAAAGAGTGTGGCCCCCATATTGTGATGTGGGTTTGTGTCAAGCCACTGGTTACTCCTTCTAGGGATCAAAACCGTAAAGATACAACCATACATATGCGGCTGCGTGGTTCCGTTAGTAGCGCAAGCCATTTTATAATTAAACATTTGTGTTTATCTTGAGTTTGGGTCTGGGTGTTTTCTATGTATGTATTTAAAAAAAGGTATCTTAGTATATGTATCCGTTTTCTGGTTTCCATTATACGTGTTCCGTCCAGGATTATTTATGTATTTCATTTTATATAGAAAAAAAAAAAACTTTTTGAATTTTTCAAATTTTCCCAAAAATTACAAGGAGAAAAATTTAAAACACGCCATTTTTTTTTTTTTTTTATATATAACAAGTCTAACATTGATTTGATGAGTAAAAGGGCCCAATCTAAATCAAGAAGGTGCCACATCTACGCTCTGCGTACATCACTTCTATACGAAAAAACATAATATAAATATTTACAGAGTTGGTAGACGAGAACCTACATGGAAAATAAACTAGTTAATGGTAAATATTCAACAAAGAAATTGTAAAGTCTAGTAAATTATTATACTTTACAGTTCCCAGTTAGGGTTCCGTACCTAAAGGGTAAAAAACGGGACCCTGTAACTAAGACTCTGCTGTCCGTCCGTCTGTCACCAGGCAGTATTTCATGAACCGTGATAGACAGTTCACAGAAGATGTATTTCTGTTGTTGCTATAATAACAAATACTAAAAAATAGAATAAGATAAATATTTAAAAGGGCTCCCATACAATAAACGTGATTTTTTTGCCGTTTTTATAGATAATGGTAAGGAACCCTTCGTGCGCGAGTCCGACTTGCACTTGGCTGATTTTTTTATTTTAAGTATTACGATACGTATCGTAACTATAATATTTATTTGAATTCTAGCTACTATACTGTATAATATGTTAGAAACAACTTTTGTTTAGTAAATATGCTCCATGTAATATGCAAGGATCTTTGATATTCTTCTAAAAATTTGTGTATTGTGGGTATTTTAATTTTCTCTAAGGAATACAGTATGTGGTTGAAGGGTCAGCAACACGTGTTGCCCCAGGTGTTACAAGCATTCAAAGGCTGCAGTGATCGCATACCATCAGCCGGACCGTAAACTTATTTGCCACTTAGGTAGTGTAAAAAAAAAAGTGTTCGAAAAAAAATACATTATGTAAAACTCTTATTAGAAATTCAAAGTAATGTGTAATAAAGTATTTATATACAGGATGACTTTGAATTGAGGCTTATAATTTATATATATAAGTCAGTATCAGAATTACTTTAATTTTTAATTGTCATATTACAAAAATAAATTATGAAAAAAAAAACGATAAAAACCAACTCATTGTGTTTAGGCAAACTCAAAATATCAATAATTAATAAAAATAAAAAATGACTACAATCGTAACAAATACATAAAACATTTAAAGTATCAAGCAATTTTATGCTCATAGACAGAACTTTTGCAAGAAGATTGGCAACGCGTAATTTAGGTCATTCGCTTAGGTACCTAAAAACTTAGCGACGTTGACGAACCGCATTATCTCTAAAATCCCGACCGGCCACCCTGTACCCTCCCCTCGCACATCCGCACACCCGAGCGCCCGCGCAATTACAAAAACCAAAACAAACAATTAAACAGTCGTGCGAAAACCTTCTCAAAAGTAGGTCACGGTCGCGCTGCGCTTACGTCATCGATCAACGATTGATAACGATTCATTGTGTGTGTGTGTGTGTGTCAATTATTAAGAAAGATGCCTAAGACGTGACAAAATACAGTCTTGTTTACCAACCTACAACTTTTACACATGGTTGTATGGTACTATCAAACAAGGAGTTTACGTAGAACGCAGCGAAGATGGCGGCGTACATATCTTAACAGAAATCCGCCATCATTACGAAGAATTTTGAGCGCAACACAAAACCTACTGGACTTTGCAAGCTTTCATGTTCCAGCGCATGCCCAAGCCAGAGGGAGGGCACCAGTACATCCAAGACGAATGTATTGGATGATAAGGCGGTATTTTACCCAAAATCCTCAGGCAAGTACTAGACAAGCGGCTAGACGTTTTAACGTAAGCCAGTATTACGTCTGGAAACTGCTCCAAACCATTTTCAGCGAGTACAAGACATCGTTCTCGCTGACTATGGACCAAGAATGAGGTTCTGTAATAGGTTGTTACAAAACGGTGGATCGGTCGTGGTGGACCCATACCATGGCCCGCACGGTCGCCAGATCTCACCCCGCTAGACTTTTTTTGACGTGACAACGTCTTATAAATTGGTTTGCCGGGTGACACTTCAAGAAACTGCGTTACGCTCCGCTCACGTTATGCGCTCACAATGAGAGCGAGTGAGAGGCACGCGGCATGGTTAGCCCGCCTAAGAGCGAGAGAGACAGACATAAAAAGTGAAAGGCACAAGTTGTCACGTTACAATGTTAATAATATTACGATTAATAGCAATGGTTTTTTTGTGGGGAGAGATAAAACGAATTGCTTACGAACGTGAATCCGAAACAATTGAACAATTAAAAGTCAAAATCGTAAGTGCTTTTGCAGTGGTTAAATCACGAACAGTTGTGCTACGTAAAATTAAAAACAATTTGCAACGTGTCGTGCTTTGTTGTGTTTAGAAAATGGAGGTGGTCATTTTGAACAATTTTTAAAATACACATAATTTTTAAGGACATTTGAATTGTGAGTTTACTGTTTTTTTTTCTTACTTTTAATACGTATTCAATTATTGTAAATATTATGATTCCAACTTTTTAAATACGCCTGAAATACGATAGATAGGTACCAATTTAAGTTAAGTAAACTTTAATTACCTTAATCTTTATTAGTAAATTTTACTGTACTTATCGTATTTTTGACCGTCCTAAGCCGGTAAAGTATGAAGGAAAAGTTGGTTATGCAATTTTTTTAGGTATTTAGGTAGTTACTAAAGTATCTACCTACTACGTTTAGCGCTTGTTTGGGTTGGGTGAGGTCAGTGGCCCGCGCATGCTACTTGCTCTTTTCGATTTGTCTTTTCATTCATACAAGAAACGATTATACTTAGAATTATTAATTTGATACTTTTGATTATTTTATATTTATTTAGTAATATCACAAAGTTTATTGATTTTACTATATCATGTGCTCTAAATAATCTTGGCTACACAAAGAATTACTTCAAGAAATTTGAAGCCTCAATTCAAAGTCTTCCTGTAGATAGACAAATATAAAGGTAGATGCTTAACAATACAATCAATTTTAAAAAGTGATATTAGTAAGTAAGTGATATTTAAAGGACACAACATTGGCTTGTGAGAGGATCTCCCTCTCTCTAGTTTAAGAGATAGAGATATAGATATTATAGATATAGACTATAGATCTTAATTATAACGGTCTGAAGTACGACTAAAATATGTTGGGATTGCATAGATTTTCTACTTGACTATTTAAATAGCATACCTACGTCGTATTATTTAATACATATAATTGCATGGCGTTTTAATTAAAGTTTCGTAATAAACCGATATCACAGTCATAGTGACATTGCAAAGTCACGCTGCAATTAAATAATTTGAAAGCGTGAAATTGAGATAACGAATAGAGCGAGAATATTGGTTTCGCGACAGAATAACCCAACACAATCGAGATAAAGAGTATACATCTATACCAACATCTTATTAAAATAATATTATATAAAAATATAATAATAAGCATAATTTTCAGGACATAACGCACAGCGCCATCTGATGCCAAACTAAGCAAAGCATGTGTTATGGATACCAGATAACTGATAGAAATACATATATACTTTTTCTTTCGTAAATACATACATAACACCCAGACTCAAGGCAAACAAAATTGTTTGACCTGTGTAGAAGTCGAACCCACGCTAATTGTGTGGGATCGATATAAAAACGAGTAAAAATGTGAATAAAATATGTAAGCATTGCAGAATATCTATTGACGTAGTAACATAAATAATAAATACGTAAGTAATAGTACCTATGCAATAAATATATAATCTACATATCCATATAGAAGGCGGCAAACGAAGAGGTAACATCCAACATAACACATGGTAATTCAGTCTCCCGGGAATTTTCACCTACAAAATTTGAGACTACGTATATCGCTTTAGATATTTCACAGGACTTAATGCTCGATCCGGACAATTTAGAACGTGGACCGAACGTATCCAAAACATTTTATTTGTTTTTTTATCGGTAATTTGTTCCTTTGTGCGGTTTGAATTTTTAAACCTAGCCACAATTAGTTCTTTGTTGGTTTTTGCACAAAATGTACAAGTTTTAATGTTCTAGATGAAAAATGTACCTTTGTAGTGGATAGTGTAAATTAGTTAAACTAACCATAAAAAAATGTAGATTTTTTCTTCGTTTTATTTATGATCGGGTTCTATAGAAAGTTTTATTACTATTATTAATTAGTTGGATAAAATTCAAATTTGTTTTTTCAATGTATGCATTGGCGAAATCGTTGACTAATTGACTTGAATTTAAGACATTCAATGAGGATTAGTAACAAGTTACGGAATGTACCAGGCATATTGTTAACAATGACGATATTGTCCTTATTAATGTAATAATTTGTTGCATAAAACATAAATCTGTCTGATTAGTTATTACCATCAATTACGTCCCCGTGGCTCAGTGGGTAATGACCCGACTCCTGAATCGAGGGGCGTGGGTTCGATTCCCGCAGAAGACAAACATGTGTTTGTCTTGAGACTGTGTGTTTCCTATGTATAATTTGTTGGTTACATATTTTTTATCCGTTGTCTGGCATCCATAGCACAAGCTTTGCTTAGTATAGGACATTCTTACGGCAACTCCTCAATAATAGTAAAGAAGTCTGCTATAGCAAGCTATAGCTGGAGCTATGGTTCGTTCGTGGAATTCGGTTATAGTTGCACCCGCGAGAACCGTTGAATTTTCCGTAATGAAAAGTAGCCTTTGTCTTTCTTCGTATCTTCTACAATCTCTGTGCAAAATTTCAGCTCAATTAGATGCTTTAGATAGATAGCTTTAGACTAAAGCTAGCAGGAGCATGGTATCTCGAATCCAGTGAAGCAAAAAAGTCAGTTCTTTGGAAAAAGAATAGCAAAAAATTAGCAAAAGAATATGGTAGAAACCCCATGTTGCTAGATGCAATAGGTCCGAAGATACAATAGTGACTACGATATCTTTAGTCTAGAACTAGCAGAACCATGTTATCTCGGAAACCTGAGGACCAAAAAAAAACAATTTTCTAGCAAAACATTTAAGTCTCATCGTGGCATGATTTGGCTACGCCAGCTTCCTAGACAAGCGTTTGATCCCGTTTTATTTTTAAATTAGTAATGGATAGCGAAATTTAAAAACTTATATTGCAAATAATAAATGTTTGTCTTGTCGACACCAAGTCAAGAAAAAATCGAACTCACATCCCTCGATTCAGTAGTCGGGTCATTACCCACTGAGCTTCGTAATAATAAATAATTCGTAAATATTCCAGTTTTAGATAGATGTACAGAGCAGATCCTAAGAAATTCTCCCTAAAAATATATAATTTTGATAGGTGTTACTATGTTATCTTTTTTTGCATGGCATTTTCGTAACGTTAATTAAAATTTCTGAGGGTCGACTAGTTTTTATTACCAATACGGATACAAACACCAAACCTACAAGTATATACTAGGCAAGACAATATTATATCAAATTAACATAGGCGTTTACAAAGTTTCAGACAAGTATACATGTAGATAATTAACAAACTTCCTTTGATAGACTATCCGCCTGTTAGGGGGATTCGATAACTTAGAAGTTACTGAAGTTATTAGCTTAGTTTAATGTTGCTTTGATATTAATTGAACTAAGTGCCTTAAAAGTTTATTGATCAGTCCTATAATAAAATAGGTTTATTTGAAACCTGTTTTGTACCTATTCATACCTATTTTTACCTTCTCGTGCCTAGCTTTTTCCTTTAGGATTGCTATAAGTTATCTCGCAGATTAATATTATATATTATGCAAGTAAAGTTAAAAAGTAAAACTAAGAACTAAAAAGTTAGTAGCCAATTGTTCTCATAAATATGAAATGACACTGGGTATTGTAAAGAAATATCTCTACGGGTACAAATGCGATGAATTGTATTGATAACTATAAAAAATTTTAGCCCCTTTTTTACCTTTATTTTCTATCGAAGCATATCAACAACGATATTGGTTTTAAAATACGTAACTCAAACCAATATCTTTCATTATGAATTCAGATGACTTTATTTATAATTAGCTAATAGACTAATGGCTATAACTTTATTATATATTATTGTGTAAAGAGTAAATAAATCAACTTCATGCCCAAACGCTATTTTCATTATACGTTTTTTACTAATAATTATTTTTATTATTTTACTAAGAAGTAATATTTATTAGTATTAAAAAGGTCTGAAGTGGGATGCCGTTATTACTGCGCGACGAAGAAGATCGTACTCCACGTATGAGGAGACAAACGGAGTGAGATCGTCACCTGGAGCTGTAAGAGTTAATCAAGGCTAATACAGAAGCAATTTAAGCCGTCTAGTACAGCAAGCCAGTCGCCAAGAGATTCAAGAGCTAATTAAAGCTACTACAGAACCCAGTGGTCGAGAGCAGGAAGCTTTCCGAGACACCATCCATCCAGCATTTAACTGTATCTATTTTCAGTTTCTTCTATCCAATTCCATTTCCTTTACTCTCTTCTAAGTTGCCTTCTTTGCACTCTCTTTCAGTTGGTCTGTTTACTTTCTGCTAGACTAGGAAGATTCCATGTGTCCTTTCATTACATTTATTATAAAATCATCTTGACTATTCAAATGATCAATAATGTTTCCTCTTCTTTTCTTGTTGTGATATATAATATAAGATATAAGATCTGTTTTTCCTTATTTAGTCTATATAGTACTGCTTCATTTGTTACTTTTTTTTGTTATATTTTTATTAATCTTAGATGTAAAAAAGGCTCGTTTTTTATGAAATTCTTGTGTAGCCATGGCAATTTATTTTATGCCTGTTTAAAAGATCTTACGCCTTCTGTAATCAGGCTGTCATATTATTTAGATTGATGCACCTGTTGTTTTGGATAATTGTCAATATTTATGGGGTTTACAATTTTGCAAAACACTTTTGACGCAATTAAAATTTTAGTTGTACTTACATTTATCTTCATGTTCAGTTTTTTTAAAAAGGTGGTTCATTTAATTGAGAAGTTTTTCAAGTTAGTCAAAATATAAAGAGCATGGAAAAGGTAAACAAAGAAATCACACTTTAAGAGCGTCACCCATGCTCACTTAGGCCGCCAATTGATATTTTTAGTTTTCTCTTTGTTCAAAGCGAATTTCAAAAACGTCTACAGAATTATGTTACTAGTTATGAGATATTTTTAGAATTTATAGTTGTGTTTATAGGATAAAACTGCGAGTTGTAGATAGCATATTCGCAATAAACAGCCACTTATAGTAGAAGTGCTATCTACATATCACAGTTTTATCCTAGAAACAGTACCAAACGTTCATAAAAAAGATTAAAACTCGTTACTTATTTCTATAGAAGCAAATTTTTGAACGAAGAGAAAAATAAAAATATCAATTGGCGGCGCTAGTGGACGCCAGGAACCCTCTTAAGCCGACCAGGACTTTAAAATATTTTAGTGATCTGTTTTTAGAATAATTCCACTTACAGCATTTTGAAAAAAAGTGTAACCTAAATTATCCTAAGTCAATTCACTATTGAGGCCACGTTGTCACTAAAGGTGTTCGAATGAAACAAAAATAGACATGAAAAATGTGAAAACAGAAAAGGTAAAAATGTTTCTTCAAAACAATAAATGGTGGAATAGGTCAACATAGTTTACAAAGTCACGATTGCGGTTCGTAGATATTGGCAAAGGCAAAGGTAACTGGAACATTTTGCCGAGTACGTTTGTCCTGTAGTTTGTACATATAAAATGAACTAATGTGGTTGCGTTTTGACTACACTGTAAGCATTTTATAATAATAATATTATAGATCCTTTAGATACACCCTGAATATACGTTTTTTCTGTGCTGTCTGTGTCAAATTTCAGATTAACAGCGTATTTAAGGTACCTTAAATTACCTATTTTATTCTAAAAGAACGGGTTAACATTATTTGAGGGCTATCTAAAATTAAGAATTAAAATTGCCAGAGATTAGCATTAGCACCCTCACACAATATTGATTGTTTACTATAAATCTGGTATCAACAGTGACCTAACTCAATTAAGTTTCAGCCGCACAAGGCTGTCAGTCTGGGGCAGCTGGTGCGTGATGAAGTATTTTTACTTATTACAAACATTTTTGTTGGTTTTGGTAAACAACGCTGTTAATAATGGTATCACTAGGAGGAGGTTGTGGTATACCTACAAGGGCCGCAACCGTCAAAATGACGGCAGATATAATACACTCCAAAAATATGGAACTAATGGTTAGTAAGCATAAAATAAATACAAATATATTAACCATTAAAACATATTATTCCATTCATTGTGGCATTTGTAACATTTATATTATTTTTTGTTGATGTTTAATACATTTTCCACTTATTAGTAGATTCTTCGGAAACAGAGATATTGCCCAAGTCTCGTGTTACAGCCGGAACAGATCTCTTACTTGAATACCATGAATTGGCTTATGAGCTGCAGAATGAAGTAATGGCGATAAGTTTCTTCCTGTAACTTTTTACCCGACTACGGCGAAGCAAAAGGAAAGTTATAATTTTGACCGGTACGTATGTATGTATGTTCATCTGTTCCCTTATAACTTCTATTTTACTTATCGTAATTTGACAAGTGAGGGATCGTCGGAAGCGTCTTGATTGTCCACTGGTTATAGGCTATGTGCAGTTACATTAAATGGAATATGGCGCCCTCTATAGGACATAAAGTTATGAACTTAAAAAGACATGTTTTTAATCAAATTAAAATAAAAGGGCTTAATTAGCACATTCCAAAGCTAACAATATGTTTCATATAAATATTGTTAGCTTTTGCTTTCGGCTTTGCTTGCATGCACTCTAAATTCAAACCTAAAATCCCTAAAATTGCAATTTCTAAAATCATTTCCATACATACTTCCCCCCCATTTTACCGCCTCAGAAGATGAATTTTGCAAAATTGTTTCTAGGAACTCTTTGCAAATTTCAAATCTTTAGACACAAAAATATCAAATTTCTCATACAATTTTTTGTCTCTTATTTTGACTTCTAAGGAATGATATTCCAAAAACGATAAATCGCATTAATCTGAATTTTTATCATAAGGGCCTAATACTAAGTTTTTAAGTAGTTTAAGAATTTCATTGTAAATACATACATATAAAGTATATATAGAAAACAAACACTGATACTCAAGACAAATACAATCAAATTCAGCACATAAATGTTTGTCCTGTGCGGAAATGGACCGTCGCTCATCGGTTCAACAGGCAGATCACTACCCATTCGGCTACGGAGTCGCCATATAACGTATAATTTTTATAATGTGACACAAAGTTTAATGTTGGGTTTTATAATAAGACCCAATAAAATCATTGACATTGTATGGTGCATATCAGCGGCGAGGGGTGTAATTATGGCAAGGGTAAGCCGGTCAAAAAAATGATATGTTTTTTTGTTCTCAAAACTTAGTTTGGAAGATGATGTTTTGTGGTCCAGCAAGTAGTCAGTTAAACAGCACTCTATATGAATTAAAGCCATTGTGACAAATTAAACCCAATTAAAAAGTAAAATTAACATAACCCGAGACAAATATCAACCAAATCGAAAGCATTTACAAACAGTGATAAATAGACGTACACGCATTAAATTCATGCTATTCTAAATACACATTTTCATGTGTTAGTCTAAATTACACTTCTAAATAAAAACGTTTACACACTTTGTTTGAACACATTTTGATTTTTTATTTTGCAATCTTATCTATCAATTACTTGTAGGCGACATAAATAACAATCGGTAAAAACGTATTCATTACAAAGAGCAGAAAAACTAATGCCGATAATTTTTAGCTTACCTTTAATGATTTCACCCAACGCGATTGACCGGAAGCCGTGGGAACGAAAGAGACAAAGTAATGGCTTTACACTACGTTGAACAAAACGCGTAATTTGTACATGGCGCTTTCGACCTTTTGGTCGAGAGTTAACTTATTGCAGATAGCTCTGTAGCAAAGTACAGTGCAAAAATTTTTCATACTTTCTGACATTGGGTGCATATTCGCTAGTGTCGTTGTAAATTTACATCATTTCAATATGGCAACTGCAGTTTTGATATTTAACCGTCGGGTCAAAAAAGTTTTTGCACTATAGGTACTTGGAGTGCACCTCGTTCTGTAGTTAAGTACGTGGTTTTGGTAGTATTGTGGATTTTCTGACAGATCGGCTGATGTATAGAGACAACGCCACTGGTGCATATGTTTTATAATAAGGTCCAATAAAGCCGGCACACGAGTAACATTGAAATTGTATGGTGCATAATATGTAAGGTAATGTAATAAATTTCAGTCAGCGACTAGAGAGCGGTATATCGCTCATGATCTGATTACAATGCTACAATGTATGCCCAGTGGGTGGAAAACGCGAACACATCGTGTACATATCGCAAAATTGATGCACTAGAGATGCTTCTAAACTGGTGCCTATATCATTTTGTGTTCCAATATTTTGATAAAAACTTATTAAATAATTTCGTAAGCCCACGACTATTAAATTATATATAAGCTGTGCTTGCGACTTCGTTAACATGGTGTTTAGGTAATAAAATGGTTTAGTAAATAATTATCCTAAATGTATAACACGGATTTCAGCAATCACTATATATCAGATGTTGTGTTATCACACACAGCACATATTTATAAGTATTAATAAACTAGGAGCGCACAGACTGTCTAGATATTTCATTATCCATACTAATATTATAAATGCGAAAGTGATTTTGTTTGTTTGTTTGTACTTCCTTCATGTCGCAACGAAGGATCCAATTGAGATGAAATTTAGCATAAAGATAGTTTAAGAGACGGATAAGGACGTAGGTTTTTTCTACCCGGCAAATTTAAAAGCTCCTGCAAATCAAATCTTTCTTACTATAAACAAGGAATTATCGTAGCAATCCAATCGGAGCCGTCGGCAAATGTTATAGTCGTATAGTAATATAAATTTCATGTTAATATGTAAGTATTTATTATCATTCGTTTCATTATTGAATGCTTGATTGATTTGCAATTGACGCTTGTTTTCTGACCAATATATTTTTAATTTTAAAACTAGTCTTCATATTTTTCCTAGAATTTAAAAAAAAATGTTTTTTACTTAAGTGTGAGTCAGTTGACTTGTGGTGTGAACATACCTTAACTCCCATGTTTGTCGACTGTTGTCAGATTAAATCTGCTATTGATTGTTCTCAATCGAACACGTTCCATTAACTGTCTCGTTCAATTTGTTTAAATATTTTGTATAATCAATGCACGATACTACTTCATGGCAAATCATTCTATTTGGTAAAACGCTAAAAGCTTTGTAACTAACAGGAACTTAGACTGTACACAAAATGGACAGGGCTAATTGCAATAAATATTTTTTCATTACACTTACTCGTAAACAGTTTTACTTTTCTCATGGCGTAAATAAAACTCACGGGCGATAATGACGCGCCTATTCTATCAAGTATATATAAGAGCTGAAAAATATGAGCTATGCGCAGACTACAAGCGAGCAATTACAAGTTTAAACTTCAGCCAAACTCTTTAATTTATAAATTCTCTAGACATCTAGCGCCACCAAGCGGTAGTTATGTTTTCTCTGCTTTTATTCCTGCCATTTAAATTGTGGTTTCGTGAGTTTATTTATTTATTCATCTTATAAATATAACATAAATATATAAATATATTTACATTCCTGCAAATTAAATGAAAAACGGGCGATATGGAAATTGCAAACTCGAGCTATTAAAGACTTCAGACTTAAGATTCTAAGTAGCCTCTGGTAAGTAATTGACTCCTTACCCGCCTTAATACATAATATATTATAAAATTTTAAGCTCAAGAAGCAGTCTACGTAACAGCCTAGGGTCTGGAAGGGAGTTCATGAAAACATAATTGCAGGAAAATTTGCGTATTGCCTTTTCTTATAATTTGTGGCAAAGACCTGTCAGTTTTTGTTTTATAACCGCGCTCGTTTAATTACTGAGGCTTAACCAACTGTACCTCAAAGTAGGGTGAGGTAATTTGACCCGGTGGCGTACCTTTGAAGGTAGTATTTGATATTAATAATAATAAAATTAAACATCTACGTAACTTCTATTATATCTGTTGAGATATAATTAAAAACCATTTAAGTAATCTGATAAATTATTTCGTAAAATTTTATCAAATCTCTAGTCAGTCAGTAATATTTTTAGTTGCTGAGAAATAACCTGTGACAGACACAAGACAGATAGAAGTACAAACAACGAGAGTGAGAGAAAAAGCTTCTAAAATACCGGTCAAGTGCGAGTCGGACACGTGGCCTTATCCTAATCCGTACCATTACATAATTCTAAATTTAATGTTGAAAAATTTATAAGTATATAGCCATACGCGAAATAGTCAGGAATCATTTCGTTATTGTATAAATGTAGGTACGCATAATCAATTTTTATTTACAAAACTAGTACCTACAGTAGGTTACTAATTGTAAATTATTTGTATGTTTACATATATACATACATTTATATATAACACATTTGGAATGAACATGTTTTTTATATACAGGTATATTTATATTATATACATATACTCCGTGTAACATAAATGTGAAATAATAATTCAGAATATAATGCCGCTCCTTATACTTAACAACTTTCCCCAAAAAACATATCAAAAAAAGTTTAACCTTTAAAGTGTCGATCAGCAATACTTTTTGTCGAGATTTTAACCCATGTTCCTTAAGGAAAGTTGTTCAGTATAAGGAGCAGAATTATCTTCTGAATTATTATTTCGCACTTATGTTACACCGCATATATAAGGAAAATTTTTCAAGTGAGCGTGCTTGGCCAAATCCAAAATTATGATGAATAGCGAAAAGTACTCAAAAGAGTCTCGGGCTCCAGTAAAAGAAAAAAACCGGCCAAGTGCAAGTCGGACTCGCGCACCGAGGGTTCCGTACCCTACCACCATTAACGTAAGCTCCAAACAAAAACAAAAATTGTGCCATTTAGCGCTGTTGCTGACATAGTCCGACGTTGCTTAACTTTGAATATCATTTCTAACAAATAATTGTGTTACTGTTTTGCTTAATAATAGATGGCGCTGGGTGCCGTGGCAAACGAGGTCACCGGAGTTTACTCTTTTAGATTACTTTCTTTGGGGGTACGTAAAATACAAAATCTACAAAGACACGTGTAATGCAATTGATGACTTAAAGCTATGTTTGGAAAATATTCTGATAATATTGTGATGCTGAATGCAGAATAATCCTTGAGACGTCGAATCCAGCTATGTATTGAGAACAATGGCCATCTTTTCGAACAATTAATCAGTTATAGTTTAATAAGTATAGGTAACCTAAGAAAAATACAACACTTTCCTTAAGTTTCTCGTATGTCATTATTTTCCAGAATTCGTTCCTTATTAGCGACACTACCGAATGGTGTTATAATACAGTGTGTGGTTTTTTTCAAAATCAACTGGTTCGAATCTTGGCTAGGAGGAATATTAATTACTATTATTAACTACTACTAATATTACTTCTGGTGTTGTAAGCGTCCGTAGGCCATGGTGACCTCTTACCATGAGGCGGACCGTGTGCTTGTTTACTACGTTAGTGGTATAAAAAAAAACATAATCCTAATCAGCCTCAATACGTCCCCACTGCGGCATGGCCTACCCTCAACTAGAATGATTTGGGCCATAGTGCTACACGCGGGCCAAGAGCGGTTTGTGGACTTATACGTCTTTTTTTTGACGTATGCAGGTTTCCTTAAGATGTCGAAACCCCTCGGCCACCACCGACTTATACTAAAAACATAATCAAAATGTAAAGTGAAATGTATGAAAAATGAGCGTACTAATTGATTAATTATTGTTTAAATAAAGGGGACAATATATCTTTACAAAAAATAATTATATGTAGAAAAATGTGTGATGTGATATGTAGAATAAGCTAGATTTGAGAACCAACGACCACGTGCGGGAAAATATTATTGGATTCACGAAAAAGTTGACGTCTAAATTGATTGAAGAGACTGGCTGACCCGGCGAACTTTGTTTATTTTTTAAAACAACTGCCGCACCAACCTATTGTGGAAGGGTTGCACTAATTCAAAAACCTTCCCCGGCGCGTGCATAATAACTTACCAAAGTTTAATTACAACCGGTCTACCCTTTTTGCGCGAGTCCGACCCGCACTTGACCCTGTCTGACTCACACTTGACCTTTTTTTTCTTTCTCAGAAACCTTCCCCGGCGTGTGCATAACAACTTACCAAGATTTTATTAAAATCGGTTTACCCCTTATTGCGCGAGGCCGAATGGAACATTTTGACCATTTTTTTCTTTCTCAGAAACATTCTTTGGCGTGCACATAAAATCTTACAAAAATTTATTACAATCCGTTTACCCTTAATGAGCGAGATCGACTCGCACTTGACCCTTTCAGAAAACCGTCTCTTATCCTACGTCATACAAAGAACACACCCTCCAAGTTTCAGGTCTCTACGATCAGCGGTTTATGCTGTGCGTTGATCTGTCAGTCAGTAATTCAGGACAAAGCATTTTATATGTATAGATAGGTAGAAAAAGAAAAGTATAAGTATTATTATACACAAAAAATTAATTCTGTTACTACAACAGGCTTTCTAAATTCAATAACGATGTACTTAGAAGTGCGGAAAACTTAAAAAAAGTTAAACCTTTCTGATATCTTCTTAAACTAACCGTCTCGCTCTCAAAATGTTTGCAGATCTAAAACACTTGAACATTTCCAGCAACATGATCACGTTGACTTTCAACAAGTTGAAACTCTGTGAATGACGTCTTCGCTTACTTTCCTACAAAGTTTGCTAACAAGCTCGCATATTTTGTCATGAAACTAAATTCGTGAATTGTCCCGTTGTCGATAAGTTTGAAGTAAAGAGGAATAGTTCGCGACCAAAATGTTAGTGGTATTTATTAAGATTTATTTATAAAAAAAACAGTAAATTGAAATATTTCGACTGTATTTTATACTGTGTGATGACTCATCAGTCTAAATATTATGATAATGCAATATTATACATAAACTAGCTGATCCGGCGAACGTTGTTTCTCCGCACCAACTTATTGTGAAAGGGTTGTACTAATTCAGAAACCTTCCCCGGCTTGTGCATATCAACTTACCAAAATTTCATTAAAATCGGTTTCCCCTTATTGCGCGAGTCCGACTCTTTCTCAGAAACATTCCCCGACGGGTGCATAACAACTTACCAAAATTTCATTAAAATCGGTTTACCCTTATTGCGCGAGGCCGACTCGCACTTGACCCTTTTTTTCTTTCTCAGAAACCTTTCCCAGCGTGTGCATTACAACTTACAAAAATTTCATTAAAATCGGTTTACCCTTAGTGCGCGAGTCCGACTCGCATTTGGCCTTTTTTTTTCTTTCAAAAAACCTTGACCTAACACTAACAAACTTAACAAAAACAAATTACCCGAATTGGTCCAGCCGCCTTCGAGTTTTCCTAAGTGCGCGAGTCCGACTCGTACTTGACCGTTTTTCTTTCATAAAAACCTTGCCCTAACACTAACAACCACAACAAAAACAAATTACCCGAATTGGTCCAGCCGTCTTCGAGTTTTCCTTAGTGCGCGAGTCCGACTCGCACTTGACCGTTTTTTTCTTTCATAACAACCTTGCCCTAACACTAACAAACATAACAAAAAAAAATTACCCGAATTGGTCCAGCCGTCTTCGAGATTTCCTAAGTGGGCGAGTCCGACTTGCACTTGACAGTTTATTTTTTTATAAGAACCTTCTCCTGAGAATAACAAACACAACAGAAAAAGAATTAGCGAAATCGGTTAAGCCGTTCTGAATCTCGGAATAGGCTCCAACGATTTTTATGAAATTTAGTATGCGGGAGGTTTCGAGGGCGATAAATCGATCTAGCTAGGTTTCATTTTTAGAAATAGTCGTTTTGTCCGTGGTTTTAAGGCAATGATAAACTGAGAAATACGAGTCTTCCTGACGTCTATTGGCGAGCAGTAATACTATTATTTTTACCGACAAAGCAACACTAAAGCTACTTGACAAAAGATGGCGTTGTTAAAATAAAACGAGCGAAGCCCGGTCCTCCAAGTACTTAGATATAATATAATATAATCCTTAACGCAGCATAAGTTTCCCCAACTGTGTGTGCCCCTAACCTACGCAGCTTATACGATGACGTCAACTGACGCTTATATTAAGCTCGTTTCAAGAGTCGTAAGCGAAATACTTCTTATTTTATATATCTATGTATATATATATATATATATAGATGATATTTAAGTTGGTATATATGTTGCATGTATATGTAATTGTTTATTTTTTAATTTAAGTTACTATTTTCACTACCGCACCACCTCTTATTTATTATTTTCTCTAAAGAAAGGTTTTCCTGGTAGACATCGTTCTTTAGCAATAAGGCCGCCTATTTGTACCATACTTACTTTTTGTTTTTGTTATTTTTATTTGCAATAAAGTATATTCATATTATTTATATCTCAGAAAGTAGCTATTATGATGTTTTAACAATAAAAAACTATATATTTTACAATATATAGGGTGAACTATAAGTTTGTATGTGAATTTGAAAATAAAGGCCACTCTTAAGACAAAAGTTAAAACTATTTTAGTCAAGCATTAAAAATACTTTTCTTTGACGTATAAATGAGTAATTCTTCAAACAATTTACACAGTGCAACAAACTTTTCTGACCCGGTGTCTGTGCTAGTGTCGTGTAAGTTAACAGCATTTTAATATGCCGGCTGTAGTTTTGATGTTTGTCCACTGGGTAAGAAAAATTTGCTGCACTATAAGTATCTTATTATATCGTTTCTTTTTTGTTTATTTTAATAGTAGGAGAGCAAGTAAGTAGCTTTATACAAGTATCCGTGAAGATCTCATTTTAATGATGTACTTTATGGAATTTTGGTAAAACACTGTTTACCAAAAACAATAAAATGAACTATAAAGTATTTTTTTAAAGGAAAAAACATTTTGGAGATGTTCTTTACATATCTTTATCACCATTCAAGTTCCCGTGTATTCCCCTAACTGCTATATGCTTATATTATATTATATCTAAGTACTTGGAGGACCGGGCTTCGCTCGTTTTATTTTAACAACGCCATATCAGTGCTAGTGGCCCCATGTGCCAAAGGAATATGTTATAGATGTTGTCGGGTCCCGCGGCTTCGTTGTTTTAAAGTATTTTATTGCCTCTTATGTAGCCTTGACACCAAAAGGCTTAGACAATTATTGGCCTGTAGGACAGCCTCGTTTTAGCGTTTAAAGTATCTTTCTTTTTATGAATGACGATTTTCTCTTTGTCCTCGTTATCTCTAGCATTCGGTTCGGTTTTGCTTTCTAGTAAGGCCATTTAGCACGTGCCAAATGCCTTGAGGGATCTTTTGAAGTCCATATCTTAAACTGTGGTCTCACATTTTTCTTTTCTTTTTGCATCTAGGGACTTGAGTAGTTCAGCCCCAGTGTTGTGGTCTACTGTTTGCTTGAATTCTTTAAAAACTAAGTCTTTCACTTCTTTTAGTTGCAGTAGCAGTAAAATGCAAAATTAACCGGGATTTTATTTCTATCATATCTTAAAAAAAATATTTTCAAGACCGGCTGAGCTGATTATAGACTGCAGCAGTACCTGTCTCTTTTCTGTCAAATAAAAATAAATTACAAAACTCTCTATGGTGGTAAATGAATAATATAAAATGCCTAATATAAAATGAATAATATAATATAAAAATAAATTTGTTTTATCCATAAAAATTTATCTATACCGTTATTACAATTATTTTTAATAAGAGGTGTAACCATTTTTTATAATTTGGAAAAGGTATGAATCCCTCCTTCCAATATATATTCCTATTTCTCACAAAACAGGATACTTGATAAATTTATTTGTCAGTTAATTTATAAAATGGAAACGATTATTGGATCAAAAACGATTGCAGTTTTTTACCAACTAATATAGCTATTTCTTTGGGTATGAACTCATTATATTTCTGTTTTAAAACATCGATTACTAATTCATGATATCTTGCGAATTGTCCTGCTGAGAGGTTTGTATTCTGTTATGCGATCGTTGACAATAAGACAGTAAGCACTCGTTTGCTCAGGAAAGTCTTCTTCACTTTCGATTTCAAGTCTAACATCAACTTGAATTCTATCAATATATACCGATGTTTGATTATCTTTACCAAGTATAAGCATATCAGAATTAGATTTACACCTAGTCATAACTAGTTCATGTTTACTATTTAGTATTATTTTGTAGTAATCTTTAGCAAATCCTAAAATCTTATTGAGCGGTAATATAAGTTTAAAAATACTACTTTTTGATTTTGTTTCATTTAACTTCTACCCCCACAGAGCTGCTTGTTAACTTTATCCTTCATTCTTTGAAACATAAGACTTCATCGTTGATGTTATACCAACATTTCTAACACGATCTATTTCAACTCCATATATTTCATATCTAATATCATGAAATAGAAATGGAATAAGATTGTTATTAAAAGTGCACTCTTTTACTGTCAATTTACCAGTTGAATCTTTCACAGTTATAACACGTCCTTCTACGTAAATTGAACTAGCTGAAGGGAGTAAATATACGTCTTGCTGGTTAATCAGTATTCTGATTTTATTATTTCTTTGAAGCTTCTTGTGTATGGAGTATACAAATGCAGATCATAGCTTCCAATAGAGTTATCAAAATGAGGAGTTTCGTTTATTTGTAATATATTTAAAATTTAAATCCTTAACTCCTCAAGATTTTTTTATTGGCTTTACTGATAGCTGATGTTACACGTGTGTGTTTAATGGAGTCAGTGTTTGAACTAGGCCGTTTAATTACTTTGACCTGTAATAACCAACCCAAAAGATCGTCACAGCGATGCATAAGTAGTTCCGTCAGCAAAAAGACCGAATTATTAAATCTCGAGCAGTACTGTGTGCATTGAATAATTAATTTTAATCATTTTGAACTTCATTTACTTACCGTGGCGCACGCAAACGAAAAACGAAAACCCTATATTACACTCGTATGTGAAATTACCAAGCAAAATAATAGAATTGAGAGTGATAAAAATATAAATTTTGATGTTGAAACATTTAATACCCTAAAAGAAGCAAAGCGTTATGTATCAATGTCGAGCGGAGGTGTGCCTGCAGCATATTGTACAAAATTAATTATTTGACGACGTGTATTGTTATTAAAAAGAACTGATATCTACAATTAAAAAACATATAATAAACCTTTGAATATAAAAGAAATGTTGTTTGATTTGTAATACTTAATTTATTAACTCATTAGTCAAAATTAACTAAAAAAAACTCCAGATTTCTTCCATAATCAAGATTTTTTAACACAATATTGTCGTTCTTAAAAACAATAATGCTTATGCAATCCAAACCTTAAATAACGGATAAGCTATGGTCATTACACACTGGGTGGCATTACATAATCAAAAATAAGTTTGGGTGTCAATTCTGCCTGGTGTGTAATAATAACCAACTTTGGTAACTTGTATCATATTATACCACCTATGTCAACACAATAACCCGTAAGGTGGTTCTTATGTGTACCGATTTTAGCTTATACGCAACTATTAACTAACTAAGAGGCACTAGTGTAACAATGTAAGATAATGTTACCAGCAGTTTTCGAAAATAAAAGCTAAAATGCTTGACTAATGTTGCATTTGTCATCATAACTGTAGGATTCCGCCAAATTAAAGGATCGATGACAGTTTAAAAGGTTTATGATTTTAACAGTCTTTGTAAGTATGTCACCATGTTCATCTGTTCCTGAGTAGCTCCTAAATTACTTATTTTTATTGAAAACCCCCTTCAAAGTCTTAATAGTTTTTTTTTTAGTAATATACTAATTTTACTAATATTGAGGAACTTAATCGAGGGACGATATTATGGCTGTTGTCAGCAAAACTCTGTTATTAGCATTAAAGTTACATCAATCGTGAATTAACTGCAAAAAGAGTCGCTCCCTTACAACTTAATAAATCATTTTATCTCTTCTAAAGAATGAGTAATGAAGGTGGAAAAGTCGAAAGAAAAGAAATTAATGATTAAAGTGACTATCTGCCCGGAAAAATGTCTTCCACAAATTTGATCATTTTTTCACGATTCTATTAAGATCCTCCATCGTGAATATAATGAAATCTTGCAATTCAATTCGTTCTTACTTCTTATTTTCTCGTTTGAAAAAGGGATCCTTAAATTTTATTGAAGATTTAACGAACGACAAAGCATGTAAACAATTTTGGTGGTTAGCTCCATCAAGCTAATCTAGTTACTTTTTTACTAGCTTTTGCCATCGGCTCGGCCCCACTAAATTCTGTTATTAGCGTGGGATTCCTACGGCACTTGACGTTTTTAAGGAGCCTTTGTCCATTCCCAAGGTTCAGGCTGTGACTTTCCCAATTTTTATTGAATTTAAATTAAAGGTTTAGCTGTAAAAGGTAACAGACAGACAAACAAGAGACTTTCGCATTAATAATATTAGGATGATTAGACCAGGTCTTGTACCTTGATTTCTTTCAGTTTCTCGACAGACAGACAAACTTTTTTTTAATGTCTTATTACTACAAATTACAGAATTCCGGTTATTTTCCTATATTTGTGATGTAAGACCTTGCTTTATTTGATATTTCATGATTGTAGGACAGTGGGAAGTACCCCATAGGTTTTGATTTACTTGTGAATGCCAAAAAACGGCCGAATGTTTTTATTGCGTTGCCTTAGAAGCTTGATTTTATTACAGATGTAGAAAATAATCCAAAATCATCTATTACATCTTTAATAAGATTCACATATACATTTTCGTGTTTCACCTTCTGCATATTTAAATAGCCTCACTTAACATTTATTATGTTTATAAATGTACTGAATGCCACATTTCCTTTTTCAACACGCTCCAAGAAACTTCGAGGTACTGGTTATAATATCAGAGATATCGCCATTTTTTTAACATAACGTCTTCTACTTCAATGTTTCCGATGTCTCCGCAGGCAATTCGCGGGATATTTTTATCGTTATGTAAAGAAGGCGTCATAACATTATCACTCGAAGCCACATTTAACGATCACCGTGAGATTTTTATTCAGTCTTTCTATATTAAATAGACTAGGTATCTGTTTTTTTTTGTAGCAGGTGAAGATATTTTATATACTATGCTTAATTTTAAGATATTTTTTTACATAGAATAAAAATATTCCGGTTATGAATTTAATATTTTAATCGTTTATCAAAAAAATGACCAGATTTGTTTACACACAGTTCCATTACACCATCGGCAAGTAGTTTGGGCTGCCTGGTGTGTAATAATAATTAACTTATATCACATGTAGTATTATGTACTATTTCAACACACCAAGTGCAAACCCGCCAAGTGATTGTAGTAGTGTGATTTTAGGTTTATCATGGCAGTAAGCAAGTGCGTACTTTATTTCATTAAATTTATTACACTAGTGTCAATATGTAATGCAATGTTACATACACTTTTCAAAGAAAAAAGGTAAAGTGGAGATGACTAATCTTGCATTTGACATCTTAGCTATAATATTCCACTAAATTAAAGGATTGGTGACAGTTTTAAAGGGTTATGATTTTAGCATTCTTAATGTAAGTGTGTTATAGTGTTCATCTGTTCCTGTATATAGCTCCTAAACTACTTATTTTTATTGAAAACCCCCTTCAAAGTCTTAAATATACTAATTTTATTTATATTGAGGAACTTATTCGAGGGACATTATTACGGCTATTCTCAGCAAAGCTCTGTTATTAGCATTAAAGTTACATCAATCGTGACTTTACTGTAAAAAGAGTCGCTCCCTTACAGCTTAATAAATCATTTTATCTCTTCTAAAGAATGAGTAATGAAGGTGGAAAGGTCGAAAGAAAGGAAATTGATGATTAAAGTGACTATCTGCCCGGAAAAATCTCTTCCACGAATTTGATCATTTTTCGCACGATTCTATTAGGTTCCTCCATCGTCAATATAATAAAATCTTGCAATTCAATTCCTTCGTACTTCTTGATTTCTCGTTTAACAACAGAATTCTTATATTGAATATTTAGAGAACTACAAAATTTTATCATTTATTTCAGAAGTTAGTAAGTACTCTATTGATTCCATATACTGAGCTTCCTTTGCAACGTCTACATAATTTCAAGAACACTTTTATTCCCCTAGTCCCATTCCTTGAATTACTACATATAAAAAGACCGTAGTACGCTGAATATATACACACGCTTGAACGCTTTGATGTGTGCTGAGAGCCGACACGGGCTGGCAAACTGCACATGTACAGAATTTGCGCAAATGCTCAAATACCCGTGCCTGCCCGTGCCACACTAAATGTACAAACGTGTCAACACATGTTTAAAGCCATGTCAAATGCCGACTTAAAAACAAACGTACATTCTCTTTCCGGTCAAATGCGTATCCTGACAACGAATAGTCCATCAATAACATAAAGTGTTAAAAATTATGAAATTATGTTCTACGAAGGTAAAGATCCAGTTTAATAGTTGGTTTAAATATGATGATCTAATAATGATCAATAACACGGGTTCGACACACTCTTGACTGGTTTTAATTCGGTTAACGCAATTTAGTTTAGTTTTTAAAAAACTATAAAGTGTTTGAAGATAAAAATACTATATTTTTTTTTAATTTACAAAAAAAATCATTCCACCACAACGGAACAAGGGATGTTTGCACGACCCGCTTAGTAAGCGTTTCCAGTACTGTCGTCTGCATAGTAACGTAACGTACATTGATGGATCATATGTCACAAAATCTTCTATTTTTCAAGACGTGATTTCAGTATCGATGTAGCTGGATACTACACTTTAATGGCATTGGATAAAAAATACTTAATTATGATTCACAGTCTATCAAAATTATTATGTTTTAGCTTTGCACTCTAAAGTATAGTAATATTCTGGTTAACAATGTTAACTACTTGAAATATATTTGTTATCAGTGGTTTATAAAACAGAGTTCGAACCGTTATTCTCGCAACATTTTCCATTTTCTTTTCACTGCCTGGAGTTATGGCCGCCATAATCATTAGACATATGACGGGCGGCGAGCGGCTGTAATTCCATTTTATTTTTGCAAAAATTCTTGCTTCAATGATTTTGGTCAGAATGGCTAAATGTTATATTTTGAGGCTGAAATGTAGTGGTTTGAAACGGAGAAATATTAAGAAAAAAAAGAATATGTTAGTAGTGCATAATTATACCGTATGTCTAGTTTGTCGACTGAGGGTCGTGATCTGTTCCCACTACAGGGGCACAGGACTTTCTTCAGAGCTAGGAGGCTTATACCACTGCGCTGTCCCAATGTAAATGGAAGTTTAAATTGTGCATAGGGGCGATAGAGATCATAGATGTGCAACAATTGTCTAGGTGGTCTGAATTTTCAGCATACGTATTTGCAATATACAAGAGAAGAAAGTTTTTCCAGCTTACAAACTTTCTTCTTTTGCATTAATTACAAAATTAGTTCAAATTGCGCGCTAAAAGAACAAGACCTGAATTTGTCCTCTATAGACGCATTTGTATCGATTCCTATATTTGTATAGTTTTGAATTTTGGACGTATCCATATATTAAAAAAAATCTCGTTTTGTTGTAGGTATCGTGTCATTGTGACGCTCTTGTTTTGATTTTCTACATCCATACTAATATTATAAATGTAAAAGTTACTCTGTGTGTCTATCTGTCGGTTACCTCTTCACGCTTAAACCACTTAACTGATTTAAATTAAATTTGGCATGTGTTAGAACCAGGGGTTTTTTCATCCAAATACAAAAACCCGTTGATCAAGAACGGACTTCAAAAGTTTTTCTCTGTTTATTGCAGCTGTAAGTTTGTCAGCTGTGCAAAAAGGTGTCGCTGTTGCTTGGCAGTCCATTCTTCAGTAATCAAAAAGGCCCAACGTTCGTGTGAAGCTTCTTTTATATTGAATGGTTACTGCCGGACCAGCCAAATGTAAAACAAATAGAATTAGGCATCTATTTACAAATTATGAGATCTGAATGCATAAACTCGATAAAAGAATAATAAAATAACAACGTAAAATTGTTGTCATATAACGATTTTTTAATTGCTCTTTCGAGAGACAAAATATTTAGTTAAGTTAATTTTTAGTTTGGTTCTTTTTGTGGGAAAATTTTGGAAACTATGAATGAACTATAGCTACAGCTATAGCAAACTTCATTGAGGAGTTTGACAATGCACATAATTTTATTTATAGAAAAGTGTTCCAAAACAGAAACAATGGAATAATACTTTATACCGTAAAACCTATGACAAAACCTCCATTCTGAGTAACACCATCTGTTCTCATTGAGGTTTTACTGAGGAGAAACTCGATAAAAGTGATAGTTCCTTCAGAGTCGTTCAAATAAAGAGGGTTACATAAAATCTACACACGTCCGCACTCCGCACTTCGGCGGGTCGGCGGGTCGGCGGGCAATGTGTTACAATACTACAATGTGCACTGATTTCTGTCATTTTCTACGCAGCAAAAACAGTAAGTAAAACTACATTATATCTATTACATAAATGTACATGTGTGTAACTATCCTACTAAAGATCTACTTTCATTTGTATGAATTTATAGTTCATTGTGTATTAAGGGTAGTAAGAACAAAACTACTAACTAGAGGCTAGAAACTTGAACTAGATAACTAGATTTAAAATCATAAGGTTGAAAGTTTGTAATTTCCGCACCGCTTGTGTTACATACAATGTTTTTCGTCATATTTTCGAGTAAATAAATAAAAATATTAGGTGAATAAATAAATAAACTAAACGAAACACAATTGAAATGGCGGGAATAGAATAGAAAAAAATTGAACTAAAAATTTTTGGCTGAAGTTAAAGTTGTCATTGCTCGCTTGTAGTGGGCGCGAATTTGATAGAATAGGCGCGTCTTTAACGCCCTTGAGTTCTATGAACGCGCGCTTTGCCTTTTCTAATGAAAAAGAAAAAATAAAGAAAAAAAAATTGAAATTGAAAAGAACCTGGCTACGATCTTGGATTTCATAATTAGGCAATACAGATTTTGCCTGTTATTTTGGTAATAATATTTGCAATTTTCAAAATAAACTCCTCTCGAATGGAGACACCAATTCAAAAAAAAAAAACTGAGAAAGTTATGCCCAGTTGGGACAATCTAACTATAATAGTATTTGATGGTTTGTAGTTTGTAAACTCGCTATCTTTTAACTACGAAATTCTATTCAAAGTAAGTACTATTTCGTAGAGTCCCGCTATTTTTCCGTGTTTTTCTTTTTTTAGGTTTAATTGTTGCTTCTGCGACGGCAAAGGAGCTTAGCCCATACAGCACATGTCTAAAGTATTGTGGATTTTTTTCCACAAAACTTTATAAAAATATTTTAAGGGCAATTTTCACGTCCACCATTAGTGGCCCTAAATGTATGACACTTCTACATACAGCCAAGTTATTTTTTTTTTATTTAACTGGCAATACCTCTTTCTATGACCTTCTTGGATCCAATCGAATAACACATGTCAAAGATCTATGATAAACAATAAAATGAATCATGTGTCTATATTACATTATGATATATATTTGTCTCAAAGATCTTTGACCCAAGATATTTGATAATGTAATACCCTCCCAAACAATGGTCAGACGGACACGTTAGTGACATCAATTTAAACCCTTTGGGTACAGAACACTAAAAACGTCAAGTTTGAGTAGCCTACAGGGTAAATAAGAATTTGGTTGAAATGCTGAGTCGATTTTGGTGAAATTTATAATGTGGAGAACCTTGGAAAAGGATATTATGTAGTATAAGTCGGATAAGCACAGAGTTTTGTAAGAAAAAAAAAAAATAGTTACATTGCCACGAAAATACTATGTAGTTTGACAAAAAAATCAAAGCTGTTTTAACTTTATACTGAAATATAAGCATTTAAGCATAAATATTTAAACCCACACAAATGCGCATACACAATTTAGTTTAAGCCAACCTGCAAAATAAAAAAAAAAAATTTAAATTCGATGACACTGCATGCAACCTGAATGTAGTAACGTTCGGCTTTAATTGACCAATAAAATTTTATATTTATGTTAAAAAAAGGGATATCTCTAAGAGTTTTTGCAATCTACTTTAGTACCTAACAAGCCATCCATTATTTGTGATTGTTTCACAACTAACCATTCTGTAGCAAATGAAAAGGATAAAAAGAAATTATGTTTTTGGTAATGTAATGAGTTTTCACATCCAAGAAACCACAAATATTGAAATTTCTCTTGAAATTTGATTCTGCCTTCTTTATTATTTGCGTTACACACTTGACGATATAACGAAATGTAAAAACCGATCAAGAGCGTATCGTACACGTATTAAATTGTGGTTCTGTAGAATGAGAATTATTGTATTTATCTGAAAAAAATGTAAATCAATTTTGTGTAAAACAATTTCGTTAAAATTATATATAAGTATTAATCTTCCGTTGGGAATTTTCAAAATGTTCATAATCCACGGTTTATAAGTTAGAAGAGGGCTTAGGCATAATTTTTTTGAAGTGAAAATTATTATTATATTATTACTTATATGAATAAGAAGTGATGGGAAGTAAATAGCTAGTATGTTTTCACTTCTGTCGGTACTCCCACCCGTTTTTTTTTTAAAGCTAATATCTCGCAAATTGAATTTAGATACGAGACAAACACAGAGCCTTACCCTTTTTGCAGCTGGTAAAAATATTACAAGTTTGATATTCGAAAATAATACAGTATTTTTACGAGCCAGCAAGTAAGTACGCAAGGCACAGCTTTCGTTGCCAAGAAAAACTCATTTAGCTTAAGGCATTGTTGTGGAATTTGAGAAAATTTATCCTAATTACGTTACAGAAAAATATAAAAATGATTATTTTTTTAGGTGAAGAGGTAATAATTTTATTGCAAAAATATAAATGTTGTATGACAATATTTTAACTTTTTAAAAGACACTTTTGAAAATTGAACTGTTAGCTTGAATTGACTAGGCTCGAACATCCGGGCCTAAGATTTCAAAATTTAGCATGTAGATTCTGTGAAGGGCTTCAGTTAGCTATGATTTAAAAAAAACTCATAGAAAGCGAAAGAACATGTGGTTTGGTAGCGATGTACTAAAGTAAGAATTGTCAACATCAAAAAGTAGTTTAGCAAATCGTAAAGCAAATTATAAATTTTAACGTAAACAGGAGATCAATATTTTATTTTACTTAAAAGAATTTAAATAAAACAGAATCCGTATATAAAAAGTACCTACTTAATTGTCAGAAAAACAATAATTCAGAGCAATAAAACGATAAATAAATAAAATAGCTTTACATACTAGTAGTATTTAGCAAGGACAGTTGCGGTCTGTTCAACATTGATGATATTTAAAAGTAAAGTGCATAGAGAATGCCACTAAGTCCTAGTCTGTCGGTCCGTCCGACCTTTGGTTTCAGGTATATATATTGTAGTCTTTGACCTTTAGAGTTTCTATTTTTCAGACCAAAGGATGTAGAAGCCATAAATTTTCACAGAATGTGTGTTATTGTGGCAGATCTCCTAGCAAATAATAAAAAGTAAAAGTTTAAAGGGATATTTTTATTGTTTTATTTGTGATGTCTTTTATTGATTATTATTATCATAAAAACTGTGATACATACAAGCTTCAAACGTAAAACGATTATAGTGTAAGCTCTAAGGTACAATAAACAAATAATAAGCACCGGTCAAGTGTGAGTCGAGCTCCTGCATTCACTTACAAGACCAAGACTGATTACTTACTGAAAGTCTTATTTATATAAAATAGAATAGCAACACTAAATCCTTAGGTCGTAAACTGAGATGACAGATAAACGAATATCGATATTGTGTCTTCGTCTCCACGGATACTGCACTCTGCTGAGATTGTCTGCGTGAAACATGTTTCAATTTACTCGTGTGGAAATATTGCTTTTCACACCGTGCTCACTGTTGCTTGTTAAATCCTTTGTATTATTTTCTATGAGAAATACATTACTTAGGTTGTTCAGTATTAGACGCTGTTATATTTTCTTTTATTATCTTTATTTATACTAATAAAAGTAATAGAATATTTATGTCTCAATTCTCTCCAAATGTATGCAAATAGTTTCACGGGTCTCGAGAGGTAAGACCAGGGACCTTATTGGGAACAGTGTCGAGCTCTTCGGACTCTAGAATTCGAGAGAAAAATGTATCCAAGTACATTCACGGGTTTCTAGCGTTTGAATAGCTCGACAGTGTTCTCATTATGGTCCCTACTTAGCAATCAATCGGTTTCAGGTTGTTACCGCCCGAGAAGCCTGAACCTCGACGACAATCCCATATGTAAGTATAATATATTTTTTCCAACAAAAAAAATCCGCTGCGAAAGCCGCATCACGTTTTTTAGGGTTCCGTACCCAAAGGATAATTAGCGGAACCTTATTACCAAGACTCCGCTGTCCATCCGTCCGTCAGTCCGTCCGTCCGTGTGTCACCAGGCTGTATCTCATGAACCATGTTAGTTAGGCAGTTGAAATTTTCACAGAAGATGTATTTTCTGAATGTAAAGTTCCCTTTGTATTTAAAAACATTACGGATATCATTAATACATTTAAAACATTAGAAATTAAAAAACCCACAGACCTTTGGGGACTTTCTGTAAAATCTATAAATTCAATAATTCATGTTATAGCACAACCCTTAGCCATAATTTTTAATAGTTGTGTTGATAGTGGTGTGTTTCCTGATGAGATGAAACTTAGCAAAGTTATACCTCTTTTTAAATCAGGTAGTTCAACAGATCCTAATAATTTTCGGCCTATTTTAATACTACCTATACTCAGTAAAGTTTTTGAAAAAATCATATTTTGTCAAATGTTAAGCCATTTCTGTATTAATGAGCTACTTAGTAGTAAACAGTTTGGCTTTATGAAAGGCCGTTCCACAACCGATGCAGGAGTGGCACTATTAAAAATATATATAACGCCTGGGAGGATTCGCATGACGCCCTTTGAGTGTTTTGTGATTTATCTAAGGCATTTGACTGTGTTCAACATGAAAATCTCATCAGGAAGCTACATCACTGTGGTATTAGAGGCAAAGCTCTCGACCTTTTGACATCCTATATGAGTAGGAGAGTACAGAAAATAGATGTCAACTGTGTAAGATCTCCGGGATCAGCAGTCACTATGGGAGTCCCTCCTTTTCTATTTCTTATTTACTTTTTGTTGCTAGCTCCATGAAACTGGATTAGCTGGACGTCTATCCGTCCGTCAGTCCGTCCGTCCGTGTGTCACCAGGCTGTATCTCATGAATCGTGTTAGTTAGACAGTTGAAATTTTCACAGAAGATGTATTTCTGTTGCCGCTATAACAACAAATACTAAAAAACAGAATAAAATATTTTTTAAGAGGCCTCCCATGCAACAAATGTACGTTTTGCTCCATTTTGTTCGATAATGATGACGGCAACAGGTAGACGCCTAAAATATTCACAGAATATTTAGTTATATAGTCACTTTCAAAACAAATTTCAAATTAAATAAAAAAAATATTTAACGGGGGCTCCCATACAACAAACGTGATTCTTTTGCCGTTTTTATAGACAATGGTACGGAACCCTTCGTGCGCGAGTCCGACTCGCACTTGGCCGTTTTTTTTTTCTTTTGTCGTAAGTCATAAGCGAAGATACAAATACCCAAACAGGCAGTAGTTTTATTTATAAATATAGATGTATATTCTTCAAGGTTTATCGTACCAGCTAATCCAGTTTCATGAAGCTAGCAAGAAATCCATGATCTCAAAGTCAAAGGCAAAGTCAAAATGGTTTATTCAAATAAGGATTTTACAAACACTTTTGAATCGTCAAAGTTATGAAATATTATTTTTTGAACCCTCCCACCTTCCCGCCGGTTCACAATGTTGTTGATTTCTACCGAGAAGATTCCGGCAAGAAACTCGATAGTTACTCTTTTAAAAACACTATCAATAATACAAATAAACTAAAAATACAATTAATGTTTTAAATAAAAAAATTTTAGTCGTACAATTTTATGTTATTTCCATTTTAATTTGGTTTACCTATGCATCCAGTAATTGAGCATTTTCAGTCCCAAGGATTTTTATCATTTACATAGTCTGAAATATTGTAGTATGCCTTTTTACAAAGTAGCTGCTTGATAAAAGATTTAAATTAACTTATTGATAGATTGTGAATTTTATTGGGAACTTTGTTGTAAAAGTGTATACATTGCCCAATAAAAGAGTTACTTATTTTGTGTAGACGTGTATCATGCACCAACAGCTTATTTTTACTTCTAGTATTTACTTTGTGAACGTCACTTTTCTTGCTGAAACTATTGATATTTTTATGTACATATAAAAGATTTTCATATATGTACTGCGACACTAAAGTTAAAATTTTTACTTCCCTAAACCTATCCCTCAGAGATATCCTAGATCCTAATTTATAAATAGCACGAATTGCCCTTTTTTGTAACAAAAATATTGAATTTACATCAGCAGCGCTTCTCTACAATAGGATACCATATGTCACTAAACAATGGAAATGGCTAAAATATACTATTTTTGCAGTGTCGACATCGGTCTATTGTCTTATTTTCTTGATCGCATACACAGCAGAGCTAAGTTTTTTGGCTAGGTCATGAATATGAGGACCCCATTGAAGTTTGGAGTCCAGCGTTATGCCAAGAAAGACTGTTGAATTAACAAGTTCTAATTGCTCGCCATTAATATTAATACATGTCTATGACTAACATTTGGTAATGTAAATTTAACACATTTGGTTTTTTTTTCATTAAGTAACAAATTATTAGCGTTAAACCACTTTACAATTTTAGAAAGGGCATTATTTAATTCATTATAATATGTCTGCCGTTTCTTAACTTTAAAAATCAAAGAGGTGTCATCAGCAAATAAGACAATGTCATGGTTTGTTACATGATATGGGAGATCATTAATGTAAATAAGAAATAGAAAAGGAGGGACTCCCATAGTGACTGCTGATCCCGGAGATCTTACACCGTTGACATCTATTTTCTGTACTCTCCTACTCATATAGGATGTCAAAAGGTCGAGAGCTTTGCCTCTAATACCACAGTGATGTACCTTCCTGATGAGATTTTCATGTTGAACACAGTCAAATGCCTTAGATAAATCACAAAACACTCAAAGGGCGTCATGCGAATCCTCCCAGGCGTTATATATATTTTTAATAGTGCCACTCCTGCATCGGTTGTGGAACGGCCTTTCATAAAGCCAAACTGTTTACTACTAAGTAGCTCATTAATACAGAAATGGCTTAACATTTGACAAAATATGATTTTTTCAAAAACTTTACTGAGTATAGGTAGTATTAAAATAGGCCGAAAATTATTAGGATCTGTTGAACTACCTGATTTAAAAAGAGGTATAACTTTGCTAAGTTTCATCTCATCAGGAAACACACCACTATCAACACAACTATTAAAAATTATGGCTAAGGGTTGTGCTATAACATGAATTATTGAATTTATAGATTTTACAGAAAGTCCCCAAAGGTCTGTGGGGTTTTTAATTTCTAATGTTTTAAATGTATTAATGATATCCGTAGGACTGATGTTTTTAAATACAAAGGGAACTTTACATTCAGGAACACTAGTTTTTAATAATTTTTCTGCTAAAATTGGACTTGAGTTTAGATGTTCAGTTGTTTTGAATGGAATATTCCTAAAAAACTGTTCATCCATGATCTGAATGATGAACAACCCTTTTGCGCAAACCTCTAGCAATGTAACAAAAAAGCTTCGAACTTGCAGAAGATATAGTGTAGGCTTGTATATATATACAACTTGCGGTATTTATAGTGTAAGCGCTAAAGTATTACAACAAAAAATAAAAGTCGGCTAGGTTTGAGTTTTACTATGATAAATTACCATAAAAGCGCCATTATAGGCAGCGGTGACCGTTTAACATCTGGCAGACCACTAGCTTGTTTGCAACCTTAGTGGTGTAAAAAAATATTATTAAGATAAAAATATTCGTGGCCCAGCAACAATAGATGACCGCCTATAGAGGCACTTTTTTTGTTATTTTTGTTTGTAAATTATATGGTGTTTCTGAACCGAATGTGCGCGAGTCTGACTCGCACTTGACCGATTTTTATGTCAAGATAATAAAAGAGGGTACATCAATATTAACAACCAGTGTATAATTTATAGATGAAAAGGTACTAATAAAATAGAAACAGAAAATTGTTTTGGTTATTTTTCATTATCTGAAACCATTCTTAATAATTTCTTTAGAATAAAATGATGGATAAAAGTCGCATTGAAATTGTCCAAGTACAATCTCTATTCTAAATATATACAAGTAGATATTATAATAAAACATACAGACAAACATACTTTCCCATTTCATACTACGTAAATTTCAGTAGATACGCAAGTTAGTTAATATATATTTTATGGAACAATTTTCATCTGTGAACAAATTCTTTGTTTTACTACTAAGCGGTTAAATATTTTCGCACGTTGATATCATACAGTGCATTTATCCGGAAATTGCACTTTGCCGACACTTGTGACCTGTCCGGAGCAAGTTTACGACGGAGCACGAAAAATATACTTTCAGTTAAAAGCTAACATTTTGTCGCTTGCAACACTAAATATCGTACTTCACAGTTTGAACTTAATTGAGTTTGGTCTTTTTCTACTTACACAGTTCTAAACACAATTTAGTGTTCCGTAGTCAACAAGGAACCCTTATAGTTTGGCCATGACTATCTGTTTCTCCGCGACTTAGATCATCTTAGATAACCTTAATACTATATTCTTTTACATAGAATAGGTACGGTAACGTTTTGATTTTTTTTTTTTGGAAATGTAGAACGAAGTGATATAAAATCGATTATAACATCGTATCGAGATAATTTATAACGAAGTGTTAATTGATTTCGACGAAACAATAATTTAAAAACAAAATAAAATAAAATCGATTGAAATGTCTTATGAAGATAATTTAAATAAAATTAATTCATTTACTTCTCGTGCAGATGTTATTTTGCATTTGAAAAATGGGAAAGAATCATTCCCTTATTTATGTACATAATTTATACACATGTGAAAATCAGAAACCAGCTGAAACAATGTTTTTTTTAAATGTTAAATTTAAGTAAAAAACAGAAAACAAAAATAACAAAATAAAAACTCCATAACAACAATTCAAACCCTTAACAATAACTTTACAAACACCAAAAGAAACTCAATTCAGAAAATAAAGAAGATACAACTATACAAGGCATATATTCATGCACTCGTGTGTGTACGATTTAATAAGACCTCTTTTTTCGCGCGTATTTCATAAACTTTTGTTTTTATAAATTTACCCAGGCCAAGGAAACCATACCCCATACTGCCAAGTTTAATGTTTAATTAAAATCCATGTTTGAATTTAGGCTTTAAGGTGACTATTTAAAGATATGGTACTTTTTCGTTTAGTAATACTAATCAATGATAATGTTGTAAACAGCTACGTAGCATCGTTATTCATAGCTAGGTAGGTTAACACCTTATTTTTGTATTCATATATTTGCATATTAGACGTCGTACGACTTACTTTAAATCTGTAACAAAAGTGCAAAATGACTACATCCACAGTAAGTAGACAACTCGTGATGATATGTGCGATGTCATTTTGTCTCGGGTAATTTTACAAAAATTATATAATGCATGTACTATAATGTGTCTAAATCAGTGTTATTTCTGTATATACATACACTGAAAATATATTTAAAGCTTATAAGCATAAAACATAGCTTCTGCGCTATGCATAATAGGTTTTGTAGGAAAAAATACCATTTTTGTACTTTTACAACTTTTTATTATTTTTTCTACTTCTTTTTGTTTAAAACCTTTTTTTATTGTAGCCTGTAACTAGATATTACTATATTAACATAAAACATTATGGATTTAAGAAGAAATCGAGTTAGCAAACGGCTAAAAATGTAAAACAAAATTTTATTACAAAAGCTCACAAATATGTAACTTATATCATTCGAAAGCTCTCGTTATGTACTACATTTCTGTACTACTATCATGTGTGTAGCTTTAACCATATACCTGAAAATAAGGTTAAAGCGCTAGTTCATAAAGTTTGTATCGAATGCGAGAATAAATAAAAAGCACAGCGTAAGCTTCTTCAACAACATTCCCGATTCGACTTTCGTGTTGTGCGGTCGTGTTCTAGAGCGTCAAGTGCTCTCTAAGTGCTCCGTGCAGTGGTGACTCAGCTGGTGCGCATTCCGGTGTGGTGTTTTGCCTCAGCGCGGACGACCTCGAATTGTTGTTTGGATCATTGCCCGCAATTCTTGGAAAATCGGCCTGAGTGTTGAGCGCTGCTCGGCAGCGTGTATTGGCTGGGAAATTGCTTCTCGGCCCGCTCTGAGTGTGCTTGCGTGCTTTTCAACGCGCCCATAACGCGAAGTTTATCGAAGCGATACTGTGTGTTGCGATCTACCTAAAAGTTTCCTATTAAATCACGTTTCGTTGCTGGGGGGAAACCTAACGGTGTCAACGTAACCCCGGCCGTAGGAGTAGGAGTTAGGTACACACCAGGCAATCCGTAGCACTGCGGGGCGCCTGGCCACACCCATTAGGTATTCTTGCTCCTCGCCAGCAATGGTGGGGAGTCACTAGGTACTCAAAATCTACACCTCGGCCACTCCCGCGATGGCCGAAGTACTCACCGGCATGTTCCGGGACCAGATAGGGGAGATCATCAAGGCTTGCCTTCGTGATCACTCAGATCTGGTCCAAGCCTACGCTTCCCAGGCTGTGGCTGCCCATCTTGCGTACGACAAGTCGGTACCCTCCCTCTGTTCGCCGCCGGTATGTTCCCCTCCGCGTTCCCCGTCTCGCTTGCGTACCCGTTCGCGCTCTCGCTCGCGCACTCGTTCGCGCTCTCTCTCCCGCGAACCCCGATATCACGACCCGCGAACCCCGATATCACGACCCGCGTGCCGCTCGCCGCGCTCTTCGGGCCCCCACTCCGGTAGCCGATGAGACTCTTCCTCGGTCTCTCGCTACCCCGCCCCCCGCAACCTCCGAAACCGCACCCCTGTCTCCGGTAGTCGTAATATCCGCTGAGTCGACGTTGTCTGAGGACGAAAAAGGCTTCAAAGTGGTTGGCCTAGCGCTACCCCCTCTCCGTCCACCTCGGCGGCCAGCCCTGAGCCAGCCGCCCCCCGCCAACAGGCTCCGCTCGTGCCTGCCCCTCTCCCTGCTGTTAACGCCTGGAGCCGTCCTCCAGTGCTAATTAACGCAGCCAAATCTAAGGAGACAGACAAACTTTTGTCTGCTCTTCCTGGGCCCGTCTCTGTCACGGGTATTCCC
Source organism: Apoda limacodes (assembly GCA_946406115.1). Taxonomy (NCBI): domain Eukaryota; kingdom Metazoa; phylum Arthropoda; class Insecta; order Lepidoptera; family Limacodidae; genus Apoda; species Apoda limacodes. The sequence goes on from OX291554.1 coordinate 9,011,255, forward strand.
TACCCCGCCCCTCTCATGTCCCGGGACATCCCGCGTCCAGCGCCTCTCGCGCAAACGAGTCTTGCCCCCCCGCGCCCCTCTCTCGCGCTGCCCCGCAACGCCGCTCAGACGGCCGAGCAGCAGCATTTCGGTATTCTCACCGAAATTTCTTGGGCCTGCGACCCATCCTATTTCGAGATCGTGTACGCCGAATACGTACAACTCACCGATCTCAATCAAATGCTCAGCTTCATGGCTAAGCATCGCGACTTCTTCGCCGCCCTCCGCAGGGTGGCCCCAAAACCCTAAAAACCAAAATGGATTGCACAACCGCGCGCGAAAAACCCCGGTCCGTCTCCTTAGGCTATTTTAATGCCAACGGTCTTCGTAACCAAAGAGAGGAATTATCGCAATTCCTCTCGTCCCAAAAAACGGGCGTCTTCCTCATCCAGGAAACGTTCCTAAAGCCCGCTGTCCGCACCCCTTCGATCGCGAACTATCGCACCGTCCGTAATGATAGAACTGCCTCCAATCTCGGAGGCACTCTCATCTATTACAGGCGCTCCCTGCATTGCTCCCCTATCGATCCTCCACCACTTACGAATTTAGAAGCATCCGTCTGCCGCTTAGCGATGACCGGCCATCAGCCGATCATCATTGCATCGGTTTATCTCTCTCCCCTAAAAGACTTGCTCGAGAGCGACCTTCAGTCGCTCTTAAATTTAGGCGACGCCGTCATTCTTGCCGGTGACCTAAATTGCAAGCATCGCCGCTGGAACTCTTCTGTAACTTCACGGAGAGGCAGACTCCTTGACGATTTAGTTGACAGACTAAACTTTGACATTATCGCTCCTATGACGCCCACTTTCTTTCCCCATAATACTAGGAACAACCCTGACGTACTGGACATAGCACTTCTAAAGAATGTAAGGCTAAGCTTTCGTTCTATAGAGGTGCTTGACGAACTTGACTCGGACCACCGCCCTGTCATCCTCCGATTAGGTTCCCCTTCGGACTCTCCTCCCGACACTAGAACCGTGACGGACTGGGATAAATTTGGGCAATTGCTCGAAAATCCTTGCTCGCCACATCTAGACCGCGTTCCCAACGTAATCTCTTCCGTGACCGACCTAAACGTAGCTATCGACTCTCTCACTAGCCACCTGACCGTCACCGTTGGCGAGTGCTCAAGACTGGTGCCGGTTGGTGATTATCACCACCTAATCCTGCCTCAGCACATCAGGTCGCTAGTGACTGAGCGTAACGCGGCCCGCCGCGCTCGCGATCGCGCTCCCACTACCGAAAATAAAGCTCGCTTCAACGACTTACACCGCCGTGTAAGAACCGCTGTAGCTGAGCTCCGCGCCCAACGTTTCGGTGATCTTATGGAAGAACATTTCTCCTTATCACCAAGCTTATTGGCACTTAACCAGAGCTCTAAAATCCGAAACCGCAAACTCTCTCCCTCCGTTAACTCGTCCCAACAACGTTCCCGCGTTCAATGACGACGAAAAAGCGGATTGCCTAGCGTCTAGCCTCCAAGCCCAATGTGCCTTAAGCACACAGCCTTTCGATCCCGACCACGTGCGCGAGGTAGACGGCGAAGTGGAGCGCAGAACTTCTCTGCCTCCACAAGACCCCCTGCCCTCTGTCACTGTCGACGAAGTCGTACAGGTCATCAAAGACCTACGCCCCCGTAAAGCTCCCTGTGCTGACGGTATCTCTAACGATATCCTAAAGCGCCTCACTCTTCCCCTTATCTGCCTCCTAGTAGCGATTTTTAACGCTGCTATGGAACATTGCATCTTTCCTTCTCAATGGAAAGATGCAATTGTTATAGGCATCCATAAGCCAGGCAAAGCTCGCACCGAGCCGTCCTCCTATCGCCCCATAAGTATACTAAAGGCCCTTGGTAAACTCTATGAACGCCTCCTCCTCGCTCGCCTACGGAACGCTATAGTCTCCAGAGGCATTTTAATAGACGAGCAGTTTGGCTTCCGTGCCAAACACTCATGCGTCCATCAAGTCGCATAACGGAACATATTCTTACTGGCTTTCAACCAGCGTTAGGTAAGACCCGTCACACGGGCGCTGTCTTCTTCGATGTAGCGAAAGCTTTCGACAAAGTCTGGCACAACGGTTTAATTTTTAAACTGTACAACTTTCAGTTGCCAGATCGTCTCGTGCTCATCATACGAGACTATTTGTCGAATCGTAGCTTTCGCTACAAAGTTGAAGGCACTCTCTCTTCCCCCCGTCCCAAAGAAGCAGGAGTCCCGCAAGGGTCCGTGCTCGCCCCCATCTTGTACCTTCTGTACACTAACGATATCCCTAAAACGATAGGTACCAATCTAGCCCTCTTTGCGGACGATACCGCTCTCTATACCACTGATAGGCAAGTGAGTCGAATCACTGAGAGACTCCAACCCGCTATCACCGCCCTAGGCGTGTGGTTTTGGAAATGGAGAATCGAGGTGAATCCCGACAAAAGCTCTGCCGTCTTTTTAACCTTAGGCCGCCCTCCGCGGCCTCCTCCCCTTTCTCTTTTCGGTCGTGCCATTCCCTGGCAAAATAAGACCAAATATCTCGGTGTGACCATGGATAGTCGTTTGAACTTCCAAGCTCACACCAAAATAGTCAGAGACCGAGCCGCTTTTGTCCTCGGTCGTCTCTATCCCATGATAGGCAAGTATAGTAAGATGTCGCTTAGAAATAAGCTAAATCTTTACACAACTTGTATCCGCCCCATACTAGCTTATGCTAGCGTAGTCTTTGCGCTGTCTAAGCGCAATCTCCACAAACTCCAGACCCTCCAAAACCGCTTTCTCAGAGCGGCCTCTGGAGCCTCTTGGTACGTTCGCAATGCGGACCTACACAGAGACTTCGAACTTCAAACGATTCCCCAATACATTAAAAACTTGGCAGTCCGCTTTTTCGAGCGTACGCAAAATCACCCGAATCGATTAATTGTGCAATCCACAACGTATCGTCCCCCCGATCGACCCGGTCACGGTCGTAAAACTATAGTTAGGCGGCCTCGGCACGTACTAACGTCCCCAGATGACGATCTCGCTGTCCGGATAGCGAGATTAGTCTCTACGACCTCCCCGAATAGGGCCTCCCTCCAAACACGACGCCGACGTCCCCGGGTTCGTCGGCGCCCACAAGGATACACTAAGTATCAAAGAGTGCCGGGGCGCTTCTCGCCCCCACTCAATCGCAATGGTACCCGCGTAACGGGGAACTTCCCTCCTGGCGGTGACTCACCTTCGGGTTCGAGACTCACGCCGGTCGAAGGGACGCCCCCGAGAGCGACAACCCAAGCCGAGGCTTCCCCCGCGGGAAGCCCTTGAGCGTTGGGCGCTATATTGGCTGAGGCTCCTTCAGAGTCTCGCTCCAAAAGTCCGGTGAAGCAGTAATGGCTGCAACAGCCAACTGCATAGTCAGCTCAGAAAAAAAGTAAAAAAAAAAAAAATGCTTCTTTAAAGTTTTGGGCCGCCTCACTCACTCATCCACCGTTCGTCGAGACGCAAACAAGCTTTCAAGAAGAGCGCGCTGTGCACCTTTACATATGAAGGAGTGTTTTATTTTATTGCCGCGAAGAAATAATTATACAGTTCACCCTTGCCGTTCGTTTCAGATAACACTGACGGATCTTCAACTTAGATATGAGAACTTTGGTTCGATAATTTTTGTTCGAATTCATCTCTTTAAAATCATTAAAATTAAGATTATTATAAAATAACTTTATTTTATATATGTTTTTTGTAGTCCACCAAGGTGCCAAACAAGCCTACAGCCCACCTTAATATATAACATACTAGCTGTTGCCCGCGGTTTCACCCGCCCTAAATTCGGTTATCGGTGTAGGATTTCAATTTTAATACAGAAAATATTAATTAGGTTGATAATATAGATAAAAAATCGACTTACAGTTGACGTTTTAAGTAGCTATGTCGTTTCCTGGGACTCAAACTATCGCCATACTAAATTTGCCTGCGGTTCCACCTGCCCTAAATGCGATAATATTATCAGTGTAGGATTTCAACGGCAACTCCTCAATTCATGAAAAAAAATCGACTCACGCTTGACGTTTCAAGTAGCCTATGTCCTCTCCCGAGACTCAGACTATCTCTATGCCGAATTTCATCTAAACCTGTACAGTGGATTAAGCGTGAAGAGGTAACAGACGGACAGAAAACCTAGTTGTAGCTGCATTCAGCCTTTACCCGTAACATACATATATATCTATATATATATATAAAAGAACAGGGTATGACTGACCCATCAAAGCTGAGCTGAAACTACTGAAGCTGAAAGCGTAAAATTTTGAACATAGATGCCTTTTATTACTGAGTGCTCCACTTAGAAAGGATTTTGCGATTTTTTTCCCCCAAAGGGGTGAAAATATGGTTAGAAATCGTATGAAAGACTGTCGTTTTTTAAGTTAAATCCTCGAAAATTAGGAGTTGGACTTCTCGTCGGAAGCTTATAATAAATTATTATGATTTATGCTACTATTTAATTTAGATTCGAAATTGCACACATGATAACTGATTGATAACTTATAGTTTCCTAGTCAAATTGCGAGAGCGGGATGATAAGTATTTAGCCTAATAATAAAACACTTAACTTTCCGTGATAAAATTAATTTTATTTTTCGACATAGTCTCCGTAAACCTGTACGCACTTTTTCTCAAATCATACTTCAATTCGTTGATTTTTGACATAACTTTAACAAATGTGTAAACCCTAGCGTTGTCTTGGTGGAAGATGATTTTTTTTTAGCCAAACCTGGTCGTTTTTGCTGAATACATTGATGAAGATTATCTAGAAGATTAGCGTAGTATTCTCCATTAATTGTTTGACCTTTAGGAAGGTAATCTATCATCAAGATCCCATCTGCATCCCAAAAATTGCCATGGCTTTTTTTAGAGCCGGGCATCCGGATTGAGTCCACTGTTTTGATTGAATTTTTGATTCTGGCGTGTAATAATGAACCCATGTTTCATCTGTTGTTACAATTCAACGTAAAAAATCGGCCTTATTACTCTAATAACGGTCCAGACATCCTTTATTGACAGAGTTTTGCACCCGAATCCTTTTTTGATCGTGCGTAAGCAATCGCGGCACCCAACTTGCCGATAACTTTTTCATATTTAATTCCTCACTAAGGATATGATGTACCCGTTCTTTTCAGATGCCTGTAGTGTCAGCTATTTCAGATAACTTTAATCGTTGATCTGCTAAAACCATATCATGTACTTTCACGACCATTTCCAGAGTAGTGTTCCAGTTTTTTAGTGTGGCATAAGAAGGAGCACATTCACCCAAAACAACCTTTAACTCGTCATAGATATCTTACCCCTTCATGCCCTTCATATGAAGAAACTTTATCACCGCTCTTTGTTCAATTTTATCCATTTTGAAAACAGTTGACGAAATATATTTGCAAATGTTAAAAAATCAATAAAAATTTCACGCCACCACATTCAAATTTAGAACACAGGTGGCCAGAGATACGAATTTAAAAATGATATATACATTTTTTTAATTTTAACTTTTTAAATAGCAGTGGCTAGTTTCTTATCATCCCGCCTACGTAAAAAAAAACTGGCTAAGTGCGAGATGGACTCGCTCATCAAGGGTTCCGTAATACCATTTACGTAATTTACAAACACAATAAAAAAAAGTATGCCGCTAAGCGATTACCCATCCAAGTAGTGACTCCAAGTAGTGACTCTAACAAATGTGTTACTGCTTCTCTTAATAATAAGCTAGATAGTGCTGTACCGGTAATTTTGTTATATTTTGTTATACTTTAGAGCTCACACACACTAAAGCTGCAAGATTGTAGCTAGTATGTGTTACTGTTTTCAAGATAAAGCAACTATGTTAGTAAGAGTTTATAAACAGTATTTTTTTTTTGTTAGAAACGATAATCAGAGTTAAGCAACGTTGGCCTTGGTCAGTGATAGGATGGGTGACCGCTTAGCGGCACACTTTTTTTCTTTTGTTTGTGTTCGTGAATTACGTAAATCATGATACGGGAGCGCTAGTCCGACATGCGCTTGACCGATGTTAATATCACGTATGTAAATTCACGTAATTTACGAAGACATAAATAAAAAGGTTGCCGCTAAGCGGTTACACATCCAAGTACTGACCAAGTCCGACGTTGCTTAAATTTGAATATCGTTTCCAACAAACAAAGCTGTGGTTTTTATCATTCGTTGTTATACCTACTTTACATTCACTTTTAGCCAATATAGGTACTAAGCAGAAAAAAAATATAGTTATGGTTTTTACATCTAATTTATACATAAACATTTTCATTTAAAAAATATTTGAATGTTTCTCAGAGGAATTATAGTAATTACATTTAAACTTACAATAACTTTGCTACTTATCCTGCAACTGAATTAAATATTGTCAGGAAAGCAAGTTGAAGAAAATTTTTGTTTTTATTATAACTTTTACTATTTAGAATAGATTTGCATTAATTTAAAATAATCTAAGTAAGTTATAAAAATTAAAATACACAAAGTTACCTCTTCAATAAAAAGAGAAGTTATCTTTGTCTTGTCGTGACTTTACCTGTTAAAACAAAATATGCAAAGTGCTTTAAAATTGACTTTGGAATTGTTCTTACGCCAGCAAATTTAAACTTTGTTAATCTAACCCGGAACAGTTTTTTGTATCTCTATTTTGTAATGGACGAAAGGAAACTCTTTCAGAGATTTTGCAAGAAGTTTGTATTACTGATTAAAAAAAGACTTACACAATACAGATATAAGAAAGGATACTATGATTTTGGCAATAAATATTGAATTTCATTTAGCTTCAAACCTTCTCATTCGATTTTTTTTTCTGTGTTCAACGATATCCCCTATTAAAAAATCCTACTTGCCTGAATAAAGAAAAAAAACACTTGCTTGGGTGTACTGTATGGTAAAATAAAAGTGTCTGGAAGACTTGTCTCTCTGTCACTCGGTCGGTGGGGGCCGAAGAGTTTCGATTTCATCTTGTGTCCTGAGTTTTGGAGGTTCGAGATCGACGTGTACCAATATTTCTTAAGTACATTGATTATTTACACCTGCATACGTCAAAAGAAAAGATGTTAGTGAAGTCCACAATCCGCATTGGGCCCGCGTTTGGTCTATGGCCCAAAATACCCTCGTTCCTCAACAGTGGGGACGTATGAGGCTGATAAGAAGAAAGATCTGTCACAGCATTTTAATATGGCGACTGTAGTTTTGACGTTTGACCACAGGGTCAGATAAGTTTGTTGCACTATAAAGCATAACCTCTGACAAACGGAAAGGTAACGAAAAATCGTTGCTATAACAAAAAGGGTTTTTGGATACGAAGCATGGTTTGCCTGGAAACACTTATTTGAAAATTTATTTTGTTAAAGTATTAGAAATACCACAAAAATTGTAACCCCATTTGAAATGCGTAACTGTTAAATAAGTCTCAATTTAATTTTCCCCAAAAGAAAAGTTTGCCACCAATTTGACAATATAAGTAACATATTAATTTACTTTGCAAATCTAATTTCCATTTCCTTTGTTACGCTTTACGTCTCATAAGTAACCACAAAGAGGGTATTTTCAACGAGTTTGACCTAAAATTTCGTATTTGATGAGACAAATTATAATTTTATTTTTTTGCTTTGCTTAGTAAATATTCTTATTGACTTTTCAATGAAGGTACGACGGGTCCTTTTTAAGTTCGCGGAATGGGGTCAAGGAGTGGAAATAAAAATCCAAGTAAATTTTACATTTTCAATATATTCACCGGCTACCCTAATACATTTTTCGGATCTTTCAATTAAGTTATGTATACCGTAAAAAAAAAAATGTCTTTGTCTGAAAAATACGCCGATACTACATCCTTCACTTCTTCATCAGTTAAAAACTTTTTTACACAAAGTCCTTTTTTCAAGCTTGGAAATAGGTAATTATCACTGGGAGCTAGTATAGTCCTGCTATAGGGTGGGTGTGGCAAAATTACGAAACTTTCTGCAGGGCAGCCATCGCAACACGACTCTTGTGAACAGGCGCGTTGCCGTGACGGAAGTTGAAGGAGCGTTTGGTCAATTTTCTTATTCCTTTCTCCTTAATGGCTTTCTTATGGACATACCTTTATCTTTGTAATCTATTACCAGGATTCCTTCTGAGTGCCAGAAGTCGCCATGATTTTCCCAGCCGATTGTAACACCTTTAACTTCTTGGGTGGTGGTGTGTCTGTTTTGTGCCACTGCATAGAGTCCTGTTTAGACACAGATTCATAATGATGAACCAAAGTTTTATCACCAGTAACGATCTGAGCAAACACTCCATCTTTGTCCTTCCTACAGAGGTCAAAAAATTCACGAGAACTCCACTTGCTGTTGTTTTTAATGCGGCCTGAGCGTTTACAGCACCCATCTAGCGCTGACTTTAATCATGCCAAGATGGTCGTGAAGAATTATGAAAATGGTGTTATCTGATACTCCAACCATTTCTGCGACCTGTTTTTCTTTTAGTCAGGCATCTTCTAATATTAATTTTTCGGCTTTTTGAATGATTTCCGCAGTGGTCGCCTAGAACGGCCTTCCTGGCCGTGGGTCGCCTTCAAGTGACTCCCTGCCTTGTTAAAAGAGGGTATCAATATCATACAATCATACCTAACCGCAAGTAAGAACAAAACATTTAAAAAAAAAAAAATAAGCGGCACTTCTTAATAATGCTATTAGCTCTCAGTATTCAATCGCGGATAAGCCTCTGCAGTTACACAGTTAGATCCTTATATTCAACACGTACTTCTCTACTGCGAATATGGAATTGAGCGTTTATTGCAGATAGCACTACCAGCCGCACTACTGGTAGTGCTGTTTACAAATGTTAGCACTACCAGACATTCAAATATTTTAAAGTACAATCGTGAACAAAAATACTTATTATACGAATTGGGCTTGATTTGTTCGATGGTTCTTTGATAAGGCAATTATCCATGGCGAAAAATTTGTCTTGTTACCGCAAACTTCGCTTGGTAGAAAATCGGTCTAAAGTTAATCACTAGGATTTTTTTTTCATTTTTTAATCATTATTTATTTCTGATGATAGCTGTCAAACTTGAAAGGGCTATACCTCCTTAACTATTGATCGTAAACTAGCAGTTTCCTTGGAGAAATGATAGATCTCATCAAGATCTTTATTTTTGATGACAGCTGTCAAACTACAAAGAGCTATTTCTCCCTAACTATTTATCATGAACTAGCAATGTCCTTGCAGAAATGATAGATCTCAAGATTTTTATTTTTGATGACTGCTGTCAAACTAGAAAGAGCTATATCTCCCTAACTATTGATCTTAGACAAGGAGTGTCCAGGTAGAAATGATAGATCTCAACAAGATCTTTATTTTTGATGACAGCTGTCAAACTACAAAGAGCTATATCTCCCTAACTATTGATCTTATACTAGCAGTTTCCTTGCAGAAATGATAGATCTCATCAAGGTCTTTATTTTTGATGACACTTGTCAAACTAGAAAGAGCTATATCTCCCTAACTATTGATCTTAGACTAGCAGTTTCCTTGCAGAAATGATAGATCTCATCAAGGTCTTTATTTTTGATGACAGCTGTCAAATTAGAAAGAGCAATATCTCCTTAACAATTGATCTTAGACTAGCAGTTTTATATTATAGTGAATCAAATAATAAATACTCATTTTGTATTGAAACACTAAATAAACAAGATTTACGATATGAAAAGTTTATTTTTTAAAAAAAATATTTACAATTATACATCTTTGTATTAAACAAACAAAAAAAAAATTTTGTAATAAAAAAACATTTTGTCTTTCCAAGTACTAATATTAAAACAATTATTTCGAAGTTTATGTATTTTACATTCATTCTATAGAACATTTAATAGACGAAATGTATTACGTGCATATGAATATCATGGGACGGGGATTTTTGAGATCTTAATGATACAGGCTAACTTAAACAATTAAATTAGGTATAGATGTTGTAGAACAGTTCATTTAGTGCAGTGCTGATGGTTCCTTTCACAGGTGTCCTAATCCATTTGTCCAGATGTATAGTTTTCACGGAGATATGAATAATATTATTACATATACTGAGGCGAAGTCCTTAATGTTCGCTGGGATGACAGACGGCAAGGAGCACAGGTATTTATTATTTAATTATATATAATTATAACATCCTGTTAAGCTTAATTAAGTCGCAAAAACCACAATGATAACCCATCAAATTACATTCCGACTACGAAGAAGGAGCAATTAATGCTTGTTTAAAAGTGTTTCCCAACATCACAGTAAAATGATGCTATCATCGTTGGACGCAAAATATATGGCGAAAAGCAAAGTCTTTGGAGTATACTAAATCATAGGCTAAAAGAAGAATTGTGAGCCTAATAGCAGTTTTACCACTTCTTCCATCTGATGCCATTATATCAAATCCGAATGTAGGTACTGTCGATATGGAAAAAATCCTCAATTACATAGAAAGATTCAGCGTACATAGACGTCATAAGACGAATAACATTTTAGAAGGTTACTTAATTAAATTATCTAAGCTTATCAAGTGCATGACCTAATGTTATGTCATGATTAATTAACTCCATCTGCACACGTCTGATTACGTCATCATTGCACATATATTTTTTGTTTTTTTTAATGTATAGGTATTTGTTTTAAGTTTTATTACTTCAATATCTTGGAATTTACATAAAACGTTCAGAAGGCGTAACAGTGTTACGGTGTTTTTGTTTAATGCTTTACTTAATTTAGAATGCCAACCTTCTAAAATATTATTTGTGCGATGATGTTCACTGTAAACACTTAACATTTTACTAAAGTATGGCTTGAGCCAAAATCTTTCTACCTAATTCAAAAATTTTGGCATTTTGATTAAGTCGCCACATTCTTTTTTGATATACTCCCATCCTGTTTTAATAAGCTCTTCCGGGATAAGCGGCAGTGCTGCAGTAAGTGCAACAATTCTTTTTCTGCCTTAAATTTTGTATGACCTAAAAATTTAGCTTTCTTCCAGACACTTCTGGACCAGTGATAGTATATTTGACATCGCAATCTGTCATAGAATTAAAATTCCATATCCAACCTCCCTGTACTACTCATAATCGCGAATACTAAAAATAAAAATTGTAATAGGTGTGGCATTACGGTTTCCGTATTTTACAAAAAAACAAAGATGCACTTTGTTCAATTTCCATATTTAAACACTTTATATACACGAATTTTACGAATACACAGCAGTATGGCCACTACACAGACGGTCGAGCCATCAGCTGTCACCATCCATGGATGCGCGTAGCACGCTGTAACATAAACACACACGACCATTCGCGCAAGCGCCCTGCGCCGCCTAAACGAAACAGCAGGCGCAGGCATACATTTTCACCGCGCCAAGAAAGAGAGGGGGATACTCCCTCTCCTACGCCGCGCCAGCTATCTACTCTCCATCCGTCTTACGAATTTTCACGATCAGGACACGTGACCTGACGCGAGTTTTCATTTTTTACCCATACCAAAAAAAGTGCACAACGCCGCTAAAGAAGTTTTCACTTCAAAAATAAATATGTGTAGTTAATATTTTCTAACTAACACTTCTGCTGGCACTCCCGGAGTGCAACCCGTTTTTTTTGTTTCACCTTGTCTTGCAAATTATCTCGAAGCTGAACATTGCTTGAGATGTCAATACCAAGTATCCCAATGCCTAATCTATATATCTTACGTAGGTACTTACCTTTAGAGTCACTGTCCCTAAACATTTGGTTTTTCTATAATTGGAACATCTCCAAATAGATTCTGCATTTTTATATTTTTTAAGGAGATGGTATTTATGTATGTCTAGTAGCAAAGATTTGCCACGCTTTATATTTAAAAATGTGATATTTGAATCACAATCATCCATTGTTTCCATTATTTTTGTAATTTAGATTATTTTCTGACACGTGTTTCTTTTATCACAAATAAAATAATTTTTGAGCAGACAAATCGATTTAATGGATGCTTCCTAATATAAGTAACATTGTCATAAAAAAGTTTGAAAAAAGAAAACAGATGAAATAGTATAATTTTAAATATTAAATGATGAAAATAAATAAGTTCATAAAAGAAGTATTAATGATTAAAATAAAGACAAACAGAAGTGTATTAGCCAAGTTCAAAAAGAAAAGAATCACTTTGTGCTTACAGGAATTATTCACTTTCGATGTCCCTGTAACTCAGAATCTTTATAACCTCCGGACTTGTAATCCATTTTTAGGGTTCCTTACCGCGAAAGGAAAAAATGGGTTCCTTTTGTTATAGGATAACTTTGTTGTCCGTCTGTCTGTCTGTCAAGACCCTTTATCTCTGAAATACGTGAAGGAATCAAGTTGAAATGAATATCAAATATCTCTAAGGTCTAAGGTCCTTTGAAGCTGTAAAAAAATCAAGCTTCTAAGTTGATGCAAAAAAATACGGCGAAATACGGCCATTTTTGTCGCATATTTAAATCAAACATTAAAAAAAAGATAGTCTGTCTGTCTGATAAAACCCATTTACTCAAGAACGTGTGGAGGTATCAAGTTCAAATTAATATCAAATACTAAGGTCTCTTCAGGCTGTAAAAAACAAGCTTTTAAGTCAACGTAATAAAAAAAACACGTCAAAATACGGGCATTTTTGTCGCATATTTTGACATTCACAAATAAATCAAACCCTATGGGGCTTTATCTCGGCAACTTTAAATCTTAGACTAGTAGGTTCTTGACCGATGTGATAGATCTCATCAATATTCATTTCGGAGAACATGTTTTGGAGTTTCGAAGATAAAGCCGTTTCTAGTTTGACAGCTGTCATCTGAAATAAAGACCTTGATGAGATCTGTCATATCTGCAAGGAAACTGCTAGGCTAAGATCAATTGTGAGAGAGATATAGCTCTTTCTAGTTAGACAACTGTCATCAAAAATAAAGACCTCGATGAGATCTATTATATCTGCAAAGAAACTGCTAGGCTAAGATCAATTTTTAGGGAGATATAGCTCTTTCTAGTTTGACAGCTGTCATCGAATATAAAGACCTTGATGAGATCTATCATTTCTGCAAGGAAACTGCTAGTCTAAGATAAATAGTTAGGGAGATATAGCTCTTTCTAGTTTGACAGCTGTCATCAAAAATAAAGACCTTGATGAGATCTATAATTTTTGCAAGGAAACTGCTAGTCTAAGATCAATAGTTAGGGAGATATAGCTCTTTCTAGTTTGACAGCTGTCATCAAAACTAAAGATCTTGATAAGATTTATCATATCTGCAAGGAAACTGCTAGGCTAAGATCAATTATTAGGGAGATATAGCTCTTTCTAGTTTGACAGCTGTCATCAAAAATAAAGATCTTGATGTGATCTATCATTTCTGCAAGGAAACTGCTAGTCTAAGATCAATAGTTAGGGAGATATAGCTCTTTCTAGTTTGACAGCTGTCATCAAAAATAAAGATCTTGATGAGATCTATCATTTCTGCAAGGAAACTGCTAGTCTAAGATCAATAGTTAGGGTGATATAGCTCTTTCTAGCTTGACGGCTGTCATCAAAAATAAAGACCTTGATGAGATCGATCATTTTTCTAATTTGATAGCTGTAATTCGCAATAATATTGAAAATAAAAAACTAAAACTATAAACGCTCGACATATCCCACTGACCGCACTAGTTGTGCCGTTCGGTTGGTCGGTGGGGAAAAACTATCTTTTCTTCGTCAATCCATCGAAATACAAACACACGTCAATCTTGTTAGAACGTACGGAACTCCTTCTCGCACTTGGCCGGTTTCTTTTTGTATTTTTTTCCTTGATTGTACTATAAAACATTTGAACGGTGCCATGGTAGTGCTAACATTTGTAAACAGCACTACCAGTAGTGCGGCTGGCAGTGCTATCTGCAATAATCGGAATTGAGAACCTTTTCTTTTTTAAATTTGGTATTTTAATATAGTGCAAAACCATCAGTGACGTCGTCCAACGTACACTTCACGTTTTTAAAATACAAAAACCTGATCAGTATTTATAGTATGGATATTTAAAAAAACTTCTTAAATAGAAATCTTCAAAATTCATTTAATATATGTGTATAGTGGTATATCTAAGGGACAATAATTTTTACAGTTTTTATGACTTTAACCGCAGGCAAAGGTCGTTATTACATAGTAATTAAATTTACAAATTATTGGTCGTTATTTCATAGTAATTATAAAACTTGTCAAAGGAATAAAGCACAGTTGTAATAATATTCTTGCATAATACACAATTCTATGTCTAAGTACGTTAATCTCTCTGTGAGACTTTCTTGTTAAAATTTGTAGCACGTAGAGAAATCTGGACCTTGTGTTCATAAGCCTTACAGTTGAAATTAATTTTTGGTGAACAGATGTCATTACAACTTGGCTTTTCAAGTTATCGCTAGCAGCGTATTCAAACTTTTGAATCTCGGTATAGACTTTTAGTTAATTGATGCCTCTAAGCCATTCGAGGAATTCACTGTGGTGCTATAAATTAAAAATCAAATAAGTGACTTCTTTGAATAATTAGCTAGCAGACTATTTAAATTACTGCCTTCATTTCGAGTTTAAGATTCGTAGTTGTTTCTTCTAAACTCAAATATTTTTTCTCCTTGACCGTACAAAAATGAAATTAATATTATATGTAACTTTTAAACTTTTGCGGTTTTTATCAATATACTTCGGGCTTTGTTGAGTTCTCGATATTTCAGCACAGCTGCATACGCTATCTTCATGGTTCCGATTTAGACCTCGGCAAATTGTATTCGCCACAAATGCCTATCTATCGGCTATTAAAAGTTAATTTGTGTCTTAATTATGATTGCTCATCGTTATATTTATGTTTTCTTTTTTTATTAAATAATAATTTTGTGTTTTTTTATGTAGGATATATTGTGCAGAATTGATATTTGTTGGTTAAAGTGAATCAAATTTAAATTTAGGTTAATCTTAGTTTACAAACGTTTGGGTGCAAACCCGTTAGTTTATAAATGTATGCAATCAATAAATAAATAAATAAATAAATGGGGGAACTAGGTGAAAAGGGATGTGGTGAGGGGCAGTAATTTCTAATACTATATAATAAACATATGTTGTACTATGTGATATGTGTAAACTTTGTAATATTTGTATTTTATACTCAGAACATGTTAGCTTAAAAAATTGTTATTAATTTTATTATCCTTGGTATGGATTGTAGGCTACTATTTTAAGGTACCTAATACAAATTAAAGGTACGATATCTATTAAGGTGACAGAAAACTAGGTTAAACACCTGATTTTTGTTCACAAGTTTCACATGTACAGTCATTTGCTAAAGTGCATGCAAAGTGTAAAGGTTAAAAAATCTCGCACTCACACATTAACATTATCAGAACTATCAATAATATTAACCTTAAATCGACAAAATTAGGTTTAGTTTTCTTTATACTAACCAGTTTATTTAAACCGTTCTTCTATCTTTTGGTTTCTTAACCTAACAAAAAAAACTGCAGTGTTGGTCTACATACGAATTGTTTATGTCGCATTAAATGATATCTGCCCGGTGGTGTAGTGGTAGTGTAGGTGGGCGCTGCGACTTAATCCAGCGACCCTATGGTTCAAATTACGCTATTTCCGTATTGATTTTTTTTGTTAAGAATATTTTTTTTTTTATGTTTTGACATCTAGTTCTCTCTGAAAAGGACCAGTTGGTATGAGAACTTTTTGTTTTGTTTGCTAGAATTAAAACTCATGCAATCAAATAAAAATGGTTTTTATTAAAATTTTATAAATCATAAATAATGTTTTTGATAAATGTCTCTTTTTCTATATATATATATATTTCCTATAGTTCTAGCTTAAGTATTCGTTTTCATAATGAAAAGAAAATTGAAACTTAACCATAAGAATAAAAAAATATACAAGGCACCATTCATTTGGTTGAAAAACAACAAAGTAAAAAAATATGTTATGTCTTAAATATATTGAAATGTAAAATAATACCTGTAAGAAAAATAGTACTTTATTTTTAGGGTAATTGGCGGAACCCTATTACTAAGGCTCCGGCTGTATCTCATGAACCGTTATAGTTAGACAGTTGAAATTTTCACAGAAGATATATTTCTGTTGTCGCTATAACAACAAATACTAAAAACCAGAATAAAATAAATATTTAAGGGGGCTCCCATACAACAAACGTGATTTTTTTTGCTCGATTTTGCTCGATATTGATAACGGCAACAGATAGAAGCCTTAAATATTTAGTTATATAGTTACTTTAAAAATAAATAATTAAATTAAAATAAAACAAATATTTAAAATATAAAAATTTAATAATTTTATTTTATTTTAATTTTTTTGCCGTTTTTATAGATAATGGTACGGAACCCTTCGTGCGCGAAACCGACTTACACTTGGCTCTCTTTCATTTCGCATGTCCCATCTTTGCACCATCAAACCCCATAGGTTTTCTACGGGATTTAAATCTGGTGATTTTGCAGGCCAAGGAATAACATTAATGTAAAGTGTTGAGTAAACAAATCCTGCACTATATGCGCTCGATGCTACTGGATAAACACACCGCACTGTTGGAAACATGATCTCGTCTAACACTTCCACATAATGTGAAGCTCTAGCGCGCCCTGCTATCGAGATTAATTCACCAGGACCAGCCGCAGTCATCCCCCCCCCACATATTTAGTGATATCCGTCCATATCCCATATTTGGGACAACATTGTGTTCTGCATAACGGGTTCCATTTCTGCGCCACAAATGAAGCTTCCCGTTTTCAGATGATACGAACGACTTCTCATCGGTGAATAATGTGTGCTCCCAGTCAAAATCTAAATACTCCCTCGCAAACAACAATCTATTTTGTTTATGGGTATTAGTTAAATATGGTTTTTTAGCTGGCTTTCTTTAATGCAATCCTTCAATATGCAGAGCTCGACGAACTGTGTGTGGAGATGTATGAAACATGTGTCCAAACACAGCAGTCGTTATGAAACCATTGTTCTCGTATTGTTCCACCATGAATCTTCTTTGAGTCGCATTAATGTGCCGCGGGCGTCCACTTCGAGGTCGAGTTGATAAACTCCCCTCCTCTTGGTTGCGCGAAACCAAATAGCCAGATTAAAATAAACATTTTTCAATTTGAAATGACTTCCTCGTAGCCTAGTTGGTAGTGTGATGGACTGCCGTGCAGAGGGTGTGGGTTCGATTCCCGCACTGGACAAACATTTATGTGTTAAACATTTGTGTTTGTCTTGAGTCTGGGTGTACTTATGTATGATGTGTATGTATTTACAAAAAAAAAAAGTAATATATATGTATTTATGTCCGTTGTCTGGTACCCATAACACAAGCTTTGCTTACTTTGGGGCTAGACGGCGCTGTGTGTAATGTCCAAAAATATTTATTATTATTATTATAATTTACTTATAAAAAAGTGTCGTATTAAAAAATAATGATCTAACATTAACGTCAAATAAAATACTTACGGTAAAACCAGTCTCATTGCAAATTTGAGTTATATTGTAACCCATATTATGTAGTTCTATAATACGCATCCTCTCTTGAATATTAATATTGGCCTGCATATTATTTTTAGCAAAGAAATTTAATAAAAACACAAAACAACCTTATCAACACAACCACCTTCAGTAACATATCCACAACGACAAAATGGCTAAGACCTAAGTAATTACCGCAAGAACGCTTATTGTAGATTTGTCTAATACCTTTAAGCGAGCAATTCTTGTATATATGTTTATATATAAAATGAATCCAGGAATCGGCTCCAACGATTTTCATAAAATGTAGCATGCAGGGGGTTTTGAGGGCTATATATCGATGCAGCTATGTTTTATTTTTAGAAAACGTCGTATTACCCGTGTTTTCCGGCAATGATGAACTGAAAAGTATGATTTCTTGATATCTATTGGCGAGTAGTAAAACTATTATTTTTAATGACAACACTAAAACTGCGTGACAATAGATGGCGTTGATAAGCAACACTAAAGCTACTTGACAATAGATTGCGTTATTAAACTCGGTCTTCTAGGAACTTTTCCTGAAATGAGGACGCAGAGCATGGTTTATTTCAAGTATTATATTTAAGCGCTACCTTTATAAATATTTGATTTTTTTAGTTTAAACAATAAAAATGAGAAATCGCGCAACTACCTCTAGTTTTGAATTAGAAATTCAATGATTTTTAAGAAGGTTTCTAAGGGAAATGCGAACTAGTCACTATTTGTCTCCACTATATTGATGGTAATATTTTGTTGAAGAACTTAATATATTTTCTGATTATTATTTTCTGGGCCGTCCATCGGGATTACATTCAAATCGTTTGAAAATATTCTGGTTGATGTAGTTGCCCGCTAGGTTGTAACAGTCGACTTTTATATTCAGTGTATGGCATCTTCACCAACCTGGTTCGAGCTGGTATCACTTTTTTTTTTATACCACTAAGGTGGCAAGCAAGCTTAGGTTCCGCCTGATGGTAAGCAGTCGCCGTAGTTTTGGACACTTGCAACACCAGGGTTATCACTTGCGCGTTGACGACCCTTCAAAAATCTAATTACTCCTTTCTTGGAGGACCCATACTTATTATTATTTCGTTCTTCTTAGTAACTTAACACAACACGTCTGCATTGAAGATTAATTTCCGTTGGTCGCAAATGGGAATCACCCCTTTTACTTTCACTATTTTTGTCTTTTTTGGGGTCCCTACCCAAAAGGTAATTAGCGGAACCCTATTACTAAGACTCCGCTGTCCGTCAGTTCGTCTGTCACCAGGCTGTATCTCATGAACCATGATAGTTAGACTGTTGAAATTTTCACAGAAGATGTATTTCTGTTGACGCTATAAAAACAAATACTAAAAAATAGAATATAATAAATAATAAATAAAATTTTTTTTTTTTTTAAAATTATTTAATAATAATTTAAAATAAATAAATAAAAAATTAATTTTTTGCTCGATTTTGCTCGATATTGGTAATGTTAACAGGAAGACGCTTAAATTAATCAAAGAATAATTAGTTATATAGTCACTTTTATAATAAATAATTAAATTAAAATCAAAGAAATATTTGATTGCCATACAAAAAACGGGTTTTTTTTGCCGTTTTTATAGATAGTGGGTACGGAACCCTTTGTGCGCGAGTCCGACTTGCACATGGCCGATTTTCTTACTATTTTCGGTCTCGACATTACGGCGTGCTACTATGTTTTAAATATATTAATCTATTTTTTTTACGTCAGAATAAAGCTTACACTTTAATCTGTTAATGTGTTTCATTTCTTTCAAATTGAACAAGCTTTACTGTGCAGCTCTCGCGCGACGCCTCATTTTCAGTCCACACTCTCGCTGCTTCCGCCTGAGGTGCACGGAGAGTTAAACATATTTTTGGTGAAATTGTCAGATTGATCTTTACAACGATATAACTCGTGCCACGGCGAGGAAGATGTTCGTTCGAATTCATGTCAAAAAATCTAAGTATAGACCGACCTAATAATATGGATATATTTGATTTATTTTTAACAAAACACCTTAAAATATTGAATAAATAAGAAAAAGTAAGCTTTACTCGACAAGCGGATTAAAGAACTCAGTACAAGTAGAAGAAATCCTATCCTACTAATATAATAAATGAGAAAGTTTGTATGTCTGGATGGATTTTCGTTTGTTAATCAATCACGCTTTAGATAAGTTAGGTCCTGGAATAGCATATAAACTACTTTTTATCCCTAAAAATTCAAAAGTTCCTGCGGGAATAACTATAACAGAGTAAAACGAACTATTGCTGCACCTACAGCATGCTATAGCAATTCATTGGTATAACTAATTAATTAATTAATTGGAGTTAACTAAGGTAACTAAGCAACTGGAGTTAACTAAGCAACTGTCGAAAATTATTGAGCAGTTACTTTAATATTAAGCCAATTATTTCTACTTATTGACGTAAGTCAGTGAGCTTATTAATAACGTTGGCTAAATCTATAATACTTCTGTGATTATTACATATTACGTTGCGTTTCCGCGACTATGATAAGCTTTGAGGCAACGTGAATTATTAATATTACAGCATTTGTGCAAAATTATGTTCTCCCAGTATTGTTTTAAAATATTTCGAAGTGTAATTTCTGTATTAGATTAAGTTTTTGAGTGTTTAAGGATTATATTACTATTTGAGTTGATACACCTCCCACCGCTTACCATCACGCGGGCCATAAACTTAAGTCACTTACATGTAAGTACGACAAAATTGCCTAAACAACTAATAGATTTATGAAGTCAAAAAAGCATTAAAGCGTATTTCTTCATTATATCCTACTATTATCAAAAATGTGAAAGTTTGTCTGGATGGCTGTTTGTTATTCTAAAAATCGCCAACAACTGAATGGATCGTAATGAAAACTGGCAAACATTTCGTTAGTACGCAGATTAACATATAGCCTCCTTTTTATCCTGTAAAATTCAAAAGCTTCCGATGGAATAACTATAAGAGCAGAGCTTAAACGAACTATAACTTGCTATAGCAAACTTCATTACTATAATTAAGGAGTTCCACGAAGATAACCGACTTAAGGTCGGGCGGAGCCCTGGCAAAGTCTAGTGTAAAATAAAACTCTCTATGATGTTAATTTTTTTCTTAATGGAAAAAAATGAACGCTACCTTTACTAGTTTATGAAATACTAGCTTCTGCCAGCGGCTTCGCCCGTCCTAAATTTCGTTATCGGCGTAGGTTGTTACTCTCCTCAATATTAGAAAAAAAAACAAACGAATCAAATCTGTCCTCTTTAATGGCATAATACATTTGTGTCTGTGAAACCATGGAAATTCACATACAAAATTTCAACCCAATCGGTCAAGCCGTTTAATAGTTGACATACTAACAGCAACGCCACCTACCGAGTTTAATTGTATTTTTAAATCATCCAGAAAACCATCAAAATACCCATATAAAATTTCAACCCAATCGGATCAGCCGTTCAGAAGTTATGTGAAAAAGGAAGTAATTACGTAATGAAGTAATAAGGAGGCCAAAGTGAGTGATGGCGATATAAGAGGCGCTGCGCAGCTTTTGTTCTCGAGCGATGTCATCGCACCGGATACAACAGAGACGTTAGATGCTCTGCTTTCTAAGCATCCACAGGCTGCTGTCACTTGTCGACTCCCTGACTCACCACAACCAGGTGACCTCACTCCTCACGTGAGCCCTGATGACGTCCGTGCTGCTATCTTTTCATTCAAGCCCGCTTCAGTCGGTGGCCTCGACGGTCTCTCGCCACAGCACTACAAGGACCTGTTAAGTGGCTCTGTAGGGGATGTAGGCAACGATCTACTTAACAGCCTAACCGCACTTATAAACCTTATGTTGTCAGGTGTTGTTCCCGAGGCAATTACGAAGATTGGGCCAATTTGTGTGCCCTTCTAAAAAAAGATGGTGGCATTAGACCAATAGCAGTAGGGTGCACCTTAAGGCGAATTGCCTCTTAAATTGCCGCAAAAATCATCCTTCCACAGATATCATCTTTATTTTGCCCCACGCAACTGGGCTTTGGCATTCGAGGCAGATGTGAAGCCGCCGTACATGCAGCGCGCTCTTTCATTTTAAATAAGGGGGGCGAAGTGTTTTTAAAAGTTGATGTGAGGAACGCATTTAACTCAATTGATAGGGGCACACTACTTAAACACATAAGAGAAAAAATGCCCATAATTTTCCCCTATCTTTGGCAGTGTTATTCGGAACCTTCCCAATTGTTTTATAAAGAAAAAATCCTGTTTTCTTGAGTTGGATGTCAACAAGGCGATCCACTTGGACCAGCCATTTTCAGTTTAGCGATACATTCAACAATTTCGAAGCTCAATTCCGCTTTTAATTTATGGTATTTAGATGACGGAACCCTAGGCGGCGATGCTACTACTGTTTTTGAAGACCTCCGCACGCTCATTTATGAATTCAACGCCATAGGTTTGGATCTAAATTTTGATAAGTGTGAACTTTATATTTCGGATTCTTTAAGTGTTAATTTAAAATCTGATTTGGTGAGCAAATTTAATAGCTTGGCCCCAAATATTAAAATTTTTTCAAAGTCACATCTTATGCTCCTAGGTGCTCCAATCCTAGAGGAAGCACTCCCAACCTATTTAGTTGAAAAAATACAAAATTTTAGCACAGCAGATGATAAACTTGATCAAATTAACCCCCATATGGCTCTTTCAATTATTCGTTTTTGTTTATTTGTACCTAAATTCACTTATGTTTTACGTTGCTGCCCTTTTTGGAACCATCCAAATTTGCTATTGCCTCTGGATTCTTTGATTAGAAATTTGCTTACTAAAATTTTAAACTGCCCTTTAGATGAGCGTGCCTGGTCGCAGGCCTCTCTTCCTATCAGACATGGTGGTTTGGGAATCCGGAGCATTACCGCTGTTGCCCTCCCAGCTTTCTTGTCCTCTGTCAACAGTACGTGTGATCTCTACGGTAAGATTACTGGCCCTTCTTTGGGTTCCGTCGAGGTCCCATACTTGACATTGGCCACGCAGGCTTGGCGTTCAGCGTGTCATGGTATGGATCCTCCATCTTTCACAAAATTGCAGAGACTTTGGGACGAACCTTTATGCAGAAAAGTTAGTTCCTCCCTTATCTCAAACGCTATAGAACCACGTGAGCGTGCCCGTTTGCTAGCCGTGTCTGAACGAGAATCAGGCCACTGGTTAAGGGCACTGCCTTCCGCGACGATAGGCACTCTGCTCGACAGACAGACTTTATCATTAGCTGTGTGCCTACGCCTTGGGCTTCGATTAGTGCAGCCACACATCTGTATTTGCGGCAAAAGGGTCGAGCAGTTTGGCTATCACGGCCTATCCTGTGGTAAAAGCGCCGGCCGCTTTTCGCGACACTCGGCCCTAAATGATATTATCCGTCGGGCCCTAACCTCGTCTCGGCTCCCGGCCATTTTTGAGCCAAGTGGAATTTTCCGCACCGATGGCAAGAGGCCTGACGGTTCTACTTTGGGGCCATGGAAGCTCGGTAAGTCTTTGTTGTGGGATGCCACCTGCGTTGACACGCTGGCGGCGTCTCATTTACCAACGACCTCAAAGAACGCTGGCACCGCAGCGGCGTATGCTGAAGCCCGTAAGCGGCGTAAATATGCCAATCTTGAGGCAAGTTTCATTTTTGTGCCGTTTGGGGTTGAGACTTTTGCGCCGTGGGGACCGGACGCAAAAAAACTCGTCCGTGACCTTTCCGCGCGACTGGTCGAGGCATCGGGTGATCGGAGGGCTGGCAGTTTTCTCTGCCAAAGGATCAGTTTGGCGATCCAAAGAGGTAACGCTGCCAGCATTCTGGGCACCACTATTCCGCATGATTTTTTATTTATAGTTAGGTTATTTTTATTGTATTTATAACTATATATAAGTTATGGAATTGTATACCTATTATTATGGAATTAAAAAAGTGTGGTTTCTATTGATCAGTAATAAGGAATGTACGGAAGGATAATTCTTACTACCCGTTTTCCCGTAGGAATAAAGCATTTTCCCGCGGTACAAAGTAGTCTATGTTCATCAGGGATAATGTCGGCTTCTATAGGTAAAAGAATTTTTTAAATCGGTCCAGTAGTTTCGGAGCCTATTCAATACAAACAAACAAACAAACAATCAAATCTTTCCTCTTTATAATATTAGTATAGATCATCATTAATTTAAGTAACTACTTATTTTTGCTCGTCAATGTAAATAACGTTATTTATGCTAGTTTATATGTATGGAATATTGTCTTGTCTACATAGTAGAAGTAATAGTAAACAACATATTAAGGCTACAAATTGCAGACAATATCAGTAAATACGTGTATTGAAGCCTATTCTCTCGATAAGCGTATTACCCCAGCTGAAGTAGCCTTAATAACCTAAATTCAGAATTACCGACATTTAAATTTTAATTGATTTATTTAACATGTTAATTGTTAGAGGTCAAGTATGTTTCGTGTGTACAAAATATCTGAAATTTTAAACGACCAAAATGTTTGAAATTTTACTTACGAAATAAATTATTCACAATTGTTTTTTAGATAACATCGGTAAAGTTTTAGTCGGTTAAATTTTCTATGAAGTTGATTGATGTCTTTAAGTTAATCTAAATAAAGCTGTGTTTGTTTTTTATTACTACCAAAAAGCTTATGGCACGCGTGATATATGACAAGCGGTGGCAGGGGTGTCAAAATCAAAGTACACTGCTGGGCCAAATGGATAAATATCGCAATATCGACAGGCCGCAAAGCTCCTAAAAAAACTCATGGCACCCATCATAGTACTTTTTTTTACTTGTTTTAATATTTAGTGCAAATTTTTATCTATTTTACACGTTAAATAAATGTATGTTAATTTTTTTTAAACCACTAAGGTGGCAATCAAGCCTGCGGTCCGCCTGATGGTAAGCGGTCAGCGTAGCCTATCGACGCTTGCAACACCAGGGGCATCACTCGCGCGTTGCCGACCCTTCAGAAATCTAATAACTTCTTTTTTGAAGAACCCCATACTGTAGTCCTTAGAGAAAACCTTGGCAGGGAGCTCATTCCACAACTCAAGCGTTCGCGGGAAGAGTTTCAGAGAAAACCGCACTGTACGCGACAATTTCGGTTCTAAAGTGTGAGAATGAATTCCCTGCCGATGGCGAGGGGTGCGATGGTAGGAAACAGTCGTGGGCATCATTTCGAACAATTCATCAGAACACAACCCATTGTACAAGCGGTAGAACACACACAGGGAGGCAAAGTCTCTCATTAGACTTAAGGGCTCGATACCACAAGTGAGTTTGGGATCGTCGACAATTCTCACAGCCCGTCGTTAAACCGAGTCAAAAGGGCCAAGCTGGTAAACATTACTGACATATTGAATTATATTTAACTTTATATGTGTCCTTTTCTTACTTCTGCTCATGACTGATACTTTTTTGTATTTCTAGATTCTCAATATATTCGTATGTTTTATAAGTAACGATACATGCCCCATTTATGTTTGTTAGCAAATATTTCAATGTCGAAAGTATTTTACGACTAGTAAACACTATAGATCCAGTAGGGACTACAGTTTTTTTTTACTATTGGATAAATCATCTAGTATTTGCTTAGTACTGGGTGCATCGATATGGTGAATTCTTAAAGTAGCAACTAATTAAAAATATAATAATACGTAGATAAAAGATAATAAATATACTAAAAGTGTTAACTGACTCACTGATATATCAACGCATAGCCCAAAATGCTAGATTTAGCTAGAAACTTTGCATTTTGCACAGAGGTTCGTGTTATGCTGGTGGCGATCACTAAGAAAGGATTTTGAAAAATTCATCCATTAAGAAGGTGAAATTAGGGTTGTAAGTTTGTATGGACAAAGCTAACTGCATAAAAATCGGTATTTGCACTTGAGGTTGAAAATTAAGATTAAGATAAGATCACGTGTTTCACCATTTTTGGACACTTCGAAATTTTAGTATCTAGAAACTCAAAAAGTTTCAGTTATAACGTGTGTGAGGAATAAAAAAGGATTTTGTAAAATTCACCTCCTATATAAGGGGTTGAAAGTTTATATAGAAATCGGTAATTGACCTTGAGGTAAGTTAAGATTTAAGTGTTTAATCTTTTTTTGGAAAATCATCCCCTAGAGCGCAAAATAAAGAATGGTTATTGTATGAGAATTCCGATAGTTTTGATTCTAGACTTGAAATAGTGCACAGAAGATTCTGTAGTAACATACGCGAGCATTTAGATAATTTTAAATTATATATTCTAAGGGGTAAAATAGGGGTTGGAATTGGAATTTGGCGTGTGTGGAAAATCAATCATTTTTGAAGTTTAATGCATATAATTTGAAATTTGCCCTCTAGTTTAAAAATTAACGTATTGATTTTGTAAAATTATCACATTAAAATGGCCACGACAAAATAGGTTATGAAAATTTGTATGAGAATGTCGATAATAATAATTATATATTTTTTTTACAACCTGCAATAAAAAGCTCAAAATTTCCATACATACTCAGTTTCGAAAATCAAACTTTTTGAGACCTAGTGCGACATAACTTCCAGGTCAGTTCGCAAAACCGTATGAAATTGCATTTTGCCAGTGGGCGGAGAGACCAGCGAGAATAATGTTGGCCGCTTCGTGCCACGCCGCGTCGCAACGTCATTCATAAATTGTAGTCTTAATTTTTTTTTAGTAAATATCTACTTAATTTTTTTAAATATTATATTGGAATTTCAGGTAGTGGAAAAGATAGCGTTATAAGAGTACAAAATTTTTTCTAACCCTCAGAATTAAAAACTTTCTCCCTAAGCACACGTCAAAATTCTTCCTCGGGTAAGAAAAAGCGTCATTTTGTATTCGGTACGAAATATAGTATTACTAGCATTTGCACGCGTTTCCATCCACCCTAAATTAGGTTATGGGTGTAGGATTTCAACGGCAAAAAACTGACTCACACTTGAAGTTTTTAAGTAGCCCTTATCATTTCCCGGGACTCAAACTATCTCTATGCCAAATTTAATTGAAATCGGTTCAGTGGTTTAAGCGTGAAGAGGTTACAAACAGACAGACAAAGTTACTTTCGCATTTATAATATTAGTATGGATTGCACAATAAAACAATAGAAATTTTAAATTACATACATAAACAAATTATAAAATAAAAGTACAAAGGGCGGCAAGTATTGTTGAAGGTAAAAAGCTATCTTTTTCATCACAAGTCCACGTATACAAAGTCGCTGCACAAGCTAGTTCTCTACTAAACTAGAGTTAGTAGGTCAAAAATGCGTTTTGGTTTTTACCACTTGAGAGTAGACGTAATGCATTTATTGTCTACGAAATTAGATTTATGAGAAAAGTTCAAACAACTGGGTTTGGGAAACTAAAGAGTTGACTAAAGTTTTAGCAGAAATTCACATCAGCCGGTTTCTCATCGTTCCAACCGCAATTTCCGCAGCTTCTGCTCGGAAATATTATTTCAGCGCTCTCTCCGCTCTCAAGATAAAGTTGAATGATTTATTCGATACTTTTAAGTTCAACACCAAGATGTTGAATTCTTGATATTATTTCATCAGACTGGTAAATTTAATTGTTACTGGAAACAAAGAAAGAAAGTATCGTTATGCCAATTAAATACGAGTTATATAAAATAATACCCAAATTAAATTTGTCAACCATAAAGCAAATATATTTTATCAGACAAATGAAAGGGTTTCCTTATAATTTCAAAGTCTACACAAAAGAAGCACGACTAGACTATGCCCCCTCTGCATAAAGGTAAATTGCTCATGGTAGAATTGAATTTTGAGTAAGTAAATCAAGTCCAAATAAATTTTAAAAAAAGGTAGATACTACTACTACATTATTATAACAAGGTCTGATATTAGCAAAAACATGATGCTATATAATTTTCTCCATAGAAAAAAATCACAAAGTCATCTTTAATTTTTGTCAATTTTGATTTCAGTATTTTTATAACGGTACATTTATACAGCTGAGGTTTCATTATGATATTGCTTCAAAAACTAGGGCTGATATTAACAAATTTATAATATAAATAATAATATTCGAGTCATTAATATTTACCCAATGCTTGTCGTCCATACTATGTTAATATTCCGCCTTGTATGAAAAATGTCTGACTTTATTATGCTCTTAAATGCAAAAATATGAAACCAATATATAACTGAGAAACTACACAAAGTACACACAGCCAGTATATGTAGTTCAGCTTTTTGTTCAAGTTCCTATTTGTGAAACAGAATACTTGGAAGTAACTTTGTGTAGAATAGCAAAGTGAACGGAAATTATACTTACAAAGTAAACTTAACGGGAATGTTCATTCATTTGTTTTTAAAATAGATTTTTGGGACTGTAAATTAGTTTGCCGGTGGGCTGATGACTTCCTGTAAATGAATAGGGAATAGAATTAGGAAGTCCTGTCAATTCTATGATTGTTGATTGTTACCACTTGTCTACAGTTGCCATTTGCCAGACTGTAAAGGTGCGGTGTATTTACGAGATAGATAATTTAAATTTTTTATCTGCATTTTTGTACTGACGCAGATATATTTTATCTGTGGCGTGTGTGTGTAAAAAAAATTATTGTAAGATATGCAGTCTGATAAAGATATCGTATATTATCTGTCTAGCGTGTGACAATCGTTATGAAAGGTATGTGATTAATTAATAATGATCGTGCAAAAAATCCCATATTAGGTCATAGCGAAAAAAAAATGTACTTTTGTTGAAGTTTCTAACTAAAATATAAAGGTGGAAACTTAAATTGCTAAGTGATATATATTAATAATATAAACTAGCTGTGCCCCGTTGTTTTACTCGCGTCTTATATCACGCGTTTGAGCGTTTCTCTTCCCGAGCAAATATAGGTCATCCCCGTGAGATTCTTCCGGTACAATCTACTCCCGTGGGATATCCAGGTAAATGATAAAGCTATATATATATATATATATATTACCATAAAATAAAATCCGTAAATTTTTAAATACATATATTGGCAATAAACAAGGTAATTATATGCAACTTTATCGACAAATAGTTACCCGTAAAAAAATGTTTTTATGGGAACTTTTTATCGGGATAATTAATATTAATATATCCTTCTCAGTCCGTCTAGCTGTCCCTTCCCCAAAATCTCTACGCTACCCTACACTCCCGTTGCTTCGTTACAACGTGCCTTTTATCTGACCTTATTTAGAACTTTTAATATTTCCAGTTTCTATAATAAAAAAACCAGTCTAAATTATAGGAATATTGTAGGTTTCTATTTAAAATTTTAGAATCGGTTCAGTAGTTGCCATGTTACAAACGAATTTTAACTTTTTACTATAATATTAGTATGAATACAATCACACGGTAGGTAATTTTCAAGGCTTCACTGTACGATAAAATATTATTTGAACGCTCAGTCGGAACTCACGACAAAGTTTAACGATTCATTACTTCTGCAAAAAGATATTAAATTCTTGGTGTCGTTACATTAGACCGTTAAAGTTCATAACCTTCTCTAAAATAAAACCAACGCAAGAAATTTAAGACGTAAAATTAGATTTGTATGTTCATATCTTTTTAGGGTTCCGTTACCAATCATGTCCGTCTGTCCGTTCGTCCGTATGTTACATTCTTATTATTCCACCATGTTTGAGTAGATCACAATGAAATTTTATAGAAACGTGTTTTTGTAAGCAGCCATATAATGTTACAAAAATTCAGAATTTTTTTTTAGCTAGCTAGCTAGGGTATCTTTACATACATTAGAACCGAGGGATGTATTTTTTTTGCTCACCCTATCGTTTGTGTCATTGGATAGGGCATCATTGGATTGTAGGCCATTAAGATATTGGCTACCAAAATTAAATCAATTGTGCCCCTCCCTAACTTTAAATTTGAAACTGCGTAATGAAAAAATCTAGAAAAGTCACAATATAAAAATGTATTTTATAAATACATCCAACGAAAATTTTGGATAAAATCATTTCGTATTTTTTTTTTTATTTCCGCGATGGTTCTTATTCTTACCTAACTTAATGCGTATAGTACGACACGCACTTGGCCGATTTTAAATGAAACCCCCTGCCCAGTTTGACAAGAACCGGCGAAGAAGAATATATTATCGTACCTAAAAGTAGTTGGAAAGAGTCTGTTTCCCTCAGTACAATGGTACACTGGTTATCCCCTGCTGGGGTATTAAAATCGTAATGTGAAATACACATACATACAATCCTTATAATTGTTTAAAAGAAAATCTATAGTTGTTATTGACATAGGGTATAAGAAGGTCGATGCATGTTATTTTCCAGCAATTTTGAGATTAAGTTTTTGAATTCCTTGCAGTTGCTGCACTGTTACGTAAAACCAGTTGGTTCGCGAGCTTTACTGTTAGTAAATATGGAAAATGCACACTTTGTAAGAGCTGTTCGTACCTACCAACTGCAGCGTAAAATATTAATTTGGTTCTATTATTTCTGGCATTATATTTAATTTTTATAAAAGACATTAGTCACTCACAACTATTATTTAAATGTTAGAATACTGTATTTTGTAAACATCTTTTAAGTTGCTTTAACTACACTATATGCTTCCCCAACTATCTGTGATGGGCCATTAGTTATCCGCAATTTTCTCTTCGTAGAAAGCGGATTTCTAAAATCTAAATGTTGAAAATATAAAACTAGTCAAGCTATTTTTAAAAGATTTTATATAGTTTCTTAATAATATACGTGAGTTGAAGTTGGCATTTCTGCTAAAAGTGGCCGTGTGCTAAAAATTGAGGATATATAATGTCGGCGCTAGTAAGCAGTTAGAGAGCCCTTAATAAGGTTGCAGAACGACGTTGGTTATAGGCGGCTGAAAGCCGCTGGGTGAGAAGAAATGTAGGTGAGTCCTATATCCAGCAGTTAAATCTGTAAGCTGATATTGTGATGCATAGAAGTTTCTAAGCTCTAGCATGTAAATCACTTCAGTGCGACTTTATTCACATGATTTAGGCCGTGATTTGGAGATGTGATCCTTGTATTTATTAAAGACATGGTTAAACTTTATTTTTCCACAGCAAAAGTCATTACAACTTCGTATTCAAAGTTATCTCTAGCTTCGTTGGTATTCAAACTTTTGAATCTCAATAGCGAGAGACTCCTAGTAACCCCTAGGCCGTTTGAAAATTTCACCGCGTTGTTGTGTTTAGTCATAAGTCTCGCTTTACTTTATAATTTTACCTTTTATTAAGATTTAATTATTTTTTAATTTCGAGTTTTAAAATAGTTATTTATTGAGTAAATCTCGTTATCTTTATCTTATTAAAAAAAAGTTATTTAAATTATTTTGTTATCTTCAGAACTTTTACGCCAAAACAATAACATTTTAATGATAGATGTTTTGGGTATGTTGTTTTAATGTTAAGTCGGCTATACAATTTTACTGAGTTATATTGCTAAGTAATAAATTGTATTATCAGACGAAGTCGTCTTCTTATTATTTCTTATACTATGGTATAATTAAAGTCTAAAATAAAATATTTTCGTGGTATAGTATTTTATTAGGTTTAGGTACGCTAAGGAAATAGTCGAGCATGTGGAAAACGAGATCCGATTTTGAGAAACTGTCTTAGAATGTAAACAATTTTGAGTTCCCTATACAAATAAACTGTAAATAATAATAATAATAAAAAATAATAATAAATACACTTTATGATATTTTTTTTTATTTTTAAATTCCAATTTATTTTATATTAAATATAATATATTTTTTTTTAATATATATATTTTTTAATTTTAGTGTGTTTTAGAAGGATTTTTTATTTAGATCATTGCTAGTTTTATTATATGATATTGATTTTGTACATATAATGAAACAAGTATAAATTTTAAAGTGAATATTTTTAAATATTTGTAAAAAAATACTTCGAAGATTCGATGCAGAAATACAAGTTTTTAATATTGTATATTACTGGAACAGAAATTGTACGCAAAATTGCATCAAGATCCGATAGCGGAAAGTTGGTAAAAATATATTTGGCAACAACAAACACCGAGGGAAGAATCAAGATAAATAAAAACTTTAAAATAGGAATAGATACACAAAATGTGCCCAGAGACATTATTGCGAAACTCTCGAGCAGTCTGTATAAAAAATGTATGTAAGTAGTTCTTTACTTACCTCTCGAGACCCACAGATTTACGAGTTTGGCGTACTCGAGAATGTTCGCAATAAGCTTCTCGTACAAGATAAGTTATCTGTAGGCGTCGCGACTCTAGACCTTTTCACTTTCACTATGAAGTACACATTTCCTTCTAGATTACAATGTTTTCGGAGTGTCTTTACAACTGCGCAGAGGTGTGCAACATTCTACGTGTTTCATGTCGATTCTTGCTCAGAGTTGCTTGCAGCTGGCGTAGTTTTCTATTTAAATTAGAAATTCCTCAAATACAACAAACTTACAGCGAAGCTCACGTTCTCAAACTCAAAGTTGCTCAGCGTGCGATGAAACGCTTTTATTTCCTAAGGGGTCGAACCCGGAATGAGGATTCGGAAGAGAACTAAAGTCACCAATAGATCGCAGAATCAGTAAGCTGAAGTGGCTTGGCTAGCCTGTTAGCCACGTCTGTCTGGATGAATTTACTTTAAACTGTCAGGTGCAGTGGGCGGGTGAATCCATAAATTTAAGTCAGGGTAACGGGTCTTTAGAGAGTTCCTGGTAGTAGTAGCAGCATGCGAAAAGTGACGCGCTATGAAGGAGGTGTCCAGCAGTGGACAGCATATAATAAAAAAAATAAGTGTCGTTTGTTTTTGAACATTATTTTTACACAAAATTTAATTGTCCTATGCAACATTATATTATTTTTTTATTCTAAGCTGAAGGAATATAAAAATACTCTACTAAAAATGTCATGACTGCATAATGTAACTGTTGCATTGTTAAGTACGCAGTAAAGTCATAAAATAAATTAAAATGTGCAAGTTATATTATTTTAATAAACTGGGGGTTACACAAATACTTAGACGTGCTCAAGTTGGAATGCAATAACAAAGATGGCGACATTTCTTTACCACAATGGCTTTACCTTGAATGTTCCAAGTGCCTTCGCGGGCAATTTATGACATATTTTTATAGTACGAGTAACAAAAAGGAAATTTAACGTATTACCTGTTACTAAGCTCGATATAACTCAGTACAAAACATGAAAAGTTGGTTGGTTACTATCTCATGCAAGCATATGGCATTATAATAAATGGCGAGCATCGACATCTACAGTAAGCAAGAATATGGCACTATTATTAATGGTGACTATCGACATCTGGAATGGATAAGGCTATTTCGAAGAGTAAACGCAAGAACTGCACGACCTTATTCCACCAACGAGGCATTCGTTTTCGTTAAACATGAAACTCTTATAGGAAAACTTAGAGATTATGGTATTGCAGATTGGCTCTTCAGCTTATCCGCTCATATTTAAGTAGTAGAACGCAGAAGGGCCAAATCAATAAAGCAAAATCCAAAGGCTCAGAAGTAAAATTAGGAGTTTCTCAAGATTCTATTGTAGGTCCTTTTCTATTTTTAATTTACATAAATGACTTGTGGAGTTCTTTCTATGTGGAGAAGTTGTGCAAGATTGAATTATTTGCAGATGCCACTTCTCTTTTATTTGAAGTTGACAGAAATAAAACCAATTTTGGCGACGTGAGTAGTGCACTTTCTAAGGTTATTCCGTGGTTTACGGCAACTTACCTCTTAATGCGAAAAAGACTAAGTGTCTAAATTTTATGATGCCAAATATGAGAAACATAGGTATAAAATTATTCTTAAACGGAGAAGAAATAGAACTATTGGTTGCAATAGTTTTTTAGGAATTACATTAGACAATAGGCTGTAATGGAACCCTCACATGTCAATTCTTGCAGGAAAACTTAGTTCAGCTGCTTATGCAGTTGTAAAAGTTAGGCAGCTTACAGATGATGACACTGCTCGCTTGTTCTACTTTAGCTGTTTCCATTCCGTCACGTCTTTTGTCATTTGCAGATATTGATACACTCTTTATTTTGCAAAAGAGAGCAGTACGGTCAATCTATAAATTGGGACTTCAAAATTTTCTTAGGAAACTATTTAGGGAAATTGATATTTTAACTAATCTCTGCCAATATATCTACACTTGTATTATGTATTTACGCAAACATTTGCATTTATTTGCTAAAAATAGTGACCTATACAGTGTTAATACAAGGAATAAGGAGATATTGGTAGTTCCAAATTGTCGTCTTCAGAAGGTAGGTAAATAGCTCTATTGCAATACAAAGTATGTATTTTTATTATTTACTATCAAATAAATTTAAAACACATGTCGAACATAGTTTAAAGTAAAACGGCTATTACAAAGTTGATGAATACATTACTGGAAAAAAAAACGCTTGTAACAATTAGAACGCAGTTAATTAATTTGTAGTGGTATTGGTGCATTTATAATATTTTTTTTAATTAAAACATTGTATATTATGTTATTACCAAGTGTAAGGCTATAGTGTATTTTAATATGAAATTGAAACAATATAAAAGATTAACAACTGAGTTTCTTGCCAGTTCTTCTCGCTAGTCAAATTACTCCGAACCGGTAGTAAACTTTATAAAATTATGTCCGTACGAAGTGTCATGCTTACGATTCATTGTGCAGACGGCAAGTGAGTGGAACTGCTTATCCTCGTGTTTCCCGATGCTTACAACTTAGGGACTTTCAAGGCGAGAAGGCAAAGACTCAAATTGATAATTTAAAAAATACATTATAATTTGTGATTA
The DNA here is from genome assembly GCA_946406115.1 of Apoda limacodes. Classification (NCBI taxonomy): domain Eukaryota; kingdom Metazoa; phylum Arthropoda; class Insecta; order Lepidoptera; family Limacodidae; genus Apoda; species Apoda limacodes. Next base: position 9,045,629 of record OX291554.1, read on the forward strand.
TCGATACCTGGAGTAGTCAAGGATATCCCATAAATCATAAATGGCGAGTACTGTACAATACTTAACATGCAAGTAAAAACCTCTCGAGTATCAAAGATTTAACATATTTTGAATTCTTTGTATAACAAATAACCAAATTACGGCACATAAAGTTTTGTTTGGATAGCTTTGAAACGTTACTTACAAAATTATTGGTGGCAAAACGAACGGTTGACTTACACAGACTGCCATAAACAATTAATTTGTAGGTATAGGCAGTTTCACAGATTTAGACAATAATGGGGTTTTACCCTTCAGGCATGGGTCTGAAGTTTTATTTTTCACTGACAAAGGTGACAAAAAAAAAACAACAATATCGTAAACAAACCCCTGACAATTTGTTACAGGTGATACTAAAATTTTGATATTTTGAGTCAAATCCATCACACATAACTTAAAGATCGAATCGAGAATACAATATTTGCTAGAAAGATTGTCAAAAAACTTTTCACCCAAATTTTGATCAAATTTATTTCAAAGAAGATTTCTCAGATTTTTTCTATATATTTCGGAAGTTTAGCAACTGAGGGTTTCACAACAATGCTAAACGAACGGATTACAAGTGAAAAATAAATGAAATAAGTAGTTATTTCAGCAACATGTATTTATAAGTGTGTTGTTGCAACTTTATATTACACAACTGTGGCGTTGTGTCTATACGTGCCAATTCACGTCAGTCTACTTTTTCGAAATTCTACAATACTACTAACTACTACTACTAATAACGTGGTACTAACTACGGAGCGAGGTGCACTCAAAGTATAGTGCAACAAACTTGTTTAACCCGATAGTCAAAAATCATAACTACAGTCGCCATATTGAAATGGTAGGAAACAACACATTCACATACAACGACACTAGCAAACATACACACAAGGTCAGAAAGTCAGAAAAGATGTTGCACTGTACTTTGCTACAGAGGGGCTATCTACAATAAGTTAACTCTCGACCAAAAGGGTGAAAGCGCCATGTACAAGTAGGCGCTTACGCGTTTTGTTCAACGTTGTGTAAAGCCATTACTCTGTTTCTTTCGCTCATACGCGTTGGGTGAAAATGGTAAAGGTAAGCTAAAAATTTTCAGCATACTTTTTTTGCTCTTTCTAATGATTACGTTTGTACCGTTTGTCAACTCTTGCCAACAAGTCAATTGATAGATAAGACTGCGAAACAAAAAAATCAAAATATATTCAAATTTAAAAAAAGGGGGGCCAAAGTTTTTATTAAGATGTGTACTTGTACTTGCGTTTTATTTAGAATAGCATGACGAATTTAATACGTGTACGTCTTTTTGTCACTGTTTTTAAATGCTTTCGATTTGGTAGATATTTTTCTCGAATAATGTTCATTTTACTGTTTAATTGGGTTTTATTTGTCATAATGACTTTAATTTATATAAAGTGCTGTTTAACTGGATCACAAAACTTCTTTTTCCAAACTATGTTTAGAGAACAAAAAAACATATCATTTTTTTGCCCGGCTTACTCTTATCATAATTCCACCCCTCGGCAGTGATTCACAACCAAACCGTACTGAAAAGTGAGGTCCCTTCAAATTTTTAAAACTGCAAATCGATTATATTTTTATAAGTAAACAATTAAATGAAGCTGATTGACAATTACTACTACCTTGTCCATACTAATATTATAAATGCGAAAGTAACTCTGTCTGTCTGTTACCTCTTCACGCTTATACCGCATAACCGATTTAGATTAAATTTGGTACGGAGATAGTTTGAGTCTCGGTGATAGGATAATTTTTATCCCAAATCAGAAGTTACTGCGGGAATAACTATAACCGAGTTTCAACGAACTATAGCTACAGCTATAGCTTGCTATAACAAACTTCTTTAGTATAATCATGGAGTTGACGTAAGAATCCCTCACCGATAACCAAATTTAGGGCGGACGGAGCCGCTGGAAAAAGTACTAATTTCAAACTTAACTAAACTTTAACCTTCGTATAAATACTATCAAGTCAATACCCGACCTCAATAAAAAAAAATATTTTTTGGAACGCGCTAATTCCAAGACATTTTCTTTTTTATTTCAATAATCGTTAAACAAGTATCGTCAGTAAGTTGATGGATGTAATGATACCCTTGCATTATAAACCACTTACAAAATAAACCCAGCTTAGAGCTCGTTTTAAAATAAAGCATTTTCTCATCAGTAATCTCCTAGATTAGTGAGCGTTATCCACCCTCACCCAACAAATTCTTAGCAACGGTGGTTGGTATATACCTACCTAGAGACGGCTTACCCAGCTTAGAGGTAATCTGTTGCTGCTGGCTTACATAAAATAAAGGTTTTTTTATTTGCTTAATCCGAAATTCGTATTAATGTATTGGTACGCAGTTTTCGTAAAAAGTCGTGAATACATGCGTATATCTAATTTATCTATGAACGGGTATATTATTGTGTCCCTGGTCTTTAAATTTCCCACTTATGGGTCACATATATAGCCACTTCAGTCCAGATACACTGCTATCAGAAACAGTGTTGCGGCGACGGGCCCACTACCTGTCACCCAGTGATGAACCATGATGAATGAGAGAGTGGATGAACCAGTGACTGGAAACCTTCGGGAGATAAAAACCGTGATGTTATACATGCAATAGACAAAAAACAAATTGTGCCCAAGTTTTGGTTAAAACCTATTCTCGATTGGGATAAAAAAAGTCTCTTACCTGTTAATTCTGTGTAATATAGGCGGCTTGAAGACTGAGAGTCGAACGGCCACTAGCTCGATAAACTTCTGGCAATTTGCACTGAGCCATCGCAGTTAACTTAAAGACATGAAGAAGGATTAGTCTTCTCCAAAGGCTGGGCCTGTACACTTGAAGTGGGGCGCACAATGGCTAAAGCCAAATGCTCTGGTTGCCAATTTTTATTTATTTATTTATTAAATAGTACAGCCACATCAAACATATAAAACATTTATAATACAAATTCACATTATTGTTTCGATCTGATATGCCTGACAATACTGGCGTGCATAACATTCACAATAATATAATGCAAATCACTAAGACTAATTATAAACAGTTACACATTAAACAATTACAAGTAAAATTATACAGTAGCATAGAACATAAAAATTTACAAAAAGTAACCTATAACTTTCAGTATAACATTTTTGAATATTGGTAGTGATTGCTGAAATATATCAAAATGATCAATTTAATCAATTTTCCTACTAATGTTACCATACTCAATTAATGTCCGTGTAAGAGGAGCTTACAAACCAAGGTTAAATGAAGTAGGTGGAATGTAGAAAACATTAGTAATAGGATGTCTAGGCCTCTGGCGAGGTACCTTAAGGCTAACTGATTCCAATAGGTAGTTGCATTGTATGTATCCGCATAATAACTTTTTATAAAACATAAATCAAGAAGAATTCTTCGGTCATGCAAAGTAACCATGTTGAATCTTAATTATCTTTCATGATAAGGCTTTCTTTGGCAGAAACCAGTTAAGTGGAATGCAAGACATCTTGTAAATGTACGCTGAACACGTTCAATGCGTTGAGATTGATTGCTGTAAAATGGGGACCACACTATGGATGCAAAATCCAAGTGGCTTTTGGCACTAGAGAGTTGCAAAGGCACATTTCAATTAAAACACTAAGGTCACAAACTTTATAAAGACTCTTCATTGATGTTCCATTAATCGTGTACAAAGTGTGAAGTGGTTTTTTTTTTGTTGTATATTTTATATAGAAATATTTTCTAACATTAACAGTCATGCCATTCGACGAGCACCAGTTACAAATTTGGTTAATGTCACTTTGCATTAATCGCTTGTCATTGTGAGACCTAATATGTTTGTTAATTTTAAGGTCATCTGAGAACATAGATATTTAACATTTTTTTTATGCGGATAGTGATATTGTTAATAAATATTAGGAATAGCAATGGGCCAAGATGGGATCCTTGCGGTACACCTGATTTTTCCGTATAAGATCGTAATTTATAGCTGTTTACAACAACGACTTGCAGACGATTGCTCAAATAGGATTGAAACCATTGTAGCACAGAGCCTTCAATGCCACACATGGCTATTTTGTTGACCAAAATGTCGTGATTAACTTTGGCAAAAGCACTACTAAAATCAGTGTATATGGCATCAATTTCGGAACCATTATCAAGATGACGTGATAAATCAGAGACAAAGGAAACTAAATTTGTCTGAACAGAGCGTCCTGCCCGAAAGCCATGTTGGCAGTCTGTCAGCATAGGGTTCACGTGGGTTGAAATGGTGTCATAAATGAGAGATTCGAATATTTTTGAAAAGCAGGACAAAATAGATAAAGGTCGGTAATTTTTAACATTAGACTGATCAACCTTCTTAAAGGCTGGTACAATACGAGCCTTCTTCCATTCTGTTGGAAAAATCCCTTGTTCAAAAGAACTGTTGATTATGAGGCACAATGGTAAAGCAAGTGCTGAAGCACATGTTTTAATAAATAAGGGGGGAATTCCATCTGGACCTGTACCTTTAACATCATCTAATTTTTTAATCTTTTTAAGGACCTCTTTTTCACTGAATCTTAAATTAGCAATGTGGTTATTAAACTTGCAATAGTTTGGCCCAGTATTTTGGGTAGGAGTAGGAACGCTGTTCGAATATTCCGATGAAAATTGTTCTGAGAACAAATCAGGAATATCAACAGCTTTGTCTACATAAACGTCATTTAGGTGTATAGTGCCTCTTTTATACTTAATAAAACTCCAAAAAATGCTTTTGGATTGACAGGGATGCTGTTATCAATATTTAACATATAATTACTGTAGCACTTATCACATAGATTGTTCGTTTCGTGGATTCCCGTATTTTTTTAACTTTTTTGAATTTTGTTTTTTTCAGCAAGTAATTTGATTAAAGATCTACTAAACCATACAGGATACTTGCCTACCCTTGTAGGACGTTTAGGTTCACAATTACGTTATTCAGGATATTATAAAAATTTTCTACCATGGAATCAACATTTTACAAATCACGTATTGTACGTTTAACTCTGGAATTACAGACTCAAAGTCGGTCTTATAAAACTTATAGTTGTAATTGCCCATGCGCCTACTATGAAATACCGTAGGATACGATAAATTAATTAGTAAGGGTACCTATCAATTTTACATAATATATCTAGAAGTTTATAAACATTAACATCAGGAATGGTACCTTAAACTAGGTCTAAGTATCTATCATCACAATTACTAATATTATGAAATTGAGATAAATTATATAACGAAATATGATCGATTAAGCAATGGCCAAGAAGATTATTATAATTTTTCGGAATCATGTCAGAATTATTGCGTTAATTCCACCATATAAAATTTAAATTAAAATCATCTATGATGATAAAATCGTCTGCCTGGTCAGATGTTTTAGTAACAGAGTCAAGAAAATTTGAAAGAACATCATGTGCCACAGGTGGTGGCAAGTATACTACACAAATTGTAATTATTTTGACAGAACTATTGATTTTAATATTGATGGTAATCCATAGACAATCGTCGTTTGTTTCCCAGTACCACATCCTGGTCGACTTTAGTTCTTGTGAAAACGCGATCATCACACCTCCTCCATCCTTCTTACCTTTAATCGAAAGGAATTGTCTGTCTTTGCGATAGACGTCGTATCGTGAGTCTATGAATTCGTTGTTGGATATGTTTGAATTTAGCCAAGTTTCAGTAAAAGCTATTATGTTATATTTGGAATTAAGAATATTTTTAAGTAGATCTTGAGTTTTAGTTCTAAGGCCTCGTAGATTTTGGTAATAAATATCTAACTCTGTTAATGATAATTTCAAGGCCAATTAACTATTTAGTTTTTATTTGATTAATTTTAGACTATCAAGATTTTTAATGTACAATGATTGACTAGAAGAATCTTCACGCACATAAACTCGGCCATTTCGAACCCAGACGTATATATATTTCATTTCTTTTGCTTTTTTACGAGCTGCTGCATGCAACGACTTGTTGTTTGGTGACAAATGCTCTGCAACAAAAAAGGTGATTTTGTTCCAACAATGGCCAGATGATAATTTAATTTGTATTCTTCATTTGAGTTATAAGTGGAAACAGCGGCCAGAATGGAATATCTTTGTTTATTTTAGCAACGCGTGTCACGTGCTGAATGTCATCTACAGCAAGTGGGCACGATATGTACATTGCAAGTTGCATTACTGTATTCGTGAGGATCTCTGAGTTATGTTTGAGTTATGTTCCGGTATTACTAATAACAGATTCTTTCTGAACAAGATTGCATCTAATTTCTTCAAACTGGCTGTTAAAAAATTTCTTCGCATCCTGGATCCCGTTGACCTGTTCGCTTATAACCTTTAACTCCTCAGAAATCAATTGTTTGATCGTAATACGTAAAGAGGTACTAAACTCTTCTCTAAGAATGCTACGAAGTCGGTCTTCAGTAACGTAGTTTTTGCCGTCGTGGCCATCCAGAAGATTTGTCGATTGCGAACGAACAGTAACGTTAGAATCTGACGTCGTGTCATTTGTGCTGTCACTATGAATCGTCGAACGCATAGGTGTGTTAGCATTATCAGTTTTAGGTTGTTGGCAATAACAACAAGGGCATTTCCAGCTATTCTTAAGTGTGGCGTCCATACTACAGAAACGCTTGTATTTCATATTAGCACACTATCATATTTGAATGTGCATAATGAGCAAGTGAGAAAGTCTTTTTTTGGTAATGTGTTTTTACATCCCGCACATTTGCTACCGTTGCCGGAAGCCGTTCTATTTATTACTATCACAATAACAAATTAACACCTACACTGACTACGAATTAATTAGTTATCAAATAAAGAGATCACAAATACGTAACTTTAAATTGTTTTTCTTTTTGTATTTTCACAGTACACACAATGTCAAATCTAGTGATATATTTTTTTATAAAGAAAACCACTTTTCAACTAATAAAATTAAATTATGTTTGCAAAGGGCAGTGAAGTACGTCTTGCGTGATTGCAGACATTTAATTTAATTACAGATTATTTTATTGAACTCATTTCAGCAGCATAGGCCTAATAATAAAAATTCATCTGTCTTTACCAATATTTATGGTATTAGTTTTATAATATGTTGAGATTAGTGTTGTATTTGGCTTTTGAGCACCATATTTTTTTTCATAAACTAAAGAAAAAGAAAAAAGTTATTATATACTTATTGCTAAGTAACTACTATTTACCATATTTTCAGAAAACGGTTTCTGAAAAAGGTTTTCGTCTTAAATGGACAACGAACCTTCTTAAATGTATTGCCTCCCCGTATCCTTAATGCACTTTACCAATATATGAGATAGGAAAAAGAAAACACAAACCCAGCAATAAATTGTCTGGCAGGATTTTGTTTCTAGAGATATTCGGTATGAGAATAGCCCTTTCATTGTTACAAAAGTGTTTTTGCGAAGTATAAACAAATTTTTCTTTTTGAACACGAATATCATAGAGAATTGTTTGTTCATGTGGATATCCATAGAGTAATGGGCACGTTTATGAGCTTGAAAATTAAAAGATCTGTCAAAAATATTAAGACCATAAAGGCTCTGAACGGCTTCACCTTTTAATTTCTGTCCCAAAACAAATTTAAGATATGCAAATAGGGCTTAATTTCTGTATAAATGTAATTTTCGCTCAAAGTGACTTTTATGAAATTGACAAAATGTATTGTCCATATACTCATACTAATATGATATTCTTTTTTTCCAGCGTTGAAAATTTCTAAAAGATATATTTTATAAATATTTTATATACAATGAGCGGACATGGTTTGAAATAATGTAGCGAAAGTCCATGCGAAACTCAACACTATCAACGCTTTTCATTTGTCAGATTTTTTCCAGCAACGTATTTTGTCTATAAAGGAAAATTTTACCCTCATCCTTGCAGATCCGTCTAAGCATGAAAACTTTTCATGGACACCATCGCGTCCAGGGGCCAGCGCGTAGATTATGCCTCATTTTTACCGGCTACAACCCAGCGGTGTCAACCAGTCGCCATGAGCAGGGGTTACGGGTTCGCTTTTGAATTCTTCCACGATCCCCGCGGCGACAAAGTGAGGGTGGTCTTTCAACCCCACCCCCATCAATAAAGAATGGCAACTCCATTCCCTCTACACCCTAGTTAGGGCAACACGTCGCACTATAGGAGGTCCCTTGTTGTGCTGTGGCAGCAGGCCCCACCAAACTTTACCGCTTGACGCCCCCATGAAGTGGTAGGAGAAGATTTCCATATGCTTGATAACCCTTCCCCACTGATAGTTTTTTGCAGAGGTTTACTTCTTGCAGCCTGGGCATTCGAGCCCAGGCTATCGTTACCTGAGTAGGCCTTTTAAGCTCATTAAATTGCCCGCCGCCGTGCCCGCCCACCTCTGCATCCGCTGATAGACTCTGAAAGTACCCACTGACTTTCAGTCTGCCGTACGTCTCTGGCTTGTCAGTCCGCGCAAATTTTATAGAATTCGATCACTGACGTACAGTTTATTTGCAGGCGGCCGTACGGCGGAGTACGTCGATGGGCACTTTGAGATCCTAGTCTCTTTAGAGCAGCCCATCGGAGCGCTCCGGCCTAGACTCCACTTCGTAGGATCCCCACTACAGCACGACGTAATCGTAATCATTGACCTGTTCGTGCATAGGTATCTCTTGGTTTCACACCGGACCATAGAAAATTATGCATCCAACTGGAATGTCCGGAACCATTCGGCCCATCGCACCTCCTCGACGAGGTATTCATGGAAACCTAAAGTAACCCAACCCGGTTTATGGAAAGAACGAAGAGATTAATTTCGTCTTTTTGATTAAAAAAAAAAACTGGTCCTATAAAAGTTGACGCCAAGTTTATCGAAGATTATCGAAACAACAAAATAAATGAATAGGTAGTACATTCTCATCGAATTGTGAATTCATTTAAAAGCCGCAGGCAAGTCATTTGTGTGATGCAGATATAGATGATTTCGTTTTTATGACTGGATAAACGAAATATGTTGTTCAATGTTCAACGAGTAATATAATGATTTCACAAAGTTAAAATTCAATTAGTCCGATGGAATACAGAATTAAGAACTACTCATAGTAATGTGCAGTTTTCTATAAAAGCCTTTACAAACGTTTTAAATACAAATATATCTGTTTCGGAACATAATACCAAATTTATCGAAGGTAAGTATGTATGTATATTTTTCTAAAAAACGGCTAGCGAAGTCATAAATTACTATGAAAAAAATCATTTCAGGAGTAGGTATTCTGGTAATTTTCCAAAAACAGATTTGATCAGAAACCGTAGAAAGATCGAATGTGCGCTTAGAGAGCATAGACCACATTCAATGCGTAGGTTTAATACTTGTCAATAAAACTTGACTAAATTGTAAACTTTTGCGCGCAAATTTTAAACAGTCAAGAAAGCCTTTTTAAACTAGTGACATAAATTGTACATTACTGTTGAGGTCATGAAAGTAAGCCTTTTCTGAATAAGGTTTGTAGGCCTATATATGTAATAATACGAATCAGGCTATGGCCTCACGGACGAAACTTGTATTGCGTTTTCCTTTTCATATAATACTCACAAATCGAGAAACAGAGATTGAATCACAGAATTAAATTAAAATAAAGAGATTAAAAACTTATGATATCCCGCCTTTATTTTTTTTGATTCATTAGCTTAATCGATTACCTTCCTATGTTCTTTTTTAGAATGTAATTTAAACTTTCCTGGTACTTTTGACTAAAAACAATTACATGTAATCAGATAACATATTTGAAATATATTTTAAAATATATTGCACGAAAAATATTTAGTTCACGAATTAAAATCTTCAACAAAGCTATTTCTAAATATAGCAGTTTCAATCAACAGAAGTGCCATTTTTTGATAGAAATCTAATTAAAATTTCCCAATCACATCCCTCTTCTTGTTAGTATCTGAATGGAATTTAAAAAAAAATTAAATTTGAATTAAATTGTACATAAAATACTTTTATACATCAAAAAATAGTTTTTAAAAAAAGTGACAAGGCATTTTCGGACAAAGTACTTTTCAACGGCAGAAGTGGAATTAAAAAAACAACTAATATATGTCTTATTTGGATTCTTTATTTATGTTAGCATCCAAATGGTGGCAGAAAAAGTAAAATCAGCTTAACTACGTAATTTTTCCCAAGGGGTCGTCGGCTGACGAGGGAAACGATTACATTACTTGAACACAACAGTTTTCTCGCAACATTTCTTAAACGAGAATCATTACAACGAATTGCTTCTAAGCTACTAATTGTACGCTGTTGTTTTTATCAAACACTAGTGGCTCTTTTGGTTTTACGTGGATTATTGAACAATATTTTATGAGCTTTCTAGGGTTCCGTAACCAAATAGCAAAAACGTAACCCTCATCATCATGTTCGTGTGTACGTTCTGTACGGACGTACATTGGTTCTAATAAAATTTAACAGAGGTTTCTTTTGTGAACCACCATGCAGATAGTTATAAAAATTGAGGAAATTTTTTTAGAGGTAGTAATCCATACTTGATGTAGGCAGCTACCATTAAAAAACAAGGAAGAAGAAAACATTTTTTGCGCACACAATCGTCTGAGGTTTGGGCTTGCATTTGAGGTGTTAAATTTATTCTTTGCGAGTTGACTTCCAAAGTTGAAAAATTTATGTCATTATGTTTATATTTCACCGACGAGCGGCATAGCACGGAACGTTTTTGCCGTCACGATAAAGCAGGTGACCTAAATGTATGGGCATTATGCAGACGCTTTAAAAGGCAATGCCGGTATTTGTTTAGAAAGTGGTGCCTTTTATTTTTTGCGCGGCCATCAACCAAAACTTTTTATTTTTGCTCAAAATTATGCGGAGAACAAAACCTCTAAAAGTATAAATTCAGTCAGGACTAAAGGTTCGAAGTCGACAAAAAGAGTTGTAATTCTTAAAGATATTTAATATTTTTTTCGTGAATATATTATCTAAATCTGATTATGTCTGATAAAAAAAATGCAATAAATGAAACTATGGTGGTGGTAAACAAGCATCGGTCCTCCTGATTGTTCGAACATTGTTCAAAAGTTCAAAATACGCACCATACAAAGAAGCGTACGGTAAAACAGGCAGTCATGAGAGAGTACCTATTTTACCGCACGTTCCGTTGTATGGTGCGTAATTTTGAACTTTCGAATGTCGATTCGATATTTACAAGCTTGGTAAATGCATTTTTTGAGCAAATGTATGGAAAATTAATTTTACAGTCTAATAGTTAATTATATTTCTCAAGAAAATATCTAGAGTTGTATTCCGTAATTTCCTTCCTTATTAGCCTCATACGTCTCTACTGTAGGGGCACGGCCTACCCTCACCGGATGGTGATTTAGGCCACTGTCCACACGCGGGCCCATTGCGTATTGTGAACTTAACATATGTCTTTATTTGACATATAAGGGTTTCCTCCCGATGTTTTCTTTCTCCGCTAAGGCAGTATTGTAAATAATCAATTTAAATAAAATAAAAAAAAGAAATTAAGAAAAGACTCATTGGTACTTGCGGGGCTCGAATTTTGACCAACCTCTGGTTATTCAAACATATCTATCTTTATTACTTTATTTATTTATGTATGTTTATGTATTCATATTATATAACCATTTATTTTATGTATTTGTTTAAGTAATTATATAAAGTTTATTAATAAATATTATAAATATTAATAATTCCTGTCAATATTACTCTACCCAAAGGTTGCCTGATAGAGATCGCTTTTAAGCGATAAGGCCGCCTTATTGTGCTATTTCCTCTTTTGTATTTTTTTTTTGTGTATTTTAAATTGTGCAATAAAGAATATATTGATTGATTGATTGACTCGATTCCATAGTTACCATTAAGTATTTTGTTGTCTAATACTACTTTAGGTAGCAAAGAAAAACAATTCTTAGTTAGAAACACAGAATCAAACAAATAGGTTTTTTTTTCAGATAGAAATATACAGGATAAGTTTAAACCGGGTTACCCCACTAAAATGGTTTCAAAATTATGGTTCACTTTTCGATCTTTCTTTTCAATAGGTACCTGCCGTATCAAAAATGAAATAAGTCACTTAATCGGCCTCGTCTATTTTAATGATACATTCTAAATTTTGATATTTAACTTTGGTAAGTAATTGAAAATTATTACACCTTTATACCTCTTTCAAATTATACAAACTCAAGGTCATAGGTTTGAAGAATATTCAGAGATAAAAATCAGTATTAAATTTGAAATATAATATTACACTATTTACATTTACGTATTTTTCTCAGACATACATATCGTAATATGCGACCATATCTTGCACAAGCTTCTTAAGGATAAATCATACTTGCAGAACAGTATCAGAGAGCGACCCGCTATGTTTCATATTAGACTTTTTTAAGCCCGAACATTGAAAACTACAGAGATAACTTATCAAGTTTTATTTAAATTTCGGAATGGAACAACAAAAAGAATGCGCCATTAAATTATTTTAAAAAAGTAAAAAGAAGAATCGACATTTGAACGCTGTGAATTGGCAGCAAAATTACCTTTACTATTTTTATTATTGTCAATACAGTTATCAATATAATTAGTTTTTACACGCATGTTTGACAAAAGCACTATACAAGCCTTAGCCACGAGCATAACCGGACGTAAGCGTGAATAAAGGCTATGCCTCGGCCCACATACTTACTATCGCCCGGTTATGTTGCGTTTGCGGGCCGCGGCAATAATGTATTATTTCATTGAATTGTAAATACATTGGTAATTAAAGCCATGTTATCTGTGTCCGCCTTGTTTGCCAATCAGCGGAATTTATTTGTATTGACAAAATGTTTTCCGATAACTATTATTACATTTTGTAGCATTATTGGATTCGATATCACAAAACTATTCCACGTATAAATTCTATTATATCTTCTTTATTTCTATTCTAATTCTAATATAAGTAACTCATACTTTTAACATCAAGAAACTCTTCTAACACTTTATTCCCAATGGGTTCGTGGCTGTAAGGTTGTTTGCTACCTTGGTGGTATATAAAAGTTTAAAAGTAAACATTAAGCTACAAAAAAACTTCTTACTCCATGTTTAAAAGATAATTTTCTGATAGTGGTACTCATTTTAGTTTCGCTCAAAAAAGACTAATGTAACTGCTATTGTTGGGGTATATTTAAAACAATCGGATGCCAGTGTTTTTCACAACTGTATATTTAAACCAATCGGATGCCAGTGTTTTCACAACTGTATATTTAAATCATTCGGATGCTCCTATATTCGAACCAGTACAGTGTGACGTCATTATCTAACGTCATACTGCTCTACTGTTCCGAAATATGACGTCACACCGTACTGGCCAGTATGCTGGTTCGAATTTAGGAACACGTGCATAATATTTGTATACGTTGTCTGGTGTCCATAATACAAGCTTTTCAATATTTTCGCTTCGTGCATGTAAACACGGACAGAGATAGAGCTTTTCCAAAAATTCTAGATACATTGTTTGGCCTCGGAAACCCACACACACACATAGTAAATTTCATCAAAATCGTTTCAGCCGTTTTTTTAAGAACGCGATTACAAACAAATATTGATCATATAAGTTTAGGATAAACAGCCATTTCTGTCGTAAAAACCTGTAGATCAAAAATATTATAACAATAATTATTACGTTATTCTTTGTAACAACTTTGAAAGCAATTGTATCTTCATTATTCATTATTTCAGAACAGACAAAATGATTTATTACTTAAAAAGATACAAGTTTTCTTCATCTACGTTTTAACGAAGTCTTACGTCAGCTAATGTGAACGAAAAGGTTTTTCTTAAAGGTTCATTTATATGTATATAAGGATCATATATATTCGTAGGTAACTATACCGAAGCTCGGGTTCTATTCTCGGTAAGGGCAACCAATATTGTGATAATCATATAATAATTTGTAAATTAAAAAGTGTCTCGAATTTCGCAACAGTTTCTTATTCTGTGACTCTAGTTTGTGCCCGATATGGCGATAATCTCACCTCACCACCTACTATCACGTTTGTGGGACGGAATATCATCACGAAAACGTAGATGTTCCGAGCATTTGATTGTAAAAAATCTCTGACCGTCCCTTCTGATTCATTTATATTGTATGTAAACAAGCGCACTTCCATGTCTTTCTTGTATTACTTTGATAAAGAAGTTGTTTTAGATTCCTCATTTCTGTTGTACAAGATAATTTAAAATTTTAAGTTTTTCGATAGTAGTTTGGGTTCGGCTGGCGTGGATTTATTGTCAATCGGGTAATATTGACAAATAATAATAATAATTAGACATTACTCTCAGCGCCATCTGGCCCCAAACTAAGCAAAGCTAGTGTTATGGATATCAAACAACGAATACAAATATATATATTTATTACTTTTATTTGTGAATACATTCATATCATAAATAAATACACCCAGACTCAAGACAAACACAAATGATTTAACACATAAATGTTTGTCCAATGTGGGAATCGAACCCACACCCTCTGCACAGCAGTCGGTCAAACTACCGACTAGGCTGCGAGGGAGTCTATGACTAGTTGGTCTACCGCAGCGTTTTCGACGTAATTTATTTTATATGTTTATGAGTACATCGTGATCAAAACTCATAGCGCAGTTTACACTTCTCTTTTACTATACTGCAAACATCATAACAGTAACAATAGTACAATAACATAAAAATAGTAGCCAATTAATTCAATTATAATAATTCTTAGAATTGTACGCCAACATAATTTATGAAATTGAATTTTCATAGGTAAATAGCCGCTCCAGCTGACACACTGACGTTTGGAAGCTTTAGGAATCGAGAGCAAGGCACGTTGTAGCTATTAATCTAGCGTCAGATGGGAACTCTGTTAGAGAGTCCTTGCTATTATCCTACTGATATTGCACAAGCAGCTGGTCATAAGGACACTAATAACTAGTATTACAAATAACAAACAAACTGCTCATACAAAGTTAGGTTTTAAGCATACATCTATATGTTTCCTCTACCAGATTTTCAGCTCATCAGAATAGATCGTACATATAGAGTAGGTGGTGGTGTAGCAATCTATTTACGAGTTATAGAAGCACTGCTTTCACACACCCAAGTTCTTCTTGGAGTATTTTATAGTCCCTCAATGCATATAAATTATTTTACGTCTTTTGAAAATTTAATACCTCTTTATAAGCATAGTATTCTAATGGGCGATTTTAACACATGTTTACTAAAAAGTGATAGTAGGTCTCAAAAACTCAGGGCAATCAGTGATGCTTGTAACCTGAATATGCCTTCACTTAATGCCACACATTATTTTCCAGATTCTACTCCCTAGTAACTTGTATCTTCTCCAAATCATATAATCAAACATGGTCAGTGCGCTGCTGACGCCTTCTCATATCATGATTTGATAAGTTAGACCTGCAAAGGTTATGTCAAAAATACTGCAGCGCAATTTGAATGGTATGGACGTGGAAACTCTGCGCAAAGATGCTGGAAGACCGTAACTGATGTCTCAAATATTGATGACAAAGTAAATTTGTTTAATTCCTCTATCACTCAGTATATGACATACATGCACCAATACGGCAGGTAAAAGTAAAACACCTTCTCGCACCTTGACTTACAAAGGATATAAAAAAATAGAGCTAAGTCAAAATTTAAAACTGATCCTTCAAACAAGAACCGTGAAAAGTACAAACTTCTAAGGAATCGCTGCAAAACTATGTGTAGAGACACACAACGACTCCATATCCACAAATCCATCATGAGGGTCATTAGGGGTTGTCAAGTCTACTGCGACTACTTATCCTAGCGACATGACTTTCGATTCTCTAAATCAACATTTCTCTATTCTAATTACTTTTGATAACACAAAGATTTATTGGAACTCTCTTTCTATTAGTTCAACCCTGACCTCCTCCTCTTTCACTTTTAGTCGAATTGACGATTGTGATGTTAAGAAGAGCATTCTTTCGGTTTCATCGAATACGGTCGGTAATGACTGAATTAGCCGTAAAATGATCTTACCCATTCCTGATATTATCGTTCCTGTCATTACCCATATCAGAAATTATTCTATTACAAATGTAAAATTACCGAAAGTGTCGAAAGAAGCCCAAATTATACCTCTGCCAAAAAAGACGAATCCTTCCTCCTTTTCTGACTATAGACCGATTTCCATTCTTCCTTTCCTATCCAAAGTTTCAGATCGTCAGCAGCAATCAGCAGTTTTCTTAACTAAAATGACTTACTTGACCCATATCAATCCGGCTTCCGTCCAAGTCATAGTACGGCTACTTCGCTAGTTAAAATAAGTATTAGTTTATTATTAAGTTTATTGTTAAGTATTAATAGTTATTTTATTTATTTTGTGTACGTCTATGTATTATGTAGGTATATGTAAATATATTTTTTCATATTATATTTAATATGTAGTAACGTGTATTATGTCCTATTCATATCTATTATTATAATAACACACTTGTTTGTTTTAATTTATATTTATATTACTTTCTAGTTCCAAGTTGCACCTACTCTTCTAAAATATTATTCTACTAGATTTCCTCTACCCAAAGGTTGTCTGGAAGAAATCGCTAAATAGCGATACCGCCTTATCTTACCAATTTACAATTTTATATAAAATAATAAGAAAAAAGTTGTAGTTAAACAATATTGAGGGTCGTGTTATTTTTGTGTGGATTATATTATTCACGTAGGTCCTCAGCAAGTAACTATTCATTTTCCTCATAATTAAGCGTCTTAAGAAATAGGGTTGTAGCTTTTTTGCTCTGCATTAATGACATAGAGTAATTTTTTAGTTTTTTATTTAGTTTATTACACAATTTGCTTGATTGTGCATTGTATTCTTTAGATGCAAATACAGTTCTACATTTAACATATTGAATTACCTTGGAAGGGTTCCGTTTAGTTAGGATGTTCTGGTCAACAGTGAAATTTTTGTGCCTCTTAAGAATTAAC
Organism: Apoda limacodes; assembly: GCA_946406115.1. Lineage (NCBI taxonomy): Eukaryota > Metazoa > Arthropoda > Insecta > Lepidoptera > Limacodidae > Apoda > Apoda limacodes. The sequence continues at coordinate 9,062,685 of OX291554.1, forward strand.
TTTAATGCATATAATTGTCATACAGTGAGCACATCAGCTAATTGGTAAAGAAGATCTGTGGTTTTGTATCTTTAAGATTGATCTCTGTGTACGTCTATGTATATGAATTTTGTTTTAGCTGAACCACCCCAGATAGGTAAATAATAAAGCAGAATCGATTGAACTAATGTGGTGTAAATGTAAATAATTAGATGACGGTCGGCTATGTGCCTTAAATGTTTAAAAAGCCAGGTTAGTTTTCTAAGCCGTTCACTTGTTTTTTCGATATGCGGGTACCAGCTTAGTCTGTTATCAATAATGACACCAAGATACTTAGCACTAGTGACCCCCTCCAGTTTTTGACAGCTGCATATCTCATTTGAATATAAATTACAAGTGTGGGCAGTGAGAGACAGATAATTTTTAGGCTGAGAATCATTATGTAGTGAAAATGTGATATAGTATGATTTTAATAAGTTTAAAGTAAGTAAATTAGTCTTTAGCCATTTTGTAACCCTTTTCAAACCTTGTTCTGCTTTAGAAAATACTTCAGACCAAGTACTTCCATGAAAAAGTAACGCTGTATCATCTGCGCATGAGTACACCCGTCCATTGTCAAGATTTAAAGTGCTAAGGTCATTACTGTAAATTACTTATATCGAAGAAAGCAAATTACAAAAATCTAAATGTTGAAAATATAAAGTGAATACGTTCTAAAAAAAATCTTATGACTAGTTTTATATTTTCAACATTTTGATTCTATGGCAGCGCTAGTTAGCTGTTATACACCCTTTAATTTACAAAACTAGGGGTATTGTGAAATTATGTCAATCATACAAATATTATAAATACGAAACTATTTTCGTTGGTGGGATCTTCTAAAACCCAGCTACAGACCACCCTATTGACGTCATTTGCACAAGTTAATATTATGGGCCTGAGAGTATTTTAAATCCTGATAAGATGTTCTAGATACCAGTACTATTGATGAATGAATCCACATTAAATAAATGAATATATTTGTGCGTGTCTTTCTTTTGATACTTTCGTTAGAGCCGGAATAAGTCGACACAATCTGTTACGTAGCACAAAAGTAGTAGGTAAGGTTATGCTGAATTATATAATAGCCGTTAACAGCACTTTGTAGAACAATAAATCGTAATTCGTCATAAAATAAAGCTATAAATCGCAATCGAAGATAAAAATATCGGAAGTAGTCGGCGATATGCCGTGAAAAGCAATTTCGACTATGAAAATATTTGCCACGAAATAAAGTGTATAGCCAAATATTATAACAGATTGCTTTATCTCGTGTAAAGCTAAAAACAATGTCTCGAACCAAGTTTTAAAGCAGAGCTCAGATTTTCTATAGCTAAAGATTAACACTTTTATAATTCAATATCTATACTTGTAGTGCAACTTTTTATTTCAAGTATGGTGTCATACTTTTAAAGCGTAGTAATAGCTTTACATGAATACTGGAAGATCTATCAACTTCTGAATATTCTTCGAGATATAAATGAATTTGTCAATAAAGCAAACCAAAATCTAACACATACACTGTTATCCATAAACGATAATTAACCCTAGATCACTGACCTTATTTTACAACGCTTATTACTAACCTTCGTCGTTTCAACTACGTCGTGTAAAAGGGAGGTTTCTAAGGGTTTATGGAATAAAATATTTATATGTGTTTTACTTATTTATTACAATAACCATTTGTTAACATGTTATATGTGTATAAGATTTTTATTTACTAAAATCACATTTTAATTAATTTGACAGTCTTTAAATTGAGACTAGAGCTTTTACTCATTTGAACATTTTTGTTTTTTTAAATGCTTAAATCTTATTAACTAATAAAAACAAAGACTAAAAAAAATAATTAGGTTATAAAATCAACAAAAGAAAGAAACATTTTAGATTTGTGACAAATGTCAAGTTTGTGTTCGCCAAACAATGATTTGTTGCACTTGGTGCAATAACTCTTTGTCATTCTTCGCCTTGCAGAGGGGCAAATTGCACAAATTTTTCTTATTTTGGCGATGGGAAGACTAAGACTGAGATTAGCCGGAATCTGGAATGCGTACGACGCCGCACTCAAAATTTATACCACTTTTTTCGAGTCCGCGTCGTCGTTTTGACGATGGTTAGTGAACTAGGGTTAAGAGCGTTACCCTTGCCAACTAGTGGCGCTAGTTATAAGCTATTTTTAAATTGTATCGTTGTGTTTACAGGATAAAACTGCGAGCTGTAGATAGCTTATCCGCTAAAAACTGCCACTTTTAGCAGAAGGGGTATCTACATCTCGCAGTTTTATCTTATGTAGAAACAGTACTTAAATTTCATAAAATAGCTTATAACTGGTTACATATTTCTGTAGAAGCACATTTTTGAAATTTGCTTTATAATGCAATGTGTCAATTTCTGAATCTTAGGAATTTTCCAAGCTATGACCAAAATATTTCTTAAAATAATTTGGAAATATTTTATAACGAGTCTTTATAATACACCTTAGTAGAAAAACAACCCTCTGGGCAAAGAATCCCTGGGTGTGCAATAAATCTTACAGATAAATGTCCACAATATTTCTCAGTAAATATACTTTGGAGCAGACAAACTACCGCTATTTGGAACAAAATGTGAAACTGAAGTCCAAAACCCAATGGAAATGTTCTACAGGTAAAAACTTGTCTACATAACATAATATAATCGTTTATATTTAGGGCTCCATAGTCAAAGGATGCCGAGTTTTTGGAGGATTTTTTTTTTGTAGGAGTTTTGTAGAAGCGACTTCTCCTATAGTTATCATGAAAAGTAAAAAAAGGAAGAAACAAGTCCAGACCTAAGAAGAGTCCGTAATATATACTTGACTATAAGTGTTATTGCACCGTTTTTAGGTTTATTATGGAGCCTTAAAATTACGCGTGCGTTTACCTTTACTAATATTACCAACAAAAACTTTTAAATTATGACGTTGCTTCAATGTTGATATTGAATTTATTAAAAATTAATATTTTTTTATTGGATATACTACATATTAAGAAATAAATAACAGTTTTGGAGGCAATCAGTCTATACCTAAGTCCAGTTCCGATAGCCTTGGAAGCTTTTAAAACATCCAGTTCTGGGACAATTACATTTAACCCTTAATAAGGCGAATGGAGTCAACACAATTCCAAAATTAAAAGTAAACATGTATTTTTTCATTTTTAAATTTTATTTTTTTAAAGATCCCCGACGTAGTAACTTGAGGTCATAGTTTTATGTTAAATCAAGTTTAATCATTGTGAGTTGCGCCAAGAGTGTTCAGAGGGCGCCAGTGCTTCTTCTCGCTTCTTGACTTCCCGCAAGGTTCGCACATTTTTCACAAATCGTTCGCGACCAAATTTATTTTCTTTTTTAGTATTTTTATTTCACTTGTTAATTTATTTTTCACTTATTGTACACTATTTTTATATGTTTCATAATCAATTGTGATTCTCTTAATGCGTCTTATTAAGAGTTAAATTAAAAAGTATAGACTATCGCAGTAAAGCAACAATCACACTAATTAAATGTTCAGAACAAAATCTTAAATATAAACGATAGAAAACCAAACGAAAAATAAGCACTTTTCTTCATGTATTTAAGTTAAATGAAGGTCGCCTGAAAACTGATTTTAAGAGAATATAACTCCTTAGACCAAATAACTCACCTATATACTTCTGCTAGACCTCAATTTGTATGAAAAGTTATGATTTGTGTACTCTAAAAAAATTTGGTAGTTTCTATCAGGATTGTAATTGCTGTGATCAAACATCTTAATTCCATATAAACCTAACAACCTAGATACATTAAATAAGATGATTTTGATTGCTGTTACTGTTGTAACTTAACTAAGACAATTAACATGAAACATGACTGTACGAACGAAATCATCTTTACAAATTCAACTAAGATCTTGGTCAGTATAACCATAAAAATGTCTACATTGACTTATTTACCCTCAATTTTACTAAAACCTTGATCAATATCAACATGAAAAATGACTTTTCTAACCAAATTCACCCTAGTTCAATGAACTAAGATATTGGTGAATTTAAAACACGTAATACTTATTATGAACTGTGTTAATTAGTTTCAACTATAAAACTTGTTCAATACTAATTGGTTTAATAATTACAGTAACTAAGTTGCTCTTGTATAATTGCACTAAAACGCGCTTTGTCCTGTTAACTAAGTCATTCTTTCTGTTCTAGTTTTTAAAGACCGATCCGTCTCATTTCACATTCTTCGAAGGCTTAACCGTTTTTTTTGTTTTTTAAACCACTAAGGTTAAGATCACGAACGGGACGAACTATACGGTTTTAGCATTGACAGACCATAACACGAGACCGATCGGTCACAAAAAACTAGAACAAAAAGAAATGTATGTGATTATAAATAGGACAAAGCAATATGATGATCTAAACTCAATATCTAGTAGATAAAATAAAACCACAATTGCAAGCAGTTATTTATTGATTTTTAAATAGAGAAATAAAACAACGCTATCACATTTTTTTGCAATTACTTAAAATACTACGATACTCATAAATTATAGAATTTGGCAACATTTGCCGTGTTTGGTTTTTATCATCATAAATTCTTTCCGTGCTCTACCTGTAACTTCTATGATTTTGGCATGCGTCTAAACCGAGTTTCTTCTTTCACCTAACTGCCACCGCAGGTAAAGATGTTATAGAGAGAAGTCGAGTTCAGTTCGTTATACTTCGCTAGTCGCTGAAAAAAAATACAGTAAGTTAGGCACGTTACTAAGAGAAGATAGCTCTTAGTTGGCTTTCATCTTTTAGAGTGATGGTTTCAATCATTTATCAATAAATTCGCTTAGAATTGAAACTTTATCGCCCTCAATTTTCAATACGCAATTAATTTAACCTGACCTCTTGAAGCCGTATCTACTTTCTACCTACACAATACTTGTTATTAATAAACGTCAAAGGTTTCCTTCCGCAAACCAACCTCACTTAAGTAATTTACCAAAAACAGAACATTATAGTTACAAACTATTTGCTAACTTTCTCAAAAACGTTGATGTTTGTTTGCTTTATTATCGATTAATTAATTCATACTAATACTATTACAAAATCGGAGTTTTGTTCTGACGTCTTCGAACAAAGAAAAATAATCGTTAAACCATTGCATTACTTTACAGTCAGACAAATACAAGTATTAAATTTTAATTATGATATCGTCGGTTGTTTGTTACTGCTGAAAACTCCGATACCATTTAGGAAGTTGATCCTGCATTTCAGTTATTACTGCACTGCGGGGACTAGTGTGGGGGTACCAATATAATAATATATTTTCGGTAATTTTGTTATTTATTTTGTTTAAAGGATGCTCTAAATGCCAGTTTTGCAATGTAAGGATATACGTAATACGAATAAACAATAATGTCCTTTCCGGGACTCAAATCATATCCATGCAAAATTTGCCCGCGGTTCCACCCACCCTAAATTCGGTTATCGATGTAGGATTTCAACGGCAACTTCTCAATTATAGAACAAAAACAGAATCGCACTTGAAGTTTTTAAGTAGCTAGTCCTTTCCCGGGATTTAAACTATCTCCATGTCAAATTTTATTTTAATCGGTACAGTGGTTTAAGCGGGAAGAGGTAACAGACAGACAGAGTTACTTTCGCATTTATAATATAAGTATGGATTATTCCGGTTTATTAACAAAGTATATTCTGGAAAAAAGTTAAAAAAATACCAAATACTACATTTAGCTATAATATGATGGCGCCTTTGCGTTTAAAAAGTTATACGTAACGAAATATGTAAACGAAATCTCTAAATTTAATTTATTACATATTTCAGAAATTTCACGATTACCGTAAAGGTCAGAAGGAATGGTTATTAGGAACATAATGCCTTTAAAAGGAAAATTTTAAGTCTTACCCTGACTTCGTTCAATCCATCAACGTCGGAGCTCTGTCGTCTTTCATAGAATTTTGCTATACCGGTGCTGCTACTTTACTTGTACTATGCGAATAATGACTTTGTACTACTTATAAGCTATTTATAAAAATATATATTATGCTAACTGTCTCAGCGAACGTTCTTTCGCGATGTCTTGCAGTTGAAAAATTGTTAAAAATGTGTACAACCTCTACTGCCTATTTTTCTCACCTTTATCATTTCTTGCCCGTCCCGATTCCCTCTATCCCGACTCCCCGCGCTGGATTCACACCGAAAACACACAAACTGCAACTCAACTATTAAAAATCTCTGTCAAAATGACTCACCTATTGTAAAATTTCGCCATAGTTTTTATAACCACGCAGGATATCATTCCCCATACGATGTTATACAAAAAATTGTACTTAAAAACTTGGACGATTCAAAAGTGTAAAAATATCTTTGACTATACTTGTACAGAAGAATTATATATTCGCTTCTTTAAAATTAATTAAGCTTAAGTAGACGAGTATAATAGGCAAAACACTTAAAATAAAAATGAAATTCAAAATAAAAAAAGTTGATGCTGGAATAATGTAAGAATTAAATTATTGGCACTAAATTTAGTTACGATAACTATAAAAAAGCCTTTTCATGCCATTTATTCGAAAAATGATGACTGGTTCGCCATTAGGCGGGAGCAAAGTGCGTATTTGCTTCCGCTGCTGAAGCGAGTAGTAATTAATTTTGAACAATTTCTGATAAAAAAAAATGCGAACTGCGTCCCTGTTCTTTACTCTTTTCGACAATAGTAAATTTTTCAAAACTGTCAAAATGTTTCAAATGTAAATATATGAATTTTTAATAAATTATTTTACTGCGAACATTAATTACTTATACTTTTTTACTAATATTTTTTTTTTCATGAGTTATGTCTAAAATTACCTTTTATTTAATTTTTCACATAGAAAGATGAAAAGTAGAGTGTATCACACGGTCACAAAATATTATCAGCTCGGGTGACGTCTTTGAGTACCTCACTACACTCAGGATTCTACATTAGACTCCTTCGCTAAGTTCTAGATTAAAAATTGCGCCCTCGTCATGAAAACACTAGTTTGCTCCCTTCTAATACAATCTACTATTTCACTTCTCATGCTATAAAAGTATGTCATTATGGTACAGCAAAGGCGGACTTAAGAGCGTTACCGCTGCTAACTAGCGCCGCTATTTGATATTTTTATTTTCCTCTTTTGGCAAAGTGAATTTTAAAAATGTGCTTCTACAGAAATATGTTCCGTACTTGTTATAGGCGATTTTTAGAATGTTTAAGTTATGTTCCTACGATAAAACTGCGAGTTGTAGATAGTATATCCGCTAAAAACGGCCACTTTTAACAGAAGTGGTATCTACAATTTACAGTTTTATCCTAGAAACAGTACCAAACGTTCATAAAATAGCTTCAAACTGGTTTATAAATTTATGTAGAAGTACATTTATGAAATTTGCTTTGTCAGAAAAGGAAACTAAATATATCTATCGGCGGCGCTAGTGCACGTCAGGAACCAGGAAATAGTGGCCTATAGGTAAACCTTTGTAGGTAAGAAAATTGGTTAACATTTCAGGTAGAGAGTGGGGAATATTGGTCGGATTTTTATAAATTTTTGTTAATCTAAATTTGAGGGTAAGTTTCGGGCTGGTAAAAGATTTTTTAAAAGATTCATGTTTCATTTTCTAGGTACCGCTAGATGGCGATGTTGGCTAAACTACTGTTCCCGTCATTTCCGTTGTGTTTTGGTGATATTTTTATTTATTTACTCGCAAATGTGATGAAAAACATTGTAACACGGACGGTACAGAGATTACAAACTCGAGTCATTAAAGCCGTCGGTCTTCGCCTTAGACTTTTAAATAGCCTCTCGTTAGTAATTTTCTCTTTACCACTCTTAATACACAATAAGAAAAAAGAACCCTTATGAAAAAACTGATTTCTTGCATATTATGTAACTTGTGTTAGTACCAACACATTTACCTACACGTATTTAATAAACATTTCAAATTACTAAGGCATTTTCAGCAAAAGCGATATCGACATCGTGCATGTTACAAATATTTCTGATACATGTTATGTAAAAGTAACAATAAGTTCCACGTGAAATAACATAAATTGGAACAAAGCTTTGTAACATTCTGTACGGAGAATTAATAATAACATTTGGTGAGAAATTCGAGTTCGTTTTATTATTTACCTTGATTTTAAAATTTTATTACATTCATTCTATATTTTAATCAATGTTTCGATGTTTAAATCAATTCTAGTGTTTTTTTAATGTTCAATATAGATACATAATAACAGCTCCAAAAGCTAAAATTGATCACATGGAACAAAACTAATTTTCAGATTTTCTTTAAAGGCCAATATAATAAACAAAAAAAAAAAAAAACGAGTTGCACTCCGGGAGTGCCGGCAGGAGTGAAAACCTTTACACACGATTCGCGCTTAACACTCAAATATGTCACAAGACATGTCTTTGACATTGTCAAGAAATAATAATGTTTGTTTATTTACTTTTTTGACGTAGTATATTTGACATCGCAATCTGTCATAGAATTAAAATTCCATATCCAACCTCCCTGTACTACTCATAATCGCGAATACTAAAAATAAAAATTATAATAGGCGTGGCATTACGGTTTCCGTCTTACGAATTTCCACGATTAGGACACGTGACCTGACGCGAGTTTATCATTTTTTACCCATACCAAAAAAAGTGCACAACGCCGCTAAAGAAGTTTTCACTTCAAAAATGATTATTATTGCATTAGGCAAATGTCAGTTATTTTAATTGATTCCATGCTACAGAATGATGATACGTGTACGATAAGCACTTGCCTTTTTTTATAATGTAATTGAAACAGCTCTTTATTATGGAGCTTACAAATCATCAAATTAGGCACACACTCACAAATCTTGCCGTATCGAACCCTTAAGTCTGAGGAGAGACTTTGCTTTGAGGGATGTGTTCTGAGGAATTATTCAAAATTATGCCCACGGCTACTTTTATTCTCTCACTCTATAATTGAAATGGTCGCGTACAGTGCGGTTTCATAGAAACTTCCTCCCGCGAACGCTAGGGTTGTGGAATGAGCTCCCTGCCAAGATTTACTCTAAGGACTACAGTATGGGGTTCTTCAAGAAAGAAGTTATTGGATTTTTGAAGGGTCGGCAACGCGCTAGTGATACCCCTGGTGTAACAAGCGTCCATAGGCCACGGTGACCGCTTACCATCAGGCCCGTTGCTTGCCACCTTAGTGCTATAAAAAAAAATTAACTCACTTGATTCATTCACCTATCAACAATACTCAAAATCTTACAAATATTTGTAACAGACCTGCCAAATCCTTATTCATCCTTTCCAATCCAAATCCATACTTTTGTAATTAAATGTGAAATATTCAATTTGCTGCTTTCTAAAAATAGGTTAAAATTAAAACATCTTTCAAAATGATAATCCCAAGACCGCAGTATAAAATCCTCCCCTTACTAAGTTAACAAAAAAAATTATCTTTTTAATATATAAATAGTATTTTATACGCTAGTAATCGATTTTATGACTTAAAAAAAATAGTTAATTAAAAAGATTTAGATTTCTATCGTTTATACTTGATCAAATAATCGATACACCCAGTCCAATTTTGTTATGCAAATTAAAACGAAACGAAAGAGACACACGAGGCATGCGTGCGTTCAAATGTTAATGATAGTCTTGAGATATTTCAAAAGCATATATTATTCGTATGGTTTTAAACTAAATGAAAAGATCCAGACCTAAATAAAAAAGGTGTATTTTTATCTATTTTTTTACATATATAAACTTGTTTCAATTGTATTAAAATTTTTGAATACACGAAATAATACAACCAAACCCTGTGATCGAGCATACCTTATAACTGCCTCTAAATTCCATTTAACATTATTTATAAAGCCATAAAGTTTGAATTTGCCCACCAATATATTCTGATGCTGATCTTGCTTTTGATAAATCGCAATTGCTGCATTATAAACTACTAACTACCTCGCTTCCTTAACTGCTTCCTTATGTAAACCCATTCAGCGATTGTGCAAAAGCCCGGTTATACCAAAATATTAAAATAATTAATGAAGTGTAAACCTATTCAAGTGTTTAACTAAGAACTGTGGGCTAAAATTATTGTGATTTTGTTTGTCACCCAATTATATTAGTATACTGCATTTTATATGGTCAGGACTACTACCTAATATGCAGGTTTTTTACTGAATTACTAACATTAATTTGAAATATAATAAATTTCATTAAGACATAAAAGTTTTCTACTGGAATCTAAAAAACAATTCATGAAAATCGTTAGACTTTCATTGGGGAAAGCTCCATTTGAATAGTCGTACCAGCTGACGCATTAACGTTCCAAGAGCTTTGGGTCTACGGAGTAGGGCACGTTGTGGCTATTAATCTGGCGACAGATGGAAGGAACTAATTTACGCCGGGATCACTGACAGTAGCCAATAACCTACAGGCATGACCATGTTTCTACGTTAAAGAAACTCAAACGCAACGTTTCATAGAGGGGTATTTTAGAAAAAATATTCGTTTTAATATGGCAACATTTTTTTTAACAATAGCTAAATAAGTATCAAAATATTTATCAATAACATAATCCTTTTAACGAATGCAGTACCATTCGTGGACAAATGTTAATATAAATAAATAATAATAAATATTTTTGGACATTATACACACCGTCGTCTGGCCCCAAAGTAAGCAAAGCTTGTGTTATGTGTACCAGACAACGGATACAAACACATAATTTTTTTTTTGTAAATCCATACATATACATAAATACACCTAGACTCAAGGCAAACACAAATGTTTATATTATGACATAAATGTTTGCCCAGTGCGGGAATCGAACCCACACCCTTTGCACAGCAGCTGGCCATGCTACCAACTAGGCTGCGAGGGCGTTTATTAATTACTAGACTTTGCCCGCGGCTCCACCCGCCCTAAAGTTGGTTAACGGCGTAGGATTCTTACGGCAACACCTTGATTATACTAAAAAAGTTTGCTACAGCAAGCTACAGCTATGGTTCGTTCGTGGAATATGGTTAAAGTTACTCCCGCGGGAACTTTTGAATTTCCCGGGATAAAAAGTAGGCTTTGTCCATTTCCGTATCTTTAACTATCTCTGTGTGCAAAATTTCAGCTCATTTAAATGCTCCCAGTGCAGCAGGATTAAGTAACAAACGTTATAGTTATTCCCGCGGGAACCTTTGAATTTCCAGGGTTGAAAACTAGCCTATGTCCTTCCGCGGGACTCAGACAAATTTCATCTCAATCAGTTGAGCGGTTCCCGATCCATCCAGTGGTTGAAGCGTGACAAACAACCAAACATCCAAACTTTCGCATTTATAATATTAATGGGATAGCTGGTAATTAATGAATTTTGCTAGCGGCCGCCCTGCTTTAAATTTGGTTATCGGCGTGGGACACCTTTATTTAATCTTTATTAACTAGTGATTTTATTGCCGGTGCTCTTCGGTAGTAAAGCATTACGAACCTTCCAATCTTCTCCTCGTATATTTTGTTCCTATACTACACACATTGTAACTAGTACAATCGAAGTTTTATTGGAGTTGCTTGAGTGTGTCATGCTCTCTCAAAGTGTCTCTTCGGTGGTGGCGTGTGTGTCGGGTCGTTACGTTCCCTAAAACATGGTTGAGCGAAGCGATGGCTGATTCATTTGTCATACTCGTGAACGGGTGCCGCCTGTAAAGGCTGGTCTGCTCTTGCAAACTTCTTTGCATTCTTAGTATTTAGTCTTACTTTTTTGTTTTATTTATTAATACTGTAAGACATTGATTATTTCTTAGTGATGATTACATAAAATGTCTTTTGTTTATATTAGATTCTTTTTTATGTTGTGCTTGTGCTTTATATTTCATGTTTTTTATGTTTGTAATGGAAAGTGTCCTTTTATGATATACATATTTTCCAATATTTTAATTGGACGCTGTAAGAGAAAGGGAGAAAAGAAATACCCTTGCTGAGTTTCTTGCCGGTTCTTCTCAGTACAAGGTCTCCCGCCCTGTAGACTGACGAACCGATGGCGTAGTGACATTCATAAGTGCTCAATTATTGTAGCCTAAACTGAATACATTATATTGAATTTGAATTTGAATTTGAATCTCAGTATTGATACTGTAATTTACTCCTTAATTACCCCGCGCTTAATTCGGTTATCGGCGACTGTGATTTACTCCTTAATTACACTAATAGAGTTTGCTATATCAAACTATAGCTATAGTTCGGTTATAGTTATTTTAGCAGAAATTTCGACATAAAGGACCTAACCTATATGTATGCCAAGTTTCATCCCGATCCGTCCAGTGGTTGAAGCGTAAAGAAGTAACAAACATACACACTCACACACTCACAAACTTTCGCCTTTATAATATTTAATGGGATATAACATATATAAATTTTAATATATGTTCCTGGTCTAACCTAGGACAGATTTTTCGGTTTTTATAAAAAAAACACATTATGAAACTTTTTTAAATAAGTTCACTATTTTGTAAATAACTCATTAGAACAATGTTATTATATTATAAATTGAAGCACGTACTATCTGTCAACAAAAAAGACTCAATAAAATATCAAATCAAAATAAAATATTTCCATCCAAACTTTCAACAACAAACAAAAAATAAATTTACATTCAGTCTTTCTTTTTATTTGTTTATACAATTTATCAGTGATTGTTACGCGTGTTTAAAATTCTATTTATTGTTTACTTTGACTCAGGAAAATTTAATAACTATTGGTGCTAAATACTTGTCAAGCAGTTACGTACTTGCCTAGCATTCTTAATTGTCTAGGAAGGCCTTAAGCATGTTTATCAAGCTGTCGATGCTTGATTTAAACAAATTTGAATTAAAATATTAAGTTTCATTATCATCAACAAGCACGTAGGTGCTTATCAAGCACGTCAAGCATTTCCTAAATGGTCAAAATTGCTTGCCAAGCGTTGGAAATGTATGTGCTTCTCAAGCATTTTTGATCCTCTAGGGACACTTTAACGCTTTTTCGACTAATAAAAAATTTTTTATCACTAGCGACACAGCCATTATTGTCATTAGAATACCAATTTAATATTGAACTATATTTGTAAAATATCCACTAATATAGCCTTTGTTTTAACCAAGGTATAGTCAACATATTTTAATTCATATAAGGTTTAAGGTTAATTGTCAAAATTATTATAAGCTATTACCCTGATATGAATCTGTACACAGGTTTTTTTGAAAACTGGACTGACGCTTGCATAATTTGAATTGCAAATTAAATAAATAATCAAATTATAACAATATGCTGCTGTTATAATTACATACTTAAAATTACTACTTTAATTACTGAAAGTGTGATTTCATTAGCAAAGTTAACAATATATATTTTTTTCTATTTGTTTCTTATCTTCTTCATGCCTATGTGTGTTTCTAAACAACTTAGAATTGAATAGCTTTGCTATGCTTACCGAAATTGTAAGTTGCTTTGAAACACATCAGCTGCTGAGAAAGAAAAGAAACAAAATTTAACAAATTAAATAGATAAAGAATATATATTTTTTGCATGTTAGTAAAAAATCTATTCTGTGTGATTGATACTTTACTGAATGATTTTCATTTAATGCTTATAATGCTAAAAAAAATGGAAGTGGCCATTGTTGCAACACTTGTGCAAATTTTTAATGGGTGTTTTGCATATGGTTGTAAAAATTGTTGGAAAAATTAAAAAATATGACCACTAAACGAGGTCCTTAAAAATCTTAAGTACCATACAAACAATTATAAGTTTTAAGGTTTTTAATTACATCATGGTATAAATTACTATAAAAATACATCTTATAGTATGTATGTCATAGTCAAAAGGCGAAACTCCGCCAAAACCTGGTTCATAAAAACTCAAATTCGATATAAAAGTGCTTGGATTTGGGTAAGGCTAAGTTAAATTGTGTTATATTATTTTAATGACTTTACTAACGTAACTTATAAACGAATGCATCGTTATTAGAATTTTGTATTAAGTATTAGTTAAGTTAAATTAGGTTAAGACGTTAGAGTTTGTATCATCCGGACTTTGACTAGTCAATCCTGAGGTTTGACGGAGTTTACCCTTTGACTATATTATGTAATGATTTTTAGTACACTGACACGGACATCATTAGTATTACAGAAATAAGCTTTCTGGCCTATATTTTTCTCTAGAGAAAACTTTCTCAAATATCCACATAAGTAACCGTTAACATTTTAGTTTCTATCTTTGCGACAATAATGAGATTACGTTATATTGTTCCCGTAATAGCACATAAAACACATTTCTCGTTCAGTTGACTTTTATTTCCTTCAGCCTCCAGAAACTTTTTTCCCTTCGTCTGATATGTTTTTTATAATATAATCGTTACGCATTTTAGCTGAAACAAAAAAAATACCTAAGTACATGACTATTTAATCTAGAAAAAAATAATTGAAAAAGTTGCCTAGATGTTCAGTAACTTAATCAATATTTGAGAAACGTTTTTTATATTCGATATAAAGATATGCAGAAAAATTAAAATATTTTGGAGAACGAATCTATTTTTAACAGCTTTTTACGTCTAATAAAAGTAGGCATATAGGTAGACAGTTCGAAAAATATATAGATAAAATATTAAAAATTATCACCTCTAAATATGTGATAAGAGATCTTAAACTTTGTACAAATATGGCAAATATGTAAGTAATAATTCATACTGATATATACTGGTGTGTATGTCTGTGTGAGTGAGTGAGTTTTAAATGTATATTTTCCTGTAAGTATTTAATAATAAAATTAATGAACGAGGTTGAATGTCGAGGGGTACGGCCTTAACTCAAGTACTCACTTACTTCTTAACACAATATAATTGTAAGGTGTAGGTATATTTTTCTACATTAATGAGGCTGAACGTCGAAGTTTAAAGCCACTCAAGTATCTACCTATTAATAATGAATAACATAATTGGTTTATTGTAAAGATAGGATTGAGCATGGATTGTCATTTATAACTTAACTAGTAAATAGTAGTAGTAGTAAATTCTTTATTGCACAAGAAAATAATTGAAGGTAGTAAATACAGTTGACTGGTAGAGTACGATTGAGGCGGTCTTATCGCTATTTAGCGATTTCTTCCAGACAACCTTTGGGTAGAGGAAATCTAGTAGAATAAGAGTAGGTGCAACTTGGAACTAGAAAGAAATATAAATATAAGTAAAAACAAACAAATGTGTTATTAATACACGTTACTACATATTAAATATGGAATGAAAAATATATTCACATATACTTACATAATACCTACTACATAGACGTACACAAAATAAATAAAATAACATGTCTTATTTGTAAAATAATAATTATTAATGTGACCGATAGTAATTTTTAACCTGAGCTTTGAAGCAGTGTAAGCTTTGGGCTTGTCTGATAGTGAGAGGTAAAGCATTCCATAGCTTTATAGATTTAACTTTAAAGGAATCGTTATAAAACTGAGAGGAATGTGAAGGAATCTTTAGAAGTAAAGTAGATTTTTTATAGAAGAGCCAAGAAATTCAAAGCATTGTTTAAGATAAGTTAGTGATGAAGGTATGAACATAACGGAATAAAGAAGAGAAAGAAGGTGTGTATTCCGGCGTTGGCGAATAAAGAGCCACTTAAGCTTAAAACGAAACTCTGATACATGATCAAATTTGCGTAAACCAAATATGAACCGTTTAGATAAATTTCGAAGCCGCTCAAGTTTGTTAAATAATACGTCGCCATAGTTGAGAACCGAGAGGAGTAATGACTGTGCAAGCGCAATTTTGGTAGGAATTGGCAGGAAGTTCTGAAGTCCTCTCAAAGATTTTATAGAGGAGAAGAGTTTTCTGCTTATTCCTTGCTAGGATAATGTGCGATCGATGTAAATGCCTAGGTTTTTCACACATTCGCTAAAAGGAACACAAATATTATTACACATGTTGGAGGGTAACTGTTGCCAATCAATTTTATTAACGAGTCTTACCTTCTTCTATGATAGCCTGTGTTTTGCTCGGGTTTATTTTTAAACTGTGTGATTCACTCCAGGCTACAATCTGTGCAATATCTGCATTAATAGTGTTTACTGCTAGGTTTAGATTTTCAAAGGAGGATTGCGAGTAGATATGTAGATCATCTGCATACATATGGTAAACAAAAGAAATTTAAGATGTAATAGACTTTATGAAAATAGTAAAGAGAAGTGGAGACAACGCGGCACCTTGTGGGACACCGGCAGAAGTATTGCACCAGGAAAATGAAAGATCATCAATTTGAATGCGGTGCCGACGTCCACATAAGTAACTAATACAGTTAGTATGTAAGAAAAAAATTATAGCATCAAAGCGAAACACGAAAATCGCTGCCGACAAACTGCTTGGTGGAGTATTATATTTGTTGTAACAGTATCTATTTGTGGAAAAAAGTAAAAGTAAAAGGATAGTACATATACTAATGCATAAATAAGGGACAAACTCGTTGGATCATCATTTAAATAAACATTTACATATAATTTTCTTTAAAATCAGTTTTGATTTCAGCAGAATCCGGTTTGCCATAATCGAGTTTTAACCGTGGACTGACCGCCATGCCCCACTGGGACCACAGGTAATTATTTTTCACCGTAGACCCACTAATTTACAGAGTAATTTATTGTTTAAAAAAACTTGCTTCTTATCGCTGTCCCACCACTATGCCCCACTGATGGGACCACGGGTAATTTTATATCCCGTTGCCCCACTGCTTTAAAGCGGGCTCATGGGTAACTGAAAGTTAAGAATAATACTCAGTTTCACTTCACAGGTATGCAAAAGATAATAAAACCTCTAGAATGGCCCTTTTTTATTTTTCTACGTAACTTTGCCACTTTAAAGTCACTAAAAAAACACTTTGGTACAGAATTTATCCTTTGTACCCAGTAGTACCCCTACGTTCGTTTATTGCCCACGGACCAACTGACCGCCATAACTATTTCGTCCGTGGGAAAAAAATGCTCGAAATTCCCCACAGCACAACTAAAAAGGTGGTCCGTGGGGAATTGTGAAAATAAGTAGAAATGTATTCCTCACGGTACAACTATTTTCTACGAATTTATCTGCGAGTAAAATTAGTGTATCTTTTTGAATTTGGCTTGAAATTTAGCATGTTTTGTGTACGTCTACATGTGTTTGGGTAGGTGCAGTTTTTTATTAGTTTATTTTTAATTTGTTTTGAAATATTCCCAAATATTTTTCATTTTATCTTAAAATAAGTAAGTAGGTACTTTACATTTTTTATATTTATATATCTATAGGGCTATATCTCTAAAACTGTTTACAGAAAATGACTCCTCCAGGCAACCAAATGTGACATTATAGACAGCATTTGTCCTCATGAGTTATATAATTTCTGTGAGAAAACTACTAGTCTACGATCAATAGTTACGGAGATGTAGGCCTTTCTAGTTTGACAGATGTCACCCGAAACACAGATCTTGATGTGACCTATAATTTCTGTTAAAAAACTACTAGAGTATTCATCAGTTTTGGAGATATCGCACTTTCAAGTTTGACAGCTGTCATCCGTAATAAATATCTTGATGAGAATTATAATTTCTGTGAAGAAACTACTAGTCTATAAAATCAACAGTTACGAAGATACTTATAGTCCTTCCTATTTTGACAGCTGTCATTAGAAATAAAGATCTCGATGAGACGTGTCCGATCAATAGTTTAAAAAAATATAAAAATACGTATTTGAAAAATATTTAAAAAACGGTAAGAAAAATAGTTTTAATTTGAAGTTGTCCTGTCTTTTACGGTTCAAGCTTTGTTCAACCGTTAAACTTTACAGTTTGATAGACAGACCAACAGTATAGTATCGAATTTATACTATAAGTATGGAAGTTTCAAATTTATGATATAAGTATGGAAGTATGGGTACAGACCAATCGCAAACCTCCTTCTTTTTTAAAGTAGGGTAGTTATTATTTTTGCTACACCTACGTTGTACCTAGGTCGTGGTATTAGTGGGAAATTCTATCTACAAAAAAAAAAATGAAAATAAAAAATGAAATTTGAAGGATTTAGTGTGAAAAAGGTCAACTACGATGATCAGTGTAGTTAAAGATTTCTGTAGTCTTTATCGTTGACAGCTGTCTGTCTGTGACATATCTGTCCTTTATGATTAGTGCTGTAGCACTATAGTTAAGCTTACCCGCGGACCCACTGGAACGACCAAATTGAATAAAATAATTCAATACAATACAATAAAATACAATACAATTCAATTTCATAACAACTATTTGAATAGAAAGTTGTTGTCCAGTATCAGTTCAGTGTTAACGACTTCGCTTTTTCTGTGCATAGGCAGAGATTAAAAGAATTATACAGAATTCTTAATAATCATTCATAGTTTTTGTGGTTTAACTGGTTTAAAAGATATTAATTTTGTGTACAAAATTAATTCAAGTCTTAGCATGTATCGATATAAAACCTTAGATTTATTACGCTTGTGTCACAAAAAGGCACAGTTGTGTTATCAGTAAGTGCTGCTGATGAAATTATAGCTTAACACCTTGTGATATTAGTTGTCAACCGCTACTTCAAGAGTGTCATAACAATTCTTTACTACCTGGCGCTGGCAGGATCCTAAAATCGCGCTATTTCTTCTTAAGTATTACTTTCCTGCCATTTAAGTCTGTTTGTCATTTTTGCTCGTTGAAAAATCCTTAATTTTTTTTTCTGTAAATACATATTAGTACAAGCACTGATGGTAAGCTATTGGATCTCTTTTAAGCAGCAGCAACTAACCTTTTAGAAGCGCATTGGCTGCAACAAAATATTGAACTCTCATCACTGCAGTTAATAAATTAGGCACTAAGCACTGGTTGTGATAATGCATATGACACATTTTGGCTCGTGAACGCATAATACACAAATAAATAATAATGATGTATGCAACTGCACATAATTAGGTACTAAAACCCATATGTACACACTATAATGAAACTCGCTTTCGCTTTACTCAGATCCCCATAAATTGTCATACTCTTATTTTAATACGGAAGGTATTATGCAACCGTTGCATAAATAACTTATAATAAATTTTATGTCACTTAAAATTGAACGACATCGTTCAGATGATAGATATATTATGTTTTAATGTTTAAAATGTGACCATACCTCAGAAAATTTGGATTAATAATATTATTAAATAGCCAGAGTTTTTATTATATTAATTACCTATGATGTATGAACTTTCGTACTTATATGTACATTATACATATTGTATATGTAAAACTCCTAGTAACTTATGAAGTCTTAGTACCTACATCAATCTCACAAATACCAAAAATCTTTTATAGAATTAAGAAATTTTATATAAATATATGTACATAAAAAAATCTTTCTTTGTTTATGACTCCCTAAGGTCTGAAGAAAATATATCATACTTGCCGTACGTAGAGGCGGGGCCGTGCACATAGACTAGTGAAGCATAACATGTTATGCTTTCAGGCAGCTACGAAACAACTGTATATTAAATGAATAAAGTTTGTGTTCGAGGTACAATCTCGTAGTCGCTTTTAAAGCCATTTACATATTTTCTGTTTTACGAGTATTCCGAGTCTCGACCCTGCCGGAGCTGAAAACGATTACATCTTTGCGAATGGATTTTGAATAACTTAACTTTATTACTAACATATAAATACATAGAAATACTCAAGTGTCATGCATCGAACCCGATCCTTCTGGGCCAACTAATTGGCGTCGTGTGTGGCACTATAAGTCGGCACTGGGATGGATTGCGAGAATTTTACGCATCGTACCCGTGGAGGCAGATTTGCTTTAACTCAGAAGATCCTGACGTCTGCGCAGCCGCAGTCACTGAGACAATCCTTGCTGGTATGGAATGCTATATTCTTAACCCGCGACTAGCTGCCGGCGTCAAAAAACGACCGTGGTTTAATAGGTCTTGCAGAAAAGCTAAAATTCTTAAGCAAAATGCATATGAGGCTTGGACCACGGCTCGTTATAATAAGGATCCGAATATTTCTGAGTTAAAACGCAAATTAAATGCTGCCTCGAGGATCAGTAAGAAAGCAACTGTCAGAGCAAAATTCCAATTCATCGGCAAAATAGGTGGGCGACTTGCGAGCTATCCTTCTGGAAGTCGGTCTGGTTGCTTGCCAAAGCTGCCGAAGTGAACTTTTGCCAGTCGTCGTTACCACCACTGCGAAAGACCGATGGTGACTTGGGTCATAGTGCTGTAGAGAAAGCCGATCTACTGGGCAGTCTCTTTGCCTCGAACTCGAACATGAACTATGAAGGCGCTGTACCACCTACTATACCGTGGTGCGGTAAGACCATGCCGGAAATCTCCATAAAACAGCGGGAGGTCAGGCGGGCGTTGCTTTCTCTAGACGTTCATAAGTCGAGTGGGCCAGACGGTATACCAGCAGTGGTGCTTAAGCAGTGTGCTCCTGAGTTATGTCCTGTACTCACGCGCCTCTTCGCGCTTTCCTACCACACTAGGCAATTTCCGTCTTCATGGAAGACTGCGAATGTGCACCCGATGCCCAAAAAGGGCGATAGATCAGATCCATCGAATTACAGGCCTATCGCTATTACCTCTGGAGGAGTCTCTAAGGTGATGGAGCGTGTGATCAACACACAGCTTCTAAGATACCTAGAAGTATACGATCTGGTCAGTGACCGTCAATATGGCTTTCGCCACGGTCGCTCGACTGGTGACCTTCTAGTGTATCTCACACACCGATGGGCACTAGCCATTGAGAGTCAGGGGGAGGCATTAGCATGTAGCCTGGACATTGCGAAGGCGTTAGATCGGGTCTGGCACTGGGGTCTTCTATCGAAGTTGCCATCTTACGGAGTGCCCGAGGGTTTGTGCAAATGGGTGGATAGCTTTTTGTCCGGCAGACGCATACGAACCGTAGTTGACGGTAGTTGCTCTGACAGCATGGACATTAATGCTGGTGTCCCGCAAGGGTCTGTGCTGTCTCCTACGCTGTTTCTACTGCATATCAATGACATATTGGACATCAACAACATACATTGCTATGCAGATGACAGTACTGGAGACGCTTTTTACACGGATCGTGCAAACATCCCTCGTTCCGTTGTGGAGGAAAACCGCGGAGAACTTATATCTCAAATCGAGACTACACTGTCCCAGGTCACTGACTGGGGACGGGTAAACTTGGTCTGATTCAACCCTACAAAGGCACAAGTGTGCGCGTTCACCGCTAAGAAAACTCCATTCACTGTAGTCCCACAATTCCAGAACACTTCCTTCTCCATCTCCAAGAGCATTAGGATCCTTGGTGTCGACATCTCCAGCGATGTTCAGTTCCGAGATCATTTACAAGATGAGGTGAAGCTGGCGTGCAAAAAACTTGGTATACTCAACAGAGCGAAGCAGTACTTCACGTCGGGGCAAAGGTTGTTACTTTACAAGTCGCAAGTTCGTCCCCATATGGAGTACTGCTGCCATCTCTGGGCAGGTGCACCCGGATACCAGCTTGGCCATTTTGACTCGGTTCAACGACGGGCTGTGAGAATTGTGGACGATTCCAAACTCACTTGCGGTATCGAGCCCTTAAGTCTGAGGAGAGACTTTGCCTCACTGTGTGTGTTCTACCGCTTGTACAATGGGTTGTGTTCTGAGGAATTGTTCGATGAAGTTAGTTAACTAAGAAGTTACTACACTTAGGTACCTATATAGTTATATAATTCATAATATGTAACATTTTTACAAAATTGAAACTTATTTTACCGATCTACAATATTATTAGATAATGAAAAAACGATCTTATAAATTTTATTTCCTATGTTAACAGAAATGAATAATTTGTAAAATTGCAGTAAAATTTCATTTCAAATAGCCAATACCCGTCAGTCACAAGGTAATCCGTGCGCAGCCGACCGTGTTCACGTAAGAGCTGACAGCAAAAGCGTTTTAAGTGTTGGGATACAATGTGCTAGAATAGGCTTGTCTGTAACTATAAACTACCCTCCCATATAAACTGGCATTCTTTGCCAAACAAAAATAACAGTTGATATTCTGTAAAACCTTGTTATGCAACTATTGACGTGGTTCACACTTTTTATACGGTGTTGCTGATTGGTACATTATTTACAGCATAATTTAAATTAGTAATGGAACGCAAAAATTTAAAAACTCATATATAAGTGAATACCTACTTACAATTTATTGATAGTTGAATAAACATATTACGAATAGGTATACACATTTGAAAACTATAATTTAAAAAATTTTTTATATAGCAATAGAGTGTCTTTTATTAACACGTAGGTATAAGTAAATGTGACAATTTAAGAGGCAGTATTACTAGATAGAATACTTGAGGCAACCAAGCACAAACAGCTTAAGAATACAGATGGCTTCTTATTACTTATTCGGTTATATGTAGGTACTTAATTAAAAATTAAAAGTTTCTATTTTATCTTTTTTAAATTAGATAATCTTGTCCCTTTAACTACATGTTAAAATATGTCAGGTATAATAAACATCAATTTGCATTATTTTAAAGTTTTGCACTTTCTTGCGGCAAAGGACTCGTAAAATTTTAACGGGTTAACTCCTCGTTGCGCTGTTGAAATATTTTAAAACATTTTCTTTCGTTTAAGCTCCTTGATGATATTATAAAGCTGGGTCGTTTGGATCTTGAATATAAAGGAAAGGGTTACTATCCTACATAATAAGTTTTATGAATAAATACTACAAAGTACATCTAGTGTTTTAAATTCTGTTACAATGACAAAAGTCATACATAAGGCACATTAAATTCGAATTAACTCTTAAGTCTCACACGCGGAGCTATAATATATATTAATATGCCAAAATATATGAATAGAAAACCAAAATATATTTATAGCTGCGTGTGTGATAATATAAAGTTTACTATTAGAAATATATCGTGATATGCCTTGCTATATTTTATGTCAATATACATTAAAGCTCCGTGTGTGATCTTCGCCCTCTAGAGATAGATGCAGTATAATTAAAAGTTGTAAGGAAACTTAGGTACATTTTTAAATGTTAAACATAGGTAATTGTTGTAAACTTTTGTATTAGATAGAAAAGTTACTATAAATTAGGGTATTTTGATATGATCTTTAGAGATTCATCTTAACTTTGAGAACTAAATTTACTGCTGCACAAAAAGGTTTGGAACTATGTGAAATTAATTTTCAACAAATGAGTTTCTTTTGACGTGAAAACTTTTTGATCGGCATTGTGCAATTTCTTCGTGATGGGTAAAAAATGTTAAACTCGCGTCAGGCTCACGTGACCTGATCGTAAATTCGTAAGATGGAACTCGCGTCAGGACACGTGACCTTTATTTACATTAGGTAAGTTTTTATTTTTAGTAAATAGCGATTATGAGTAGTACAGGGAAGATTTTAATTCTATGAGTGAATGAGATGTCAAAAATACTACAAGTAAATAAACAAACATTATTATTTATAATTAATAAATATGTTTACGAAGTGATGGGAAGTAAAAAGCTAGTATAGGAAGAAAATAAATAAATAGTTAATTAAGTTAAATAGTTAATAATATTCAAGTTTACACTTCTGCCGGCACTCCCGGAGTGCAACCCCTATTTTTATTTTCTTTAAAGAGTTGAGGATTAGCTTAGCTCGTGGCAACAATTAAGCTTTTTAATTACGCAAAATTAATATTTAACAAATGTTGTTCGTCTATTTTAGTCCTTGTATGTCACTGGGCATTAAAATGTTAAAGTACACCTTTGATTTCTCTTTTGTAGCAATATTGTGCAAAATTTATTTTAATGACACCCATTATAATATAATATATTTTTAATAACTTTATTCTCTTTTGTAAGAAATAATTATATCAGCAAAATAATGATTTAAACTCAGTGATGTTTTTTAAAAATAACTTAGATTACTGAGACTTATTCTCCTCACCAATCTCACGTTCAAACTAAACTTAGGGGATTAGGGGATAACTCAGCTTAGAGGATGTCTGGCTCCTAATTTTTGCTAAACAATTTTATACGACATATGTGCGTTCTTTCGTCTGTAAGCGTTTCTATTTGACCGTCTAGTGATCATTTTTACCCGACTGCACCAGATAGAGGGTTATGTTTTTCGAGCTTATGTATGTCTGTATATTTCTTTGGCACGCTTTGTAGCCTAAACGGCTTGATGGATTTTAGCTTCAGGTGCGTCGTTGGATTTATCTCAAATGTGAGTGTGACACTGGGTACATAAAAAAAAATAAAGGCTTTAAAAGGCGAGTACGAAAATATATAACACTTATAATAAAATAGTCAAGCACGAGTAAAAAAAATACTAAAAAGCTGTGAATAAAATAAATAAATATAAAAACACCCGACTGCAAAAACATTAAGAACTAAACAAAAATAAAACATACTTAATATTTAACAGACTATAAGCAGACGGGACTCATTTCAATGCAAGTTCAAATAAGTGTACAGATTGCTTACACTATAGTACCAAGTTACCTTGAAATGAGTTCCGTTTGCTTAGAGTTAAATATTTAGTATGTTTTAATTTTTGTTTAGTTCTTAATGTTTTTACTTTCGGATTTTTTTATTTATTTAATTTTATTTCAAGATCATTTTAACCCTGAAATTATGATTTTTAAATTTCGCCTTTTAAGTTTTGAGTTTTGGTAGGTTCAATTAAATATTCAGGTTTGTTTAAATAAGCCTAAGTTTACTCTAATCAATACAAAAATTAAATAAAAACAAAAGATATTCATAAACTTATATGATATCTTCACCTTAACCCATATTAACTAACTTTCCCATAGTCAAATAATTACTCTTCCAACTGATTATGTTGAATTGATAAAACTATAACATTATTTCCGAAGTCCGCTTGTACCTTCGTGTGTTCCGCGTCCTCACTTGCATATCGCGACATGTAATCGGCCAAAGAATTTTTTGCTCCCTGAAATGAGCAATGATGAAAGACACTAAATTGGAACTCCTGAAGTGCTAAAAATCCCTTCAATAATAGTGCAATAGCCATAGAAAATTGCTTTCTGTGATTAAATGTTTATCCGTACAATATTTCGTACACTTACTGTCGCGAAAGTTTAAAATTAAGTACAGATTTATTATCCATATCTTTTGTGATTTTGAGGTTATGACACCTTAAAGCTTGGAATTGCATGGAAGCCGCATGGTTTGACAGTGCAAAAGCGTAAGCGACTAACGGACAACGCTCCTTAAGAATCCACAAACCATGAAAGAGGCGCTGAATAACATCAGATGCCTCCTTGATTTCTGGAAGGAGCTGGTATGGTATGAGTAAACAATTACATGAATCGGTTACCTACGTATAATGTTATCATGAGGCTTAGAGCGGAAAACATAATTCCAACTAACTAACTAACACTGTGCTAGTTGTCTCAGTTGGAATTATGATATGATGTAATGGAATATTCAGTGTTTCATACATATGCGACCAAATATATACGCAATGTCCGAAGGTGACCTACTGGAATAAGAACTTTAAATAAAATAAAAAAAATGCATTGAAATGTTGAAAATATTAAGTTATATACCTGTAGGTATACAGCGTAAAAAACAATAATAAATAACCACAATAAAGATCAACCTCATATTGCACAGTCAATAGTGAGTGCCCCAATATTCTGTGTACTACGAATTATACTATCGGCTCGTACAAATATTGTCCGACCAAATGTAGTGCAACAAATAATCCGAACCTAATATTTTTTTTAACATTTCAACGCATTTTATTTATTTTCTTATTTAAAGTTCTTATTCAAGTAGGTCACCTTTGGACATTGCGTACCTATATATCTGGTCGCATATGTATGAAACACTGAATATTCCATTACATACTATTGGAGAATTCGGTAGATGTCAATATTGTTCCTTCTGACAATAATTCGCGGCTTTGGATTGTACTGATCAATAATTGAAAACCAAGTAAGTATATAGTAGGTAAACGAATTATATTCTGAAATAAAAGAAATAATGGAAATTAAAAAAATAAGAAAAGAAAAGAAAAAAAATCACTAAGAATAAACACATATATTAAGAATGAATCTATCTCATATATCAAACAAACCAGATTAATTGTAGACCATAGACAGTAATTTATTTCACATTCGTTGTATAATCGGAATATCAGTAAGAACATCAAACCACAAACGACTACGAATATAATTAATATTAAAACTCTAATGGGCTATTACCGGCAGGCCTGGTATATTTCAATTATACCATATATCGATAATTCAATATTTGTGTTTCAATGTATCGCTATAAATCATTTAATTCTTTGCTTGAAATCGAAATATGAAACATCAATATAAATGGAATGGAACATCCGTGCGTGGGTCATCATAGAGACTGGAGGATATATTCAGGTCGCAGACAAATCGTATAATCTACCGTTTCATAATATCCCTAGGCTGATCGTAAAGTATGGGATAGAAATTATCATATAACTGAACAGATTATTATATGAAGCTTGGCTAGAACGCTCCGCTCGCTTCGCTCGCTCCGCATCTACGTTTACAAAAGAGAAACTGAACCTAACCTGACATACATGACTTATACAGTGCGGTCTCTGTTCCTTTACCTAGGCATATTGTGAAACGGCGGATTATACAATTTGCCTGTGACATTCATACCAAGTGCGTAATGTCAATTTTAACCCTCGATGCGCGACTAAGACTTGCATTTAACCTTTTAGTTAAAAATATTATTGCTTTTAATTGAGTCAAACTCCAAGTCACAAATTTATATTACACTGTGTGACAAATTTTTTTTTTTTGTGCTCTAACATTTAATGAAACGGCTATTTTTTATCAAAATAAACCTGCTGAACAGAAAAACTTAAATAGATTTTTTGTAACACGTATCATTTTAAAGTTATGATAAATTGATGTACTATAAATAAATAAAGACAGTATCAAAATTGTATATCATATTTTTTATTTAAATTATTAATTTTACACAAAAAAAATGTTATATATATTGACAAGTGACAACGAATCAAAATAGCTGAGGTTTAAGTGGTCAATATAAAAAATGAGCCAAATATTCCAAAAGAAAATGATGAAATATTAACTTTGCCTCTTGTGAAGAGTAGAATCCTCTTTCATTACAAACAAATGATTTAAACACTTGCGGTGGTTACTTTTCTTCATGACTTTCGAAAAAAATGTTATGATTACCCAAATAAACTGTTAGAATTATCTTAAGACCACTAAAACTTTTAATTTATAGTCGTACAGACTTCAGTATTAAAAGAAATCTGCAATTAACAACGTTTGATCTTTTGTTTTTTACGAGGGTACACGTAAATAGTATTGACACTATAACTTAGAAACGTGACGTGTTAGACAACCATATCAATTGACAATGTTTTCAACAATGGAATAAGGAATTCAAATCACGTAATCTTATTTATGTTAGAAAAATCATGTCACACAGTGTTATTTAACTGTCCAAACAAGAGAGAATTTGTTATTTAATTAATAACACTGTCTTCACAATGTCACAAACAACTCCAAATTTAAATTAAATGAAATGCGCTTTGAGCGAGTAACAGAGAATTTTGTTTGTTTAGGTGGCTTTAAGGCTTCATGGTTAAATCCTCAAATAAAAACACTTTTGACAAAAAAAAAAAATAGCCGGCTTCAAAAAGATGAACTAAAATCAATAAATAAAAATAATTACTTTTTGCCAAAAATCTGATCTTTATCACAATTCACTTTCGAACAAAATACGATTTTTTTAAATCGGTTCACAATGACGGAGAAATCCGTAGACATACATAAAAAAAAATCCCATCGAAACCAATAAACATAAAAACCTATCATAAGAAATATTCAAAAGGTTTTGTATTGATTGTAGAGTATGTCTGTTAGTTTTGGTTCGCGTTTCTGCTAAATGTGGCTAAGCTAAGTACAAAGTCCTCTGCTTGTTATTATTTTTTTATATTGTATAAACCAAAGTTTAATTTTTTTTTATTTAATGTAATTAGTAAGTAATGAGCAGCCTTACAGGAAACCGCGGCCATAATAACAGTAACTTTGAGTAGTGTAGTGTTCCTGGCGGTGTTCCCGAATCCAGGGATCACTTAATCTCCGCCCTGGGAGGCTGATCCGCCAGCCTGTGTAAAGTCTCTGAAGTAGTAGTGGTGCCGGAGAACGCACCTTTTGTCCTCTAAGCTGTCTGTGCAGTGAATCCTCATATTTGTTCTAAGTAACTTTGAAAAAAAAAAAATGGCAAGAAAATTTAGGAAAAGAGTTTTTCCAGCGGATGCTCCATCCACGTTTAATGTAACTTTTGTAACGTTAGGGTTATTCACGCAAATCTTAACGCAGTCCACCTCCATCTGGAGACTGCGCAGCTGACCATTATTTTTCTAACGGAGACGCAGATATCCTGCCCGGCCGATACATCATACCTTCACTATCCCGGCTACAAACTCGAGCACGATTTTATTCCGGTGTATGTATGTTCGTCCGGAAGGATATCTGTTGTCGCCACCTACATAGCCTTGACGTCAGGGACCTGTCGATATTGTGGGTGCGCGTAGATCACGGTGGCCACAATCGTATCTATGCGTGCCTACACAGGTCTCATAGCGGTGACACGGACGTAGTTCGACTCTTCACGCACCTCAGTTTGACGACTGACAAAGTTCTAGAGCAATATCCCACAACAGAACTAGTTATTTTGGGAGACTTCAACGCCCACCATCGTGAGTGGCTCAGTTCTCGACCCAATAACTACGCAGGGATATCGGTTCATGAATTTGCTCTGACCTATGGATTCTCTCAGATGGTACTTTCTCCAACGAGAATACCAGATATAGAGGACCATACGAACTCCTTACTGGACCTTCCGCTGACTACACATCCGGAGAAATATTCCATCTCAGTGGATGCGCCTTTAGGCTCCTCGGACCACTGTCTCGTTTGGACTCAAGTGTCATTCACGCAACCCGATCTATCTTGGCAAACTAATTGGCATCGTGTGCGGCATAATAAGTCGGCAGACTGGGATGGATTGCGAGAATTTTATGCATCGTACCCGTGGAGGCAGATCTGCTTTAGCTCAGAAGATCCTGGCGTCTGCGCAGCAACAGTCACTGAGACAATCCTCGCTGGAATAGAATGTTATATTCGTAACTCCCCTAACCGTCTTGCAGAGAATCTAAAATTCTTAAGCAAACTGCATATGAGGCTTGGACCACGGCTCGTAATAATGAGGATCCGAATATTTCTGAGGTAAAACGCAAATTAAATGCTGCCTCGAGGTTCAGTAAGAAAGCGACTGCCACGGCAAAATTCCAATTCATCGGTAAAATAGGTGGGCAACTTGCGAGCTATCCTTCTGGGAGTCGTTCTTTCTGGTCGCTTGCCAAAGCTGCCGAAGGGAACTTTTGCTAGTCGTCCTTACCACCACTGCGAAAGACCGATGGTGACTTGGGTCACAGTGCTGTAGAGAAAGCCGATCTACTGCGCAGTCTCTTTACCTAAAACTCGAATATGATCGATAAAGGCGCTGTACCACCTACTATACCGTGGTGCGGTAAGACCGTGCCGGAAATCTCCATAACACAGCAGGAGGTCCGGCGGGCGTTGCTTTCTCTAGACGTTTATAATTCGAGTTGGCCAGATGGTATACCAGCAGTGGTGCTTAAGCAGCGTCTTCCTGAGTTATGTCCTGTACTCACGCACCTCTTCGCGCTTTCCTACCACACTAGGCAATTTCCGTCTTCATGGAAGACTTCGAATATGCACCCAGTGCCCAAAAAGGGCGATAGATCAGATCCATCGAATTACAGGCCTATCGCTATTACCTCTCTCCTCTCCAAGGTGATGGAGCGTGTGATCAACACACAGCTTCTATGATACCTAGTGTACCTTCTACTGCATATCAATGACATGTTGGGCATCAAGAAAATGCATTGTTATGCAAATGACAGTACTGGATACGCTTATTACACGGGTTGTGCAAACATGTCTCGTTCCGTTGTGGAGAAAAACAGCGGAGAACTTGTGTCTCAAACCGAGTCCACAGTGTCCAAGGTCTCTGACTGGGGACGGGTAAACTAGGTTTGATTCAACCCTACAAAGACACAAGTCTGCGCGTTCATCGCTAAGAAAACCTTATTCACTGCTGTCCCACAATTCCATAACACTTCCCTCTTCATCTCCAAGAGAATTGGAATCCTTGGCTTCGACATCTCCAGCGATGTTCAGTTCCGATATCATTTGCTGGCGTCCAAAAAATTGGGTGTACTCAACAGAGCGACGCAGTATTTTACGTCGGGGCAGAGGTTGCTGTTTTACAAGTCGCAAGTCCGGCACCATATGGAATACTGCTGTCATGTCTGCGCGGGTGTACCCGGATACCAGCTTGACCCTTGTGACTCGGTTCAACGACGAGCTGTGAGAATTGTCGACGATCCCAAACTCACGTGCCGTATCGAACCCTTAAGTTTGAGGAGAGACTTTGGCTCCCTGTGCGTGTTCTACAGCTTGTACAATGGGATGTGTTCTGAGGAAGTGTTCGAAATGATGCCCACGGCTGCTTTTTACCATCGCACCGTTCGCCATCGGCAGGGAATTCATTCTCACACTCTAGGACCGAAATGGTCGCTTACAGTGCGGAAACTTTCTCCCGCGAACGCTTGGATTGTGGAATGAGCTGCCTGCCAAGGTTTTCTCTAAGGACTACAGTATGGGGTTCTTCAAGAAAGAAGTTATTGGATTTTAAGGGTCGGCAACGAACGAGTGATACCCCTGGTGTTACAAGCGTCCATAGGCAACGGAGACCGCAAAAAAAAGTGTATAATTAATTTTACTTGATTGTTTTTGATGTTTTGGGTCTCCGGTTAGTTTATAAATAAACTCCTAATAATATATTTGATTTATTGTGAAAACAGAAACACATACTAGCTTCAATTTTGCAGCTATAGTGTGTGTGAGCTCTAAAGTATAACAACAAATAATAAAAACCGGCTAAGTCTATTTTAAATTACCGGTGTATCGGTGGGACTGTAGTCCTATCTAGCTTATTATTAAGAGAAATAGTAACACATTCGTTTGTTTGAAACGATATTCAAAGTTAAGCAACGTCGGGCTAAGTCAGTAGGTACTTGGATGGGTGACCGCTTAGCGGCACACTTTTTTTTCTGTGTTTGTAAATTACGTAAATGGTGGTGCGAGAGTCCAAGTCTTAAAACTTAAAACTTCATGTATTTTAAATTATCTAAGAAGCCGAATCTCACGCCGCGCCGCCCGCCCACGTCGCCTGCCTATTAATTAAAGTTTACCCGTTAAAGTTTCAGACACGTAATCAATAAACGTCAAAGGTAACCGACCCGTTACCCAAACGATGTTAAGTAACCTCCAAGCACAGAGTAGATATCTTAAATGTAATATTTTATAAGTATAATAACCTTAGAAATAGGTATATGTTTGAAAGTTTGATACTGAGCTAATAAGGGATATTGGGGAATGGAATAAAATTATAAATAGTTATTCATTTCTCATAATCTAAAAGTCGACTATAGATTATAATCTAAATAGCGGGTTAAAGGAATACGTATCTGGCCATAGCGTCGAGTTTAGTGATGTGATTTTTGAAAGCCGATGCGGTGGCTTATTCCTTGAAGTCAGCTACTGGAGAGTTTGGGAGTGAGTGAGGCTGAAGTGGCGTCCAATAGAACAAAATGGCAAGCAATGCTAAAACCTGAAAATCACGAAATGACAGATATCATTATAACCGAGCGTTCTTTGAGTAGAACATAATTGACTCCCTCGCAGCCTAGTTGGTTGTGTGGCCGACTGCCGCGCAGAAGGGTGTGGGTTCGATTCCCGCAGTGGACAAACATTTATGTGATAAAAAACATTTGTGTTTGTCTTGAGTCTGGGTGTATTTATGTATAATATGTATGTATTTACAAAAAAAAAATGATATATATGTATCTGTATCCGTTGTCTGGTATCCATAACACAAGCTTTGCTTACTTTGGGGCCAGACGGCGCTGTGTGTAATGTCCAAAAAATATTTATTTATTTATTTATATTTATAATTTGTTTTCGTAATTCTTGGCAAACTTTTAGATAGAAATGACATTGTGTCAATTGTTATATATTCGTCTCCGTCACACGAGCTGAGTTAACCAAAAGCAAGTCGCCATATTTGCATTAAGTGATTACAAACAGGTGACAATGGCGGCACGTGATAAACAACGTGAATAATCCGTAAATATCTTAGAAAAATGTTAGTATTTTTAAGAAAATAACTGTTTTTTTTCTAGCAAGAGTGTAAATAAAATGTGTAGTATATTATTTTTGCAAAACATGCGATATAAACTGAGTAATATGTGTTAAACTGAATTTGTTCTTTATAAAGTGTGTTCGATCTACACACACCAAATTAATTGGACACCATTATTTGTTCTTTTAAAATCACTTTAGCTCTCTGTTTTACACCTTCATACGTATAAATACCTACTGCTTTCGATATTTTCATGGTAAAAAATAATAAGGTAATTGCACAAACAAATACTGGTTTTGAAAAATTATAAAAAAATTATACGTGATAGAGTGAAAATTATACCTTGGTTCAATAAATTGAGCTACTCCTGATTTTATTTTTAGTTTCCATAATATGTCTGTATGCTGGTTTACAAAAGCCAAAGTTTTGTGAAATACCTGTAAATTCTACCTAGAATTTAGCAGAATTATAAGGCTGTGATATATAGATTGTATTTCACATATTTTGTGCAAACCAGATACAAATACCATTTTAAAGAAAAGAACAAGCAGTCGTAATTCATAATATTTCTGAAAACTTAACTTCAATTAAAAGATTTTTTTGTGAATTACTTAAATTGCAAAGAAAATTCTCCGTCATTGGAAGAATACGATCCCGTGAGACCAACAAATTGTTCCCGGAATTAATTTGACTAAATTGTTTCTCCTTGGTTTCAGTAAGGTAAGATGTTTTAACAAATTTAAATTCAAAAGCTTTATTTAATAAAAATAGGATATAATATCACTTTTTTGAAGTCAATTAACTATGAGTTACTGGTTACTGCCGTTTCGAAGTCAAAATGGCGTTCTGGTGAGAAGAAACGTCGAAAGAAACTCTCCAGCAGACGCTCTTTCAATTTTGATTAATCAATACAAATTATAAAGTAAATTATGCTAACAAAAAAATATTTAATCCCATGCATTTTTATCATCAAGTTAGTCTTGGATTGTGTAATAAGCTTTTTCGACAAGTTTCTATTTTACCAAATTTTTGAACTTCTTTAAGTTAGATTGACTTAAATGATTTATCTATTTTCTTAAGCCTTGTGAAGATCAGAGCAAGATTTTTATCAATATAAATTAAATTATCTAATATATACTGAGACGGTAAGTTTAAGAGCTTGATTTCCTTAAATTCATATTTTAAAGAGTGTCTATGGGATAGATTTTAAATTGCCAGTTCAGCCTTGAATTGTTTGAATATCAGCTATGAAAGTAGCTGAAGTATACTATTCGGGCATTAGCTTTGTCCTTCAGTTGACGAATCTTTTTGATCGCTTATGCTACACAACTCGTCTGCAAAAAACACTATCTCATGTCTATCTTGTACAACCATA
The DNA here is from genome assembly GCA_946406115.1 of Apoda limacodes. Classification (NCBI taxonomy): domain Eukaryota; kingdom Metazoa; phylum Arthropoda; class Insecta; order Lepidoptera; family Limacodidae; genus Apoda; species Apoda limacodes. The sequence goes on from OX291554.1 coordinate 9,096,414, forward strand.
GGCAGATCATTCATATAAGAAATAGGAATAGCCCAAGAATGGAACCCTGTGGAACACCAATTTTAATTTCAACAGTTGACATAATTGGGAAGCGCTGACAGACAGTTACTGTCTGAATTCTAATGCCCATATATGAGCTAATTAGTTTAAGTGCAGTAGTGCCACAGTGTTGGTATTTCCTGCAAAGAGTTTCATTTTGGACGCAATCAAATTTCTTGGATAGATCAAAGAAAACGCCCAAGGCATCCATCAAATTTTTCCAAGCATCAAATATGTGCTGAATAAGTTTAACACCAGCATCGGTTGTTGAACGACCCCTTGTAAATCAAAACTGCTTACAAGTTAGCAGTGAATACGCAATTGATTTAAGATCAGTTTTTCAAAAATTTTACTAAAAACACATAGTATAGAAATTGATTTAAAGTTAGACAGGTCAGTAGTAATACCTGATTACAATATAGGTGTAACTTTAATGTACTTCATGATATCAGAAAATATACCACAATCAATAGATCTATTAAATATTATAGCTAGTCGGGGAGCAATAACTCAAATTATAGTTTTTACTAGGGTAACAGAATGGCCCCACAGGTCAGCAGTGTTTTTCAATTTTAATGAGGTGAATGCCTCAATAACATCATTATTATTTATTATTGCATATAGTAGATTATAAATTTGGTTATATTTATGTTTTAAAGAAAATTTAATTTGTGTTTTTCAACAATCCCGTCTGATTCTCTATTATTTACGCCTATACATATGTAAATCTTAAGTTGTGATTTAAACAAACTGTTAAAACAATGTTTATTCAATATTTATAAAAAATCAGAAAAAAAATCACAACAATATACCTCTATCAATAGTTCCAAAGAAAATTGTTTTGAACAAAATTGGTTTACAAGTGTATTAGATATCTCCGATAATTCTAATTCTGCGGGACCCTAACTTGCTGCGTGTACGACAGGCACTTTGCTAGTTTTTGGATTATTTACAAGCAATTCATAGACTTAAATGTGGATCTTATTGTATGTGGGGTTTTGGTAGCAATTGCTGTTTCAAATTCATTTAGTTTGAAAAAAATAATTAATTAAAACATTTATATAACATTATAAAATCTAAGCACTTTAAAAATAAGTCGTTCCTTGAAGCCGCTCACACCGCGAGGTCGAAATAGTCTGACATTTATTCCCTTCTCACTAACGAAGTGACCGAGAATAATAAACCTTTTCTTTTAAAATGCAATAGTGCTTAAGTAGTTCTTGTTCTTGCTTAACAAGACTTCATTGGTCTTTTGAAGTTTCAACGTGCTTGGTTTGAAAACTACTCTTAATTTAAACTTTTAAACGAGGAACTGAAATCTACTTTTATAGTCATTGCGAAAAAACGATCATATTTTCTCCTTGGGTAGAGGATACCTAATATACTTCACAAAATGGATTTCAATGTAAGAAAGAAAGAAAGGAAGAAAGAAATAATTTATTTAGCAGTAAGCGCAACACAAGTACATATTAAATACAAAAAACTAATACTAAAGAGATACGATTTGTTGCGCCAAGCCAAAAAGGACCTTACTCAGTATAAAGCTGCAGCAGTAAGCCACACCACTGATTTTCAGTGAAGACCTAGTGTTTGTCGTCGGAACTACGAAACAGTTTACAAATTAAGTACAAAAATCCACTACAAAAACTAATATAAGTACAAAAAAAACAAAAAAAAAAATTTAATATAATATGGTATAATATAATAATATGGTTAGTACATTTAAGTTTAGAAATTAGAATTATGTTAGTATTACGGTTTTATAATGAAAACTACTGTTGCTATAATATGCTATTGGCTATAATCTAATAAATTAAAACAAAATTAAACAATAACAAATAAACGCGTCTAGGCTGTATGGACTAAGTCCTTTGCTGCTATTGTGGCAAATAAAAAAATAACGTAGACTTACATCAACTTACATATTATTATCTATACTATTATCTACTATTAAACTCTTTATTTGAAAACAATTTCAAAGCAAATATTTCAAATGTTTTAACTCTCTGAAGTAAGTACGTATTATATGATACACTCGAAAGACTGATAAATAGGATGTAGGATACTTTATCCTGGTCAAGAGTTTCAATAGGAATCTTACTGCGATGAGTGATTTCCGCGCGGATGGAAATAGAAGATGGTTTTTTTTTTGTTTACAAGGTTCCAATATAATATTTATTTCTCATATTTTGATAGTAGACAATGTACCTATTATTTAAAAAGGAAAAGAAGTATTAAATGTCGGCCTTAGGGCTGAAAAGTAAACTAATAAAATTTAGTCACATTGGGCAAAGTCAGTCACCTATACAGCCACATTTTGATTAATAATACTAGGTATATTTATTCTGAACTTGGTTGTAGATTTTTTTTGTTTGTGATGTTATTTAAGGGACCTGGTTTTACCAGATATGTGGTTTAATACTACCGGAAAACCGCGTTTAAATTTATTTAGGTAGATCATGACAAATTATAATAATTTATAATAGTAAGTTCTTTTTCATATTTCGTTTGTGTTTACAGCGCCTGCCAGACGGTCCTTGTTGCAAGGTCGTTTGAAAACGCGGTCGGGAGAGTTGGCTGTCAATTTCAGTGATATTTAGCCTCGCAACTGAAACCCCGCCAAACACAATGACTCCTACACTTTCGTAATCAATAAAAAAAATAGTTTGGTAGCAAGTACCGTACGAACAACTTGTCTTAAGTTTTTTTTTTATATTTGAAAATTTAGACATGAAGATTATTGCTTCAATAAAAATAATTTAGCGATAAAAATAAACCGCTGAACCGATATTGTTCACAATTTTTTCAGATCTAAGTCATGACGTGGCGTATCAATTGATTTGATCACGAGAGCAATTTGGTTTATTGATTCTTGAAATATCGAGCAAACATACATACATACACACAAACACACTCATACTCACTCATACACACACACAGACATACAGAAATCGCTCTAAAAATGATGGCAAACGATTCTCCAGGTCTCAAATCGTAAAAAAACGCAAATTTTGCGATTTCGATTTTCGGATTATAGGTACTAAAGTTATTACCAAGAGAAGTTTATACAGTTTAAGTTAGATATATGGAATGTCTGACAAAGGTAGGTATATCTTATAAGTGATATAGTTTTTAACATAAATTTTCCATTATTGAACAAATAACATACGTACATTTTTTGCCTCTCGCTGATAAGATGATTTTAAATTATCTGTTTTTTTTCACAGTAGCCTTGTTGGCATTAGGCTCGTAATTTTTTTTTACTAATATCTCCCATGCAGTTTTCTTTTGGAAAGAGTCTATATAACTATTGGCAGATAAATCCCAAAGACACGGGAGGTCACTATATAAATCTATTACATTTTTTAACACACCCCGTTCTTTTTTTGCTTGCTCGCGAAAACATAGTGTATTATACTCTCATTGAGCGCGCGTGCACACTCACTGACTGCTGCAGTGCAACTGTCTTGTGTCGGTTGGAAACAGGCGGCTAAACGGCCGCCGACGGGACCGTGACCGGTGGTAGGGATAGCACGCCCGTCTACAGAGTTTGCTGAAAGTCCAGCCAAGCATCAGATGTCCACATGGCAGAAATGGACAAGGTGACCTTTGCATAAAGCCATGGTTTTGACCATCTGGTCCTTGCATACTTTGCTCATATTCGAACTGAAAAGTAGAGTGTTTAATTCAGGTGAAATGCCCATTTCATCACTTTGTTAACCATAAACTATTTACTCCGCCCCCGTAAGATAAGTTTCCATAAAATTAGCATTATCGGAAATATCTGAAATACTTGTAAACCTATTTAGTTCAAAACTAATTTCTTTCGAAGTATTTATATAAGTTAAAATTATTAAATGAGCACCTTATCTCAGAGTTTGTCGAAATCAGAAATCAGGCATTACTAATAAACACAGATAGGTTTGATAAAAAACACAAAATACAAGTTTAAATTTCTAATAAAATAGTTTAGAAAAAACTATTAAAAAAACCATTTAATTTTAAATATCTCATTTTATCAGTGTCGGGATCAAGTAACTTAATACCTAAGTTTTAAATGTCATCAAGGCGAAAAGGCAAAGAGAACACATCCGAATGTGGGCCTAATCAACTTTTATTTTTCCATAAGGAACTTTTTACGCAGCATTTTACCTCAGTTCTCGTTGTCTGAAGTTAAAGCTGCTATAATCTTTAGACTGATGACGACTGCCTTAAGTTTTATATCGTCTTCATGTAAAATATGGTAAAAATGTTTTTAAGATAATTATAATTTTATAACATTGGTGCATATCAATTTATCACATATTATACCAGTGTAAGGTAAGTATCAACAATTACGATATATCCTAATTATATATAATTGCAAAAGTTTGTGAGTTAAAATGTATGTTTGTTACTTTTTCACACTTTAAACGTCTTCAAACATGTGGACACATATCTGGTGCCGACGCCGGCTATAGGCCCTTCGTCCATTTGTCGACTCGACTGACATGACAGTGACTCAATTTCAATTGACACTCGTCCACTTGTCGATCTAGATTCGACCTAAATAATCCGCGTTCAAGAAATATTATTTCATACGTCTAAATGTCTAGTGATTCTAATAAAAAAATATTACTTTATCTATGTCAACTAAATTGAAAGAAAGATACGTCATGTTCTTATATCCTAGAAAATATATCTGAATATTTTAATAAATATTTATACTGTTCCACTGCTTTGCGACGTGTTTTGTTTAGCATCGGGCCCGCTACCTGTGTGTGTGATGCATCGAAGTTTGTTGGTGCGAGATCCGTGGTTCGGACTATGTGGCAAAAATAAGTATGCCGATCAGAGGTTCCTGCCGTATACGCCGTCACCAGTGTGTACGTAATACACCGGTATTCGTGATGACAGGAGCGACGAAGGTAGCCATCTTCTTACCGTACACAGACGTGTCACCCTGGAGCTAGTTGCTTCGTCAGAATGGGCTGCGCCGGTTGCTCTTGCCTGTTTCAAGTTATTAAAACTTGCAGTGGTCCCTGGGCGTATTCTCTGCGTAACTGCTTCTTTCGAACTTGATCTCGATAACTGTTTCTATGTCACAGCACTGCACTAAGTTTGTGTTGGCCTGCCTTGCTTGAGTCGTCGCCTGCGTGCACCGCAAAAGTTTTTTATCGGGATCACCAATGTCTGGGAGGTAGCTGATGTTGTTTCAGAAGGTTTGTGATTCGGTGTCCAAATGAACAAAAGTGAATAACAAAGTTTTATAGAAATAACTCTTACAGTGCGCAATTTTGAATATTGACTTTGATTTTACCGTTTGTAAGATTTAAATTTTAAAACGTAGCAGTAATAGTGTGCAATCAGTGAGTCATAAATTTGTACCTATAATAAACAAAACTGCTCAAACAGCTGATAGCTTGATGCTTAAATACTGCAAAGAAATTTCGATGTCATTATTATTACGACAATAGCCCAATGGTTATAGTATCGGAATCACGATCTGAGTTGTGCCGGTCCAAATCCTAATGTGGCTACATAAACTTTTTAATTATTCTATAAAAAAAAAATAAGTATTGAAAATGAGTACGGGAATATTAACACGCAAGGCAGCAATGTCTCAGATGGATGACAAACTAAAACAAACTTTAGTGGAACTTAAAATTTTTAAAACGGTCTGAAATACATTAATAAAAGAAAGAGATGATCATGAAGAAGAAATAAAAAAAAACATAATTCGAAACACTGAACTTAAAAAACAGCTCGCAGACTTACACTCGCGCCATTTGCTTGTAACTGAGGACCGTAACCAGCTAAAACAACAAATTGATAGTTTTGATGCATGCAGTTACAGCGCTCAGGCGGACCTCCGAACTTGGAACTGAGCTAGATGAGGCCTACCAATTGATCTCTCAACTTCAACACGAACAAGATAAACAAAAAAATGTCACTACGCTTAGTTTTGTTTGACGAATTAATGGAGAGTAACCTCGAAAACAAACAAACCGGTGGAAACTCATTTTCGACACTTAAATTAAAATGCGAGGCTTTTATTCAAGATTCCCATAGTAGCAAGCGGTTTCGTATAAAAAAAGTTTAAAAATTCGTAGATTAATAAGAAAATCACAAAAGTTACTACATAAGCGAGTTTACTGTCGCCAAAATAATATTTTGAAAAAAGAACGATTTTCTCTATTAAATAAATTACAACTAAATGAATCTGAATTAGTGAAAAGGAATGAAATGTATTACTCTAAAACACACTCACTAAACTTAATAATTGAGATTTCAGAAAATTCTCTTAAAGAGATGTCTAACAAATATTCTTTAGCCCAAATGGAGATTTGTGAACATATTCAGGCTACAGAAAAACTTTTAAATTTGTGCAAAGAAAGTGAACAACGATTACAGTGTTTGCAAATAACCATTCCTGCGACTGTCCACTCTTAGCTTCATCTACACTGAAGGGGACACAAATACAAGAATCTGCAAATACGATTGACACTTGTAAGACGAGAAATAATTTTCCTGTTAAAGTTCAGCGCTCTGATCTATTATTATCTCGTGGACAACAATCTAAAGTAAAAAATATGTCTCTTAAGCCTTCTATTGTCAAAAAACTATTTGACTGCTCGTCTTCAGAGGACAGCAAACATTCCACTCAGCAAAATACACTAGTTTTTTCTGATGAAATAGACGTAGGTCACGGAAATCTGCTTAATATGAATGTTAATCACAATATAATCAATTACTGTATGCCAAATTGTACGATTTCACAGATTATCAAGAAAATCGCAAATTCTGAACTTCGAGTGAATTGACTAATGTAGTTATCCTTATAGGGGATTCATTAAAGATAAAAAAAACAAGATATCAGATATTGCTTTTCTAAATAATTAGACTTAATAAAATAATATTTTGTCTACCATTTTCAAACTATTTGACAAAATACCAAAATAATAACATCTTTGAACTGAATAAATTGATTCATAATCTAACTTGTCGTCATGTAGACAATTTTATGTTTTTTGATACAAATAAGTTTGTAAAAATTTTTAGGTTGACGTGGAATAAACAATATATTTCTTCACATTATAAAAAAAACATAGCGACTTTATTAGCATATAACATTAATAGACTACATTAGTCTTTAGTTACGAAAATGTAAGGATATTATTGTAATTGACGACGCATCTAATAGTAGTAGTTCTATATTCGTTGCTAATCAATCTTTAAACTAAACTTAAAGACAACAGAAAAGCGGCTTAATGCCTACCTTACTTTGGCATACCAAAATATAAATCGCCTTTCTGGCAAAATTTTAGATGTAGAATTATTAATTGAGCAATTTAAAATTGATATTGTTTGTTTAGCCGAGACATGGTTAAGGTCAGATAGAATGTTGTCCTATGTAAATAATTTTGATGTTGCTTGTGCGTTTAATAGAGAGTCTGCTAAAGGTGGAGGCACTAAAATTCTTGTTCGGCGTAGCATTAAGTATAAGGAAAGGAAAGGCATAGCTAAACTATCAGTTGAACGTATCTGTGAGATTGCGTGTGTTGAGCTGGAAGAACATGTAATATTATGTATATAAAAACCACCATCAGCTAATTTCTTGTCATTTTTATTAGTTCTAGAGGATGCTCTAAGTAAACTCAAGCACATTAAATCAGTGATTGTCTGCGGTGATTTTAATATTGACCAACTTGCACACTCTTCCGAGAAACGAAGGCTTAATTCGCTTTTTGAATCGTTTCATTTAAAATATTTATTTCATGAACCCACAAAAATTACACCCACTAGCGTTACCTGTATTGATAATATAATTCTAAACTGTGAAGTTATAGATAAACTTTTAATAAACGGTGTACGTTCAGATCACAAATGTCTTATAATTAAAATTAATTCTAACAGGCCATTTGATCAATCATATATCAAATGTAGACAACTGACTAAAAGTAAAATAAAGCAATTCGAAAATAAAATAAATAATATATCAAAAATCAATTTTGAATCTCGCGACCCTAATGTAATTTATCAGACATTTTTTAACTCTTTGGTAGTTTTCAGGAAATATTTCCTACCAAAAAAGTCAAAATGAAAAAGCAATTGCGCTTTAATCAATGGGCTACAGCTGGCATAAGGAAAAGTAGGAAGAATTTATTCGATTTATATGAAAGAAAATCATATACAACAGATAAAAATTTTATTGCTTACGTTCGGAAATATCCAAAAATTTTCAAACATGTGTGTATTGAAGCAAAAGCTTGGTATATAAGAAGTAAGATTGAATGTTCAGAAAATAAAATAAAATCTGTTTGGGAATGGATTAATCAGGAAACTGGAAAAAACAAACAACATAAAAACCATGTCGAGCTGAAAATCAAAAACGATATTTTAACCGACAATAAAACAGTAGCAAATGCCTTTGAAACATTTTTTTGCTAACATAGCACTAGAAATATCAAATTCTATTGTATCTGTTTCCGGGTCATCCAAATTCCTTTTAGAGAGAAATATGAAAAGTATCGATTCAACCAACTTCCTATTTAGGTTTCACAAGATGACATAATAAAAACGTACAAATCTTTGAAAAAATAGAAAACCGAGGATGTATGGGGGATTTCTGTAAAATTAATTGGGTCAATTATCGAAGACATAGCGCCTATCTTAGCATTTATATTTAATCACTGCATAGACGAAGGTATTTATCCTGATCTCTTAAAACTAAGTAAAACGATTCATATATTTAAATCTGGATGTGCAAATAATTCTACAAATTATCGTCCAGTTTCCACTCCCCCCGCTATTGGCAAAATTTTTGAAAAAATTATATTTGATCAGCTAAAATTACATTTTAATAGCTATAATGTCTTGCATGAACAGTAATATGGCTTTACAAAAGGTACATCGACAGTAAATGCAGGGGCTAAATTAGTAACGCATATAATGGATGCATGGGAGAAATGTCAGGACATCATAGGAATATCCTGTGATCTGTCCAAGGCGTTTGACTGTGTTAATCATCAAACACTTCTTAATAAACTTCAACACTACGGCGTGCAAGGTACAGCGTTAAAGCTTATTTCGTATTATTTAGCAAATCGCGTCCAAAGAGTGGAAATTAATGGTGAAATGTCATCGGGTGCTTTGGTCAATATAGGTGTGCCTCAAGGATCTATTTTGGGACCTTTTCTTTTCCTTACGTACATAAACGATCTTCCATACTCAGTAAAAGGCTTATGTGAAATTATATTGTTCGCCGACGATACTTCTTTAATTTTTAAACTAGATCGAAAAAATCCGGACTTTTTAGGAATAAATAATTCAGTATCCATCATTATTGAATGGTTTAACGCAAATAACCTTCTTAATGGAAGTAAAACCAAATACCTTAATTTTTCTTTAACAAAACAGAGCTTGACATCTACAATTAAAGCAGGAGACAACTCCCTGGAGATGGTTGACACAGCTAAATTTCTAGGAATTACCATCGACAAGAAACTGCAATGGGGTCTGCACATGAACAACTTATGTAAGAAACTAAGCTCCGCTGCATATGCAGTGAGAAGAATTCGACAGTTAACAAATGTTGAAACAGCGCGGTTAGTCTACTATGCTTACTTTCATAGCATTATGTCGTATGGTATTTTATTATGGGGTGCAGCCGCCGACTGAGAATCGGTCTTTGTTTTGCAGAAAAGGGCAATCCCCTCTGTATACAAGATGAATGCGCGTGAATCTCTAAGAGAACTCTTTAAAAAAATTAACATTTTGACTATGCCATCTGCTTACATTTATGCCAACATAATGTATGTGCGGCAAAATATTGATTTGTTCTCAAAACGTAGGGAGATACACGGCCTTAATACTAGAAATAAAGGGAAACTCGCAATGCCTGTTTTTAGACTGCACAAGACACAAAAAAAAGACATTTATAGGAAACGGTATACAATTTTATAACAAAATTCCAAAGAGAATCACTGATTTTACTGAAAGCAAATTTAAGCAATATGTTAAACATGTTCTAATTTAAAAAGCTTACTATACAGCTTTAGATTATATAGGAGACAAGGATGTTTGGAATATCATCTGCACATAAAATATGAAATTTTTACTTATGGCTATGAGGATTTTGTTTTAATTTTTTAATGTAAATTTATATTTTATAGCTTAGCTATTTTTAGTTTTATTGACAAATATTAGTTATGTTATATTTATTAATTCACACTTGTTTATTATAAACTGACGTTCAAAAGTGTCCGAAGATGACCAACTTGAATAAACTTTAAATAAAAAAAAATAAGATTAATAAAATCGTTTAGAATATATATATTTTATATTGAACACTTACATATACATAATGCAAGGCAAGGCGTGATTTGCCTGGACTGGGCCGTCCAGTCCAGTTTACGGTACGACGACGACTAGCTATGCAATATGCATCGGCCAGTGTCGAGGTGATTGTGTGACGTCATGACTCGTACTAGCGATGATGTCATGTCGCCACATATATATTACAATACTGACTATTTGCATTACAATGAATTTATTTATAAAATATTTTGAACATCTAAAAAACAAAACGTAAGTAGTGATTTTCACTAACTACGCGACACAAACAACGTGATGGTAATTCTTTACTTTCCAAGAACGGGTGATTTTTACGTAACGATGGTTTTAACTGATAGATCACCACATATATATACACAGGTAAAATTCAAAAACTCTTGGAGGACACTAGATTTTCACGAAAAAAACTAAATTGATTTCATACAAAATACTACTCGCACGTTAGGAATAAAACATTCCATACCATCGAGGATTGTCTCAGTGACTACGGCTACGCAGACGTCAAGATCTTCTGAACTAAAGTAGAGCTGCCTCCACGATGCATAAAACTTTCGTAATCCATCCCAGTCTGCCGACTTATAATGCCACACATGACGCCAATTAGTTGGCCCAGATGGATCGGGTTGTGTGCATGACATTTGAGTCCGAACGTGACAGTGGTCCAAGGATCCAAGAGGCGCATCCACTGTGACAGAATATCCGTCCGTGTAGTCAGCATAAGGTTCAGTAAGAAGCTCGTATGGTCGTCTATATCTGGTATTGTTGTTGGAGCAATTCATAAGCAGATATCCCTGCATAGTTATTGGTTCGAGAACTGAGCCACTCACGATAGTGGGCTTTATAGTCTCCTAATATAACTAGTTCTGCTGTGGGATATTGCTCTAGAACTTTGTCAGTAGTCAAACGCAGGTGCGTGAAGAATCGAGTTACGTCCGTGTCACCACTATGAGACCTGTATAGGCTCGCATAGATACGAGTGTGGCCACCGTGATCTACGTGCACCCACAATATCGACAGGTCCCTGTCTTCAAGGCTATGAAGGCAGTGACAACAGATATCCTCTCGGATATACCGGCACGACTCAAAAAATTGTGCTCGAGTTTGTAGCCAGGATAACGAAGGTATGTTATATCGGCCGGGCAGGATATCGTGTCCGTTAAAAAAAATTGTTGGTTGCGCAGTTTCTAGATGGTGGTAAACTGCGATAAGATTGGCGTGAATATGCCTAATATTCCAAAAATCCACATTGAATGTGGATGAATGGCCGCTGAAAAAACTCTTTTTCTTTTAATTCTTGCCAATTTAGTTTTAATTTTTAAGGTTGTTTATACTAAAGATGAAGATTCACTGCACAGGCAGCTTAGAGGACAAAAGGTACGGTACTAGAACTGCCGAAGATCAACACCGATGATACGGTTGCTGGCACGGCGGGCGGAAGGGTTCCTGATCCCTTTCTGTTGTAGTAGCCGGGACCACTCCGGTCTCCTTCTTCGGCACGTCTTTTACTTCAAAGAACCTACACAGGTTGGCGGTTCAGCCTCCCATGGCGGAGATTAAGTAATCCCTGGGTTCGGTAATCCCTTTAACGTAAGTGTAACGTTTTCTGTAAGGTGGAGGTACTTTCCCAGTTCAGGCTGCTCATTCGAGCAAGTACTCGCTATGCCCCGCTTTAATTGTACAGGCGCCTTATACGAGCAAGTGCTCGCTGTGCCCTACCTCTCTTAAAACTTTGGAACCACTGTTCAACTTTTATACATTTTTTGATAGAATAAATGCGTCATTACCACCCATGGATTCTATGAACACGCGCTTTCGCGCGTTTAAGAGTGAATGTGATGAAAAAGTTTCTTAACGCACTCAACGTTTAGATATTACAGTGAAATAATAATTTAATTGCTACCAAGAACTATTCAAAATCTTCATTTAGTTTCATTTTTATTGCATAGATACCTTGTAATGTACGTGTCACAAATTTTACAGATGTAAAATTAAAATTAAAATATCCGGCAATTTCTGATATCGTGTGCTAAAAAATTAAAATATCCTGCATTCTCTGTTATCGTCTGCTAAAAAATCAAAATATTCAGCAATCTCTGATATCGTCTGCTAAAAAATTAAAATATCCGGCAATCTTTCACAAGGTTCTTGTAGTGCGATAAAGGCTGCTCATGGATTATCCAAGTTACCTGTTAGTTAAAGTTATGTGTTTTTCGAGACACTTTCAAAATAAAATATATAATAGGTGTATTTTGTTAAAAACACGACTCATACTTGGTTTTTCTCTCTACCGCCAAAAACAGTAATTATTTTAGTAAAAACTAAAAAAACAACACTTCCCAATATGTTTTTTTTTTATTTTGATAAATAATTAAACTAAAGGTTACATGCAAGCTACATGCGATCTAATTCCTAGTATAATGTTATGTCAAAAGCCGCTTTTATGTGTTGAATTGGACGTCGATTATATCTTTTTTCTTCGTAAAAAAATTTCATCTCTAAGATCATTGCCGTATTTAGAAGATTGTAATATATCTGAAGGTAGGCGTTGTGATCTTATAAAATTTTCCATTCCATACAGCGCCGCGTGTTTCATGGAAAAATTCAAAGAATGTGCTTATAAAGCGGTAAGTGTAAATTGAATTGGATATTGGATGTAGGATAATCATAACGTGTACTACAATATCACACCGTTTTCACATCCTTTTATTTTATGTGGATGTTACGAACAAACATGCATTTGTAATATCTTGGGGGATTTTTCTTTTACTTGATGTGTCTCTCTATTATTTGTTGACCGTCAGTTCTGCCAATCTGCCTCTGTCTTTAGTCAGGCAAAAAAACTGTTATGTAGTGGCAATTACGGTCCAATCCCTAACGTTTCAATTAATTGAGATAATTAAAATAATTTTAGTACGACAAATATGGAAGAACTGATTCTTTCTTAATGATTTTTATAAATTAATTGTGGTAAAAGGACTGAACATTTCCCGGCCCAACAATAGCCTATATACTAATATACTACGCGGAAGCTATCGGCGGGCCAAGAAATGTTCATTTCTTTTTTCAAAATTATCTTTAGCTAAAAGTTGTACTATGGTTAAGGGGTGGGTAGATTGATGTGCTGCCTCGTGTACCATGCTTTTTGCATCCAAATTGAAAACCGGCTGCCTTATTAACAATGAGTTAGCAAGAAATTGTTAACGCGCGTTGCCTGCGCCAGCAGTTCGCGGTATTGCTCAAGACATCGAATTATGTACGGAAATCGCGTACTGATGGCTACGAAAACGCTCAGCGATCAGCTTTGTTCCAAAATTGACAATATTTTGTTGAAGTATCGCACTATCTCTTTCTGTCGTACACAAAATCGTATTTCCCATCTCTACTGTTACGATACATATCTCTACAGCATATTAAATGTTTGAACACAGGTTGAAAGTGCATTTTCAAAGTACAGAACTAACACCATCTATTATGCAGTAGCGGTATTAACTAAAAATGTTGTCAGTGTTCCTTCTTTCTGATTTTGCCCTTTAATGTTGGAATTTGTAAACTGTTATGATCGTTTTACACATAGTTTTTTATTAATAAAACTAAAATAACTTCATATTTTAAAAAAACTTGATATGTAATGTCCATTTTTAAATGACTGTCATAAACAAACAATATTACATATTAATATTGTAGATAGTTTTTAGAAACAATAAATTTTATATATTTTACATTTTGGGATATTATGAAATTTTTGATTGGTAATTGGTAACACTGCTTTGTTTACGTTGAAATTGAAATCTTTAAAGTAAGGTTATTTAGAAATTCAAAAAGTAATTTCTTGAGACTGTACCGTAAAATAAAAAAGGTACATTGATTCGTCGTCTTGTATTACTTTTCTTTACCTAGTACCTTCAAAGTAAACGATTACGAAATCCAGGAGGAAGGTTGGTGTTATAGTAGATGTAGAAGGTGTTATTCTATCAATCTAAAAATGTAATCTTTGTGGTATCTTCCAAAAAACCACGTCGTACCTGAGGGCATAGGTACTCTGGAAAACAGTTTAGATTCCAATCGAAGGTATGTAAACAAATCTTAGTTATTGTCACGCTTTAAAGCCAATTCCTACCCTAGATCCCTACATACGCTGCAAATACAAGTGATAAATAAATAGGTAATCTCATGATTTTGTGGCATTAAAATAAGCCTGCCTCTATACTGCTGTTTATCTAATGCCAGTTTTATACTGAAATTGTATTCTAAGCATTGAGAGCTACTCCTCTGTAGTACTCACATAACATGATTCTTCGAACAGGGATGACCTATTTAACATGATGCCAAAATATCTATTATAGTTTAAGTTTGATTAAACCTAATATATGTATAGTTGCACTTATTTGATGGACAAGTCTAGAGAAAACAGCGCTAAATAATAGGTATTAAAATTGTATCTTTTAATATCTTGCCCACACTTAAACGGTACTTCATTATGTAATTTATCCAGTAAAGAATAGTTTCTGTTGCTGAGTATAATGTGTAATGCATATTTTAGGTCTGTGTCCAAATAAAGTCAGTACCAAAGAATTCTTAAAAATCAATCCACCAATATCCTATTATTTTTTGTTGTTTCAATATTAAAGAGATAATGTTGATGTTTTATTTCAGGTTGCCTGTCACTATCACAACCAGTTAAGTAATGTTTTTTATATTGTTTCAGTAATCTTGGAAATGCAAGTTTAAGAATGTGAACTGAAGAGGCACTATTAGTAAAAGTATTACAAAAGTCAAGTACTGAAAACATCAACAAAAAGATAATTCCTGCTTTAAATGGATCAAACATTGTAGCGGGATACCACAGTAGAATTAGATTAAGTATAAGAATTGAAATAATGTAATAAAATTTTTAATTAAAATTCTTCTCAATTTATTTTGTGCTATTATTTAACTAAAACCTATCACTTCATAACTGTTTATCATTAACAAAATGTCTTATGCATATTATTTCAGTGAACTGCTGAACCATTTGATGATTTCCTCAACATATCAGCCTTACAAACACTGCTAGACATAGGCGTATCCCATGTATTTCTTAAACAAATCCGTCTGTACCACTTAAATTCATCTAGGACAAGCCTCTAGGTTGTTAGTCCACTTGGTCCTGCCACATTGAGTTGGAATTGATGGTGGCATGAGGATGAAGAAGTTTTCATTATTCTTATGCCTACGGTCTCTAATCAACAACCTTCTTTCTCCGTTGTTAATAAGTTCTACAAGCACTCTTATTACTCTATAAAGGGTCTCCAAGTGTTGCACTTTCTATTGCCTGCAGAGCAGTTTTGAGCTTATGAGGTGAATAGTCCTGAGCACTAGTTACGGTTTTATAAAATTTCGCACTTTTGACCTATACACTTGGCGAAAGCTGCAGCTGGTTGACAAAAGTTTATCATGGTTGAAGATGATCTAGCAGCTAGAGTAAGGCTTGCTTTTAACTAAAGGCCATAATCTATTGTAGAAGTAAGTGTTGACTGCCATCTTTCAAAATTGATTTCCTACACATAAAATTTTAACCTGAGCCCTTATAAGTTCTAGATGTGGTTACCCAACAAAAACTTGTGTATTCACTATATTATGTGTATGGTTTGTTCATACACTCTTTAAGTCATCATCAACCAACAATTATGAACTTTTGTTTGTAAATAAGTTGTTGGTAAGTGATAGGTCAATAGTTTTATTACAAGTGATGCCCTAGTTGTTGCAAGTGTCCATAGGCTGCGGTGACCGTTTACCATCAGGCGGACCCCAAGCTTGTTTGCCGACTTAGTGGTATAAAAAAAAATGCTGGTTTGTTTTTATAGTTTAATGTATTATGGTAATAATTATATTTCATTCCATGTGTGCTTGTTCAGTGAAGTCAGTAAAATATATTTCATTTATTCCTTAGTAACATTTATTTTTTAATATATAGGTACTACTGCTGACTACACTTTGTCCTTTCTTATTCGCAGAAAAGTTGCAGTATTCACAAATTCAGGTGTTGATTCCATTTTGTTATCATGACAGCATAGGTTTATCAACCTTGTAACATATCTTCATCATATTATCTGCAAAATAATTTAGAAAATTAGCTATAGACAATATGGTATTAAGGTAAACGGTAAGTTATAAAGAGTAGGTCCTAAAGCTGAGCAATCCTACTAATGCTTTATACAGTATGTTTAAGTTTGTGACAATGATGAAATAAATTTGGCACACGCAGATTATTACTAGAATTGACCAACAAATATTTTATAATGATTATTCTGTTGAGTAATAATCAGCTGATAAGTTTGTTCCAAAACTACTTTTTAATTGCAATATGGTGTTTAAGAACACCTGTAGGCTATGCTGTAGGACAGTATTTGCCCTCTGCCTTATAGAAATATATAAATTGGTAGATTTCTTCTTATTCACTTTGATTACCTATGTTTACAGTATAATTCTTAGTCTGTTTTTTTTAATTGTGTTGCCCTAATGATTAAATACTATTGTTGTGAGCGTTGGGTAGGTACACTTGTAGAAAACTGACCAAACATAAAAGAAAGGGTAGTTAGGTATGTAAATTCAAACATATACCACATCAATTGTTTGGTATATTTTAGGTTATAGGTTTTAACTGTAAGTTTTTCTACTTCATTTATGGTGTAATGAATAGGTAAGTCCCAGTATCTTGCCGTTAAATACATACAATTTTCTTCGATTTTAGTAATCTTATGTTGTCAACTTTCTAGATTCCTTCATTAGTAGGTAACAGTATTTTATAGGCAATTTTGGGTTTTAAATCAGCACAGACAGTTTCTCTGGTATTCTTTTCACTATTTTTAGCGAGTTAAAATTCACAAACACACACAAAATTAACCAAAACACTAGTTTAAACAGAAAATTGTATTAGGTACAACGAAGCGTATTCTGACCTCGCACACTGGTTTCTGTTTTGTTACTTAACTTTAATTTATTTCTTGCGGATATCTGCTTTAACAATCAATGTTTTGAAAATGTCTAAAGTATTTTATTTAATAAATATAAGCTTTGCAATCAGAAAGCGATCAGTTTGCAACCATTAAAAAGGTAAACGCAAACTTGACAGTTCATATGGCTTGCTAACCGCTCGCTAATCGTGATTGTTGTCATTCATAATTCCGATTTTGAAGTTTTCTATGACGCGTAGCGATTGAAAATGCATTTTTAACTCCTAAATCGCCTGATAGAGGCGCTAGCGTCGACTTATCGCTACTTGCATCGCGGACGCTGCTTCATAATTCGAAATTGGTGTTTGACAGCCATTATTGCGAAATATGAGGCTCTTGCACTGCTCACGCAAGATTGGTGATAACCCCGCGGGACTTCAACCGAACTAAGTCCAAATTGTTTAAGTAGGCCACATTATTATAATTTAAATGAAGGCTAACAGACATTATGCGATATTTAAAACTATTAAATATTAAAATTAGATATTTTTTGTTTTTATAAGTTTAAAAAAAATCTTAGCAGTATAATATCCAAGTATTAGGGTACAATTTATTAGGTTTACGAATACCTAGATATTAATTAAATTTCAGCTAGCTTGTTATTTAAACAAAAAACTTTGGTCTGTCAATTCGTAAACTTATTTTAAATGTCACTCTCACAGCAACTCGAGTTTAATAATTCAATTAAATCCCCGTAAAAAACTCAAGAACAATACCAAAATAAGTACGTCACGCTTTCCTTTGTGAATAATTTAAAAGCACTGGTGTATTAAATTTTATTGCTTTGACAGTTTTGCCAACTTTGCACAAGTATTTTGAAAATCGTCTGCTATAAAATATTACACATGTACTGGAAATGCTTTGTAAGTTTTGTAATAAGTATAACTAAATGGTTTATTTAATAATATAAAGGAAAAAAGTAGGGCATACTAAGGATGAGAAGGATAAAGAATTTAAGAGTGAATAATATTAAAAGAAGGTGCTTACAAAGGTAAAAATATCCCGTGCAGTGATACCCGACTAACTCTTCATATTACAAAAAAATATATTTTTGTCTATGTAGTTAATTATTCACAAAACGTTTTTTTTCTAACTGATCGAAGTCGGTGGTGGCTTAAAAGTTAGATTCAGAGATGATTGCAGAAAATTTGTAGAAGTGTAGCAAAAAACGATAAGTTGCTCATTTGGAGAGTAAGAATACTATTAGAAAGGATTTCTGTATTATTGTGAATCTGCTTTTTTTATTTTTTTATTTTACTGGCGCCAAAAAAAATTACCTTTGCATAACTAAAAAAAACATATTTTTTTTAAAAATAGTTTCGTGTCATCGCAGCTAAATACAAACCGACCCGTGTTTAGATTACTTTGCGGCAGGTTGGATATTGGTAATCTGTTGTATAAAGTGTGTGTGCTTTTTCCAACGCTATCATTTGTGAATTTCTTTCGTCCCTCTAATATTAGATTTTACTAATTTTTTTTAAATATACTTAATATCTTAGAAAAGACAAAATATACTTTATTGCACACCAAAGAATTTAAAAACAAAACAACAGTAAAATAATTGAATAGCATATACAGTAAAAGATAAACTATAAAAATTGGTACTATGGCTAGTGTTTTTAAAATAAGACTAATAGAGGAGCAAAGAGTACCTAAGATTAGAAGAGCTGATAAACTGGAATCGCAACTCTACGTAGGTCGGGGTTGATAGATTGCATAGCACGTTATACAGAAGACTAAGAACATGATCATTCCGGCGAAGGCGGATTGGGAGCCACTGCGAGATTTCAAAATGTGGTCATATTTGCGGAGTCTAAATATAAACCGAATACAAAGATTTTGAAGCCTCTCAAGTATGTTAAGTTGCTTATCGAGGACAAAAAAGAAGCAAAGATTGTGCCAGCAAAATTTTAGTAGGAACCGGTAGAAGATTACGTAGACGTCGCAGAGATCCAACTGAAGTAAAAAAAATCCTTTACTTGTGGAATCCAAGTCAAATTATTTTCTACCAAGACTCGGAGACATTTTTCTTTGTCACTACAAGACCAGTCAATTGCTGATAGAGATATGTTTAGAGTGTGAAGGATACCCAACTAGATATCAAAGTCTACTGTCTTGAAGGCGTTGGTATCCATACTTAAGCAAATATCATCATTCAATTAGCAAGTTATGTAACCGTACCATGACCATGGCGAAAACCTGATTGTAAGGGAATCAATAGATTACTTTTGGATAGGAAATGGTTAAGCTGCTGGTTCGCAAGTCATTCGAGAACTTTGGAGAGGAATGGTTATACCGATATTGGAAGGAAATTAGATACAGTAGATGAAAGAATGGACTATCAGATGGAAGATATACGGCAACCCCAAAACCAATTCGGTCATTACAAATAAGTTGAAATCCTGGTAAAGACGATGTAAAAGGTAGAAAGGTTTTAGGAATTACTAAAATACGTTAGCATGTCAGGAAAATAAGCCGTAATGCTTTGGGCATTTATGTAAATAAGGTTAAGATTTTCAGGAGACATGAAAAACAAGAATTCAGGAATGAACAAAGGGAATCGGGTAAACTTAGAAAGCTATCATTACTACTCAATCCATCAGAAGAATCACTTTGGTTATCTCAATAACGTTTTAAGTCATAAATATTAATAATTATGTGAAAATATAAATACAATATATAAAAAGTAAAAGAAGTTTAGTTAAACACAAAGATTAAGCTACAGTACCCCCAGCAGCACGATGTAAGAGAGAATTGATATACAAATTAACACACTTAAATGCTATATAATTCTTGATGACTTAAGGTTTACATATGCTACGATAGGAACGCACACAAACACATAAATGGTCTGGCCTAAACTAAAAACCCAATGAGCAATCGAAGGTTTTAACGACAATATGGCGCGTATAGCGATCAAACTACATTTTGACTAAAAATATAAAATAAAATTTAAAATAATTATAGATCAGGGTTCATAAACCCAGAGTTTTGAAGTCAGTAGTAGCTCAGGGATTTTAATTTCACCTTGTGTCTTGTGTGGCGAATGGTCAAACACGGCGTTTGAGTCATTTTCTTAATTACTCAAGTACACTGGCTTTTGGTGAAGGAAAACATAACGAGGTATCAAAATAATGCAGATAAGTACCCGATAATTATGTACACACACACACGTACTAAAAGTGATGCTAATATTAGATATAAAATTATTGTCACCCCGACATTCCCGCAGGGACATTTCCCTATAACGCCGAGTCCGACGTGAAGAGGTGCCCTTAGGCACTTTCACTATCTCGGTAATTCCCGATAAGATACATTTATGTGTACACATTACTTAGCTAATCAGAGCTGCGAGGGGAACGGGAAGTTCCTAAGTAATTTTCGCCGCTATTTAAGATGTTTTGTGTAAGTTACAGCTTAGGAACCTTACGATGACTCGACTTCTGATGGGGTGTCCAGGAACCAGGAACAATCCTTATTAGGGAGTAGTAATTGTAATCATTTTATTCTCCAATACTCTGTGAAACATTTATTTTTTATTCCACTGATAAAACGTATTCCACATAGTATATTATATTCTCTTTGGTATTCCATGCTATGGAAAATATAAAAGACGTCTGCCTTTGAATCTGGAGCGTATTCGTCTTCGTATCTCTTCTTTTTTAATATTAAAATTTTCTACCGGCCAGGGTTTATATCGTTTACAGTTTTTTCATTCTGTAACTAACATGAAAGTACAATTGAAAACAATTTTGTTAGAAAGAATTAATAACGTATCAAATTACTATAATTCAACCAGGGACTGAAAACTTTTAATGTATAAAGAAAAACATTATAATAATTTAGAGACTAGCAACCCAAAAGTCTATAGCAACAAAAGTATATAAGAAGTCTACCCGCTGCAGTATGAGGCTGATGAGAATTATATAGGTAATTTGTTTATACTCTATCATAATTTTGCTTTATGTGCAACAGACAAAAAAATTATAGTAGAACGCTCTAACAGAGTGCCAGAAGTTAGAAAAATGATACACCAACGCACAACGGAATTCATAAAACTCGTCCATCCAATGACTGAACACGCCCGACAGTGCTTAACTTCACATTTCGTTTTCGATAGACGAGCATCAATCTGCTACGGGTTTCTTGATTTCCAAATATTTATTAAAATTATTTATAAAAATTGTAAAAGATACCTACCTTATCCCAATGAGTAAGAGTAAAATATATATAACTGAACTGGGTCTCCGATTCATCTTCGGACACAAAGGAAAATCCAATCACAAATACAAGTTTCAGCGATATCAACATGTTACAGATAAGAACCGGTCTTCGCCAGTTCTACAGAGCAAAGATTGTGTCTAAAAAGGCAATATTGCGAAAAGTCAGCAATATGGTACAACATTGTCGATAGCGTTGGAAATTGAAACCTGAAGTATCTTTCTATTGAAAATTGAAGCTCTAGAGATTGTACAGAGCTTACTTTTTGTAATTTGATATTTTATGTAAGACTTTAATAGAATTTGTAGAGCTTTTTCTTTCAGCGTAATTTTCGTTTAATTTATTAGATACTGGTCACAACATTAATTGAATACCTAAATATATTGATAATAATATTAATCATTCAACAATGACGTGTAAAAAAACCGGCGAGTCGGATGTGCGCACAGAGGCTTCTTGAGGTTTCCGTATCTACCACTATTTACGTAACTTACAAACAAAAACAAAAAGTGTACCGCTAGGCGGTCGCCCATCCAATTACTGGCCAAGCTCGACGTTGCTTAACTTTGAATATCGTCTCCAATAAACTATTTTTATTTCGCATAGTAATAGAATTGGCGCTGTAACGGTAATTTAAGAAGGTGATGGCTCGGGCCCGTCTCACCTTGACCGGTTTTCATTAGGGTTCCGTACCTGAAAGGTAATTAGGAACCCTATTACTAAGGCTTCGCTGTCCGTTCGTCTGTCACCAGGCTGTATCTCATGAACCGTTTCAGTTAGACAGTTGAAATTTTGAAAGAAGATGTATTTCTGTTGCCGCTATAACAACAAATACTAAAAAACAGAAAAAAAATATATTTAAGGGGGCTCCCATACAAGATACGTGATTTTTTTGCTCGTTTTTGTAGATAATGGTACGGAACCCTTCGTGCGCGAGTCCGATTTTTATATACTTTGTTATATTATTTGAGTTCACACTATTTTTCACTACAATTTTAAAGTTCGTGTACATTACTGTTATACAATAGAAAAAAACAACAAAAATGTGTTTCTTGTATGGGGACCCCCCTTAATTTTTTACGTCATAACTTTTTATTATCCGTTAGATAATCCTCAAGTTTCACACATATTCTGTGGAAAGTAAATCGATCTAAAAGATAGAGCCCTTTGCTCCTTTGGCACCCTTTGGGAACGAATCCCTAAAAATTGCGGCAGTGTCAAAACCCGTAGTCAAAGTTTTCGACAAACAAATACATTATAGCTAGTAATAAAATTTAGGTTTACGCAAACATTGTTACAAATTGTCTCCTAAAATTTAGTTGTCCGACAGTGCGTTTGTGGAGTGGATTGCATTCGGTGAAACGTGGGTGTTTTCTTTTAAGCCGCGTAATGAACAAAACATTAATTTTTCTAAACAAACTTGTTTTCGTTTATATATATGTGTTATTTTCCCAGTCGTAGATAAAAACTTGTATTTATCTGCACTAAATTGGTATTTTAATACTCGCGCCATGCTATTTCGTGCTAGAAACGGCACTCAAATTAAAATTGTTTTCATTAGGTAACAGTTGCATGAATAGCTTTTATAATACGCCTTTTATTATATCTTCTTTTTAATAGTTACGTTGAGTAAAGATTCATTAAGTTGGACCGCGGCGCGTGACAAGGTTAATAGGATTGTCGCTACTCTGGGTGGACCGGCATCTCAGTCAGTCACATATAATCCTTTGACAGATCGCGGCGTATAGACATTGTTTTGATTGTATTAATTTTATACATAGTGAATAAGTACGTCACACAGAGAAACACAATACAGAAATTCACATACACACTACATACAATCGTACTCAAAAAACGTTATTACAAAAAACATCTGACGCCAAAATTTGGGTAAGTCCATGCAATTTTATTAAGGCCTACGTTAGCCCAGTTTTTACGATCCAGTTTTTTGGTAGTTTAGAGCCTGGTTCGCACCAGATATAGGTATTTGGATCGTATTACAAATTATTTTAAATTGTCTGTTAGTTTGTTTTCGTCGGATTTACAGTAAATTACAATTTAAAATTCGTGACGTCGTATAGTTCACCGGTCTTATGTCATAAATTGCTCGTCGGACATTCGCAGTGTAGCTAATTAGGTTCTTACCCACCTTTTTGTTATTGCGGTTAAAAATAGATCGGAATAAATAGGTTTTTAATATTGCTGTTTATGACGGATTGTAAGTTAACGTATTTATTTGTGTAATTGTGTAGTCAGGGTTTTGTACATTGTAGTTGGGTTTTTTTGGGGTTTAAATAGTAATTTGGTTGCTGTAACAAACTGTATATATAACAAACAGAGCCGTTTGTTTGTGTGTCTGATTTAGTTTTTGGATTGTTTTTTTTTTCGTGTGTGAATTTAATTATATAACATGACGTCATCAATTAAGGAGTACAAGGCTGTTTTAACCAATCTGACACGATGGTTTTCAGGTGCTTTAGGGATCGTTAAGCGGGAGGATCGGATGTTTGCATTAAAGCAAAGAGCGGGACAGTTACCGACAAGAGTCAGCGAGCTGGATAAGGCATACCAGGGTCTCTTATCGTTAACGGATGACGAAACTATCCTAAAGGCGGCAAATTCTGACTATGACTTTTGTATGTCAGTAGTGGACGAGGTTAACGAGGCTGTGTCGACATTAGAGTTTAGCCCGCAGCTGGCAAGTAGGAAGGAGGTTTCGAAACAAAAATGCAACGAACGGTTGCCAACTTTGGATATTCCTCATTTTAGCGGATCATTGGATAAGTGGACTAATTTTATCACACTTTTTGAGAACATTGTGCACCGACGGACTGACTTATCTGACTCACAAAAATTAAGTCACCTTTTGACGTCTATCAGGGATGAGCCCCTGTGTTTAGTGAAACATTTGGACATCACCGATGTCAACTACAGTATTGCCAGGGAGTTGGTAGTGAAGTGGTACCAAAATAACCGTCGCATTGCGGATACACATGTAGCTGCCATTTTAGGTATTCCACAACTGTCTTCGGTAAACCAGCTGCGGTCGGACCTGCTTAACCCTATTTTGGTAGCGACGAATGCGTTAAGAGGCCTAAAATTCCCTGTAACAGAGTGGTCATTTTTATGGTTGCATATTGTTTTAAATAAATTGCCCAATGACGTCAGGGCTCGTTTCGAACAGTTGTACGGAGGTGACTCGGCGTCACATATACCTACTTTCGACACTTTAGTGTCATTTTTGGAGGATCAAAGTAGGAAGCTGGAAAATTTACCCGCCGAGCAACAATCGGGACCGTCACGATTTTTGGCCCCGTCTGGACCCCGTCAACAACCCCAGTCTGGACCCCGTCAACAACCTCGTCTCGGGACATCGCGAGGTACCGGGTCGTTTCGGCCCCCCAGAATTTTAACAGTTGAACGGACTGAACGGTATGGGGTGTGTTATGAACCGGGACACACCATTCTGGATTGCCACCAGTTCAGAAAATCTGGGGTGGCCTGAAAACGATTTTTGAACCGTAGGCTAGGCCTATGTTATTATTGTTTGGGGGAGCACCTAGCCAAGGACTGTCGACAGCCGCGACCTTGTCTAAAGTGTGGTGGGGGTCACCACCCGGACTTATGTATGCCCATCCGAGAGGATGGTCCTCGGATGACTCATGGAGGTGTGTCTACGGCTCGCAGGGGCGGGGGTTCGTCGCCGCCGAATCGAACCCAATCGCCCCGTCCCCAGTGCGACATCGACCTTCTCCTCCCCGCTCACCGAGGGCGAGAGTAGTATAATATTGGGCACTCTAGACCACCTCCGTGTCATCAGGCTCACTCCGTTCGCCTGCACTCCGGTGGCTTAGCGTGCCCAATATTATGTTTTTGAGATCTTCTGTTTACCTTGAGTGACTGGAGTTGTTTTGTTCTTTTCTGCTATAAAACGAAAAGAGTGCTTTCATTAATGTCATTCAAGGCAAAATGCTCTGTTGATTTAGTTCACAATGAAGTTTGTTAAACAAAGTCAATCCCTGCAGCTCGACAAAATTTGTCCAGATACTATAAACACAACTCATCGCCATGGAAATCTCTTACCTGATACCGTTCGTTGTATAATTTGTGGACCGTCAAATAGTGGAAAAACTAATTTGGTTATCGGTCTTCTATTACATCAAAATGGTTTACGTTTTAAAAACGTATATGTCTATTCGAAAACACTTCATCAACCGAAATATGTCTTCTTAGAAAGAGTTTTGCATCTTGTTCCAGGCGTGTCTTACGCAAAATACAGTGATAATGAAGATGTGCTTAGTCCTCAGGACGCAAAACCGAATTCGGTAATAATATTTGATGACGTAGCATGCGAAAGTCAAACAAACATTCGAGATTATTTTGCTATGGGTCGTCATAAGAATATAGATTGTTTTTATTTAAATCAAACGTATAGCAAAATTCCTAAACAGCTTATTCGAGACAATGCAAATCTTTTAGTTTTATTTAAGCAGGATGATATCAACTTAAGACACATATATGATGAGCACGTCAACACAGATATGAAGTGGATTGAATTTCGTGAAATGTGTTCCAAAATATGGAGTGAAGCGTATAACTATCTAGTTATAAACAAAGATTGTTCAAAAAGTAACGGGTGTTATAGAAAAAAATTTGATACCTTTGTAATATTTGATTAGTGATATTATAAATGTCTATAAAATTGTATTTTATATTCATTATTTCATTGCTACTTACTATTGAAGGTTATATACGTAAACTATTGAGAGATATAATATATAAGTATACAGACAACATTAATATGGAAAAGAAATTAAAAACACAAATCGTAAAAGCAGCGGAAGCAGTTAAGCGGAAAGTAAAAAATATGCGTACAATGGAGACTGATAACCATGAAATTTTACAAACAGTTTTCAAACCTATCATCAATCCGCTTAATAAAATGATAGGGAGTGAAAAACTAAATTTAGCTAATGATACATTAGAAAATAGTTATAATAATATAATTGGTATCAATGCATCTCCGCAATCAACAATAATGGATAAAACTGTTGTAAATAGAAATTCTATGGTCTCAACACCTAAACGCTCATCTGATGAAGACGATAGTTCCGACATTAATAACATTTCCGATGAGGGCGATGAATCCTTTAAAACAATTGAATCAGTATCAACTCCTGAACAGAATACATCATCATGGTCCCTATCTTCAGAAGCCTTTTGCGATGTCCCCTTCGGTGTTCGAAGAGAGCGCGGAAAACTTATGATGGGATCAGTTCGCATAAATGTTACCGATAGAGAGATTTCAGTTGCTGGAAGAGTATATAGTTCTACACCAGGGTTGGTAGAGTTACTTTTCAAGAAAATGCCTGATTTAGATTTAGTGACAAGTGAAGATTTGCAAAATTATAAATCAATGCTTCTGAACACAAATGCTCATCGTAGGGACTTTGATCCCCATAAGCCATTAAAATCAAACAAAGGACGAAAATATCTAACTGTTATAAAACCATTGTTCAAATTACGAAAACAATCCGTCAGTACTGATGACAATATTGACGAAGATTTTGTTGGACAAGGGTTGCCATTGATGAAAAGATTAAAAAAGAATACTGATTATGTTTACTGGGACGATCCTAATGAATTAGTTGATAGACTAAAGTTATTGACAGCTTCTAGAAATGCTGGAAATTCGGGTTTGGATAACGAAATAATATCTATTATAGAAGAATTGCGAGAAAGTGGTATTATAAATTAGATAAATATGTATTGGTTTTTATTACTTTACGTTTACCTTTCAACATAAAAGCAACGTTCTATATTTCATAATGAATATTGATAAATTTGGTCACCATGTGCATAAAAGAATGCGTTTTTCAGAAATATTTGAATTTGCTGATAAAGCACTGTTAAAGTCAGATAGTGGGAGTTTTGACTTACAATCAGCAAGACTAGTAGGTGTGAAGTCACCTATAAAGTCTGATGATGCTGTCAACAAGGAATATGTAGATCACACATGTAAAAATTTTTGTAGCAAGAAAGATTTTGAAACTCTTACAGAAACTTTAAAAACCGATATAAAAATGTATTTAAAACAGTTTGAAGAAAGGTTTTGTACGAAAGACTACTTGGATAAAATAGTAATTAAGATTAAAAATGAGCAAACATCAAGTGGTAAATGAAATCCACAAACCAGCACGAAAAAATTTTCCTCGGCGTCACGTTATTTTAAGAAGGATTGATGATTTATGGCAAGCAGATCTCATAGATTTTAATAATCTTAAAAAATATAATAAGTGCTACAGTTTTATTTTGATTATTATTGATTGTTTTTCGAAGTATGCTTGGTCTGTACCATTAAAAACGAAAAGTAAGAAAGAGGTCAGTACAGCCTTTGAAAACATTTTACGTTTAAGTGGTCGTTGTCCAAATAATTTACAAACTGATATGGGTTCAGAATTTTACAATGAATCTTTCAAAAAAGTTATGAATGCTTTTAAAATAAATCATTATTCATCATATTCAGTTAAAAAAGCTTCTATTGTCGAAAGACTGATTAAAACTATTAAAAATCAGTTATTTAAATGTTTTACTTTCAATGGAAATAAAAGATGGATTGGAAATACTATAAAAGACGTTATGCTTTCATATAATAATACCAAACATCGCATCACCCAATATAAACCATGCGAAGTTGACAAAGAAAATGAAATGATGGTTTTAAATAATATCAACAAGTCTCAGAAACAGTCATTTACGTCGTATAAAAATAAATTTAAAGTAGGAGATATTGTTCGCATTAGTAAATATAAAACAATATTTCAAAAGGGATATACTCCTAACTGGACTACTGAACTTTTTGTTATTAGAAAAGTTAATAACACTAACCCACCAACTTACCTTATTGAAGATTGCAAAAAACAAATAATAATGGGATCATTTTATGAGCAAGAACTTCAAAAAACAAACTGTCCTAACGTGTATTTAGTAGAAAAAGTTATTAGAAAAAACAGAGATAAGTTGTTTGTTAAATGGTTGGGTCTTAATGATAACGAAAATTGCTGGATTAGAAGAAATGAACTTGTTAAATAATTTAACGTACTTATACTATCTACAGTTTTCGGTACTTATCACTTTCTTTTCAGAAATGAAAGGAGAAGGACTTGTAAATAATTTAATTAATAATCTTCCTTTTGAGTTACATTTACCAGGATATAACTATTGCGGTCCGGGAACACGACTAAGAGAACGGTTATTAAAGGGTGATAAGGGGGTAAACAAATTAGATGAAGCTTGTATGCATCACGATATTGCATACTCTAATTTCTCAGATCTGTCGAACCGGCACAAAGCAGATAATCAATTACTAAATATGGCAAGAAAACGTCTCAAATCAAAAGACTCTGGAAAAGGTGAAAAACTTGCATCATGGCTTGTTAGCAAAGTTATGAAAGCCAAAATTAAAACAGGTGCAGGAGTCAAGAAGTTCAAAAAAATTATATCCAAAATACGATCAAAAATTAAGAAATTTAAACATAAAGATAGTAATACTGCTATTAAATATGCATATTTAGCAGCCAAGAAATTATTTCCTAAAAAATGCCGTGTGCACTTACCACGTATTATACCACTTCCGAAATCAGGAGGCATTCTACCTTTGATCCCAATATTTGCGGGGCTGTCAGCCTTAGGTAGTTTAGCTGGAGGTGCGGCAGGTATAGCTAAATCAATAAATGATTATAAAATGGCTCAACAAAATTTTAAGGAGTCTGAACGACATAATAAAATTATGGAATCTGTAGCATTAGGTAAAGGATTGTATATTAAACCATATAAAAAAGGCAATGGCATATTTTTAAATTCATCAAAAAACTGAGAACCAGGCTGCCTGAGAGAGCACTTACAAATTATGACATCTTAGAACATGCCAAAAAAACAAAAATACCAGAGTTTAGAGGAGTATATATGAAAGACAGATTACCTGGAAAGGTGAAAAAAGTTGAATGTGGCATAGTTAATTTGGATAGTTACAAGAATCAAGGAACTCATTGGGTAGCCTATGCAAAGATTGATAAATATTGTCAGTATTTTGACAGTTTTGGAGATTTAAAACCACCGATTGAATTAGTAAAATATTTAGACACAAACAATATAACTTACAATTACACAAAGTTCCAAAAATTTAATTCATATAATTGCGGACATCTATGTTTAAAGTTTTTGCACAATTTCTGGAAACAATGTACGATAAAGGTAAAAACGGTAGTATAAATTCGGACTGATTAGTTCTGCTGTTACCAATCGCAATATGTCCTTCACGCTGTCTATAACAGGTAACACCTCTGTTCTGACGACGAACTATTTTCCTACATTACAACTTGATGGTGAATATGAGTGTGCCTTGCTACATTTATCTACATTTAATTCCTTACCGAATATTGATGGCAGAAATAATAAATTTCATTATGGGACTAATGAACTAATAGAAATCCCTGAAGGTGCATACGAACTTCAAGATATTTGTGACTATTTAAAATCGAAAATAAAAAAATGTGACTTAAAATTATATTGTAACAATAACACTTTAAAGACAACAATATTTTGTACTAAAGATATTCATTTTGAAAAACGGTCATCACTTGGTAACCTGTTAGGTTTTGGTGAAGTATTGTTAAAAGCTAATAAATTGCACGAGTCCCGCTTTCCAGTTAACATTTTATCAACAACTGTGATCAGAGTCGAATGTGACATAGTCAGTGGTTCATACATAAACGGAGTTTCCAGTCACATCATCCACGAGTTTTCTCCGAATGTTCCTCCAGGTTATAGAATAATAGAAATACCAAAAAACATTATTTATTTTCCTGTAAATAGGAATACCATTAACAATATAGACATAAGAATATTGGATATAAAGAATAACTTGATAAATTTAAGAGGTGAAGAAATTCAGTTGTATTTACATATCAAGAAGAAATGATTGATTACTATAAAAACGAACAACGTCCAGTTAAAACGCGTAGTAATAATGGTGGTGTTCGTAAAACAACACATACCAAGAAAAAAAAATTAAGCGTTGAAAACATAAACTTTTTAAAATTAGTTGGCCTATTAAAATGAGTATTTTAAACATTATCAATCCTCCTGTTCACGATAATTCTATCGAGGCTATCGAAACTCATTCGTATAAACCTTATGTCACAAGTTTTAACAAAAACGATGAAATTAGAATTCCGATTAATCAGCAAGATGTATACATATTGCCCTCCGCAAGTACCTTGTACTTAGAAGGAATAGTAAATGTAATAAAAAGAGATACAAAAGAAAAAGTATCTAGTGTTCAATTTACAAACAATCCCCTTCTATATTTATTTCAAGATATTCGATATGAATTAAATGGAGTCGAAATTGATAAAGTGAAAAATGCTGGCGTTACCACAACAATGAAAAGTTTATTATCAATGAATGAAACTGAATCAAAAATTTCAAAAGCTTGGGGTTGGGACATTGATGGTACAAAAAATATGCATGGTGGAAGATTTTCAGCATCTATACCGTTGAGCAATATTTTAGGTTTTGCTGAGGATTACAAGAAAGTTGTAATTAATTGTAAACATGAACTTGTCATGTTGCGCAGTAACACAAATCTAAACGCGGTCAAATTAAATACTGGAGAAGTTATAGACGATATTGAAATACATAAAATAATCTGGCGTGTTCCGCATATTAAGGTCTCCGACCGAGAACGAATAAATTTTCTTAAACTATTAGAAAAGGATCGCACCATTCAATTAACGTTTAGAAATTGGGACCTATATGAAAATACGTTAGCTAAAACCACCAAGCATACCTGGACCATCAAAACTTCATCTCAAATAGAAAAACCTAGATATGTTATTGTAGGCTTGCAAACTGGTAGAAAAAATGATGCTTTGAAAGATATGTCGCACTTTGATCATTGTAATTTACGTGATGTTAAAGTTTTCCTGAATTCAACATATTTTCCTTATGAATGTCTAAATGCAAACTTTTCTGAAGATAGATTTGTTTTAATATATGAACAATACGTTAAGTTTCAACAGTCTTATTATGGTCGTAGAGCTGAACCGTTGCTAAGCACGAAAGAATTTAAAGAAAAAGCGCCGCTATTTGTCATTGATTGTGCTCGTCAGCCTGAATCACTAAAGAGTGGGCCTGTAGTAAACATTCGATTAGAGTTAGAAAGTGATGTAGAAATTCCTGATCAGACATCTGCTTACTGTTTAATACTAAACGATTGTATAGTTGAATATAAACCTTTAAGTAACATCGTTCGTAAAATATCATGAATTCTTATTTTGTCGATGTTCAAGGATTTAAAAATTACAAAAATGATTTTATCATAAAAGAATTTGCAATTTCTGACAAATATAACAACACTCGGGTATTTTTGATTAAGCCTCCTTACCCGTACACGAAATTAACTGATGAAGAAAAGAAAACAGTATCATGGATTGAACGAAACAGAGGTATCTATTGGAGCGAAGGTTACATAGATTATTATAAATTCTTAAGACTAATGAAATCATTTTTGAAAAATAAGGAAGTCATAACGAAAGGAGACGAAAAGAAAAAATGGATTAATTTACTCTGTGAAAAGTGTCAGTCTTCAAATATTGAGGAGATAGGTTGTCCTAGCTTTGGTAATCTGTACGATAAATATAGTAGTGTAGGTTCTGTAACAAGTTGTAAAAATCATAAAAAAGAATGCGCTTTAAAAAATGTTTTATGTATTAAGAAATGGTACTTTGAAAATGTGTAAATTTTTTACTTGTTTACTAAATAAATAAATAGTTTAATATTTTTTTGTATTATTTTTGAACCTTAACCAATCCATCACTTATAATTTTATTATATTTATGAAACGGATACAAGAAAGGTAATGTGAAAGGATAATTTTAACTATGGGGTGGACATCTACAGAGTAAAATGCTAATAATGAAATGTGAGTGAGACTTTAAATAATACACTTTTTTTAAATATACTTTTTTATTTTCAATTTGTACATTTTATATTTCTAAATAGATTTCATATTTATCTACTAAGATATTGTCGCAGCGCAGGCTATTTTGACATCCGTATCTTGTCTTGACATGAAACAAAGCGTTATTATCTGTAACAAAACAAAAAATGATTAGTGTATTGCTTCTGTAAAAGGAAATAATACCATTTCAAAGACTTAAAAGTAAGGAGAAGTAAAAATTAGCTATTATATAAAAACATATCTACATACCTGAAAAGATTTACGTTGCACAGATTTTCGTTGCGCTCTCCTAGCTCAGACGTTATTTGGTATATTAATTGGGATGCCTTGTATAGAATATTATCCTTTTCATCATAAACTATATATTGAGTTTTAATACGTGATCGTAAATGCACATCATTTGCTTTATCAACTGCATCAAAAATTTCAACTTTTACTAAATACTTTGGTATTTTTGAGTCCATAACTGCCACCATACTAGCTTGCATTGATCGAACTTCAGACATGATTTCGTGTATACTGATATAGATGTGACCGCACTTAACGCGAAGAACGTAATGAGCTAAGAGCTAGGCATATGCCATGCACCATATACTAGACAACGCGCCCCGCTCCCCGCGCTCGCACGCTATGCAACAATGCAACGTAATACGCATGCGTCATTAAAAATCATGTCTGGACTGGTTAATTGTTGCTCTAGATAGACTAATAGCAGGTATAATGGTATCTTCCAAGTATAGTGGTAGAAAATAAATAATAAATACAAATTCTACATACATAAATTTATTTTCAATAATCATGCACTATACAATTATTAAACAATTTTTTAAAATATTTATAAGTTGAAAATTACAAAAGGTAAAAAATAATCAAACCCAATAGTCACTATTTCATTTTCAACCAAAGACTCGGTATTACAATTACACAATAGTCTATAGTAAATGTTTTCAACGGAAGAAAGTGTGTCTTGTTTAATAATTTTTTTAAAACGTGTAATGCATTCAGACACATATTCATCTAAACTTAAAAGATAATCGAAATATATACACATACAACGGTAAAATTTTTTTAAGATGCCTAGTACTTTTGTAACAATTTCGTAATCACACAGTTTTACACAGTATAAAAAGACATATAATTCATGCATATCACAAGTATTTAAATTTAGAATATTTTTAATATAACCAAAATCACTTGAGGTTAATGTTACTATTTCACAATCACTTTGCAATATCTTGACTTTTGGTTTGAAATCGATGTCGCCCCATAGTGCAATTATTAACTGTAGACCGTTATATTCGTATGTATGTTTTAAGACACATATGGTTGACAAGTAACTTATACCCCTAAAATAGACACGTGACCCCATGCTGTCGTAGACACTTTATCTCCTGACACCAATCGCTTATCGTCGTTGCTTGACAAGGCAATCTTTTTAACGCTACGCGTGAACACTTCGTGTTTTATAGATTTGAATAAAATTTTTTTTTTTTTTATGACACCGCCTTTAAACAATGTTTTTCTATAATTTGAAAAACTTAAATTTCGTACAACACATGTCTTTACACCTTTAGCTTTTTTAATAATACTGTTTGCAGTTTTAACGCAGTACAATTTAGAACGTAGGCCTACAAACTTTGTAATAATATCCCCTCCCATTTCGTCTTTAAAAAGACCTGGAACTTTTTTATTTATTAGTGGCAAGTCATAGTCATTTTGTAAACCATAATTGCTAGTATCGAAGTACTGTATAAAATGTTTTTTTAGGTCTTTATAAAAGTCAGGTGTTTTTATGTGATATATGAAACTGTCTGTATCAGTATAGCACATGCGTACGCGTTTACCATAAAATGGTTGAACAATAGAGTAATGAAAATCGTACATGTGAGCTTTAGATAGCTCGAGCACTGTAAACCCTATGTATAGAGGCTTATCTAAAATTATCTGTTCAGGCTTGGTTTGTATAGCAACCAAATTTTCAGTAAAGACTGAAACACTATGAAAACTCGGACTTGCTATTAATTTGTCTGCGCTATTTTTCTTTTTAGTTTTATTTTGGGTGTCAGACCATTGATTCACTAACTGTACCTTAACCCTTCGTTCGTTGTTTTCTAATGTTTTACCAAAGATACTATTGTTTAACAATTTAAAAAAGTCTTGTTCAAATTCCGATTTTGCGTTTTGTCTTAAACTTGTATTTAGATCGATGTATTGTTTTAGGTAAGAGCTCTGCCTAAACGTAATAACGCGATGCACTTTTTCAAGGATTAAACCGTGTTTTATACAAGTTTTTAAATTCACATAGTGAATTACGTAAAAATATTTGTCGAATAAATTCGGAATAAGTTTAGAAGTTTTCCCTCCGGGAGGAATACTTTTTTCTGGACAAAACGGTAACTCGTTATGTTTTCCATGCAATTCTTTAGGATAAATCAAATCGACTTCGAGTATAAACCCGTAATCAGCATCATTTGATACATTGTTAACATTAAAATTAACTATTTCAGATTGACTCAAAAAACGAAAGTTTGAAAAAGGCAAAGCTTGGCACATGCTGTATCCATAAAGATTATTACAATCTATGTAGACTATATATGAGTCAGTTAACAAAGGATCATAGTGTAAAACGTGTTTATTGTTAGCTTCTGCATATCTGTGCGAACACATACAAACACCGCCCCTTATACCGGCTTGAATCATTCTAATTATTTCTAAATCTCCAATGAGTTCAAGCTCGACACCTGTTTTAAAAAGCATGCTATCCCATGATAAGCTACTTGCTGTTAAGTAATATGCTGGATCGAGAAGATAGTGACGTTTGCATGTTTGCCTAAAATTTTCGAAAATATCCGTCAGCAAAAGCACATCAATTTGCAAATATAAATCAGTGTACTGACCGAGATTTAAAATATCAAATGCGCGCCAAACTGTTTGCGCGTGTTCGTAATCCTCATCCGAAATAGTTTCATTAGTAAGAGAACTGTAAAAACATTCTTTTTTAGGAAGTTTCTGTTCATTGTAACGATCCCATTTATCCATATATTCGTAAGGATAAACTCCTTTACGTGTAACTAAATCGAATTGAGTTGGATTTAAAAAACATCTACGAAGATGTATAAAATGTTCTTTTTTTAAAGTTTTAGCCAACTTTTCTAAACTGGTGCCTAAAAATTTATAAGAATCTACAAATCGTAGCTGAATGAATTCTTCATCGGAAACTGGAATGAATTTAGTAAATGAGATATAGTTCTCTTTAGTTTTAGGAATGATTTTTATCGCTCCTGGAGCTTCTCCTAGATTTTTGATAAACAGATGGCTGTCATAGCCTGCCAGATTGTGGAAAAATATCGGTACAAATTTGGGAATTTTGTATTGTAAATTACAATAGTTATGAGCTGCACCACGATAACGGCCTGATATATGACAATGATCTTTCACTTTGTCACCAAATAAAAAATTCCGGCAAATATGGCAAAGGGTAGCATTTTTAAAATCTTTTGCATCATTTTCATTAAAAATAATAGGAACATTTTGAGATAGAATTTGGTGTATTTTACGCGCGTCTCTATAAAGATAATCGATAAATGTTTCAATACAGTCAACGCCGCGGTAAGACACATATCGATTATGGTTCGGGTCCGCTGTACAAACAATTTGATAAGCAAACGCTGCTGGAATATGATGTTGTAACGTTTCTGTATTCGAAGTGCCTGATGGTTCTTTATAGCACGGTTTCAATAAAGTTTCCATGTCCGCGTAAATTACGACGGGGACATTTTGTTTACGGTCATAATTTTTGAATTTGATTACTGAACCCTTTTCCGGTAATAAAGTCACTATTCCACCACAAACGTGATTATCAACTTCGATTTGTGTTTTAAAAAATACTAAACACGTGTCGCAAAAATACAGTTTCCCGTGATGGTTTGTTATTTGTTTACGAACAAGCCGTGACAAATCCTTAATGAGACAGTAATGCGATTTACCATTATTTTCAAAAAACAACAAATGTATGATTTTTTTATTACTTATATTTTCAGACTTATACAATGGTCCCGTTATGGTCTTATTGTTTTGCAAACCAAAAATTATGAATTTAAGCTGTGGATTATTTTTTTCAAAAATGTGGATATCTGTAAACGTAACGGGAAAAGACATGCCATCTATGTTCAAAACATCACGAAAATGAGGATAAGATGTTACTCTTTCAGAATGATATTTTGCTGGGTAAAGGTTTGCCATAACACTCCATAAAAAACAAAACTCATCGTTATTCTGAATGTTAAGACAAGCCTTTTTATTCTTTATGACTCTCGGCAGTTGTATAAATGTGGACCCCTCCCCACCCCGCAACGGTTGGTAACGGTTTACATTTACCTCCAAATGTGAAGCACTTAGGAAGGCCCAACCGCTTTCACGTTGCTCAAACTCTTCAACTTTCTTTGTTAAAGTATTAACAACTTTTGAAAAAAACTTATTAAAATCGTAATTATAATAAATTGGTATGTTTTTTGTACTGAAGGACTTAATTTCTTGCTTGTTATTTTTAAACAAAACAAAAATTGAAAATAACTCCAAATTTACCTTTAGACAGGTATGTTTTTGTAAGTTTTCACTCAAAAGTAACATTATTTTACTACGAAGAGAGTTTAAAAACATAGATAAATTATTTGGAATAGGTTCAAAAGCCACTAGTCTATAGGAAATAATGCGTCGACGAAACGCCGAGCTAATAATTTCAACCCCATCGCTATGGCGTTGAGTTTTATCATTTTTTTTATGAGTATTGCTCCTTACGTGACCAGTCCATGACTTATTATTGACAGATACGCTACAAACAGAACAGAAAGGCATTTTTTAATGAATTAACGAAAACCAAAATATCAGAAAGTTGTTATGAAATACTTATATTAACCTCATGAATATTTAATGTATAATGCGTGAGTTCAAAAATAAAATAATGTAGATAAATCCATTGTTAATATATTTTTTAGGTAAATTTTAACTTATTATTAAAATGCGTAGGCTCACTATCCTTAAACAAGTTGAAGGCTATAGCGAGAAATTCCTGTATAGCCCCCCATTCATTGGAAGAGCTCTCACACTGTAGCTTTACCGCTGCGAGGGCTTTCTTGTACCGTTCCTCTGGTGGAGCGTCCTGAACGTCACCCGTGTTGTAAATCTTCAAATCAATGAAGAAGTCTCCTTGAAAGTTCCCGACGCGACGAGTCTGACCTGTTGAAACGCGCGATGTAAAAGAGGATGTTGTACTGTGAACACTCTTCTTGCTGCTCGATGCCTTTTCCTCAAAATTTAAAATTGTGAAGAGGTCTTTTCGGTTCTTCTTTTTTGAACTGGGAACAAAACAACAAATAAAGTTATCTTCTTATTGACATGAAGTAACTACTTAAGATTAGGTGGACCGTAAGCTTGTTTGCCACCTTGGTGGTGCAAAAAGAAATAAAATAAAATAGCATTATTTATGGTTGCGTAATAAGGGTCACATTCTATCAATCGGTAATGAATAGGTACTATCATAAAAACAATTTAATATAACAAATAATAAAAACATTTTAAAAAAATAATCTATTTTGATAACAATCTATTATACAAATTATATACGATCATCAAACATGTATTTGCCTGCACGCGTTATGATATGATGAATCATCACATACGTCACATCATCGCTCGTGCTACTACAAAGCAAACACCACAGAAAAGGTAAAGTATATGTATACCTATTTCAAATTTTACATTAAGTTTAGCAAAAGATTTTTAAA
The DNA here is from genome assembly GCA_946406115.1 of Apoda limacodes. Classification (NCBI taxonomy): domain Eukaryota; kingdom Metazoa; phylum Arthropoda; class Insecta; order Lepidoptera; family Limacodidae; genus Apoda; species Apoda limacodes. The sequence goes on from OX291554.1 coordinate 9,134,807, forward strand.
ATAGAAACACAACTATATAAGTACCTTGTCTTTTCGTTTAGCGTATCCGATGTAAGGCGCTTACGGGATGAGGCGATGTTTTTGGGTTTCACTGCTTTTGCACCGATTGAGGATGTGCAGAGTTTTCTAGAAGACACCGGAGGTGTAGGCGCCACCGCAAGGATTTCTTGGCTGGATTCGAACTCTGAGTCAGACCTGTGAAATAAATAGAAATAATAAAATCAACTATAAGAAAAAAACATTTAAAAACAAAAAAAATTTTTTGTTATAAGTAGGTACTTACTTACATTTTTCAATATCAGAATAACTGGATTTAACACCGGAAGCAACTGTATTTAATGCACAAATTTTCAAAAAAATATGTAATTACTTGTAGCCTGTGTGAGCTTATAAGCTATTGAATATAGATTCGTCAGCAAAAATAGAAAAACCGGTCAAGAGCGAGTCATAACAACACCTAATTTTTATTACTACGATATCTACCTTTTAAAACTCCTATTTTTTATCATTAGAGGTTTGAAATAATTTGACATGTACTAGGTAATAATTACAAATAATTCCTGCAGATGTAATTACACATAGACAAACATTAAAAATCATCTTAACACATAACTTTATACCTTCTCTATACTATTCAGTTGTTTAAAATTGAAATATGTCTAAAGTTAATAACGTCTATAACGAAGTTTTCAATTTTACTCAAACAGCTCATGACTAGATAAAATGTACCGTTTGATTTTTTTAAATTGAACCCAATCGAACCCTAAATCAATAATATTGCATACTTTGCAATTATCACGCTTAGGTATTCTTTGTCGCCTTGCGTCAAAGGATGTGTAGTAAATTGATATTAGGTCGCGGTAAAATGTTGAAAATGTCGCACTGTAGACATTTGACCAAATGGTTAAAAATCTAAGTTACATTTCTTATTAAAATTATCCTTTATTAACTCCTTCATAAATTATAAAATACTAATTGTCAAATAAAATTAATGCTTCGCGAATTGCACCCCTCTCAACACATATTTCGGCAAAATACCACACTTAAAAATCATAAACAAAAACTTAGATTTAAACTTATGTTTTCGAAAACTGGATTCGTTAGTTATTGTACTTATAACTTCAATAATTTAATTTTGAGACGTTGTATGATTTTTTTCATAAAAAGAGGGAAAAAAACACTAAGTAGTACTTTTCTTATATGACTCGCTATACAACAAAGATTACAAAAACTTTATATAAAAATAAGCAATACGGATATATTTACTATCGTATGTTTTTTAACTTGACTGTAACATTTCGCAATAGATGAACTTCTCATATTATGTTCGTGATACTATTTTATGCTTGCAAGGCTCTTTGTTTATGTATTTGTCGCTGAACTATACATGATACTTTAAAATATTACATTAATGAAATACCAAATTATAAAAAAGACAAATCGGTTACGAACCCACATAGAACTATATTAACTAAAATGTATTTATAATATATTTATGTACTTAAATTAATCCACCAATTTGCGGCCGGCCGGTGCGGTGGCCAATAGCCTAAGCCTCCTTTATCTAACGAAGGCTTTGCTTCTGTGGTAGGGACAAATAACCTAAATTCGCTATTATGAACAAATCATCTAAAATTTTGCATAATATAAAATTTGCTTAAAAATAATAAAACTTATTTTCTCAATGAATGTGAAAACAAATTGTTTTTTTTCAGTTAAATTAATCACTCATATTTGTAAGTATGTGAGAATATATTAATATAACCTAGATATTATACTACAAAACAATAAGATACTGGTGTTAAAACGTATACTAAACACGATTGAATTGCTCTAAATTCCGAAGTGTTCAAGATTCATTGGTCGGAGTATAAGCAAACCGTGAGAATTATTTCTATAATAATTATTATAACTCATTTCTCATAGAAACTTGTAGCGCTGTGAACACGTCTCAAAACTTTAATTAGTGAAAGTGCAATTACCAAAATCAAGAAAAGTGATCAAGCAGTACTTACTTATTTATATACTGTAAGTAAAGTGTGTTACTTATTTATTTATTGTAAAATTAAAAATAAATAATATATAATTTTTAGTTGTTCATTTTGTCAAGTAAATAGAGATTTTTTTAATGTAACATTTTATTGCTCATTGGAAATATTCTGATTATATTAGGATAAAATAAAAAATTTTCACAATGGTTTTTGCTCAGCTCAGCTCTCAGTATTATAACACTGTTGCAATTATCATGATTTTATTTATATTTAATTAATGCAACAGTTTATTTTTTTTATATTTTTTTAGATCTGCACTAGATCTTCCTTAGTACGGATTCAATGCCTTAATCTAATTTATTATTTCATCTTAAAAATAAAAATCCCTGTTATCTTACTGCTAGTTTCCTTTTTATTAGTCAAAACTGTAGGTACCTGTGTTCAAGGTATAAAATTTGTATAGAAAAACACCGTAAAACTATAATAATTATATTTTTTTAAATTGTTTACAGAGAAGACAGTGCTGCGACTTTAAGAACTGTCAGCTTTCAAGTATTTAAGACCCAAGTACCTACATGGGACATTCAGGTAACTCGCTGGTTTTCAATATTTTTAATAACTGTAAAAGAACCTTGTCTGTGCTAATATATTTTATTGTTCGCAGGTACTATGCTTCTTACCAGACCAGACTTCACTACACTATAAAGAAAAGTATTTACTTTTGTAACCTGTTCAAATTAAAAAAAACCTATCCTACCAAAACTCTATAGTTCACTCAAAGCAGTAATGAACTTTGATTGAGCTGTAGATATTTCCACATTGTTTTATTTCCAACATTGTTTTATTTTTTATACACCTGCAGGTAATTCTTCTATGGTAAAATGGTAAAAGGTAAATGGTAAAAGGTATTTGGTTTTTCAAAAGGTAAAGGTGATTTTTTTTTTTTTTAATTTTTTTCTTTTATTTATTATGAATTCGATCGTTCGATCTGTTCACTAATTTGGAACATTAAACAATCGCGGTTGGCGTGGGGTGATCTTACCACGGGCTCCCCGGGCGGAATCTTACCATGGGTCTGTCAACCAATTGCGATTGTGTTAGGAATTCCTTTCAGCGGGGTTGATCTTACCACGGGCTCCCCAGGAAGAACTTACCACGGGTCGTCCAACTGAAAGGTTTAGGATATACACGGTTCACAGAGTGATCTTACCACGGGCTCTCTGTAATCGTGTTTTAGGTGTCGCGTTCAATAAGGTGATCTTACCATGGGCTCCAAGTTGAACGTGTTAGGAATTCCTTTCGGTGGGGTTGATCTTACCACGGGCACCCCAGGAAGAACTTACCACGGGCCTTCCAACTGAAAGGTTTAGAATATACACGGTTTACAGAGTGATCTTACCACGGGCTCTCTGTAATCGTGTTTAGGTATCACGTTCAATAAGGTGATCTTACCATGGGCTCCAAGTTGAACGTGTTAGGAATTCCTTTCGGTGGGGTTGATCTTACCACGGGCACCCCAGGAAGAACTTACCACGGGTCTTCCAACTGAAAGGTTTAGGATATACACGGTTCACAGAGTGATCTTACCACGGGCTCTCTGTAATCGTGTTTTAGGTGTCGCGTTCAATAAGGTGATCTTACCATGGGCTCCAAGTTGAACGTGTTAGGAATTCCTTTCGGTGGGGTTGATCTTACCACGGGCACCCCAGGAAGAACTTACCACGGGTCTTCCAACTGAAAGGTTTAGGACATACACGGTTCACAGAGTGATCTTACCACGGGCTCTCTGTAATCGTGTTTTAGGTGTCGCGTTCAATAAGGTGATCTTACCATGGGCTCCAAGTTGAACGTGTTAGGAATTCCTTTCGGTGGGGTTGATCTTACCACGGGCACCCCAGGAAGAACTTACCACGGGTCTTCCAACTGAAAGGTTTAGGATATACACGGTTCACAGAGTGATCTTACCACGGGCTCTCTGTAATCGTGTTTTAGGTATCGCGTTCAATAAGGTGATCTTACCATGGGCTCCAAGTTGAACGTGTTAGGAATTCCTTTCGGTGGGGTTGATCTTACCACGGGCACCCCAGGAAGAACTTACCACGGGTCTTCCAACTGAAAGGTTTAGGACATACACGGTTCACAGAGTGATCTTACCACGGGCTCTCTGTAATCGTGTTTTAGGTGTCGCGTTCAATAAGGTGATCTTACCATGGGCTCCAAGTTGAACGTGTTAGGAATTCCTTTCGGTGGGGTTGATCTTACCACGGGCACCCCAGGAAGAACTTACCACGGGTCTTCCAACTGAAAGGTTTAGGATATACACGGTTCACAGAGTGATCTTACCACGGGCTCTCTGTAATCGTGTTTTAGGTATCGCGTTCAATAAGGTGATCTTACCATGGGCTCCAAGTCGAACGTGTTAGGAATTCCTTTCGGTGGGGTCGATCTTACCACGGGCACCCCAGGAAGAACTTACCACGGGTCTTCCAACTGAAAAGTTTAGGATATACACGGTTCACAGAGTGATCTTACCACGGGCTCTCTGTAATCGTGTTTTAGGTATCGCGTTTAATAAGGTGATCTTACCATGGGCTCCAAGTTGAACGTGTTAGGAATTCCTTTCGGTGGGGTTGATCTTACCACGGGCACCCCAGGAAGAACTTACCACGGGTCTTCCAACTGAAAGGTTTAGGATATACACGGTTCACAGAGTGATCTTACCACGGGCTCTCTGTAATCGTGTTTTAGGTGTCGCGTTCAATAAGGTGATCTTACCATGGGCTCCAAGTTGAACGCGTTAGGAATTCCTTTCGGTGGGGTTGATCTTACCACGGGCACCCCAGGAAGAACTTACCACGGGTCTTCCAACTGAAAGGTTTAGGATATACACGGTTCACAGAGTGATCTTACCACGGGCTCTCTGTAATCGTGTTAAGGACAACGTGTTTCAAAAGGCGAACGATGACTGATCTCAAAAACATAATATTGGGCACGCTAAGCCACCGGAGTGCAGGCGAACGGAGTGAGCCTGATGACACGGAGGTGGTCTAGAGTGCCCAATATTATACTACTGGCGAGCCCACGGAATGGTCGTCAGTCACCACCCTTTCGTGCCCCTTCCGCCCAGGTAGGTATTGCGGAACGGGCACATTACGCGGAGTCTGAGCCTCTGCCCCTCCCTATCGCAGAGCGTCCTCGCGTTAGTCGCGAGTTGAGGGCGGGAACCGGTGGCTATCGCGCGCCGCCGATGGATTCTTTTTAATAGTTACGTTGAGTAAAGATTTATTAAGTTGGACCGCGGCGCGTGACAAGGTTAATAGGATTGTCGCTACTCTGGGTGGACCGGCATCTCAGTCAGTCACATATAATCCTTTGACAGGTCGCGGCGTATAGACATTGTTTTGATTGTATTAATTTTATACATAGTGAATAAGTACGTCACACAGAGAAACACAATACAGAAATTCACATACACACTACATACAATCGTACTCAAAAAACGTTATTACAAAAAACATCTGACGCCAAAATTTGGGTAAGTCCATGCAATTTTATTAAGGCCTACGTTAGCCCAGTTTTTACGATCCAGTTTTTTGGTAGTTTAGAGCCTGGTTCGCACCAGATATAGGTATTTGGATCGTATTACAAATTATTTTAAATTGTCTGTTAGTTTGTTTTCGTCGGATTTACAGTAAATTACAATTTAAAATTCGTGACGTCGTATAGTTCACCGGTCTTATGTCATATAATTGCTCGTCGGACATTCGCAGTGTAGCTAATTAGGTTAGCCCACGGAATGGTCGTCAGTCACCACCCTTTCGTGCCCCTTCCGCCCAGGTAAGTATTGCGGAACGGGCACATTACGCGGAGTCTGAGCCTCTGCCCCTCCCTATCGCAGAGCGTCCTCGCGTTAGTCGCGAGTTGAGGGCGGGAACGGGTGGCTATCGCTCGATGGTGCGCGCGTCTTGGCAGCCACTTATGCCCGCGTGGGACCCGTATGCCTATACGGGTTCAAGCGTGGGGCATTTTGAGCCATAGGAGCCCCGGGGCCAAGTACGGCGCTCGGGTCGGGCCAACGCCCGTTGACTCGTGGCAGCCGCTTCACCAGTCTCTCCACCACCCGTCACAACAGTTTTTCTTACCGCGCAGGTTCTAGGTTTCTAGTTCTAGTTCTAGACCTGGTGTGGTTGTGCGCGCCATTTTGGACTCAGGCACTCAGGGGTGTCTAATGTCGCTATGGCTGGTGAAGCGTCTCCGCTTACAGGTAAGTTCGCGGAGTCATGGGATTTCTGGAGTAGGGGGTCTACGGGTGAACAACGTCGTGGGTACAGTCTCGTTTTTCTTTTCCTCCTTGCTCCATCCTAGCATGCAGTATCATCTAGGAGCTGTTGTCCTGAGAGATATTTTAGGTCATCACCCTCAGGTGCCCCTGCCGACGGACGTGCTGGATCTCTCGTCTGGTCTGCAGCTGGCCGATGAAAGGTGGAGCTTCTTCTTTACGCTGATGTCCTTGGATTGCTCGGACTGGACAAGGCCATGTGTTACTTCAGCCAGGTGGGTTAGTCGCTGTTCCGACTGATCTCGGATCTGTTATAATGGGCCCAGCACATTCTCTCGCCACTCAGGCGTCTACGGCTTCGTCGGTGCAATTGGGACTCTTGCTTGCTGACTCCCTTTAGCGCTTTTGGGAAATTGTAGAACCCCCCCGGCGTCACGGACTCGACCAGTCGACGACGAGTGGGAGTCGTATTTTCTCGCCAATACGGGTCGTCTAAATTCTGGCCGGTTTTTCACTCGACAGCTTTCTTATCCCCTCGTCCGCGCCTGGGTGGCTCCTGGAAAATAGCCGAAAAAAGGTTATTATCCATGGAGCGCCGGATGCGTCGTGATAAAGAATTCCGCACAAAATACTTGGATTTTATGTGTGAATACAAATCTCTCAGTCACATGTCGGTTTCGCAGTTCGAGTTGGAAGGCAACGAACATTATTTTGTTCCACATCACGCCGTCTTTAAAAATGGCAAGAAACGGGTGGTGTTTGATGGGTCGGCGCCTACATCTTCGGGTGTATCCTTGAACGACTGCCTGATGTCGGGACCTAAGCTTCAGGTAGACATCCGGACATCTTGACTGGTTTAAGTCGCCACCAAGTTGTGTTTGTGGCTGACATCAAGATGATGTTCCGTCAGGTCATGATACACCCTGAAGATAGGCGGTTTCAGCTCATTTTGTGGAGAGAGGATCCGGCCTCTCCATTGGTGGTTTATGAGCTTAACACCAATACCTACGGGCTAAAGTCGAGCCCGTTTATAGCAATTCGCTCGTTGCTACATTTGGCTGATCGTGAGCGTCTGAATTTCCGGCGCGCAGCTGCTGTCTTTCCTTCTGACGCTTACGTAGACGATATTTGTACGGGTGCTTCGTCTGTGGAGGAGGCGTTAGTCCTGAGGGATGAGCTAATCGGCTTGTTACGTGCAGGTGGTTATGAATTGAGGAAATGGATTTCCAAATCACCTGCCGTCTTAGAAGACTTGCCGTCAGAACATCAGCAGGAGCCCCACCTCTTCCAGAATCCTGAGAATCCTGGCTCCATCGCGGTCCTCGGAGTTCAATATAGGCCAGTTCAGACAGTTCGGACACAATGAAGAGGTGGACTAATAGGCTGGTTCTGTCCACAGTAGCGCGTGTCTTTGATCCTAATGGTTGGGTGGCTCCTGTAGTCTTTTGGGCCAAATGTTTCCTACAGGATCTCTGGATTTCTGGGCTCGACTGGGATACCCCGTTGACAGGAGACTTGATGTCTTATTGGCTACGTTTTTATGAGACTCTTTCGGACCTTCAACATGTCTCCGTGCCTCGGTCGATCTTACCCCCATGTCATTATCGGGCCAGTCTTCATGGCTTCTTTGACGCGTCGGAATCCGGTTATGCGGCTGTGGTCTATATCCGCACCGTTAACAGCAATGGTCATGTCCGCGTCAGTCTGGTGGTTGCAAAGAGTAAGGTTGCACCTTTGCGGACCAAGTTGACGATCCCCAAGCTGGAGTTATAAGGAGCTGCATTGCTAACTCGACTCCCGAACTATGTCTTCTCCACCTTGGGTCAATAGGTCCAATTTTACTCCGTCAAAGCATGGACAGACAGCCAAATCGTTTTGTCTTTGCTTAAGGCGTCCTTTCATGCCCTAGAGACCTTCGTGGCCAATCGCGTATCCCAAATCCAGTCTTCTGCGGTGTCTCTGGATTGGCGTCACGTGCCGGGGTCCTTGAAACCCTCAGATTGCGCTTCACGGGGCCTGATTGCCTCGCAAGTTATTAATCATCCGCTCTGGCCTCTGCTGAAGACACTTAGCCTCACACAATTGTGGAGTTTGTTGACCCTCTGCGGGGGTTAAAGGTCTTTGCTGTTGAGCAGACTGTGGACACTTCACCGAACTTCTTGCTTAATCGGTTCAGTTCTCTCAACAAGCTTGTTGGTGTCACCGGTTGGATCAAGAGGTTTCTCCACAACTTACGGAACAGGTCACAGCCAAGGACGTCTTCAGTCTTGTCTCCTGAAGAGCGTCCGAATGCTCTCCTCACCTGTGTTCGACTGGTACAGGCTCAGTCGTTTGGGAAGGAAATTCGTCATCTCCGTTCAGAGAACGGGAAATTGCGGGGAAGTCTTTCTCGTCTTAATTTGTTTCTGGACGAGTCGGAGTTTTTGCGTGTAAGTGGTAGGCTTCCTAACTCAAAATTGCCCTATGGGGCTCGGCATCCTCTCTTGTTGCCCAAGAGCGGTCATTTTGTTGAGTTGCTGATCAGGGACCGCCATGTTAGGAACTATCATGTCGGACTCAACGCATTGCTGGCTTGTCTGCAGCGAGAGTTTTGGATTTTGTCCGCCAGACGAGCAGCTCGGAGCGTCATTTTTAAATGTATCCCTTTTTATAGGTTAAAGGGAACCTTGACTCAGCCACAAATGGGTGACTTGCCGTCCGATCGTGTCCGGCGATTTCGCGGGTCCGTTTTTGGTGATGACGTCAAGTGTTCGCAATGCCAGACAGGTTAAGGCCTATTTATGCGTCTTCGTCTGTTTGTTTTCCAAGGCTGTGCATCTTGAGCTCGTTTCAGCCTTGTCTACGGAGGCCTTTGTCGCATGTCTGTCGCGGTTTGTCAGTCAGCGTGGTCTCCCTCCTTTAATTCGCTCGGACTGTGGCACGAATTTCAAGGGTGCAGATCGCTATCTGAAGGAAGTCCTTCAGTTTTTGTTGGACAATCCCACGTATATTGGTTCGGGGTTGTCCAAACGGGGCGTGACTTGGATTTTTGTTCCTCCCGGCTTTCCTTCGTGGGGCGGTATTTTCGAAGCAGCTGTCAAGGTCGCCAAAACCCACCTCCGCCGTGTGATTGGAGAAACGATCCTTACGTTTGAGGAATAACAAACGGTATTTTGCAACGTCGAAGCGGTATTGAACTCACGACCGCTTTGTCCGATCTCGTCGGATCCTAATGACCTGGAAGCGCTAACACCAGGCCATTTCTTGATCGGTAGTCCTTTAACCTCCTTGCCTGAATACCCCTTCATCGATGTGTCAGTAAATAGGTTATCGCGCTTTCAGTTGCTTCAACAAATTACGCAATTGTTCCACCGTCAGTGGTCTTCGGAATATTTAAATTTGTTACAGCAATGGGTTCAGTGGACGGATAAAACCAACCCCCCTACCTACCTACCATATCTATCCAAGTTAAATTATTAATACTCGTAGGGATCTCAAAAATGCCCATGTCCCAAAACTGACTTATGTGACCTTTTCTCACCATTAAAATTTCCTATCCAAAGAAATAATTCAAAGCAATGTATGATGTAGTTAAATCTAGGCGTAGTACCTATCGATAACTCTTCGTCGTTTTGTTTTAGGAAAACTACAAGCGACAAGGAAATTTAAAAAAAAAAAGTAGAATCCAGAAAAACTTGTTTTAGTTCTTCTTACGGAATAAGCCAGTCCAACTCGCACTCGACCGGGGTCTATTTTACCTATTATACCTACCTAATATTTATTTTAATCAAACAAAATTTTACTGAATTTACTTAAATAAAGATTTTTAATACTTCTTTTCATCACAGGATCGATATTCACCGGACCAAGTTTATTATGCAAATTTTAACAAAATAAACGTGAGACACGAGGCACCAGCAGTGACGTAAATGTCAAGTTAAAATTTTCATGCAAATTTTTTTATACATCAGACTTTTCTATGTAACCAGATTTGTTTTAAAGTGTAACTATATGTGTTTAGATGATAGTGAAAACTAATTTGACATTAATTAGTTTGTTTTTAAACCCCGCAAAAACAAAGGGGTGACATCAATTGGAGATTCGATACACAACGTAACTAATATAACACTTGATATAAGTACTGGTGCAACTAGGACAGTCTGCAGGACACCTAACTCCTATATATAGACAGCTTACACCTGATATATATTATTGAGCACATTGTTTTAGTCGTGATCATCATATATGTTTAGCAAAACCAAAGAAATTTAGGATAAAATCCAAGACTCTGAAAATGGTCAACAGAACTCCCTTAATTTGCAATTTTAATGATACAGTTGATATGATAGTTTTGTTTAGGGGTGTTTTTTTTAAATAATTTGTTTGTGTTATCAACATGATCATCTCAGCCCGACTCTGATACTGTCTACTGACAAATGTAGGCCTTTCCCATATATTTCCACAACTAAGCCACCTGTAGACAGCGCTTTCCTAGAGCTCTAACCAGATTGTCTGTCCACCGGGAATACCTTCTACGCTACGTCTTCCAATCCGTGGTCGCCACTCGAGAGACTTTCTTCCGCATCGGTTATCGATTCGACAAGTAAATTTGTCTGCCTATTGGCCACACCAATTTGCTAACTACAAGAAATGAAATTAGTTTCAAAGTACAAGACCAATGACACACTGAAAGTCATGTATTAAAAATAACTGTATATTTTTAATTTTTTTACCTAAATTGTAAACATTTGTTGCCAAAGTTGATAAACATACTATTTCTCATAACTGTTGGCCTCTTATTCCCAACAACACTTATTGAAATATCTTTTTAATTCTAAAGAAAATTTTAAGTATTTTAATTAATGATTTTGAGACAGTGACACCGTTCATGCTAGGAAAAGAATCGTACATTGTGTATAAAGAGTGGTAAAGGGAAAATTACTAACGAGGGCCGAAGGCTTTAATGACTCGAGTTTGTAATTTACGTACCGCCCGTGTTACAAACAATGTTTTTATTACATTTGCGATTAATAAATAAGATAAATCAAAACACAATTGAGATGGCGGGAATAGAAGTATAGAGCAAACAACGCATCCGCCATATCTAGAGAATTTGTTATGTAGTTCGCACGTAGTTTGTGTTTCGCGTGTTTATCAATGATAGTGTAGGAGACCGGGTACAAAAGTAAAATTTTACACATTTTGTTTGGTTTCGGTTAGTCTAATATCCATACAGCTAAATTTACATTAGCACCTATGCTTTACACAATCAGATTTTGTAAATATGGTATTAATTGTTTTTTAAGAGCTACAGAATTTTAAAAATGCTATGTCAATTGTTACTTTCGTCCTTAGGGTCAGGTCGAAAGTAACACGCCACGGGTCAAAAGTAACATTGTAACATATATTGCGCATTTGGTACATAAGCAATAAAACTAATTTTGAGATAAAGATAACAAATTTTTTGTTTTTATCAATGATTAAAATAATATTTTTTCTCACACGTAATAAAAAAAACCAATATTTTTTTGTAAGACTTTTCTCACATCCACTCTTCGCTTTATCATCATCTCAGCTTGTAGACGTCCACTGTTAAACGTACTCTACTACGTCGCTCGACTAGTGACCTTCTAGTGTATCTCACACACCGATGGGCACTAGCCATTGAGAGTCAGGGGAAAGCATTGGCATGTAACCTGGACATAGCGAAAGCGTTCGATTGGGATCCTTGGTGTCGACATTTCCAGCGATGTTCAGTTCCGAGATCATTTACAAGATAAGGTGAGCTGGCGTCCAAAAACTTGGTGTACACAACAGAGCGAAGCAGTACTTCACGTCGGAGCAAAGGTTGTTACTTTACAAGTCGCAAGTTCGGCCCCATATGGAGTACTGCTGCCATCTCTGGGCGGGTGCACCCGGGTACTAGCTTGGCCCTTTTGACTCCGTTCAACGACGGGCTGTGAGAATTGTCGACGATTCCAAACTCACTTGCGGTATCGAGCCCTTAAGTCTGAGGACAGACTTTGCCTCCCTGTGCGTGTTCTACCGCTTGTACAATGGGTTGTGTTCTGAGAAATTGTTCGAAATGATGCCCACGGCTACTTTCTACCATCGCATTGCTCGTCGTCGGCACGGAATTTATTCTCACACTTTAGAACCTAAATGGTCGCATACAGTGCGGTTTTAGAGAAACTTCCTCCCGCGAACGCTTAAGTTGTGGAATGAGCTCCCTGCCAAGGTTTTCTGCAAGGACTACAGTATGGAGTTCTTCAAGAAAGAAGTTATTCGATTTCTGAAATGTCGGCAACGCGCAAGTGATACCCCTGGTGGTGCAAGCGTCCATAAATTACGGTGACCGCTTACCATCAGGCGGACCGTAAGCTTGTTTGCCACCTTAGTGGAATAAAAAAAAAAAAAAAAATGTAAAAAATCGTACCTTCAGGGCGTAAAAACACATTTCGTCTTTTAATACAACACACAAACCCGAGATACTCGTGGAAACCGATCAGGCATGAGAAGTGTAACATACTAACCACTAAATGGCCGCGGGCAGTGGTAAGAACATTAGACAAATCTACAGAGCGTTTGTTACTTTCGACTCGCCGTTACTTTTGTACCCGGTCTCCTATATTAAAAGGTTCTTTACATACTTGATAGAATAGGCGCATCATTACCGCCTGAAAGTTCTATATGCGAGCGCTTTGCTTAGCGAACATAAAATTACGAGACACTGTTTACGAGTAAAAATCTTTGTTTTGTGAAAAAAGAAGATGAGAAAAGATGAAAAAATTAAATTGAATTTTTAATCCTTATATTTCACTGAGGTCAACATGTTACAATATCCGAATTTCAGGTCTGTAACTCAGTATCTTGACGAGCTAGAGACCTGTGACGTACCTTTCCTCGGACAGACAAAAAGGCCGGAAGACAGACAGAAATAGGGCTTCGTTTTACCTTTTGTTACCTAAAATATCTATAGACAATGAGCAAGTATTCGGATCTGTATATATCTTCATCAGTACCTAATATAATCCGTCATCATCTTGAGGTCGTTATAAATTCAAGTTATAATGTTTATTTATGTTGAGTTTAACGATTCCGGTGTACGTTTCTTCTGTACCGATAACGTTAGCTAAAAGCTTAAAATTCTTCTTTCATGTCACGAGTCTTGCCGCATATCTATTGGCGTTTAGCGCAGTTATCCACGCCTCCAGCAATTTAACAGCCGCCAAGACGTGCGGTTAAGGGAATTTTTTTCTTCATTACCATTGTCCCATTATTAAATTTCGTTTTACACTCGCTTTCGAATTCCTTTTCATTCTAACGTTTACCTACAGTCAATTTATGATATCTGCGTCTGCATAAGTACGTAGTATAAACCTAAGCATTGCTACTACAAAACTGTATTCAAACTGAAAAATAGACAATTAATGAATTGTTGAACTAATTTACAATTACAATTATATTTTGTAACATTTACATACATAATGGTAGTAATACTATTTAAGACAAAAAAGCATTAAAAACAACGCCAGGAAGAAGAACGTTAGATAATAGAAGCACCTACTGAATAATTGGACATCATTCATATAGGATCTAAAAATGAAAATGTTGGACTAACGGAAAAAAAATGTCACTTCACTCATATTTAGGTCATCAGCACTAACATTTACTATGACTACAAATGTCAGAGACATATCCTTCAGCTGTTTTTTTAAAAAAGAAATCGAATTACATGCTCACAGAGGTATCATAGTAATATTTACACTCACTGACACATTTTATAGTGACCGGCACTTCGAGATTTAGGCCCGTTTAGTATGAAACATGAATAGTCTCCTTTTATTTATTAATGCATGAATATAAAATTCATAGTAAGGCTTTTAAAACAGTTTCCTTAAATAAAAAATAAAGGGTAAGGTAGGCCCTTAATAACCTGTCCACCTTGTATAAAGTTTTGTATCCAAATAAATAAATAAATATTTTTGGACATTACACACAGCGCCGTCTGGCCCCAAAGAAACTAAGCTTATGTTATGGATACCAGACAACGGATACAAATAAATTTTTATAACTTTTTTTAAAGTTTTACAGATATTTTCACATAAGTGACACGACAAAAATATCCCTATAAGTAAAAAAACACGCGAGGTACGTAACAGAGCTCTAGCAAAATGCAGGCCGCAGAATCGTATACGTATACATATTTATTACGTACGCGAAAGCACATAAATGAGGATGACATAAAACAATACTTTATTGATATGAATGTTTAAAGTTGAATTGTTAAACCAAACTCGCGAAGTGAATTTTAACTCATTTGAAATAACCATATTGACATTTAAATAAAATAAATTTTTACAAAAAGATTTCTGGCCTGAAGGTCTGGTTTTTAGCAGCGTTCCATCAGGAATGATACCCTTTTATTTAAAAAATAGTTATGATTTACAGTTGTAAGAGATTTATTTCTTACAACTGTAAATCAGTTAAGAGGTCTGTACAGCACGTGCGTGACCTGTGCCGCCGTAGTAGCTCTTGAGGAGCATTTGCTACTGCATGATTTAGGTTTCATTAGTGAGATCGACAAAGAGTTTAGTTGCTCTGCTAAATCGTCTGTGGATACTTCGGCTGGGATACTGCGTGATAAGCCTTACGGCGGGACGGCGCTTATCTGGCTAACGAGTATGTTTATAAGAGCTCATATCCTGCAGTGTTATAGTGGTCGTATAGTGGCCGTGCGCTTAACTCAAGGCGATATTAGCTTACTACTGTTTAACGTGTATATGCCTACCGATTGTGAGAATAATTTTCCCGATTTTTCCCAATGTCTTCCCCTTATAAGTACTGTTATTGAAAACTCTGAAACGGAAAGTATCTCAATCTAAGGTGACTTCATTGCGCATCCGGGTACCCTTTTTGGAAAAGAACTAGCAGATTATTGTGGTGAGCTATTATTACGCTGTTTGGACTTAGAGCGACTCGATTCGAGCTCATATACTTTTGTGAGTGAGGCACGGCACCTGTCGTTGGCTCGACCATTGTCTAGCGACTGCGGTCACGGCCAGCCTAGTGATGGATGTGCATGTGTCGTACGAATCATGCTGGTTTGAGCACTTTCCTCCAGTCATTAGTTGTAATTTTAGTGATATTAGATCAAAATTACGGTGTGATAAAAATAATTATTTAAAAAGTAATGTAAAATACATACACGGTGACCGCTTACCATCAGGCCGACTGTGTGCTTGTTTGCCACCTTAGTGGTATAAAAAAAAGTGAACTAAATGAAATATCTAATAAGTATATTACTAACCTCTCAATTTTAAAATGTTTAAACACCAAAATAAATGCCGTTATACATGTATTGACGACCTATGTAGTGATATTGTTAGTTTGTTGCAGTCCGCTACAGAGCTAAGCTTTCAAATAAAAAATAATAGCAAGTAGTAGTGGGCTAAAATATTCACGTCAGGAATGTACATGTTAAGGCTAGGGGGATTTTCTTGCAGTGGGTTAATTACGGTATATAGGCTGGGCTCGGGTTACCACTACGACACTGTTACTGCTACTTTGCGCCGGGAGTTTAAGGCTGCGTTGAAGTACGTACAGGATAACCAAGAAAAAACAGGTTTTCAGCTACAGAAGATACAAGTTAAAGCACGACTTACTATGGAGGACGTTAGAAGACACGACTGTCCCTAAGGAGGTTGTTGGTATTCTTGAGTACTGTTATCGTAATCAGACGTATTCTTGAGTACTGGTATCGTAATCAGACCAATTAAAACAAGGTTGTCAGCTACTATAAAAGAATTATACAACTGTGTAAGCCTGTTTCTTGGAACTGAGTAAAGCTTTTGACACGTTGAACCACGACTTACTGTGGAGAAAGTAAGGAGACACGTCTGTCCCTAAGGAGTTTGTTGGTATTCTTGTATCGTAGTACTGGTATCGTAATCAGACCAATTGCGTCCGATGGGGTTCCGAGGTGTCGGATACCTACCAGCTAACGTGTGGTTCGAGACAGGGTGGGTTAACCTCTCCCAACCTATTTAATATTTATGCAGTATCCCGCTAGGGCTCGGGTTAGATGGCAGGTATTTCAATAACCTTAGCTATGCTGATGACTGCACACCCCTCAATCAAAGGCCTACGTAAACTTATTGCAACGTGTAAACATACACAAAAGAACAAGATTTAGTCTACAATACCAAAAAGACTGAAATGGTAATTTTTAGGTCGGGAAAGGGTTCAGAAAACGTGCCTGCTGTCAATTTAAATGGGAAGTCCATTAAGGTTGTTGACAATTGGCCACATTATCACATCTAGCTAAATGGATGATGCAGATGTGGAACGACAGCGTAGAGCTCTGTGTTAAGTGGGCAATATGATTGCACGGAAATTTTTCCGGTCAGCTCCTGACGTGAAAATAGCACTGTTCAAGTCCTTTTGCTTGCCGTGTAAAACGTGTCAACTCTGGACTGAATATTCTAAAAAGGCATGATGGCATTCGAGTAACCTACAAAAACATGTTCAGACAGCTCATGGGCCTGAAGCGCTATTGCAATGTCTCGAATATGTTCGCTGAGGCGAGCGTCGTTTATGTCTAGAGTTGAATCTTGTAACAATGCAATTATTAAGAGTTTGACACACTGGTGCTGACTGCAACCTACAGACGGTGGGTAGAGATAGCTACTTAATTTTAGATTGATTTAATTATTTTGAATTAAGTATTACTGCCTTTTCTGTTGTACCTATAATTCGTATGGATCATTGTGTCCGAAATAAAGACTTATCATTTGTTTTTCAAAAGTTGCGGGAATCACCTTGCAATATTATAAGGTAAGTTATCAAAATAGGTAATATTAAATGAAATAAAAAACAAATTAATAGATTTGTAGTTATATTGTCTAATATGTAGTTCTTATAATCTTATCATAAACTATTAAAATAGTGAGAAGTAACCCAGTATGACTACTTACGTAGTAGATGTAGACTTACGTATTACATTAAGCTCTTAATAACAATGTGGTAAGATATGAAGGCAGTTAACTGTGATATAATAGTGATTTGGCTAGTATATAGTAGACACACGCCTAATTGATTTAACTAAACTATTCAGACCACTGAGCTAATAGGATATAACGAAGGCTCTTACATGATTAATGACTATTATACACTGGGTTAATGAATGAAAAGAGTGACCTTTCTATACTTCTCTGTTCAATCAAAGAGGAAATTTAAGAACTTATATCTGACTAGCTTTTGCCCGTATATAATAATAATAATAATAAATAAATTCGGTTATCGGTGTAGGCTTTCCGAAAAACCGACTTACAACTTCCATCCGGGACCTGGGTTTACATGCGTACAGCAGTTTAAGCGTGAAGAGGCTATAGACAGACAGACAGAATTACTTTCACATTTGTAAGATTTATATACATTTTTTCGATGTAAATCGAATAATATTATTAAGAATATTAATCACGAATGGTAACTGCAATATAAATATTAAAATGTTATTGCTTATACGGGATAATTTAAGATAGCCAAACAATTGGAGTAAGGATTGTCTTCAAGCGTTAGCCCTCGGTTCGAAATCAGTATCGGATGAACCCTATGTTGTCACTTGGAATTAGCATCAATTACAAACTTAATGTTTATATCTAGCATTGGTTACATAAGTTTATTAAGGACTACAGTATGGGGTTCTTGCAGAAAGAGAATATTTGATTTTTAAAGGGTAGGCAACGCGCGTGTGATGCCCCAGGTGTTGTAAGCATCCATAGGCTGCGGTGACCGCTTACCATCAGGCGGGCCGAAAGCTTATTTGCCACCTTAGTGGTATAAAAATAAAAAAACCGATTATTTTTTAGATCAATTCACATTACACAGGTTAGTAACTTTCTAACTCGATTGTATCGGATCTGATCTCTGATGACTGAAATAAGCATTGGAAAAGTGAAATTCGGTAATTTCAGCAACCTTATTTGTAAAAAGTTCACATATCTATTAAAATCCTCTTTACCAATTCTTATTTTATCCAATCGGGATCCAAAGTAAATGACCAGTTTTCACCAAGGTGTATCTATACACCTACGTTAATACTAGGTAGAACAATAAATAATAATGTGACAAGAATTACTATCTATCATCTAATTGTTTTGGCAACGTGAACGATAAATGTATTTATGTTATAGTTAATTGTGTTACTTACACTAAGTTGATTGTTGTGTAGGGTGGTTGGTTGCGTCAATCATTGGATGGAACTAATTCATTATTATTTTATGTCAAATCAGAAGATGATAGTGAATTTATTAAGATTGAATTAATGCTTTACTCGGTCACGGGATATTAAGTCTGCACTACCTGAAACCAAAAACAAATTTGCTAACTTGTATCACTATAAACTGTTTTTGGACTACGTGGCGTGAAAAAAACACGTCATTAGAAAACCCGAAAAGCAAAGTAGTGAAGAATTGAATTCTTATATTATAGTCATCTAAGCACAGTGTGGGTTTTAATAGCACTAGACCTAAAGAAATTGCTCACGCTTAAAACATAATAAAACTTAAATTTGGAACTGGCAGTAAACAATAACTCTGTTGTGTAAAGATATATATTTAATCAGGGATCGAAAAACCTGTTAATGTAAGACTTTAATTTTCTCGTCTTGGTGATACTTTAATGTCCGAAATACTTTCTATCCTTCCAACCTCCTTTTTAAAAATGTCACCAATTTTTGATGTTTCTATAGGTAAGTACATCTCGTAACAGCTTTTAGCATTGAATTAATACCTACTCTATAAGGTAGTCGTTTCCTTTGTTTTTGATAACTTCATTTTCGAAATGAGGTTTGGGGCATTCTGAAAGTCGCCAATTATTAAATAATTCAGAAACTAAGATATTTTTTTTAAAACAAAGCATAATATCACTAAAGTTAGCTATTTTAATTTTTAATATTATTAACAAATATAAAACCTACCTATATAACGAAAAGTACTAGGAATGATTTCAATGAGAATATTTTGTGCCGAAATTTGTTTCTGGACAGTCACCACTTGTTTTTATATTATCATATTAGGTAATTCAAAAAGTTAATGTTCGAATGGAGAATTACTTTGTTTTACGCTTGAACTTAGACACCAATCTCTTTTCGTGCTAAAGAGCTCATATATTCTATTTTGGGTAATAGAAGTTAAGAATGTTATACTATCCAAGACCAATTA
This sequence comes from Apoda limacodes, assembly GCA_946406115.1. NCBI lineage: Eukaryota > Metazoa > Arthropoda > Insecta > Lepidoptera > Limacodidae > Apoda > Apoda limacodes. The sequence goes on from OX291554.1 coordinate 9,154,279, forward strand.
CTATGCAAAATTTGTAATTTTTGAGCACTTAGAACTCACACCCTAAGTGCTTAGTTATTACTTATTAACTGTCAAATTTAAGCCATCAAAAAAACATGTTTTATTTAATAATATATTTTGTTGCATTTTGTGTATTTTCAGGTCTGACCTACTTATTTTAACGCAACAAGGTTGATCATTACAAATCCTGGCATCGTGTTCACCTCAAGCAAGGTTTCCACACAACGCAAATATTATCTTATAATTTTTATTTTCTTACAGAGGCAATTCTCTATTTACAGTACCTACCTAAATTAAACTAAAGAATAGAACATTTTTTACCATAAATATTGGCATACACCCATTAGCGTGGAGGAATACACATCTTTTTCAACAAAGGTTATAATAAAATTTGAATTTATAATCAGTAGAAAATAATAATTAGGTTGCATTCCGAAAGCCACTTGGCAGGAAGTGATTATCAACCTTGGCCGTGCCATAAGGCTATGAGAACGTTAACCGAGAAGTCAACTATACCGGGTGATTATTACTCGACAGAGAATAAGTGATTTGTAACAAATAGAATGGCAAGTTTGATAAAAAAATTAGAAATGACTTTTATTTCAATTAAAAAAAAAACATGATGTATTTGTGTATTAAAAACTAGGATCGAAAATCTTTTATTGAAATAAACAATCAAAAAGTATAATTACAAATTCTATCCATTAATAAATTGATTTTTTATCTGATGTTCTCTTTGTAAAGATAAAGCTTACATTTTAACGTGGTAGCGCAAGCTGTGTAAGCTTCCTGAAGTAAGGCCTCGGGCCAGCTTTTATACACAGAGAATATAAGCTAACGCCACTTTCATAACACGTCAAACTGAATAAAGCTCACTATATTTAGCACTTATTTTAGTTTTATACTTGAATGTTACGACTTTTAATTTAGGAATGATGTTACAACAAAAATATGATAGGTAAACTTTAAAATTAAAGTATTTTGAATTTATTAACAAGGACTTATTAATATTGCATAAAAATCGGTCTGGTGCGAGTTGGACTTGCCCACTTTATAGGATTTTTAAAAGTTATTTTAATTACCCAAAAACTGTTAATTTTGTGAGGTTGTACCTCAAGCCAAAGATTTAACGTATTACTTTAGGCTTTCTATAGACTATCCTATAAAGAATAACTAAAGAACTATTTTCTGTATTTTTTCAAATATTAGGCTTATTACTTTTGGATATAAGCAAATTTGTCAATTTTCATTTATTTTCTTGAAAACAATTTATTTTAAAATTATAAACATAATTTTGAGACTTTCACAATAATTCCTTTCATTTGATATGTCACACACCAGTCATATGGTACAGTTTGCAAAACTTTTTATTAATTTTCTAATTTACCTACCATAAATGATGCTAATATTCAAAATTTATTAATCTATATTACACGTTCGTATTTGCGTCACAAAATCCCATATTTGTAGCAAATTTTAACTTCATCTATCCGGTAGCTGTGAAAGATGGACAAACAGACAAACAAGTCATTCTTTAAGAGTCTTCATTCGAACGTACGAAACACCAAAATAAACAATTTCAGGATCTTATTTTGTGACTGTGAAAAATTTGAAAATAAAATATCACTGAGTTGAGTAACTCAATAAACTGCCAGTTACCTTAATAAATTTTGTGAAACTGCGGATGAATGGCAGTAGTTAAGTAAAAAGAAAATGGCCGATTGTCACTATCGCTCTCATAAATTGACAATTAGTTCCAATGAGTGACTCTTATAGGCTTTTTGCAGAGAAAGCGAAAATATGATTATACTGGATTTTCTAACAAAATTATGAAATTAAAAGAAGATTAGATTAAGACAATATTTTTGTATTTACTGAAAACTTGCTGTTGTCCGCGGCAACTTCTCAATTTTATTATAGAAAAAAAACGATTCTTACTTGACGTTTTCAAGTAGCCTATGTCCTTCCTCAGGACTCAAACTATCTCCATGCTAAATTTGCCCACGGTACCACCCGCCTTTAATTCGGTTATAACGGCAACTCCCCAATTATAAACAAAAATCCGACTCACACTTGCCGTTTTTAAATAGAGTATGTGCTTTCTTGAAACTCAAACTTTTTATTTATATTGTATTAAAATTACAGTAAGTGTAGTTAGTTAACTGTTATTATTAATAATTAAGAATCTTTTTATTTCCCATTGTCAAATGAGTCGCAAACGAAAGGTTCTCACTGAAAATCAGTGTTGTGACCATTTATTTGGTCACAGCGTAATGCTGAGTGAGAAATCTATTTGGCGCACAACTCAAATTAGATAAATAGTGTTAACATTTCGTTTTTTTGTTCCTGTTATTTATAGGTTGTGTTGTCCAAATAAAATGTTTTTCTTTCTTCTTTCTTCTTTCAAACAATCTCTATTCTAAATCTTATCATAATCGGTAAAGCGGTTTAAGCGTGAAGAGTTAACAATCAGACAGACAGAGTTACTTTCGCGTTTGTAATATTTGTATGGATATAGGTGTTTTATATATTTAGATTAGATCTATTACTGATGACTGACTGATCTATGAATGCACAGCTCCAACCAATAGACGGATCGAGCTGAAATTTGGTACACATATAGCTATTATAATTTAGGCGTGTGCTAACAAAGGGTTTTTAAAAATTTTTGTATGGAGCACCAAGTCCGCGAGGTTAATACAATAATTAAACCAGTTGTAAATTTCTTTTTAATAGTTAATTTTTTTTTTTCTATAATTGAGGAGTTTCCAACGCCGATAACCAAAATTAGGACGGACGAAGCCGCTGGCAAAAAATAGTTAACTTATAAATCATAATTTTTTTTTTTTATTTGCTGTGTGCCTAAGATTAGGAGCGTTTTGTAATGTGCCCCACAGCTGCCGGTGTGGTAATTTAGTGGATAGCCTAGGTCATCATGGGCTGTCTTGCAGAAAAAGTGCTGGCAGATTTCCGCGTCACTCTCCTGAACGATATTATTCGTAAGGCACTTGCCAGTGTCAATGTGCCGTTCATTTTAGAACCAATTGGACTGGCGCGTGACGATGGTAAGAGGCCCTATGGCCTAACTCTTATACCTTAGAAGATGGGACGCCCTTTGGTGTAGGATGCAACTTGTATTGACACCTAGGCCACGTCTCATCTTCCGACTACCTCAAGGAAGGCTGGTTCAGGAGCTGACGCTGCGGAACATCTTCAGCGTAGAAAATATGCAGCCCTTGGTAACAGCTACATTTTTAAAGATTTGGAGTGGAGACCATGGGCTCTTGATGACCGAGCGCCCATCGTTTTTATAAGGAAGTAACCAAGCGATTGATCTCCACTTCAAAAAATCAGAAGGCTGGTTTATATTTTGGAGAACAAATAGGCGTTGCCACGCAACGTGGCAACGCTGCCAGTCTTCTGGCCTCTTTATCACCTGGCAGCAATATCCAGGGCCATTGTTAATAGTTTATACTCTAGTACTTCCGGCTAAAACAATTTATTATATTGTTAATAAATAATTTGCAACTAAAAAGTTTTAATTTAATTATATTGTAATTATAAATATTATTACATAATACACTATAAAAATAAAAACTCAAGTATAATGTCCTGAATCATAGTGTAATGGGTTAGCGAAATATCTATTCACATTTTTCTCATTTTAAAGTTTAAATTAGTTTTCAGCCGAAGCAAGCTAAAACTGCAAAAACCACAGCAATCTTGTTAAACAAGCTCTTCTTAAGCACCATTGCATTTAAAACGAAAAAGTAATTTGCTATTTGCAATCTAGCTTTCATTTTCCTCGCTATAGTGAGATAAAAAATTGTGTGTTTCGCACAGCTGCAAAAGGATTTGCATCTAAGAATCCCTCGCTTTGCTCAGGGTTCTATTTGAAAACCACTTGTTTTGCTTGTGAATTCAATCTTAGGATCTTTCGCTTGCTCAGTATTTAATATAGGCACTCGCGCCAATTAAAAACTTTTTAGCCTAGCATAACAAAATATAACTATTTCGCCACAGTTGAATAATGAGTAGGAATCCCATAGTGATAACAAAAATCAGTGCGCGTGAATCCACGAGCAAAAGCTAGTATACTATAAACTTGTTTAAGGAATAACATTTTCTTATCAGACGTGAACGCTGGTTGCAATACTCTCGGGGCTCTTAACTCGAAATTGGTACAAGGGAAGTTTGAGCTACTTATTTACATTATCGCCTCTCGGCGCTTGTTTTCTGGTGTAAACGACCTTTTGTAAAGCATATATCATGTTATTTTACCTTATATGCATGATTTACTACAATTTTATTCGTAGAATAGTTGAACTCTTTGTTAACATAGTTGTCCTATTTGTCTAAGGTTATATTTTTATTACTGTACAATGTCCCCCCTTCCCAACGACTTACTGCTATAGTTCGTCAGGAAGTGGCAATATTATTCTGTATCGGTTCGTTTATATTACCACTTATTACTTTAAAGCTGGTAATGAATGACGTATGGGACATAAATATTAAGCCACCTTAGGGTCAGTTCACACTGAGACGCGATATGAAGCAGCTTGAAGATGCTCTGTGCGGCACGGGCGGCGTAGACGACGACGCATCCCAACGTAGCGCGACGCATTTTTAAGCTTCATGTCGCATTGCGTTCCGGTCTGAGCAGACCCTTATTTCAGATACACTGCATCAGAAGCAGTATTGCAGCGACAGGCTCACCCCCTGTCACACAGGACCAAAGTAGTTGGTAAAACGAGGCTGTCCCGAATATTAGGGTATGAGTCTAGCCACTGGTTACCCCCTTCTGGGTAGATATACGGACATAGATCATCTTTGTGTATTTTTCTTTGAACCCGAACAGGAAATTACCCTAATTTTCCTACTACTATTGTTTTAATTTTATTGAATTACGTTAATATTTTTACTATAAATAAGTACTCGTACCTGTTTCTACAATCATGTAAAACGCTTAAAACTCCAAAGCATTGGCAAGGTAATAATCTGCCTGCTGAATCAAAGGGCTGTGGGTTCGATCCCCCCACAGGACAAGCATTCATGTGACGAACATTTGTGTTCGTTTTAAGGCTGGGTGTTTCCTATCTATAATTTTTATTTAATTTTTATTTGTTTACAAAGAGAATGATATATATATGTTTTTTACCGTTGTCTGGTATCCATAATAAGCTTTGCTTAGTTTGAGATTATTTGGCGCTATTTATAGTGTCAATATAAATATCTAATCATTAAAAATTAATACCAGAGTCGCAACGAGTTGACAAGTTGTATAAAATTTGCAATGGTGGTCTACTGTACCCTTTTAGACCGTTGCCGCAGAGAATGTAATGTAATTTGAATAACCGTAACTGGGTTATTCTTAAATAACCCGTGCTGACCTAAATTTTACTTAACGAAGCCAGCATTTGTAATTTGTGCTGATTTAAAACAATAATATTATGCACATACTTTTTAGGGCTCGTCTATACGAGCACGGAAGGAATACTTATAGTTTTGCCATATCTGTCCATCTGTCGATGAGAATTTATTTATTTGATATTTCTGGACAGACGTGTGTACAATGGCGAGCTTAATGCCATAAAGCATTTTCTACCCGCCAACCATACTCAAAGCTGATTAATTGTTGTTATTTGTAGTTCAGTAACTATAAGGGCTTCAGTTCTGAATTTTAGTTACATATCATCATCATATCAGATTCTTTTAGTCTAATGTTGTACATAAGACTCCTCTTTTTTTTTTGTTTCTTTAGCTTTTTCTATGCCAAATTTGAGCTTAAGTGGATGCTAAAGTATGTAGCTATATCTCGTTCTAGTGAAATTCAGTTACAGTTATTCCCGCAGGAACTTTTACATTATCCTGAAATAAAAAGTATTATATTTTCAATAGATACTCTTTAAATATATGTGTGCTGAATTTCAGCTCAGATAAATGCTCCGTTGTGACGTAAAATAAACAAACGAACTTTCACATTTAGAACTTGAGTAGGAAGTATGGGATTTTGATTTTGGAAAAAGGGCGGCAGCCGAAATCTCTCTTCAGACTTACGGATTTAATTGTGAATTTCCCAAACTCTCAAGCAGTATTGAGTCTTCTACAACTCGTCAGTCGCCTTTTTGTTTTAGAGCCCATCTCTGACCTGAGTCAAACGGCTGACACTCCGTATTTGGGTAAGCAAGTGGTTTGTCATGGCAGTGCAGCAAGTAACGTATACAATACATACCGTAGGCATTCTATATTTTAATCCCTGCATACAAACTCCTCAGTTCAATTCCCTTGTTGCTGCACAATCTCAGCCTGTAGATATTCTAGTTTATATTAAAAAATCAGTGTCATAAGACACCCGGCCGAACGAAAGTCTTTGTACTATATGCACTAATTAGACATATGCTTGACGTTTTTTAGGTTACAAAAATCTGTTTTTATTTGGTTAAAAAAGCTTTAATATTCCCATTCAATATAACCCTTCTTGAACTAATTCGACTCACACTTGACGTTTTTCAAATACTAAAGTCTCCTTTAACACCCAACTTTCTTTGTGAAGTCGGTGTTAACAGCTTTAAAATTAAAATAGAAACTATTAGTGTGCTAATCCGATTCACACTTGCATTTTTTTAAGTTGCTGTATTCTTCTCTAATAAGCAATCCCTATACCAAATTGTGTCAAAACTTGCTCTGCGGTTCTGCCAAATTTAATGGCGGCCAGCTTTAAAAAGTTTTATTTTATTATTCAGAACGAAAGCTTTATCGACTTGAAAGTATGACAGTTTGATAAACTACTTTTAATCAGATAGTCTCTCATTTTCTGCAACATTCTTTAATGGACACAAAGTTATTATGAAAATTTAATTAATATGTGTGACACTAAAAAAATCAGTACTTCAGTGTATCTACCCTTGATCATTATGTGCACCGCAATAGGTGAAAGATAAAATAAATAACTTTGACCATATTTTCTTTACCATAATGAAGGAGTTGCCGTATGAATCCCACACCACCGACAACCATAAGCGTGGCCGGAGCCGCTGGCAAAAGCTAGTTTGTAAATATACATAAAAATACAAAATTGAAATATGAAAACCCCAGAATACAAAAAACATATTTCGTTCTCGGATGTATTACATGATACAAATATTATAAAGAGGAATATACAAAGGTTGTTGGGTTTACGGATGTTTTTGTTTATCCTTTAAACGCTTAACCCTGACTTACACTGAGTCATTATCCCAACATTACAGGGTAAGGTTGAAAACTGCCGAGGGCGACGAAGCTCTGACGTTGATGAATCGAATGGGGTCAGGGTATGACTGAAAAAATTGTACGATCATTTAGCATACAAGTAAAAAATGTATAATAACAGGTTGGGTTATGTTCCTGAATAAGCGTCTGTGTAAAATTAATTTCAGTTACAGACGCTGCAAATGAGCCTTATTTTATCGTATTTTTTTTAATAATGTAAAATTTTATTAATAAGCGAAAGTAATTTTTTGTTTTTCTTCTTTTGTACTCTTAATTCTGTAATGCTCAGCATATACTTTCATATTAGTAAGCATTATATCAGGTAAACCGTGGGTGATCCTAAAATCTTGTAAACACAACTATTTTTTGTTATGACATTTGATTCAGTGTTGCTAGCTCTTATCTTATTTTACCTTATAACTTCCCAAACATTTTATACCTCTGCTTTTGTATAATCAAATTATACAAGTAGTTAGTGGTAAGAACCTTAGTTCCTTAAAGTAGTTTTTTTTTGTTGTTAAGTTCATAGACTGCCGAAATATCAATTGAACCACACTTATTATGTAACGTACGTTATCATGTACCTATATACCAACTTATTTTGTTTCTATTTTTGAATTAGTGGCTAGTTGATTACAATTAAATATTAATAAAACTTAAATAATTGTGCATCGATTGCAATTTTTACTGTTCTTTTTCTGTCAGCTTTGCATGCTAACTTCTCTTGTTTAGTTTTTGTTTTCTAAAGAAAAAAATAATTTTATGTTACAGTTTACAGTAAGTATTAAAGTTTATCCTTAGATGCGTGCATCATATGTAATTTAAATATTATATACGTAAGTAATATTTCAATCAGTTTTGAATGCTTATTTCTCATGTGTAGTTTTGATTCAAGTATCTGTCTTTTTAGAGGAAATTTGTAATGTTATTTCTGTATGGTCTGTGTGCTTGTTTCTCAATTTTAATTTGTTTTATTTTTAATTTTTTTTGTTTTTCTTTTTAGTTGTAACTAAATGTAGTAAATGCTTATAAACCAGACTATTTTTAAACTAGTTTCTTTTGTAATTTATGCCGGTGAGTGTGAAGAGGGTGATAACTGCATAGTAATTTGCATTATTTTATTTTACTTTATAATTTTTTTTTTTTATTTTTTTTTTATTTACTATTAATTATATTTATATATTTATTGAGTTTAATACTGTATATCTTGTTCCGGTAATTTTAATTTTGTATCATGCTGTTCATCATCAACTTTGTAAGAATATTTCAGTGCTGATAATGACGCACATTTGCGCAATCAGTTACAACAAAAGTTCCTAATGTTCCGCGACAATTTAAATCTTGTGCACTTCAATGCTCAGAGTGTGGCGTTTTTTTTTATCATAAATATGTAGATGGAATTTTAATATCTGCGACTTTTTTAAGACCTTCCTTTCCCTCTACTTCATATTCTCTACCGGGGTATCGATTACTCCGAAATGATAGGACTGGAAAAGACGGTGGTGGTGTCGCCATTTATCTTCGGGCAATATACCAGCTGGTTGCTCACTTAATGAATATTCTCATAAAGCCGAACATCTTTTTATTGAGATTACATTTCATCATTTTAAAATACTTCTTGGCGTTTATTATAATCCATCTTTGCATATTGATAACTTATCTTACTTTGAATCTCTCCTCGAAAATGTTTCTCCTCTGTACGACAATGTGATTACAATACCTGTCTTATAAAGAATGACACACGTTCTGCCAAACTTCGCTCTATTGTCTCTTCTGTTAATATGAATATTCTACCACTTTCAGCCACACATCAATCTCCAAACTGTTCCCCTTATCTCCTAGATTTAATTCTTGTTTCGGATTGTTATAAAGAAGCTTCATATGGCCAAATTTGTTCTTCCTTTTCCTATCACGATTTAATTTCTGTATCTTACAAATTGCGGCCTCCTAAACTTCAACCAAAATATCTCCTACTTCGCAGTTACAAAAACATTGATAAAGAGAAAAAATTGACTAGATATCTATAACGAACTGCAGTGATATAGATCAAAAAGTTTATAACTTTAATCTAATCATAAGCAAATTGTATGATAAGCATACTCCGTTAAAATATGTATAAAGTCAAGCCGTGGTTAACTCAGCAAATTAAGAATATGATGGCAAAACGTGATTCTGCAAAACGTCGCTACAAAAAGGATCCTTCCGACGAAAATCTTATTTCATACAAGAAACTTCGCAATCGCTGCAGTCGAATATGCAGAAATTCAAGAAAGTGCTATATTTATAAGTCACTTGAGACCACCAATCCAAGCGATACGTGGAAATTTCTTAAGGCTCTAGGGGTAGCAAGTAACACTGTATTAATCAATAACTTTGACTTTGATATTAATGTTCTCAATAAGCATTTCTCAGCCTCTCCTGTTTCTTTAGATGGTAAGATTAAGAGTAGTACACTAGATCAACTTTCAACACAGCCCGCACCTAAGTGTAGTCCGTTTATTTTCAAAGAGGTCACCGAGCATGACGTAAAAAAAAGTTTCCTTTCTATATCTTCTAAGGCTGTAGGTTGTGACAATTTATGCCTACAAATGCTTACTTCTATTTTAGAATTTATTACACCCATTTTAATTTTTTCATTAAAAGCTTGCAAATTTCCTTCCTCTTGGAAAAAGGCATTTGTTGTACCACTGCTAAAAATATCAAATCCTGTTTCTTGCACTAATTTCAGACCGATATCAATTTAACCTATTCTATCGAAGATCTTTGAGAATATCGTCAGTAAACAATTGTCTAATTACTTACACCTTAATCAACTTATTAGTCCACTACAATCTGGTTTTCGTCCCGGCCATAGCACAGTTACGGCCTTAATTAAAGTGACTGATGATATACGCTTGGCTATGGATGATAAATTACTTACTCTCTTAGTCCTTTTATATTTTAATAGTGCTTCTAACTTAGTGGATGTTGACATTTTATTAGGTATTTAACAATCTTTAAAGTTATCTCCGCCGGTGGTCTCTTGGTTTGATTCCTATTTGAGAGGACGATCACAGTGTGTTCGAGCAAATGAAACATTATCTGAGTGGTGCGACTTGACTGCCGGTATCCCTCAAGGTGGCGTTCTCTCTCCTCTTTTGTTTTCTGTATTTATTAATGCAATTACTCCTATTATAAACTCAAATTACCATTTGTATGTAGATGATTTGCAGTATCGTCATTTTGCAGTAAAAGATATCAACGCTGCTGTAGACAGTATAAATAGCGACCTGAAGATAATTTCTGAGTGGGCTAAATCTTTTGGACTAGTGGTTAATCCAGTAAAATTGTAGGCAATTATTACTGGTAGTAGATACATTTGTAATCTAGTCTCTCACTATATTATATCACAAATAGTTTATGATAATGAACCTATTATTTAAACAGATGTAGTGAAAAATCTAGGGGCGACCTTTGATAGAAAGTTATCCTGGTCTAACCATATCAACGACATAAGTCGAAAGGTACATTTTAGTTTTCATTCCCTCAAACGCTTACATAATTTTCTTCCATTTGACACCAAAATTTCTCTTGCCCAATCCTTATTGCTCCCTATTTCAGACTACGCTGACACTTGTTACCAAAATGCCAATGAAGAATATTTAGACAAATTAGAACGTCTACAAAACTTGTGTATTCCATTTATGGCCTTCGTAAATTTGATCACGTTTCCTGTTTTAGGTCTAAGCTACAATGGCTTCCTATCCGACTTCGGCGTAATATGCACATACTTTGCTGTGTTTATAATATCCTTAACACTTTCTCCTCCCCTCTGTATCTAAGAGATCACTTTAATTTTCTATTTCCTAGAGACAGACCTCTAAGATCGCATACTACCTCACTTATTAATATACCAGCACATAATACTCAGTTTTATGGTGACAGTTTTGTTGTTTGTGGAGCAAAACTTTGGAACTCGCTTCCCGGTTTGATGCCTCCCCGTGACAACACATCACTTAATATTTTCAAAAATAGATTAAAAGAGCATTATTTATCTCTATGAATCGGATATATATACACACCAGCACAATTAGCGGAACAGAAAAAAAAGGTGAGACTATGAGATAATAACGCATATATTTGACGAAAATGTAATAAGACACAAAATAACAAATTGATTAACATCTTTTAACAACGACTTTGAAAAGTCTTCGTTATTTTTTTATTGAAAAATAAAGAAATTTGAAATAAGTGAAATTTTTAGATGATTATGAACCATCACAAAAAATAAAGCAAAATTAATAACGAGTGTTTCCCCCTCTTGCTCTGATTACGGTTTCCATTCGTCTGGGCATGCTACAGATTATGTTATCAATGATTTCTTGAGGCAACCGCTCCCACTCCTCAAGTAATGCGTTTCCAAGTTCATTCAGATTGTTGGGGGGTGGCATTCTGGATTTAACCCTTCTTTTTAGCAAGTCCCAGACATGCTCTATCGGATTCATATCGGGGGAATTTGCTGGCCACTGCATCACCGGTATACCTACGTGGCTCAGATATGCCTGTACCGATTGTGCACTATGAGCACCAGCATTATCTTGCATTAGAATAAAGTCGTCACCAATAAATGGGGCAAATGGTACAACATGTTCTTCTAAAATGTCTCTGATGTATCGATCTGCTGTCATGGTCCCTCCTGTGACTATCACTAACTCCGTGCGAGCTCCCAAATATATCCCTCCCCAAACCATAATCGAGCCGCCACCATAAGCCACTGTGTGTTCAAAATTAGACTGTATGTGGCGTTCTCCTTTGCGTCTCCATATTCGCTGTCTCCCATCGATGTGTTTTAAAAGAACTCTGCACTCATCAGTAAAGAGAACCTGCTGCTATTCGTTCAAATCCTTTTTTTGTGTTCCGCTAATTGTGCCGGTGTGTATATATAATGTATTTTGTTGTGTGTTGTGTTTATATTTATGTTATATTATTGTATAATATATGTATGTTAATACGTAATAGTAATATTATTTATATATTTAGTCTTTTTTTTATATATTTTTACAATATTAATTGTTTTTAATTTAAATTATTTTTTGAATAATGTTGTACTTAAAATGTTTGCCTCCTACTTTACTATGTGTACTATCTCTTACACACTTAGGTTTGCTGTAAGAAACCTCTTTTAAGGGATGAGCTCGCCTTTGTACTTATAAGTTTTCCTTTGTTAATGTGTTAATATGTGTTGTATTGTACAATAAAGAATTAAAGAATTAAATAAAGACTTGTCCACTTTGGAAGTTTATAACTCCCTAAGCGTAATAAAGCTGAGCAAGTGTGTACTTGAGAGAAAAAAATAGTTAAAAAAACATATTTTTAAAAAACTGCACTGAACAAAAATATACCTTAGATAAAGGTATGGAGAGCTTCACATAAAATAATATACCTTAGTTCAATGTATGGAGAGCAACCCATAAAAAAACCTTATTTTAATGTATATCAAATTACCCATTACAAACATACCCTAGTTCAATGTATGGAGAACAACCCATAAAAAAATACCTTATTGCAATGTATGGAGAGCTACTTGTAAAAAATATACCTTAGTTCAATTTATGGATAGCAACCCATAAAAAACCCTTTTTGCAATGTATGGAGAACTACCCGTAAAAATATACCTTATTGCAATATATGGAGAGCAACCCATAAAAAATATATCTTATTGCAATGTATGTATGGAGAGCTACCCGTAAAAAATTTACCTTATTGCAATGTATGGAGAGCAACCCGTAAAGCATAAGTACCTTAATTCAAAATATTATGGAGAGCTACTCATAACAAAATCTTATCTCAATCTCACAAAACTTTCAGTATGTTTTGTTAGAATTACCAAATTGAGATGTTTGTTTACCGTTTAGAAGGATGATTTTGAATCATGATTAGATGCATTTTCACAAAAAAAAAATTTAAAAACCGAACCTTTTGTTTGTTGTGTTCTATTAGATTTTTCTTCTTTTTGTTAAATAAGAGTGTACAAAGGTTTATGACTGAGCCATCGATTTGCATACAAATAAGAATGGACCTTTGTTAGTGGTTTCCAAACACTGCTATTATAATACTGATATAAAAGATTCGAAGCTGCGGAGCTATACGTAGAGCGGGGAAGGTAAAGAAAAGGTCTTTTTAGGTAAAATATCCTTTTCCTCTCTATTTAGCGGTATACCTTTTAACTTTTAATTTAGATTCTTTTGATCAGGCAAATTTATATCTTATTTATTATATGTACTTATTAGTTTATTGAATACTTTTTAAATATTTTAGAACTCTTACGATATTTTTACGAAAAAATTGCAAAAGAGCTTGGCTAACTCGAAAAGTAAATATCTATTTTTCAAATAACTGGAAATAATTTAATCAATAATACTGCAAGATTTTACTATTCAGACTAGCTTTAAACGACTTTAAAGTTAAATATTATGGAGATAGAGCTTTTTTATGATACCTTATCATATGGAGCTGGTCAGAAATAAAATCTTTTTGGGGATAGCGAGAGCGACATAAAGTTATAAATTTAGTAATTAATTTAGTAAATTATTTAGTAATTAATATCTTAGGTCTATGCCTAGTTAACTAATTCGAAAGATTATAATTATTATAATAGGTTAGAATTATAATAATATTATTACTGCACGGGAGTAGACTACACATACTTGGCAACACTGTGAAATAGATATCTATATATACAGGAAGTTGGAAACTAAAAAAACCATAATAAAAACAAAGAACTTTGCAACTAATGGCGGGAATTTTAATCTTTGCAGCAGTTTATTTAACGAACATGATAAATTTTTTTTTATCAACACTAATATTTATAGTAGTCTGTAATATTCAACGATACGGGGTGAGTTGTTACAGTATATTTCCAAGAAAATTAAAGTTACAAATACAGCTTTCTGGATTCTTTCCCAAAATATACAACTCGAAGCCGAGGATTTACAGCGTTGATTGAAATGTTTATAAGAGGCATTTTGTTAGCTTTTTATTGTCATTTTGTTGTTCTCTTTGTGTAGGAAATTCAAGATTTACTTTTGAAATACACGCGCTTTTTATGCGATACTACCACCTTACAGTGTTACCCGTAAAAATCAAGTTTTACCTCCCTATTTTTTATAATTTCGTTTTTATTGCTGCCATACATATTTAACATTAAGACTATTTGTACTATGGTAGATAGTTAATTCACTTATTTTATTTTACTATATATATACTTACAGTGACATCTGGGGGCATGGAAGTGCCCCCGCCAAGACGAGCCAAGCGAAGCGCAAGCGCAATACCATACCACGGACATAAATCTAAATAGATAACGCAAGTGGATGTACTTCGCGTGTGAAAAGGGAATGCAATGCTCTTTCTTTGACGCTGTTTAATTTAGTCTGCGCTCCACCGTTATCGGCATTGGTCATCAACCAAAATAAAGAAAAATGCCTAATTGTGCTGTAACACGCTGTAACAAATCTGTAATATAATGGAGGGACTTACGTTATCTATTTAAATTTACGCCTGTGGGCACTACCTACCTTTCCTCGAAGCGCTTCATCGTTTTTTGAACCCTCATAGCTTGGGTTTGAATTATACCTGATAAAAAAAATCTCGGTATATAATGTCAATAGTGGGCTTATTAAACATATAAAGTTTCAATTGCATAGATCTTATACTTCAAATTTTATTGATGTCTAAAAAACCCCGATTTCGTCACTGACTTACTTTGCGGGAGGAAGTTTCTCTGAAACCGCACTGTAAGCGACCATTTCGGTTTTAAAGTGTGAGAATGAATTCCCTGCCGATGGCGAGCGGTGTGATGGTAGAAAGTAGCCGTGGGCATCATTTCGAACAATCCATCAGAACACATCCTATTGTACAAGCGGTAGAACTCACACAGGGAGGCAAAGTCTCTCCTTAGACATAAGGGTTCGATACGGCAAGTGAGTTTTGGGATCGTCGACAATTCTCACAGCCCGTCGTTGAACCAAGTCAAAAGGGCCAAGCTGGTATCCGGGTGCACCCGCCCAGGGATGGCGGCAGTACTCCATATGGGGCCGAACTTGCCTGTGAAGTGTTCTGGAATTCTGGGACCACAGTGATTGGGGTTTTCTTAGCGGCGAACGCGCAGACTTGTGTCTTTGTAGGGTTGAATCGGACCAAGTTTACCCGTCCCCAGTCAGATACCTTAGACAGTGTGGTCTCGATTTGAGACACAAGTTCATCGCGGTTTTCCTCCACAACGGAACGAGGGCTGTTTGCAAGACCCGTGTAATAAGCGTCTGCATTACTGTCATCTGCATAGCAATGCATGTTGTTGATGTCCAACTTGTCATTGATATGCAGTAGAAACAGCGTAGGAGACAGCAAAGAACCTTGCCGGTCACCAGCATTAATGTCCATGCTATCGGAGCAACTACCGTCAACTACATTTCGTATGTGTCTGCTGGACAAAAAGCTATCCACCCATTTGCACAAACCCTCGGGCACTTCGTAAGATGGCAACTTCGATAGAAGACCCCGGTGCCAGACCCGATGGAACGCCTTCGCTATGATATCCAGGCTAAATGCCAATGCCTCCCCCTGACTCTCAATGGCTAGTGCCCATCGGTGAGATACACTAGAAGGTCACCAGTCAAGTGACCGTGGCGAAAGCAATATTGACCGTCGCTGACCAGGTCGTGTTTTCCTAGGTATTTTATAAGCTGAGTGTTGATTACACGCTCCATCACCTTGGAGAGGAGAGAGGTAATAGCGATAGGCCTATAATCGATGGATCTGATCTATCGCTCTTATTGGGCACCGGGTGCACATTCGCAGTCTTTCATGAAAAAGGAAATTGCCTAGCGTGGTAGGAAAGCGCAAAGAGGCGCGTGAGTATAGGACATAACTCAGGAGCCCACTGCTTAAGCACCACTGCTGGTATACCGTCTGGCCCTCTCGACTTATGAACGAATAGAGAAAGCAACGCCCGCCGGACCTCCCGCTGTGTTATGGAGAATTCCGGCATGGTCTTACCGCACCACGGTGTAGTAGGACGTACAGCGCCTTCATCGTTTATATTCGAGTTTGAGGCAAAGAGACTGCCCAGTAGATCGGCTTTCACTTTAGCACTATGGGCCAAGTCACCAACGGGTGTTTCGCAGTGGTGGTAACGATGACTGGCAAAATTTTCCGTCGGCAGATTTGGCAATCGACAAAAAAGCACGACTCCTTGAAGGATAACTCGCTAGTCGCCCACCTATTTTGCCGTTGAATTGGAATTTTGCTCTGGCAGTTGCTTTTTTACTGAACCTCGAGGCAGCATTAAATTTGCGTTTTGCCTCAGAAATATTCGGATCCTTATTATTACGAGCCCTGGTCTAAGCCTCATATGCAGATAATATTGATTTTACCAAGTAAACTTATGAATTTAGGTTAATATAATGTTTTAATGTTTCCTACGTAAAATAATTTGTTACCCATGATTTTAGAATCACGTAGGTAGCGTTAATACGCAAGGGTTGACACAAGTTATCGATCACTGTCAGGCGTTTGCGTCGTTGTACAACAGACGCGTCGCATTCTAAATACCTATCCTAAGTACGCTGTACCTAAGTAATGAAACATAGCGTTTTTGTACCGCGTGCATTTACCAAGTACAAGCATCTAATAATCGCTATTAAGGAAAAACACAGTTATTAAAAAAAACCATAATAGAAAGAAACAAATAATAATTTAATATCCATTCTAATATAATAAAGCTGAAGAGTTTGTTTGTTTGTTTGCTTGCTTGCTTGAACGCGCTACACTCAGGAACTACTGGTCCGTTTTAAAAAAAATCTTTCATTGTTAGATAGCCTATTTATCGAAGAAGGCTATAGGTTATATTTCATCACGCTTAGCCCAATAGAAGCGGAGCACCAATCAAGAATGTTTTAAAATAGGGCGTTGTTTTATCCGCTGCGTGCGCTGCGTAAACGGTTAAAGTTTCGCAAAAATTATGTATGACAGAATTGTTCCCCTTTAAAAGTTCTAAAAAAAATTCCGCGACAGCATCTCTATCTTTTAAGGTTGGCTCACTTTACCCTTTTTTATGCTAACTAAATTTGTTCTAATATAATGCATTATTTGCGAAGGTGTTTTTATAAACATGAAATTAATCCTTATCCAAATAAATACGTTATTCATCACAAGTATTTAATTTAAAACAAAATTGCCCTGAACATCATTTGATTTCAATGAATATCTAAGAAGATACCGCAGTTTTAAAATAACATCGCTGCAAAATAATAATCAAGTACTGCGCGCGTATTTATGATCAAGGTCGGCGTGCAGTCATGAGGGGAAAGGACGGTGGCCCCAGTTACCTCTGCGAGATACCATGCCGCGCGGTCGGCTGCCTCCGTCCCTGCGCAGCGGACGCAACTTTCTTTGAATATTTTCACTTTTTTCGTTTGAGTGAAACTGTGTGAGTGAAAATAGGTTTATAGATAAAAATATAAATTATAATTTGAAAAAAGAAACTACTTGTTGTCATGCATAAAGATACATTTACTCTAAGTTTATTCCAA
This sequence comes from Apoda limacodes, assembly GCA_946406115.1. NCBI lineage: Eukaryota > Metazoa > Arthropoda > Insecta > Lepidoptera > Limacodidae > Apoda > Apoda limacodes. The sequence continues at coordinate 9,172,098 of OX291554.1, forward strand.
AATGTAAGGCCACCTGTGCGAAGCCGGTACGGGCCGCTAGTTAGTGCCAAAATATGCAACAAAAATGTCTGTATTTTTTTATTGCGTTGACTTAGAAGCTTGATTTTTTTTACAGCTTCAAGGTACTGTAGACCTTAGTATTTCATTTTAATTTCGTCCCTTGAGAGACAGACAGGCAGACGGACAACAAAGTGATCCTGATCCTATACGGGGTTCCTTTTTCCTTTTGAGGATCGGAATCCTAAAAATCAGAAAAAAAAAGTAGGGCTTAGTGAATGTTCGTTGAACCCATTAAATAAGGGTAGCGTTAAATGAGATTTATTGCGGATAATCTAAAAAACTTAATGAAGTTTTTTAATGAATTTCACTCTCTCATAAGGCATGGGTGCCATATTAATTAAAGGACGGACAGAACTTATTAACTAAAGTAATCTTATAATAGTTACATATTAGATTAACATATTTTTGGTATTTATTAACTTAGTAAGTGTAGGTATTAACTTATCAGCTTTGTAACATTTATATCTTCCGTACCCAAAGGGTAAAAAACAGGACCCTATTACTAACTTCGCTGTCCGTCCGTCCTATATTTAGGTATACTAAACTTTTTATCAGTGATGAAATTTTGCTAAAGCTCATACCTTGGACCTGGTATTTAGACTATGAACACTATCGCCATCGCTAAGCCTAATTTCCAATTAATACCTACCCGATAACTGACCAAGGGTTTTGTTTTAGTAATGCTCATATATTGGATAAATTTTAAATGCTGACCTCAAGACATTTAGGCGTTTAAAATATAAATATTTAAATACAAAATTTAAATACACGCTTAAGCAACATAATATAAACGTGCTTTGTCAGAACAATATGATTTTTTTCAGAAATAATGATCTGACCAATGTTGAAAAGAGGTTATGTTCCTTGTAGTAATGTTCTGTTAAACGAATATTCTATAACTATATAAAATTTACAAATATAATAAATACGAAAGTTTTTGAGTATTTTAGTATGTTCATTACTCTTTTACGCTATAACAACTTATCCGATTTGGCTGAAATTTAGACTGCCGCTAGCTTGAACTCTGAATTAATATTTTATTCCGGAAAATTCAGGGTAATTATAAAGGGTTCATCAGTACCTATCTAATTTTTATAACATATTTATATCAAAATATCGGATATTTTGATCCGAAATCCAAAATTTTTGATATTTATCAAAACCAGGTTATGTGATATCTATTGCCGCGCTTAACGCGACCATAGAAAAGCCATTGCTGTGGGCCAAAACCCGCTGCCGACTCTACTTAATGGCCTAGCGCAGCTTACGACCATACAAAACTTTATGATGGGGCACGACGCCCCTCACTTAGAGTTATATATTGGAACCCTGGGGGGATTAAAGGCAAGATGCCTAACCTCAGACTGCCCGCCCCGGAGCATGATATCCACATCATACTTCTGAGTGAAACAAAAATTAGACCCGAGCAAGAGCTCCGTATTCCAAATTATTTCACCTATAGGCAAAATGAAATCTCCCCCAATGACATTGCCTACAGGGTTACATCAGTACTGGTCCGGAGAGATCTCATTCATGATGTACTACCCCTACCTCAGTTTACTTCTACCCGCTCTATAGGTGTAAAACTTAAGACTGGTACTGCGGAACTCAAAGTCTTCCCCGCCGATAAGCTGTTAAGACTCAATTCCCAGGGGAAGATAAATGAAAAGATAGGTTCGTTAATACAATTTATTTTTAGTTTTATATACAATCACTAATTCACAAATAAACAATTTGAAAGTCTATAATTCCATAATAAATTGCACTAAATTCAGTTTCCGAATTTATCTGTTTTGCCGTCTTTTTCCTATCTAGACGATGGTATCGTAATTTTTCTTTCGGGTCGACTGTATTGTCGAAAATATCAATTAATCGTAATATGATGTAATATTCACTAATTTTCAGCAATCTATGCCATTACCATTCTTTTCAGATTGAGAAATTAAAAATCAATATGGCGAAAAAAACCAATCCGCAGAATCAATATAGCAATAATCACCTATCCAAATAAATGCACTTAGGTACCTGTTGGGAGGGTTTATGGTAGAACCCACAACCTTGAGATATTTTATCGAGAAATTCAAACCTTCTCTTATTAAATCTCGTGCGGTAAGTTCCTCTTGTAATTTACATCTCCTTAGTTCCTGTTTCTCGAAGAACTTGATGCACTCCAAAAAGATTAATTACTATTTATTTTAGGTAAAAATTGCAAATTTTGCTTTTAACATCTATCTTCGAGAAAATCTCCAAAAGACTGACTTTGAATAATTTTCCATCTGTCATCTTTTTAAAAATCAGATTTAAAAGACTGTTGACGTAAATGAGTATGGCATTCCATGCATGTATGGATATAGAATTTTACAATGATTTTGACATAACACGCAAAAGGGTAATTTAAAGCTAATTACACACTACATATACAAAATAAAATACTTCACTCGCTACATTATCCCCCCTTCCTACAAAATTATAACGAAAATACTTTAAAAGTATTACATTTTTAGCCGTTTTATGCTTATAAGCTATTACATACATCTACACAGATTTAGACACATTACAGTACGTGCATTATGTAATTTTTTATAAAACCACCCGAGACAAAATGACATCGCACAACGCACCACGAGATGTATACTGTCTGTTTATGTAGTCGTTTTATGTTTTTGATACAATTTTAAAGTGAATCGTATGATATCTGATTGCTAATATATAAATAAAACTAATATATTGACCTACCTAGCTATGAATTAGGATGCTACAGAGCTCTTTACAACATTAACGATAGATATTTTTGAAGTTTTGACACTTAAACTTAGTATTAAATCCCTAACAAAATCAGTTTTTGTATTTACAAACAATCAACATTTTAATATAAGTGTACTATTGTCATATATAATCAGTCTAATGTTGGAATTATTTGACGTAGGTATGATATTTACTTTAAAAATATAACTATCAATCATGAAAATATATATCAATTTATATAGGTACATATATCATCAAAACCCTGGTATAAACACGTTTTATCCATAAATTTTCCACTGCAAAAGGTATCAATTCGGTGTACACGCCTGGGGCTAATAATTTCAAATCGGAACAGGCCAAGTGTCGGCTGCTTAGATACGTACCTAATTACCCCAGGGTCTGGCGTCGGCTGAAACAAACGATCGGCTAAAACGCCTCTAGACTTCATGCTTACCCTTTTTGCTTAAAAGTTAAATAACCCAAAAACTACTGTTTTTCATTTAAGGTCAGATAGACCTTGAATTTAAAAGAAACGAAGAAAATTATAGTTTGCAGTGTGGAAATGCTTTTTAACTATTCGCTGGTTCTTCTGAACTGTCTATTCCCTACGGACACCGCTGAGAACTGTTTATCAATGGAACCAAACAGTCAATCTTATCAGAAGCATCATAATTTATTTGTTTAGGAAAACAAATGACTGTGTACTAGTATAATCCTGTTGTACACAATCCGTAAACGTTATCCACGGAGCGCTTTAGGCTAAGAAAAATGCAAATTTTGTGGCAAAACTATAGCATCTTAACGATCAAAATAAGTATATGTTACGATATATATAAAATAAAAACATACTTTTGTCTAGTATTTATAACATTACTGAGTAATTTTCATTTATGTTGTTCCCTCTCAGCCTAGTTGGTAGTGTGGCCGACTGTTGTGATTCGATTCCCGCACTGGAGAAACATTTATGTGATAAACATTTGTGTTTGTCTTAAGTCAGGATGTATTTATGTATGATACGTATATAATTCTATAAAAAAGTATTTTATATGTATTTGTATCCGGTACCCATAACACAAGCTCTGCTTACTTTGGGGCCAGATGGCGGTGTGCGTAATGTCCAAAAATAATTATTATTATTATTAAATTTTTATTGTTTTAAAATTTGTACATATGTTTAGGCGTGTATTGCATTTGCATATAATGTAAGGCAGACATCTTTATATATTAGAATTGGTTATTATCTAGTGCAGTGTTTGCTAAACTATGACTCGCGAGCGAATATTGAGTGGGCCCTGAAACGTTGGACGATACACCGACTGACTGATCGAGCCAACTACAGATAATGAGCCAACGGCCGGACGGCAACTAAGCCGACGGTAGTTCTGAGCGAGTTCTTTTTTTTTTTTAATATACCACTAAGGTGGCAAACAAGCACACGGTCCGCCTAATGGTAAGCGGTCAACACCAGGGGAATCACTCGCGCGTTGCCGACCCTTCAAAAATCCAATAACTTCTTTCTTGAAGAACCCCATACTGTAGTCCTTACAGAAAACCTTGGCAGGGAGCTCATTCCACAACCCAAGCGTTCGCGGGAGAAAGTTTCTCTGAAACCGCACTATACGCGACCATTTCGGTTTTAAAGTATGAGAATGAATTCCCTGCCTATGGCGAGCGGTCCGATGAATGAAGATGATTCGTTTGTTTTTGAGAGGTTCGTTTTGCGTTGTGTTGTGTTCGTTAGCGTACGTCATTGTTATATATTAAAAACTAATTATTAGCGTTTGAAGATAATAATGGAAAAGTGGTTGAAAAGGTAAGTAAAAACTACTTTGCCGTCAACAGGTGATTGTAAAAAAAGCGATGAAAAGACAGAAGATGTTCTTTTAGGCTTTGTTCCTCTAGAAATAAGGATGCCACTGTCTTTGTTTAAATTCATCCTACATATTATAAAGAATGAAATTGATAGTGTTGATCTATTAGGTAAGTTACTAAAGTTATTTGCGCCAGATTTCTATCTGAGATCTCGCTCACGTCTTTTGTTTTGGGAAGCTGTATCCCGCACAAGCCTGTACGCACGGTCGCCGGTCCCACGCGCGCACGCTCTGCACCGCTTCATGCGCGCAGCAGCACCACAGTGGGACCTGTTCGTGTCTGACATAGCAAATTTGTTGACTGAGTGCAAGAGTATGCTAGAAAGACGAATGTGAGATTTAGAAGTATATGTTTTTTGTTTTTAAAATGTATGTGTTTTAAATGTATTGTAGTGATATGGTTTATAGACTGTTATACTGCAATAAATAATAAATAACTAACAAAAAATTTCACATGAAACGATACACGAACGTACTGTCTATAATTTCCACTTATTTATCACTGTTAAAAACTAATATTGACTTTTGTTTCGAGAAAGATAGTAAAAAAAAAAGCTCGACTCCTTAAATTGGATTTGAAACCCATTTCAAGACCACCTATCAACTAGTATGTCATCAAAGTAAAAAACATATTTATTTGACAGAAGATACGTCACTGAAAAATATAGTTTTAATCGTAAGCAGTTAACGAAATTCTGGCTCTCAGTTGCTGGGAACTATCCTTGCCTGATGAAGCTCTGAAACTCCTCCTCATCTCCTCGTTACTACCTCATATCTATATGAGGCATATGTGAACGCAACTAATCACAAGTAGGAAATCTGAGAATAACCAATATTTATGCCCTGTTTTCTCTAAGACGGCCAAGAAATGAGTCCCAAGATTAGAATTTTTCGTTGTATGGATTGGAACTTATTTAGTGCATTGACCATAAGTTATATGATTTGTACACAACTATGTATTGATTTTTACTGAAATTAGCTTTCTGGCTCTCTCTTAAGAATCCTTCTTGCCAAAATTTTATATGGAGGTATAAGTGTGAAAAATCTTGCTTTAATTATATACATATAACAATAATAAACTTGGTTTTTGCAGGATTATAGTCAAATGCCTTCTTTAGGGTAGTTCTGAATTTACTAGATAAGGTGAGAAAAACGATAAACATTTGAAAATACCTCATTATATGAATTCATAAGTGCTCGAAGCAGCGCGTGGTTACCGGCGTTATAATCCTAAACTAGTATAAACTAGTAAATATAAATTAGAGAGTTTGTTTGTTTTTTAATTACTTTTAATTTGCTTACCATACCATAGCAACAAAGCTTTCAATTGCCTTGATTTTTGCATGAGACTTTTTATGTCGACCGAAAGTGCCGACGGGTAAATTTTTTCTGTGGTTGATACCTCTGGCACTTTTTCTTCACTTCGCAACATAGCGACAAGATCAAAAAAGAACAAGAAATACTCTTCAATAGAAATAGATTTAGCTTCAAAAATCAACTTGCGGAACTAATATTTGGTTCTTATTATTTATGTTTTATTTATATTACTTAAACATTCGCACTTACCTGATACTAAGTACATACTGTCATTTCAGTCCGACTGTAAGCTGCTTTCATTAATGAGATTAAGACATAATTTCACTAAATTAAGTGAAACAGCTCCATCGATTTACGCTCATTGAACACTAAAAGGGACGTTAAAAGACATCTCTTTGAGAAAATTTATTCTCAGAATATAATGGTTGATGTTTTGATAAAGCTTTGTAATGAATTTCATTTCTAGGCTATTATGTACACGGCAACACTGATATTTCTCTTTATTTACAAATTAAATAAAGGAAATGATTTTCACTTCATCTTTAAAAAGGAAATATTTTTATTTGGAAATGGATATTGCTTCAAGATATAAGAACCCGTGACTTTTTTATATAGTTTAAAGTTAAGACTCATTTGTCCTAGGTAAATTTCTAAAATGCTTTACAAATTTTATCTATTAATACGATCTTTTTCTTCGTCCAGACTTATGCTGCATTAAAATACAATACTATTACTTCAATTTTTTTTAAGAATTACGAGTAGTTTTTTGATGTAGTAAGTGAGTAAACCTACAGATAGTTAAGTTTCTTGCCGGCTTTTCTCGGTTGAAATTAGGTTTCAGTTTTTAAACGTTTATTTCTCAAAAAAAGATTATAAATAAGTTACTGAAATAAATATAAACAAAAATAATTAACTAAGGCCAAGAGTCAGATTGTACGGAAAGCTACGTTTAAATTCATCATACTTACTCGAAAACATTGTCATTACGTTCAGGCAAATCGAGTGCTATGACTTTAATTAATCCCTTGGCCTTTTTTCTATTCCCGCCATTTCAATTGTTTGTTTAAATATTTTTTTTATTGATTCACCCTAAAGTTTTATTTATTTGCAAGCAAATTTGATGAAAAACATTGTGTGTAACACAGGTGGCATGGAAATTACAAACTCGAGTCATTAAAGCCTTCGGCCTTAAGTTTCTAACTACAGCCTGTTTCTCCTTAATACACAATGTACTTTTGTAAAATAAGTGGGTAAGCAGAAAGATATACCTATTTAAAACAAGTCAAAATAATATTTTCCCAGTTTCAAATTAAGTTGTGAGTACTGACTTTTGGCGATTCAAAAATTGTGTCGTTAAAAACTTACTCGAATATAACATTATGATTTAACTTCGAAATAATTTATAATCTGATTTCGAAATAATAAGCCTTTTGTATAACTACTATAAGACACAATGCGCAGAAACACAAAATAACAATTTACAATGTAAACATAAAATAACTGTTTTTTCTTTTTCAAAACAACTGAAACTTTGCATTATTTTTCATATGAGATATTAAGGATGGAAACGCTAAGTGATTTCATATCTTAGCCGTATACGATATCGAAATATTGATTATTGATCCTGATTGAAGTACTTCACGAACTCCATCCAGTGGTATCAATAATGGCTTATAAATTAAACTGAATCTATCCGAAAATTTGATATTTTTAGCTTGCATACATTTAGTATGAAGGGCTATATTTTATCATTTAGGTAAGAACCTGCTTAAATATATATTTAGCGCTTATTATTATTTGTACCAATAATTGTGGTAGGTAGTAGATACACGTGTCTCCACTACACGTGTTTACACTCTTCTTCGCTACTAAAAAAGAGTAACTAAATAAACCGAACTGGCTGTATAAATTTAAGTCTTTTGTCTCGATTCAACTAAAATAAAATATGAATGGCGCCAAAATAATAGGTAGACCGAGGCGAATCGGATCATTTTTTGTTTGAGAACATAAAAATCATACTAAAGTATAATACATGTAACTTTTATTGTCATAATTGTAATAATTAACTATCCAGCTACGCAACACACGTTTTCAAACTTAAATTGTTTATAAATTCTTCAAAATAATAACAAAAAACATGAAAGACAAAAATATTCGAATCGCCCCAATTCTCGGGGCGAATGGGATCATACATAACATATAACGAAATTAAATTTATCTAAATACTATAAACTTTGGAATCATTGACAATATTTAAATAATGACTAATGACATAAATTTTGATCTGTAGCACATAAATCACATATATACGGACCTTTTTTTTCCCTCCCATATCAGTACATTTATCGTGGCACCATTCTTTTATTGCACGTGCATACACGTCAGGTTAACTCTTCGGAGAGAACCTTATTTACGGCTTCTCTCATTTTTTATTGACACCATTCTCCCGCATATGTCTTTCTTTTGTACGTGCGAACCATCTTCAATCAAATAAAATGTATAAATATTCAGAAATAAAAAAAAGAAAAACACTTTGAAAAAGTGATCCTCCGCTCGCCCCCGATGATGTGAAAAATTGCCCCCAAATTAGTGACTTTTGAAATAAATATTTTACACATTAACCTATAATATTGTGCTCAAAAACTAAAATGTTTTCTTAAAAAGACTTCTTCCCAATCAATTTAAGTTTTATATATCATAGTTTTCACACAAATCCTTTGAGTGACACAAAAAAACTGTAAGTATCACCTTAGATGAGCGCCAAAATTGTAACGCACACAAACACCCGACTTATTGGCAAGCAACGCTGGCTGACTCTGATTTACTAGTGAAATCAACATACTGCCGATGGCGGTAGGTGTGGGGCAGAAGGGAGAGTCATAAGACGCCACTCGCTAGCATTCCGTTTCACGCGTTTTGAAAATATTAAGGAATTTCTTATTTTGATCCGATTCGCCTCGGTCTACCCTACCTACTATTATGTTTGTGCAAAAAAGTTTTGCGTTTTTAATTTAGTTATGATCGCGTATTCTAATGTTCAAAAAATGACGTGTTAAAATTGTATTATCAAATTTATTTAGGTATCATGCGATGAGTTGTTGATGATGACATACTATTTAGTATGTCGAAATGGCATACGAATGTATGCTATTTATAAATTAGGATCTAGGATATCTCTGGGTTTAGGGAAGTAAATATTTTAACTTTAGCGTCGCAGTAAATATATGAAAATCTTTTATAAGAACATAAAAATATCAATAGTTTCAACAAGAAAAGTGACGTTCACAAAGTAAATACTAGAAGTAAAAATAAGCTGTTGGTGCATGATACACGTCTACACAAAATAAGTAACTCTTTTATGGGGCAATGTATACACTTTTACAACAAAGTTTCCAATTATATTCAAAAGCTATCAATAATTAAATTTAAATCTTTTATCAAACATCTACTTTGTAAAAAGCATACAACAATATTTCAGACTATGTAAATGATAAAAAATTTTGGGACTGGTATTTGTAGTTTTTATGATTTTTTTAAAAGAGTAACCATCGAGTTTTTTGCCGGATTCTTCTCGGTAGAAATTAACAACATTGTGAACCGGATGGTGGGTGGCAGAGTTCAAAAAATAGTATTTCATAACTTTGACGATTCAAAAGTGTTTGTAAAACCCTAATTTGAATTAAAAAAAAAATGACTTTGACTTTGTCTATGGAAGCTGAAAACCTCATATTTTTGGATAGGTCTAGTTATTAATATTATAAAGTTTATATAATATAAACGATCATTGATGCCATTGGACAAGGCTTGTGTAGCACTTTCAGGATCGGTGTTATTGTGACGACTATACAGTAAAGTTTAGATTTTCAGCACACAATCAGTCTAGTTGTGCGATAGATTCAGAAACTTTAATAGTATGACGAGGAGCGCGCTCGTTGTATGACATAAGACGTCCGCTCTCGCGCGCGGTTGCATTATTTCTAAACTAGTTAGACAACAAATCCGAATGTATTGAGTTATGTCGAGTACAAAACGCATAACCATAACCAATGCCCATTACCTATTTGCGTGTATTCCAGTCATATTTGTATTTAGCATGTGTGCGTGAATGCATTGATTGTTTAAGTAGGTGAAAATGTATGAGCCCCCGCTCACCTTTTAACCGCCATCGAATTTCTCATTGTGCGTTCGTCCAAGAATATTTTAAAATTTTAATAACAAAATCCCTTCCTGTAGTATTGTATGGTACAAAAATTGTTCTGGACGTTTAAGCAACGCAAACATAGGTATAAAATGTCAGTGGAAGGTGTTGTTCAAGAAAGTAATACTATTTTTTTACACAATTGAAGTTATTTTTATTTAAGTACAAAACTCATAGCTTTGTGTTTTAAGAATACAATCGATACAAGTATTTCCTACCTGTTATCATTACGTAATAAAATATTTTCAAGAATACAATAATTAAGAGATTGATAGGACTATTGGTACTAAGTTTGATAACCAGCAAGTATTAAGATAAACCAACAAAGAAGTAATAATTACGAACAAGAATAAAACAGTAAAAAACGGTAAAAACCTTACCGAACACACACAAACAACCAACTACACTTATAAGCAAAAAATATTATTTATATTATAACAGAACGACCGTTTCCGGTGATCCGTCTTCGGTAAAGGACCGGATGATGTAGGAAACGATAAAAGTTTCTGGGCATTCGCTCTTAGGTCCATTACCACTGTGGTAATAATAAAAAAAAAATCTGTTGATAATTATTTTCACGGATTCTATTATTAAATTACAATTTGCTGCATATCTACTTCTATGCTATAAAAGAAAACCGTCCTCGGTAATTTTGTATATTTATTTTTTCTCGCTCTGTGTTTTGTGAGTTATCAATTGGTAAGTCGCTTATCCTTTTGTCTTTCTCCTTGACAGTACGGTTCTTAGTATATATTTCCTACGTATATATTTTGCTTATCTACGGCTCTACGCCTAAACTGAGGTCCGTGAGAAGACGTTTTTGTATGCGGGTGCACGTTTGTTGTCTAACGAAGGCGCACGGCAGCTGCTTTGCTGTTCTTTTACTGGGGAAGGCCGGAGTCTACTAAACTCCAAATCCTCGGCCTGCCCGGAGTCTCTTTGACTCCAAACCTTCGGCCTGTGCAGTAGGGGTGCTATCTTGAACACCGCTACACACGAAGGTTACGGGGCGACCTGCTCTACGCCGAAGCTACTGGCCAGCTACGTTCACGTGCGGTCTTGCACTGTGCTAGCCACGTGCGGCCTTACCTGGTGCCTGCCACGGGCGGCATATTCACTACTCACCACACGCTGCTAGGCCACGTAAAATCAGTCCCATCCGCGTCTTCTTTCTACGGCGGTGCTGACCTGAGGGGTGCCTACAGCGAGCAAGACATCGGGCTCCAGGCCGTAGAGACCTGACTGTACTAGTGCCCTAATAAAAGCTTTAAAAACTACACTTAAAATCTGTGTAGGTAGGCTTGCGTTTGCCATATCACCAATAAAATATATTCGCGTGTATTTAAAAAAACAGTTTGTTTGTAATAATTACGACTAAGGAACAATATTAAAGGCCAAGTTTGATGTTTTATAAAAATTTATACCTACGCTATGCATTCAAAATATAAAAATCAAATTATTTTGGATTTTGCAAATGAGGATATCTTTGAGCTATGTATTTTATCGGTTCATAGGTTTCTTTTAAAAAATAGGGCTTTATAAAACATTTTTTTTATCAATGTTTTACTTTCTAACTAGGTAGATACCAATATAATCTAATTATATTGATACCAATAATTTTTAAAGTTGTACTAGTTACTTTCCTTTCTAATATAATTAAATTAGTAAAACTCAAGCACAGATTTTGAAGCTTATGACAACAGAAATATATTCAGTTTGTTTGCGGCTGTATTTAGAAATCTTGTTATTTTCCACGGAAAAATTAAAAAAAGGGGTTTACTAAAATCACCATGTATTTTACCCCTAAATATTAGGAAAAACATATGTCATGATTGAAAAATACGGGTATGTTTGAAGACAAAGAATAATTACTAGCGTTATCTCGGATAATAGCTATTACGAAAAATAGCTAGGATATCTATAAATCTATGTTTATAGGAAATAACAATATCAGTATTTTTTATCTTACACGTTTTTACTCTAATATGATAAAACTAAGCATATTACTAACTTCAAATTTTCTACTTTAGTGGTTTTATGCTTACCCATCTGTCAAGGCTGTGCGAGACAAAATAGAACAAAAATATTTTAATATAAAAACGAAATACAAACATTTGTTTAAATTTACAAAATTACAAACTAAAAAGCAATGATATAAATTAGAGTGGGTAGTATTAATAATCTACAAATAAGTTACTAAAGTAAACAATACCAAAATCTTTTAATCATTGCCAGAAAAACCTTAGTCAATTAAGGTTGAAGTTACATAGAGCTACAGTTTGAAATTCTATACGAACCTTTTTCAATTGTCACGAATTAGTGAAAAAGTAAGACTTTGAATTTATAAATAATCTTATAAACTTATGAAACGCAAATTCAAATAAATAATTTATTAAAATTCAAAAAGATATCGAATTGCAACCAAAAATACATGAAGATGACGATTAAGAAAAATCGCTAGTTTATACATACACATTTACTTTATTTTTTCATTTTGTCTGTCGATTCCATTGGCAAAGGTTTAGCGTTTGAGCCTTACAAAATAAAACCGATTTTTTTAGCAGATGGCATACGAATTACATAGCTGAAAGGACTAAGTCCGTATTGTCATAATACGGACAAATTTATTACATTTTATTTGCCTACTTACTAGACAATTACAATACATACATACAATACATACAATTATATTCTTCATTTGGTACGGAACCCTAAATGTGTAAAGTCCAACTTGCCCGGTTTTTTTTTAATCTTTTAGTCCGTGATGGAGTTGGTAACACAGTTTTGATCAGTCAAAAGTGAGACGAGATGTTGCTTATAAACGCAGGCCTTTAAAATCGGCCGTACTAAATTAAGTCCTATATTCGCATAATAAATTAATAACAGCCTAAACAAATACAATTCTTTAGTCATTTGGCATCATTAATAGCCTCACTCGTGTTCGTGAGGCATTTCAAAAATTGATTTTCTGAATCAAGAACAACAATACAAAAGATCTCAACAAATTAATGTAAAGTAACCTTTATAATGGCAGCAAAAAAAACCAAATCATAGCGTGCGATACCGAATGTAACAGCGCCATCTGTTATATGTCAAACCTCGCATATTCAAAGTCAAAGTCAAAGTCAAAATGGTTTATTCAAATAAGGATTTTACAATTACCTTTGAATCGTCAAAGTTATAAAATATAATTTTTTGAACCCTCCCACCTTCCCGCCGGTTCACAATGTTGTTGATTTCTACCGAGAAGAATCCGGGAGGAAACACTATCAATAATGCAAATAAACTAAAAATACAATTATTGTTTTAAATAAAAAAATTTTAGGCGTACAATTTTATGTTATTTCCATTATAATTTGGTTTACCTATGCATCCTGTAATTGAGCATCATCAGTCCCAAGGATTTTTATCATTTACATAGTCTGAAATATTGTAGTATGCCTTTTTAAAAAGTACCTGCTTGATAAAAGATTTAAATTTACTTATTGATAGATTTTGAATTTTATTGGGAACTTTGTTGTAAAAGTGTATACATTGCCCCATAAAAGAGTTACTTATTTTGTGTAGACGTGTATCATGCACCAACAGCTTATTTTTACTTCTAGTATTTACTTTGTGAACGTCACTTTTCTTGCTGAAACTATTGATATTTTTATGTACATATAAAAGATTTTCATATATGTACTGCGACACTAAAGTTAAAATTTTTTCTTCCCTAAACCTATCCCTCAGAGATATCCTAGATCCTGATTTATAAATAGCACGAATTGCCCTTTTTTGTAACAAAAAAATTTAATTTACATCTGCAGCGCTACCCCTCAATAGGATACCATATGTCATTAAACTATGGAAATAGCTAAAATATACTATTTTTGCAGTGTCGACATCGGTCAATTGTCTTATTTTCTTGATCGCATACACAGCAGAGCTAAGTTTTTTGGCTAGGTTATGAATATGAGGACCCCATTGAAGTTTGGAGTCCAGCGTTATGCCAAGAAAGACTGTTGAATTAACAAGTTCTAATTGCTCGCCATTAATATTAATACATGTCTGTCTCTGACTAACATTTGGTAATGTAAATTTAACACATTTGGTTTTTTTTTCATTAAGTAACAAATTATTAGCGTTAAACCAATTTACAATTTTAGAAAGGGCATTATTTAATTCATTATAATATGTCTGCCGTCTCTTATTTTTAAAAATCAAAGAGGTGTCATCAGCAAATAAGACAATGTCATGGTTTTTTACATGATATGGGAGATCATTAATGTAAATAAGAAATAGAAAAGGAGGGACTCCCATAGTGACTGCGGATCCCGGAGATCTTACACCGTTGACATCTATTTTCTGTACTCTCCTACTCATATAGGATGTCGAAAGGTCGAGAGGTTTGCCTCTAATACCATAGTGATGTAGCTTCCTGATGAGATTTTCATATTGAACACAGTCAAATGCCTTAGATAAATCACAAAACACTCCAAGGGCGTCATGCGAATCCTCCCAGGCGTTATATATATTTTTTGATAGTACCACTCCTGCATCGGTTGTGGAACGGCCTTTCATAAAGCCAAACTGTTTACTACTAAGTAGGCCATTAATACAGAAATGGCTTAACATTTGACAAAGTATAATGCTAATATTACATATTAGCAAACATTTTCGACGGACAAATTATATTTATTCGTTAGTTACTGTTCCACTCCTTGGGTTCGAACCGTGAAGGTATATAGCCTATAACTACCGACCTTTTCAGTTTCAACCGACTTCAGTAAAAGGAGTAATTCTTGAATTTGTCGTATTTTTTTTCTATGTACTATGTGTTCAGTTTACTCGAATACGCCTTGATCGATTCGGAAAATTATTTTTTGTTTGAAAGGGTACATACTTACCAGGTGGTCTCATGATCATCAGGTAAGGATATAATGATCTGATCCTGGAGAAATCGATCAAATTTTTAATAGAACTTTTAAAGCAATTTGGGCATTTTTTAGTGTACCAAAAATAAAAAAGGTAAAGTTTTGAGTGTAAAAGAAAAATAAAAAAACATTTTAACAAAAACAACAACGGACTTCAAAAAGATGCACTAAAAGGGCAAAATAATTACTTATTTCAAAAATCTAATCTAAATTGTATTATCAAATGTCTGTCGTTTTTTTTTTTTTAATTCTATAAATACAGCCTCTGTAGAATATGAAACAAATGATTTGAAGTTATACTCATAAAAATAACGTTTTTAAAAATCGTTGTCTTAAATTAACTCTGTTTTAAAGTATGTAACCTGGCACTCGTTGTGCGTCAAGTTATTTAGAACGAACAACTCGTATTCACACATATGCTTTCCTGTACTTTTATCACCGCTTGAAAATTTTTAAATGTTTTCGTTAACAAATATAATTTCAACCCAATTTTCAAAAACCATGCATCCAATGAAATATTTGAGTTTAAGCAAATCCGGTGAGAGGATCTAATATAAAAAAGGTAGACAGAAACTTTGTAGTTAGAATATGAAATCTTTCTTAAAATATTTTTATTCTTGGCCTTTTCGGTTTGACGAACCCTTTCGAGTTTAGAAACGCGCTGAATAAAATATTCTCCCTCTTTGAACCCTGATAACTTTCACTTTGGTAAGCTAAAAGTATTCCTTTCGTCTTACTGTAACAAGCCATGTCAAACCTTCTACAAATCGTTGGAAATATAATGACAAAAATCTACTTGAACCTCAAAAGAAACATGTAAAAACAACTTTGTGTATACACAAACGCTGTTTTGTACTTTTATAGAAGACATTTAACGTGCGTGTCGAAGATTTTAGCTTTCGTAACAATTAAGGAATTAACATTAGAAAATAAAACAACATTAATTGGTAGAGTTTTGAATTTTGGTGTACACGTTCATTAAGACCTCCCGCGTACCCTTTTTCAGTTTTTTGCTTATATCTCGGCAATAATTATTAATACGATGAAATCGTGGAAACAAAAACTTTAACTTATTAAATTTTCTATAAAAAGGCTAAGATAGATTATTTATGTATCTCTAATACTTAAGCTGTAATCCGACATTTTAAAGTTATTTTTTATAGTTTTGCTATCGATGTACAGTTTTGTTTCTGTTTTCTCCTAAAATGTTCATATATAAGAAATATATATTCCATTAGCTTATTCCATAACACTACCTAGAGATAGATAGTAGGCAAGGTTCTCGACAGACTGATAAACAAACTCAATTTTAATATTATGACTGCTACTAACTACGCCGTTAATGACAACCATAGGCTGGAACATACTCAACATAGCGCTTCTACAAAACATTAGCCTAAGTTTGCGCCCCATAGAAGTACTGAATGAACTTTGCTTTAACAATCTCTTGATATTATGTCCCTTGGGTCCAGGCCTACGAAGCTACTGCGACAGACTAATAAACGGGGACAAATTCAAGAAAGCTCTTAAAATAATCAGCTTACCACAGCTAGATCTCATTCCTACTCTAATTAGATCTCTAATATTGATGTGGTCATCGAATCTGTCACCCAACAGTCACTCGCAAGCTACAATTAGCAAGTGCATTAAATAAAAACCAGTTAAGAGCGATCACAGTGTATGTGGAACAGCTTATAAATGTAACAGCTTAGTAACCGTTGTGTTAGTATTTATTGAAAGCTGTCGCCACGTCGAAAAATGGCGCTCCTATAGGTATCAATGTGCTCCGTGAAATCTGTGAAATTATTTCTTTAATACGCCTTTGTCGGATAGAAATCAGAGGGAAATATAATAACGTGAAGAAAGTCAAATCAAAATGCGTCTAGCTAACAGAAACCTAGGCTAACGTTATGTGAACGCGCTACGTCAAGTATTTCCAGCCTATGACTATTGGTAGTATTGCAGTACTATAAATCGGAATAAGTTGCCTAAGTCTTTATGGGAAGTGAGGTACACCTAAGAGACGATGATCAGTTGATGGCTGGTCATGGCTTTACGGCATTGATAGCCAGTCGCAGCTATTTCGTAGTAGTTATATCCACCAAGTAACCCCAAAACACATTCTGACCCAGCCATACACATCATGTCTCATAATGCATTTGCCTCTTCCCTCCCCTCCTTTTTTCTCTCCTTCTCACCCTCTCGTCTCTCTCTCTCTCTTTCTCTCTTGGTAGTTTCGCGGAATAAATCTAAAAAATATATTTGAACCAAACATAAAACAAACGGTATATCGGCAGCAAAAAAATAAATAATTTTCCTCTTTAACGCCGGATTACAGCTAAAATACTAGAGATACAATAGCAATATGTATGAGCATTTTTATAGGATATTTAATAATCTATAGTTTTTATATGCACATTTTTTCCGTATCAGCAAAAATTGCCGAGATATAAGAAAAAACTAAAAAAGGGTACCTTTTTTCCAAGATGGCGGCGCGAGCGCAACAGCTATCGATGGGGACTTTTAGTATGTTCAACGAAAGATCTTACGGAACAAGTACACCAAAATTCAAAACTCTACCAATTAATGTTTTCTTAGCCCAAAAATGTATCTTATTTGACTGGCCTACAGGTACGGTAGGATTTTTTAAATATATGGACAATATATGTATGGGAGGAGTTGGAATATTGCCGTGTTCCATTTATAATATTTAAACAAGCATTGCGCACTTTAGGAGTTCGTATCTTTTTTTCTATTAGTGGTTGCTAGGTAGAACGAGGGCAGGAAAGTAAGTTTAAGTAGCGCTTTAGGTTGTAAGATATTTTCAGTTTTGTATAAGACGTTAAAAATTTGTGTTATTGAAACCATCGTCCGTTTCTCCGCCACGAATGCCGATCGACGCAAGGCAACAACAAAACTCGAAATTTCAATAAAGAGGTCAAATATTGAAAATGTTGAAAAATTAGCCGGAGAGAACTGTGAGAACAGTTTTGAAGGGACTGTCCTTTTTAAGACAGAAAAATTCTGACAAAGAAGTAGTAATTTTTTATGTGATCAAAAACAAAAACGTAGGACCTGTTCCAAAACGCGTTAAACACGTTACACCGCCACTTTGCAGGAAACCATCCGAAGTACATTTTAATTTTACTGTGTTGCAATTTCATCAAACTTAAGGTACAAATTTTCTATTATTTAGCGCGAAATTAATCTCGTTTTGGAGAGTCCGACTCGCACTTGAAAATTTTTTTATACATTTATATTGGTAAATAATTAATATAGTTAAATAAATATAAATCAGGCGTAAAGATGTACCATTCGTGGCAATTTCGCCATAACCGGATATTGCTAGCAATGTCCTTTTATCAGAAACAAATAAAATAGAATGAGTTGATTGCAATTTTGTGAGCCACACAGGAACTATTTTGGGAAAACTTCTCGGAGGAAGGTCCCCCGACCGATATTACCGTCGGCACAAAATTAGTCGTGAATATGTATGTGTCAAACACCCACACACATTTGATCGCAATGAATTATTCTAACCCAGTAGGGGAGTAGAGCAGTTATGAATATTTTATTTTCCAACAGTTTTCCTTAATGGTTTCAATGTGTGTTACGGATAAACTATTTCATTTGTGAACATACGATAAATATAGCCCCGAAAATAACCACTCTCATTAATATTATATCATTTTTGTAGCTTAACTTATGAATTTTGATAGATATTAGGGAAAAGGTGACGTAAAGTCTACATATGAATAAAATTACGTACGAATCTGCTGAAAACAAGTCTTTTTAAACAAAGCTTTATTTAAATTTTTAAATTTACAAGTATTGAAGTTACACAACATGCATCCAAAATTGCATCCAAAATTGATCACGATCCGATATCGAGAAGCTGATCAAAATAACTTTGAAGATTTGAAGCAGACGGACAGACATACAACATTTTTATATTTTACTGTCACGTAACGCATGCAAAATTGCAAAACAATACGT
Organism: Apoda limacodes; assembly: GCA_946406115.1. NCBI lineage: Eukaryota > Metazoa > Arthropoda > Insecta > Lepidoptera > Limacodidae > Apoda > Apoda limacodes. The sequence continues at coordinate 9,191,201 of OX291554.1, forward strand.
TAACTAGATGTTAGTTAATATTGACTTGAAGGATTTCACACTGTTTTTACAGTCAATGAAAACTTTTTTTACTGGTTTAAAAAAACCACATAAGATGACAGTTTCTAATTAAAAAAAAATAACTTATACACATTCTTTTACTAGAGCATTATTGTGAGTATTTTTTTGAGACATTGTTTTTCTATTTATATCCTATAGCTCTTTATTTAATTGTAGCGGAAATATAAAGAATAACATTAAAAGCAAAGTAGCTATAAAGCTAGCAAATTGCGAAGTGCTATAGTTTTAATAAATTACTTATTGATTATAAGCTACGCTGTCCTTCAATTTGTAAGATATTATGACCCAGAAAAATGAATTTGAGCACTTTGTAATTTGCTAGATTTATAGCTACTATGCTTTTAATATTATAAAATATATTTCCACTACGATTAATTAAGGAGTTATAGATTAAAAATAGAATAACGATATCTAAAAAACCAATATTATTTTTCTAGTAAAAGAATGTATAAAGCATATTGCTTTGCGCAAGGTATGTTATTATTTTAAGTGTGAAAGTGTCTGCTCTGCTCTGTCTGTTCTGCTATTTTGCATGCACTTTGGGCTTACCTGACAGTAAAATACGAAAAATGTATGTCGCTCTCTCTGCCTCAAATCTTTTAAGTGAGTTTAGACTTCGTACGTCAAAGGTTACAAGTCACCCATAAGGCCTTCGACTTAGCTTAACGACTGCTGTCATAAGACAACAGCCAAGACCGACCTTTTGACGTACCCTCCGAAACACAGAGGAATTAGAAAAATGTGTCAGAAGAGCGGTCACCCATCTAACGACGGTACACGCCCGAAGTTGCTTCACTTCGCATATAGCTTCCGGCGAAAGATGAATATATCTGTGCAACACCTCTCAAAGCCTCCGCCTCAAAACCTCAAATTTTAAGACAGTATTGTCGCTATTAATTAAATGACATAAATGAAGCTCAATGCCGGAAGTATCAACTGTTCTATCACAGAATTAGAAGAGTAATCGTACTGAATGCATAACAATTGGACCACAATGTACGATTACATTGACAGCTAATTAATATCACTGAGTAACTTAAGCACAGTACGGAACCACCAGCTAATTGGATTGCTTCACAAGCAGACTGTCGATAACCGCACTTACCGACGGTGATCAGTGTGCTCGTGCAATTAAACGTCAATCCGTACTATTTACTTACCTACTTGTCCCAATAAGCAGCTAGGGAAAACCGAAAGACAGAATTATCATATTAGTTTGTAATTTGTTTGCGTATGCCAAATGTACCTATACGCCATATTAATATTGCTATTTAAATTATTTTTGGTAATCCATGGTTGAAAAATGTTATAAAAGTACTTATGCTATTGCTATTTTCGAGACCTCTTGCCAAATTTTATGAGAATCTGGCGATTGTCTCAGAGGGTCCCATAGCGTGTCAAATAAATATATCTATATATATATATATATACATAACCACACTTGAAAAACATAACCCTCCTTCTGGCACAGTCGGGTAAAAAAAAGTTTTAAAACAAAATCTACTAACTATTTTAATGTATTGAATAACTATACTTTGGGCAAAGTGGCATACGACCACGGCTACCCTCTGAACATCACCATAAAATGTATTAAAATAATAACGTGTAAATTGTTTATTTAATAGACGAAAACTACGGTACGTAACAATTTCAGATGACTATATTTTCTAGTTTTATACTTTATAAACCGTGATTTTTCAGTAGTCAGGTTATTTTTTGAACTTATTTTCTGTAGAGCGTGATTTTTCAGTAGACGGTTTTTAGTTTTTAAACTTATTTTTTATTCCTACAAGATATATATACATATTGTCATGTTATCATAGTATAGTCGAAAAGCCAAGTCAGATATCTCACTTGAAGCTGCTGGAAACTCCGACATTCGTGTCGCCAACTAGCTCGACAAACCTTAGCCAATACGCGAATACTGGGCCAGCGCGGTAGAATATGTCCTAAGCCTTTTACACCGAGGCGAGCGAGAAGTGGAGCATATAACGGCTGAGACATCCAAGTAAGCCAAAAATAGATACCTAAAACCCTATCAATTTCAATAATTAAAATAAAAAATTTGGCTGGTAAACTTGACATCAGAAGATTTCTGATAAAATAATTTTAGTTTTGACAATGCAATCAAAAAAATAGTTTTATGATGAAAAAAAAAGGATTTTTTCATTACTATTAAGAACCCCACTCTTTTACTTCATTTGCGAAGGGGAAAAAAATGATTTCTGCGTTAAATTGAGATAAATTTGTTATATAACACATATTAATAAACAAAGACTACGGTGCAATATTTATATCTTTCTTCGAACGAAAAACAACCTTTATAAAACAAATATTAGCATCGATGTTAGGGTGGGTCGCTGTCATCGGCGCCTTTTTATGACCGCCATACGAGTTAATCAACATATCAGCCCATTGCCGTCCACTGCTAGACAGAGGCCTCACCTAACTATCTCCACAGCGTGCCACTCTGTGCCGCCTGTAACCAACGGCTCCCCGGCACCTTTAGAAGGTCATCTGTCCATCTAGCGGGGGGCCGGCCCGCGCTGCGCTTTCCGGTTCGTGGTCGAGGACCTTCTTCCCCATCGGCCATCGGTTCTTTAAGCTATGTGCCCTGCCCATTGCCACTTCAGCTTTGCGATTCGGTGAGCTATGTCGGTGTCTTTAGTTCTCCTACGGATTTCGTCATTCCTGATTCGATCACGTAGGGAAACTCTGAGCATAGCTCTTTCCATCACCCGCTGAGCGATCTTTAGCTTTCGTTTAAGGCCCATCATATTAATATATATTTTATGAAATAAGAATTAAAAGAATATCACTATTAGTTTTCTAAACACTTTCAATTAAAGCCCAAAAATAGAGTGTTCGAATCAATTTTCTTCTTCTTACTAAAAATAGGTTATACTTACAATAACTTGCAATTTGTGACATTAGCAAATTCACATGATTGAGGGTGTTGCAAATTTAACTCGTTTAAGTGTGTCACGTCCGTCATCACTAATAGCCTCACTCGTGTTCGTGAGACTTATCAAAAATTAAACTTATGATTGGGAAAGAATATTGTAAAGTCATTTTCGATTCATATAATATCTCCTTTATTAAATTTGCAAAAAACCGATCATCTGTTATCTGTGAAACCTCGCACATTACATATTGGCAGACTAGCGGTTCACCGCGGGCTTGCCCGTGTTAAGTTACTGCTTCACTCCTTAGGTTCTGAACGTTAAGGTATCTAGCCTATAACTACCAACCTTTTCATTTAAAACAATAAGGTTATCAATTCGCCGAAATCTTTTTTTCAACCGACTTCAAAATAGGAGGAGGTTCTCAATTCGTCGGAGACTTTTTATTTCTCGAAGACGCCTGGGCCGATTTGAGAAATTCTTTTTTATTTAAAAGTTTATTAGATAGATAGATTGATACTTTTTAATCTTTTTCTTATTGGTCAGGTAATCTGTCTCAATAACACATATTCTGTAAAAATTTAGCCATCCACTTGTTCAAACATTCAAAAAACTGGAAATCGCTTTAAGTCGCATCTTAAACGCTTCAAGTTTTCCTACATTAACTACAACCATAAGTAAAAAAAAAGGAATTCTTGAAGTACTTTATAGTTTTATTTATATAATAATTACATATTTATATATGTAATTATTTTTATTATAAAATAACGCTTCTTTACATAAATTACTTTGTTTATAATTAAAATTCTACTATGTTAATTTCTTAATTGTGACGAAAGCTAAAATATTCGACACGCACGTTAAATGTTTTCTGTAACTAACAACAGTGTTTTTCAATATAAAATTATTTTTATATATTTCTTTTGAGGTTCAAGGAGGTTTGTCATTATATTTCCAGCGACTTGTAAAAGGTTTGATTTGGCTTGTTATAGTAGGACGAAAGAAATATTTTTAGCTTACCTTAGTGAAAGTTATCAATCAGGGTTCAAAGAGGAAAAATATTTTATTTAATATAAAAATTTATATCTATACATTTAGGTAGATACATCAGTAAATAAAGCATTCAATTGAAGGTTAATATGATCATAGCTAAAAACGCAAAACAAATATTTCTTAAATAATAAATAAATTAATAAAAAACTTTTTAACAAAAACAAGAACCGACTTTAAAACGATGCATTTTAAAAAGGTGAAAATAATTATTTTAAAAAATTTGTTCTAAATTACATTCGTAGTTGGTGTCCTGCAAGTGAAGTGTGTTATAAACTGTTAGAGAGATGGACACCATCTTCAAAGTGTTGTAATTTAGATCAGATTTTATTAAATAATTATTTTAGTGCTATAAGCATATATCGTGCTTTATTTGTTCTTCCTTTCTGCAAGCCCATTTTGCTGTGGTGTGTAGGTATGTGGGCTAAGAGTCTTCTGTGTATTCCTTTAGATATCGACGGTGAAAAGGCAAATGGAGTCAAACGCCACATTTTGTGATTTTTATTGACCCCAGTTCCATTATTTTTTATCTTCTGAATGTTCTTAGTTTCATTTCTCTAGCTTAAAAAAGAGTCGCTTGCACTAATGAATTATTTGTACTACATTGCAAAATCGACAATTTCCAGAAATTTTCAAGCGACACGGACTTACCTTGTTTGGTTAATGGACCTTTTTGTATATTCTGATTTTGTACCAATCTGTCAGTTAGCATTACTAAAAAATCGGCCAAGTGCAAGTCGGACTCGCGCACGAAGGGTTCCGTACCATCATCTACAAAATAATTCTTCATTATTAAGGTTCCGTAACCGAAGGGTCCAAAAAGGCCCTATTGCTGACACTCACTTATGCGTCTGCTGTCGTCTATCACACAGGTTTTACAACCAAACGGTTGGAGCTACAGTCTTCAAATTTTCTTAATATAAGCAACTTGTTAACCCAAAGCCATGCAAATTGTCAAAATATTTTTTTAAATGTTATTAAACATTTTTACCCTCATTTTACCTGTTACAACCAATTTGATTTAGCAGTCAAATGCGTAGAACACAAGGGATTCACTCACCTACTACTAATGATTAATATTGCTATTCGAGCAGCTTATATTCTACATTCGGTACGGAACCTTAAATGTGCAATGTCAGACACGCACTTGACCAATTTTTTATTTATTATCTCGTCTAGGCCGTAATATAAACAAAGTTTTGGTGAGTCAATAGTGGGACGAGATGTTGCCTGAAAACGCAGGCCTTAAGAAATCGGCCTAACCAAAATTAGTCCAATTTTAGCAAAATAAATTATTTATGCAGCCCAAACGAATGCAATTGGTGAAATTTCACCCGCCCAAAAAAACGTTTTAAAACAGACCACATGAGCCTAATTCAATTAAGGCCATCTCTGCGGTCAACAAGCACCGCCATTAGATATCTTTATTAACTTTCCGTAGAAACCGCATTTAAAAATTTTGATATTCTAGGAACATCGTTCAAAAGTAGGTTATGACTAGTTTTATTTTTCGTTCAATCAAAATTTTTAAATGCGGTTTCTACGGACAGTTAATAAAGATATCTAAAGGCGGTGCTTGTTGACCGCAGAAACTACGGCTCAAAGATATATTATGGACACCATTCAAAACGTTGAATAGCTTATTTATAACTAGTTTCATATTTCGTTCAATCAAAATTTTTAAATACACTTTCTGCAAAAAGTAACTAATAAATACCTAATGGCGGCACTAGTAACCGGCAATGGCATACCGGAGCGAAAGCGTGACATCTCGACCAGTGTCCAAAGACATACTACACTATTGAAGTATACAAAGAAACACAGTTCTATGTACAATAGGTTTAAGCACGTGACCGCACGTTGAAAATCTCGAGTTTTTGTCGGTATAAAATTCAAATATTTATTTAAAACTATGAATTTAGTCAATGCACTTACTCATATAAGTCATATTAATATATATTTTATGAAATAAGAATTAAAAGAATATCACTATTAGTTTTCTAAACACTTTCAATTAAAGCCCAAAAATAGAGTGTTCGAATCAATTTTCTTCTTCTTACTAAAAATAGGTTATACTCGTACTTACAATAACTTGCAATTTGTGACATTAGCAAATTCACATGATTGAGGGTGTTGCAAATTTAACTCGTTTAAGTGTGTCACGTCCGTCATCACTAATAGCCTCACTCGTGTTCGTGAGACTTATCAAAAATTAAACTTATGATTGGGAAAGAATATTGTAAAGTCATTTTCGATTCATATAATGTCTCCTTTATTAAATTTGCAAAAAACCGATCATCTGTTATCTGTGAAACCTCGCACATTACATATTGGCAGACTAGCGGTTCACCGTTGCCCGTGTTAAGTTACTGCTTTACTCCTTAGGTTCTGAACGTTAAGGTATCTAGCCTATAACTACCAACCTTTTCATTTAAAACAATAAGGTTATCAATTCGCCGAAATCTTTTTTTTAACCGACTTCAAAATAGGAGGAGGTTCTCAATTCGTCGGAGACTTTTTATTTCTCGAAGACGCCTGGGCCGATTTGAGAAATTCTTTTTTGATTTAAAAAGTTATACTTTCCAGGTGGTCCCTTATTATTATAACGAATTTTAAACTAAAACTTTTGGAGAAAAAAAAAACATTAATGTTAAGTTGGAACTATTGAAACGCCTTTTATGTTGATGATTGTATAAAACTTTGTAACGAGTATGGATGTTTTTAGTGTACAAGAAAAAAAAAGCAATTCGTCACTGAAACGAAAAAAAAATGAAAACTTTTTACAAAAAAAACAACCGGCTTCAAAAAGATGCACTAAAAAGGTAAAAATAATTACTAATTTCCAAAAAAAAATTACTAATTTGCATAAAGCGTAGGCACAAACTTACAAAATCAACAGTTTTCGGGTCGTTGAAAATAACTTTTAAGAATCTTACGGAACTTCACCACTTAAAAAAATACTCAATTTTTTTTTATTTCAAACTAACATTTTGTGAAATAAAAGAATGTCAACTCATGTATTCATTTATTTATTCTTACATAAGTACTTAGGTGCTCTAATTAAGTTCCATTTCAAGCATATTTCATTGATGAGCTAAATTAAGTAAAACAGCTCTGTCGATTCACGCTCACTGAACACTAAAAGGAACGTTAAAAGGCATCTCTCTTTCTAAAAATTTATCCTCCTAATATAATGACTGATGTTTTGATAAAGCTTTGTAATTTTCATCACGAAGTTTTTTTTGTCCAAGGCAATACTGATACTTTGACGTAATCGTTATATCACTGAAAAGTTTAAATACTTTATTTTCTACAGATTTATTTAATTAATGCAAAAAAAACCAATCAATGGTATACGTGTTTTGGAAATGCAACACCGATTTTTTGTTAAAGTTCCCGTTATAGTTTCTAACCTTCCAAAAAATGGAAGCATAAATTTTATTAACTAATATACGATCTTCTTCTTTGTCCATTTTTCATCTTATATAAAATAGAATACGTTCACAATCATTCCTCAAATGATTTTTATGAAACTTAAATCCTTTTTAAAATAATGATTTTTTTTACATAGACTACAAAACAAGTAAAAAGGTGGCAAGCAACGATTTTTAGGTCAAAACATAAATAGTTTTTTTAACAACAAACCAAACAAACTCGGTATTATTTCTTACAGAAAATATAGAATCCTGATTTTCTATCTTTGTTAATTCTTATAGGACAACGAAAAGGAAGGATATTTTTTGGAGTTTACTCCTTAAGAATCGATTTGCATATATAAGGAGCCCGGTATGAGAAAAATGTGAGGAGTAAAATCTATCGATGAATGACCTCGTTACGTTTTTGGTGTGCATCCTATGTCGCGCAACTTTCTAATTTGGTTGTGAGTGTAGGGTATAGGGACATGTGCATAGGGTATACTGCAAAGCGACTATACCTATATGTTATTGGGTTTGTTTATTTCTATCAGTGTCGACATTTTTATATTGCTGTTTTTATTATAAATATCAATAATTAATATTGTTATTGTGAAGTTTTAATCGTTATCATTGTGTTCCGCTAAAGTGAACTGAAGGTATTTTCAAATAACTATGGCAGAAAGAGGTGTAGATGATATTGCCGGAACATCTAAAAAACACGTGGCTGCAAGGTACGTTGCAATTCATGTATTATATGTATGAGCATGTGCAATTTGTATTTATTAAATATTTTAATAATTATCGAGCGCATCCACATAAAATAGAAAATTTCTAACCTAACCAAAAATTAATTTTTTTGTCGATGTCTATAAATTCTTCCACGTTATTATGATTTATTTTATAAATAATTTTTGAATATTAACAATTGTAGTCAATAATTCGATAATATTATCAGAAAAATCGACAATATTTTTTCATTATAATAATGTTTTTATAAAATTTTCTTTTGAAAGGTTATTTTTTAGCTTATTTAAATAATTTTCATGTACTATTTATTATTGTACGTAAAAGATTTAGTGACATAATTATCTTTTTATAACCATTTTTGTTAATTATTGAGATAATATTATATTTTAAATAAAAAATTAATTATACTAATTTTAAAAAAATGTTTATGAAAACCTTTTTTTATCAATTTTCTTTTTAAAGTTAATTAAAATTTTTATAATTATGCATTTATAAATTTTCTAATTTTTTTTTATATTTTTTTACTAGGAAAAAATCTAAACCTCCAAAAACTCCAGCCGAGAGACAGCGAGCTTACCGATTAAAAAAAAATTAATGAAGGAAGCCCAAAATATTCTGGCAATCAACCAACCCTCAGGGTCCGTCGTGCACATCTGAAATTGACTATTGTAAAAAGTTTAATGTAAAATATTTCGTCGATTAGTTATAATAAATGTATATGAAATGAATAAATATATATTTATATATGTATAGTAAACTCCAGTCGTGCGTCGGAGCTGACACACACAATTTTTTTTTTATCATAACTTTACAACAATGTAGATAAAATAAGTTTTATGAATAAACCGAGAATTGTGCCTAAGATACAATCTTTATATCTTTTTTCGAACGAAAAACAATTTTCATAAAACAAATAAGTATCGATGTTAAGGTGGTTGCTATCAATGGCGCCTGTTTACGAGCGTCATAAATGTTGAAAGGAAACAAGAAAGTAGGCAAGATTTATGTTTCTACGGCAAATCGAGATAAACGACTCCAGTTTAAAATAATTCTTACAAAAGTATCGTACTCCTTAATAATATTTCTTAGCAAACCAAATAAATTTAAACTCGTAGTCAATTTACCTATTTATCTTTTTTTATCTAGGCCTAACCATATTTCGGAATGGTTATTATTTATAGAATACTAGCTTTTGTCCGCGGTTCCTGCCCTGAATTCGGTTATCAGAGTAGGATTTCAACAGCAAATCCCAATTATAGAAAAAAAAACCGTTTTGACGCTTGACGTTGTCAAGTAGCCTATGTCTTTTTTTGGGACCGAACTATCGCCATGCCAGATTTTCCCGCAGTTCCACCGTCCTTATATGCGGTTATCGGTGTAGGATTTCAGTAGCAACTCTTCAATTATAGACATAAGTTTTCAAGTAGCCTATGTCCTTATCCGAGACTCAAACTATCTCCATGTCAAATTTCATCTTAATTGGTACAGCGGTGTAAGCGTAAAGAGGTTACAAACAAACAGACAGACAAACATAGTTACTTTCGTATTTATAATTATTATATATATTATATATATATATATTATAATTATGAATAAATGAGAAATACTTAATTATCCCAAAGACTTTTTTTACACGAACAAACAAGAAAAATAGGACATAATTGAACGAACCATTTGGCATCGTATTAGAGTACTTCAGAAAAACTGACCTAGTGCGAGTCGGACTCTCGCACCGAGGGTTCCGCACCTACCACCATTTACGTAATTTACAAACACAAACAAAAACGAAAAGTGTGCAGCTATAAGCAGTTACCAATCCAACTACCGACCAAGCCCGACGTTGTTTAACTCTGAATATGGTTTCCAACAAACAAATGCGTCACTGTTTCTTTTAATAATAGCTAGATGGCTAGCGTAACGGTGATTTAAGATGTTCAATGGCTCAGGCCCGTTTCACACTTGGCCGGTTTTTATTATTTGTTGTTATACTTTAGAGCTCACACACATTTTAGTACAGTAAAATTAGACACATTTTTAGGCTAAAAAACAATTATTGGTGGAGTTTTGAATTTTGGTGAATATTATGTTCATTAAAACCTCCCATTGGACATACTAAAAGTCCCCATCGAAAGCTGTTGCCCTCGCGCCACCATCTTGGAAAAAAGGTAGCTTTTTTTAGTTTTGTGACTATATCTCGACAATTATTGCTCATACAAAAAAATTGTATTATTATATTTTTTTTTTCTTCTTATATGCCGTTTGTTTTCTGTTTACTCCAAAATCGTTTAAATATATTTCTAAGACTTATTCTGTAAAGCTATCGAACGGGAGAAAAAGACAGATGAGAGGATGAAAAAGAGAGAAAAAGGGAATGGGAGGGAAGAGTTGTTGTATCAATACCGAATAGCCACAACAAGCCATCAGGTGAACATCATTAAGTAAGAAGTGTGCAGATAATTTCTAGTGGCCACCTTGGATGCTCTAAAATTTATAACGTGAATTGTAAACTCTGAAGATGGGTTTGCTAAACAGGAAGGTCGTGGAAAGGATATTCCTGCTAACATAACAATCCCACAAGCAACTTATTATGCTGAAAAGTATATTTCTTCATTGTCAACTATTCCATCGCATTACTGTCGAAAGGAATCTACCTGTACGTACTTGTCACAGGAGTTCAAAACCCCTTCGCACATATGAAGCCCTAAAAACGACCTACCACAAAAGCATGCTGTTATACTACAGCATTAAATACGCCTACTATAATAAATAAGCTATATATATATAAGCTATATAAATAATACTATAAAAAAGCTGAACAAGAAATGGTATGGCACAGAGGAGTATCTTTGCAATTGGTTCAAGTAACATTTTAATATTTAATCATATTATTATCAATGGTGCTATGTGACAAATAATAACCAACAAAATAAAAGTAATATGGCCATAAACGAAAAATTTGTAAATCATTAATTTTTTAGGGTCCCGTACCCGAAGGGTAATTAGCGGAACCCCATTACTAAGACTCCGCTGTCCGTCCGTCCGTCCGTCTGTCACCAGGCTGTATCTTATGAACCGTGATAGTTAGACGGTTGAAATTTTCACAGAAGATGTATTTCTGTTGCCGCTATAACAACAAATAATAAAAAGCAGAAAAAAATATTTTTAACGGGGCTCCCATACAACATACGTGATTTTTAGGGTTCCGTACACGAAGGGTAATTAGCGGAACCCTATAACTCAGGCTCCGCTGTCCGTCCGTCCGTCTGTCAAAAGGCTGTATCTCATGAACCGTGATAGCTATACCGTTGAAATTTTCACAGAAGATGTATTTCTGTTGCCGCTATAACAACAAATAATAAAAAATAGAATAAAATAAATATTTAAGGGGGCTCCCAAACAACAAACGTAATTTTTTTGTCATTTTTATAGGTACGGAACCCTTCGTGCGCGAGTCCGACTCGCACTTGGCCGATTTTTTGCTCGTTTTTGTAGATAATGGTACGGAACCCTTCGTGCGCGAGTCCGACTCACACTTGGCCGATTTTTTTATAGATAATGGTACGGAACCCTTCGTGTGCGAGTCCGACTCGCACTTGGCCGATTTTTTTCTAATGCTAACTGACAAATTGGTACAAAATCAGAATATACAAAAAGGTCCATTAACCAAACAAGGTAAGTCCGTGTCGCTTGAACATTTCTGGAAATTGTCGATTTTGTAATGTAGTACAAATAATTCATTAGTGCAAGCGACTCTTTTTTAAGCTAGAGAAATGAAACTAAGAACATTCAGAAGATAAAAAATAATGGAACTGGGGTCAATAAAAATCACAAAATGTGGCGTTTGATTCCATTTGCCTTTTCACCGTCGATATCTAAAGGAATACACAGAAGACTCTTAGCCCACATACCTACACACCACAGCAAAATGGGCTTGCAGAAAGGAAGAACAAATAAAGCACGATATATGCTTATAGCACTAAGATAATTATTTAATAAAATCTGATCTAAATTACAACACTTTGAAGATGGTGTCCATCTCTCTAACAGTTTATAACACACTTCCCTTGCAGGACACCAACTACGAACCGTAATTTAGATCAAATTTTTTAAAATAATTATTTTCACCTTTTTAAAGAGCATCTTTTTAAAGTCGGTTCTTGTTTTTGTTAAAAAGTTTTTTATTAATTTATTTATTATTTAAGAAATATTTGTTTTAACAACAGAAAACAGTTCCTTACCTATAACATGGAAAATCTTTTGGCATAAAGCGTAGGCACAAACTTACAAAATCAACAGTTTTCGGGACGTTGAAAATAACTTTTAAGAATCTTACGGAACTTCACCACTTAAAAAAATACTCAATTTTTTTTTATTTCAAACTAACCTTTTGTGAAATAAAAGAATGTCAACTCATGTATTCATTTATTTATTCTTACATAAGTACTTAGGTGCTCTAATTAAGTTCCATTTCAAGCTTATTTCATTGATGAGCTAGATTAAGTAAAACAGCTCTGTCGATTCACGCTCACTGAACACTAAAAGGAACGTTAAAAGGCATCTCTCTTTCTGAAAATTTATCCTCCTAATATAATGACTTATGTTTTGATAAAGCTTTGTAATTTTCATCACGAAGTTTTTTTGTACAAGGCAATACTGATACTTTGACGTAATCGTTATATCACTGAACAGTTTAAATACTTTATTTTCTACAGATTTATTTAATTAATGCAAAAAAAACCAATGAATGGTACGTGTTTTGGAAATGCAACACCGATTTTTTGTTAAAGTTCCCGTTATAGTTTCTAACCTTCCAAAAAATGGAAGCATAAATTTTATTAACTAATATACGATCTTCTTCTTTGTCCATTTTTCATCTTATATAAAATAGAATACGTTCACAATCATTCCTCAAATGATTTTTATGAAACTTAAATCCTTTTTAAAATAATGATTTTTTTTACATAGACTACAAAACAAGTAAAAAGGTGGCAAGCAACGATTTTTTAGGTCAAAACATAAATAGTTTTTTTAACAACAAACCAAACAAACTCGGTATTATTTCTTACAGAAAATATAGAATCCTGATTTTCTATCTTTGTTAATTCTTATAGGACAACGAAAAGGAAGGATATTTTTTGGAGTTTACTCCTTAAGAATCGATTTGCATATATAAGGAGCCCGGTATGAGAAAAATGTGAGGAGTAAAATCTATCGATGAATGACCTCGTTACGTTTTTGGTGCGCATCCTATGTCGCGCAACTTTCTAATTTGGTTGTGAGTGTAGGGTATAGGGACATGTGCATAGGGTATACTGCAAAGCGACTATACCTATATGTTATTGGGTTTGTTTATTTCTATCAGTGTCGACATTTTTATATTGCTGTTTTTATTATAAATATCAATAATTAATATTGTTATTGTGAAGTTTTAATCGTTATCATTGTGTTCCGCTAAAGTGAACTGAAGGTATTTTCAAATAACTATGGCAGAAAGAGGTGTAGATGATATTGCCGGAACATCTAAAAAACACGTGGCTGCAAGGTACGTTGCAATTCATGTATTATATGTATGAGCATGTGCAATTTGTATTTATTAAATATTTTAATAATTATCGAGCGCATCCACATAAAATAGAAAATTTCTAACCTAACCAAAAATTAATTTTTTTGTCGATGTCTATAAATTCTTCCACGTTATTATGATTTATTTTATAAATAATTTTTGAATATTAACAATTGTAGTCAATAATTCGATAATATTATCAGAAAAATCGACAATATTTTTTCATTATAATAATGTTTTTATAAAATTTTCTTTTGAAAGGTTATTTTTTAGCTTATTTAAATAATTTTCATGTACTATTTATTATTGTACGTAAAAGATTTAGTGACATAATTATCTTTTTATAACCATTTTTGTTAATTATTGAGATAATATTATATTTTAAATAAAAAATTAATTATACTAATTTAAAAAAAATGTTTATGAAAACCTTTTTTTATCAATTTTCTTTTTAAAGTTAATTAAAATTTTTATAATTATGCATTTATAAATTTTCTAATTTTTTTTTATATTTTTTTACTAGGAAAAAATCTAAACCTCCAAAAACTCCAGCCGAGAGACAGCGAGCTTACCGATTAAAAAAAAATTAATGAAGGAAGCCCAAAATATTCTGGCAATCAACCAACCCTCAGGGTCCGTCGTGCACATCTGAAATTGACTATTGTAAAAAGTTTAATGTAAAATATTTCGTCGATTAGTTATAATAAATGTATATGAAATGAATAAATATATATTTATATATGTATAGTAAACTCCAGTCGTGCGTCGGAGCTGACACACACAATTTTTTTTTTATCATAACTATACAACAATGTAGATAAAATAAGTTTTATGAATAAACCGAGAATTGTGCCTAAGATACAATCTTTATATCTTTTTTCGAACGAAAAACAATTTTCATAAAACAAATAAGTATGGATGTTAAGGTGGTTGCTATCAATGGCGCCTGTTTACGAGCGTCATAAATGTTGAAAGGAAACAAGAAAGTAGGCAAGATTTATGTTTCTACGGCAAATCGAGATAAACGACTCCAGTTTAAAATAATTCTTACAAAAGTATCGTACTCCTTAATAATATTTCTTAGCAAACCAAATAAATTTAAACTCGTAGTCAATTTACCTATTTATCTTTTTTTATCTAGGCCTAACCATATTTCGGAATGGTTATTATTTATAGAATACTAGCTTTTGTCCGCGGTTCCTGCCCTGAATTCGGTTATCAGAGTAGGATTTCAACAGCAAATCCCAATTATAGAAAAAAAAACCGTTTTGACGCTTGACGTTGTCAAGTAGCCTATGTCTTTTTTTGGGACCGAACTATCGCCATGCCAAATTTTCCCGCAGTTCCACCGTCCTTATATGCGGTTATCGGTGTAGGATTTCAGTAGCAACTCTTCAATTATAGACATAAGTTTTCAAGTAGCCTATGTCCTTATCCGAGACTCAAACTATCTCCATGTCAAATTTCATCTTAATTGGTACAGCGGTGTAAGCGTAAAGAGGTTACAAACAAACAGACAGACAAACATAGTTACTTTCGTATTTATAATATTATTATGAATAAATGAGAAATACTTAATTATCCCAAAGACTTTTTTTACACGAACAAACAAGAAAAATAGGACATAATTGAACGAACCATTTGGCATCGTATTAGAGTACTTCAGAAAAACTGACCTAGTGCGAGTCGGACTCTCGCACCGAGGGTTCCGCACCTACCACCATTTACGTAATTTACAAACACAAACAAAAACGAAAAGTGTGCAGCTATAAGCAGTTACCAATCCAACTACCGACCAAGCCCGACGTTGTTTAACTCTGAATATGGTTTCCAACAAACAAATGCGTCACTGTTTCTTTTAATAATAGCTAGATGGCTAGCGTAACGGTGATTTAAGATGTTCAATGGCTCAGGCCCGTTTCACACTTGGCCGGTTTTTATTATTTGTTGTTATACTTTAGAGCTCACACACATTTTTAGTACAGTAAAATTAGACACATTTTTAGGCTAAAAAAACAATTATTGGTGGAGTTTTGAATTTTGGTGAATATTATGTTCATTAAAACCTCCCGTTGGACATACTAAAAGTCCCCATCGATAGCTGTTGCCCTCGCGCCACCATCTTGGAAAAAAGGTAGCTTTTTTTAGTTTTGTGACTATATCTCGACAATTATTGCTCATACAAAAAAATTGTATTATTATATTTTTTTTTTCTTCTTATATGCCGTTTGTTTTCTGTTTACTCCAAAATCGTTTAAATATATTTCTAAGACTTATTCTGTAAAGCTATCGAACGGGAGAAAAAGACAGATGAGAGGATGAAAAAGAGAGAAAAAGGGAATGGGAGGGAAGAGTTGTTGTATCAATACCGAATAGCCACAACAAGCCATCAGGTGAACATCATTAAGTAAGAAGTGTGCAGATAATTTCTAGTGGCCACCTTGGATGCTTTAAAATTTATAACGTGAATTGTAAACTCTGAAGATGGGTTTGCTAAACAGGAAGGTCGTGGAAAGGATATTCCTGCTAACATAACAATCCCACAAGCAACTTATTATGCTGAAAAGTATATTTCTTCATTGTCAACTATTCCATCGCATTACTGTCGAAAGGAATCTACCTGTACGTACTTGTCACAGGAGTTCAAAACCCCTTCGCACATATGAAGCCCTAAAAACGACCTACCACAAAAGCATGCTGTTATACTACAGCATTAAATACGCCTACTATAATAAATAAGCTATATATATATAAGCTATATAAATAATACTATAAAAAAGCTGAACAAGAAATGGTATGGCACAGAGGAGTATCTTTGCAATTGGTTCAAGTAACATTTTAATATTTAATCATATTATTATCAATGGTGCTATGTGACAAATAATAACCAACAAAATAAAAGTAATATGGCCATAAACGAAAAATTTGTAAATCATTAATTTTTTAGGGTCCCGTACCCGAAGGGTAATTAGCGGAACCCCATTACTAAGACTCCGCTGTCCGTCCGTCCGTCCGTCTGTCACGAGGCTGTATCTTATGAACCGTGATAGTTAGACGGTTGAAATTTTCACAGAAGATGTATTTCTGTTGCCGCTATAACAACAAATAATAAAAAGCAGAAAAAAATATTTTTAACGGGGATCCCATACAACATACGTGATTTTTAGGGTTCCGTACACGAAGGGTAATTAGCGGAACCCTATAACTCAGGCTCCGCTGTCCGTCCGTCCGTCTGTCAAAAGGCTGTATCTCATGAACCGTGATAGCTATACCGTTGAAATTTTCACAGAAGATGTATTTCTGTTGCCGCTATAACAACAAATAATAAAAAATAGAATAAAATAAATATTTAAGGGGGCTCCCAAACAACAAACGTAATTTTTTTGTCATTTTTATAGGTACGGAACCCTTCGTGCGCGAGTCCGACTCGCACTTGGCCGATTTTTTGCTCGTTTTTGTAGATAATGGTAAGGAAACCTTCGTGCGCGAGTCCGACTCACACTTGGCCGATTTTTTTATAGATAATGGTACGGAACCCTTCGTGTGCGAGTCCGACTCGCACTTGGCCGATTTTTTTCTAATGCTAACTGACAAATTGGTACAAAATCAGAATATACAAAAAGGTCCATTAACCAAACAAGGTAAGTCCGTGTCGCTTGAACATTTCTGGAAATTGTCGATTTTGTAATGTAGTACAAATAATTCATTAGTGCAAGCGACTCTTTTTTAAGCTAGAGAAATGAAACTAAGAACATTCAGAAGATAAAAAATAATGGAACTGGGGTCAATAAAAATCACAAAATGTGGCGTTTGATTCCATTTGCCTTTTCACCGTCGATATCTAAAGGAATACACAGAAGACTCTTAGCCTACATACCTACACACCACAGCAAAATGGGCTTGCAGAAAGGAAGAACAAATAAAGCACGATATATGCGTATAGCACTAAGATAATTATTTAATAAAATCTGATCTAAATTACAACACTTTGAAGATGGTGTCCATCTCTCTAACAGTTTATAACACACTTCCCTTGCAGGACACCAACTACGAACCGTAATTTAGATCAAATTTTTTAAAATAATTATTTTCACCTTTTTAAAGAGCATCTTTTTAAAGTCGGTTCTTGTTTTTGTTAAAAAGTTTTTTATTAATTTATTTATTATTTAAGAAATATTTGTTTTGTTGCGTTTTTAGCTATAATCATATTAACCTTCAATTGAATGCTTTATTTACTGATGTATCTACCTAAATATATAGATATAAATTTTTATATTAAATAAAATATTTTTCCTCTTTGAACCCTGATTGATAACTTTCACTAAGGTAAGCTAAAAATATTTCTTTCGTCTTACTATAACAAACCAAATCAAACCTTTTACAAGTCGCTGGAAATATGATGACAAACCTCCTTGAACCTCAAAAGAAATATGTAAAAATAATTTTATATTGAAAAACGCTGTTGTTAGTTACAGAAAACATTTAACGTGCGTGTCGAATATTTTAGCTTTCGTAACAATTAAGAAATACACATAGTAGAATTTTAATTATAAACAAAGTAATTTATGTAGAGAAGCGTTATTTTATAATAAAAATAATTAAATTCATATAAATGACGTCAAAAATGCGGTGACTTAGATTTCTACATCTCTAATATTCGTAGTCGGTAAAGTAACAACTGTGGTCATTATCTCTAATGTTTGTAGTTGGTAATTTTGTGGTCATTAATGTGATCAAACCCCCCAGACTACTGTTGACATTGTAGGCAGGTATACAGAATTCTCTGTATTTATACAAATTTTTAAGCATGTGGAAGATGTATGTATGGGAGAACGTGGAATTTTGCTTTGTTTCATTTATAATATTTAAACAAACCATTAAGCACTTTAGGAATTCTTATCTTTTTTTTCTATTAGTAGTTGTAAGGTAGAAAGAAGGCAGGAAAACTATAAAGACTTTAGGAATTCATATTTTTTTTTCTACTAATAGTTGTACCTAAGGTAGAGCAAAGGCAGGAAAACTATAAAGTACTTCAAGAATCCCTTTTTTTTACTTATGGTTGTAGTGAATGTAGGAAAACTTAAGGCGTTTAAGATGCGTCTTAAAGCGATTTCCAGTTTTTTGAATGTTTGAACAAGTGGATGTGTAAATTTCTACAGAATATGTGTTATTAAGACAGATTACCTGACAAATAAGAAAAAAATTAAAAAGTATCAATCTATCTATCTAATAAAAATCTATCTAGTCTATCCAATTATAATAAAATATTAATAATAAATTACCTTTCAAATCCGCTAAAACAATTCAGAAGCAGTCACGTGCAGAAGTACACCATCCACATGTAGGAGTGCACCTCCCTCCCTCCCTCCTTATGTGGACGATGCCAACTTCACCACAACACCACCACCAAATTGATACAAAAACTCGACACGTGTTTCGCCTCAACACGAAGCATCTTCAGGAGACGCAAGTTAGTCGTGCGCTATACCTTCACCAAATGACGTAAAATTTTTTTTTTCTGAACCTACTATGCAGTTGGCTGTTGCAGCCATTACTGCTTCACCGGGGTTTTTGGGGCGAGACTCTGAAGGAGCCTCAGCCCATATAGCGCCCAACGCTCAAGGGCTCCCCGCGGGGGAAGCCTCGGCTTGGGTTGTCGCTCTCGGGGACGTCCCTTCGACCGGCGTAAGCCTCGAACCCGAAGGTGAGTCACCGCCAGGAGGGGAGTTCCCCGTTACGCGGGTACGGTTGCGATTGAGTGGGGGCGAGAAGCGCCCCGGCACTCTTTGATACCTCGTGTATCCTTGTGGGCGCCGACGAACCCGGGGACGTCGGCGTCGTGTTTGGAGGGAGGCCCTATTCGGGGAGGTCGTAGAGATTAATCTCGCTATCCGGACAGCGAGATAGTCATCTGGGCCCGTTAGTATGTGCCGAGGCCGCCTAACTATAGTTTTACGACCGTGCCCGAGTCAGTCGGGGGGATGATACTTTGTGGATTGCACAATTAATAGATTCGGGTGATTTTGCGTACGCTCGAAAAAGCGGACTGCCAAGTCTTTGAAGTATTGGGGAATCGTGGGGAGTTTGAAGTCTCTGTGTAGGTCCGCATTGCGAACGTACCAAAAGGCCCCAGAGGCCTCTCTGAGAAAGCGGTTTTGGAGGGTCTGAAGTTTGTGGAGATTGCGCTTGGATAATGCAAAGACTACGCTAGCATAAGCTAGTATGGGGCGGATACAAGTTGTGTAAAGATTCAGCTTATTTCTAAGTGACATCTTACTGTACTTGCCTATCATGGGATAAAGACGACCGAGGACAAAAGCGGCTCGGTCTCTGACTATTTTGGTGTGAGCGTGGAAGTTCAAACGACTATCCATGGTCACACCGAGATATTTGGTCTTATTTTGCCAGGGAATGGCACGACCGAAGAGGGAGTGGGGAGGTGGCCGCGGAGGGCAGCCTACGGTAAAGAGGACGGCAGAGCTTTTGTCGGGATTCACCTCGATTCTCCATTTCCGAAACCATTCGCCTAGGGCGGTGATAGCGGGTTGGAGTCTCTTAGTGATTCGACTCACTTGCCTATCGGTGGTATAAAGAGCGGTATCGTCCTTAAAGAGGGCTAGATGGGTACCTATCGTTTTAGGGATATCGTTGGTGTACAGAAGGTACAAGATGGGGGCGAGCACGGACCCTTGCGGGACTCCTGCTTCTATGGGAAGGGGGGAAGAGAGATTGCCTTCAACTTTGTAGCGAAAGCTACGATTCGACAAATAGTCTCGTATGATGAGCACAAGACGATCTGGCAACTGAAAGTTGTACAGTTTAAAAATTAAACCGTTATGCCAGACTTTGTCGAAAGCTTTCGCTACATCGAAGAAGACAGCGCCCGTGTGGCGGGTCTTACCTAATGCTGGTTGGAAGCCAGTGAGAATATGTTCCGTTATGCGGAGTACTTGATGGACGCATGAGTGTTTGGCACGGAAGCCGAACTGCTCGTCTATTAAAATGCCTCTGGAGACTATAGCATTCCATGGGCGAGCGAGGAGGAGGCGTTCATGGAGTTTACCAAGGGCCTTTAGTAAACTTATAGGGCGATAGGAGGACGGCTCGGTACGAGCTTTGCCTGGCTTATGGATGCCTATAACAATTGCATCTTTCCATTAAGAAGGAAAGATGCAATGATCGATAGCAGCGTTAAAGATCGCTACTAGGAGGCAGAGAAGGGGAAGAGTGAGGCGCTTTAGGATATCGTTAGAAATACTGTCCGCACCGGGGGCTTTACGGGGGCGTAGGTCTTTGATGACCTGTATGACTTCGTCGACAGTGACAGGGGGCAGGGGGTCTTGTGGAGGTAGAGAAGTTCTGCGCTGTTGGGGAAGTTTGAACGGCTGTATGCTTAAGGCACTTTGGGCTTGGAGGCTAGACGCCAGGCAATCTGCTTTTTCATCGTCATTGAACGCGGGAACGTTGTTGGGACGAGTTAACGGAGGGAGAGAGTTGGCGGTGTCGGATTTTAGAGCTCTGGCTAAGTGCCAATAAGCTTGGTGAGAAGGAGAAATGTTCTCCATAAGATCACCGAAACGTTGGGCGTTAGTGGTAGTCAGGTGGCTAGTGAGTGAGTCGATGGCTACGTTTAGGTCGGTCGCGGAGGAGATTACGTTGGGAACGCGGTCTAGATGTGGCGAGCTGGGATTTTCGAGCAATTGCCCAAATTTATCCCACTCCGTCACGGTTCTAGTGTCGGGAGGAGAGTCCGAAGGGGAACCTAATTGGAGGGGTGACCTAATCGGAGGGACGTCAAACAGCTGGTTTTGCCCTTATATACACAACCCCCACTACCCCTTAATCGGCATAATCACCTGACGGAATGATGCAATTATTTGAAAAAATAAGTAATAACGGTGAATAGGAAATATTTAGTTGTTCGTTTACTATTATACCTCTATCCCTGTGCCGAACTATCTCCATCTGCTCCAAAACTCAAAGTTTTAAACTTTTTTGACATATGTGTAAAATATCGAAGGTGTGGTTGTCAGGTAGTGAATGTCCTGAATCTAAAAGATGTTTCGCAAAGTTTGATCGATCTGGGTGTTGATTATTGTAGGCTGAAATGTGTTCTTTGTGTCTTGTATCAAACACTCCAACATGTGGATGGTGTACTTCTGCACGTGACTGCTACTGAATTGTTTTTAGCGGATTTGCAAGGTAGGGAATGATTTTTTAAAAACGATTAAACACTTAACTTAACTTTTTACTTACCTCAAGGTCAATTACCAATTTTTGTAGATTTGGTTTTAAAAATTACTGATTTCCATATAAACTTTCAACCCCTATTATAGAAGATGAATTTTGAAAAATCCTTTTTATTCCTTGCTCATCGAAACCTCTGTGCAAAATTTTAAGTTTCTGGGTACAAAAATTTCGAAATCGTTATGTGAATTTTCATCAGTTTCCAAAAACGGTGAAACACGTAAATGTCAATTTTTAACCTTCAGGCCAAATACCGATTTTTATGCAGTAAGCTTTATAAATCACGGATATCGGTACAAACTTTAACCCCAATTTTCACCCTTTTAGGAGATGAATTTTTCAAAATCCTTTCTTAGTGATCGCCTACAGTATAACACGAACCTCTGTGCAAAATTTAAAGTCTAGCTAAATCTAGCATTTTGGGCTATCCGTTGATATATCAGTCAGTTAGTTTGCACTTTTAATATATTTATTATCTTTTATCTACACATTATTATATTTTTAATTAGTTGCTACTTTAAGTATTCACCATGTCGATGCACTTAGTACTATGTAAATACATCGATTATTCATCCAGTGATCTAAAAAAACAGTAGTCCCTACTGGATCTATAGTGTTTACTAGTCATAAAATACTTTCAACATTGAAAATATTTGCTGAGAAACATAAATGGGGCTTATAAGATATACAAATATATCGAGAGCCTAGAAATAGAACAAGTGTCAGTCATGAGCAGAAGTAAGAAAAGGACACATATAAAGTTAAATAATTCAATGTGGCAGTAATGTTTGGTTAGGATACTAAAATGAAAAGATAACATTGTACCCTAACAGGGTAAGTCATCGGGTTTAGACCCTCGTATAGTTTAATAAAAATATCTAGACCAATTTTTTGTGCAAAAGGAACAAGGATTTTGATTTAAATTTTAAAAAAATATGTTTGACCTAAGTAATTATTTATCCAATGTTATAGGAATGACTGTATTATTTTCAATTTAACTTTCATTTTTAAGTTTCTTATTATTACTAAGTTACAATATTTGAATTAAAATAGTAGGAATGTAAATGTTCTAAAAGATAAGAGCACTTTCGGTAACCATCGCCAGGAAGGCTGATTTAGTATTCATATACAGCGTGTAGACCGTTCTTGTGATACGGATTGAGGCGGTCTGCGAGCATGGTGTTGGTGCGTTCGGTAGATACCTTCAGCCGTTCAAAGTGGGGTTATAGTAACAAAAATGTCACCGACATAGCTCATAGAATCAGCAAGCCGAAATTTCAGAAAGCTAGTCTCATCTGACGAATAATGCTATCCTATTTTTAGCCTTGAAGGCGATGGTTACATTTTTGTTACCATAACCCCACTTTGAACGGCTGTATCTACCGAACGCACCAACACCATGCGAGCAGGCTCCTCGATCCGTATCACAGGAATCCCTAAAACATATACACGCTGTATATGAATACATAAATCAGCCTTCCCGGCGATGGTTACCAAAAGTGCTCTTATCTCTTAGAACATAAATACATTACCACTATTTTAATTCAAATATTGTAACTTTTTTGAAACATTTGTATTTTAAATATATGTACAATTGTATAAGTATTTTAAGTGTACATATATTTTGTACACAAATTACTACTTAAATCCTTTTTCTCAGACCTAACGTGGCTTCAGATAAACTTCTGATTTCAATTCTTTTCTATGATATTATGTTTGATTTATAATCGTCAACTTATAATTTGATTACGAAGTTGGCATAATAAAATATGCTTTTGTTATTTTGAATTCGCTACGCAAGTTTGAGAAGAGGCTACCTCCTTGTGTGAGTTCTACCGCACGTGTTTGTTGTTTGAACATATGCTCACGCCTACTTTCTTCTTTCAAACACGTTGCTTGCCATCGGGAGCAAATTTATCCTTACATGTTATAAGCTAATTGGTCACGAACCGTGCGGGTTTTTTCAGAACTCAACTTCCTTCCCTTCCCTACTAGGGAAGCTGAAGTTGTGGAAATAATAGGAGCTTGCAAAGGATGTCGAGGTTTTGACTAGAGACTACAGAATGGGCTTCTTCCAGAAGAGAGCTAGTTAACAATAAAGTAGCTATGCATTTGTAAAAGTGAATACCAATTATTTCTCAACCCTGCAGATGTTGGTATTGGCATTGGCACTTAACAAGGCCTTGTCTTGATATAATCCAAAAGTCTGCCACGTTTAGAACAAAATAAACCTATATCCTGTAGAAACCCCCCCCTCCTAAAAATAATAAAATTATAAATTTGAACTCACGTGGAGTATACTGACATACTCGCCAATTTGATTACGTGATGACGTACGTGATCCTAACATATTATTGTTGCTCTTATTATTATTAAAATGGTTTGTAACCGTTATTAAAGTTATTATTAAAGAAAGCTAATATTATTATTTGGCTGTGATCGTCTAATGGCGTAATCGTCTATTTGGACCCCTCGTTGTGACCGATAATAACCCCAGATCCTAAGAGGTATGGATTCAATCAGTCCCAGGTGTGAAAGAACAAAATCAAAACCCTAATTTTACATTATACCTACATTAAAAGCAATGGCCTATAACTAATCCTTAACCGCAGAACCACTAAGTCCTGATTAGCATTAGACCAGAATTTAAATTACTAAATGCGAGTTTCAGATTAAAATATATGCGATTTATTATCCTAACGTAGTCGAAGTACCCTAGCCTAAGTCACCCTATTCACCAGCCTAGCTACCTCCTTACAACTCCGAACATGTCTCGTAATAACACGGTTACCCCTCGAACACGATAGGCCTTGAAGTTATAACGACTATGACCGCATACCCCTTAAGTGAAGTCGTAATCCTATAGTAATGTATGAAATCGCCTTAAAGGAGAACTCTTAAACGGTAAGTAGTCCATCGATACACTAGTTATCTTGCCCTTAAGTAAACTTGTAACCTCATAGTAATGTAGGAAAATCACCTTAAAAGGAAGAACCCTTAGACATATGAAAGTACTAACCACTAATAAACTCACTGGCTTCCCCTTAACTAAAATTATACACTTATAATATAACAAAATCATTTAAGAGACAGACAGACCTATTTAATAACTAAATAAATTATTAGCAGGTACGCTATTGATCCCTTAATTAACCTATAACCTACACAACTAACCTGTCACCAGTTCTCTAGCTTGCGCTTACGTGAAGGTCGGAACTAATAACAACATATATAAGGCATTAGGGAGACAAGCGGACCTATTAAGTACATAGATAAATTATTAGTAGACTAGCTATCGATCTCTTAAGCGAAGTTATAAAACTGTAATGTAATATGAAAGGTCACCATACGGATGAACTAACAGATTGAATATATATATAGATAAAAACGAATATACTCGCGGCCTGGCCCTTACGTAAATTACACAACCCTCTCAATAACACTTAAGAATGCACCACAGACTGACCGATAAGTTTAGTAATTGCATAAAGAGCCTGTTGACAACCCGTTAACAACCCCTAAGTGAAATTATAAAGTCGTAATGGTATTCGAGAAGCCACCCCAAAGGCAATCTAAGTATATAAAAAGACTACCACTATCCTTACTAGCTTCTCTTCTAATCTAATCTTATAATAATATATGTAGAATCGCCGTAAAGACAAACTAACAAATTAGAAGTAAATGTAACCCTGAAATACATCTACAGCCTACCCTTTAAATAAAGTTATAACATAGTCCTAACCGTAGGTATCCAGAAATCCACATACATTCATGATTATTATTTTACCACTGAAACTCACGCCATCTGTGTAATAATCGTGGAATTACTCGGTCGATCGATATCTTAGCTAACTGTCTAATAATGGAGATATTGAGGAGGTCTTATAGAGGGCGCTAAGGGCGGACGATTTAGTATGGAAGTCTATCTAAATCTACCAATCCTAGTTTCCAGGTCGTTTACGGGTAACCCTAACTGGGAATCATCCAGGAAAATTCACATATACAACCATTCCTTAAGGGTTCGTAAGTTGTTCTATTCAGAATTATTGGGCCCGCCACCGAATTATCCCTTCGGCCAATTAAAGACTAACCGGCCAAACTTTCCATACATTTGCCTGTGCGTCGAAGTGCCCAGCTGGCGTCTCGTGGTCACGTGGGTGCGCAGAGTTCACATTTTAGTCTTCTGCGCAGGTACAGAGTCTAATCGTGTTACTCGACCTTCCTTCGACTAATTTACGTTGGTTCGGTTTTGGTTTAGTATCTCGCGACCCGGTCAGTACGAATTTCGTTCTTAGATCTAAAATTGAGTTTATGGTTACAAGCTATGGCGATTATCTACACTAGAATATAAAGTTTATGAAAACAAAACTATAAAATTGAGACAAAACCTAACGCTCGCCTAACTCATACACTAGGTTGTTCCTACTTGATCGCTAAAATGAATATTGAAAATTAATTATGTATAACTTGAATTTGAATAGCCTTAAGGGCCTAGGGTACCGTCTGGCCTTAAGCGGTTGTCAATTGTATCGTACTTATTATCTGACTGACGTCTTGGAACCTTTAACAAGGAAGGTATATAACGACCAACTCCTGACAGACTCGTAGATAGGTTTAATCAAACTAGCTTACCTTGTGGCTTCGCCCTCCTGTCATTTAGTAATTGAGTTAATAGATAACCTTTATCCTTCGTACACCGTGCCTTAAACTGTTCTTTAGGATAGGTAAGTAGTGCTCCCCGCCAACTCCTACATTTATAACGCTGCGGAGGTGGCAAACAACCAGACGACCATGTATTTATCCTTACTACTATGACTAACTACGGAACTAAAGGGACCATCTCGTTATTATTTGAATATAACCTACGATCGGTCGGTTCGAACCCGAGGCTCCTTAAGTTTAAATAGCCGCTAGTCCGGAGAAGCTAAACTCGCCCGAAACATATGCCGTGCAAGCTAAGTTCACAAGAAATAATAAAATAGGTGTGCGATTACGCACATGGTTAAGTGGTGAATTGTTCATCAGAGTAATTAAGGCGACAGAACACCTAGTTTGACACACAATAAATATGTTTAAGGTGGATTGTAAGGAAGACATATCCACACTCAGGACCCGGCGCATTAGCCAGATCAAGTAAGGGTTAGCCCTTTCTGAGTGTTTAGAACTTAACGTTTCGGCTTTCCATACAACAATTCAGAGCCTCATCAGTTAGTAGAGAATTGTGTATGATTATACTAATACGTCTTCAACGGGGTGATTCATGGCGAAGAATAGAACAAATCCTGACCCACTAACGTCACCTCATAGCCTGTTAATAAAGTTTGGTCAATGTTGAAGTTCTGTCATCTTTATCTTAAATGGCTTAGTCAAAACATAAATTAAACAGTATAAAGCAATAAAATAAAGCTTAGATAGTCTAATTAAAAATTAGACTCTCTAGATTAATGTCGCGGCTCTGAAAAACATATGAGGTTTACGTTTATTTTTACACAGGAAACAAATATTTAGATATGAACACAATAATACTTAGCTTTCCAAATCTATCCGTCGCAATAATGGGTGGAGTGGAGGTACTATTTATCTATGGATTCCTTAAGGAGATTGGGTTAAAAATCCCACATTAAATTTTAGCCACCCATTACCTAAACGGCATCTAACAGTTCAACTTCCCCACTCGACGCCGGTGAAGGGTGGAACTGGAGCCAACCCAGATTTAGGTTTTATCAGCCCCCTCACACCCTTAGATTCCTGAAGCCTGCAGTTATCCTAGTATGTCTCTAACATCAAGCCCCAATCTTCCCTAATCTTATAACAAGCCAGACCCCGCTTGAAGAACCCCTACTGTGATTGCCCCGTCCTCACCTACCTCTATCTACCAAGGGTCTGCTTGCTTTGGGGGTCACCCATACCGCAACGCAACAAGACATCGGGACTAAAATGATTGAGATAGTAAGTAGCGGATATAGAGATATCATTAACATAACCATCAATTACATGTAACATAACTGTACCATTCTAATGAGCGTCTACCAAAGCGTGTAGGATTTTCATCAATGAAGATACATATACACAGGACAGGATTCACACAAGGGTTGCCTGCCAAGTCATGTAAGCATGCCCCGTCACCTCGAGTCCGATCAAAGCGCGAAGTCGATGCTCAGGACTTGCGTAGGGCTTTCATCAATAAGATATACATATACACAGGACAGGATTTACACAAGGGTTGCCTGCCAAGTCATGTAAGCATGCCCCGTCACCTCGAGTCCGATCAAAGCGCGAAGTCGATGCTCAGGACTTGCGTAGGGCTTTCATCAATAAGATATACATATACACAGGACAGGATTTACACAAGGGTTGCCTGCCAAGTCATGTAAGCATGCCCCGTCACCTCGAGTCCGATCAAAGCGCGAAGTCGATGCTTAGGACTTGCGTAGGGCTTTCATCAATAAGATATACATATACACAGGACAGGATTTACACAAGGGTTGCCTGACCTTAACCCTAATCTTAAACGATTTCTTAACTAATCAGATCAGAGCCTAATTACGGGGTTTCTTCCCACAAAGTATCACAAAATTTACAACATCATGTTAAAAGACGCCGATCCCGGCAGGAACCCTTTTCTCCACTAAATTTTCTGCAGAAATCGGCAATCTCTTTTCCTTAGAGAGTACATAGCCAACAATGTCAACAACCTACCCCCTGCATTTTTAATAAGCAAGGGTTTTTCCTTCTCTACTCCAAATTTACAACTAGAATCCCGGACTAAATCCCAACCATAAAGTCAACCACTTTCAATTTTCCCCAACCAACCCTTCACTTTAACCAAGGTGGCATCTTACACGGTCCCTTACACAGTCCTTACGCCATCGTATAAAGGAAGTCCCTCACAAAGCCCCATAGTACAAACCCATCAATAATAAGTTGACATTGCTAGCCTCAGTTCTCACAAAAGACACTTACTGATATTTGATGTAGGCGAAACGTGCACGGCGCCGGTATTAAATTTCTTCAAATCTTTGTGTGTCCTGTCCTTCCCGCTTCCTCAGAAATCTCGAGCACGGCCAGCCTCTCGACACGACGACAGTGAAAAAGGGTGCCGCAACTGACGCCTATCGCTTATAACCGTTCTCCCCTCCCCCCCGATAGACGCGGCCTGAACGCGTGGCGTGTCTAGGGATTGTGGCGCCAGTTAATTTCTTCTTTATTTTACTTCCACGTGTACCCACGTGCTTCGCATTTTAGTGGCCAGTTACTTTATAGTAATAATCGGACATCATATCGAGATCGTAAACCGATTCTACTAAACTCTTTACCTGCCGAACTAGTTTCTCCGCTTCTTTGTGACTCGATTATACAGCTTCGATTAATTTACACATTGAAGGCTCGTCGTAAGCGGCGCGGAGCCTACTCTACTATCCCTCTCGCACCCTACGATATTTATAACAATTAACTGAAAATAATCGTTCGATATTCTCCATATATTTTAACCTCCTGGTTATCTGCTACTTTACGAATCGGTCGTATTTAACGAGTAATTATTTTTCTTTGTGTTGATGATTTTAGGATCCCACTGCGATTTACGCCTTATGACGTAGGTACAACCATATTAATCGAACCCCGGTGAGGACATCCGGGCCCCTCACTTACTTCATACTTCATTGATCTCCTTTCTATCCATTTATTAGGAGTATCCGATCGGTATGAATTACGAAGGTGATTAATCAAATTTATATTTATTATTGATAAATTCTATCTTTAATTCACCTGCTCTCTTAAAACTTAAATTAGCATGTCAACACCGTGTCGTGGGGTCCAGATTATTACAATTCTTTATAAAAGGCTTGGGACCACTACAATCCTCCCCAACAAGTCATAAATGTACACTTATCAGTTGTGACTTGTTTCTTAATTAACCACTGGATCTCTACACCTAAGTTTTAAGACCTCGACTTACAACTCGAACCTAGTTCAGTAATGACATATAAATTACTCGAGACTTAATCTAACCTTAATTCAGCAATAACGCTAACCTTAACCTAAAAACCCCTACATAAACCTAAATCCAACAACCCTCATGTTGACCTGGACTTCCCAAACATAACCGTAACCTAAACCTTATAACCCTCATGTCCACCCAAACCTAATAAACCCTAATGTTAACCTAAACACTATAAACCTCATGTTAACCTAGACCTCCTAAACATATCTGTAACCTAAGCCTAATAATCCTCATGTTTACCTAAACCTAATAAATTTTATGTGTACCTAAACCCTATAAACCTCATGTTTACCTAACCCTAATTGCCCTGAACCTAATAAACCTAATATTATCCTTACCTTAATCCTAGCCCTGCCGTCAGTAAAAAAGAAATCGCATCGAAATTTCCCGTAACCTCCTCCGAGAGCGGTATCGCGACTAATACACAAGGCCCCTTATACAACAATGAAAACTTCTTAATCCACTTCACCCTCACACTTGAGTTATCAGTTCTACGCGCTTTCATCAAATTCCCTGACCGGAATTGTTCCTTTCAACGTGTCTTCTCATAAGGATCACCCTTCCTTTAACTGCACTTTACCCATTCAGTCCTAGCCTTATCTTTCATTTCCTCCAATTCCCTCTCGCTTATATTATCGACGGTTTTCCATCCATTCCCCCGTCGTAAAATCAACTTAGTTCACCCTAAAACATAATCATACGTTCACCCTATTAAAACTAGCAACAGCACCTAAAGCTTAAATCAGTCTCTCGACACTACTGATTTCTAACTAATCAACTTAATGGACATCTCCCATCCTATAATCACCCTCAACTCCAAGGTTATCTCATCGTTCAAGGTCTGCTTCCATTTAGATATTAATGAATCTCATACTATAGTTCCGTACCAAGACGATGACTAATCAAACCTGGTTTAGCGTGGTACTAGTTGTCTCATCATGTTCCTCACTAATCTAAACTGGTTTAAAGGGCTGTACCCAATAAGCTACGATGATCACCTAAGAGCCTCCTAATAATAATGAATGACACGTCATAATAATTACTCGAAATAGAACGTAAGAGATTAAAAAGAAATTATAGTGCTTAAGATCGTGCTTTACTCAAATGCAGCAAATAACTATGACGAACACAGCTTCAGTTAAGGACCACTGGCCTCACTCAACCTCAGCCAGCGACTACTCAGGGACCCACCCTGTCGAAACAAGGTCAGTCCCCTGCAACGCTACGATAGGAAACACCAGATATAATGGATAGTTATGAAGAATATAGTAGATCGAAGAAGGGAAATATGATTGGAAGCAAACAGTTGAGTTTTTCCATTATTAGTCGTAGATAATCAGGACGGGTACGACGGAAATGCTTCGGTTAAGGACCAAGGGCCTCACTTAATCTAGGCTTGTTATGATGAATATGCTTCGATTAAGGACCAAAGGCCTCTCTCAACCTCGGCTTGTCGGGATAGTTATAGTAGTTTAAATATGGCGATGATGTTTGGAAACAAACAGTTGAGTTTGTTCATTATTAGATGTAGGTAATTATGATAGATATAGTAGTTTGAATATGGCGACGACGTTTGAAAACAAACAGTTGAGTTTGTCCATTCTTAGATGTAGGTAATTATGATAGATATAGTAGTTTGAATATGTCGACGATGTTTGGAAACAAACAGTTGAGTTTGTCAATTATTAGATGTAGGTAATCATGATAGATATAGTAGTTTGAATATGGCGACGACGTTTGGAACCAAACAGTTCAGTTTGTCCATTATTAGATGTAGGTAATTATGATATATATTGCAGTCTGAATATGGCAACGACGTTTGGAAACAAACAGTTGAGTTCGTCCATTATTAGTCGTAGGTAATCATGATGGATATGCTTCGGTTAAGGACCAAGGGCCTCACTCAATCTAGGCTCGTTACAATGTATATGCTTCGATTAAGGACCAAGGGCCTCACTCAACCTCGGCTCGTCATGATAGATATAGTAGTTTCAATATGGCGATTATGTTTGGACGCAAACAGTTGAGTTTGTCCATTTGATGACGTTCGGAAACAAACAGTTGAGTTTGTCCATTTGATGACATTCGGAAGCAAACAGTTGAGTTTGTACATTTTTTTAGCCGTAGGTAATTGTGATAGATATAGTAGTTTGAATATGGTGATGACGTTAGGACGCAAACAGTTGAGTTTGTCCATTTGATGATATTCAGGAATAAACAGTTAAGTTTGTCCCTTAGACGATGTTCGAAAGCAACCAGATGAGTTTGTCCATTTTATGACATTCGGAAGCAAACAGTCTAGTTTGTCCATTTTTAGTCGTAGGTAATTGTGATAGACATAGTAGTTTGAATATGGCGACGACGTTTGGAAACAAACAGTTCAGTTTGTCCATTTGATGACATTCGGAAGCAAACAGTTGAGTTTGTCCATTTTTAGCCGTAGGTAATTGTGATAGATATTGTAGTTTGAATATGGTGATGACGTTAGGACGCAAACAGTTGAGTTTTTCCATTTGATGACATTCAGGAATAAACAGTTAAGTTTGTCCCTTAGACGATGTTCGAAAGCAACCAGATGAGTTTGTCCATTTTATGACATTCGGAAGCAAACAGTCTAGTTTGTCCATTTTTAGTCGTAGGTAATTGTGATAGACATAGTAGTTTGAATATGGCGACGACGTTTGGAAACAAACAGTTCAGTTTGTCCATTTGATGACATTCGGAAGCAAACAGTTGAGTTTGTCCATTTTTAGCCGTAGGTAATTGTGATAGATATTGTAGTTTGAATATGGTGATGACGTTAGGACGCAAACAGTTGAGTTTTTCCATTTGATGACATTCAGGAATAAACAGTTAAGTTTGTCCCTTAGACGATGTTCGAAAGCAACCAGATGAGTTTGTCCATTTTATGACATTCGGAAGCAAACAGTCTAGTTTGTCCATTTTTAGCCGTAGGTAATTGTGATAGATATTGTAGTTTGAATATGGTGATGACGTTAGGACGCAAACAGTTGAGTTTGTCCCTTTGATGACGTTCGGAAACAACCAGTTGAGTTTGTCCATTATTGGCTTTAGATAATTATGATGGAAACAGTTGAGTTTTTCCATTTGGCGATATTCCGAAACAGACAGTTGAGTTGGTCCAATATTAGCGATAGATAGCTATGACGGATATGCTTCGGTTAAGGACCAAGGCCTCACTCAATCTAGGCTCATTATAATGTATACGCTTCGATTAAGGACCAAGGGCCTCACTCAACCTCAGCTCGTTATGATAGATATAGTAGTTAGAATATGGCGATGATGTTTGGACGCAAACGGTGGAGTTTGTTCATTCTAGCAATAAATAGCTATGACGGATCTGCTTCAGTTAAGGACCAAAGGCCTCACTCAACCTCAGCTCGTTATGATGTATAAAAGTCTGAATAGGGCAATGACGTCCGAGGGTTGTTTATTTAATGATATTAAGAAGCAAATATTAAATTGTTATCAGCAACTATAAGAACCGGTTGTAAAATTTGAACCTTGTGTAATAATGCTGATACTAGAGCGGCCTAAACCCATACCCCGCATATCCCCCTCCTCCCCTTAACTACTCACCCCTCATTCACGTTAAGCCTAACTTCCACTAACGGCGTATACATATGTACGCATACCTCCACACACTTATACAAACATACACCGGAAGCGATCCATCAAAACAGCAGTTGCCGGAACATTAAAACCTCCCTGAATCCCACAAGGCAAATTTGTTAGGGCTGCCACACCCACGTTTTTTTTTTTTTTTTCCCCCGGCGACTTAAACACATCTCCAGCATAACACCTTTTGCTTCTTCAGTTAAGGACCTGACTCTCCCACCATTAAGGCAGGGCCCGACCTCAACTTCGACACATATACACATGTACGCATACTGATATGTATACACACACATAGACACGCACCGCCCGCGGTCACTCAGGGATCGTACCTGCCGAAACATTACGACCCCCTGCAACTCACACGGCAAAAATCTCAGGGGTTACACTAGCCATGTATAAAAAATCCAAATCATTTCAATTCAGGCCCTAACAAATAACAATCTTTACCCGCGACGATTTAAACACACCCTCAGCATAACCCTTTTCGCTCCTTCAGTTAAGGACCTGACTCTCCCACCATTAAGGCAGGGCCCGACCTCAACTTCGACACATATACACATGTATGCATACTGTTATGTATACACACACATAGACATGCACCGCTCGCGGTCACTCAGGGATCGCACCTGCCAAAACATTACGACCCCCTGCAACTCACACGGCAAAAATCTCAGGGGTTACACTAACCATGTATAAAAATCCAAAATCATTTCAATTCAGGCCCTAACAACTTACAATCTTTACTCGCGACGATTTAAACACATCCCCAGCATAACCCCTTTTCGCTCTTTCAGTTAAGGACCTGACTCTCCCACCATTAAGGCAGGGCCCGACCTCAACTTCGACACATATACACATGTATGCATACTGATATGTATACACACACATAGACATGCACCGCCCGCGGTCACTCAGGGATCGCACCTGCCAAAACATTACGACCCCCTGCAACTCACACGGCAAAAATCTCAGGGGTTACACTAACCATGTATAAAAATCCAAAATCATTTCAATTCACGACTCGTACCAAATTAAATAATAACCTTGTCCTACTCGGCTGGGTTTAATAATTTTGCCTTAGTTTCACATCTACATAGCAGGTAATAGTATCTATCCACGTTCTAGCTCACTTCTAATCCTACATTGAACCTAATTTATATATATATATATATTTATATTTCATGCGAATCCTAATTCTGAATAAACGTTAATACAGTTTAATAAACACTTATTATGTTGACCCCTCCCCTAACAACTCCACCATTTATCCTGTGGTACCCTCCCCTCATGTAATGTACATTTTATTTCTAACTGCCCTTAACATGACTACACTAACAAAACCCGGTCCCTGACCTTTGCCAATGGTTTTAATCCCCGACACATACCTCATTTCTCAGTTGCTACATATCACCTACTCAACAAACCCTTTGAACAGATAATACTTATTAACAATAACCTATTTAGTTCAAAAGGAACATGTTAATAGGCATAGCCGACCCGAACACCACCTAATACCCTCCCTCACCCTACCTTACCTTTAAATACGTTACATTCCCTAATCCGATTTGTGTATATATATATATATATATACATACATAAGTGCACTTCCCGTCTACATTTCAGTATCACACTTCCAATTCATTACTTTCATAAATAATATCACAATAGGTTAAACCCTTTGACATTACCGGTCCGCCTAGTAATAAAATATTTATCGGCAAGCAAAACGTAATATAATTTGTCAAGCAAAAGCATGAGCTAAAAGTATCCTAAAATTTGATTCTAATAGCCCGTGACCGGTAGCAACGAATCTATAAAAGATGATCTAAACCTAACGTCTACATTCGATCGCACAGAATCACCTCAGACAGCTCCGTTGGCGAAACACCTCACGCTCGCGCCAAGACCCCGGGAAACTCCGAGTTCAAATCCCCGCTCGAGCGCACACCCTTTTCTCCTTTCGTTTATATTATTTGATATAATTTTCTTTCACCATATCATATCCCTAAACTAACAACTCACAAAGTACATTTAGTCGTTTTAACATCTACTGTTTACTTTGTTAAGGTTACCTTCTACCAGACATGAATCTTCCCGTTGGAGGAAGTTCACCTGGTCTAAGGGCTTAACAGACGTCACCGTCAAGTGAAACAGTAATTAGATGTTCGTACTTTGGAATACCCTTTTAACTAAACTTATAAACCGATAATTACACATATATACAGATATGTCTAAATGGCCTATGGGGATGATCCCAACTTACTAAGTCAGCGCTACTTAGTATAAAATTAAAGTACTGAGATGGATGAGGCCTACTTTAGCTAATATCTTAGTGACCTTATGACCTTACTTCTGCATTAACATTCCAAATGCTCGCTATCCCGCCTTTCAATGCATTCCCTAATCATAAAATAGCTCACTCTAACTCTTCAATAGTAAAATGATACATTTAGGCTGCACCCTACTTTAATGTACAGGTTTCTGCTTGGGTTTAAAATCGATTTCGCTGTCCTATGGCAAGTTCCAAACCGAAAATAACATGGCCTTCTACATTCTTTGACTAGCAGATTACTGCATTTGGTTGCGCGGTTTCTGTCCAAACCAATTTTTTTTTTTTTTTAAGAAAATTACAGCCGAATTTCCCGTTTTCTATTTTTAATTCATAACTCGTTATCAACAAGTAGCGAGAGCATAATTTATTCCATGACATGTTAAATAACTACATAGCTAGAAAATTACTGTAATTTAATTTTTATATCGCATGTGATGTAACTGTAATCAAATATTTCCCCCCCTTTACGCTAAGTTGTGGGCCTATCTATAATATTTTTACGCCACTGGAAAACGAGCTCTATCTGAACCTAACATTGTCGACTCCCGCTACACACCCGTATAGCAAAGGTATATGTGCGTTGGGGCCCTCTTAAGTGCTCGTTATTTTATTATGTCCTCCCCCTCCCCCAGCATATAAGACCTTTATTCCACAGTGCCCCCCCCCCCCCTCTTAATAATAATTCTACGTATATAGACAGTTCATTAAGGCCACCCCAACTATACTGATCTCTAATCTATGTCCATACGGTAATATGCCTCGCGACAGGCCACTAAAGTCCATAAGGGGGTTCCCCTTTTTATAAATAGTACGGCTAACTCCTCCACTTTATCAGTTGACAATCACAAGTTCAAGAATCCTTCCATAAAACACCTGCGAATTTATATACTTATCCACATCTACTTACGCACACATATACGTACAAACCAACACTCACAAGCTTATTCGAACCGTACTCACAACATTAAGCTAAGGTCCATAATTATTGAATAGTGCTATCCAATAATAAATTTATTCGAATCTAGTTTTTAAACATTTTCTTGAACCTATGTTATGACAATAAGCATATAGGTACTACCACATAGAAGTTCAGTTTGAACGAGACTAGTAAGATTTATCTTACGAATACCGTTCCCTAGGTTTCGGATGATTGAGATATACGAATATGTATTTATAAATAAGGTTATTAGATCATACACATACCCCTGCCTACCATTCTATAAATGTAATTTTAATTTTGCGTATTAGCCGTAATTTTATGTCTACATATTACTAGTAATGCCTTCCTATATCTAAGCCTAAGTCGTAGAATATATCTTACTATACTAGTACCTAAATAGATGTACTGTACTACCTAACTAAAATAAACCCATTCTTTTACACTAATTTAATATGGTTTTATCCTAAACTTGTGTCTATAATTAGCTTTACATAACAACTAATTTACAACCTACCTTCTAAAAGATATCTCGATATAGTATGGATTTAAGACTATTATTCCGCCTTTCGGTCTCTCACATGGAAAAGGGAGAAAACAAAACGATCTACCCCTTAGGTTACCGATCCAATTTCCAATCTACCCTCCTTCCAGAAAATTTAATATAGTTCGATGTTATACCAGCATTATTTGTATCATTCACTCCGTGGCCGTGAAATCGTCCTTTAATAACCCCATTTTGTTTAAAAAATAACAACCCCTGAAATCCCAAATGGCCCGGACCCGAGGGGAGTATTCGAAGACCGGCTCTCGTCTGGTCGTAGAGGGGAGGCCCTCCGAGCTTATTATTATGTCCAGTGGCGTTATCCGCCACGTTCTCGATGTCCCAGGCGGAGTCTCCGCTCCTTCTTTTCCAACGTGTTCCAGCGTGGTCAATCCCGGTGACCTTCCTGTCGATCACAATGCGTCTCCTGACCACAACGCCGAGGGTAGGCCACCGCCACCGGAATCCGCACCGCAAGAGAAGAGGAAACGACGGAAGCGTCGAGGTCGTCGCAAAAAGAATGGTGGACATCACCGGGGAGTGGTGCGACTACCTAAATACCTCCGTCCCCAGGTTTAATAACATTTTGATTTTTTGATTTTCTTTTATTAAACATACCTTAATCTCAGTATCTTTGTGTATTTCTGCCTGCTGGCTAGCCTTGGGATCCAATATAACGTTGGTCTCCGTCTACCTTTACTAAAGTGAAAGCTTAGGTATGTACCTTACTTCTCATTCTGTCACCCCTGTTCTTCTGGAATCCATTTTAATGACCTCCCATCCGTTGTACGACAACAAAATGTAGGCTTTTACAAGCCTCCTTTAGTTCTTTATCCTATCCTGGTAACGGCAACACATAATGTAGAAACCCCCCCCTCCTAAAAATAATAAAATTATAAATTTGAACTCACGTGGAGTATACTGACATACTCGCCAATTTGATTACGTGATGACGTACGTGATCCTAACATATTATTGTTGCTCTTATTATTATTAAAATGGTTTGTAACCGTTATTAAAGTTATTATTAAAGAAAGCTAATATTATTATTTGGCTGTGATCGTCTAATGGCGTAATCGTCTATTTGGACCCCTCGTTGTGACCGATAATAACCCCAGATCCTAAGAGGTATGGATTCAATCAGTCCCAGGTGTGAAAGAACAAAATCAAAACCCTAATTTTACATTATACCTACATTAAAAGCAATGGCCTATAACTAATCCTTAACCGCAGAACCACTAAGTCCTGATTAGCATTAGACCAGAATTTAAATTACTAAATGCGAGTTTCAGATTAAAATATATGCGATTTATTATCCTAACGTAGTCGAAGTACCCTAGCCTAAGTCACCCTATTCACCAGCCTAGCTACCTCCTTACAACTCCGAACATGTCTCGTAATAACACGGTTACCCCTCGAACACGATAGGCCTTGAAGTTATAACGACTATGACCGCATACCCCTTAAGTTAAGTCGTAATCCTATAGTAATGTATGAAATCGCCTTAAAGGAGAACTCTTAAACGGTAAGTAGTCCATCGATACACTAGTTATCTTGCCCTTAAGTAAACTTGTAACCTCATAGTAATGTAGGAAAATCACCTTAAAAGGAAGAACCCTTAGACATATGAAAGTACTAACCACTAATAAACTCACTGGCTTCCCCTTAACTAAAATTATACACTTATAATATAACAAAATCATTTAAGAGACAGACAGACCTATTTAATAACTAAATAAATTATTAGCAGGTACGCTATTGATCCCTTAATTAACCTATAACCTACACAACTAACCTGTCACCAGTTCTCTAGCTTGCGCTTACGTGAAGGTCGGAACTAATAACAACATATATAAGGCATTAGGGAGACAAGCGGACCTATTAAGTACATAGATAAATTATTAGTAGACTAGCTATCGATCTCTTAAGCGAAGTTATAAAACTGTAATGTAATATGAAAGGTCACCATACGGATGAACTAACAGATTGAATATATATATAGATAAAAACGAATATACTCGCGGCCTGGCCCTTACGTAAATTACACAACCCTCTCAATAACACTTAAGAATGCACCACAGACTGACCGATAAGTTTAGTAATTGCATAAAGAGCCTGTTGACAACCCGTTAACAACCCCTAAGTGAAATTATAAAGTCGTAATGGTATTCGAGAAGCCACCCCAAAGGCAATCTAAGTATATAAAAAGACTACCACTATCCTTACTAGCTTCTCTTCTAATCTAATCTTATAATAATATATGTAGAATCGCCGTAAAGACAAACTAACAAATTAGAAGTAAATGTAACCCTGAAATACATCTACAGCCTACCCTTTAAATAAAGTTATAACATAGTCCTAACCGTAGGTATCCAGAAATCCACATACATTCATGATTATTATTTTACCACTGAAACTCACGCCATCTGTGTAATAATCGTGGAATTACTCGGTCGATCGATATCTTAGCTAACTGTCTAATAATGGAGATATTGAGGAGGTCTTATAGAGGGCGCTAAGGGCGGACGATTTAGTATGGAAGTCTATCTAAATCTACCAATCCTAGTTTCCAGGTCGTTTACGGGTAACCCTAACTGGGAATCATCCAGGAAAATTCACATATACAACCATTCCTTAAGGGTTCGTAAGTTGTTCTATTCAGAATTATTGGGCCCGCCACCGAATTATCCCTTCGGCCAATTAAAGACTAACCGGCCAAACTTTCCATACATTTGCCTGTGCGTCGAAGTGCCCAGCTGGCGTCTCGTGGTCACGTGGGTGCGCAGAGTTCACATTTTAGTCTTCTGCGCAGGTACAGAGTCTAATCGTGTTACTCGACCTTCCTTCGACTAATTTACGTTGGTTCGGTTTTGGTTTAGTATCTCGCGACCCGGTCAGTACGAATTTCGTTCTTAGATCTAAAATTGAGTTTATGGTTACAAGCTATGGCGATTATCTACACTAGAATATAAAGTTTATGAAAACAAAACTATAAAATTGAGACAAAACCTAACGCTCGCCTAACTCATACACTAGGTTGTTCCTACTTGATCGCTAAAATGAATATTGAAAATTAATTATGTATAACTTGAATTTGAATAGCCTTAAGGGCCTAGGGTACCGTCTGGCCTTAAGCGGTTGTCAATTGTATCGTACTTATTATCTGACTGACGTCTTGGAACCTTTAACAAGGAAGGTATATAACGACCAACTCCTGACAGACTCGTAGATAGGTTTAATCAAACTAGCTTACCTTGTGGCTTCGCCCTCCTGTCATTTAGTAATTGAGTTAATAGATAACCTTTATCCTTCGTACACCGTGCCTTAAACTGTTCTTTAGGATAGGTAAGTAGTGCTCCCCGCCAACTCCTACATTTATAACGCTGCGGAGGTGGCAAACAACCAGACGACCATGTATTTATCCTTACTACTATGACTAACTACGGAACTAAAGGGACCATCTCGTTATTATTTGAATATAACCTACGATCGGTCGGTTCGAACCCGAGGCTCCTTAAGTTTAAATAGCCGCTAGTCCGGAGAAGCTAAACTCGCCCGAAACATATGCCGTGCAAGCTAAGTTCACAAGAAATAATAAAATAGGTGTGCGATTACGCACATGGTTAAGTGGTGAATTGTTCATCAGAGTAATTAAGGCGACAGAACACCTAGTTTGACACACAATAAATATGTTTAAGGTGGATTGTAAGGAAGACATATCCACACTCAGGACCCGGCGCATTAGCCAGATCAAGTAAGGGTTAGCCCTTTCTGAGTGTTTAGAACTTAACGTTTCGGCTTTCCATACAACAATTCAGAGCCTCATCAGTTAGTAGAGAATTGTGTATGATTATACTAATACGTCTTCAACGGGGTGATTCATGGCGAAGAATAGAACAAATCCTGACCCACTAACGTCACCTCATAGCCTGTTAATAAAGTTTGGTCAATGTTGAAGTTCTGTCATCTTTATCTTAAATGGCTTAGTCAAAACATAAATTAAACAGTATAAAGCAATAAAATAAAGCTTAGATAGTCTAATTAAAAATTAGACTCTCTAGATTAATGTCGCGGCTCTGAAAAACATATGAGGTTTACGTTTATTTTTACACAGGAAACAAATATTTAGATATGAACACAATAATACTTAGCTTTCCAAATCTATCCGTCGCAATAATGGGTGGAGTGGAGGTACTATTTATCTATGGATTCCTTAAGGAGATTGGGTTAAAAATCCCACATTAAATTTTAGCCACCCATTACCTAAACGGCATCTAACAGTTCAACTTCCCCACTCGACGCCGGTGAAGGGTGGAACTGGAGCCAACCCAGATTTAGGTTTTATCAGCCCCCTCACACCCTTAGATTCCTGAAGCCTGCAGTTATCCTAGTATGTCTCTAACATCAAGCCCCAATCTTCCCTAATCTTATAACAAGCCAGACCCCGCTTGAAGAACCCCTACTGTGATTGCCCCGTCCTCACCTACCTCTATCTACCAAGGGTCTGCTTGCTTTGGGGGTCACCCATACCGCAACGCAACAAGACATCGGGACTAAAATGATTGAGATAGTAAGTAGCGGATATAGAGATATCATTAACATAACCATCAATTACATGTAACATAACTGTACCATTCTAATGAGCGTCTACCAAAGCGTGTAGGATTTTCATCAATGAAGATACAT
The DNA here is from genome assembly GCA_946406115.1 of Apoda limacodes. Classification (NCBI taxonomy): domain Eukaryota; kingdom Metazoa; phylum Arthropoda; class Insecta; order Lepidoptera; family Limacodidae; genus Apoda; species Apoda limacodes. Next base: position 9,233,327 of record OX291554.1, read on the forward strand.
ATACACAGGACAGGATTCACACAAGGGTTGCCTGCCAAGTCATGTAAGCATGCCCCGTCACCTCGAGTCCGATCAAAGCGCGAAGTCGATGCTCAGGACTTGCGTAGGGCTTTCATCAATAAGATATACATATACACAGGACAGGATTTACACAAGGGTTGCCTGCCAAGTCATGTAAGCATGCCCCGTCACCTCGAGTCCGATCAAAGCGCGAAGTCGATGCTCAGGACTTGCGTAGGGCTTTCATCAATAAGATATACATATACACAGGACAGGATTTACACAAGGGTTGCCTGCCAAGTCATGTAAGCATGCCCCGTCACCTCGAGTCCGATCAAAGCGCGAAGTCGATGCTTAGGACTTGCGTAGGGCTTTCATCAATAAGATATACATATACACAGGACAGGATTTACACAAGGGTTGCCTGACCTTAACCCTAATCTTAAACGATTTCTTAACTAATCAGATCAGAGCCTAATTACGGGGTTTCTTCCCACAAAGTATCACAAAATTTACAACATCATGTTAAAAGACGCCGATCCCGGCAGGAACCCTTTTCTCCACTAAATTTTCTGCAGAAATCGGCAATCTCTTTTCCTTAGAGAGTACATAGCCAACAATGTCAACAACCTACCCCCTGCATTTTTAATAAGCAAGGGTTTTTCCTTCTCTACTCCAAATTTACAACTAGAATCCCGGACTAAATCCCAACCATAAAGTCAACCACTTTCAATTTTCCCCAACCAACCCTTCACTTTAACCAAGGTGGCATCTTACACGGTCCCTTACACAGTCCTTACGCCATCGTATAAAGGAAGTCCCTCACAAAGCCCCATAGTACAAACCCATCAATAATAAGTTGACATTGCTAGCCTCAGTTCTCACAAAAGACACTTACTGATATTTGATGTAGGCGAAACGTGCACGGCGCCGGTATTAAATTTCTTCAAATCTTTGTGTGTCCTGTCCTTCCCGCTTCCTCAGAAATCTCGAGCACGGCCAGCCTCTCGACACGACGACAGTGAAAAAGGGTGCCGCAACTGACGCCTATCGCTTATAACCGTTCTCCCCTCCCCCCCCGATAGACGCGGCCTGAACGCGTGGCGTGTCTAGGGATTGTGGCGCCAGTTAATTTCTTCTTTATTTTACTTCCACGTGTACCCACGTGCTTCGCATTTTAGTGGCCAGTTACTTTATAGTAATAATCGGACATCATATCGAGATCGTAAACCGATTCTACTAAACTCTTTACCTGCCGAACTAGTTTCTCCGCTTCTTTGTGACTCGATTATACAGCTTCGATTAATTTACACATTGAAGGCTCGTCGTAAGCGGCGCGGAGCCTACTCTACTATCCCTCTCGCACCCTACGATATTTATAACAATTAACTGAAAATAATCGTTCGATATTCTCCATATATTTTAACCTCCTGGTTATCTGCTACTTTACGAATCGGTCGTATTTAACGAGTAATTATTTTTCTTTGTGTTGATGATTTTAGGATCCCACTGCGATTTACGCCTTATGACGTAGGTACAACCATATTAATCGAACCCCGGTGAGGACATCCGGGCCCCTCACTTACTTCATACTTCATTGATCTCCTTTCTATCCATTTATTAGGAGTATCCGATCGGTATGAATTACGAAGGTGATTAATCAAATTTATATTTATTATTGATAAATTCTATCTTTAATTCACCTGCTCTCTTAAAACTTAAATTAGCATGTCAACACCGTGTCGTGGGGTCCAGATTATTACAATTCTTTATAAAAGGCTTGGGACCACTACAATCCTTTAGTTACTAAAAGGTATACTAATAACATTGTTAAGTTTCTCCAATGAAATAAAACTTGCAATAAATTTTTCTACAGTACGCAATGTTTAGTACCAACTTTTTAAAGGCCTTCATCATTTCTCTAAAGAACAACACCCATGATGTTTTTAAGATTACCTCTGACTTTTCTTATGTTTGCAATTGGAATAGTAGCATTGTCTTCAACTGTTAGCAATCTACCCTCTTTAGTCTGTTCACTTATGAAATCATTATCGATAACCTTTCTCACTCGCTTGATTTCACTCCTCCGGCTACTGATAGAAAAGTAACCTTTCTTAGTTCTAAATATCACAAATGGATTTCTTGTGGCAAAGTTAAGTTGAAAGTCCAACTCAAGGTTCAATTCCAAACTATGCCTTGGTAAGTGATTGTTTTCTTCCCACGTGAAAGGTTTGAATTTCTCTGTGATATCTTAAGCTCTCCGGTGACTTCGTCGGAGCGTTGTCTTTGAAGCAAGAAGTAATTATATTATCTTGGTTTACGCGTTTAGTGCAACTCTGTCTTTATTATTATTTTCCATGCACAATTTTTATTTTTTTAATCATAATCATTTTAAATCGAATATCTCTTTGTGTGTGGAAATAGATTAAATTCAATTGGAGTCTACTATTCATTTCCGAATAAAGAATCGGCTTTAAAACTAGTTCTTTTTTCTTCTTTCGTTCAAAAAGCCAAAATTAGTTGAGACTAAGGTATACCAGTTCAACCTAGAGTCTGCGTATTCATACCAAGATTAATCAGTTCAGCCTTTGCTTATCTAGTTTCTCCAATCAGGCATAAGACGAACCAGTTTGGCCTAGTCTATTCGGGTTTACTCTATCTCGTATAGGAAGAAATGGTTTGGCCTAGGCAAAACTAGTTTATCCTAAAATTGGGTTTGCTCGGTAGAATTAATATAACTTAATTAAGGACGCTCTTAAGACAGTTATAAACTAAAGTATAATTGAATGTGAGACCGTTTGCATTTGTCGTGCAATTGAATTTTATTGTTCGTACATTCTTCAGAAACTTTCACAAAGCTTTTCCGGCTCCATTGTTCACTCTCAAAAATTATGGCATCAATTGTCGTTAGAAACAGCTTTTTCTCGTGTTGTTCGAGTTCAGCGCTCATTCAGCGTGTTCCTTCTCCCTCCAAAAACGCTTGTTGTCGAATGAGCTTCTTGCCGAGGTTGTGTCAGAAAGTACAGTGTAGGGTTGTTCAAGAGGAAACTGTTTGGATTTTTAAGGGTCAAAAAAACAAGCAGAAAATAATGCTACGGCAGTCATATCAAATAAGCGGTCTTAATACAACTGGCTGCGTGTGGCCCGGTCTAATTTTAAGAAAAAACAAATTAGGCATAAATTAGGCTAAATTATGACAAATTAGGTTTTTTACAAACACTTTTGAATTTTGAAATTTTTTAAGATAAATGGCAAACGCTGAAGTTTAAAATATACGGGAGTGCAAATTTTTAAAAAAAAAATTGACATCAAATTTTTTTTTAACCATAATAAAAGTTGGTCAGTAATTACATGTCTGTTTAAATACATAAGCCTGGTTGGCGGTGAATAATTGGTCCAGTTTTTGGTACGAATCGACAACGTAGAGTTAAGGTAAAAGTTGCAAACTATAGTTTAATAATAATGATTTTGTATCCATATAAATATCATAAATGCGAAAATAACTCTGTCTGTATGTCTGTACCGTTTAAGATGAAATTTGGCACGGGTATAGTGTGAGTCTTGGGAAAGGACATAGGTTACTTGAAAACGTCAAGTGTGAGTCGGGTTTTTTCTATCATAGAGAAGTTGCCATTGAAATCCTAAACTGATAACCGAATTTAGAGCGGATGGAACCGTGGTCAAAACCTAGTTGTAATATAACCCTTTAATACTCAAAAACTATGTCAGAATACAGAAATGACACTCACAATTATTTTATAACAATACTGGCACAATATAATTTTGCACAAATGCTGTAATATTAATAATTTACGTTGCGTCAAAGCTTATTATAGTCACGGAAATGCAACGTAATATATTATATCCACCGGCTATAGATTTAGCCAACGTTATTATTAAGCTCACTGAGTTACGTCAATAAGTAGAACTAATTGGCTTAATATTAAAGCAGCTGCTCAATAAGTTTCGACAGTTGCTTATCGTCTTAGCTTATTTATTACAATACTAGACTTTGCCAGCGGCTCCGCCCGCCCTAAATTCGGATATCGGCGTGGAACTCCTTAATTAACTCCAATTATTTAACTGATTAATTAGTTATACCAATGATTTGCTATAGCATGCTATAATAGTTCGTTTAACTCTTAATTTATTTATTTATTAGTTATTCCCGCAGGAACTTTTGAATTTTGGCGTGACAACGTCTTATAAATTGGTTTGCCGGGTGACACTTCAAGAAACTGCGTAACGCTCCGCTCACGTTATACGCTCACAATGAGAGCGAGTGAGAGGCACGCGCCCGCCTAAGAGCGAGAGAGACAGACATAAAATCATTGTCACGTAAAACTTTCGCCCGTATACCGACTTTACAGGCAACCAGTTTTTTAGGGATAAAAAGTAGTCTATATGCTTTTCCAGGACCTAACCTATATGTATGCCAAGTTTTATCCCGATCCGTCCAGCGTGATTGAGTAACAGCATCCATCCAAACGGTGTCGAGTATTTCGGATATTCAAAAGAGTCGTCTTGATGAAAATTGTATTGCCTATAAGAGCTTCGGAACAGATGTTACCAGATGATAAGAGTTGCTAAATGTCTACATATACATGAGAACGTCTCGAAATCATCGCAAGCGGATATCTGGAAGTTAATTTAAACTTTGGGCATTGGCAAAATACCAGTCAGAAATTTTACATCCAGCTTCACTCTTGATGAATTAAATCGACATTTCTCCTCCTCAATCGTGTTGTCAAATGTCGTAAAGGTCAACACTATTGCTGACATATCTGCCACCCCTCCGTTAACTATTAACAAATTTTCCTTTTCCCCTGTCTCAGAGAATGAGGTACGCAAGACTATTAACAGCATTAAATCGAAAGTCACCGGTTTCGATGATATCGGTATGAATAAGATCTCACCAATTTAACAACAAATAGTCCTAATCCTTACTCATATCATAAATTTGTCTTTATACTCAGAAACATTTCCTGCCACCTGGAAAACTGCTTCTGTAACACCACTCCCAAAAATTACTAATCCAAATTTAATAAACCACTTTAGGCCCATATCTATACTTCCGTTTCTATCGAAAATCGTCGAAGCTATAGTTCACAAACAACTTACATATTTTATTAACAAAAATAACATTTTAACACAATATCAATCAGGATTTCGTTGTGGCCATAGCACATCTACAGCATTACTTAAAATTATTGAAGATGTAAAAAGAAGGGATGGAAAATGGTCATTTAACAGTCCTGGTATTAATTGATTTTTCCAATGCATTTAATACAGTGGATCGTGATCTGTTAATAGCTGTTCTTTCGAAGCTTGGTATCTCATCCTCTGAACTAAACTGGTTCTATTCCTACCTCCGAGGACGCCGTCAGGCAGTGCGCGCCAGTCGCATTATTTCCGACTGGTCCGACCAGTCCGCCGGGGTTCCGCAAGGTGGAATCTTATCTCCATTATTGTTCTCACTTTTTATTAATTCTATCTCTACCAAAATTTGTAGTTCTTTGCATTTGTATTCAGATGACCTACAATTATATAGTCAAGCTGCCGCTGATGATATAAACATTTCTGTCGCCAAATTGAATAGGGATCTAAAACATATTAGCAATTGGTCTGCCAAATTCGGTGTTGAAGTGAATCCTTCCAAATGTCAGGCGATAATACTAGGGAGTTCTCGTCAACTTCAAAAACTCAATAAAATATCTATAAATTCAGTGTCATACGAGAATACTACCATTTCTTATAGCTCGACGGTGAAAGATCTTGGTTTAATGATAGACAGTGACGTAAGTTGGAACTCTCAAGTCACAGGTACACTAAGATCATTTTACATGCTCAAACATTTTCTACCCGTTAACACAAAGTTACTGCTTGTAAATTCTTTGTTGTAACCTATAATTGATTATGCAGATGTATGCTACTGTGATCTTAAACAAGAACTTCTTAATAAACTGGACCGTCTTCTCAACAACGGCATTCGATTCGTATTTGGTCTTCGTAAATATGACCACACCTCTAACTTTCCCACTCAATTGCACTGGCTTAAATTGAAAGAACGACGCCAAATACGTATCCTATGTACTCTCTTTTCTATTTTGCATGATCCATCCTCACCATCTTATTTAAAAACAAAATTTCAGTATCTTAATGATTCACATTCACAACCTCTTCGCTCTTCTAGCAACCTCCGATTAAAAGTCCCATTTCACCGAACCGGTTTTATCTCTATGTCCTTTTCCAGTCAGGCTATACAACTCTGGAACGCGTTACCTGTAGAAATAAGAAAAGCGTCTTCTAAACTCTCTTTTAAAATATCACTAAGAAGACACTATAAAATTAATTAATATTACTGACTGAGAAATCAAATCAAATTTAGATTTATACTTATTCCTTTTTTTTTTTGTGAATTATTGTTATAAATAGTTAAATAAGCTATTTTGTGCACCACCTACTTTTTTGTTACTTTTCGTTTTAAGATAGGTTGACTGGTAGATAATGCCACTAGGCATTAAGTCCACCCATTGTACCATTTTTGTGCAATAAAGTTTTTAAAATAAAAATAAATAAATACAAACTTTCACATTTATAATATTAGTAGGATAGGATTTCTTCTACTTGTAATGAGTTCTTTAATCCACTTGTCGAATTAACCTTAATTTTTCTTATTTCTTCAATACTTTAAGGTGTTTTGTTAAAAATAAATCAAAAATATCCATATTATTAGGTCGGTCTATAATTAGATTTTTTGACATGAATTCGAACGAACATCTTCCTCGCCGTGGCGGCGGGCACGAGTTATATCGTTTTAAAGATCAATCTGACAATTTCACCAAAAATATGTTTAACTCTCCGTGCACCTCAGGCGGAAGCAGCGAGAGTGTGGACTGAAAATGAGGTGTCGCGCGAGAGCTGCACAGTAAAGCTTGTTCAATTTGAAAGAAATAAAACACATTTAACAGATTAAAGTGTAACCTTTATTGTGACGTTAAAAAATTTAGATTAATATATTTATTACATAGTAGCACGCCGGAATATTTATTACATAGTAGCACGCCGGAATGTCGGACTCGCGCATGATGGGTTCCGTACCCACTATCTATAAAAACGGCAAAAAAATCCCGTTTATTTGTATGGGAATTAAATATTTCTGAAATATTTCGTTGATTTTAATTTAATTATTTATTTTAAAAGTGACTATATAACTAAATATTCTTTGATTAATTTAAGCGTTTTCCTGTTGACATTATCAATATCGAGCAAAATCGAGCAAAATCGACCAAAAAAACCACGTTTGTTGTATAGGAGCCCCGTTAAATTATTATTTATTTTATTCTATTTTTTAGTATTTGTTTTTATCAGAAATACATCTTCTGTAAAAATTTCAACTGTCAAACTATCACGGTTCCTGAGATACAGCCTGTTGACGACGAAAGGAAGGTCAGCGGAGTCTTAGTAATAGGGTTCCGCTAATTACCTTTTGGGTACGGAACCCTAAAAAGACAAAAATAGTGAAAGTAAAAGGGCTGATTCCCATTTGCGACCAACGGAAATTAATCTTCAATGCAGACGTGTTGTGTTAAGTTAAGAAGTCTAAGAAGAACGAAATAATAATAAGTATGGGGTCCTTCAAGAAAGGAGTAATTAAATTTTTGAAGGGTCGTCAACGCGCAAGTGATACCTCTGGTGTTGCAAGTGTCCAAAACTACGGCGACCGCTTACCATCAGGCGGAACCTAAGCTTGCTTGCCACCTTAGTGGTATAAAAAAACAAGTGATACCAGCTCGAACCAGGTTGGTGAAGATGCCAAACACTGAATACAAAAGTCGACTGTTACAACCTAGCAGCCAACTACATCGACCGGAACAGTTCGCAGTTCCCTTAGAAACCTTCTTAAAAATCATTGAATTTCTAATTCAAAACTAGACGTAGTCACCCAATTTCTAATTTTTTTTTGTTTAAAATAAAAAAATAAAAAATTTATAAAAGTAGCGCTTAAATTTAATACTTGAAATAAAACATGCTCTGCGTCCTTATTTCAGGAAAAGTACCTAGAAGACCGAGTTTAATAACGAAATTTATTGTCAAATAGCTTTAGTGTTGCTTAAGAACGCCATCTATTGTCATGTAGGTTTAGTGTTGTCATTAAAAATAATAGTTTTACTACTCGCCAGTAGATATCAAGAAGTCATAGTTTTTAGTTTATCATTGCCGGAAAACATGGGTAATACGACATTTTCTAAAAATAAAACATAGTTATATCGATATATAGCCCTCGAAACCACCTGCATGCTACATTTTATGAAAATCGTTGGAGCCGATTCCTAGATTCATTTTATATATAAACATATATACAAGAATTGCTCGCTTGACAAATCTACAATAAGCGTTCTTGAAATTCATGTATGTAATAGACTGTTCTTCACCGATTGAACGTATTTATAATTTACCGTCGAGCAACACCACAAGATTTTGCCATGGTCACTGCGCACTAATCGTACGCGGCTCGCATTGACTTGCCTTTAACATCTACGATAAAATCGTGTCGTGTCGTTTGAAGGTAAATTATAAAAGCGTCCAACCAGTGTCAAATTTGATCAAAGAAAAGAAACGCTGTACGGTCAGTTGCAGAACTGTATATAGAGTTTCAAAACAAAATAGAATAGCAGCGAGGCGTAGTCACTTACACACTTAAAGAAGTAAAGTAATATATCTTGTAGAACCTGAGTAATATTTGTTTTATTTAATATTGTAGAAAATAATTTCACTAAGACAATTATCGTGTCCGTAGCTTAGTGGATAAACGTATCAGATCTTAATACGTGTTCTCAGTGGTTGTGGATTCGAATCTCACCGTATGCCTTTCTTTTTGTTTTTGATACATTTTACGAATTATGAATATTTATTTTAGTTAATCAGCTTAGCCCAGTTTTCTAATAGCTATTAAGTTCTACGTAGGTAGACATTTAATGTTTCTCGTTTGTTGCCGATTTGTTTCTGGGGATATGTGCTGACAAGTTTGTTTGTCATTTAGCTATTAAGTTAGATTCGGTAAATACTTAGGAAGCCATTTTGTCGTTGTAGATGTGTTACTGAAGGTGGTTTTGTTGATAAGGTTGTTTTGGGTTACAATATATCTCAAATTTTGCAATGAGACTGGTTTTACCGTAAGTATTTTATTTGATGTTAATGTTATATCATAATTTTTTAATACCACACGACTCAAAGAAGATTCATGGTGGAACAATACGAGAACAATGGTTTCATTTCGACTGCTGTGTTTGGGAACATGTTTCATACATCTACACACACTGCTCATCGAGCTCTGCATATTGAAGGATTGCATCATAGAAAGCCAGCTAAAAAGCCATGTGTAACTAATACCCATAAACAAAATAGATTTTTGTTTGCAAGAGAGTATTTAGATTTTGACTGGGAGCACACATTATTCACCGATAAGAAGTCGTTCGTATCATCTGAAAACGGGAGGCTTTATTTGTGGCGCAAAAATGGAACCCGTTATGCAGAACACAATGTTGTCCCAAATATGGAATCTGGACAGATATCACTAAATATGTGGGGGTGGATGACTGCGGCTGGTCCTGGTGAATTATTCTCGATACCAGGGCGCGCTAGAGCTTCACATTATGTGGAAGTGTTAGACGAGATCATGTTTCCAACAGCGCGGTGTGTTTATCCATTAGCTGATTTGCCACAAATACAGCATCAAATACAGTTAGTGCAAGATTGGTTTACTCAACACCAGGACATTTATGTTATTCCTTGACCTGCAAAATCACCTGATTTAAATCCGATAGAAAACCTATGGGGTTTGATGGTGCAAAGATGGGACATGCGAAATGAAAGAGAGCCAAGTGCCAGTCGGTTTCGCACACGAAGGGTTCCGTACCATTATCTATAAAAACGGCAAAAAATCATGTTTGTTGTATCGGAGCCCCCCTTAAATTTTTGTTTTATTTTAATTTAATTATTTATTTTTAAAGTAACTATATAACTAAATATTTTGTAAATATTTTAGGCTTCGATCTGCTGCCGTTATCAATATCGAACAAAATCGAGCAAAAAAAATCACGATTGTTGTATAGGAGGATTAAGGGGGCCCTTAAATATTTATTTTATTCTGTTTTTTAGTATTTGTTGTTATAGCGGCAATAGAAATATATCTTCTGGGAAAATTTCAACTGTCTAACTATCACGGTTCATGAGATACAGCCGGAGCCTTAGTAATAGGGTTCCGATAATTACCCTTTGGGTACGGAACCCTAAAAATAAAGTACTATTTTTCTTACAGATACTAGTTTACATTTTAATACATGTAAGACATAACATATTTTTTTTACTTTGTTGTTTTTCAACCAAATGAATGGTGACTTGTATTTTTTTTTAATTCTTATGGTTAAGTTTCAATTTTCTTTTTGGTATGAAAACGAATGCTTAAGCTTTAACCATAGGCTCGCTGGATTAAGTCTCAGCGCCAACCTACACTACCACTACACCACCGGGCAGATATTATTTAATGCGAAATAAACAATACGTATGTAGAACAACACTGCAGTTTACACCTAATTAATTTATTAGGTTAAGAAACCAAAAGATAGAAGAACGGTTTAATTAAACTGGTTAGTATAAAGAAAACTAAACCTAATTTTGTCGATTTAAGGTTAATATTATTGATAGTTCTGATAATGTTAATGTGTGAGTGCGAAATTCACAGAATGGCTTCACGCAATTTAACCTTTACACTATGCATGCACTTTAGCAAATGATTGTACATGCGAAACTTGTAAACAAAAATCAGTTCAAAATGAAGGCAGTAATTTAAATAGTCTGCTAGCTAATTATTCAAAGAAGTCACTGATCTGATTTTTAATATATAGCACCACAGTTAATTCGTCGAATGGCTTAGAGGCATCAATTAACTAAAAGTCTATACCGAGATTCAAAAGTTTGAATACGCTACTAGCGATAACTTAAAAAGCAAAGTTGTAATGACATCTGTTCACCAAAAATTAATTTCAACTGTAAGTAACTGTAACGTGCTACAAATTTTATCAAGAAAGTCTCACAGAGAGATTAACGTACTCCGACATAGAATTGTGTATTATGCGAGAATATTATTACAACTGTGCTTTATTCCTTTGACAAGTTTTATAATTACTATGAAATAACGACCAATAATTTGTAAATTTAATTACTATGAAATAACGACCAATAACTTGTAAATTTGCTCTAGATATACCAATTGTCCCTTAGATATACCACTATACACACATATATTAAATGAATTTTGAAGATTTCTATTTAAGAAGTTTTTTTTAAATATCCATACTATCCATACTGATCAGGTTTTTGTATTTTAAAAACGTGAAGTGGACGTTGGAAGACGTCACTGATGGTTTTGCACTATATTAAAATACCAAATTTAAAAAAGAAAAGGTTCTCAATTCCATATTTGCAGTAGAGAAGTACGTGTTGAATATAAGAATCTAACTATGTAACTGCAGAGCTAATAGCATTATTAAGAAGGAAATACATATTACCGTGCACATACATTAAACACTACATATAAATAAAGAATGCAGTAACTTAATTGACAGACAACAACTAATAAGCGTCAAGCGACAAGTATTAATGAACTATGAAACATTACTGACTGAATTACTTCAGGTACTAGATTCGCTTGTACTGTTCTTTCGTAAAATAGATTTTATGTTGTGGACTTTAAAGTTGTAATTAATACAAGGCACAAAATGCTTAGGTCTTTTATTTCCTAGATTTCGCGGTCATAGTTCAGACACGCATCCCGCTTTCACTCATGCGTCCATCGTAAAACATCTGAGATAGAAGTAAATTCTTTCCAGCGCTGAACGCAGCGTTGTAACCGAAAGATTACGCCAAGCAATTGTTTCATTCTCTCTCTTCCATAGTTTGTTTAATTGCTGTCGCACATGTCCGAAAAGAACGAGACCGATTACGCTTAGGGAAAAGTTCATTCTAGTACAGTACCGGGAATTAATTCCTTTTCATTCATCATTCATGTACTACACAAGACTAATGTCAGGCTCAATAAAAGAAAAGGTCTCATGTCAGGGCCGGCATTCAGTCTATTGCGTCTATTGCACGCCTCATAAGCGGAGCGGTGAGGTAGTGCTCTACTCTCGACATGTCAAAAAACCCAGTCTTTCGAAACTTAAATGAGGTTTTTTTTTTTAATATAACACTTACAGGATAATATGAGTGCACTAATATGAAGTTAAATAATCTGTCTAGCACATATGGTACATTTTATAAACAATTAATTTGTTTAATATAATAAATAATAACATTAAAACTAATCATTCTTGGACTTCCGTGAGTCTGTGTTTATGTGACCATGTATGTGGCAGAGAAATTGGTCGAAAAATTCATCTTACCGGAATACTTTTGTTTTTAATATATAAAGTATTACACTGTGCTGATTCCTAGTTAATATTAGCGTTCTAAGTACTGTCGTTTAATTATAATTTATAAAAAACTAATATACCACTGTATACTGTATATCTATATATATTTTTTATTTTTATTTTATAGTAATTTTTTTCCTCACCTTATTTGTTATTTTATTTTAAAAAACTTGAGTTTTTGTTTTAGATTTTTTTTTAAATGTGAATGACCGCTATGAGGCGTGCACTTTTGGATTTTCCAAATTTTGATTTTGTAGCTACATAGGTTAAAAATCCTGTCTCGCACAAGTATGTAGTTGGGAACGGGAGAAGAAAAGTCAGGGCGTTTGAGTCAAGAAGTCTCATCACTCATCACGAATTCTGCACCAAAAATCATTCCGAGGCATTATTTTGAATAGTGATTCCATACTTATTACCGCTATAACAACAAATACTAAAACACAGAATAAAATAAATATTTAAGGGGGCTCCGATACAACAAACGTGACTTTTTGCTCGTTTTTCTATATATTGGATAGCTCGTTAGGCTCCCCTAAAATAATTTATTAAATTTGTGATTTAACCTTTGTCTAAATTCAGGTCTGTAAGTTATTCCGTTTACGAGCTATCCAAAAAGAATCCAATCACTACGATTTAGCTAGCGATATGTGACATACGGACAGACCGACAGCACAGTAATGCAATAGTTGTGCCTATTGGATACGGAACCTTAAAAATGAGTGAATGATACGAGTGTGCGTTTTAGGTTCGCGGAATAGGTAGACAGGTGATGAGTTGGGGTATCGCTGAATAAGATATTTTATATTTTATATACCTTGTATAGTTGTATCTTCTTTATTTTCTGAATTGAGTTTCTTTTGGTGTTTGTAAAGTTATTGTTAAGGGTTTGAATTGTTGTTATAGAGTTTTTATTTTGTTATTTTAATTTTCTGTTTTTACCTTAAATATTACATTTGAAAAAAAAATTGTTTCAGGTGGTTTCTAATTTTCACATGTGTATAAATTATATACATTATATACATTCAAATGCAAAGTAACATCTGCACGAGAAGTAAATAAATTAATTTTATTTAAATTATCTTCATAAGACATTTCAATCGATTTTATTTTATTTTGTTTTTAAATTATTGTTTTGTCGAAATCAATTAACACTTCGTTATAAATTATCTCGATACGATGTTAAAATCGATTTTATTTCACTTCGTTCTACATCTCTCACCTCACCGTACCTATCCTATGTAAAACAATATAGTATTAAGGTTATCTAAGATGATCTAAGTCGCGGAGAAACAGATAGTCATGGTCAAACTATAAGGGTTCCTTGTTGACTACGGAACAATAAATTGTGTTCAGAACTGTGTAAGTAGAAAAAGACCAAACTCAATTTAGTTCAAACTGTGACGTACGATATTTAGTGTTGCAAGCGACAAAATGTTATCTTTTAACTGAAAGTATATTTTTCGTGCTCCGTCGTAAACACAAGTGTCGGCAAAGTGCAATTTCCGGATAAATGCGCTGTATGATATCAACGTGTGAAAATACTTAACTACTTAGTAGTAAAACAAAGAAATTGTTCACAGATGAAAATTGTTTCATAAAATATATATAAACTAACTTGCGTATCTACTGGAATTTTCGTAGTATGAAATGGGAAAGTATGTTTGTCTGTATGTTATATTATAATATCTACTTGTATATATTTAGAATAGAGATTGTACTTGGCCAATGTCAATACGACTTTTATCCATCATTTTATTTTAGAAAAATTATTAAGAATGGTTTCAGATAATGAAAAAAAACCAAAACAATTTTCTGTTTCTACTTTATTAGTACCTTTTCATCTATAAATTATACACCGTTTATTAATATTGATCTACCCTATTTAATAATCTTGACATAAAAATCGGTCAAGTGCGAGTCGGACTCGCGCACAAGCGGTTCCGTACTACCATATAATTTACAAACACAAATAACAAAAAAAGTGCCTCTATAGGCGGTCATCTATTGTTGCTGGGCTACGAATAGTTTTATCTTACTAATATATTTTTACACCACTAAGGTGACAAAAAAGCTAGCGGTCTGCCAGATGTTAAACGGTCACCGCAGCCTATAATGGCGCTTATATGGTAATTTATCATGGTAAGTAACACTTAGCCGGCTTCTATTTTTTTGTTTTTTGTATATGTATATATACAATATATAAAAGCCTACACTATTACCACCTCAAAATCTAAGCTTGTATATATTACGATGCCGCAAAATCATCAAAAACGTGTTGATAGAAGGGCTTAAATTTAATTATAAGAGCTTATAATCAATTTCTTGTCCTATCAAATCGAAAAGTACAATTTACTAACGGAACAAATCCATAATCAAATGAAGCTACTACACCGAATTTTAATTATCTTCAAGCACCAAGAAAAAGACTATCATGACAGACAGATCGAAGGACAACAAAATGATACTATCGTCATAGTATCATTAGTAGCGCAAGACAAAACGAAGCCTAGCTGGACATTGGGAAGCAGCTTTTTTGTTACATTGCTAGAGGTTTGCGCAAAAGTGTTGTTCATCATTCAGATCATGGATTTCTTGCTAGCCTCGTGAAACTGGATAAGCTGGTACGATAAACCTGGAAGAATATACATCTGTATTTATAAATGCAATGACTGTCTATTTGGGTATTTGTATATTCGCTTATGACTTACGACAAAAGAAAAAAAATCGGCCAAGTGCGAGTCGGACTCGCGCTCGAAGGTTTCCGTACCATTATATATAAAAACGCCAAAAAAATCACGTGTGTTGTATGGGAGCCCCCCTTAAATATTTGTTTTATTTTAATTTAATAATTTATTTTTGAAGTGACTGTATAACTAAATATTCTGTGAATATTTTAAGCGTCTACCTGTTGCCGTTATCATTATCGAACAAAATGGAGTAAAACGTACGTTTGTTGCATGGGAGCCCTCTTAAATATTATTATATTCTGTTTTTTAGTATTTGTTGTTATAGCGGCAACAGAAATACATCTTCTGTGAAAACTTCAATTGTCTTACTATCACGGTTCATGAGATACAGCCTGTTGACACACGGACGGACAGACGGACGGACGAACAGCGGAGTCTTAGCAATAGGATTCCGCTAATTACCCTTAGGGTGCGAAACCCTAAAAAATGTGATGCGGGTTTCACAATGGTGCAGCGCGGTTTTTTTTTCGGAAAATATATATTATGCATACATATGGGATCGTCGTCCAGCTTCAGGCTTCTCTGGTTGTTACACCTGAAACTGATTGATTGCTAAGTAGGGACTTTATTGAGAACACTTTCGAGCTATTCGAACGCTAGAAGCTACCCGTGAATGTACTTGCATACATTCTTCTCTCGAATTCTAGAGTCCGAAGAGCTCAACACTGTTCCCAATAAGGTCCCTGGTCTTACCTCTCGAGACCCGTAAAACTATTTGCATACATTTGGGGGGAATTGAGACATGAATATACTATTACTTTTCTCAGTATAAAAGAAGATAATAAAATAAAATATAACAGCGTATAATATTGAACAACCTAAATAATATATTTCTCATATAAAATAATACAAGGGATTTAACAAGCAACAGTGAGCACGGTGTGAAAAGCAATATTTCCACACGAGTAAAATGAAACATGTTTCACGCAGACAATCTCAGCAGAGTGCAGCATCCGTGGAGACGAAGATACAATATCGATATTCTTTTATCTGTCGTCTCATTTTACGACACAAGGATTTAGTGTTGCTATTCTACCTTATATAAATAAGACCTTAGACAGATAAAATAGATACAATACATAATGTAACCAGTCTTTGTCTTGTGAGTAAATGCACGAGCTCGACTCACACTTGACCGGTGTTTGTTATTTGTTTATTATACTATAGAGCTTACACTATAATCGTTTTACGTTTGAAGCTTGTATGTCGAAGTCAAATTAAAAATTAATTTCTTTAATACAATAATTGTACAAGTCATTTTTAGAATTATATAACATAACATTTTAATACATTAAAATAAATTTACTTAATTATAACTATAAAACATCTCACTATAAAATGACAAATAATAATCTCAATAATAATCATTCATTATATCTACAAAAAATCATAATATTTGAATTTAATATCATACTAATTTAAAAATTCATTTAGGTCATAGTACGTATTGTCAACAAAAAATTTTTTTACACTTTCACAAAAAGTTATAAATGACGGTGCATCTTTTATTTCATTATTAAGTTTGTTGTATTCAAATTCAAATTCAATATAATTTATTCAGTTTAGGCTACAATAATTGAGCACTTATGAATGTCACTACGCCATCGGTTCGTAAGTCTACAGGGCGGGAGACCTTGTACTGAGAAGAACCGGCAAGAAACTCAGCAAGGGCATTTCTTTTCTCCCTTTCTCTTACAGCGTCCAATTAAAATATTGGAAAATGCCCTCCCTATCTTTCCATTACACAAATAAAAAAATATCTAATATAAACAAAAGACAGTTTATGTATTAATCACTAAGAAATAATCAATGTCTTACAGTATTAATAAACAAAACAAAAAAGTAAGACTAAATACTAAGTATAGAAAGAAGTTTGCAAGAGCAGACCAGCCTCCACAGGCGGCACCCGTTCACGACGTATGTGTCATACACATGAATCAGCCATCGCTTCGCTCAACCATGTTTTAGGGAACGTAACGACCCGACACACACGCCACCACCGCAGAGACACTTTGAGAGAGCATGACACACTCAAGCAACCCCAATAAAACTTCGATTGTACTAGTTACAATATGTGTAGTAAAGGAACAAAATATAAGAGGAGAAGATTGGAAGGTTCGTAATGCTTTACTACCGAGAAGCACCGGCAATAAACTCACTAGTTAATCTTTTAAACATCATATAAAAATACAATATAGCCTTACACTAGGTAATAACATAATATAAAATGTTTAATTCAAAAAAAAATAAAAAAAAAATTTCAAATGCCCCAATACAAATCAATTAAGTTCTAATTTTTCCAAGCATATTTATCATTTATGTATTCATCAACTTTGTATATTTCTACTCCTACCGCCTTTAGTGATATCGTCGTACGGTTTAGTCTAGTTTTTACTGTTTCGAGTTTGTCATACTGACGCTTAGATTTCAATGTTTTAAACTCGCTCAAATGTCGCCACATATATTTGGAAACTTCATATATATAATAAACCCAAGGCAATTTGAGTATTCCTAATTTTCTAAAATATTGTTTTGATGGTGTGAATGGTTTTACACCAGCTAATATCCGTACGGCTCTTTTTTGGATTATGAAAATTCTTTTCCTTTCAGCCGCCATGCCCCATAAGTCAATACCGTATGCTAGCAAGGAATTCACATATGCATAGTAAGCCATACGCATATTGTTTAGGCTAAGCGTTTGGGCTATTCTGCCTAATGCAAAACATTGACCAAGACGTCCGCTTAGTTTGTTAATGTGTACGTCCCATTTAAGACTACTATCAAAATGGAAATCTAAAAATTTTACTTGTGGCACTTGTGGAATTTGGACATTATTATAGACAATATTAAGGTTTTTAGCGTAAGGCTTAGCCAAAAATGTATGACGTTTGTTTTTTTTTAGGTTAAGATTCAAACCGTTTGCTGCAAACCAGTTTGTCATTTTGGTCAAAGCATTTATAATGTTATTTTGCAATTCATTAAAATTGTTACCCGACACTATTGCACACCCGTCATCTGCAAACATAATAAAACTACCATCTTCAAATAAACTTATTAAATCATTTACCATCACCAGAAACAGGAAATTTCCTGCCGCTGATCCTTGTGGTACTGAAGTTTCTTCTAATATTTTTTCATCGGACCGCGTATTTCCTCTGTCAATTGACACAATTTGTACTCTTTTTTTTAGGAACGACTTTATAAAATTTAGGCAATTACCAGTAACTCCATAATGATCAAGTTTTAGTGCTAACAGTTTGTGGTCTACTGAGTCAAACGCACGTGAGGGATCACAAAATATTGCCGCAACTTGTTTTTTCAGTTCTAAATTTTGAAATTAAACTGCACGTGCGGCATCGACTGTGGACCTGCCTTGGCGGTAATAATTTATTTTGTTCAAAATATTGTATAAGTCTATCAGTAATATCGGACTCTACGATTTTAGACATTGAGGGAACTTTAGATAGGGGTCTGTAGCTAGACATATCTTCTTCATCGCCTTTGCCTTTATAAATAGGACTTAATATGACCGCTTTTAATGATGAAGGATATGTACCATCCATCATACAGTTATTCAAAAATACACATAGAATGTCAATTACATTATTAGGCAAAGACTTTAATACTAATAATGACATGTCATAGTAATCTTTTGTGCTTTTAGTTTTTATTTTATTTATAATTTTTTAAATTTCTGTTACATTAAATGGTATTAAGTTTATTTCAGTTGATGGGGCTGTTATTTGTTTTAAAATAGACATGGCTTCATCTATTTTTGGTTTTGTTATATTGATTTGGTTTAAATTTATAAAGAAATTATTAAATTATTTGCTAAAATTACAGGTTTATTATTAGATTTAGTCACCTTTATCATTAATTTTTCAATAGGATTGGGCTTAGAGTGTTTATGTCTGCATGTTTAATAATATTCCACACAGCTTTACTTACATTTTCTGAACCTTCTTGTTTACTATTTATGTATTTATTAAGTTTATTTTGCTTGTTTTCGTTTACTAAATCACTATATTGATTATAGAATTGTGTTAGTTCATGGTTTTTGGTATATTTTTCAGTTACTTTTTCGAGTTCCTCTAATAGACTTATTTGTAGTAGAAGTTCTTTGTCGACCCATACATCTTTCTTATTTTTATGTTTATTTTTAGACAGTGGAAAGTGTGTGTCAAACGCTAATTTAATTTTAAACATTAATAGGTTAAATTTTATGTGTGGCTCATTTACAGATTTAACAACTGAGTCAAAATCATTGAGGGATAAGTCCTCTACAAAGCAATGTATTTAGATATGTTGCGGCTCATTATTGGCAGCGGTACAACACCATTAAGATTAATTACAAGTTTTAGAATTTGGGCATAATGATCACCTAATCCACTTTTCACTAATTCGATTTCGAATGAACCTTTACTGAGATTACCATACATATCATCAGTGCAGGTTGTACTCGTCTCAGTTATTCGGGTAGGTGCAATATATAATGGCTTTAAATTGTGTAGTAATAGTAAGTCTAATAATTGGCTCTACATTAAAGTCCCCTACTAATACAGTTGTACTATATATTAACTTATACAACATAGCTCCGAGGTATTCTGTGCATTTTTTTAAATGTCTACAGCTCGATGTATATAAACACATAATAATAATACAATGTTCATACCCCGCACACTTCGATATCTAACTCATTTCACATTTCCGCTAAATAATCGATCTTTTTACATTTTATACCGTTGGCAATATAAATACATGTTTCACCATGCTGATTTTGTGTTCTACAGTAATAATTTGCTAGATAATAATTCATGAGATCTGTTTGTTCAATCTCACAATTTTTTAACCAATGTTCTGTAAAACATAGTACTTCAGGATTGTTATAAGTTTGTAGGAAACTTTCCAAGAGACTTAATTTACTGTCCAGTTTTCTAATATTTTGATGTAATATCTTTAAGGTAGTTTTTTGTAAGTTTAATTTGTTATTGTTATTATTCTTTTTAGTGTATTTATTTTTAGAATAGGATTTATAGTGTTTTGTTTCTTATTAGACAAGAAAAAAGTTATTGTAATTGGTTTGGGTTCAAATTGATACATTTTGTGTAGTTTTTACCTTTTTCACAATCTCAGCTTATGAACACAAATTATAGGATAAAAAGGTTTTTTCATGAATTAATTCTGCAATGCTTTGATATAAGATGCTAGCTAATTCATTTGTAAAATAATAATGTATTAGATATGACATGTCTATGTATCACAGTTTTTATGATAGATTTAATCAATAAAAGACATCACAAATAAAACAATAAAAATATCCCTTTAAACTTTTACTTTTTATTATATGTTAGAAGATCTGCCACAAAAACACACATTCTGTGAAAATTTATGGCTTGTACATCCTTTGGTCTGAAAAATAGAGACTTTAAATGTCGGACAGACCGACAGACTAGCATGGCATCCTTTTTGCACTTGACTTTTAAATATCATCAATGTTGAACAGACCGCAACTGTCCTTGCTAAATACTACTAGTATGTAAAGCTATTTCATTTATTAATCTTATTATTGCTTTGAATTATTGTTTTTCTGTCAATTAAGTAGGTACTTTTTATATACGGCTTCTGTTTTATTTAAATTATTTTAAGTTTATAATTTGCTTTACAATTGAGTAAAAAATTTATCAAAAACAAAATTTTAAAAGTAGTTTAGTAATACTTATAAGAAGTTACTTCAGTACTTATTAAATATTTATTTAGATGTTGACAAATCTTAAACTGTAAGTGGTAATCTGAGTTGTTGCCCACGATTTCGTTCTATGCTTGAAACTGATTCAAAAGATTGATTAAAAAATTTATCAAAAAAATAATTTTAAAAAGTAGTTAAGTTAGAACTTATGAGTAAGTACTCTCTATACTACTTTTTAATGTTGACAATTCTTACTTTCGTACATCGCTACCAAACCACATGTTCTTTCGCTTTCTTATTAGTTTATTTTATTTTAATCCTAGCTAACTGAAGCCCTACACAGAATCTACATGCTAAATTTTGAAATCTTAGGCCCGGGTGTTCGATCCTAGTCAATTCAAGCTAACAGTTCAAATTTCAAAAGTGTCTTTTAAAAAGTGAAAATATTGTGATACAACATTTATATTTTTGCAATAAAATTATTAACTCTTCTCCTTAAAAAATAAACAATCATTTTTATATTTTTCTGTAACGTAATTAGGATAAATTTTCTCAATTTCCACAAGAACGCTTTAAGCTAAATGAGTTTTCCTTGACAACGAAAGCTGTGCCTTGCGTACTTACTTGCTGGCTCGTAAAAATACTGTATTTTTTTCGAATATCAAAGTTGTAATATTTTTAACCAGCTGCAAAAAGGGTAAGGTTCTGTTTTTGTCTCATATCTAAAGTCATTTTGAGAGATATTAGCTTAAAAAAACGGGTTGCACTCCGGGATCGCCGACAAAAGTGAAAACATACTAGCTATTTACTTCCCTTCTTATTCATATTTATTTATTATAAATAATAATGTTTGTTTATTTACTTTTTTTAAGTAGTATATTTGACATCTCAATCTGTCATAGAATTAAAATCCCATATCCAACTTCCCTCTACTACTCATAATCGCTATATACTAAAAAAATGAAACAGCAGGCGCAGGGATACATTTTCCGCAGGAAGAAAGAGAGGGGGATACTCTTACGAATTTTCGATCAGGTCACGTGTCTTGACGTCAGTTTAACATTTTTTACCCATCTTACGAATTTTCGATCAGGTCACGTGTCCTTACGCGAGTTTAACATATTTTACCCATCGCAAAAAAGTGCACATCGCTGCTACAGAAGTTTTCACTTCAAAAAAAATTATGCTTAAGGGGGGCCCTGCAACTAACCGTGGCTTATGAAAACTTTGAAAAATTCCCAATGGAATTGGGATAAAAAGAAATTATGTTTTTGGTAATGTAATGAGTTTTCACATCCAAGAAACCACAAATATTGAAATTTCTCGTGAAATTTCATTCTGCCTTCTTTATTTATTTGCGTTACACACTTGATGATATAACGAAATGTAAAAACTGGCCAAGAGCGTACACGCATCAAATTGTGGTTCCGTAGAATGAGAATTATTGTATTTATCTGCAAAAAATGTAAACCAATTATTGTGTGAAACAACTTCGTTAAAAATATATGGGGGTATTACATTATCAAATGTCTTGGATCAAAGATCTTTGAGTGAAATATATATCATAATGTTATATAGACACACGATTCGTTTAATTTTTATCATAGATGTTTGACATGTGTCATTCGATTGGTTTTAAGAAGGTTATAGAAAGAGGTATTGCCAGTTAAATATTAAAAAAAAAATAACTTGGCTGTATGTAGAAGTGTCTTCCCCTTTCCGCGATAGAAGAAAAACATTTTGGCGCCAGTAATGGTGGAAGTGAAAATTGCCGTTAAAATATTTTTATATACTTTTTGTTATGTTTTTATGTTAAAAAAATCCACAATACTTTAAACATGTGCTGTATGGGCTAAGCCCCTTTGCCGTCGCAGAAGCAACAATTAAACCTAAAAAAGAAAAACACGGAAAAATAGCGGGACTCGCTATCTATTACCTACAAAATAGTACTTACTTTAAAAAGAATTTACTAGGTAAAAGATAGCGAGTGCACAAACTTAAAACCATAAAATTCTATTTTAGTTAGATTGTCCCAACTGTGCATAACATTTTCAGTTTTTTTTTTTTAAATGGTGTCTCCATTCAAGTGGACTTTTTTGATTCAACGTAAACACTTATAATAGTCTACGAATCTTTTTATACGACAACCTACACCCAGATTATAAAAATCAATATTAACGAATAGCGGCATTGATGAAAATGACAAATATTATTACTAAAATAACAGGCAAAATATGTGTTGCCTCGTTATGAAATCCAAGATCGTAGCCAGGATCTTTTCAATTTAATTTTTTTTCTCTTATATTTTTTCTTTTTCAATAGAAAAGTAATTCTCAAAGCAAAGCGCGCGTTCATTGAACTCAAGGGCGTTAAAGATGCGCCTATTCTATCAAATTTGCTCTCACTACAACCGAGTAGTGACAACTTTACTTCAGCCAAAATTTTTTAGTTCATTAATTCTTTAGATATATAGTAGCGGTAGCGTTCTTTTTGCTATTCTATTGCCGCCATTTTTGTGTTTCGTTTAGTTTTTTTATTTATTCACCCTATATTTTTATTTATTTACTCGAAAATGTGATGAAAAACATTGTGTGTAACACGAGCGGTACGGAAGTTACAAACATTCAACCTTACGCTTTTAAATAACCTCTAGTTAGTAGTTTTTTCCTTACCACCCTTAATACACAATGTACTATAAATTCATACAAATGAAAGTAGATCTTAATTAGTATAGTTACACACATGTACATTTATGTAATAGATATTATGTAGTTTTACTTACCATTTTTTCTACGTAGAAAATGACAGAAATCAGTGCACATTGTAGTATTGTAACACATTGCCCGCCGACCCGCCGAAGTGCGGAGTGCGGACGTGTGTAGATTTTATGTAACCCTCTTTATTTGAACGACTTTGAAGGAACTATCACTTTTATCGAGTTCCTCCCCAGTAAACCCTCAATGAGAACAGATGGTGTTACTCAGAATGGAGGTTTTGTCACAGGTTTTTTGGTATAAAGTATTATTTCATTGCTTCTGTTTTGGAACACTTTCTGTAAAAAAAAATTATGTGCATTGTCATAATGTAAACAAGGGATGGTCGGTTTTGAAAAAACATCGATGCAATATCGATATTCAATGTTAATCGGACACTTAACAACATGATAGCGAACATAGACGTTTTCTGAACACATTGTTAAAACTATCAAGATAAATATACAGTAAATTTAATGTATTGTATTTATTATGCTAAACTCGTTAGTAAAAGCAGACGTTACTAGAAAGAAGTTTATAAAAGCTACAATTTGTAATTACACACTTCAAGCACAAAAATATTTCCGTGCGAAAAACGTCCCAAAAGTAATATTTCATATGGCAATCCTTATCTTTTTTAATATTGTATGCTCTGCTTTATCTTCTTCGGTACTGCTTTACTTATACGGAAGTTATTCTAACACGATCACACGCTCCATACGTACACTCCACACATAGATCTTTTTACAAGTGTGCTGTTCCCCTGTACAGTGGATCGCGATAGAGACATAAAACACAATGCGGCGTGAGTGCGAGATAAACAATGAATCTCGTTGCTGTCACCTTTGGGAAAGTCAAATAAATGTTATTCTATTGTATGTTGTCGTATTAAATATGTAACCCAGGCCTGGCATGACAATACCAAACGGGTATTTCATAAAATACATGGATGTATGTAATTGTCTAGTAATTGTATCCTGTTGAAGGTAGGCGTTTCATTATGTCTCCACAACGACCGGTCTTAAGCCACCTGTGTCCTTTGTCAACGCAGTAGGAGGAGTGCCACTTTAGGAGCTTTGATATACCCTACTTTTTGCCAGTTTAGTTTAAATTATTTCAGCTGTGTCGGTGACCTAGACAAGTGTTGCACATCTATGAGCTCTATCGCGCCTATGCACAATTTAAACTGCCATTTACACTGGTACAGCGCGGTGGTATAAGCCTCCTAATAGCTCTGAAGAAAGTCTTGTGCCCCTGTAGTGGGAACAGATCACGACCCTCAGTTGACAAACTAGACATATGGTATAATTATGCACTACTAACATAATCTTTTTTTTCTTAATATTTCTCTGTTTCAAACCACTACATTTCAGCCTCAAAATATAATATTTAGCCATTCTGACCAAAATCATTGAAGCAAGAATTTTGTGCAAAAATAAAATGGAATTACAGCCGCTCGCTGCCCGTCATCAGTCTAATGATTATGGCGGCCATAACTTCAGGCAGTGAAAAGAAAATAAAAAATGTTGCGAGAAAAACGGTTCGAACTCTGTTTTATAAACCACTACTAACAAATATGTTTCAAGTAGTTAACATTTGTTAACCAGAAAATTACTATATAGTCGTATTTTTAATTAGACGATATCAACTGACGTTTATTTTATCCAATGCCATTAAAGTGTAGTAGCCAGCCACATCGATACTGAAATCACGTCTTCTATTTTGTGACATATGATCCATCAATGTACGTTACGTTACTATGCAGACGACAGTACTGGAGACGCTTATTAAGCGGGTCGTGCAAACATCCCTCGTTCCGTTGTGGTGGAATGTTTTTTTTTATAAATTAAAAAAAAAATACCATAAATTCAACACTTTTTTTTAAACTAATCTAAATTGCGTTAACTGAATAAAAACCAGTCAAGAGTGTGTCGAACCCGTGATATTGATCATCCTTAAATCATCATATTTACACCAACTTGTATGTATAATTAACTCAAGCAATCAAACTGGATCTTTACCTTCGTACAACATAATTTCATATTTTTTAACACTTTAGGTTATTGATGGACTATTCGTTGTCAGGATACGTATTTGACCGGAAAGAGAATGTACGTTTGTTTTTCAGCCGGCATTTGGCATGGCTTTAAACATGTGTTGACACGTTTGTACATATAGTGTGGCACGGGCAGGAACGGGTATTTGAGCATTTGCGCAAATTTTGTGCATGTGCACTTTGCCACCCCGTGTCAGCTCTAAGCGCACATCAAAGCGTTCAAGCGTGTGTATATATATATATATATTCAGCGCACAACGGTCGTTTTTATGTAGTTATTCAAGGAATAGGACTAGAGGATTAAAGTGTTCTTGAAATTATGTAGACGTTGCAAAGGAAGCTAACTATATGGAATCAAGATAGTAGGAGTAATTAAAAAAAATCAGGCTTTTTTGGTTAATTTTTTTGCACTTGCATCAAACAATTACCTAGAAATCCATCCCGTTTGTATTATTCCCGTCTAGGGTTACCATATCTCGGGAATTGTCCTGAGATTTCAGGATTTTTACACTCTTCTCAGGATTACGGCCGATTTTGGAAATCTTAGGATTTAAAGCCAAGCTTCATCCCGATCCGGCCAGTGGATGAACTGAACAAACATTCACCGAAACTTTCATATTTATAATAATAGTAGCATTAAGTTATCTAAAAATAAAGCTTAAACAAGATTAGCTAGATAGAGGTAATCACCGAAATTGTTTACTTTCTAACTTCTGAAATAAATGATAAAATTTTGTCGTTCTCTAAATATTCAATATAATATAAGAATTCTGTTGTCAAACGAGAAATTAAGAAGTACGAAGGAATTGAATTGCAAGATTTTATTATATTCACGATGGAAAAACCTAATAGAATCGTGCGAAAAATGATCAAATTCGTGGAAGACATTTTTCCGGGCAGATAGTCACTTTAATCATCAATTTCTTTTCTTTCGACCTTTCCACCTTCATTACTCATTCTTTAGAAGAGATAAAATGATTTATTAAGTTGTAACGGAGCGACTCTTTTTGCAGTAAAGTTACGATTGATGTAACTTTAATGCTAATAACAGAGCTTTGCTGACAATAGCCGTAATAATGTCCCTCGAATAAGCTCCTCAATATAAATAAAATTAGTATATTTAAGACTTTGAAGGGGGTTTTCAATAAAAATAAGTAGTTTAGGAGCTATATACAGGAACAGATGAACACTATAACACACTTACATTAAGAATGCTTATATCATAACCCTTTAAAACTGTCACCAATCCTTTAATTTAGTGGAATATTATAGCTAAGATGACAAATGCAAGATTAGTCATCTCCACTTTAGCACACAAGTGTATGTAACATTACATTACATTACATTTTGAAACTACAGTGCGGCCGGTCAAAGAATGCGTTCCTGACACCTGTCAATTCGTCATGACTAGTGATGTACAATAAATAACATTAATAATATTTAGTAACGTTATTTATTTCATTCATTATGCATATTTATTCAATTTAATTTATATGTTGTTATTTTTCAATAATATATATGAATCAATTAATTGAATTGAATCGTAATTTCTGAATGTAATGAAGGGAAAATAATAAAAATGCTCTATGTATTGGAAAATGTATATTATGAAATACATAGTTGTCTTAAACAATGAAGACTATGTCAAACAATTTAATCTTCCAATTCGCTTGAGGAGTCGCTGTCATCTTCACTAACGTGTATAATTATATTATTGTCAATCATAGTATCTATACGGATATCGCGGTCAAAGTCATCAAATATAATGTTTTTAGTTTTTTCAACCACCTTCATCTAGTAATCTCTTGTGACTTTTTCGCATGCTTCTTTTAAAAGCATCTTTTTTATGCCATACGGTGGAGAAGTATTATGACGAGCTGCATAGTCTTTAATTTGAGCCCAAATTAGCTCAATGGCATTACGCGATGACCGTACCCCAGAGCCAACTCATCTATTTCATATCGAACATTTGTCGGCTTATGGTTATTGACTAATTTCATCAGCTCTGCTTTTAGCATTGATGTATTTGCGTCAATGCCACTTTTTTACAGCCAAGCCACCAATTCCTCTTTTCTATTGGCTTGGGTAGGTGCTTTATTTTTTGCACCGAATGATACCGGGCGTTATAACTAAAGGCTCTGGCAGGCCTGGTAGCAAAACATCCTGAAACCACTCCTTAAATGAAGCCGCATTCATTTCTTCGTGGTAGTCAGTAGTGGTTTTTGACTCAAATTCCAATAAACCGTTTTCCACGAAACCATACTTCGCACAACCAGCGTGGCATATTACAAGCCGTGCTCCCATTGGCACTTTCGACGTTGACGCTTGAGTTTCATCTGTCCAAGAACGATAAAGCGTGTGATTGGCGTTCAGCCATGGCTCGTCGATGAAAACGACATTATTAATATTTGTCGCTTCTCTTAAAGAGTAATTCTTTTTAAAATTATATCATTTCTGTCTAAAAGAATTTTCCTTTTGTCTGTTTTTTTATATTGAAATCCAATATCTGTCAAAATTTTAGATAAAGCAGTTTTGCCTCCCCTAAATAAATCAGCTGCTTTCCAAGATGCTAGAAGCATCGACCTATTAAGGTACTCATTCCTGAAATAATAACCAAATATACGATTCCTTATTGCATCGGAGTCAAAGCTATCAATGTATGTTATAGGTTTAGTTCTGCGTTTCTTTTTTGGTGTTCGTAAAGTATTTTCTTCGATGCTAGATGAGCCGAACTTTTCTTTATTAATATTTGTTATCGTCCGTTTACTCACTCCAAGTGCCTGAGAGATGCGTTCTTGGACCAGGTCGACAGGAATTAAAGGCCCCCCATTTTGTCTTTCACGCTCAAAGTAATCTTGTAGCTTGATAATTAGTTAACGAGTTTCACTTTTCAATGTTTGACCGCGTTTTGGCATTGTTATTATGCACCAAAAGTCCAGATTAGCGCAGAGGTCAGTATATCAAGAAGAACAGTCAAAATAACAATAATAACAGTCACGAGAAACACTGGAGAACGTAGTCTATGCGTGCGAGACGACAAGAAACGACAATTTGTAAATGTCACAAAATGGCGGTCACAACGCTATTTTGGGTTGCCATTTTTTACCATAAATATAAAATAGATCGATTACAATTGCCTTGTTATTTTGTCACATCACTGTAAAAACAAATAGTTGACATAACCTTGAAACAGCGCCGTTTGACGTGGTTTTTTATACGTCCATGTTTAAAAGCTATTGTTTTTATATTTGTTAATTAACTAATTGTAATAATTTTAGCCCAAAATTAATACATTTATTGTCAGTTGGCATAATTATTCGAATTTTAATGTTATCACTCGTTAATAAGATAATAAAAGATATTTAAAATTTTGTCGTAAGTTGTACGCCAGTTCAAAGTTACATCGCCCAGTCGATCACGATCTCTCGGGAACGCATTCTTTGAGCGGCCGGACTCTAGGGTAATAAATTTAATTAAGTACGCACTTGCTTATCATAATCTGCCATAATAAACCTAAAATCGTTGCAATAAAAATCACTTGACAGGTTTGTACTTGGTGTGTTGAAATAGTACATAATACTACATGTGATATAAGTTAATTATTATTACACACCAGGCAGCCCAAACTACTTGCCGATGGTGTAATGGAACTGTGTGTAAACAAATACCGGAAAATGTAAAAAATATCTAAAAATTAAGCAAAGTATAAAAAATCTTCACCTGCTACAAAAAAATAAATAAAAAAAAAACAGATATTCTATTTAATATAGAAAGACTTAATACAAAACTCACGGTGATCGTTGAATGTGGCTTCGAGTGATAATGTTATGACGCCTTTTTTACATAACGATAAAAATTTCCCTCGAATTGCCTGCGGAGACATCGGAAACATTGAAGCAGAAGACGTTATGTTAAAGAAATGGCGATATCTCTGATATTATAACCAGTACCGTTTTTTGAAGCGTATTGAAATTGGAAATCTGGCAGTCAGTACATTTATGATCATAATAAATGTTATACGAGGCTATTTGAATATGCAGAAGGTGATCACGAAAATTAATATGTAAATCTTATTAAAGATGTAATAAATATTTTTGTTTTTTTTTATATATCTGTAATAAAATCAAGCTTCTAAGTCAACGCAATAAAAAAATTTTCGGCATTCACAAAAAAATCAAAACCTATGGGGTCCTTCCCACTGTCCTACAATCATGAAGTAGCTTACAAAGCAAGGTAATAATCACATCACAAAAATAGGAAAATAACCGAAATTCGGTAATTTGTAGTACCTAATAACACATTAAATAAAAAGTTTGTTTGAGACAGGTAAACTGAAAGAAATCAAGGTACAAGACCTGGTCTAATCATTCTAATATTATAAATGCGAAAGTCTCCTTTCTTTGCCTTTGACAGCTAAACCTCTGAACTAAATTCGAAAATTGGGAAAGTGACTGCCTGAACCTTGGGAAAGGACATAGGCTGCTTAAAAACGTCAAGTGTGAACCGGATGTTTTACTATAATTAAGGAGTTGCCGCAGAAATTCCACGCCGATAACCGAATTTGTGGGGCAGAGCCGATGGCAAAAGGTAATATAAAATTAACTAGATTAGCTAGATGGAGCTAACCACCAAAATATTTTACTTACTAAGTACTGAAATAAATATAAAATTTTATCGTTCTCTAAATCTTCAATAAAATTTAAGGATCCCTTTGTCAAACGAGAAATTAAGAAGTAAAAACGAATTGAATTGCAAGATTTTATTATATTCACGATGAAGGAACTTAATAGAATCATGCAAAAAATGATCAAATTTGTGGGAGACATTTTCCGGGCAGATAGTCACTTTAATCATCAATTTCCTTTCTTTCGCCCTTTTCACCTTCATTACTCATTCTTTAGAAGAGATAAAATGATTTATTGAGTTGTAACGGAGCGACTCTTTTTGCAGTTAAGTCACGATTGATGTAACTTTAATGCTAATAACAAAGCTTTGAGCAGAGCCGCAATAATGTCCCTCAAATGAGTTCCTCAATATTAGTAAAATTTGTAAACTATTAAACTTTGAAGGGAGTTTTCAATAAAAATAAGTAGTTTAGGAGCTATACAGGAACAGATGAACATGGTAACATACATACAATACTTTACTTAATTATGGAAGAAATCTGCAGATTTTTTTGATTAATGAGTTAATAAATTAAATATTACAAATCATACAACATTTCTTTTACATTCAAAGATTTATTACATTATTTTTTATTTTAGATATCAGTTCTTTTAAATTAAAATACACATCGTCAAATAATAAATTTAGTACAATTTGCTGCACACACACCTCCGCTCGACATTATACATACGCTTGGCTTCTTCTAGGGTATCAAATGTTTCAGCATCAAAAATTACAATTTTTATCACTTTCAATTCTATTCCTTTGCTTGGTATTTTCACATACGAGTGTAATTTAAGGTCTTCATTTTTTCGTTTGCGTGTGCCACAAGTGTCTTGCCCCATGGATATGAAGTTAAATGGACTTGACAAATCATCGTTCTGTAAAAAAATACCGGGTAATTATATGCTATAATATATCTGAAAATAAGTTCCATAAGTGTCTAAGTATTTTTTGAAAATAATATTCTTTAGATGGTTCCATTACTTATCAGCGACATTTTTTATTCGATAACTCCCTTTTTTTATTCAACAATATATGCATCGTTAAGACGATCTTAGTTAATAGGCATTAAAGTAGGAATCATCCATTTGCCTAAAATGGGAATCTTATTTCAGTCAGCTAATATGCACATACGAGTTATTATCTTAACGTTAGGCACACTATGAAACTTGGATCAATAAATAGGCTGAACCTCTGGATGAAATGTCATTGCAACAAATGAAGCAACAAGAAAACTTTTTTTCACTTAAAAGTTTTTTTATTTTAACCGCTTATTTACACCTTAAATTTTTTAGTAGATTTGTACATCACGAGTCTGATTGGATATTTTTGGTCCTAAATCGTTTAGAGGTTAACATAAAAAAAAATTGTCCTATGCGAGGGAGTACCTTTATAAAACTACCTCCTTATGTAGCTTATATGAAAAGTTGTGTTAAAAATAATGATAATTTTGTTTACTATGGAGTATGTTAACAGGCAGTTTTTATCCATGTGATAAAAATGCAAACAGATGGTACTCTTATCCTCACTATTCAAAAGTATTTGTTTTAATAATAATAATATAATAAAAGTTTTGAGAAGAATAAAACTACCTTCATCACTTTATGACATAAGGAAATTTGAAATGAATAACTCGAATATAAGTATTAATAAATAGATAACAGATTGAAATATGTAGCTGGACTGCTCTCTATGACTCATTGTAGAAAAATAATCATTTAAATTTAATGTATAAACAATAAAATGAAAAAGGTCATTGCTTGATCAAAAACTTCTTACGTTTTGTTCTTAGTCAGCTAACAACACATAAAGAAAGTGTTGTTTCATGTGAAACATTCTTGCAGAGTTTTAAAAGTAAAGAAAAATTTAACAAATACTACTGCTCTAAAGTTTTACAATTATTACCAAAGCCGAATACTTATTTGATATTTAAATATTTTGAGAGACAATAAAAAAAAACATTTCGTTATTTATGCAGGTTTTGAAAGTTTGTTAGAGAATTATTCAGATACTTTTCAAACTACGAATACTACTACATACAAGATTCATAAACCATTAGGTTTTGCTTACTATGTGTGCTGTTCGTTGATAGCTTACTAAAAAACTTGTGTCATATCGACGGTCAGATGTCGGTGAATTTTTTATCAAATATTTATGCAAATATGCTCGAGTGTGATCAATGGAACTTTGGTAATAATAATCAACGAAACTGATCTGAT
Source organism: Apoda limacodes (assembly GCA_946406115.1). NCBI lineage: Eukaryota > Metazoa > Arthropoda > Insecta > Lepidoptera > Limacodidae > Apoda > Apoda limacodes. The sequence continues at coordinate 9,265,929 of OX291554.1, forward strand.
GATATTCGCATCTTGTTCAAAATGGATTAGATGCAAAATGTTGTGTGTGACATCTTAATCAGGCACAGCAATGAGCCTTTTTATGGCAGTTAGATTCCTTGTCAGATGTAATTTAATAAAGTATATAAGTGCTTTAGGTTTGTAAAAACGGATAGAAATGGAAAATCGGAAAATCTCAATTTTGGGCGGACGAATAGTTATATTTTAATTAAATGGGGTTGTTCAAGAAATAAGTTATTAGATTTTTGATGGGTTCGTAACGCGCGAGTGATTCCCCTGGTGTTACAAGCGTCCATAGGCTACGGTACGGCCCACCTTAGAGGTATAAAAAAAGCATCTGTATATATAAAAGAAGAAACAGACTGACTGACTGAGTTAATAACATATCAATGTACAACCCAAACCGATAGGTCTAGAAACATGAAACTTTTCCTGTGTGTTTCTAACTTGACGTAGAGCTCAATTAAGAAGTGATTTTGCAAAATTCATTCCCTAAAGGTGTAAAATGGTATTTTTTAGATGCCTATAAATTGGTATTAGACTTAGTGTATAAACAATAAAATGAAAAGGGTCATTGCTTGATCAAAAACTTCTTACGTTTTGTAAGGAAATTTGAAATGAATAACTCGAATATAAGTATTAATAAATAGATAACAGATTGAAATATGTAGCTGGACCGCTCTCTATGACTCATTGTAGAAAAATAACCATTTAAATTTAATGTATAAACAATAAAATGAAAAAGGTCATTGCTTGATCAAAAACTTCTTACGTTTTGTTCTTAGTCAGCTAACAACACATAAAGGAAGTGTTGTTTCATGTGAAACATTCTTGCAGAGTTTTAAAAGTAAAGAAAAATTTAACTAACACTACTGCTCTAAAGTTTTATAATTATTACCAAAGCCGAATACTTATTTGTTATTTAAATATTTTGAGAGACAATAAAAAAAAATATCTATATTTTTGTTTTTTTGGAAATAAGAACTATATCTACTGATCCTTTTCTTGTGCATTCAGTTTTGTATCTATTGTGAATAGGTACAAATCATACAAGCAAGTATAGAAAATTTAAAATGAAACATACATTCCCTAAGTGGCATATTTACGAATATCCTTTCTAATACCCACTGAAATTATTGTACAAAAGATAAACCTTTCTTAAAGGTATGAGTACATGTTCTATTTTAGGATTTGTAACATTGAAATCCTTTTCAATAAAGACAGATATCTGAACCACGGTATTATTCTAAGCTGCGTTTTAAGGAGAATTAAACTGAAATCCTTGTTTTAGTCGTCGCCTCACCTCTTATTTAGAATGGTAATTCACAATTATACTGGAATAAGATAGGATTACTTGACAAGAAATAACATTTAAACCAAATTAAGACATTATTTTCAAATTATTGGTAAAATTAATTTACATTTTGGTTTGATCGGTATTAATTTGTTGTCTGATTTGTGTTTTTTTTATTTCTTTTATAATTTATTTTTAATTAATAAAATAATAAAAAAAAAATAATACTACTACAAAAAAAAGGAGGTGTTTTGGTCGGACCATTTTGTGAATTTTAAGTGAAATATATTTTGCAATTTTTGTTTTTATTTTCAATGGATTTTTGAAGTTGGCTTAATATATATTTATTCGCTCGACAGATTATTAGCAATCTGAATTTTCATATGCCGTGGGCATAGGCAATCGTAATTTCTACTCGAGTGCTCATAAGGTACTTCTTCGTGTATATTTAATTGTGTGGTGAAAGTGTTTTTTACTAATAACACGTAAGTAATTATGTTTTATTCTGTTCTAGTCTAAGGAGATTGTGGGGCTCCAGGTCGGGTTTTTCGCTTTGGAAAAACGTCTACTCAATAACAAATCTGACTACCTCTTGACTGCTGGAGGACCACAGTCCCGGTTTGGTGCGTTTGCGGTCAAAACGGACCATTCGCAACCGACTGCCTACTGCAGGCTCTTGCGTGGCTAACTACGTGCGCCTACTGCAAGGTATTTGCGTTGCGAGACTTCTGGGAGGGGGCTGACTCCACTCCAGATCCTCGGCTCAGCCTTCACTGCTCACCTATACCTCGGGGCGAGCTGCAGGTGCTACACCGAGCCTCAGAGCAACCAGTATCCATTGTTCGTCACTACCTAACTCTATATACACCACATACCCACCCGTAGGCTCTTGTTACTGCTCTAGGAAGCTTCCCGGGGAGTTGCGTACTACTTTCCTCTGAGGTCTGATGGCGGCCTACTTGTGAGAGGACATCGTTGAAGACTACCACAATTCGGGCCTTAGGCTGAAAATCGTTACCAATGTACTTCTATCCGTACAGATATTAAACCTTTTTCAAACCTCCCATCGCATTCTTTTAGGTAGGCTTACGGTTTCTGTCTTTTTTGTTCGCTTGGCAAGGAAAGATTGAACTACATTATCTTTATTATTCTTTATATTAAAGGGCTAGCAATCACCATAAGTGATTAGGTAATCTTAATCAATAAATAACTTGTTGAGTATGCTTGAATGAGCGTATTATAACTAAACCTTGGTCCTTGCGACCCTCTTCGAGCACCTAGCCGGTGGAAAAGTGAACTTAGAGGTATCTACTATACTTCTAAGTGTTTCACTGTTTTAAGTAACTGTCTGATTATTATTTTTGGTATTCTGGGTATTCTATCCCTGGTCTTTTATTTTACTACTTATTACTTTAAATTTGGTAATTTAAAGAGAGGTAGGGCACGGCGAATACTGGCTTCAATAAGCCGGAAAAATTAAAGCGGGGGCATAGTACTATACTTATACTACACTTGCTCCAATGAGCAGCCTGAACTGTGAAAGTACCTTACAGAAATCCGCGGCCATAAAAACGCTAAACGCCGGCCAAAACATCATACCTACATTATCCCGGATACAAACTCGAGCACAATTTTTTGAGTCGTGCCGGTGTATGTATGTTCGTCCGGGAAGATATCTGCTGTCGCGGCCTTCATAGCTTTGAAGACAGGGACCTGATTAATTGTGAATGCGCATAATCACGGTGGCCACACTCGTATCTATGCGTGCCTATACAGATCTCATAGCAGTGACACGGACGTAGCTCGACTCTTCACGCAACTGAGATTCACGACTAACAAAGTTCCAGAGCAATATTCCACAGCAGAACTAGTTATTTTGGGAGACTTCAACGCCCACCATCGTGAGTGGCTCAGTTCTCGAACTAAGAACTATGCAGGAATATCTGCTCATGAATTTGCTCTGACCTATGGATTCTCTCAGCAGGTATTTTCGCCAACGAGAATGCCAGATATAGAGGACCATACGAGATCCTTACTGGACCTTTTGCTGACTACACATCCGGACGGATATTCCGTCTCAATCGATGCGCCTCTAGGCTGCTCGGACTTCTGTCTTGTTCGGACTCAAGTGTCATCAACAACAACAACAATGTCGATCGACTAGGCAGTCTCTTTGCGTCTAACTCGAATATGAACGACGAATGCGCTGTACCACCTAATATACTGTTGTGCGATAAGACCAAGTCGGAAATCTTCATAACACAGCGGGAGGTCCGTCGGGCGTTGCTTTCTCTAGACGTTCATAAGTCGAGTGGGCCAGACGCTATAATAGCAGTGGTGCTTAAACAGTGTGCTCCTGAGTTATGTCCTATACTCCCGCGCCTCTTCACGCTTTTCTTCTATACTAGGCAATTTCCGTCTTCATGGAAGACTGCGAATGTGCACCCGGTGCAGGGGCAGGCATTGTCATGTAGCCTAGATAAAGCGAAGGCGTTCGATAAGGTCTGGCACCGGGGTCTTCTATCGAAGTTGCCATCTTACGGAGTGCCCGAGGATTGGTGCAAATGGGTGGTTAGCTTTTTGTTCGGTAGACGTATGCGTCTGAGCTGTAGTTGACGGTAGTTACTCTGATAGCATAGACATTAATGCTGGTGTCTGTGCTGTCTCCTACGCTGTTTCTACTGAAGCTGTAAGTTAAAGGGAAAAAAGAAATGCCCTTGCTGAGTTCCTTGCCGGTTCTTCTCGGTACAAGGTCTCCCGCCCTATAGACTTACTTACCCTATGGCATAGTGACATTCATAAGTGCTCAATTATTATAGCCTAAATTGAATAAATGATTTTGATTGATTGATACTGCATACCAAGGACATGTAGGACATTAACCACATACATTGCTATGCAGATAACAGAACTGGAGACGCTTTTAACACGGGTCGTGCAAACATTCCTCGCTTCGTTGTGGAAGAAAAGTGCAGAAAACTTGTCTAATGTCTCTGACTGGGGACGGGAAAACTTGGTTCAAATCAACTCTACAAAGACACAAGTCTGCGCATTCACCGCTTAGAAAACCCCTTTCAATGTGGTCCCACAATTCCAGAACACTCCCATCTGCATCTCCAAGAGAATGGTTTTGACATCTCCAGCAATGTTCAGTTCCGAGATCATTTGCAAGACAAGGTGAAGCTGGCGTCCAAAAAACTTGGTGTACTCAACAGAGTGAAAGCGTTGGGGCAGAGGTTGCAGCTTTACAAGTCGCAAGTTCGGCCCCATATGGAGTACTGCTGCCATCTCTGGGTGGGTGCACCCGGATACCAGCTTGGTCCTTTTGACTCAGTAAACGACGGGCTGTGAGAATTGCCGACGATCCCAAACTCACTTGCCGTATCGAGCTCTTAAGTCTGAGGAGAGACCCTGTGTGTTTTCTACCGCTTGTACAATGGGTTGTGTCCTGAAGAATTGTTTGAAATGGTGTCCACGGCTACTTTCTACTATCGTACCGCTCACCGTCAGGGAACCTTAATGGTCGCGTACATTGCAGTTTCCGAGAAACTTCCTCGCGCGAACGCTTGGGTTGTGGAATGAGCTCCCTGTCAAGGTTTCCGCTAAAGACTACAGTATGTGGTTCTTCAATAAAGAAGTAATTGGATTTTTGAAGGGAAGGTAACACGCGATACCCCTGGTGTTGTGTCCATAGGCTACAATTACAGCTTTTCATTAGCAGGTAAGCTGGTTTGCCACCTTAGACGTATAAAAAAAAAACGACGTATCAGACATATATGAAGCCACCTTAATCCAGTTACACTGCATCATAAGCAGTGTTGCGGCACGGCGATAGGATAGGGATTCACCCCTTGTCATGCTGGGCTGAAGTTGTTGCCGGAAAAGTAGACAGTTCATCCTGCCATTCGATTTAAAAGGGAAGTGGTGATAAAAGCTGTCCCCACATTATGATGTGAATGTGTATCTTACTGCTGGTTTTCCACTTTCAGGGAATAACCAGTATAAAGACGTAATGTAACGTTAGTCCTAATATCCACTTTACTTAGTTAAACAAATAGATATAGTATATTTATATATAATATTGCATTATCATTCTATTTTGACTGATGAGTCATCATCACACAGTATAAAATACAGTCCAAATATTTCAATTTTCTTTTTTTTTATAAATATATCTTAATAAATACCACTAACATTTTGGTCGCGAATTTTTCCTTTTTACTTCAAACTTGTCGACAACGGGACAATTCACGAATTTAGTTTCATGACAAAATATGCGAGCTTGTTAGCAAACTTTGTAGGAAAGTTAGCGAAGACGTCATTCACAGAGTTTCAACTTGTTGAAAGTCAACGTGATCATGTTGCTGGAAATGTTCAAGTGTTTTAGATCTGCAAACATTTTGAGAGCGAGACGGTAAGTTTAAGAAGATATCAGAAAGGTTTGACTTTTGTAAGTTTTCCGCAGTTCTAAGTACATCGTTATTGAATTAAGAAAGCCTATTGTAGAAACATAATTGATGGAAGACGTGTTTCGTATTAGGGTAGAAAGTTATTTTGGCTTTGAAGTTGATATACTCCTGAGTGCTTTTGATTTAAATTACATTTTATTTTGACACATGTTTGAAATCTCAATTCAATTTTATTCAAAAAAGGTTGAACTCAATTAAAAACATAAGCAAATACTTTTTAAAATTGGAATGTCTCAAAAGTCACCGCGTTTGAAGGTTTCTAAGCTTAAAGAGGTTAGGCACTTTTTAGGTGTTTGATTTTTTGTGTATAATAATACTTATACTTTTCTTTTTCTACCTATCTATACATATAAAATGCTTTGTCCTGAATGACTGACTGACGGATCAACGCACAGCCTCGCGCAATAAGGGTAAACCGATTGTAATAAAGTTTTGGTAAGTTGTTATACACACGCCGGGGAATGTTTCTGAGAAAGAAAAAAGGGTCAAGTGCGAGTCGGACAGTGTCAAGTGCGAGTCGAACTCGCGCATTAACGGTAAACCGATTGTAATGAATTTTTGTTAGTTGTTATGTGCACGCCGAAGAATGTTTCTGAGAAAGAAAAAAATGGTCAAGTGCGAGTTTGACAGGGTCAAGTGCTGATCGGAGTCGCCCAAAAAGGGTAAACCGATTGTAATGAAATTTTGGTAAGTTGTTATGCACACGCCGGGGAAGGTTTCTGAATGAGTACAACCCTTTCACAATAGGTTGGTGCGGCAGTTGTTTTAAAAAAAGAAACAAAGTTCGCCGGGTCAGCTAGTCTCTTATAGAAATTGAAAACTTTGGAAATGCTTTTTACCTTTCATTTAAAGAACTTGGCATCAATTTAGACGTCAACTTTTTTTGATGAATTCAGTAACATTTTCCCGCACGTGATCGTTGGTTCTCAAACGTAGCTTGTATCACAATTTTTATATATATAATTATTTTTTGTAAAGATATATTATCCCCTTTATTAAAATAATAATAAATGAATTAGTACGCTCATTTTTCTTACATTACATTTAACATTTTTATTTTGTTTTTAGTATTAGTCGGTGGTGGCCGAGGGGTTTCGATTTCACTTTGCGTCCTTAGTGGTGCAGGTCCGAGACCCGGCGTGTATCAATGAGTCTTTTTCTTTATTTCTCAAGTACATTGATTAATTACACCACTGGCTTTTCGGTGAAGGAAAACATCGTGAGATGCTGCAGACGTCAAAAAAAAAGACGTATGTGAAGTCCACAATCCGCTCTTGGCCCGCTTGTTGTACTATGGCCCAAATCATCCTAGTTGAGGGTAGGCCATGCGCCAGCAGTGGGGACGTATGAGGCTGTTTAGGATTATGTTTTTAGGGTTGCATACCCAAAGGGTGCAAATGCGACCCTATTGCTAAGCCATCGCAGTCTGTCGGTCTAGCTGTCTGTCCGACCATTAAACAGCTATCTTTTAAACCATAATAACTCTTGGGCGGAGTATAACAGTTCTTAAAAAGTAAAAAATATATGTGTGTATATATATATATATATACAGAATGAATTTTTCAAGTGGGCGTGCAGGGCCAAATCCGAGACTCAATTGAGTCTCGGGCTCGATTTTGATGAAAACTAAAACTGCATCATTGGATTTTTGAAAAATTAATATTCCTTCTAGCCAAGATTCGAACTAGTTGATTTTGAAAAAAAACCACACACTGTATTATTACTACCATTCGGTAGTGTCGCTAATAAGGAACGAATTATGGAAAAAAATGACATACGAGAAACCTAAACTTAAAGTGTTGTATTTTCCTTAGGTTACCTATTCCTATTAAACTTTAACTGATTAATTGTTCGAAAAGATGGCCATTGTTCTCAATACATAGCTGGATTCGACGTCTCAAGGATTATTCTGCATTCAGCATCACAATATTATTAGAATATTCTCCAAAGATAGTTTCAAGTTATCAATTGCATTATACGTGTCTTAGTAGATTTTGTTTTTTACGTACCCTCAAACAAAGTAATTTAAAAGGGTAAGATCCGGTGACCTCGTTCGCCACGGCACCCAGCGCCATCTATTATTAAGCGAAACAGTTTGTTGGAAACGATATTCAAAGTTAAGCAACGTCGGGCTATGTCACCAACAGCGCTTAGTGGCACAATTATTGTTTTTGTTCTTGTTTGTAGCTTACGTTAATGGTGGTGGGTACGGAACCCTCGGTGCGCGAGTCCGACTTGCACTTGGCCGGTTTTTTTCTGTTACTGGAGCCCGAAACTCTTTTGAGTACTTTTCGCTATTCATCATAATTTTGGATTTGGCCAAGCACGCTCACTTGAAAAATTTGAATTATGTAATGGTACGGATTAGGATTAGGCCACGAGTCCGACTCGTACTTGACCGGTATTTTAGAAGCTTTTTCTCTCACTCTCGTTGTTTGTGCTTCTATCTGTCTTGTGCCTGTCACAGCTTATTTTCTCAGTAACTAAAAATATAACGGGCTAACAAGAAATTTGATAAAATTGTACGAAATAATTATCAAATTACTTAAATGGTTTTTAATAATATTTCTACAGATATAATAACTGTTACGTAGATGTTTAATGTAATTATTATTATTATCAAATTCTACCTTCAAAGATACGCCACTGGGTTCAAATTACCTTAACCTACCTTAAGGTTTAATGGGTTAAGCCTCAGTAATTAATCGAGCGCAGTTATAAAACCATAAACTGACAGGTTTTTGCCACAGATTATAAGAAAGGGCAATGCGCAAATTTTCCTGCAATTATGTTTTCATTTATGAACTCCCTTCCAGACGGTAGTCTGTTGCGTAGACTGCTACTTGAGCTTAATCGTTTATAATATATCGTGTATTAAGGCTGGTAAGGAGTAAATTACTAACCAGAGGCTACATAGAAGCTTAAGTCTGGAGTCTTTAATAGCTCGAGTTTGCAATTTCCATACCGCCCGTTTTTCATTACATTTGCGGGAAAATGAATAAAAACATAAGATGAATAAATAAATAAACTCACGAAAACACAATTGAAATGGCAAATAAAAGGAGAGAAAACATAGCTACCGCTAGATGGTGCTAGATATCTAAAGAATTAATAAATTAAAGAATTTGACTGAAGTTAAAACTTGTGATTGCTTGCTTGTCGGCTGCGCATAGTTCATAATTAGCTCTTATATACACTTGATTGAATAGGCGCGTCATTACCGCCCGTGAGTTTTATTAACGCCTGCTTTGCGTTGAGAAAAGTAAAACTGTTTACGACTAAGTGTAATGAAAAAATATTTATTGCATTCAGCCCTGTCCATTTTGTGTACAGTCTGAGTTCCTGTTAGTAACAAAGCTAAGTTATCAAAAAATTAATATTGTACACATATCGTTTAACCAAATACAATGATTTGCCATGAGCTAGTATCGTACATTTATTATACACAATATTTGAACAAATTGAACGAGACAGTTAATGGAACGTGTTCAATTCAGAACAATCAATAGCAGATTTAATCTGACAACAGTCGACAAATATGGGAGTTAAGGTTTGTTCACACCACAAGTCAACTAACTCACACTCAAGTAAAAAAAAACCATTTTTCGAAAATCTAGGAAAAATATGAAAACTAGTTTTAAAATTCAAAATGTCTGTCAGGTCGGAAAACAAGCAAACAACAACAACAAAAAACATTAAATTCAGTTATCAGCATAGGATTACTACGATAACTCCTTGAATTTTGAATTTTCCGGGTAGAATAAAAAACCTTCGCCTTATCCGTCTCTTAAACTATCTTTATGCTAAATTTCATCTCAACTGGATCCTTGGTTGCGACATGAAGGAAGTACAAACAAACAAACAACATGGATAGTTAAATATCTAGACAGTCTATGCGCTCCTAGTTTATGAATACTTATAAACAGTTTTATATTCATAAATTAATGAAATTATTATATATAAATATGTGCTGTCCGTTAATATGTATGTAATATAAATATTTGCTGTGTGTGATGACACAACATCTGATATGTAGTGATTGCTCTAATCCGTTTTATACATTTAGGATTATTATTTACTTAACCATTTTATAACCTTAACACCACGTGAACGAATTCGCAAGCAAAGCTGAAATATAATTTAGTAGTCGTGGGCTTACGGAATTATTTAATAAGTTTTTAGCAAAATATTGAAGCACAAAATGATTTAAGCACCAGTTTAGAAGCACCCCTAGTGCATCAATTTTACGATATTTACAGGAGTACGATACTGACACGATGTGTTCGCGTTTTCCACCCACTGGGCATATATTGTAGCATTGTAATCAGATCATGACCGATATACCGCTCCCTAGTTGCCAACTGAAATTTATCACATTACCTTACTTATTATGCATAAAACAATTTCAATTATACTCATGTGCTGGCTTTATTGGACCTTATTATAAAACATATGCACCAGTGGCGTTGTCTCTATACATCAGCCGATCTTTCAGAAATTCCACAATACTGCCAAAACCACGTACTAACTACAGAGCGAGGTGCACTCCAAGTATAGTGCAAAAAACTTTTTGGACTCGACAGTCAAAATCAAAACTGCAGTCGCCATATTGAAATGGTGTAAATTTACAACGACACTAGCGAACATGTACCCAAGGTCAGAAATTTCAGACAATTTTTTGCACTGTATTTTGCTACAGAGGGGCTATCTGCAATAACTTAACTCTCGACCAAAAGGTTTTAAAAGTGTGGCGTGATTTTTAAAATTGCAATTTTAGGGTTTTTAGGTTTGATTTTAGGGTGCATGCAAGCAAATCCGCAACCAAAAGCTAACAATATTTATATTTTTAAAATATATTGATTAAGCTTCTTTATTTCATACCCAACACGGTATCATTTAAAACATTTCTTTTTTAAGTTCATAATTTTGTCCTCTAGAGGGCGCCATATTCCATTTGATGTGACGTCACATAGTCTATGACTCGCGGACAATCAAGACTCTTCCGACGATACCTTACTTGTCAAATTATAATCAGTATTTTAGAAGTTATAAGGGAACAGGTGAACATATATACATACCGGTCAAAATCATAACCCTCCTTTTGCTTCGCCGTAGCCGGATAAAAAGTAACAGGAAGAAACATATCTCGCCATTACTTCATCCTGCAGCTCGTAAGCCAACTTCGTGTTGAGGATTCAAGTAAGAGATCTGTTCCGGCTGTAACACGAGGCTTGGGCAATGTCTCTGTTGCCGAAGAACCTACTACAAGTACTACAAAATATAAAGCGACAGTTTCAAAATAACAAAAACTGCAAGAAAAATCGTTCTTGTATTTTTGTACCTGCTTGTGGAAAATGTATTAAACATCAATTAAAAATAATTAAATGTTACAAATGCCATAATGAATGGAATAATATGTTAATGGATAATATATTTGTATTTATTGTATGCTTACTAATACTTAGTTCCATATTTTTGGAGTGCTCTATACCTGCCGTCATTTTGAATTTACCACAACCTCCTCCTAGTGTTACCATTACTTACAGCGTTGTTTACCAAAACAAACAAAAATGTTTGTAATAAGTAAAAATACTTTATCACGCACCAGCTGCCCCAGACTGACACCCTTGTGCGGCTGAAACTGATTGAGTTAGGTCACTGTTGATACCAGATCTATAGTAAACAATCAATATTGTGTGAGGGTGCTAATGCTAATCTCTAGCAATTTAAATTCTTAATTTTAGATAGCCCTCAAATAATGTGAAACCGTCCTTTTAAAACTACATAAATACGTAATTTGAGCTGTTAATCTGAAATTTGACACAGACAGCAAAGAAAAAACGCATATTGGGGTGTATCTGAAGGGTTTATAATATAAATATTTACTGAATGGTGTATCTGAAGGGTTTATAATATAATGTTTACAGTGTGTGTCAAAACGCGACCACGTTAGCTCATTTTATATGTACAAACTACAGGACAAAGGATATTTTATTTTAAACACGAATCCCTTAAAACGTACTCGGCAAAATATTCCAGTTACCTTTGCCTTTGCCAATATCTACGAACCGCATTCGTAACTTTGTAAACTATGTTGACCTATTTCACTTTTATTGCTTTGAAGAAACATTTTTACCTTTTCTGTTTTCGCATTTTTCATGTCTATTGTTGTTTCATTCGAACACCTTGAGTGACAACGTGACCTCAATCGTGTATTGACTTTAGATAATTTAGATAACACTTATTTTTAAAATGTTGTAAGTGGGTTAATTCTAACAACAGATCATTACAATAGTTCAGTTTTAAAATCTTGGTCGGCTTAAGAGGGTTCCTGAAGTCCACTAGCGCCGCCAATTGATTTTTTTATTTTTCTCTTCGTTCAAAGCGAATTTTAAAAATATGCTTCTGTAGAAATAGGTAACCAGTTTTAATCTATTTTATGACCGTTTGGTACTGTTTTTAGGATAAAACTGTGAGTTGTAGATAGCACTTCTGCTAAAAGTGGCTGTTTATAGCGGATATGCTATCTAAAACTCGCAGTTTTATCATATAAACACAACAATAAATTCTAAAAATAACTTATAACTAGTAACATGGCGTTAGTTAGCAGGGGTAACGCTCTTAAAGAGTGATTTCTTTGTTTACCTTTTCCGTGCTCTTTATATTTTGACTAACTTGAAAAACTTCTCAGTTAAATGGACCACTTTTTTAAAAACTGAACATGAAGATAAATGAAAGTACCTACAACTAAAATTTTAATTGCGTTAAAACTGTTTTGCAAAGTTTTAAACCCCATAAATATTGACAATTATCCAATAGAACAGATACATCAACCTAAATAATTAGATAGCCTGATTACAGAAGGCGCAAAATCTTTTAAACAGGCATAAAATAAATTGCCATGGCAAAACCAGAATTTTATAAAAAACGAGCCTTTTTCACATGTAAGATAAATAAAAATATAATAAAAAAAGTAACAAATGAAGCAGTACTACATATACTAAATGAGGAAAAACAGATCTTATATCACAACAAGAAAAGAAGAGGAAACATGATCAATCATTTGATTCGTCAAGACGATTTTGTAATAAATGTAATTTAAAAAAAATTAGATACTGAAAGGACACATGGAAGACTAAGCAGAAAATAAACAGTTCAACTCAAAGAGGGTGCAAAGAAGGCAACTTATAGGAGAGTAAAGGAAATGGCATTGGACAGAAGAAACTGAAAATAGATACAGCTAAATGCCGGATGGATGGGGTCTCGGAAAGCTTCTTGCTCTCGACCACTGGGTTCTGTAGTAGCTTTAATTAGCTCTTGAACGTCTAGGCGACTGGCTTCCTGTACTAGACGGCTTAAATTGCTTCTGTATTAGCCTTGATTAACTCTTACAGGTCCAGGTGACGATCTAACTCCGTTTGTCTCCTCATACGTGGAGTACGATCTTTTTTGTCACGCAGTAATAACGGCCTCCCACTTCAGACCGTTTTAATACTACTATTAATTTTTAGTAAAATAATAAAAATAATTATTAGTAAAAAAACGTATTAGGGTTATGAAAATGGCGTTTGGGTATGAAGTTGATTTATAAACACTTTACACAATAATATATAATAAGGTTATGGTAATCTATAAGCTAATTATAACTAAAGTCATCTAAATTCATAATTAAAAATATTGGTTTAAGATACGTATTTAAAAAACCAATATCGATATTGATATGCTTCGATTAAAAATAAAGGTAAAAAGGGTGCTACATTTTTTATTGTTATCAATACAATTCATCGCATTTGTACCCGTAGAGATATATCTTTACAAAACCCTGTGGTATTTCACATTTATAATAACAAGTGGCTACTAACTTTTTAGTTCTTTGTTTTACTTTTAACTTTACTTGCATAATATATAATATTAATCTGCGAAATAACTTCAAGCAATCCAAAATGAAAAAACTAGGCATGAGAAGGTAAAAATAGGTACGAATAAGTAAAAAACAGGTTTCAAATAAACCTATTTTATTATAAAACTGTTGGGATCAATAAACTTTTTAGGCATTTAGTGTAGTTAATATCAAAGCAACATTAAACTAAGCTAATTACTTCAGTAACTTCTATGTTATCGAATCCCCCACTCAGGCGGATAGTCTATCAAAGGAAGTTTGTTAATTATCTACATATATACTTGTCTGAAACTTTCTAAACGTCTGTGTTAATTTGGTAAAATATTGTCTTCCCTAGTATATACTTGTAGGTATGACGTTTGTATCCGTATTGCTAATAAAAACTAGTCGACCTACTAAGTAAAATTTAATAATTTTCTCAAAAAGTTCTTAGTATACTATAATAAACAACTGAAGACAAACACAAATAACACATGTTTTTCTTCTGCGGGAATCGAACCCACGCCCCTCGATTCAGTCGGGTAATTACCCGGGGTAATTAATTAATTAATTAATGAATGGTTATAACTAATAAGACAGTTTTATCTTTTATGCAACAAGTTATGACATTAATAAGGACAATATCGTCATTGTTAACAATATGCCTTGTTACTAATCCTCATTGAATGTCTTAAAATAATAATTTATGCTCAATTAAATTACGTCAATTAGTCAACGAATTCGCCAATGCATACATTGAAAAAACAAATTTGAATTTTATCCAACTAATTAATAATAGTAATAAAACTTTCTATAGAACCCGTTCATAAATAAAACGAAGAAAAAATCTACATTTTTTTATGGTTAGTTTAACTAATTTACATTATCCACTACAAAGGTACATTTTCATCCAGAACATTAAAACTTGTACATTTTGTGCAAAAACCAACAAAGAACTAATTGTGGCTTGGTTTAAAAATTCAAACCGCACAAAGGAACAAATTACCGATAAAAAACAAATAAAATGTTTTGGATACGTTCGGTCCACGTTCTAAATTGTTTGAATCGAGCATTAAGTCCCGTGAAATATCTAAAGCGATATACGTAGTCTCAAATTTTGTAGGTGAAAATTCCTGGGAGACTGAATTACCATGTGTTATGTTGGATGTTACCTCTCCGTTTGCCGCCTTCTATATGGATACGTAGATTATTTATTTATTGCATAGGTACTATTACTTACGTATTTATTCTTTATTTAACGACGTTAATAGATAATCTACAATGCTTAAATATTTTATTCACATTTTTACTCGTGGCTCAGTGGGTAATGATCTTCCTGCTGATTCAATTGGCGTGGGTTCCATTTCTACACAGATCAAACAATTATGTGATAACATTTGTGTTTGCCTTGAGTCTGGGTGTTATGTATGTATTTAAGAAAAAAAAGTATATATGTATATCTATCCGTCCTATCTGGTATGCATAATACAAGCCTTGCTTAGTTTGGCACCAGATGGCGCTGTGCCAGAAAATCATGATTATTATTATATTTTTATTTAATATTACTTTAATAAAATGTCGGTATAGATGTATATTCTTTATCTCGATTGTGTTGGATTATCCTGTCTCGAAACCAATATCTCGCTCTATTCGTTTTTCAATTTCACGCTTTTAAATTATTTAATTGCAGCGTGACTTTGAAATGTCACTATGACTGTGATATCGGTTTATTACAAAACTTTAATTAAAACGCCATGCAATTCCATGTATTTAATAATACGGCGTTGGTATGTTATTTAAATAGTCAAGTAGAAATTCTATGCAGTCACAACATATTTTATTCGTTCTTCTGACCGTTATAAGTAAGATGTATAGCCACTCTTTATCTAGAGAGAGGGCGATCCTCTCACAAGCCAATGTCGTGTCCTTTAAATTTTACTTTTTAACTGACTTCAAAAAAGGAGGAGGCTCTCAATTCGTCGGAGACTTTTTTTATGTATGTTACCCGATTTCTCGAAGACGCCTGGACCGATTTGAGAAATTCTTTTTTATTTAAAAGGTTATACTTTCATTTAAGCTAATTTAAAACTAAAACTTTTGGAGAAAAAAATTATTGATGTTAAGAACTGGTGAAACGCCTTTTATGTTGATGATTGTATAAAACTTTGTTACGAGTATGGATGTTTTTAGTGTACAGTTGGTGTCTATGTACCTATGTAAGAGTTTATTATTTGCTTGCATGACACCAATTTCAAACTATAATTCAGATCAGATTTTTGGAAATTAGTAATTATTTTTACCTTTGTAGTGCATTTTTTTGAAACCGGTTGTTTTTTTGTTAAAAAGTTTTTATTTTTTTTCTTGTCAGTGTCGAAATGCTTTTCTTTCTTGTACACTAAAAACATCCATACTCGTAACAAAGTTTTATACAATCATCAACATAAAAGGCGTTTCACCAGTTCCAACTTAACATTTTATTATATACATGTCTATGTATTTAATTGCAAAATAAATTAGGTAAGTATTTGTATATAAGTAAGTTTCCCACATAAATGTCACAGAATATTCTTTGCGTAGTGCAAAATCCGAGAAGATGCATATTTCCTTGATTCTTAGACATACATACCTATATTAAAATAATCATTATAATCTCCTACTTCTACTTATACAAGATTTGTAACACACTTTAACTTTGTAATGTAGGTAGCTTTCACATTAGTTATATAAATGTCAATGTAGGTAGTTATTAATGAGCATGAAGAAAATTAGTCTTGGTCACATACTCGTTTCATACACAACATGGTGACAGCGGTGAATAATAATTTAAAATTAGTGTCGAAATGAATTGTTAGATTATCGAAAAACATCCTTATACTGTGTTACAAAAGTGATAAGTGTTACATAACATGGAACACGCACGGCCTCCTAACGAATTAACCCTTGAAGGAGGGCCGGCAAGCCGCGCCGACACGTGGCGCGAGTGGTACCAACAGTTCTCGGTGTTTCTCAGGCGTCCGGCGTCTACAAGGAATCATCGGATGTACAAGCGAGTTTATTGATTAACTTGATAGGTCCAGAGGGATACGATGTTTACACGACTTTCAAATTCACAAAAGATAAAAAAAAGGACGATCTCGGCGTACATCTTAAGAAGTTTAATGAACATTTTGAAACCAAACAAAATACGACGATCGCCCTACGTGATCGTCTGGTTTGCGGCGTGCAAGACGGTATTGTGCGAGACCGGTTACTCAGAGCCGACGACCTCAACCTGGTGCGTGCCGTTAAAATGTGTCAGGTGAGTGAGATGTCCAAAGAGGAGAAAAGGCAAATCGAGGAGACCAAGGTAGACGGCGATGAGGTCGCTCCTACTTGGTCAGTGGACGCTGTGCGAGGTTGGCGAGGTGCGACGCGCAGCGGGTTCAGGGGGCGGCGGGTGCTGCGCTGGGTCGCGGATGACATACACACAGCAATGTCCAGCTTGTGCTAGGAGCAATTGTGATAGTGATTATAAGTGTCCGGCTAAAAATTTCAAGTGCTTTCTATGTAAACAGAAAGGTCATTTTAAACATGTATGCCCACTTAAGCGAAAGAATGTGCACCAGCTAGAAGATAATGGCAGCGATGGAAGTACCGAGGACGAGCTGTATTTTGTCAGCACAATCAATAGCGTTTCCAGTAATATGAAAGACAGTAAAAAATGGTATGAAAGGATTTTTTTTAAATTAGACACAGGATCTGACTTAAATGTTTTGTCTAAAAGAAACTACAAAAAACTAGGATTAGATATTGCATGTCTAAATCACGATAATATTAGAGCTCAATCCTTCTGTGGCAATTATATTCCAATCATTGGTTCATGTAAAATAAACTGGATATATAAGAATTGTACATATAATTTACATTTTATTATTTCTAAACTTGATTGTCAAAGTGTGTTAGGTAAACATGCATGTGAAAAATTGAATTTAGTCAAACGAGTTTTTTCACTTAATATGGAATATTATGAAGATTTATTTCATGGCTTAGACAAACTTCCTGGAATATACTCCATAATTACCGAAAAAGGAGCACAGCCTTCTGTGTGTCCGGTCAGAAAAGTACCTTTAGGTATACGTGAAAAACTATTGTGCGAGTTGAATCGAATGGAAACATTAGGTGTAATTAGGAAAGTAACTCATCCTACGTCAAGGGCAAACGCTATAGTGGTCGCGGCCAAGAAAGATGGTAGCATCCGTGTCTGTCTCGACCCGCGTCAACTTAACCGCGTAGTGCGGCGCGCACACTACCCATTACCAACGCTTACAGAAATAGCTAGTAAACTAGAAGGAGCTAAGTATTTCAGTAAATAAGACGCCAGATCTGGGTTCTGGATGATTGAGATAGATGACGAGAGCGCAGACCTCTGCACATTTGGGACCCCGTATGGGAGGTATCAGTTTTTGTCATACGGCACCAATTGTGCTTCGGAAGTTTTCCATGCTAAACTCCGTCAAATCTTAGAGAATCTCGAGGGCGTAGATTCATTTATTGATGACGTCATCGTTTGGGGATCTACTAAATCTGATCACGATGCGCGTTTAGATCGACTGGTAGACACGGCGCGACATGTGAGATCGAAAAGAAACTACTGGCTATTGTGTTCGCATTAGAAAGATTTCGCCAATATGTTTTCGGTAGAAAAGACATCACGGTTGAAACTGATCATAAACCTCTAGAAGCCCTTTTTAATAAGCCCTTAAACTCAGTACCCGCGCGTTTACAGAGAATGATGCTTCGTATTCAGAGTTATGATTTTAAAGTGATATATAAGCGGGGAAAATATATGTATGAAGCTGGCGCTAAGATAAAATATGTGAAAAGTAAATCATTACTAATTTTTAAATTTAATATTATAAATATAATATTTTATATAAAAAAAAAACATGTATTAGGAATCAAATAATATAAATTAGTTAGTAGTTATTACGCTATGGTATTAGTAAGTAAAGAATAGGTAATACTATTGTGAGCGATAGCATTGTTCTGTTCTATGTAATATGATAATCATATACAAATATAAAATTAATACTAATACTTAAATAATCTATAAGAAATTATATGTTTATATCTATATGAAGTATGAAATAATGTTACTACATAATGTAAAAATATCTATATAATATATCGTACTTATATGTAAAGGTATATGCTATTTTAACGATAGCACTATCTTTATTTTAATTAAATAATAGTGTTACATTAATTACATAATTGTGTATATATGTGTATGTGTAAGCATCTGAATAATAAATCATTAAGTAAATTAAATAAAAGGGAAAGATGTAATGAAGGTAGCTTTCACATTAGTTATATAAATGTCAATGTAGGTAGTTATTAATTAGCATGAAGAAAATCAGTCTTCGTCACGTACTCGTTTCATTCACAACAAACTTTAAATCTGAAAACTATAAACTAGTTTACCAATTCACCAAATCAGTATAAGTTGTATAACTACGAGGTGTAACAGTAATTTAGATATGCTGTTCTTAAAGAATAGATATACATTTCTTATGAAATCTTATGAATGTCTTATGAATTTTATTATATATACAAAAAGGGTGTTTTTAGAAATATGCGTGCGAAATGTATGAAAAAGGCGCCACGCTCTCGCGTACATGAGAAAACCCGCATATTTCTAAAAAAAAAACGCTATTACTGAAGAACTGACTAACTAGCAATTGAAATAAAATGGGCATCTGCCACAAATAGTCTATGAATTCCATTTTCTTCGCCTTTTGTACGGAAATTCTTTCAGTTTTCAATTTACAGCACTCGTTCCTGACCCACTTCTGTCGACGTGCTGGGAGCAAAGGATATCTAGCGAGGCACAAACAGTTTTCTATTTACATTTACTATGAAACAAGTGTTCAGTTTCTGATGCCACTGTACTACTATATATACGTTTTTTTCTTATTGCAACTTAAATGGTTATATAAATGCATTTAAAACTTTTGTCAAGATAATGTGTGTGTTAACATTTTAAGTACGCACGCCGTTTTTTTTTTGTTTAAATTTAAATAATGTCGAGTCAGACACCTGCAAATATTACGGACAGAGCTATTATAGCAAATAATAATTTGCTTTCCGTAAAGTACAGGCATTTATATGAAAAATGTTACGACGCGACGGTTTTAGTAAATGTCGGGAATGCGCCAAAAACATCATTCTCGGAGAATGCTTTCTTGATATTACGCAGCATCTTGAATATTGAGCATCAAATTGAATAAAATATTAAATTTTCTAAATAAACTTGTTTTCCTTAAAATAAATCCTGTAATTGCACGAAATTGGTATTTGAATACTAGCGCTATGCTATTTCATTACTCGCTTCGATCATACGGTAACGGTGCTCATATTACAATTACCTTCATTCCGTGACAGTTACATAAATAGCTATTATGACACATCTACAAACATAGATGTTTGTACATAAACCACCCGTATTAAATCTAATCAAAAGGAGTTTTATGCTTATTTGGCCACGACTAAAAAAAATATTAGTACACAATGATTGTGTCACAATCGAAATATAATTATTGATTCAAACTTAGATTTTCGAGTCCTATTGAAGTTATTTTTAAAATATATTGAGATAGACAATATTTAAAATATACTTAAAAATATATTATTAATATTTTAATCATTGTAATATTGACATAATATGACAATATTTGTATTTTTATAAGACATCTAAGTAGGTAAAGAATGTAACTCTGAACTCATAAATAATAGTTAAAACTCGAAAGCCTACTTAAACTTTGCAGGTAAATTGCTTGAGAAAAAGATTTTAAGAAGCCAAATAAAAAGTTAAGCAAGTGCGTGACTATACTTAATAATCATACCAAAACAAAAGTTAGTAGAGAATATTTTCTCTAGGAATACTTCGGGTAGTATTCAAAAAAGTGTTATATGATTCATACGTATTGAAACAGGATTATATCTGCAGAGTTAATACAAGTAAATGTCTTTTGCATTGTCAACAGGATATGGACATTATCGTTACTATTGTAAAGAGCTGCTATTAAATAGCGATCTAGGTACCTTTAAAACCGATCTTTTATCACCTTCAAGCGTCTTTCAAGTGTCATGAAATCCAAAAAGCAACTGAGGGTGCCTTCTTTGCCCTGGCTTAATAGGCCGGCAAAGAAGAATCGCTAGATATCGCAAGAGCTATATATGAAAGGTGTGTATATAATTCATATAGTATATAGTTCGTTTAGGATTAAACTAAGAATACTAGACATAATCTGTAGCATCATTAAATTTTTTTTTTTTAATTTCATATTATTTCATTTTTAAATGTAATATAATAATATTTTTAAAAATAAAATTCGTAAATCTGAATAGAGCCTATATTAAATCAATCCAATGCTGAATTTCTTAAGGAACGCCACCATACTCGGTCCTCGGTCTTTCTCATCCAGCCACTTCTAGTTACTTTCTGTAGCTCATCGGTCCACCTGACCCACTCTACGCTTAGTTATCCGTGATCTCCACTTGGGAACTCTTCTGCCCCAACGGCCATAGATTAAGGTTAGTTTTGTAGTAAGGTGGATTAAAATCAACGCTAGGCTCCAATTGTCAACTTCACCTGCTGAATAACATACAAGGCTCTGAAGAACAACGGCGGTATAACAACTCGCTAGTGTCGACAAATAGCATACGCAGATGATGGGTAGCAGCACCATCGGCAGGAGGCTGGGCACTGCGATGACCACGACGTCTAACCAGCGTGACCATTATATAGGCAAAACTTTCCATAGAAAAAAATATTTTGAAAGAAAAAAAAGAAAATTGTAACTAATTCTGAATATGGACTTATTGTATTGTAATATTGTGTGCGATTAAAACAGAAAACTTTACGAAATTAGGGTATAATATTAAAATCAGTATCCTTCCTAAACACTAGTAAGTAAGTAGGTACTGTTGAATATTAAAGACTTATATTCCTCGATATCTATGCGTAGGGGCGGCGTGGTCTTGAAAGGCCACCAGTCGGATTGTATACATAACTTATTAGTATCGAAGGATATGTACTACGTTACAAGATGTTACACTGGTACAATATGTAGTACACACGTAATAAATACATACAAACTATTATGTGAACTATTGTTAAGTTTCTAGTATCGTAGGATTTTACTCAAAACCTACGAGAAACATTTTGGTTAAACTCTACGACGATTTCAACATTTCCGAAGCTATTTTTTTTCAAAGTTGACGTGCTGAATTTGGAAAATTTAAAAAGAGAGCTTGTGGTGTAGGAGCTTTTTGGAAACAGTATTTAGTACTCTCTCGAATTTCAGAGTCTGGTTTACAGCTGGTTGGCCTGACGGGATAAGCGAGTTGGTAAACTTTTCTGATCTCGTGGCAGTCATCAAAGGCGACAGTCATTTTGTAGGAGGTAGTAGAAGGATTTTGTACGTAACAATAAGACAGAGGGCTCGAATTTTTTTTAAAGCTATTGCTGCGTGAGACAGGCGTGCTCTTAGTGTCGAAACAGACACAAAGCGGGCGCCGGTGCGGTATTTATTCTGAAGGTATTTTTAAACTGTGAATCTGCAAACGTGAGTTACATAAACGACCCAGCTCGTGCAGTTTATAAATAATTAAATACACAAACCCAAGTAACCCCAAGTATTTTTTATATGTAATTAAAGTTATATATTTGAAAAACCGCCCCTGGGCCAGTCAGACATAATAAAACATTGGATAGTTTATATACTAGATAAAGAAGATATAAAACATTGGACAGTTTATATACTAGATAAAGAAGATATTTCATTAATGGGAAATCCATACCTTCAATGGAAAATGAGTTATGTGAAATCTAGAATACATAATATGAATAATTCAACACAATTTATGCTGATTTAAGGTTGCATCTTGAAAAATTTATAAATATACAAGAATTATACAAAAATAGTCTATAAGTACCTTAGATAACATTTTAAATAGAATAGGCAACAGATTATGATATAAATTTCTCCGTATTTATTTCCATTTTTGAGGCGGTTAGATTAAAAATGGTTTATTTTACCCACCAGTAAAGATCGACTAAACAGTCTACACGCACCGTCCGGTGTGGACCATACAGGCAGATTGTACGGGAGAAACCTAGTAACGTGAATGAAGACACAAGCCACGTTCACCCGCGCCCGCGCCATCGACTGTAACAGCCAGGCGCGTCACTTTGCGATCGGTGTGATTGCGAAGCGCGATTTAATATGTTAAAACTAGACGCAACCGCACACGCGCCCGCCCCCGCTTTGTGTCTGTTTGTTTTAATCTATACATATGCGACGGGTAAATCAATGGTAGTTACACTTCATTCACATCCATTGCGACGAGTAAATAAACCTAAACTACATATCATCTATATACATATGCAACTAGTAAATAAATCTAAGTTACACATCATTCACATACATACGCGGCTAGAAAATAAATCTAACCTAGTCATCATTCACATAGGTGCGCGACTAGTAAATAAATCTGAGCCGCACATTATTCACATACACATACGATTAGAAAAGAAATGTAAGCTACACATTATTCACATACATATAAATAATTTAATTAAATAAACTAGTAAATTATTGCCACTGAATTAATGATAAATAAATTTTAAGCTTTTTTTCATGCTAAGTATACCTTGCTCAACCAAAGCATGATCCAAATCATAGCTGAACTATGGAGTTGTTTAAAAGACGCAATCGTGTATTCCCTTTGTCAGGTCCAAAATAGGAAACTTACATTCTTTCTGACACGATAATACAGTCGGGTGGGAATATTTCTTGAGAAAATGCAAGACATCACTTTTGATATTTTGCGGAAAATTTTGGACATTTACAGCGTTGCTATTTTTGAGTAAAATTTCTCAAAAATTTTTGGTTTTTATAACTTTGTGTGTTTTAGGATTCGAAACGTAAGATTTAATTTTATTTTCATTTTTATTACCACTAGCGTCAGAAAATATAGTTAATTTGTATATAGATACATATATATATATATATATATATATATATATATATATATAATACACAAACAATTCTAATCAGTTTTCGTTTCGCGCAAGATCGAACTTAGTGTGTCCATATTTATAACTTTTCATAGATTTCAGTTTCGTACCTCACAGTAGTTTCTAATCAAATATTAGGTTACTAATATTAGGTAAAAACGGGACCCTATTATTAAGACTCCGCTGTCCGTCCGTCCATCCGTCTGTCACCAGGCTGTATCTCATGATCTGTAATAGTTCTTGCCAGACTTCATACGTCCGCACTGTTGGAGCACGGACTACCCTCATAAGCGAGGGTGATGTGGGTCATACTCCGGATTGTGGACTTCACATACATCTTTTTTTTTCTTGACGTATGCAGGTTTCCTCACGATGTTTTCCTTCACCAAAAAGCTAGTGGTATGAATAAATAAATCAGTGTACTAAATTGAGAAAAGACTCATTGGTACACGCCAACGCCAGGGTTCGAACCTCCGCCACTTGGGACGTGAAGTGAAATTTAAACCCCTCGGCCACCACCGATTTTATATTTACACAGTTGATGCTTCGTGTAATTTAGCTTTCTTCTTAGACCTGAGGCTGTATTTGTATTATACCGGCCGTTATGATTTCCGGGAATCGTTAAACCCATTATCGTATAAAATTTTGTATTTCTTTTTATTAATTACTATAAAATTTTAACAGTAAATATTTAAATACTGTAAAAGGAACCGGGTATTTTTTTCCCTATTCGAAGTATATTTCAGAGAGCAGGAAATAGATTTTTTTTTATAAACTAAAAAAACATTCTTAATTCTAAATAATGGCTTTTCATCGTTGAATCTATAACAGTATTAAAACGAAATGTTTGAAGAATACAAAAAATATTATTCCTAATACCTAATACTACACAAATAAAACCGAAGGAACTGCTAAGTTATGTACATATGGGAACATGGTACATATCATAACAACATCCCAATTCTTTACCATAGATTAATATATGTTCCTTACCTCAAAGAAATGACATTATCTTCTATGTATTTAGTATAGTACTAGCAAAAATGCACCTAGTCCACTGACAACAGCTTTTCATTACTAATCAGAAAAAAACGGTTAATTTTGAGTAGGACTCACACATCAACGGTTCCGAACTTAATAGGATTCTTAATAAGAAGTTTTTATAATTACCTGAAAACTGTTGATTTGTAAGTTTGTACCTACGCCCAATATTGGGATACTTACCATGTTATTTAAGGACAACAGACTTTTATAGATTATCGTATAATATATAAGTAAAGAAATATTGTCTATAATTTAAAAAAAAAATAATGCTCAGTAGTTTTGGAGATAAGAGCAGTAATGGTCAGTCTATTTTAGGTTCAGGTTCATCTATTTTCCTAAATAACTTTAAAACTGTTCATTTTAAAATTATAAAAATAAATTAGATCCTTGCAATAATCCCTTTCATTTTATATGTAACACCATACAGTTTGCACAAAAGTAACCCTATATTCAAAATTCATTTACTTCCGTTACACGTCCGTGTTGAGTCACAGAAATCCATATGTGTACCAAATTTCAACTGAATCGGTCCAATAGATTCGGAGAATATTGGTTGTTGTAAACGGACAGACCGACATACGAGTGATTCTATAAGGGTTCTGTCGTTATTTCAGTCGAAAGAAGTAGGAAGTGTGACTTTGTTTATAGTACACATGGATATCGCTCAATGGTGGAAGGTTACAGCGTAGTTGTGTCATTACAAAGTCTATTATGGATGAACTGAAGTGTTGTTAGTTGATTAGTTTTCGGACCTGGGCAAATAATAAAGAAAAACATCGTTTTATGACGTCATAAGCATGTAACTTTTTTTAATGTTCTTTCTTTTTGGAACTTTGTGTTTTGGAAATTAAAATATATTCAATTAATAACTAATTATCGTGAAGTGCAACAAATTTGAAACGTTACATAGCGTTATAATTCTGGAACGTTACGAAGTCTACAAAAGATTTTAAGACCTATTAACAGCGTCATGGTATAAAAAAATTGGGTAGCTGCATCCTGAAAGCGTTATAAAAAGTCATAAAGCATTCTTAGGTATGCGTGACCCGAACCGATTACCGTCCCAAAAATTTTAAAAATCCTCTTGGAGGAATTAGCATCGAGAATTCTACAAGAATTTTGATTGACGATAACCTGAAATGGTTCATAAACTGTACGTAAGTACTTAAAAAATTAAAGTAATATAAAAACGTTATAAAACCCTTAATACAGGGTTTCCCAAACTATTTTTATTATATTTTGGGCTACATACCCCTTGGTGTAGCGTGCGGTACCACACCATAGAAAGCGATTTTGAAATTTGGGTTGTATGTATGGCTGCTACGTACTACCTCTAGATAAAGTAAACCTTTGCGATTTACTCACCAAATCCTTATGCACCGATTTCTCCTATGCAATCTAGAGGGAAGGTTGCTGGCTAGTACTGTCAGTTCAAACTCCAAATTAAGCACATGGTGGTACGTGGTATTTTCAAAACCAATTTATATAAAAATTGCGAAATAGCGTATGTTCACAGCGAGTTCATATTACGAACATTATGACCATTAGGCGTCTTTCGATGTGCAGCCAATCACAAGCCGCCTTCAAGGGACAATATAAATTCCAGTCCACGAATCAATGACACAATAATTTAGTGAGATGTTAGCACCAGAGGGCATCACTTACACTATAAGCATTGCGGCGCAACCTCCCTTTTCCAAAATAGGCTGATACCTCAAACACCCATACCCAAATTATTTTGAAAATTCTAATAATTATTAATACAAATTACGTAAAAATTCTCACGTAGGTAATTGTTTTTTTGAAAAAAACATTTAAATATTAGTCATTTTTATAACAAGTTGCTAAACGTAATACAACTTATACAGTTTCTTGAAAGTTTCAAATAAGAACCCCTGGGAAACTGTTACCTTCCCCAAGGTTTCCACTTTGGGAATCCCTGCCTTATTACATTAAAACAAGAATTCAAAACAAATCGTAAGCTTCGTTTATACTTCGCATAAATTGAAATGAAAATATAATAGCACATCACTTACGCATCGATTTCAATTTTGAAATGAAACGTTAGATTTTATCACTAGATATTAAAGTAATTGGATTTACTTAAAACGATTTTAGTATACTTCAGACATAATAGAACTGGCTTAATAGCCGTTAGTTTTGACGTTCGTAAAGTAAATTAAAATAAAAATGAAAATTAAACGGAGGCACAAGAAAGTGACTCCTATAGAGGTCAAAATAAATAATTTTGACAGCAAAGGATCAAGTGTAGTGAACCAATTAAAGTACATTATAGGAGTTGAAGCCGTCTTAGGGATAAATCATTTATATGCACTTGGAAATTCGAATAGATTTTTGATATGGTGTTACTGTGGATATAGCATGTTTTTAGTTTTACTGATATTTTACTGCATGTTTTTTATGTCAGATTTTCCAAGCACTTCTTATTTAGTTTACAAAGATACTATTTGTGTAGAATTCATAATTATTGTCGTCAACGCTATGTTCTTACAAAAGAATAAAATTAAGCCATTGCTTGAAAAGTTTTATATATTTGATAATATGTCAGATATTATTACCAATTCAAGAATCAGCGACACAAAAGTTGCGGTATTATGGATTTTAGGAGTTCTATTATATGATTTGTTTGGGTTCCTAATACTTTTACTTAATGGATATGATGATTTTGATATTTCATTCTTTTTAATGCATTTACCACTGTTAGCCCACGATATTGAAATGATACTATTTTCAGTTTTATTAAGAGCAATTTATTTACGCGTTTTAATCGTTAAAAATCGTATTGCAAAGTTGTATGAAAACGTAAAAATGGAAAATAAAGTTTTTTCTGAAATCAGTGGTACCAACAAATTAAAAGATTTCTATGAAGTTTTGCATGAATGTGGCGTTATTCTTAATTATCTTATGAGTTTTCCAGTAAGTATTATATCAACCTGCTAAATAAATTTTACGTCTCATTATGAAGGCTTTGGCTTTCTCTAGGTTTGTACCTAGGGCGAGGGCAAATTAGAACCATGGGTCTGGCTCCGAGATTTTTTTATCAAGGCAACCATCTTACGTACCTAGATACTGTCCAAAGGTTTGTGAAAATAGGTGACAGTACAATATTTGGTAGTTGCTGCAAAAACATGGACATTAAAGCTGGTGTCGCGCATGGCTCTATGCTGTCTCCGTCCCCATGGTAGACTTGACATACAAGTCTCTTCACGAACTAATTTCTTTACTAAAAACCAGTGGCGAGGACAAATAATTCACTTAAATAACTTAAGAAAAGTATTCAATGGTATTTGGGTTCGAACATCCACACTTAAGGACAGTGAGGTAGACGCAGATATCACTAGGCTACCACTTTTTTTCAGTTTACCCTAATTAAGATTGTCAGTATTATATTCTTAAAATGTCCTTGCTTTAGATCCTGGTAATGTTGTTCTCATCCGGACTTTCAACTACGATGCTTTTGAATAACTTATTCAAAGCTGCCCAAGGAAGCGACGCAAATTTCTTAGTAAGTTATTCAGAAACATTTTAACGCACTGTCATGAGAAAGTAAATTCGAGTATTATTAATTTATTGCTGATTACAAATCCGATGTTGCATTTTGGTAAAAGTTATTAGAAACGCAATACTAGTTTGAGAAATTCTGCAAAACCTCTTCCGTTGTCAAAGCATGCAATAATCAATGCAAAATTAATAATTTTATATACCTCATATTATCATTCTAAACAAGCTTTTGGATAAATATTATTTATATTATTATTTTGTATTACTAGTAAAGGTGTTAAGCTAGTGTGACGTATGTAGTAACTAGTGCAGTTCGTCCAGTGCGTTACCTTATTGAGTGATTTTCATTTATTGTATGTAATCCTAAAAAGGTTTCTAAAAATGACTTCCATCACTTTGAATTTTTAAAGCGCTTTCAACACTACCAATGTACTACGCCAATATTTTTTTCTTTCTAGGGTTCCGTAGAAAAATTATAATATAAACGTTTCGTACCCAAGAGCTTATTGCTAAGCCTAAGGTGTCTGTCTGCCTATCTGTCTTTCCGTCCTTTAAATACTCTATCTTTTAGACCGAAGTAGATCAAAGCCTGAAATTTTGGGTTTTTCCCGTTGGTCAAACAATTGTGTCTAACTGGTTGTACGAACAAAGTTTTTTTTCCCCGTAGACCAACTAAATAGTTTAACATTAGAAAACCGAAATTTACATGACCCTTCGTACAACTGCATCGCCAGTTGGACCACTGCCCCAAAATGATAATACTAAAGCTTTTAACCAACTTTAAAAAAATGAGGTTCTCAAATAGGGTTTTCATGAAGTTTTTATAATGAACTAAACTTGAACCAACTTTTAAAAGGATGGAAGTTGTTGTAGTTAAAAAACGACAAATGTGAGATGGATTAGCGCACTGAAGGTTTAATACGGAATATAAATACCAAAGCTTTTTAACCAAGTTCAATTAAGCACAGGGTTTTGCACTCAAAATATTAAAGCATTATTCCAAGTGATATCTCCGTAACAATTGATCGTAGACTAGTAGTTTCTTTACAGAAGTGACAGATCTTATTAAGATCTTCGTTCCGGATGACAGTTGTCAAATACTTTAAATAGAACAGTAATAAGTCAGCTTTAGTACATAAGTATCACTTATGATATTTGACACTAAAATTATATTATTATGTTCTATAAGAGTTAAATAAATTAATAAAACTCCATACAAGTACTTAACAAGTTTTTGTTATTTTTGCTTTAACGTAAAAACGGTAATACATACAAGCTTTAATCATAAAACAGTTATAGTGTGAGCTCTATTGTATAGCAACAATTAATAAAAACCGGTCAAGCGAGAGTCGGGCTTGTGATTTCTGCGAAGGTACGATACCCACCACGGTGCATAAGTTCGACTTCCATATTGCAGTTGGCCTGTTTTATTTAAAACGTTATTGGTGTATGACTTGACATCTTTTAAATAAGAAACAAATCCTTCTATATTATACAGTTTTACAAAAAAAAACTGGCGTTATTACAATTTACTAGATATACATAAAGTACATTTCACAGAACGTCACAATAATTTTTACAAGTGTTTTTAATTATTTTTTTTTGTATAATTTTCAGTTACCGACGTCAATGCTGGTTCACGCCTCCTTGCGGTGTTTCAAATACACATTTCTGATGATAATGCCTTGTTATTACAGCTTCATTATCAATAAACAAGTTTTGATAATTCAAAGTAAACTGCAAGATGCGATAAGCAGCAGAGAACTAGGTAAGTAAAATAGCATAATTCTTCATTAAATGTATAATGAGTGTAACTCTGGTGTATAGGATTTTGTTCCAAATTATACCATAAGGCCATTGGTGTCAAAACTAAAAAATACAGTTTTTATATTCTTCTGAAACCGTAAATGAT
Source organism: Apoda limacodes (assembly GCA_946406115.1). NCBI lineage: Eukaryota > Metazoa > Arthropoda > Insecta > Lepidoptera > Limacodidae > Apoda > Apoda limacodes. The sequence continues at coordinate 9,296,112 of OX291554.1, forward strand.
AATGTGTTTTACTTTTTTTCTAAAACAATTTTCTATACGTTTGTATTATTTATATGTATTAGCATGGTTTAAATCTTATACTGACTTAGCCACAAAAAATGTAGGTACTAAAAGTGTGCTAAGTTTGAAGTAGATTAACATCAATAATGAACATTGAATAATATATTTTTGAGGGTTTTTTCCTTTTATTAGCACACGATACCACAAAACTTTCAAATACTTATAACATAAAACCTAATTTCGTAATTGTGTTAAATACCACGTGTACATTAACTATTTCTATAATATAACATTGGTATGTTGTAAAGTTATGAATCGGTCATTTTTAAAACATAAGGTATTTTTAACAATTGAAAATAATAAGATTTTTGTTGCAGATAAAAATGAGCGTCGAAAAATAAAAGCATTTTTCCAAATAACTTGTGAAAACGGATTCGATTACGCCCTGTGGGGTGTTATAACACTTGATATGACTTTACCATTAAGTTACACAAACCTGTGCACAACGTATCTTGTTGTTATCATACAGTTCTCCAAATTTTTTGATTAACAATTACTACACATTTAACTTTTTAGATTGAGTGAGAATTGTTTTAGTTTCTTAGAATGTGCAATTGTGCATGCAATATTAATTACCGTCGTTTCTTCTTTTGAAAAACCATAAAAAAAACTAATTAAATGTATATGTTTTAATCAAATTTATATTGCTTTATTTTATTTAACCAAATGCCTAAATAAAAAGGTATGTAAATAGCTCAGTAAAAGCAGTTAGATAATGATAGAATCAAAATATTGATAGTTTACTTTTACTGGGATCAAAATTAATAGTAATTGATAAACAACAGTCTGTGATTCAAAATATTCTTAGAATAGAATAATTCTATATTGGCATAAAAAATGGGTTACATAAATGATACTACATAATTTTTGGTCCATATATATTCATCCATTTTAATTGGTGTGCAAAATTCTCTTAGAAACAATTCCTAAAAATTACAAATAACATTACTCAACGTGAAGAAAACACAATTTACAAGTATTTGACAGAATACAAAATATTTACATATATAAATAAAATAATATTTTGAAACATATCATTATAATACTTTGCTTTCAAAAAATAAAAAATATTGCTACTTGAAACTTAAATATTATAGTAAAGTATTACAAAAACTATGTCGATATACATACATTAATAATACCTAATTTTAATTGATGTTTGCATGTAAGTAAAAATCAGTACTTTTTCTAATTTTCTAATTTCAAAAGATGCAAAAGAGTTGTGTGTGTATGTGTTATAGAAAAGTACCCAGATAGCAACCTTTGATGACCAATTTTAAAAAGAAAAAAAACATTATCAATATTGATTACGAGTTTGGAAACACATTGTCTTGACTATTTTTTCTTAAGATACAGTTGGCCATAATAAACGTTCAAAATTTTTATTGCATATATCGCAAAATCAGCTCACGCAGCAATGTCATGTAGCACCCATTAAGAAAAGAAATATTAAAACCGTAAATTTGTTGTTACATCACCAAAAAAAAAATACGACTATAAACGTATTTGCAGTTGGTAAACTAACCGCGACTTATGTCGATGTATTTGGACAAAATTTGTCTAACGGCAAAGTTAAGTTTGTCCCCAATACAGTCTGACTCGCACTTAACCGGTTTTTTATGTGATGCTAAAGTACTATGATTGCCCGTTTAATTACGCTGTAGTTTAAGTTTTAGCTAGCCGCATTGTATAACGCAAAGCACTTAATCCAAAGCGGCGGACGGTTAGCTGTAATACAATCCGGCTGAACGTGAACCCTTATGGGAAACGGCGAATTCTACCATTTGACTACAACATATATATTAAGTATATCCACTGTAAACAAAAAAATCTACAACACAGCGGCGTAGGAAGCAAAATAATATGAAAGATGACGGATCTCTGACGTTGATGGATCGAATTTGATTTATAAGGTGCAGCCGAAAATTCTCTCAAATACATTATCATTCTAATTACCTGTACCCTAACAAAATTCTGCATTGTCAGTTAAAGTTACAATTTTATTTTATGATAAGGTACGTAAATTCACCTTCTTTTCAGGAATACACAAACCTATAAAGCACAATTTGGCATATTTACTTAGAAAATCAATGCACATAAACAATGGTATGGAATTAGTTTTCAGGTATTGGCCTGTGTTTTTAATGTAGTCTTGCAGAGTTTGGTGGTTGGTTTGATTAGAAGATGAGGTTCATTTGATTTTATTTGTAATATCAGGGGGATTGCAATGGGAGTCAGGGGTGGGAGGTTTGTTGTGGCATGGCAGAGAGCGCGTCTGAACGAATGCAACTGGGCATGAATGTGTCTTTACTAATTAGTATGGTTATGCATCTGTGGAACAGTACCTTTCCCAACTGCTTGTATAAGATAGAATTTCTGTCTCTTTTTAAGGATTCCGTGGTTAACAAGAAACCCTTATAGTTTTATCCTCCGTCCGTATTGCACAGTTTGTTTTAATTTGGATACTGTTAATACTATATAAGTGCTGAATTTGGTACATAATCATACTTTATATCCGCCCTTAAAATATGAATCGACTGGCATTTGCCAGCTAATAGCCGCGATAAATTCTGCCATTGAAATAGAATTTCTAGAGTTTCTGTCCGACCATGAAAATGCCCTTTCTTTTAGACCGAAATAGGTAGAAGCTAGAATTTTTCACAGATTATGAGTTATAATGGGGGATTATCTAACAAATAATAAAAAGTAAAAATTTAAGGCGGACCCCCATACAAGAAACCAATTATCGTTGTTTTCGCAAGTAGCTTATGTCCTTTTCCGGGACTCAAACTATCTGCATGCCAAATTTCATCTTGATCGGTACAGCGGTTTAAGCATGAGGAGGTAACAGACAGATTTACTTTCGCATTTATAATATTTATTATTATATTATAATCATGGATAGTATGGATTGTTTTAAGTATGTATATGTATGTAAATATGATTGTACAAAAATTTAATAATGATGGCGCTTTAAATATCGGAATACTCTTTAATATCTGAATTCCTTCACTCGATTGACGATAGCTGACGCTTCACATGGTGCGCCCCCTATGTTACATAAAAACAAAAAAATTATAATTGACATGTTTGACTTTGTTTTTAGTAACTTACTAACTTATTTTTATTACCTAATAAGTGTTTCGGTACATATTGTAAATTCTTTAGCTATTTATCAAAGTATTGTGTTATTACCTTAAATAGAACTTCTTGCCAGCTCTTTTTGGCAGAAATTAACATTGTATACATTGTATTGACGATTCAAAAGTGTTCTTAGAAACCTATTTGAATGAAGTTTGATTGGATTGATTGATATGCCATATCGTTAAAACAGTAATACATACAAACTTCAAACTTTCAGTGAAAAATAGTATGAACACTAAAATAATTAAAACCGGCCTGTTTTAAATTACCTACTGGTACAGCACCATCTAGCTTATTATTGAGAAAAACAGCAACACATAGAAACGATATTCAAAGTTAACGTCGGGTTTGGCAGTATTTGGATGGGTGACCGCTTAGCGGCACACTTTTTGTTTTTGACCTTTTTTACTAAATTACGTAAATTTACATGCCTGATATTAACATCGGTCAAGTGCAAGTCGGACTAGCGCACCGTGGGATTCGTACCACGATTTACGTCATTTGCAAACCCAAACAAAAACAAAAAGTGTGTCGCTAAGTGGTCTCCCATCCAATCACTGACCAAGCCTGACGTTGCTTAACTTTTTAATATCGTTTCCAACAAAGAAATGTGTAAATGTTTATAAACACAAAATAACATAGTTGGGTCGTTTTAAAATTTTGCGCAGGTAAACTTGTCCCCGAAGAGAAACATTACAACAATTAATTTGTAAACTGTATTACAAATTCAAGATCTTATAATTAGAAAATATTACTTATTACAGCTATTTTATTATTTTTTAGTCATAACAATGTAGTTTTTGATTTTTCTTATGTACCTACAATATACATAGGCATGATTTTTGACTGACATAAATTGTTCATGGACTCTTAGACTTACCACTTTAACAAAGTTACCTACTAAATGGTAACATAGTGGTGAACTAAATAACATAGTGGTCTTTTGTTGTTTATTCATATATTTCAGTCTATAGTTGAGACTCAGATGATTTATTTATTTTATTTATTTATATTCTTTATTGAACACCAAAAGTGTACAAAAAGTGGACTTAATGCTAACAGCACTTTCTACCTGTCAACCTACAAATGTTCAAGAAAAAGTGTCGGTAGGTGCCAAGAAAAAAGGATATTTACATATTTACCTGCGCATTATTTACATTATTTACTTAACTACATAAATTCATACATACATACAAACATACATACAAATACATACACATACATAAACATACACGTAAACCTATACATATTATACATATATCTATACTAATACATACATAAATATTATTCTAAGATTCCTTCGATCTCTTATGTGAAGCCGACTCATTTGACGTCGGTATTCAGAGACGTGATCGAATTTACGGAGACCGAAAATAAATTTAATGCATATGTTTAGTAAGCGATCAAGCTTAGACAACAGTTCCTCAGACAGATCCAAATAGCACACATCACTGTAGTCAAGAATGGGTAGGTGAAGAGTATTAACGAGAGTAATTTTAGTAGAAGTAGGAAGAAAATGTTTGAAGCGTTGTAACGAATGTAGAGAGGCATAGAATCTGCGAGAAACCTCCTTCACTTGAGCCGACCAACTAAGATTACTGTCTATAATAATTCCCAGATCCTTTACAGATGATTCGTAAGGTATAACAGAACCCAAGTATTTGATATTTGTTAAAGTATTATTACTAATTTTGCAGAGCTGCCGGGAACGGCCTAATAAGATGGCTTGACATTTAGTAGGGTTGACGTCAATGCCATACTTCACAGACCAATCTTGTATGTGTGAGAGATCAGCATTTATTTTATTAATGGCATCAGACACATTTTTGACCTCCGCTTGTTGATAAAGCTGAAGATCGTCGGCGTACAGATGGTAGTGACTTTGAAAATTATGTGCTATGGAGTCAATAAATAGAGAAAAAAGAATTGGTGACAAAATACTAACTTGGGGTACTCCAGCGCTTGAGTTGCACTAATCTGAGATTAATGGACCGTTTCAGCCAGCTTGCTGGCGTCCCCGAAGGTAGGAGGAAAACCATTGGACAACGGGGGCTGAAAACATCATTCGGTCTAACAAAGCCAGCAAAAGGTCATGGTCGACGACATTGCACGCATTATTAAAATCAATTAAAACGAGTACCGTTACAAGCGATTTCTCCATTCCAGTTCTAATATCTTCAGTGATTTTTAGTAGAGCTGACGTTGTGCTGTGTCCTGCTCGAAAACCTGATTGATAAGGATTAAGAAGGTTAGATTTAGTGAGAAATTCAGCCAGTTGTTTATAAACAACAGATTCAAAAATTTTGGAAAGGAATAGAAATAGGGCGATAGTGATTTAGAAGAGATGGGTTGGAGTCCTTAGGCAAGGGACACATGTATGCCTTCCTCCAAGTGTCAGGAAAATTTCCAGAGCACAAAGAAAAAATTACTATATGAGTGATTACTGGCAATAAAACAATCATAACACGTCCAATGTCATCGGGACCAACAGCCTTAGACTTAATGATGATATTCCTTTGGAAATCTTAAGACATAAAACATCTATTGGACAACCTACTACTTCAAAGAGAATTGATAAAGAAAGGATATTGAAAAAAAGAACATACATGTCAAATTTTCAGGCTTACAGTAAGACCAGGTCTACCTAGGTAAGGTTTTAAGTGAAGTAGAAGACGATGGTGATGTGAAGATCATGTTTTTTAAGGCTATGGACGATTAGTTTGAAAAATTAGTTGAGCCCGACATGTCTTACAAGTCTTTGATAATTTAATCTCTATCTTTCCAGAGCTCAAAAAGTTAATAAAGGAAGAGTGTATCCATCAATTTGACACTCCTTTAGAACTATACAGTGTGAGTCTTCATTAAGTGCACAAATGAAAATTAGGGAAATTATACTTAATTACATCGACGAGAAACACATAAAAAATCTTTTTTTTTGTGGTATTTTTTAAATTCTATGATGCTACTGCGGCGGTGAGCTCTAAAGTATAATAACATTACAGCGCCATTTAGCTTATTTATAAGAGAAACTGTAACACATTTGTTTCTTGGAAACTATTCTCAAAGTTAAGGCACGTCGGGTACACGAGTCCAATTCCGCACTTGGCCGGTTTTTATAAAACCTAAGAAAAGTACCCAAAACCGTTAGATACTTCTTACTTTTTTTCTAGATAAATGAAAATGAAAAATCTTTTACATATCCAACTTCCATAGATATTACAAGTGTGCACAATTTCATATCACGCGACATGTGGGAGTGAATAAAAAGTAGTAAAATTAACATAGACGCAAACGGACTTAAACAAAAAGAGCTAAGAAAAGCGTCTTCGACCGAAAGCCATTGAAGTACTACACTTGAAAGGTATTAACATACTTATCATTGCCATAGTAACTAAACCAGATTAAAAGCAATTGTTATGTATTGAGGAAAAAATCTTTTGATAGGGATAATAACATTAAAAATAAGTTTAACCTATCCTAGTCGTTAAAACCATTAGAGTGTTACTCATTTTAACTAATATAATATATATAATTCAAGTTATATATTGAAAACTATAATATAAAATACTGGTTTTAGACAAAACTACTACAGCAAATCCCTCATGCAAAGTTCCCAAGATTTTAAGAATTTCGAAGTGAATGTAAAAATAATTCTATACTGAGTGTCATCGTAACACAAACTGATACCAAACAGTTAATAATTCTAAATTTTTATTATTGAGTTACTTTTTTGAACAACATTGTATTACCTACTGTATAAAATGACTAGTAACGTGTCCTTGAACTTCATTTTCTAATCAAAAATAATTATGTATCGAGTTTTATTCCTTTAATTTTTTGTTGAAATTGTGTGAAGAAGCATTTTTATCTAATTTTTTCCTTAGTCTTGTTTAGATACTCCATTACAGCCGCTTTCAGTAAAAAAACTACAATAAACGCAAACACCAGAATATTAGTTATTGGTTATATGGTATTAATTTGTGTTCGATGTCCCTTCTTATTCCTACACCATGGGGTGTAAGAAGATATGTACGACCTATTTTATTTTAAGAACGACCTCAACAAAAATGTAGTTTACCTATAATTTCGGATCGCATATTTCAATTGTTTTTTTTTTCTGACAATCATGGATAATGGAAAAAAATGGACATCAGTATTTTCTTTGCGTTTACACTCTCTAACCAAAACCACAGGGCTAACATAAAACAATAGAATTTTATTTGTTCGGATTAAAAAAAAACATTTTTTAGTGGAAATCCAACGACGATAACCAAATTCCACGCGGAGTAAAGCAGTAGGAAAGAAAAAAAAACGAAAGCAGAACGTATTTAATAAAAATAGCTTACTCAAATTTCGTAATTGTCGTAACGTAAAAGACTGAAAGGGTACAGGTTATTAGGAACATAATTCCTTTAAAAGCAAAATTTTCAGACTTTCCCTGACCTCGTTTAATCCATCAACGTCTGAGCTCCGTCATCCTTCATAGAATTTCGCTTTGCTCCTGTTATATGAGAATAATGATTTTGTGCTGCTCATAAGTCAAACATCTAAAAATTTAAGCTAAGTTCATACAATATATATATACATACGCGTCTATAAAATTATTGATGCAAAATATCCTTATGTATAAAATAATCTTATCTTAATCTTAATCATTCAGCCTTATGACTATTTTGGTTATTGTCAGTAAAACCTTGCAATGTATTCTGAAATGAAAATAAATACCTTTTTACCGACCTAAAGCCCATCATACTCGGAACTAATATACATATACATATATATTAATATAAATATAGCAAGGAATGTTACGATGTATTTTCTATAGTAAACATTGAATCACCACACACAGCTACAAATATATTTTACGTTTTGAATTGATATATTTTGGCATATTAATATATATTATAATAATAATAATATTTTTATTTGCCAGAATATGGGTAACATATTGATCTTATATACTATATATATATTGTTTTTAAAATATATATATATATATATATTTTAAAAACAATTTATTGAAGATACTTATGTATACTATTGTTAAATAAGTTAGTTATAATTATTTTTTTACTTTATTGTTCCATTAATAATGATTTACAATATGAATTGACTATAAAAACTATCCACTATCCAACTAAAAACCTCAGTGGGTTTATGTGTGGACAGTGAGTTCGCTAATACAATATTTTATTTTTATTGTATATATGAATGTAGGCAACCATATCATATATATACTCATATATTAAAATGTTTTATGCTAACATACATTTAAATATGTTCCTATTCCCAATATATTATATAGACTTTCAAGTCACAACAATCAAGCTAATCATAATTAAATAATTAAAATAATTTAAGTCCAATAATCAAAATAATTATTATTAAATAAGAAAAATAATTCAAATGTCATGTTACTAATGTTATCATATAGTTTAACAATTAAAATAGAAACAATTTGTTTAACATAGTCATTACTCAAAAATCAAAGTACTGTAAATCAAAAATTAAAATTACCAAACACTAAAAACAAACATTTAATCAAAATAGTCATAACTCACTTATTTAAGTAGTTAATCAGTCATAGTCCATTGATCAAACCATTACTCAATACTTAATCGAATAAGAAATAAATAATATAGTAAATATCGGTTACTTACCACATCCGAAACAGTGCCACCTCCCCTCCCCTTTCATAGATGCCGTGCCGGGAACATATAGCTTAGCATCTTTCCCCTCTGACCCCATTCCTATTGTTGGTGGATGAGAGGCTTCCCCGAGGTGTTTGGCTACAGCAACAGCAACCTCCTTCCCACTGCATTTGCAGTGCAGTACCACGGTGACCGCGGTGGACAAGATGAGTAAAACACCAACACAAATCTTCCACCGCGGTCTCACCCTGATTACGGTGGGAAGAACGAACGCAGTCTGCTTCTGACACTCATTCATCCCGCCACGCTCTAACCTGCCGCAAACTGCAGAGCGAATCTGCCAAGGCTGCGGTGGATAGGCTGAGCGGCAACGAAACACCTAAAACCACTCTTCCACCGCGGTCCCACCTCGACCATGAAAGGAAGGAAACCTAGACATCCCCTCCCCACCGCAATCCACCACCTAGCCCTTGGGCTCATTGGAACGGTCCTTTGGTCCAGGTGATAAGCCATTGGTAAGCAATTGGAGGCAAATTACTCGACCAATGTCCAGGCTACACCGGCTAGCCTCGCCGTTCTCCCAGGACGTATCCCGAAGAGACAGGCGAAATTACTTTTTACGACGCAAAATTTCACGACGTCGCAGTTTCCTTTAATTTTCCGTGGCTCCGATTCCGATTAATATTCTTATTTTACGATAAGCAGTGATTTATTGTTTAAAAATATACTGTTTGATGATACAGCGGTTTCAGTTTTTATGATTTATCTTTTCTGCTCAACTTTTATTGCATAGAAACATACATATAATTTTAGTCGCAACAAATGATTTTAAATAGTTTTTAACAATTACTAATAAAACATTCTATTTTCTTTTTATGACATGGTAGAACACTTCTAGTTTACCGTTTTTAAATACAGTTCACTTTCTGTTGCAAATTAGTAAAAAAACAAGTATTGTTTTGATGAAAAGCATCTTAATTAAGAAAATAAGAGGTTTATTACTAAAAACACTGACACCACATTAAAATTAAACCTTTTAAAGTAAATATGTGAGGAACCAATAATTATGTGAATATAATTCCTATTTGTGTGTAGTAAATGTTTGAAAAGTGTGATTATCCCATGTGATGAAAATCTAATCACGTATCGGACCCATTTTAATGAAAATAAAAAACGTACAGTATCTTTAAAGATATGAAAACTATTAAGTATAAGTTAATTGAGCTGTTGACATTTTTTTTTTGTAATATTCATAGAACTATCGCAAAAAATCCACCGTCTTATAGTAAAGTCGATTTTGTGATAGATTAAGCTTTTGTTTTCTTAATAAAGATTTTTAGTTATTTTGATCAAAACAATATTTGCCTTTTTTTACCAAATTGCGACTGAAGGTGAACTATATTTAAAATAGGTAGACTAGAAGTATTTTGTGATGTAATAAAGAAAGAAAAAGGTTCGGCACGTGTTTTAACCGAACTCTTAGCAGAATTTGAGCTTCGCCAAAAGTAATGTTAGAGCCATATCTAATTCACGATTTTCATTATTCATTTAATGTTGGTTGCACTCTGGGAGTGCCGGTAGAAGTGATAACATACAACCTGGATATAATATTTTAATATGTGTAATCCGAACTTTCATCTTCTTATCAAACCAATTTCCTCTTACTTTTTATTCGTCCGATAGAGTTTAACATTTTTTACCCATCACGAAAAAGTGCACAACGCGGCTAAAGACGTTTTCAATTTAAAATTATAATAGGCGTGGCATTATGCTTTCCGTCTGACGAATTTTTCGATCAGCCTGACGCGAGTTTATCATTTTTTACCGATCGCAAATAATAATGTTTCGTTATTTACTTTTTTGACGTAGTATATTTGACATTGTAAATTAACCTGACGCGAGTTCCGTCTTACGAATTTACGATCAGGACACGTGACCTGACGCAAGTTTAACATTTTTTACCCATCACAAAAAAGTGCACAACCCGTTACAGAAGTTTTCACTTCAATAAAATGTTTTATTTGTAATTGTTAAACACTATCTGAAATCACAACTTATTACGACTTAAATTATAGCAAAAGCTAGACTGCAGCCTTAAGAATTATCACGAATAGTTTCCCACGATCTGCGATCGATTCCCACATAAATAAACAGAAAGAAAAACTGGTAGTTTTTAATTTATAATATACACCAAATGTATAAATATTTAATATAATATGATACTAAATAAATATTTATTTAGCAAATACAAACCATTGTAAGTACTACACCATTACCATACAAACATCTCACATGTATGGTAACTATTACTTTTACTTCCTGATACTAAAAGAGTACACGTTCGCATTAACAACTGCCTGTGTCTGCCTCTATTATAAAAACACTAATTCCTGATAATTCTCCAGTTCATGCATGACACAATTACATGCTAAACTGCAGTATCCGTACAGTATTTAAGTACCATCATTTAGTTTACATGACTTTATATTAGTTTTCTGTTAATATAGCCTAGTCGTTATTCATGAGGTGAACCTGATAAATAGTTTATAATTTATATTAAAACTAAGGGTACATTTTTCTTCAAAAAAGGAGATTTGAACTATGTCTATCTATAAGCTTTTGAAGGTCACTAAACCGTCAAAACTCAAGTTTGACGAATTTTAGCCTCCCTTACAAGCCAGTTCACGAAAAGCCTTAAGTACAGTGGACTTTATACAAAGGCTACGCCAGATTACACAAAAGTCAAAGGAGTACAATCAACCCCTTTGCGTTCGGGGACTATAAAAGTGTCTGATTCTGTGAATTACTCACTTAACCTAAGTGAGTAATTCAGACGGAAACGGAACATAGATACTTGTCTTGATTAAATCTAGGGTAAATATTGCCTGTAAGAATGCAACCTCGGCTGGGCAGCGTTCAGAAAGTTCATTCGACTTTTCACTGCCTATCTATCCATAAGTGTTACTAGAGACGACACGTATTGACTTACGGTATGAAAACATGGTCTCTAATCTGATTTTAGCAACCTAAATAAGCTATTTGACGTTAACAGGCTTTGATATTTAACGAACTACCTATTTATGTTTGTAAACTAATCTTGGAAGTCGAATTTTATCATCACCATATCAGTTTTTATTGTACCACTGCTGGACCTAAGCCTCCTTCCTCCAAGTCAAATGTAAACAACTTTTAACTGTCGTAATGTATGGAATACGGATGATAATGCAATAATATGGTTCCATCAACCTGATCAGAATAGTTGGACTTTTTGGTTTTGTTTTAACAATCCGAGTACGTATATATATATATATATAACATTAACTAAAATTGAATAAATTATAAACTTATTTTATGATGATGCCTACAATTAATGTGACAAAGCTATGTAAATATTCAGGCAATCTTTTCGTTTGTGTCATCAGCCCACACCCCGGGGGAATGACATACTTAAGCTGACTTCACCGTTTGCCACCAATGCGGGATTGCTAGCCTCAGGGCACTATCTAGAAGTCATTGACGTCCAAACTTTTTTCTTTATTTACAACATGATAAAATAATTTCACCCAATACTTTTTAGGGTTCTGTAGCCAAATGGCAAAAACGGTAAGTAACCTTATAGTTTCTTTATGCCCATCTTTCCGTATGTCACAGTAATTATAACTAACATCATTGCATCTTTTTTGACAAAATTTTACTAAGAGTCTTTTGTGAACCGCCATACAATTTTATGTTGGAGTTTTCTAAGCAATAAACAAAACAATTATCACATGTTAAGAGAGAAGCGGTAAAATAAAATACCTGGGACACAATAATATAACCCCAAAGCCAGTTCCAACAACACAAACAAAGAAGTAAAATAGGATTGGCCAAAAGGAATAAAATAATATTTTTGATTATTTTTCTTTAAAAAGGGGAAATGAAAGACATTTTGTATAATGCAATAACTAACCTTCTTAAAAGCCCTAAGTAAGATCTCGCAATATGTACATAAAAACAAAGAAGATATTAAAAGGTTTATTCCGCACATTTACCCACCAAAGTTAAAAAGCAATAAAATTTTAATGAGTCTTAATGCGGCAGTAATAATTTCACGAACTCATTTTCTTCCACGATTTTTCTTCAGCACCTTTGAAAGCGGTCATTCAACATCTATGTCAAAAAGTATTTAATTTAGTAAGAGAATTAATTGATTTTAATGTCCAAGTCCAATATTGGTTTATTTGCAGGCTAAGAAATAAAAATGTCTTTTTTATTAAAGTATTAAATTCTTGATAAAACTATAATAAAAGTCAATAATGTCACTAACTCAAGCTTAATATTGGCTTTTAAAAAGTTTGGTATATATTTTTTTATATTGTTAATTAATTTATCATTTACATTTTACGTTAGAATGTAAGACATTTTATTTTTAATCTTTATCTGTTTACTCATCTGGCAAGTCGATAAATTTAAGTGTGCTACTATGCCTTCCTAAAATAAAGAGTCTGACGTTATTTAATGTATACGTAACAAGAAAAAAGAAGGTAAGTATAATCTATATATTTGACAGCTGCAATATAAATTAACGTAACCGACAAATTGACGAAATATAGTTGAATATATAGTTTGACTGCCAATTTTTACTCAATTGATAGGTGCCATAAATAAACCAGCAAAGTGCGAGTCGAACTCGCACACTGTGGGTTCCGTACTACCATTTACGTACTTTACGAACACAAACTAATAAAAAAAATAAGATAGATATTAAGCTAAATGCATAAATATTGGTAGGCGTTCATGTTGAAAATTAAGACAATGCTATTCTGAGCGCCTCTTTGCGTGCTTCATACAAACGAATTTCTCGCTTATTTTTGACACTTGCTGATCAAACACCACGAAAAGTGAAAGAAATTTTGTAGTAATAAATATCTAGGTATGCAGTGTGCCAGTTTGCTATTAAATTTCATAGTTCAAAAATTATACAGGATTCTAGTATTTATATAAACGGTTTCAAAAAAGATTTCAAGTTAATAAAAACATTTTACAAGATATTGGAAAACAACAGACGTTGGTATTCGGTTTGGGATTATGACTAAGAAATTTTACAGTGATAAATCAGAAAATGTAAAAAAATGAGAAATCGTTTGTATGAAACCCGCTGCAAGGCGCCGCGAATCGTATGCTCTTAAGATTGACGTGTTTCGCTAATTTTGGAAAATCATTCCCTAAAGAGAAAAACAGCGTATGAAAATTTCAAAAATGTTTGTATATAACACCATAATTCTTTTTGAATGGTCCACGTAGACAAAGTCGCGGCTATAAGCTAGTATAATATATTCATAAAGTGCAACAAGACAGATCAACAAACTTAAACATAATGACATTAGGGTTTCTTTTTATTAAGTAAAAAAAAAATTTTTTTTTCAATTTAATATTTGATCAGCAAATCCTCGTATTGTCGATTTTGTAAACCTTGTATAAAGAAATCTCTTAAACACAATGTTTAACGGGGTTCTTATCCTAGTCATCCAGCGATCATGTTGCTTGCAACAGCTCCAAAATATCGGTAAGAACCCCGTAAAACATTATTTTTATTAGTGATATTAACCGTGAATCTTAAAACTAAAAACAAAAAATCTATGTGTCCATTCAGTATTTTTTTAATAAACATGTTTTATACAAATGCTTCCGGCTTATTTAAAGTCTTCCCAATTAAGGATATACATAGGAGGATATGCAGTTTACTAATAAAAGTGGGAAAAGTAAACATTCCCAGCGATAAATTGTCTGGAGAGATTTCTATCTTTAGAATAAAATAGCCCATCCTTATAGTGTTTTTGTAGAGTACATAAATCTTTTCTCATCTCCCGAAACCCTTGAGATGTTAGTTATCCTTTTACTTATTTGCGAAAAGATACTCTTTGGTATAGTACCCACTTGTTTGTTTGGTTTTATTGGATTCGCTGATTAAGAGAGCCCCCTTATACGCATATAATTTTAACTTATCGCTCTTAATGAAATGTATATATATAAATATATATGTATACATTTCTATAAGAGTTTATTATAGAATAATTTGCACTAATCTCTCCCATCCAATCTTCCCATCAATCCCATGCCCATAACCAAATTTAGCGGAGCCGCTGGAAATCTAAGAATTAATTATTATGATTGCTCTAAAATAAAATTGCTCCCAAATTTAATGATTCTTAAAATAGTGAATTTATTTTATTATGAGATAAAATGTACATATTTTTATAAGTTATTGAGATGTTCATATTATTCTAGTGATTGACTTAAACTACAGTGTTCATAATTAATAACGAACCTTCAGACTAACAAACCCATGTCAAATAGAATGATGTAGGGTGTCCAAACTTCTTTACAGCATATTATATTTCACAAGACTCTGACAGTTTATCTAAAAGTATTGATCTTATAAAATGTATTTAATCTCATAAAAATATTAATATACTTTACCTACATGTTATGCAGAAAAAAATTAATATCTATTGATTTTGGTACACTTATTGATTTTCTGTAAACTTTTTTTTTTCAAATATTATCAATGTAAAAAATTGTCATTTTATAGTTTTATTATATGTAGGTATATAAAGTATAATATCAGTAGATTACAAAAAGAAATTGCCAATTCTTCGAAAAATTAACGATAGGTACTCAATTAGGCAGAAGCTCAACTGAAGCAAAATAATGAAGTATCATTACATTAAGCAACGCATTTTTTCCAGACTGGTTTAAAGATCGGATAGCTTTATTGGCAAAGTCTAGACAAGGTTATCTATTTATTTATAATATTTTCACAATTTTATTAAATGTACCCGCTCGAATAAGCCACCCGAACAACTAAAGCGGGGCATAACGAGAAATTGCTCGAATGAGCGGCCCGAACTGGGGAAATACCTCCACCTTACAGAAAACCGCGGCTATAAAAACGCTACCACTGAGTAGTGTCGTGTTCCTGGCAGTGACTAAGGTTGCCGGAGCTGCTGAGGATGGGACAGCGGAGGACCGGTGGTGCTTGTTGCTGTCATTGCTTGGTGTAGACGGAGCGTGCTGGTACGGCGGTCAGGAAGACCTGGTGAAACGGCTGACCGCTGGCCGCCCGCAGATTGAACCGCCAACCTATGTTAAGTCTCTGAAGTAGTAATCGTGCTGGAGAAGGAGACCGGGGTGGACCTGGCTACTATAACAGAGAGGGATCAGAGGCCCTTCCGCATGCCGTGCCAGCACGGTTGCTGACTTTTCACAGTTCTCGTACCGCACCTTTTTGTCCTCTGAGCTGTTGTTAGTAACTGTTTTCAAAAAAAAAATGGCCAGAAAAAATTAAAGGAAAAGTGTTTTTACAGCGGCTACTCCATCCACATATATACGTGTTTTTTTGCAATATCAAGAGTATTAACAAAAATCTCAACGCAGTCTACCACCATCTCGAGGCTGCGCAGCCGACCATTCTTTTCCTAACTGACACTCGGATATCCTGCCCAGCCGAAACATGATACTTACATTATCCCGACTGGAAACTCGAGCACAATTTTTTGAGTCGTGCCGGTGTTTATATTTTCGTCCGGGAGGGTATCTGCTGTCGCTGCCTTCATAGCCTTGATGAAAGGGACCTGTCTATATTATGGGTGCGTGTATGTATGCGTGTGATACATTATTGTGTTTTGGATAATTACTTTTGATCAAAAGAAAATGTATAAAAAAATTATCAATTGATAAAATACATAAATAATGATTGTTTATTTTTATTTATTAATTGAATGACGTATAAAATCATATTATTTGTGTTTTGCACTGTGTATTAGATAGGAAATGATATGTGTATTTTAAATATTGAAAATAGTTTTGTTATATGTAAACATACTCGTATATGGCGTGACACCGGTGTGCCACCTGCACCGCCCCACCTGACCGACTTCTAGTTTATTATTGCGTATAAAAGGGTTTGGCTCAATAGCGCTGGCTCAGTTCTGCATTAGAAATTGTGATAATATTGTTATTCTAATAAAACATTTAAAAGAGCTATCACTAGAGAGTTTCTTTCACCGTTTCTTCAATCTAGAACGCCACCTTAATTCTGAAGCGGTAATAGATTATAGTCTTTTCGTATCATTCTTTAAAACTTACTTCAGACTTTTATATATTTTATCTTATCCTCGAAATACCTACCTATATTGTCATATCTATAATATATCGTAAAATCTAACACTTGCCTATACAGGTGTCATAGCGGTAACCCGAACGTAGCTCGACTTTTTACGCACCTGTGTGTGACTGACAAAGTTCTAGAGCAATATCCCACAGGAGAAATGATGTGTGAATGGAAAGTCAGAGCTTCAGAAAACTGAAGAAAACACGTACCCTTTTTTTTTGTTGCTGGGTAATTAACGTCGCGGGGCAGAAGCGAATGGTTTGGTTATAGGACATTCAGCGCCTAAAACCCAGCGATGTAACAAGAAGAAAGGATAAATAACAATAGGTTAAGCCAGGTAAGAAAACACGTAGGTACCTATATACCTAGCTTGATGTTCTGTTTAACTGTTTTGTTAAAATGTTATTTTATTCCCTTACAGTTCAGTGCCCAGGTTTAGGAGTCTATTTTTTCCATTTTCTTTTTCACTCGTTTTATTTAAGAGTGGCAACCACGAAAACAAAAATATGAACAATTGTGCTCATGTAGATTTCTGAAAGGATTTAAAGACAAGGTCTTTTGATATTTCGATACCTCATAACAGATCAAAATAAATCCCCCTTTATTACTTTCGTAGAACCAGAAAAACATACGAGATAAATATTGTATTTTGACAAAGCGAACGAAATCTTAAAGGTTTCAAGAATAAAGAAAATATGTATTTACTTCGCAAAAACACTTTGGCAAGAATGAAAGGGCTTTTTTTATCGAATATCCCTAGAAACAAAATCTCTTCAGACAATTTATTGTTGGGCCTATGTTTCTTTTTTCCTATCTCTTGTATTGGTAAAGTGCATTAAGGATACGGCGGCGTAATACATTTAGAAAGGTTTGTTTTTACATCAAGACGAAACGTTTTCTTCTAAAAATATATTATTTTATTAGGAGAAGGCTAAGATAAATTAAAAAAATATCTTCGACTATAATAAACATAAGAAAAAAAAAAGATTTTTATATTTTTATAATATAAATGTGATTTGGCGGAATAACTTGGTCATTATTCGTCTAGGAAGCCTTGTATTTATGCTTTACAAATTACCTAGACAAGGTCTGTAGCTGTACCATGCTGCAGGTGCCTGTTGTACTGTTTAGCTTCTACCTAAGTGGCACATAACCTTGTTTAAATTTGTATTTATTGGTGCGTAGTTGGGAGGGATCATGCTTGTTGAACCGAGGGCGTAGGTTCGATTTCCGTGCAGAGTAAACTTTTCTATTTCTGTGACCAACATTTGTGTTTGTCTTAAATCCTTGCTTAGTTTAGGGCCACATATTGCGCAGTGTACTATCTCTATAGGAATCTATAATATTATAAAGCTGACGAGTTTTTTTTTCACGTGCTTATATCTGGCAGTACCAGCCGGATTTATATAACTAGAAAAGATAACAATATAACTACAAATACAATATAACTACAAGTACAATATAACTACAGTAAACGTTTGCGTTATACCTCATGTTTCTTAATTTTCTTTTTTAAACCACTGAGGTGGCAAACAAGCTTACGGTCCGCCTGATGGTAAGCGATCACCGTAGCCTTTGGACGCTTGTAACACCAGGGGTATTACTCGCGCGTTGTTGACCCATCAAAAATCTAATAACTTCTTTCTTGAAGAACTCCATACTGTTGACCTTAGAGAAAACCGTTTTTCTTGTTTTTTCTTTACTCTTTTGCAGTAGAATAATCTGCCATTAGATGCGACCATCATTTTCTATTTCTGTTTTTAAAAATAAGTTAAAAAATAATTAGGTATTGAAATTCATTAAACTTGAAATAATGTATTTTTTTAACACAAAGCGAAGTGTCTAGCCGTGATTATTGTTAATTAAATAAGTTTATTTATGAATTTATAAGTATTTAATTACGATTTACATAAAATATAAGAATTTTGTGTAGGTCTATTACATGTTGTTTAACATTTAATCATCACCAAAATTACCTTCACACTAAGAGTTTCACTGGGAAGAAATAGCATATTGTGATAAGTGCGCCTTGGGATTTTTAATAATATAACTGAGTTTGTACGTAACCGTATTAACAAAAAGTGTTTAGTAAATATTTAATGAACAGATTACTTATAGAACACCGTTTACAAGGCTTTTATAGCTAACGTAAAATTATCAAACAATAATTGTTTACAATTTCCTTAGTTAAAAAGCATTACCATCTGATTTATATGCAATAGACGGTAATAAAACTAAGGGTTATGAGTTTTCCAATATTTTTTTGCCACTAATAATTATTTTATTTTAATGAAAATACTGTAGTGTATATATATGCCTAATGACCGAATTTTTTTTAAAAAAATGTCACTCCACACACCTTAAATCCGCTGCAGATAATTAAAAAGCGGGAAAAGTAAGAAAAAAAATGTGAGCATGGAAGTTCTATTTTATGGCGTTGCATAAAATCAATAAAGATATTATTTTAGCAACTACATTAAATTGATTATTTGAACACAGATGTACCTACCATGAAGATCAGAAGCACTTTTTATTTTTAATGATCTGAATGTTTTCACTATATCATTATATTAAACATAAGTAAAATTTAACTATTACTTTTAACTAAAGCGGGTACTGAATTAAGGAACTTAATGATTGAAAAGAAATTTTCAAATGCATCATCGATTTCCTGGTCCATCCAAGATTAAATAATGACTTTTAATTTTTTTAATTTATTACTACGAAAAAAATGTCTAGGACCTTGCCTTGCCATTTATTAATAAAAATAATCTTTGCCTTAGCAAAATCTAGCCTAACAAGACCACGGAAAATGTTGATAGAACAAAAAGGAAATAGGAGAAAAAAGGTTAAAATTTTCTGTTGCTTAATGATACACCATTATTCGGCTCAGTTGAGTTTCCGTCGAATTGAGTAACGTTTGTTTTAGCAAGAAGCAGCGAGAAAACAAACAAGGAGAAGCGTAGGTATTCTTGCTCATCGACATTTTTCAAAATATATATCCTTATATTTATTTTAATGAGAACTTGATTCCTTAAAAACAATTGAACTTTTACTGATCACGTTTCGTAGCGTAATACGTAATACGTAATACGTAATACATAATACGTAATACGTCGGCGGTGGGAGTTGAAAATGGGATGCGACCTTTTAGAAATAAGGCTTACACTGACCTTAGCCTGCTATTATTTAGAGATGCAAAAAGTGAGTTGTGTTGTGGATGATGTGTTATGTTTTATGTGCAGATGTATTATTTCCTAAATAATAAATTCTGATCTCCCAATTTTTACTCACATAAGTAACTTCTTTCTGATTATTGGAAAAAAATTCAAACGCATGGAGTAAAGCTTACGTCTACCCTTTGCCTAAACTACCATTCGTGCCAAAATAATTATCCATCAGCCACTTCAGACCAATTTCAATTCTGCTTTCTAAAATGTATTAAAACTATCAACAGCTTCCGAAATATGTTTATAATATCGCATTTTTAGCCATTTGCACTCTGGCTTTCGAGTAGAGTGGTGATATACGAGATGGCATGAAGGAATAAATAATACATAATACGAGTGCGACAAATGAAAGTTTCTATTACACATCTTTTACTGTAGTAATAAAAGTAAAGTGTTTTCAAAAGTTGCAAATTATCTCATATGGAATTGTGCTGTAATATAAAAATATGAGGCGTTTTTGACGTTTAACATTGGTATATGAAAATGAAGGGACGTTCTTTACTGTTGGGCAAAGGTTGAATTATAGGTCGAGTGACTGTGGTCTTCAGATCTTAGGACCTCAGATTGAATAGATAACTCAGTTTAAATTAATAGTCAGATGAACAGATGCCTTTGTCAACTAGGGATAGAATTGAACTGACGACCACCCTATGCCGCAACTATGCCCGGTGCACAGTAGGTGAGCATAGGACTTTCTAACTTGCCAATGCAGCCAATGGGAGCTGTCCCCTGTTTCAGGGTACTACATGTTGTGTTTCACCTAACTTAACCGAAATATAAAAAAATATAACAAACAAAATTTACAAATTTAAATTAACACTTTAATTTTCACTTTTTAAAATGCACCGTTACACACGAATTGATACTGAAAAATACTAACGACACTTATCTCACTGACGTTGTAGGTAGCGGCAGCAACACTCATCCGTGACGCGAAGAAATGACGGCGCTCGCAACGCACCTTGCCAAGCCCTGTGATCACGCATCCCGAATAGGAGTTGTAGCAATCGTGCTCGCATGAACACGAGCAGTAGCAAGCATAGAAATGTAATGTATGAAATCAAGTGATTACCCCAAAAGCGACAACTCAAGCCGAGGCTCCCCCCGCGAGGAGCCCTAGAGTGTTGGGCGTTATAAGGGCTGAGACTCCTTCAGATTCTCGCCCTTAAAGCCCAGTGAAGCAGTAATGGCTGCATCAGCCAACTGCATAGTCAATAAAAAAAAAGAAAGTCATGGTGATTTTTATTTCAAGCATCTTTATAATGGTGCACAAGATGGCGGCGTGCGTGGACGATTCTTACGCAACGTACAATATGAAGATTTAACGTCTTACTAGGTTTATAATTAGAAAGCAGTAAATCGCGTAATCCTTTACGTGCTCACTCCATGAAAAGTACCTGGAGGACTGAGCTTTGCTTGTTTTTAACAACGGCATCTATTGTCAAGTAGCTTTCGTGTTGCTGTGTTTAACGCCCCAAAACCCAGTACATACTAAATCACATGAAAACGTTGGAGCCGTTTTCGAAATTCAGATTAGAAATATATATATAAACACACATATATACAAAATTGCTCGTTTAAAGGTATTAGATTACTCGATATCTCTCAAAACGTGTATGTCACAACTAAATTTTTACCTCTCCAGCACCAAAACAGTGGTTTCGATTTTTGCTGCGCACGTGAGAAAAAGTAATGTAACGTTCGAATATTAATTACGCTTTGGAATTTTGCGATACGGAAAAAAACAACGCAATGATTGGTTAAAAAACAAGTTTATTTTAATGAAAAGCATAACAACATTGCATTTTTTCATTGTTGACGTACTTAATGTTAATAGCGTTCATTGAAAAAAATGGTTTGTTTATTATAGAGTAAATATCTGAATGCACGTCTAAAAAAAGTAAGCGAAATAGCGCAAAACTAATTATTTATTTTAACCTTAGGTTGATTATTTACGTATATATTGTATTTTTTTAAATGAGAGACTCGAGTTACGAAGGTATACAACAAGAACTAAGCTTTTTACCAGAGAAGTCACGTGAAAAATATTTTAAAGCATACAAATTGTTCAATAATTGGCGGCTTTCAAAAGGTTCTAAAGTTAAAAAGAATAGTTAGTACCTACCAATTGTTTCTTTTTGATAGGCGCAGAGTATAGTAGGTAGAATTTGTAAATTAGAATAAACTTATTTCTTAATATGACCTTCAGTGTGTTCCTTGCCTAAGATCTATTTCTTCACTCTGGTAGGGGTGTAAATTTGTATGTTTCACACGTGAGCAAATTATTTAACGTCTCGTGCCCTTAAATCCCTCGCTGTGCTCAGTAGTCTATATTAATTATTATTAATTCTAGACTACTTCGCTAGCTCGGGATTTGAATTTGGCACTATTCACAAAAAACAACTTTGGGCAAAGTTGTTTTTTGTTGTTGAAAGTTGGTTTTGAACAAAAATCTATTGTTTTGATATAAAACTTGTGCAAAGCAATACATACAGCATGAGCCATACTTAATCGAAATTGTAGATGAGGGTTTACTTGAATGGATGTCAGTGTGACAAATGAAAATTTGTATTAAACATCTCAAAATCAGTGCTCTTTATCACTTTCCTTAATAAAATTAAGATTAGCTTACATTGTTATATATTAAGAACGGTCACCTGAAGGTAGTTTTGCCGCCATATCTGTTTGGTACAATATTGTATTTTCTTTTATTTGCATGAATTTACGACATCCGTGATAAACTGATATAAAAAAAAAGTTAACTACTTGCTAAAAGCATCATTATAAGTATTACGTGTTACAACAAATATTTAAGTTACATCGAATGCGACTGTGAATGAATACGAACAAAAAGAATATGTTAAGAAGGGTTGCTAACATCAAAAATTTTATAGTTCCTATATGGGGTATGGATTTTTAGGAACTAGAGTAACGTACGTATTGTCGATTGAAAGAAAGAGAGTAAAGATAAGAAACAGTTGCGTAAAAATTTGAAGTTGTATTGAAGTGGGTTTACATTTGCTAAACTTTAATTTGGTTAGATGTAGCATAATGTAAAATCAAGCAGGTGCCGTAGGAATCCTACGCCGCTAACCAATGTTAAAGCGGTTGGAGCCGCTGGCAAAATCTAGTAGTTTCTAATTGACGAAATCTTACTACTGGTGTGCCTCATGGAGGTATACTCTCTCCCCTATTGTTCTCTTTTTTCATTAATCTTTATTTCACAAGGCTTAGCTGTTGCCATTTGTATGCCGATATGTATTGTTGTCAATCCTAATAAATGCTAATGCATCATAGTCGCCTAGTAAGTATTTTTTTTATACCACTTAGGTGACAAACAAGTTTGTGGCCCGCCTGATGGTAAGCGGTCACCGCTGCCTTAGGACGCAAACAAAACCTGGGGCATCACTCGCGCGTTTCTGTCCCTCCAAAAATATTATAACTTCTTTCTTGAAGAACTCCATACTATAGGCCCTAGAGAAAACCTTGGCAGGAAGTTCATTTAACAAGCTAAGCATTCTCGGGAGAAAGTTTCTCTGAAACCGCATTGTACGTGAACATTTAGGTGAAATTAGGATGAATTTCTCTGCTAATGACGAGCGGTGCGATGGAAGAAAGTAGCCTTGGGCATTATTTCAAATAATTTTATTATTTCTCAGAACACATCCCATCATACAAGTGGTAGAACACACGCAGAGAGGCAAAGTATCTTTTAAGACTTGTAAGTTTGGGATTTTCAACTTGTTTCTCCAATTTCATTTAGTAATAATCCAATATTGCAACTCTTTTATATTTTTTGCAAATTTTGGAATTTTCTGCAAACGAATTCAAAGCTCTTACTTATAGAGGCTCTTATATTTTCTCTTATTGATTACAGTGAAACTCTGATCTTCGTAAAAAATTAGATCGACTTCTTAATAACTACAGCTGTTATATTTTCTACCTCAGAAAATATGACAATCAACTAAAACGATAATGAAATGAACTCAATGATACCAATGCGGTAACGTAGATACATAAGAATACTTTGCACTCCCTTTTCCATTTTAATTTGTTCTAAATATCCAGAATCCTTAAAGTTTACATTTCAATACCACGGTTCTATTCACGATTGTTCGGTTCGTGCTTTTCAGAGCACATAAGTATCTTTTTTCATCTTGCATTCCTTTACAATTCAGGCTACACAACTCTGGAATCCCCAAAGGTATCCGTAGTGCTCAGGCCAAACAGACCTTTATAAGCAAGTTAAAAGACAATCATTACATTGTAAAAGGTTTAATTATAGTAAAATAGTACCCTAAACTAAAGTAGTTTTCTTTTAAAAAAATATACAATTTGCTTCCGAATCGTCGAGTCCAGAACACTCAAAACATTTCGTAATCAACTCCCTGAACTATAGCTTTCTGTTTGAAAAGGAGGTCGAAAATAAATTTGTTATCTACATTTTTCACGCCTTTTAAGCCTTTTTGCGTCGACCAATAAAATTAAGCTTCGAAAATACTTTGCTTTTTTACTTTGGGGCTTAATTTTTCTTTAATATTTGTATTCTTTGAATTTTCGCCAAACGCCTATATTTGCTCCGTGCGGTAAGCTTAACAGAGATTGTTAACAGTCTAAGAAAAAATTATTGAAAAAATAACATTTACGTCGTTTATATATCGGCGTCGGTTATAATAGACTAAAGAAAATCTGTCTACAACATTAATCCCTAATCCACTTTATTTGTATAATTTCTTATGTTATGGATAGCCGATAAGCTTACAGTTCGCCTGATGTTAAGAGGTCACCATTGCAATATTGTGGCACTACCCGCGCGTTGCCAACCCTTCAAAAAATCACTTCTTTCTTGAAGAACCCCTTACTGCTCTATAGTCCCTAGAGAAAACCTTGGCAAGGAGTTGATTCCACAATCTTAGGGGATATACATTAATTACGAGAGGTATTTTTGATTATTTAAACTATCTATATAAGCATCAATGTACTGATAGCACAAAGGAAAAAAAAATAAGAGGAGAGAGTGTGTATGAAAGAGCCGATTTGTTTTTTTTTTTAAAGTTACCTTATACTAATTATTAACTATTATATGGTTAGCTTTTACCCACAAAAAATTGATAGTGCGACGAAAACAAATGGCGTCGTAGGTCTGCAACGGAATTGGAAGTCAAAAATTTTTTTTTTGAGTTAACATATGTATTTTTAAGAAGAAGAGTATCAAGTAAGTTGATAAAATGGATATGTTGTATTTTTATGCATTAATTTGACTGGCTCTTTCATACACACTCTCCCCTACGTCGTGCACCTTCCCTAACTCGACAAAGTTAACGTAAGATTTTAAATGACCCAACTTACGTTGAGGTTTTGCTAGAACCCTCCCACTCCCCCATTTTTATCTCACGTAATCAATGGATGCCCCCTTATTTATTTATTTCGTCACAAATAAATTAGGGTTTTTTTTTATTTATTTATAATTTATAAAGACCCTACATTTTCGTGTGGCCTATTAAAATCTTTCAACTAGCAACGTGCTATGTTTATGATTAAGGTGTGTTCCTTGATTGCCGAGCAACTCTACTTTTTTTTGATCACTAAGAAAACCTTTAAGTCTGAGGAAATAGTTAACTTCCCTGTGTACATTCATTCGCTTGTACAATGGGCTGTTCTGAGAAAAGTTTTCTCTCAGGACTACAATATGGAGTTTTTCGAAAAATAAGTTATTCGATTTCATAGTCGGCAACCGGTGTTGCAAGCGTCCATAGGCTGCGGTGACCGCTTACCATCAGGCGAACCGTCAACTTCTGTGCCACCTTAGTGGCATAAAAAAATCTGATCCCAAACTAAGCAAAGCTTGTAATAGTATAAGCCATGTAATCCATAGGAATACCAGACAATGGATACAAATATTTTTTTTTATTTAAATCAACGGTAGATATCTAATTCGATGGTATGGTATGGTATGGTATGGTACATACAAACACATTTATTTATTTTTAAATAATATATATAGAAAACACCCAGTCTCAAAACAAACATAAATTGACATGATATAAGGTGCATTTTTATTTATCGTTTATGTTTCTAAATAAACGCCAAAAGGCTTTGATGTAAATAAGCAGCTGAAACGTTTTTCGAGGCTTGTGCCCAGAAATTACTCCGAAAAATTGAGGTTCACCTCCGGAGAAACAAGTTTCATTCTCCTGAAAGGTTAGGTATGCTGGCAATGTGAAGGAAGAATCCGTTTTCAAAAATTACACCGACGACGGATAGACGAGTTATTACTCAAATAACATAAAATATATTTTTTTTAGATTACAAGCTTTCTTGTACTAAAAAGTATAAAACAAGAAATGATTAGTATAATAGGTAAAGAAATATTATTAGACTAGGTGATCATAAAAAGGCATTTGTTGTTATGGTAAATCGTTTTATAGACCTTTCTAGTTTGACAGCTGCCACCCAAAATAAAGATCTTGAAATATATTACTTTTGTAAGGAAATACCTAGTCTACGATCAACGGTTTCGGATGTAAGCTCTTTCTTGTTTAACAGCTGTCATCCGAAATAAAGATCTTGATGAGGTTCTGTCAAGAAACGTCTAGTCTACGATCAATGATTTCAGAGATATAACCCCTATTATTTTGACAGCTATCACCCGAAATAAATCAAATAAAATAAAAAATAAAAAAAATTCAATTCGATAAAAAGGTAATCCGCCATTTTGTGCTGGCAACCATTTATTGAATTAGTTTAACTTGACATAGCTTAGCGTATCTTCCTCGTTATAATGTGTATCTAAAACACAGGTAGTCCGCCATTTTTTTATGTTAACCATTTTGTATTTTTAATGAAGTTACAAGTTTTATGGTTTTCTACTAGTCATACTCTTTCATTTGAGTATCTAAAAAAACTGATATTCCGCCATTTTGTGGTGGCAGCCATGTTTAATCTACTGTTATATTAAATATATGATATTGTGTTGTCACCGGAACTGAGGCTGTGTGCAAAATTTCAGCATGATTGGTTAACAGGAACGTTAAATCACGAATACAAAATATAGAACCGTGCAGAGATATGTAAAAATAAATAAATAAGATGGCAGAAAACTAAGAGAAAGCTTGTAAAAAGTGAGACTGGATAATATGATGAATATAATCGAAAAGTAAAATAACATATTATATATGTTTATAGGAAGTGTAATTTAGTAGATACAATATGAATATGCTTATGCATGTTATGGTGAAAATGTAATTTAAAAGTCCCACGGAAATGACAAAATTCTGCACAGGCGAAGCCGCAGACAAAGCTTTATATTTTAGAGTTTGCCAAATTTGATTTGGATTCAAAATACTTTATGTAAACAGAATTATTCAGCAACATCTACAAACTTAAATGTCACCATATATGTTCTTAAATGCAATCTAAAAAAGGTGAAGCACAGGGTGAAAGTTTGTTCAAAGCGTGAGCGAGTTTGAAAAGATAAAACTTAAATCGCACCAGGCTCATCGCAGCTCAAGTTAGTATAAAATTAGAGATACTACAAAGCGACTCTTAAAGTTATAAAAAAGTTTTTCTATAGAAATCGTTTATGGGTGAAGGAAGTAAGTGTTTGTCTACTTTGTTTCATTTAATCCACTGGTGAAATTTAATTTAACTAAACATGACTCGTTTAGTTCAATTAAATTCTGTACGGATATTTAAATGAATACATATTTATCCTAATCATAACTCACCTTATATTAAGCAATGAATAATATAGGTACTTGTTTAGATTCTGATTTGTACAAGTAGTTCTAGTTTTTTTTAAGACTTAACTACATTCTATACATAAATCCACAATTTTTAGGGATCCGCACCTCAAAAGGAAAAAAAAGAACCCTTATAGGATCACTTTGTTGTCCGTTTGTCTATCAAGACCCTTTTTCTCAGGAACGTGGAAAGGTATCAAGTTGAAATTAATATCAAATACTAAACTAGTAACTAAGTCTACGGTCACTTAAAGTTGTAAAAAAATCAAGCTCATTTTTGATGCATATTCTCAACTGTTGATCTAGTATCATAAAATTCGGCAAGAAGCAAAATGATACATCAAAAACACCTGTGAAACTTATTCTCATGATGGAAGAACTATCCAAACATAATAAGTTTGACGGAAAACTCGGTGCGGTTTTTTTTCTTTTTCTTCAGCAGCCTTCAAATTGTTATTAGGTATCTCCTTTAATCTTCCCCAAGACCCTCATTAGAAGATCACGTTTTCACTTTTACGACATCAATTGTAAAAGGTTTGTAGTCGACGGAACTGATTGCCAATTACGGAAGCATTAGCGAAGATTGACTGCATATTTTTTTTTGTTCAAAAGATCAATTGAAGGAAATATCTTGGTTTCTTTTAAACTTACAAAAGTATGTGACTACATTTTTGGCAAATGGGTTATTGTTTATTTTAAGACGTAATAGCTTAAAAACAAATAATGCATTCCATCAGGAAAAGGCAAGGTTAAAATTGACAAAAATATGTTGTGTTTTTTAAAGTAACAACTTAATGCTACACACTAAGGCTGGGTTGCACCATCTTACTTTGACGTTTATTTTTAAAGTTAACCAGCTACCAGGTGTGCTGAGCTTTGAAGGGCCGATTATGTTTCAAAATAGCTGACTATGCAAATTTTCATAAAATCACTCATTTTTGACGGCTGTTTAACATCAAAGTTAGTTAGTTAGTGCAGTGCAACCCAGCCTGAGCTAATTTAAAACGACGGAACATATGAACACTTAATAACACCAAATATACCGATAGCATGGTCTTTGTTTTATCCAAAAAAGTAATCGATTGGTCGATGTGTGTCCGACCTACACTTAATCGAAGAGCTAACTAAAATTTTTAGGATATTTTAATTTGGGAATTAATATTTGTATATTAAAAATATTCTTGTTTATGTTATAATTAGGTATTTATGCACAAAAGGTTTCTTGTTTCCCTTGGGTTTTGCCTTTTTCTGTTATACTATTCCATAATGAAGGTCAAACATAGGTATTGCAATTGCTGGGTCATCCTGTCCTTTGAAACCTGCTGGATTTGGAGTCGTCTGAAGTTAGAATGAACGCTGCTAAATAGTAATCGCTACTTCTTGGCACTGACCTCTAACGTAAACTCTAAGAAATCCTTTTGCACAGAGATAGTTTAACGGAGAAGAATATAGGCTATTTTTAGTTCCAACGGGAGTAACAACAACCGAATTCCACTTGAACGAACTATATCTGCAGCTATAGCTTGCTATAACAAACTTCTTTAGTATAATAAAGGAGTTGCCTTAAGAATCACACGGCGATAATCAAATTTAGGGCGGTCGAAACCGCTGGCAAAAAATATTAAAAAAAAGTCATACATAAAACAATTTAACATACAAGCATGATAATAATACCTATGTACGATGTGTGTAATGCTACAATATAGAAAGAAAAGTTAAAAGTGGCTTAGTTTAAATTACCGTAATAAGACGGTTGCCCGTTTGGCTTGACGCCAACCTGCAGGATGTTGATCCTTGAGGTGAAACGATATGAAACTTGGCAAAGAGTATCAGCACAACACTATAGTCCTGATTCTCAACTTAACAGCCCAAACTAAGCTTGGCACAACTCCAAGTTTGTTGCAAACTCGTCCGTTATATTCATATATTATATTATATTATATTATATATATATATTTATATATATAGCTTTATTCATATCAAACTGTATATATATGAAACAATAACAATAACGTCTCGGCCCAATTTTTATGTAAATTAAAACTGCATTATTGGATTTTTGAAAAATTTGTATACCTGGCCAGGATTTGAACCCGTTATTTTGGAAAAAAGCTCAACATGCAATAGTATTCTTAATAAGAATTTGATTCTGGGCAGTTATGACATAATAATATGGCAACGCAGGGAAAGGGCATATTCTCAATGAAGTACTGCATTCAGCCTCACATTGTATTTATACCCTGATAAGTAAATAAACCCATAGCTTAGGGGTCTGTAGCATGAGGATTGTATTATAGATAAACTTTTTTATAAGGGTACAAAGTGAGCGAAGGTAAACAAAATCTGTAGAAAAATGAAAATTGTGGAAATTTAAAGAAAAACAAAATTTACTTAAATATTTAGACTAGTACACCACACCTGTATGCTTTGCGAATTTTTGCGATAAATTTTCGCACTTATGCAAAATTTCTTATTTTTGTTTCCTCCCGTGAACGCTTAGGTTAAGGAATAAGCTACCTGCCAAGGTTATCTCTAGGGTCTACAGTGTGGGGTTCATCAAGATGACAGGTTTCTAAAGGGTTGGCAAAGCACGAGTAATACCCTGGTGTTGCAAGCGTTTATCGGCTACGGTAACTGCTTAACATCAGGCAGTCTGTCAGCTTGCTTGTCATGTTACTTATTTACTTCATGTTGCTTAATTCGTCCAATACTGCATGCCACGTACTATTACCATGAAATACTGTAGATACAGTTTGTACACCTATTGCTGACATGCAGTAATTCCATGATATTCTAAATGTACAGTATATACCGCCATTGCCATAATATATAACACTATGATTTTTTGAAGGTATAGTATGTACCTCCATTACCATAATAAAGTCAGAGAATGTTTTTCTAAAGGTCCAGACGGACAAACAGAACGATAGTAGTTCGGTTTTGGATAAGGAACCCTAAAAACGAAACTAAATTAAAAAAAACGAGTTGCACTCCGGGAGTGCCGGCAGAAGTGAAAACCTTTACACACGATTCGCGCTTAAAACTCAAATATGTCACAAGACATGTCTTTGACATTGTCAAGAAATAATAATGTTCGTTTATTTACTTTTTTAACGTAGTATATTTGACATCGCAATCTGTCATAGAATTAAAATTCCATATCCAACCTCCCTGTACTACTCATAATCGCGAATACTAAAAATAAAAATATACACAAAATACAGTCATTTTCATCGCATATTGTGACACAAATAAATCAAAACCTTTCACATAGAAGACTGGATCTCATGATGAAAGAGCTATCTACGTATTATAACGTTTTTTATTTGTAAAAAAGTTTACGCGGACAAAGCCCCTGGCGGGAGCTAAACGTGTAAATAGATAAATACGAGTATTAAATGTACACACATGTTTGTTTTCAATTTTCTTTACGGACGAACGGACGGACAGACCATTAAATACACATATACATAAAGAAAAGTAAATCACAAACTTACTCAACCACGAAAGAATCATAGGAAAGAAAAAAAAAAAAAAAAGGGGGGGGGCGTTTAGCCATCGAAATATGTAAGCGGTAAGGCAACCAAAAATACATATAATAGAAAAAAAAAAATTATAATAGGCGTGGCATTACGGTTTCCGTCTTACGAATTTCCCCGATTAGGACCTGACGCGAGTTTATCATTTTTTACCCATACCAAAAAAAGTGCACAACGCCGCTAAAGAAGTTTTCACTTCAAAAAAATCTTGTCTAACACTGATCCTTACCAAATTTGAATGGGACCATTCTAAAGGGAAATTTACACACATCGATAACTTGTTCAGATAGGCAATAAACTTGGCATAGGTTTCTTATTATCAGATTTCATAAATTTTTTTCACGATTACAAATCAAAATGTATCACGAAAAGGTGGCATGTTTTGATGGGATATCTTATTTACACATGTTGATACATATATGATTTATATTTTTATGTCGGTACAGATTTTACACCTCCACAGACACAGTAGGAGCAGATATAGAGCAATAACCTAATCTGATCACAAAAATAAACGAAGCTGTATATTTTAGTGAAATAGATAAAAGATCTTTTGCAGTAGAATTGCCTTGAATCCTTGACTCGCCTACTCAAATGTTTATTACCTATTTTGTTACGAGCGCGATATAGGTCCGAAAGCTATTTTCTAATATTTACTACTCGGTTCATACAACTTGGTAACTATATTATACCTGCTTTTGCCTGCGGTTTGACCCGCCCCGAACTCGGTTATTGGTGTAGGATTTTAAAGGCAACTCCTCAACTATAGAAAAAAAACCGACTTACACTTGACGTTTTCAAGTAGCCTATGCCCTTTCCCGGGACTCAAACTATCTCCATCAGATTTATGCGTGAAGAGGTACAGTCAGACAGTCAGAAAGAGTAACTTTCGCATTTATAATTTTAGTATGGATTAAAACATTTTTCATCATATAAAACCTGACCTATATTTGAATATTATTAATAAATGTCTTATTGTCACCATAACAACAATGTCTGTTATGATAAATTCAGAAGTTATAAGAAATAATAAAAGATTAAAACCTGTTAAGTGTAACTGTATGTGTTTCGGCTTCGTTGGTATATATTGGAATAAATAAAATTTAACGTTTTAACCGATTTATAGTCACATTTTTCGTCATCTACACAAAAATTTTACGTAGCGCACTAGGAAACAAGAAACTATGATGATTTTACTTTTATGACGGTCAAATACAATTTAAATAAAATAAAAATACAAAAGCCTTTATTTTCGACTACTTGTGACACATTTTTACATTAAATGTATATGTAGTAGTCGCTTCTTCAGCGTAGACCTCCCCTAAATCTTTCCATCTGTTCCTATCTCGCGCCGTCTCCATCCAGTCTGGACCACATCGTTGGATAAAGATATCTCGGCATTTCTTTCTCAATCTACCATGTTTTCTTTTGTTTTCCCAAGGTATCCATCCGGTCACCTCTTTGTCCATCTATCATTTTCCACTCCACAGATATGTTCTGACTGACCACTTACTTAATTTACATTAAAGCAATTTTATTTTTACATAAACATCCATTATTTTAGTTCTTTTCCTTATAGTGTTGGTGCTAATTTTGTCTAGACTTAGCAATTTTTTCTTCGTCTTTTTTCTCGATGACCATGTCTGACAACCATTTTAATACAATATTATTATGCTTTAATAATTTGCACAAGTTTTGGAATAATAGGTAGTAACATTGTGATTTTTTTTTCATTAAATATTATAAATGAAAATCACCCAATAACCTAATGCACTACACAAAAGTAATAGCAAATGAAGAATAATTTTCTATAAAATTCGCACAAAAAATGTGTATTTACTTACTCTATAAAGCCTAAATCGCCTCCTTAAGTAATTCCAACGTCCGTCGGCAGATATTGCTTCTCGATGTTCATGTTTACTACCTTCGTATAATATTTTTTTACCGACTTTTCTTCGAGAGCAAACACAGTTTTTTAACTTGTAATTTTTCGTGAAAGCTATTTTGCTGTTACAGCAAGTTCTGTTAAGTATTTGCTGTTACACAGTAGGGAGTTCCGAGTATTTGCGTTGTGAAACGAAATTAATTGTGTACGTAGTTTGAGTTTTTGCGAGATTCTCGATCACGTTCGCGTCAATGAAATAAATGTATGGAAATATAGTAGCGCCCCTAGCGAACGCGTCTTGAGAACATAGTGTCTGTCACTAGTGTAGTGTGTGTAGTTCACAGCATTAATATGGCGAATGTAGTTTCGATGTTTGGCCATCCGGGCGAAAAGTTTGTTGTTGGCTACTCACTTTTTCTTTATTTTTCCTTTTATTTTCAAAATGAAAATGGAAATAAATATAATCCGGACTCCTCACCTTTTATAAGTACTCTTCTTAAAGATTTTGGAAGATATTTAATTAGCATCATACTTAGTTCATTAAGTGGTAATAGGTAAATTAAGCGTTTTTTAGCAATAGCAGGTACGCGCGCCACGTAAAGAGAGACTTCGCACACCACGTGTTTATAGGTCCCTTACGCAGAGGGTCGAAGGGGCAGGGCAAGGCATGCGCCGTAGTTTGTGTCACCTTAATAAACGTATAACTTGTGACCGTACAGCTGCGCACACACCCCACTTCGACCGCTCGCCAAGTCTCTATTTGAGGAGGTAACTTTCAAAACGTGATTTGTCCATGAGATATGGAACCCAAAAAAAATGCACATTTTTCATTTTGCCAAATTTGATAAATTCTGCAAATACTACAAAAATTGGAAATATGAAACTGATTCTACTGAATTGAATTAACAGAAAAACAAAACATATGTATTTGTATTAATATGTATTAGTCAAAATGTGTTTTATCCATAATGTAAGTAGTAATTTAGTAATAATGTGCATATATCGTCGGATAATCGAAAAAAAACGGATTATTACGTAAATCCTAGGACGTTTGCAAACGACCGGATAATTGGAAAATAAGAATGAGTTCTGAAATATTTTGAGTTTATTTTAGGATTATCGCGGATAACTATTTGCGTTTTGTAAATCGTGAGCGCTGATTGGTCAGTATTAACGTTGTAATCTAGCAGAAGCGCCTATTGGCTAATTAAGTATTGAGAATAAAGTTGACATAGGACATTGATTTTTTACTACTTTAAGGGACCATAAACCTAAGTATTTGATATTAATTTCAACGTCTTAAGTAACCACGCATTCTTAAATAACAGGGTCATATCAGACAGACAAACTTTTTTTTAAATGTGTTATAACTACAAATTAACAACTTTTTCCTATTTTTGTGATGTAAGACCTTGCTTCGTGTCAAATTTCATGATTCTAGGACAACGGGAAGTACCCCATAGGTTTTGATTTATTTGTGAATAACTGAATTCCTAAATATGGGTCAAAAATGACCGTATTTTTTATTGCGTTCACATAGAAGATTGATTTTTGTACAGCATGTTAATTTCAACTTGATTACTCCACGCGTTCTTAAGTAACCCTTTTACTTAAGAACGCCAGATAGATAGCCTTGACAGATAGACAAACTTTTTTTTTAAATGTGTTATTTATTATTAAATGTGTTACAAATTAACAAATTTCGACGTTTTCCCTATATATGTGATATTCATGTCAATTTCATGGTTCTAGGACAACGGGAAGTACCCCATAGATTTTGATTGTTTTTTGCGTCAAAATGGCAATGTCGGTGGCTGCATTTTGCATAACATAGTATTAGTGAAAGAACTTTTTTTAAGATTTTTGTGTAATTCATTTCTTTCATAAAAAACAATACAATACAATATTTTATTGGTAATAATAATTACATGTCAGGATACAATTTTAAATACAATCCTGTCCATAAACAAAAAAATAGAAAAGAAAATATATATATATGACTTATCACCGCCCAGCTTAAACTACTAAGGATAGCGATTTGAAATTTAGGGAAGGAGTTTGTTATGCATTGAAGGCGGATTTTGCGAGAATCAACTCCTAAGGGGGTCAACTAGGGATTGGAAGTTTGTATGTAAATACGAGATTTTTAAGCCAAAGCCATGAAAATTTGTATTCGAACTTTTGACTAAATAAAAATCAAGAACGATACATTTTACTGTTTTTGGAAAATAATCCCATAGAAGGTAAAATCGTGGATAAAACTTTGTATGAGAATATGGTTTTTCTTGTGAATAAACCATGAAAATTGGTATATGCACTGTCGGTTACTAATAAAGTATGACGTGGTTAAGCATTTTTCAAAATTCAACCCCTAAGTGGGTAAAATAGCGTGACAAAGTTTGTATGGTGAATAACATACTTATCAATCAATTTACTTAAACTGGGCAAAACATGCTGTTTAACGCAATTAAAGAAACAAATAATAAGGTGTTTTTTAAAATTCAACTTCAGGAGTCGGAAAATTAGGGGTGGTAAACTTGAAAGCTCAATTAACTTGAAACTTTATATATATATGTTTTTTAAAAAGAATTAAGAAATAAAGAATTTCGATGTTTTTATTAACATCAACCCAAAAGGGGAAAAGAGGGAGGTATAGTTTGTTTGTGACTGGGAATTATTTTTTTATAGTCAAATTTACTATTTATACTCGATGCTATTCAACATAATTGAAAAATTCTTATTTTGCTATTTCACAAATTAAAACTCTAATATTTTTAGGTTCAAGTTTCATATGTTGATTTTCTTTAAATACTAAAAGGTCATGAGTCAAGCAACCGTGCCAAAACAGAAACGAGTCTTTCTAGATTTCTCAGAAGTTGTGTGTTAATCACACACTCCATTAGTTTACAGATGAGATAGGTAATAGTTATTGGCCTGTAATGCGATTTTATGGATGGACATGCGCCGCCTTCCACGAAGACGGAAGTTTCGTACTGTGGTAATGATTGCACAATCGTAAGGATATCCTTACAAATATGTTTCAATTTATCTTCTATATTGTTAGCTATTCTCACTGCGTTGTGTCGCGATTTTGTTCAACATAAAAGCAAGCTTCAGTGCACATTTACTGTAGAAATTTTACCTACAAAAGAATGTTGTCACTGACAAATGGATACGTTAGCTTGTGAAATTATTGAAACTTTTGGGGACCTTTTTTATTTATAGATCCGTACCTGTGCTCGCGACTAGACTCGCAATAAATTTTAAAAATTGCTAAAGTTTTTGGGGAGGGATTCTGACGGCAAATCCTAGAATCCAACGCATCGTCAAAAAAATTGTGATCCCCCATTTTTTTTTCACGCCAACATAGACCCCCGTCGAGTCTCCCGTGGGGTCCATCTGGACGACTTTGAGAACTACTGGGCTACTACTTTCACTACTACTACTTACTTACTTTCACTGAACTACTTTCAGTCATTACTAATTAGAACGCTAGAACTTCTTTAGGTAAGACATAAAAATGTTGACAAAACATAATGAAAGGATACTGAACAACGTCGCATATACTCAACAGTGACGAAATATACTTACGTCATTGAAAATCTTAATCTTAGTACTTAATTTTAACTTAATTTTAATTGAACGGACGTGAAGATGTGGGTAGCAGGTATGCAATCTTGCAAGATTAGGAATGTAAATCTTGATTTTAAGATTTGATATGACTTCCTAATTTTTATTAATATAAGGAAGTTTTTAAAAATTCCTTTAAAAATCAACGAAAAGGCACATTCGTAACATAAAATTGGAATTTTAATGTTTCTTCTCGGCTTTTAGTTCTGACGAGAACTAGAAATATATAACATGATGTAATAAATAATATATAATATAATTAGCGGTTATATCCTCGTTAAAATTAATATTTGAGAAAAGGAAAATCACAACATTGAGACCGCTGTAGGTACGTAGAATGTATAGTTTTTATACCCGAATCGTTGGAAATCCAATCTCATAAAAGAAGGTAATGATTTTCAAACTCACTGGGAATGGCGCCGTCTCCATCGTAAACCTCAAAATATGCAGATTACTTCGCGATCAACTTCGAAACCGCACTCTCGAACACAGTCCTAATATATTTAATCTTCAGTGGTGTTACAACTGATACAGTACTTTGTGGCATTTTAAATCGTGTTTTTTATATGAAAGTCACACATAAAAAAAACTATTTTTTACCACGTCCTACACTATGTGCTGTAGGTTTTACTGTAAACTTAATAAAAAAAACAAATTATTTCTTTAAAGACTGATAATTACTAACAATATTTACCTATATAATGCACACTAAAATTATAAAATTGCTTTTATGCAACTGTCACAAAATTGAGGTCATTTTTTTTGTTGCTATCCATGTCAACAATAGATGAAAAATGGTGATTCAGTTGATCAATGTTGATATTATTGAAGGAAGTTTTATCTTAAGTTTTACCAACTCCTAATGACTTGAGAAATTTCCTTATTTTACGTGGATCACTATTTTCAACAGAATTATGAATGTGCCGTCGCTGTGCGTCTCTACACACTGTATTGCAGCGATTCCTTAGAAGCTAATATTTTTCTAGTTTAGCAGCAGAAGGATGTAATTTTTCTTTTTGACTTGGCACGATCACGTCTGTTTTGTAAAATACGGATTTCATCTGTAAGCCAAGGTGCAGGGTAATGTCTAACTTTAACTGGTCTTATCGGTGCATGAACATCGTACAATCCTGACAGCGAAGTGTTGAAAACGCTTGCTTTTTCGTCAACCGTTATTGCATTAAATACTGCAGTCCAGTCCGTATGTAAAATTTGCTTATATGTATTGAAAGTCAAAGTCAAAGTCAAAGTCAAAATGGTTTATTCAAATAAGGATTTTACAATCACTTTTGAATACAAGTTATAAAATATTATTTTTTGAACCCTCCCACCTTCCCGCCGGTTCACAATGTTGTTGATTTCTACCAAGAAGAATCCGGCAAGAAACTCGATAGTTACTCTTTTAAAAACACTATCAATAATAAAAATAAACTAAAAATACAATTAATGTTTTAAATAAAAAAATTTTAGCCGTACAATTTTATGTTATTTCTAATTTGGTTTACCTGTATGCATCCTGTAATTGAGCATCATCAGTCCCAAGGATTTTTATCATTTACATAGTCTGAAATATTGTAGTATGCCTTTTTACAAAGTCCCTGCTTGATAAAAGATTTAAATTTACTTATTGATAGATTTTGATTTTTATTGGGAACTTTGTAGTTAAAGTGTATTCATTGCCCCATAAAAGAGTTACTTATTTTGTGTATACGTGTATCATGCACCAGCAGCTTATTTTTACTTCTAGTATTTACTTTGTGCACGTCACTTTTCTTGCTGAAATAAAATAAAATTTATGTACATATAAACGATTTTCATATATGTACTGCGACACTAAAGTTAAAATTTTTACTACCCTAAACCTATCCCTCAGAGATATCCTAGATCCTAATTTATAAATAGCACGAATTGCCCTTTTTTGTAACAAAATAATTGAATTTACATCAGCAGCGCTACCCCACAATAGGATACCATATGTCATTAAACTATGGAAATAGCTAAAATATACTATTTTTGCAGTGTCGACATCGGTCAATTGTCTTATTTTCTTGATCGCATACACAGCAGAGCTAAGTTTTTTGGCTAGGTTATGAATATGAGGACCCCATTTAAGTTTGGAGTCCAGCGTTATGCCAAGAAAGACTGTTGAATTAACAAGTTCTAATTGCTCGCCATTAATATTAATACATTTGTTTTTTTTTCATTAAGTAACAAATTATTAGCGTTAAACCAATTTACCATTTTAGAAAGGGCATTATTTAATTCATTATAACATGTCTGTCGTCTCTTAACATTAAAAAGCAAAGAGGCGTCATTAGCAAATAAGACAATGTCATGGTTTTTTACATGATATGGGAGATCATTAATGTAAATAAGAAATAGAAAAGGACCTAAAATTAAGCCCTGAGGGACTCCCATAGTGACTGCTGATCCCGGAGATCTTTCACCGTTAACATCTATTTTCTGTACTCTTCTACTCATATAGGATGTCAAAAGGTCGAGAGCTTTGCCTCTAATACCATAGTGATGTAGCTTCCTGATGAGATTTTCATGTTGAACACAGTCAAATGCCTTAGACAAATCACAAAACACTCCCAGGCGTTATATATATTTTTTAATAGTGCCACTCCTGCATCGGTTGTGGAACGGCCTTTCTTAAAGCCAAACTGTTTACTACTAAGTAGCTCATTAATACAGAAATGGCTTAACATTTGACAAAGTATGATTTTTTCAAAAACTTTACTCAGTACAGGTAGTATTGAAATAGGCCGAAAATTATTAGGATCTATTGAACTACCTGATTTAAAAAGAGGTATAACTTTGCTAAGTTTCATCTCATCAGGAAACACACCACTATCAACACAACTATTAAAAATTATGGCTAAGGGTTGTGCTATAACATGAATTATTGAATTTATGGTTTTTACAGAAAGTCCCCAAAGGTCTGTGGTGTTTTTAATTTCTATTGTTTTAAATGTATTAATGATATCCGTAGGACTAATGTTTTTAAATTACGTAAAGGAAACGTTACATTCAGGAACACTAGTTTTTAATAATTTTTCTGCTAAGATTGAACTTGAGTTTAGATGTTCAGTTGTTTTGAATGGAATATTCCTAAAAAACTGTTCAAAGGCAACTGCTACCTCAGAATTTGTTTTAAAACTAGCATCAGCTTTACCAGTTTCATTATTTATTATGTTCCATGTAGTTTTTATTTTATTTGTTGAATTTTTTACTTTATGTCTGAGGTGAATTGCTTTTGCAAAAAGACAGACCTTTTTAAAGGTTTTTGAGAATTTTTTTTTAAATATTCCCGAAATATTTGGCTATTATTATATGTTTTTTCTTTATATAATTCATACAGTTTACGCCTACTTTTATGAATACCTGGGTTAGCCCATTCACTAAAACTAAAGTGACTGAAAATAAGTTTCTTTTTTGCAGTAAATATTTTATTATACTCTGTAGCAATAGTGTCAAGAACAGTATTGTACATATTAATAATTTATTCAATGTATTAGCTATAGACTAGCATGCTTCCAGTGAGCTTTGCTGGGATCGTCCATGGATTTTTCTTTATATACTGCGAAACAAAGTTTTCGGCTCGCTTTATTCTGAAATGTCATTGGATTAAGATAAGTATAATAATTACGTTAAGTGATTTTAACACGCTATTTACCAAATATACTGTAACACTACTAGTACCTACATTTTTTAGTTTCTAATCTTCAAATCCAGTTTAAGGACAGCTACTTCTTTGATTAAACTATAAAGAACAATTACTATCTTTACCCATACACCTGGATTAACATAAGAAGATCGTTAAGAATGGGGTAGTTTTCAGTATTATTACTAAAATCATTATTTCATAGGCAAGATTTAAGTCTAACAATAGCAAAAATAAACTTTTTTCCTCAGAATCTCTAGAAACAATTAAGATTACATTTGAAAAAAGAAAATTGGCTAATAAATTTAAAAACACCTTTCTGGGCCTGTTATTATTTTTTAAAAGTGTATCTAATTTAAAACAAACAAAGGGCTCAATCCTCAATCGTGCAATTGAAAGCACAGAATAATTCTTCATTTTTTAGGGTTCCGTACCCAAAGGGTAATTAGCGGAACCCTATTACTAAGACTTCGCTGTCCGTCCGTCCATCCGTCTGTCACCAGGCTATATCTAATGAACCGTGATAGTTAGACAGTTAAAATTTTCACAGAAGATGTATTTCTGTTGTTGCTATAACAACAAATACTAAAAACCAGAATAAAATAAATATTTAAGGGGGCTCCCATACAACAAACGTGATTTTTTTTGCTCGATATTGATAACGGCAACAGGTAGAACTGCACTTGGATGGGTGACCGCTTAGCGGCACACTTTTTTTTGTTTGTGTTTGCAAAATGACGTAAATGGTGGTAGGTACGGTACCCTCGGTGCGCGAGTCCAACTCGCACTTCATCAGTTTTTTAAATACCGAACTGGTTAGTAACGAACGACCGACCGCGCTGCCACAACCGCCGCTGGATTTAAAAAATGCGGGAATTAAAGGCGGAAAATAATAAAATTGTTTGATATTAATTTTTTTATTTTCAATTTAATTTCTATGATTTAATTCTTGTTTCGCAATTTGTGTTTTTAATTAAAGCTCTTAATAAGTTTGGGCAGAGAGGCTAATGCTTTACTCGCATTATTGACATCCTCGCCTTCTATGCGGCCTTCAAACTTTATACTCATCTATCACACTTTACTTTCACGTTCTGGACAGTACAGGTAATGTAAGATATTAGTAATCTTAGGAAAACTTGCTATAGAGTTTTTCCCAAGATTACAGATATTTTTATCAAATACTAGTCGAGCTCCGCGGTTTCATCCACAGAATACCTATTCCCGTGGTAACTTTCAATCTGTCTCTACTCTTATCTTGGTGCGAAAAATAAAGTCAATCATCTACACTGTTAAGACGTGCGATAAGAATAGTATTGCAGACAAAAAAACTTTCAATCGGGTAATAAATTTAGTATTTTAAT
Source organism: Apoda limacodes (assembly GCA_946406115.1). Classification (NCBI taxonomy): domain Eukaryota; kingdom Metazoa; phylum Arthropoda; class Insecta; order Lepidoptera; family Limacodidae; genus Apoda; species Apoda limacodes. The sequence goes on from OX291554.1 coordinate 9,338,173, forward strand.
TCAAAATTAATTTGATAAAATCAGGTAACCATGTGCTTGGTTGCAACGTGAGGCAGTGAGAGACTTTTTCTACTTAATCAAATCGTTTAAAGCCATTGTTACTTAGCAATCAATAGTGTGCCTTGTACACAAACAAATCATGGCCATTATCGACGCCTCATCATAGAATTTGAGTCCTATCGACAGCGCAATAGACTCACAAAATTGGCCACAATTAGAATGAAACAAAGTTAACCTGTGGTATCTTTTCTCATAGACAAGACACCACACTTTTGCGTTTTTTTTTCTCAGCCGGCTAGGAAATGCGCTGTCCAGTTGTCTATGTCTATTTGCCATGGGCTAAGTAACTCCGGACAAAGATTAAATATGTCACATATCATTCCCATTAAAGATACATATCCGCTTCGCATATCCATATCCGCTTAATATATCCGCGAAAATATTCAATTTTCTGGCACACCGCATTCAAACGAATCCTCGGATCGATTTCGTACCTTTCAATCACGAGTGCACAAATCGTTAGTATATCCCTCGCGTATTTAAAATCAAATAGTATGTACAATGTTTAAGTGTAATAATTTACATTAAATATTTTTTTTTGTGTTTTTTTTTCCTTTTTTCGTTATATGAGTTGTGATAGGTATGAATCGGACTTTGTTTGACTAGTCATTTCTTAGGTTAGGATACAATTTCAGACTATGACTAACATTTATAAACTATTTTTTTATTCACAATACGCAATTTTAACTCTAAAATTTTATAGGTGTAAATGTTTACACAGTTTAGTACTTATACACAAACAAATCCTACCAGGAAAGTTAACGATAATGATTATTTGTAAACAAACACTCATTAAATACACTAGTAATCATTGATACTTATATTTTATTTTTGTAACAGATATTTACGCGCACGTCACAAAGCAGAGGTGATACTTAAAACTATTGTAGTAAGTACTAATCTATAGTATGTTCATACCTACGTAAACTAAAAATTGAATTGAAGACAAAAAATTTAATTAATAAGCGGTTTAACTGCTTTAAAGCGTATTGCACGGAAATCCATATCCCAATGCATATACATTGGGTTTAGCAGGCGTGATTTTAAAAAGCGCTGAGATCGATAATTTATAAGCAAGACCTGACAATGTTACTATTTCGCTCTCTAGTTTCAACGCTACCTCTCTCTCTCTCACCTTAAGTGATATGCGTGCATCCCTATACAGCCGCTCCGCGCCAAGGACACGGGCGACATGCTCCGCTGTTTATTTGGATTCGTTCGTTCCCTTTTTGTTTATTTCCCGCAAAGTGAAGGAGTTGTAACATATCCGGCCTCGAATATATATCCAAAGATATAGTTATGTCCGGAGTTACCCAAGGCTAATGTCTATGCACACCACCAACTCTATATACAAAAAATCTAGCCAAAAATTAAGAAAAAAACATTACCGGCAAATTTTTTTTATGAGTCTATACACTCTTTAGGTTACATATACTGCGATCCGTTAACAATTACCAAATAAATTCCAGAACATTTTTGTTCCCCAAGTCCATCTTGAATAACTCAAACAACCGCGTCAGTCAGTTAAGTGCTATTTACAATTCCCTTTAGACAGTTCAGGTACGGAACTTTACGAAAAGAGAAAAGTTGTTATTTGTTTCTAACGACAATGGTACAATATTCCCAGAAAATGAATAAAAGAGGATAAAAACTTTTGAGAAACTTTTTTAAAGGACAAGGTTACATCAAAGAAGAGTCGTTAGATTTTTTAGGGGCGGCAACACATAACCGACTACATATATGCGTCTATAGGGTAGTAACCTCTTAAAAAACGCATATTTGTTTGCCACCTGAGTAATTTACCTTAATTTTTTTTTGAATGCTTGAAGTTTAAACCGGTTTGGTCAGAGATATTACAAAAGTCAAACTATTACGGTCAGCAGTTAATATCTTTAATATGCGCGTAATGAATGAATAAAATGTCATAAAAAATGCCTCTTATACCCGAAGAGGTTGCTAAGAGATATTACGTACGTTATCTATTCAGGCCCACCGTTAATATACCTAACTATATGCTAGTGTATACTGTACTTGAAGAGGGTGGGGTGCAAACACGGAACCTTTACAAATCCGTCTTGTCTGTCTGTCCGTCCGTCCGTATGTCACAGCCTGATAATCTTTGCATCGATTCTAATGCAATTTTACATACTGTGTAGTGTTAATTTGGTGCAGAAGTAAAAAAGAGTGTACTGGTCGGTGCAAATAAAGCAAAGCCGCACTTAAATGCTCTTTGCTTCTGTGCCGGCGATAGTTAATAATATCTTATACCTATAACTAGTTAAACACCTAGCTTATTTAAAAAAAATAAGATTATTAAGAAAAAAATATTTAAACATAGTATTTCATAACTTTGACGATTCAAAACTGTTTGTAAAAATCTAAAAAAAAAAAAAAAACAGACTGTTAACATTTTTTTTTAAGTTACACTTTGCCTATCTCTGCCACTGAACGACACTGAAAATTCGCAGTGAACGATTTACGCGGCCTTAGCTCGATGGGAGCATAATTTTTTTTTTAAAGTTTCCAAGGCATATCACAAGTATCCAAGAAGTATATATTTAATTTAATTATATATACAATTTTAATCTGTAGTAATCAAAATTTAAAAAAAGTGCTTTTTAAAAAATATATTTAATGGTTTTCACTATTGTATTAAAAACTTTATTTTTTTTGTAGCAAATCATACCTATTATGCAGAAAAAATTAATCCTAGGTATCTTTATATAAAATCGATAATATACAAGCCATAGTAACATACACTGATCAACAAAAAAAATAATAACCGGGACCCGAACCCTGCAAATTAAATTTCCCTCCTGCGCACAAGGGACGAATTCGACATTTTATCCATGGTAAAAATTTCATGCTTTTAACCCAAATAATAATTATGACCAAATATTGAGCGAGGCACTTCTACTGAAACAGACACCTCAATTTTACCTGTAATATTTTTTTCAGCACGACACGCACTTTGAGTTTGTGATTTTTTTTTTATTTATCAATATTAGTGGATGCCTAATTAAACTATTTCGTGGGTGGATAAGTACCTTACTATAAACTACTTTGTGGCAATAATGTCTTTCTTTATATATATAATAAAACAACAAAATGTTAATAAGTTGGGATGTTATCTTTTAATATTAGTATCCTATACAAACATTACCCTACTGAATTCGTCAACATTATCTCTTCTCTTACGAATCACATTTGGTTATGGAACCAAGAATTTGAAGATTTTTCTTCTTAGTTAAAAAAGTTTCAGCAGGTTATGTATTTTAATATGTTGTCAGAAAACTGTTAATGAATTGTATTCGTTTTTGGTTTCCTACTTAGACCAATTTCTGAACAGTATCTAAAATTAATATTTCTTATTTTTATTTACCAGGTCGCACTTCCACATAACCTAATAAAAATTTCAATTTAAAAACCTAATAACTTCTTTCTTGAAGAACCCCATACTGTAGTCCCCTAAAAACCTTGGAGGTAATTCTCTTAATTTTATTTTCAAGGATTGAAAATAACTAAAGTTGTTAAATTTAAAAAAAAATTAAATTCAAGTAATATTTATTTGCTCTAATTTTTATTTATATTTTTGTTTTCAAACTGTAATTCTGATCAGAATTTTGGAAAAGTAATTTTGAAGCCGGTTGTTTTTTTGTAAAAAAGTTTTTAGTTTTTAGGGTTCCAAAAGGTATCCAAAGGGTAATTGGCGGAAGACTCCGCTGTTCGTCCGACCGTCCGTCCGTCTGTAACCAGGCTGTATCTCATGAACCGTGATAGATAGACAGTTGAAATTTTCACAGAAGATGTATTTCTGTTGCCGCTATAACAACGAATACTAAAAACAGAATTTTAAAAAAAAATTAAAATTAATATTTAAGGGGGCTCCCATACAACAAACGTGACTTTTTTGCCATCTTTAGAGATAATGGTACGAAAGCCTTTGTGCGCGAGTCCGACTCGCACTTGGCCGATTTTTACTTTTGAGTGACGAATTGCTTTTCTTTCTCGTATACAAAAAAACATCCATACTAGTAAAAAATTGTATACAATCATCAATATAAAAGTCGTTTCACCATTTATAAATCAACTTTAATTATATTTTCTCCAAAAGAAGTTTCAAAATCACTACATTAATATGGCAGCACCTGGGATTTTTATATTTAAATAAAAAAAGAACTTCACGAATCGGTTAAGGCGTATTCGAGTAATCGAGGAATATACATAAAAAAAAAAGATTCCGACGAATTGAGAACCTCCTCATGTTTTAAAGTCGGTTAAAAATAAGATAAAAACTTAAAATATTATGCACTAGAGGCGGTATTATCGGTGAATAGCTATCTCTGCCGGACATCCTATCACTAAAGAACTAATTAGGATGATAATTTATTTTATTTTTATTTACGAATTACATAAGCTTTTACGTACAAACAATATATCTACATACATACTGATAATAAACTTATATATAAATACATACATTCTAAGAAGTAGGTAGGTACTAAAGATAATAGTTAACTTATTGTTACATTTAATTTAATTCGTTACCTATTTTTATATTGCTCTAAACAATAAAACAAACGGGTCAAAGGCAAAATTTTAGGTCAAACTCATTAGAAATATTAAATAGTTTTGTGGCTCAGACGTAGGTGAAACGTAACAAAGGAATCGGGAATTACATTTGCGAATTGATTTAAATATAAACACATTTTCAATCGTTTGATTTATTTTCTTTGCTAAATATGTAAATGAAGTATGCTTTTGAATTTGGTAGTATTTTAATTATTTTTGGATAACATTTGGCAGTATTTATTTACTTATTTTTATTTCTGTACTACTTATTTCTGTAGCCTTTTTTATAATAATGTCATAGATAATAATATTATTGAAATGACGAAAATTAAACAAAAGCCGAAAATACACACACATATATATATATAGTACCTACTTCCATATTTTGATTTTGTTTTAATTATAATAAATATTTTTCGACATAACACACAGCGCCACCTGGTCCTAAACTAAGCAAAGCTGTACGTACTAATAACATACAACGGATACAAATACATATAGGTTTATATCATTTTTTTTGTAAAAAAAAATGAAATGAAATGAAAAACACCCTGTCTCAAGACAAACCCAAATGTTTTTCTTATGAGGGTGTCCAACCCACGCCCCTTGAGTCAGCAGTCAGGTCATTATTACCCACTGACTCACAGAGCCTACAATTGTTTCAATAATAATATCTGCAAATGAGCTTATACCTACCTAAATACCTACACTTTTACCTAAAGAAAGTTATCTTCAGATTTGTATCAATAATGCAGCGGGCAGCCCTGGTGAGGCCTACCTCAGTAAGGATTGTTAGACAATTCCTATCCCAGGAGACCTAACTCTATCACTGGACTGTATATTGTCCTACTGGGGAACAGATTTTAATCTGTTAATAAAGTGTTAATTTTAGATTTAATTCACTATGTAAAATTAATATTGTAGTTATAAGAAAACTACACAATCTATAACTCTTACTAATATTATAAATCTGTCCGTCTGTCTGTTACCTGTTCACGCTTAAATCGCTGTACCGATCAATTTCAAATTTGGCATGGGGATATTATGAATCCCAGAGAAGGACATTGGCTTCAAGTAGCCTATGTCCTTCCCTGAGACTCAAACTATCTCCAAGCCAAATTTGGCCGCGGTTCCACTTACCCTAAATTCGGTTATTGGTGTAGGATTTCAACGCCAATTCCTCAAATTGAGAAAAAAACGGTTCTTTTTTGCCGTTTTCAGGTAGCCTAACGTCAAATGTGAGTCGGTTTTTTCGATAAACGAATTTAGGAATCGTAAGCAAACGCTAGTAATTGTATAAATACCATATTTGGTGTTTATCATCCTAGATTTTACTATATTATTTTCATAACAGAACAACAGTACTCTGTTGTAACTGTTGATAATCGATTTCAATTGAAGCCACTTTTTTAGGTTAAGTAAAGTTATTAGTTTAATTAAGATAAGGTATACATCACCAAATACTATTATATAAGGAGATAAATGGAATAGATTAATTCACATCTTTAGCCATATTCTAAACTTCCCTCTCAACGATACGAACCAATGAACCATGCCAAAACTTTGTTGTACACTTATTAAATATTTATTGATTGTTAATTTTTTTCTATATTTACGTCCATGCATAGGTTAATGTATGATGTCAAACAATATAACACATACTAGCACCTAAAAAAGTACAGCAGAACATATATTTTTTACTATTCGTATATGTCTGCTTACAGCAAAAACAGATCATTTGAAAAACAAACAAAGATAAAAAAATTAGCTTTGATTAAGCGAATAAAATTAAAATTTCGCTTGCCCAAAACCGATCTCAAAGTCAATTTTATAACAATATTTGCATATTTTGTATTATCGTTCGGGTCAAGCCACGGCAAAGATAACTCCCCTTTTCATAAACTCTTGCTATCGGCGAGGCAATTTTGTAAATTTTAATTATACAGGATTCAGATTATTTTATAATTAAGTTTGCTAGGAGTTTGAGGAAATCTTGGAATATCCTTTGACTTGGTCTCAAATTTGGTATACTTTATTAATGTAGTATACACAAATTTCATGAGATAAGATAAGTACTTAAACAAAAATTTGCACAAAAACTGCGTCGCTATAATATTACATTGAAAGGATTGAAAGTAGCTTTCTAAGAGTGCTTTCGTTTCCACAAACAAGTTTCCACGTTGAACGAAAAAAGAAGTTATTAGATTTTTGAATGGTCGGCAACGCGCGATTCGTGTTTGTATGGATAAATCAATGTACTTGAAAAATTAGGAAAAAGACTCATTTGTACACGCTGGGCTCGAACCTCCACCATTCAGCACACAACGTGAAATTTAAACCCCTCAGCCACCACCGACCAACCGTAACCTGCCAATTAAAATTTGTTTTTTAAATAAAATTCTGCTTTTGCAACATTAATCAAATATTTAATGAAAAACAAACAATCCCTCTATATATAGGTATAAAGTAATTAGAAATTTCCCGATTTTCACAAGAACGCTCTAAGCTAAATGAGTTTTCCAGGACAGCGGCAAGCTGGACTTTGTGGATCGCGCCTACTAGCACGCAAAATGATGAATTATTCTAATATTTATTATCAAAGGATGACATACTCTAACTTATATCAAATATTTTATGTAAATACGGCATATATTACCACTTAGTCGAACCCCGCGGTTTCACCCGTGGAAAAACCTATTCTCGTAAGAACTTTCAAACTAGATAAAAGTATTATATTTGTATTTCTTAGTCCTTGAACCTATCTCGGTGATAAAATAAAGCCAATTGTATGCACCATTACGTCGTAAGAAAAAGTAAACCTCAAAAAAAAATTCCCGCGAAATTTATTTTATATCCTTTTAAATCTCTCCAGCTATCACTAGCCAAAAATCAGTTCACCTTATTGCTTTTTTCTGTACGTCTTTGATACTTTGCACGACAAGCATTGATATTTCGCAATAAAAACTTATTCCAATCAAAAGATTTTATAGCCTATATTACTCAGGAATAGTGTAGCTTTCTAATAGTGAAAGAATTATTACAATCGGTTACAAACAAGCAACAAATTTTACCTCTTTATAATATTACTATATAGATGAAAATCAAGTACCTATTAAGGTTGAAGCCCTGTAAAAATTTTAAATATCTAACCCAATTCTGTCGACCGTGTGCCGCTGCGGCGAACAGCGAACAGCCCTTGAGCCACACATGGTCGTAAACTAGTGAGCTTATTACAATAACAGGTTTAAGTACTCGAATCAGATTAAAAATTTAGACATTGCAATTCACACAATGTAAGCTAGGAATGAAACTCGGGTCTTTCGATATAGCAGCTCAACCTACTACCGCACTTGCGCTGTTCGATCGTATTCATCCGTACCCAGAGTGTGCCAACGGAGCCCTATTACTACGTTGTCTGTCTGTCTGTGACCATTACAAGGCTCTATCTTTTACACCGAAATAAGGTTGAAGCCTGAAATTTTTACAGTGGCGGTTTATTCAACAAATAATAAAAAGTTGAAAAATTTAAAATTAAAGGGGCCCCATACAAAAAACACGTCTTCGTTGTTTTTTCTCTATCGCTAAACAGTATACATTCAAGCTTCAAACTTGCCGTGATTATAGTGTGAGCTCTAAATTATAAAAACCGGCCAAGCGTAATACGGGCTTAAGTCATAACCATTTCAAATTACCGTATCAGCGCCATCTAGCAATAATTAAGAGAAATAGTAATTTTTGTTCGTTGGAAACGATATTCAAAGTTAAGCAACGTCGGGCTAGGTCAGTGTTTGGATGTGGGTCCGCTTAGACCGCGGCACACTTTTTGTTTTTGTTTGTGTTCGTAAATTACGTAAATGACAGTACGGAACCCACGGTGCGCGAGTCCGACTCGCACCTGACGTATTTTTATTGGAAGAAAAATTGACGTATTTACTGTATTCGGGACAAAACTTAGGTACCTCTTTGTATATTCAAGTCTGTTACTCATTTTGTTAACGAGCTAGAATCCCGTGACATCGGTACTTGGACAGCGACAGCACAGTGGCGGCAAGTTGTCCTTGAGTACGGAACTCTAAAAAGTGACCATTCATCATGCTTATCAGGTAATGGACCAGAAAGCGGATAAAATATTCTGACAGTGTTTCAGGAATTGTTATTTTCCAAGGAATAACATACTTATTACATTAACGCTCTTATTTGCCAAAGTGTAGTGAAACAATAACAAACAATAGATGGCTTTGTTAGCTTTGTACTTATATACACACAATGGCCGCAACTAGCAGAATCTATACAGAGGCTATGTTTCTTTTAACAGATTAAGACTAGCGTTTATAGAAGAAACTCGATACTGGCCAAATAAAATAAAATGCATTAAGGCTGAGGAGAGAGTTTGCCTCCGTCTGTGTGTTCTGCCGCTGAGGGATTGTTCGAAATGGTGCCCACGGCTACTAAGCATTACAATATGGCGTTCATCAAGAAGTTATTAGATTTTTAAAGATTCAGCGAAGCGCGAGTGACGCCCTTGGTGTTGCCAGAATCCATATATAGGCTGCAATAATGGTATCGTTTTATTTGAAAACACTACAATTCACTACATTATTTTTTTTCCGACTGACTATGCAGTTGGCTGTTGCAGCCATTACTGCTTCACCGGACTTTTTTGGGCGAGACTCTGAAGGAGCCTCAGCCCGTATAGCGCCCAACGCTCAAGGGCTCCCCGCGGGGGAAGCCTCGGCTTGGGTTGTCGCTCTCGGGAGCGACCCTTCGACCGGTGTGAGCCTCGAACCCGAGGGTGAGTCAACGCCAGGAGGGGAGTTCCCCGTTACGCGGATGCGGTTGCGATTGAGCGCCCCGGCACTTTTTGATACCTCGTGTATCCGTGTGGGCGCCGACGAACCCGGGGACGTCGGCGTCGTGTGAGGGGGGAGGCCCTATTCGGGGAGGTCGTAGAGACTAATCTCGCTATTCGGACAGCGATAAGTCATCTGGGGCCGTTAGTACGTGCCGAAGCTGCCTAACGATAGTTTTACGACCATGCCGAGGTCGGTCAGGGGGATGAGCATATTAGCACTAAGTGTGTTGTGGTAGATAGTTTTAACTACTCAATTATTGGATGGAACCTACGATAGATACCTACATATGTAAAAAAATCGTTATCCCCGTTTTTCCTTTGCGCAGCTTTATGAAAAACATTTATTAAAAATTAATACAGGCCCCGATTCTCTCCAATGTTTAAATAAGTTAATTTTCTATCTGAAAAGCGCCCCTGACCTTGACAGTGTTTAATGAACTGAAGCCAAAAGGATGTTTCACTTAATTTACCTTTCCGACATTAAAACAAATTTATTTTCTCTTGCCTCTTTGCCAATTCTACGATTAAAAACTGGGACAGATTTCTTTTTTAATATGTGTTTTTATATATGTATCTAGGTAGGTAGTCGTAATAAAACGAATACCTTTCTATGACAGTATTATAACGTGTTTGCATTTGCGAAGTTTTCTGGTAACAAAAATCAATCGAGTAGGTACATGGTGAATTTGGGACATTCTATTTATTCCGCCTGCTTTTTATTGTGTCTACTATAATATGTACTAAATGTTGCACTTTACAGAATTGTATTGCAAAGTCATTCATTTTATGTTATAAATCCACTCAATAGATCTAAAAAACAAGCAAATTATGTATGTTACATTCATTTTAAATCATAAAAGCAAGAATATTCAATCATTTAATACGTAAATTTAAGGGTCCTTTAAACCAGAAAAATATCTAAAATTATATGAGCACTGTTGCACCTGTATACCAGTGTGCTAAGTAAGACCTTTTTCCTTACAAAGTATTTATTTCACGTAGAATCTTGACATTTGGAGTAGATAGTAATATATTTAAACTAAAGTGGTTCGCGTATTTGTAAATAGTAAATAAAATTATGTAACTAGTATTAGTATTCTGGGACTTCTTGCATTTCATATTCTTGAGGAAGGCAAGAATTAAACATCACGATTCGATCCATAGGAGACGAGCAATAGGGAGAAAAGAAAACCGAATTATAAAGTACCGAAAACGACGTAACAGCGCTGGCGAGCGATCCGACGGGGATGTCAAATCAAGTAGGTTGTTTTAAAAATACTTTCGAATCGTCAAATTTCATAATGAATTATGACTTTACCACAGTTTCGGAAGGTTGTATCTACTGAGAAGAAACTTGCAGCCGTTACTCCTTTTAAAAATATTAACAATAATTAGACTACAACAACAGGGATTTTATCATCTTTCTTATTTAATGTTTAATTATACAATTATATAAAGCAGCCTGCAAAGTTACCGAGCGGGTCATACACAAGGATCTCCATCCTCCATATATTGTGAGATTTTGAAATAGCCTTTTTTGGGTTTTATTAAAGTTTTAAAGAGTTTCAAATGAACTTTTGAATGTCTACAGGAACTTATTGTTGAAGAGTATATAAATAATATCTATATATATAAAAATTACGTGTCACGTTGTTTGTCCGTGATGGACTCCTAAACTACTAAACCGATTTTGATAAAATTTCGTAACTATCTGTTATTTGATCCGACTTAAAAGATAGGATAGCTTACATCTCAATTTATAGTCGCAATATTATTTTATTGCAAATTATTTGTCTATTATCTGTTAGCTCCAAACGATTCTTCAATAGATGGCGCTATGTTAAAAATACAAACGTTTCATATAAGTTTCAATTTAATAGTATAACCACCACGTGTCACAATTATCTGTTAGCTCCAAACGATTCTAACAGATGGCGGTATCGGTTAACTGCATTGATAGATAGATGGTGCTATGTTAAATAAATATATATATAAACGACGCGCACTACTGGTTAACCTATTGTTTATTTGTACTACTGCACATCATTAACCTTTTGTTAAATTTTGGTAAATGGTTATGAACACCGCCGGGGAAGGTTTTTGAGAAATAAAAATTGGTCAAGCATACACTTTCTGAATGTGTACAACCTTTTCAAAATAGGTGGCGCGCCAGTTGTTTTAAAAAAGAGAAACAACGTTCTTCGGGTCAGCTATCTGTTATTTGATCCAACTTAAAAGATACGATAGTTTTTATCTCGATCTGTCAAGTGCGAGTCGGACTCGGGCACTTTAGGTAAAAACCAACGTTCTCCGGGTTACAGAGGGACGGCAGCAGAACAACGTTCGCCGGGACCGCTAGTTATATTATATATACCTTTGACCTTTAAAAGATTTAGTGACTTTATGAATTCTGCTCACATGATTTGCAAGTTTATCTTTGTTCCTTGTAATTATTTACATTATAATGATCACTATTTTTCCTTTTAACAAACATTAGATTTTCAAATATGTATTGCGATACAAGTGTTAAAATATGAATTTCTTTAAATCTTTTTCTAAGTGCCTCCCTAGGACCCAGTCTTAAAATTTCCCGAAAAGCTCGCTACTGCAAAACAATATAGTGTTGATATCAGCAGCGTTTCCGTACAGTAAGATCCCGTAACACATTAGACTGTGGAAATAACTAAAACAGACTAACTAAACTTGCAGTTTCATCTTCAGTTAGGTTTCGATTATTTTTGATGCCATGACCAGCAGTGCTAAGCCTTTTTGCCAAACCACAAATATGAGGCCCATTGTAGCTTAGAATCAAGTGTTATACTTAGGAATTTAGAAGTGTCCACTATGTCCAGTTCCTCGTTCTTTAGAACATTTTTAGTGTTACCTAATGGGTAATGTAAATTGGAAACATTTGGTCTGTTTCTCATTAAACAAAAGATTATTGACAGTGAACCAATTTACAACTTCTCAAATAGCATTATTTACATCGTCATTTCGGTTTGCCGGTGTTTTATTTTTTAAATAAAAGAGATGTGTCATCAGCAAACAACACTTTCTCATGGGCACTGTTTATATAGCTTGATAGATCATTTATATAGACAAGAAACAGGAAAGTACCTAAGATTGAACCTTGTGGCACGCCCATGCGCTCTACAGACCCCGTCGATGTTACACCATTAATGTCAACCGTTTTAATTCTGTCACTTAAATACTACCAGCCTTAATACCATAGTGATGTAGTTTACCGATAAATGTTGCATGATCAACGCAATCAAATGCCTTGGTAAAATATTCTTAATGCATTATGTGTGTTTTCCCAAGCCTCTAGCAACGGAAAGGGCAGAACAACTTCTGCCTGGTCAGCTTATATCTATATAAATTTTTTTTTTCATTATGGAATTGGTACCTAAAAAAAATTTTTGTTTAATGTTTATGGAGCAGACATTTATTTATTTAAATTATATTATATTATAATTTTAATTTAGTGATTATTAGAAGTAATATTTTGTTTACTTATCTCGTAGTAAAATATGGAAAAGTGTGCTTGTGACAGCCTTAGGCATCCAGCTATCCGGTCCTTTGTTACAACCGACACCCTCGGGTAATTACGTAGCTAAGCAGCCGAAACTTTGCCTGTTCCGATTTGGAATTATTACCCCCAGGCGTGTAAACTGAATTGATACCTTTCGGTTGCAAAATTTATTCCTAAAACGTGTTCACTTTGTATCTGATATCATAAACGCAATTAGTAAGTAGCTCCGGGCCGCGCTTAATTCAATTATTGGCGTAGGCGTGTACCCAGTTTTTCTAAAATAAATGCGTTAGTTTGATCCTAGCTGTATCGTTATTACTAAGGTTTTAGTTATGCAATTAATATGTAAGATATTTAAGGATTCACTCTGTAAATCATACATTTTAGAAACATGATTTCCTTTACTTTCCTTGATAGAAATAAAATCCAAAGTTACCGCTAAAAAACAAAACAAACTCTCAGTACGGCGTAAATACTTCACGGAAGGTCATCAGTTTTTGAATAATAACAAAACTACATGTTTTCTATAACATATACATTTAACATTCGCAAAATGGGTATTTGTTTAAATAATAAGAAGGAAATACCTTAAATTCGCGCTAGTTCCGCTCATCCTAGCTAGAGCCGCCATGCTTCGCCCCTCTCCAACCCAGGATCGCAAGTGCGCGTATCCGAATCGCACTTGGCCGATTTTTATCAATCTCTTTAGTCGTGCATCGTATTCCCACGGATTCGCTCTTACGGTGTCGTAAGAGGAAAAATGTAATTAAAATAAGCAGCCATCGCGGAACTTTAAGTCAAACTTATGTCGCTGTCCGTCCGTCTTTCCATCTGTCACCAGGCTGTATCTCATGAACCGTGATAGTTAGACAGTTGAAATTTTTACAGATGATTTATTTCTGTTGCCGCTGTAACAAAAAATACTAAACAACAACATAAAACAAAAATTAAAGGGGGGCTCCCATACAACAAACGTGATTTTTTTTTTGCCGTTTTTATAGATAATTTTACGGAACCCTTCGTGCGCGAGTTTTTTTTATTATATTCTGCTCTATATTCAGACTCTGATCACCATCTATCTTTAATCTATTCATTGAGACCATTCCACTGAGCCCAAACAATATACCTCTTATACCTTACCTTATAAGTTACTAAGGCCTGGGTATCCTGCAGATTCCATGAAATTGTGTGTGTGTGTGTGTGTGTGTGTGTTGCAGAAAAAAATAAATGTCTAACTACTGACTCTCTTGCTGGTTCTTCTCGGTATCATTATCATTCCGAACCGGTAGTTAAGTTTATTAAAATAATAAACTGAATATTCAAAAGTGCTGTTTAAAAGTCTACTTGCATAAAATTTATGCATTTGCAGAAATTTCCTCCTTGATAACTAGATGCCGCTAACATCTATGGGAAACAAAAAATCGCGAAGAGAGCCATCTCTTTCCTGGGCATATAGGGCGCGTTCGTTTTGGGATCAAGAGTTCCCACGATTGATACTATTCCCACTTTTGATTTTGACGCCAGTTTTGCCACAAACACCTATAGTTCATGTAGCTTTGAAACGTTACTACCAACATTTTTGGTTGCAAACTTGCAAAACGAACGGCTGACGTACACACTACGATAAAACACACATACTACCCTAAGCAATGAATATGTTTAGGCAGATTAACAATAAAACCCCAACTCCAAACATGGGTCTAAAGTTTTATTTTTCGGTGGCAAAAGTGACAAAAATAACAAAAATTATAGTTTTTAAGTATGCAGTGTGTTACAGATGATACTTAAATTATGATATTTTTGACACCAATGCAAAACGAGCGGATGACAGATGACAAAGTAAACGAAAATAGTGATTCTGCATCCCAAAACGAACGCGCCCATATTATAGTCTGGTTCATACCTAAACTTTGGAGTGCGCCACACCTGCTACCGCGTCCATTAGCAATGCGCCGTAAGTACAAACTCAGCTGCAGCCGGCGCGAGACGCCAGGCTAAAGAGATTTTATATCTATTGTTCATAGCATAAGATACCTATTTTATGTATACCGTAAGTTGGTTAGTAAGTAAATTTTAACTATTTACAAACGTTTTGGGTTTCGACCTGTCAGTTTGTAATATAAATAAATAAATAAATAAAAATATCCCCTTTAATATCACATGTGTTCCTTATTCTTTCTTAAAATAGCCTTTTAATTTACAAAAATATACGTTATTATACTTCTGAAGCTTGTTCTTATTCTGAAACTAAACATTTTATGTTCCGAAATACTCTTGATATTCACCAACAATCGTCAAACGAAACTCTTACGGTCTAGTAACTCTGTGATTGCTTCTGAAGACTTTAGAAAAACATTGCCCTAAAAACTTTATTATTCCTTTTTGTTTTAGAAGCTCTTTCAACACCATTCATATTACCATAAAAGGGTCAGGATAGCCGATAGTGATACAAAAATATATTGGATAAGTAAAAGAAAGTTCTTTTCGGTATTTACGTTACAAGTCCCTACGTAAGTTTTTTATCTTTTATACTTATAATAAAGGAAGGTTAACGGATCATTTTCGGAACTAGTGGTCAAATTTGATAAATCTCTTACTTAGGTTCTTAGGTTTTAGGGTATATTGTAAATTTTAGGTTTAAAATCTAAATTTCGGTTTTAGTTTCGGCAGAAACTAGAAAGTAACACACGGTTAAGGTTTCGGCTTAAATCATGTTTCGTTTGAACACTGTGCCACATGTTGTCGCATACGTACAACAAAACAAACAAAAACCTACACTTTTGCAACGTCTAAATTGTACTTTATCTTTTTTGGTGAAATTAAAAAAACCAAGCGTTGCTTTTTAATTGATTATTATTTATTTCGTTAATTATTATCATCAAAGTTTAATATATTTTCACTACAAATCTAAAATATCTTTATCTAAATTAATAACTAAATTTAATACTAAACACGATTTGGGATCGCCGATGACTTAGCAGTCAGTTAGGAAAAGATTTATATACACTACTAGCTGACCGGGCAGACTTTGTCCTGCATGATACCGACTGCAGCGCCATCTGCCGGGCTGATTTGTGAATCTATATCTCTCTATTTGTGAATCTATCCAGCCAAACGGGAGTACAGTGACATACACACGTACAATAGAATTATATATATAAAGATTGATATTTACCAACTAGCTGTGCCCACCACATTAATTTACTACTCCGCTAATAAGGCTACAGGCTATTTTGTCATTTACTTCAGAATTCAATGACAGTCTTTATAAATCTTTTAGAGACTCATTTTGAATATATTTTAGGGCTTTTATTACTGCCACCGTACCTGCCATTTTAGTCGATTCTTATTTTCAGCTATTGTAGCGGCAGCGCCATGTCTAGAGGAATTAAAGCTTTATAGAATTAGCTTACTAACTTTATATTCTAAGTGTTTCAATACATATTGTTTACTTGTAAGCTGATTATTAAAGTATTGTATTATTATTTAAAATAGAACTCATTGCCAGTTATTTTTGGCAGAAATTGACATTGTTAACATTGTATTGACGATTCAAAAGTGTTCTCAAAAACCTATTTGAATAAATATTGTTTAATTTGATTGATGAAAAGAGGTAGATATCGCACTGGCACGCAAAAACTGAGGCGGCGAAATTAAAGCAATTGTCGTAATTTGATTTCGTCACATGTCACTATCTAAATATAGCTATCTCCTTCTGTTTCTCACGTTCCGTATTACTGCATCCGTCTAAGGTTAGTACGTGTACATAACAGCGGATCAAATTTAGATTTTGAACACTATAAAGTTACCGTATCTTTTCTTAAATATCATTGGAGCCAATGCACGATTAAGCTAAAGTTTCTGCACATGTTGCGTCTCAAACTTAACCCTGAGACCCTGGAACCAATGTCATGCCAGCTGGTCTTTGGCCATCATTTCGTGTAACTTGGCTCTAAAATATCCCCTTTTAGGGCAATCTTATTTGTTTTCTCCTTTCGGCGTAGACTATGGGCCCATGGGGTTTAGGGCCTCACATAATTTTCAAAAATATTTCAACCCGTCATATTGAGGTATCGGGGTATATATAAGGGCTGGTCATACGAGTACTTAGGACACCAAATTAGTATTGCTGTCCGAAGAGGTAACACAGCTAGTCTTCTCGGTACACTTCCCAATGACAGCGATTTAGATAAAATATTAATGGCGTAGGGTTTTATTTGTAATATGTTAATTTTAAAGTGCTTATACTGTAATATGTTTATAAATAAATAAATATTCATGATAAGATATAGTTTTTGTTGGAGTTAAATTTAAATAATAAAAAAATATTCATGTTACATTATTACCGCTGTCACCAACCTCTGTTATTAGCATAAATTTTACATTAATCGTGGCAAAACTCTAAAAAAAGTCGCTCCCTTTCACTTAATAAATCATTTTATCTCTTCTGAAGAATGAGTAATGAGGGTAGAAATGCCTAAAGAAGGTAATTGATGATCAAATGTGAGTATTTGCCAGGAAAAAACTTTTTTTTTTTCTTGTAAGAATCTATTAAGGTGATGGCATAAGCAAACGAGTTAAGTTTGCCAGAATTTGATTAATTTTGTTACAGTCCTGAGTATAATTTTTGACATGAAAAAAAAATATGCTATAGATCAAACCATAATTAGGTGGATTTGCTAATATTATAATATTTTGATATAAAAACAGTCAGAAAAAAAAAATAATAGTGACACAAGATTTTCGGGCATTAATTCAATTTTTTTTGGATACTAGTAGTGATATTCTCTTTATTCTTATTTCATAAAATATAAATTAATGTGACCAAGTTAATTTGCTAATTTCATAGTTTTTAATAAATATTTGAATTTTCAACGTGCAGTCACGTGCCTATCGTACGTGGATACGTGGTTTGTACGCTTTAATAGTGAATTCTACAGTAATTTCTAACCTTGCTTTATTTCATTATACATATATATCCAGTCGCTTTATTAAGTGACTATTGAATTGAAAAAAAAAAGTTGGCTGTAACGAGACATCCGGCAGATGTGAGACGTTGTCGAATATACCTACTATATAGTCTGATAGTTGCACACACGCAATGGGGTTTCGATAGGCAGTGTGGATGAGACATGCTGGCATGTGAGAGCGTCATGCCATTTGCCGTCATAGCATACGGTTCGATTTTACTGCCAAGGCACGCCAATGGATGTTTTACATCAAAAAGTTTACAAAATAAATTTTAAAGCATACCAATAAGACAACCTAAGCATTAATATAAGAAAAATGTGGAAATAGTAAAATATGCTAAAAAATATTCTAGTGTGTAGTTCCTAATTATTACAACGAGTCAGAAAGGATGATGTAGATTTACAACAGTAGGTAAATAGATTAAGTAATGTCTTTTTTTTAATTTATTGTACTTGACCGAGATTCCATAAACCTATTTTAGGCCTTTTTGTAATATTTTTTGGTTGTAATTAATTAATATTATGGGAAAATTTTTGAGATAGTATTAATAATAATAATAGTTATAATAATTTATTTATTTGCCAGAATATGGGTAACATTCTTGGTCTTAACTTATATTAGAGCCATCACATTCTACCATACATTTGTTGGTGAGCAAATATTTGTGTTATGCGTTTACGAAAATTTCATTAATATATACGAATAATTAAATTTAAGCTGATAAATAAATGTCATAAAGTGGGTGGCTCAAAATCACCAAGGTAGAAAATTCTGAATTCTGTTTTATGATGCTATAGAGTAGAAGCTAAATATATTGATAATTACTCTAAGTCATTACTAAACTTGTGTTTAAACTATATTTACCTTGGCAGAGCATAGAATTAAATACGTTTCTTGAAATTTAAATTTTTAAGTGGGCTATCACTAAAATTAATCATTCGGGGAACGTTGTTCGGAGGTTTAAAATTAAATAAAAAAAATAATTATATATTTCATTTTTACCCTTTACGATAGCGGAGATATGCCGCCAATAGTATGAAATTAAAAAACTTTGACAAAATTTGGAATTAAAACGTTTTTAAGAACAATGTACCTGTAAGTTAAGCTATATAACTATTTCATGTTCTTAAATTAACTAAATAAGTGAATATCGCTCACTTGCATATAAATAAATCTGCGGTAGCTATAGGGATTCCGCTTGTTTCCATTATTACCAGGCTTTATTCCTAAATACCTTATGTTATAATGGCATTTCTTTGATTTTAGTGGTGTTCCCCGAAATGATGAGGGCGTTCATCAAATGATGCGTGTGTTCTCCAAATGACGATATGCAGACAATTAGGGTTAAATTCATAGTTAAATTGAATAATAAGCCAAATTGTAGGAAGTAATTGTTATTTATTTATTTGCTATAAGGTTATTCTTAACAAAAACTTAATTAAATCACTTTTACTTTTAGTTTTATAATTGTTGACACACAGCCAAGTAAAACTCTTAACAATCATATTAAACTTTTAAACAAAAACAATCTTTCTTTATTATTATTAACTTAGGTAGAAATATCTTCTTATAAAAAAAGAAACAATATAATTAAAAAACGAAATAATTTTTCGAAAACATCGATATCAGTGTCAAAGTAATAATACTCTCGATTGTTTTCTTTTTTCAGTAATGGCATTGAAAGAATAGAAATTATTTGACATATTTAACGTGAGATACATCTTGTGGCTCTAATTTTAATTTTTTGGCATTATTACGTACCGAACTCAAGAAAGTTACTAATATTTCTCCGTCATCGTTATCGACACCTGTCTGACAGGTGGCAACATATCTGTAATTGACATTTTTTTTTGTGTAGGTACTTTAATTAATAAAAATGTTCCAGGGGATATTAAATGAGGATGTATGTTTTCCTTGTCTTAACTGTAAGATGTACTCGCTTTGACTTCAACAGTAAGTTTTCGCGCTGTCCGTTGACGATCAGAAATTGTCATTAAATCGTCCTCATCAGATGATGAAGAGTTATAAATGGTTTTATAAATGCTCTGTTTTTTTAATTTCAGTACATCTTGTACATCCTCTATGTCCATAAACTCGTTCGGTTTAGGAGATTCCCTTAAATATATATCCGTATTTATGGGTTTAACTATTGGATACAAACTACCAGATAACGCTGACATTTTCAACTCCTTTTCTAGACGTTTATATCGGTATAATTTTATTGTAATTTCTGGGCCTTTTTGCCATCTAATATTTGTAATATTCATGATACCCGGTATGGTATCTAAAGTTTTTAGAACCAAGTTTTTTGCGTTAGAGATGTCATCATCAGGAATTTCTTTTACAAAGATAGTAGACTTAGTGAATAAATTAACAAAGTCTGAGGCTGTTTTAATATCTTGACTCATTAACACATGTCTGTCAGCAATACTTTTAAGAGTCCCACCTACGCCATCCATAGGCCCTTTACCATGCCCAGGTTCACTGTACGTCCATGTAGCTTTTGTTATCTGTTTGAATTCATTTACTAATGTTTGTATCCAAAGATGTATATTTGTGCGGTTACGGTATTGGGATGTTGGACCATCAGAATATATATGGAGAGTGTGAATTTTTTTTTTCCCAGTATTATTTGCAGAATAGGTTTCATATGAATCCATATTGCATGGGCTTGATGATCCAAATTTTCACTCACGGTAGCAAATGATTTGGACTGCAAACTATTGTCAACGTTACGCATATAATACACACCTGTATGTATAGATAACTGATTCTTTGCAAAATGAGTTAACTGGATTTCGTTTGCGTATTTTGTTGTGTAATTTTCTGAAAAATCTATTTGTATCATTACTTCTTCTTCAGTTAAAATTTCTTTCAGCTCTTTTTTCAGTTTATTGTAAATATAAATACCATACAGGTGTTTTTTCATAACTGAAATATCTTCAATAAAAGTCAATTTTAATTCTTTTACTGTACTTGAAAGAGCAACCTTTTTTGTTATCTTGAAAGTCTTCTCGCATTTTACAGTTTTTTCTTCAATAACAGACTTCCATTGAGAATATGTCACAGAAGCTGTATCATCACCTGGCTCAAGTGTTGGATTTTTGCATTTCTCACACACACCATTCATACAGTCATAAGAAATTACGTTGCAACTATAATCCTCGATAGTTTTCTCTATACTCCCGTGATAAATCTGTTGTAATGTTTTTAATTTGTTTAATTTGAACTCGAAATTTTCATGTTTTACACATAAACAAGTTTCTCTGTCTCTTAATTTTGGAGCTACCACCCAAAACGGCTTTGCTCTTAACAATGTCGCATACGAAAAATTAATTCCAGTTTCGTTAGCGAATTTTGACGTCAGTATTTTAACTGAACATGAAAGGAGGCGTTTTTGTTTCTTAATCCCGTTTTTATTTACGAAATCTCTCTTGGCTGGACACATCCTACTGACATCGTCTCTTTAGAAGAACTCTTTGACTTTTTCGCGAATTTCTTTATTCAAAACAACCTCACGAATTTTGGCGTCAGATTTGAGAATAGTACTGGTTTTCTCTTTTGGCAAAAAACTCTTAGCCTTATGAACCATTTTGTATTGCCTTAACATAGTCCCGCTAACACATTTTTGAAAAACTTCCCTTTCCTTGGAATTTTTTTTCAAAGTATTGGCTTTATCTTGTAATAGGGCAGTCAGTACTTCGTTGAATAAAAGATTCTTGCGCACTTCAGGAGGTACGTCAACGTTTTCTAACAATGCGTTAACTTTGCTGTTAGGACTTGTAGGGTTCTGAGACTTAACTTCTTCTCTTTTTACTTGTCTTCTTAATCTTTTCTTTAAATTGTCATATTTACGTTTAATTTTAGTAATGATTTTCTCTTGTTGTTTTATTTTACGATATGCTTTGGCTCTATCCTTCCGCACAATTTGTCTTCCAACTGTTTTTCTCACTAAAGCTGATGCAGCTAAATTTCATCATCGGAATGTGGCGGTATATTGTGTAATATGCCAGATAATGCCTTCTTCTTTTCTCTGTATTTTTTTGAAGCTTCTTTTCACATTTTTCTTTGCTTTCGCTTTTCTCGTTTAGTCATCTCAGCTATGTTCTTCACTTTCTTTTCTTGTTTTTTTTTATAATAGTATTCTCTGCCCTTAGCCCTTTTAATCTCCTTCTCTTCCTTTGTCATCTTATCTAAAAAAAAACTTTTTCTGGCATTAGCTTTTTCTCTTTTGCGCAAGTAAGCTGTACTGTTTTTCTTTATTTGCTTTTTCGAACGGTTGTTATTTTTTTCAGCTTTGTGAGACTCCATATTGCTGTAAAAAATAAAATAAGTATACCTATTGATAACTTTGTAAGCACGATATACACAAAATTGACAGTTAGTAATAGAAAGTACCTAGTAGTAACTAAATAGTCATTTGGGGAACAACAACATCATTTAGAGAACGGTCCATCAAATCGGAGAACGTTCCCCAAATGACCGTTCACCAAATGATATTTACAAATAACCGCGCCTTTTTTTAACGGCAGCCATATTTGACAGCAATTCTCGCTTCCTTAATGTAAAATATTTGAAGTTAACATTTTTTATACAACACTATAAAAGCTATTATTGCAATATTTTGATTAAAAAACGCGTTCCCCATTTGACGACCTATTGATGTACGCTCTGTAAATAATGAATTGAAAGACACTTACCACTTATTTGAATTTCTTTTACTAACCACTTTCTTCACAACCACTTTGTTTACAACTCTCTCTCTACAGCTGTTCCATAGACTAAAGAGGGATGCGTTCGTTTTTTTTTGCGCAATCAAAGCTGCGTTCACTAAAATGATGCTTACATTGTCAGACATTATATTTTGACTTACATTTTTTAAATTCGTTTTTCTTCTTTATTAATGCTTGCAATAATTTAATATTAGATACAATTGAAGGTGAATGGGTATTAATAACCGTTAAAAATGTTTTATTTTATGACTATTTCTGGTGTTAGCTTTTAAGAATTGCTACTTCGGACGCGTTCTCCAAATGATTTTTTG
This sequence comes from Apoda limacodes, assembly GCA_946406115.1. Lineage (NCBI taxonomy): Eukaryota > Metazoa > Arthropoda > Insecta > Lepidoptera > Limacodidae > Apoda > Apoda limacodes. The sequence goes on from OX291554.1 coordinate 9,361,204, forward strand.
TACTTATTTGTCCATATAAAATGTAATGGATAAGACTTTTTAATTATTTTGTGTGATGTGTGGGTAAAGTAAACACAGTTAAGTGTTAACTAATGCTAAAATGTTAAAAAAATACAGAATTTAGGCATTTATTTCCTGCCAAAGTGCATTTACCACCTTGGTGATTTTGATCCAGGTATAGTATATTTTGTAATTCAAATGTTAGGTTATTTATTATTGCCTATTCTCATTAAGAAATTCGTTTATTGAGTACTTAGTACATTTTTTTTAGTTACAGGTTAAATAATTGTTTCTTTTAACTACTTAAATTAAGTTTCTTTAAGTGATCTGTTATATGGTTAAATATTGTTATAGCCATACAATACGATTTTTTTTAAAGACAGTCAATCTATGAGAAAAAACTATGAAAAAAACTAATTACACATAAGGTAGCAGTTTTTAGTTTCACGAACCTCGCAATAAACAACGAGTATATTATCAAATATTATTAAATAATAGAAAATATATAAAACCTTAATATAAGAAAAAGTATAAATAAACTTAAGTTACATCCCAAGAAAAGAACATTATGCAGGACATGGTCTGTCAGCACGTTAAATTTCATCGAAATCCGTTCTGTATAAGCTTAATTGAATAACAAACATCCTAACAAACTTTTATACTTATAACATCAGTGAAATTTGCAAGACTCTTTGTCGTTCCCAAATTCTTTTTTCTTACTAGTTACATTTACTTCTTTTATTTTTTATTTTATGATTCAACTTTTGATCTAAACCTTTATTTTACGTATTCTTATTGAACGGTAATCATCAAACGAAACTTTCACGTACTAGTAACTCCCTAAGAGCTTCTGAAATCGCAAGAAAAACATTGCAGTAAAAACTTCGTCATACCTTTTTGTTTTAGAAGCTTTCCCAACACCATTCATATTACCATAAAGGGACTCAATAGCCGATAATGATACGAAAATAGAAATGATCTTTAAGGACTGAGTTCTTTTTGTATTTTCATTGTTGGAAGTAAGTTTGTTAAGACTATTGTCTGCCTGAAATACGGGTCTGTAGTTCATAAAGTAAAATAATTTCGGCCATTATCCTTACTTCGGCCACTATCCAAATTCCGTCAGAGACTGAAACTTAAATAAATAAACGGTGTCAATATAAGATGATACTTTCTGAGCATACAATGCCTGTGATGAGTGTGATCAGCATTCATACATCCTCACAGTTAGGACACTGGCTTACCCACAAATCTTGCCACGGAAATTTGGGTTATTCGCATTAAAATTAAAAGAAAGCATATTTTAAATATAAGTTATTATTGTAACTTATATTTAAAACATACTTTTTTTGGGTTCCGTACTCAAAGAGTAATAAGCGGAACCCTATAACTAAGACTTCGCTGTCCGTCCGTCCGTCCGTCTGTCACCAGGCTGTATCTCATGATCCGTGATAGCTAGACAGTTGAAATTTTCACAGATGTATTTATGTTGCCGCTATAACAACAAATACTAAAAAACAGAAAAAATAAATATTTAAGGGGGCTCCCATACAACAAACGTTATTTTTTTGCTCGTTTTTGCTCGATATTAGTAACGGCAACAGGTAGACGCTTGAAATATTCAAAGAACATTTAGTTATATATTCACTTTAAAAATAAATAATTAAACTAAAATAAAACAAATATATAAGGGGGGTTTTTTGCCGTTTTTATAGATAATGGTCCGGAACCCTTCGTGCTCGAGTCCAACTCGCACTTGGCCGATTTTTTAATATATATATTTTTTTTAATATACAACTATATACCTACGTCCTATAAAAGTTTAGACAGCGAACATCTGTCATTCTGAAATGGGTTCGTTAGTAGGTAAGTATTTATGGCATGTCTAAACTAACAAATTTATGCGTTTTACATTGTCTGAGCAAGTCATTCCAACGTTATAGATACCATTGCATCTGAACCATCTGAGTAATAGTGTTATACATACGTACGCACTTGTAAACATTTAATTAATGTGATAAGCACAACTTAAATACTATAGAAATAAACATAAACTTTCTATGCCTTAGTTTAGGCTTACTAAAGCCAACAAATCATTTATGGGAAGCGGTGTAAAATTTTATAATAAGTTAACTGTAGAAATTCTCAACTTTGGTGACAAACAGTTTAAATATTATATTAAACATCTGCTATGTAGAAAAACATATTATTTGAATAACAAAATTGTCACAATATTTATGTTATAGTTTCTATTTAAACTAAAATAATTTACGTTTAATAAGTTAAAGGAGCACTCTAAAGACCAAGCTCAGTAGTAATGTTATGACTTTGTTTTGATCTAAGTTAAATTACGTATAGTTTTATTTTATATATATTTTATACGCATTTATATATTATATATATGTATAATTTCCCATGTCTGTATGTGTATATATTAATATGTGCATGTATGTGTATTTTATTACATCTTTAGTTGTTATATGAATACCTATTTATTTATTTACATGTTTGTAAAATGTAAATATGTGTGTCTATATATATGTATATATACGTCTGCTGTGTAATGATATATGATATGAATACAAAACATGTATTTATTAGTTGATTCAGTATAATATTATGTTTCGTTTGTGATTTTACAAAGAGTACCTATTGGACGCTCGCAATAATACCGTATTGTAATTAGTTCGTAAAGCTAGCTGTAGATAATTTACTTAACTGTTCGAAAATGTTCTTAGTAACCCATTTAAATAAAAAGATTTTAAATTTGAATTTAATAGTTTACCTAATCGCATAATAGGTTCTTTAAACGCATACATGAACATATATTTATTTTGTTTTTTCAATTACTGAATTCTTTTTTATATTTTTTTACACTTCAGAATGTGTTTAAAACTCATTGATCAGTTGCCGCATAAAATAATAAAATTACAGTTTTTATTACTGGATGACCTTTACGGCAATATTTTTTGTTTGATTGCGTAACAGTCACACAATAGGTAATAGGTATATAGGTATGCATTTTAAATCATACTGATTTTCTAATATACACATATAATAGATACGTTAAATTTATTTTACTAAGGTTCCTTTTCTGATGTAGGCGAATAACAATGAAAGAATTTTAGCAGCTGGTTTTAAAACAATTTAGTTTTGTCCTTAATTTATTTAATAAGAATTTGAAAAATCATTCCCTAGAGGGAAAAATTATGGGATGTAAATTTGTATTAGAATAGCGGTATTTTGTGTTTAAAATGTGCAGTTTTCTGCTTGTTTTTAAAATCGATTCCACTGTCCTATTGCAAGTTCCAGACTGAAAATATAACATGTCTTTCGACATTTTTTAACTAGTAAATTACTGTATTTGTTTTAAGCATGGAGAAAAAACTTTAGTAGCCACAAGTAAATAATATTAGTTATCACTAAAATATTAGTAATTCCGAGAACAAGTAAATTACACTGACGGTTGAGTACACCAATGAGTTTTACTTATTGTGTTTACTAACAGGAATAAAACTAGTCTTGTTAGAAAAACAGTGTTGTTTACTAAAAACCAGTAAAATTTATTGGAATGAAATAAACGTAACACGCTTTAATCGGTGTAATTAAGCGTTATAGATCCTGATGAACCTGTGTGATGCAAAGCGAACGGTTGACAACTGGTTCGTGTACCTGGTAAATGAAGGGCTGCGGCGGAAGATGCGTCAAATTTGTTCAGCTCAGGGTCACCAACTGTAAAGCGGCGGTAATAGGGAATTCCCCGCCAGATGAGGAGTTATGCCGATTTATGATATATTTATGATTAAGTTTGTATATATGCGAACTACCAAATAAACTGCAATACCGAGATGTAAGACACGTGACGTCAACCTTGATTCGTAGCGGTAACGATATGATGTTTGTTATTAGGAAATTTCACTAATTCTTAGAAACGTACGTAGGCATAACGAGCCTCTAGACATGATGGACACCCTCTCTTTCCTTGAGGATAATAGACCAATATTCTCGGAGCTAGTCACATAGTGTTCGGGAGATCTACTGATTTTGGCTATTGTCTCCCGATATCCCGATTAAGCTTCCCTTTCTCCCGATTTACAGTTATATGTAATATAATATTCAATATACAGCAAAACTACATGAATCCTGGGGCCTTAGACAAGTCACAATCGAAAAAACGTGCAGTATCGCTATAGACAGAGTTTTTGAAACGATCGTGGTAAACTTATTTCTGTTCTATCGAAAACGCTATTTCGTGGGCGTCGGCTGGAAAACTCTACATTACGAGTATCTGTGCCAATTATCGCAAAACCGCTTTTTTTTATTTATACTATTCAGTGTGGTGTTTCATTATTACTTTTATTTACATTCAACTTACTCATTTTTGATTTTCAAATTAAGAACATTGGTATTTATTGTATTGAATATTGAAAAAAAAAATAATGGTAATAAAAAATCCATGCACGGGGAATTCCCGAAATTTCCTGCACGATCTTTTAACCTTGCAGCATGCTAAAGTAGATTTCACTGAAAGACCTTAGAGTTCATTCATTATTGTTAAGTGAGTGTACGAGGGGAAGTTCTGTAGGATAGTTATGGCCACGGAACACATATAGCTATGGCGATTTTTCCTGAAAACATTAATTATTAGATTGATTTGAATTGAAAAAGATCTTAAAAAGTACACTATATTATGTTAGTTTATTTTTAATATTGACGAGAAAATGGTTTTAAACTTACACGTAATAGGTGGTATGAATATAAAAAGTAATAGATAAGAAGTAAATCTCCCGATTTCTCCCGATTTTTATATGGCAAATTTCCCGATTTAAAATTTTTCACTTTGAACACACTGTCTTCCAGTCGCTGTCGCGCTTGCGAGACAGTTGATTGTGTGTACGAAGCTGCGAATCGCTAGTCGACGGAACAAAAATACAACTGCATGATGCATTTGATCTAATTGTTTTAATTTTAAGTATGTGTTATAGCTAATATTTGATTGTCTTAAATTCTTATTTAATATGTTAATTGTTACCTTTAGTTAAGTGACTAAATAACTAAAAGATTTGTTGGAATAATTACCTAACTTTGTTTTGAATGAGGCAACATTTATTTTATTTAAACTTTGGGGCATTATGGGCGGGGAAAAAATGCCGTTTTGCCTCGGGTTATTGCGATAAGTTTATCTTTTTTCTGTAGATACAATTATGGTCCGCCACTACCAAAGGAAGATGGAACGTGCCAACTTAGAGGTGCCAATACCCAAATCACAACCCCAGAAACGAGTCACCACGAAATGTGACAAAACCGTAGTATCACCGTATTAAAGGAATCTGTAAGAAGGCCAAGCACAGAAAACAGTAGCTTATGAGAAGAAAGGAAGTAAGAAAAAAACGAAAATATTAAGGAAAATGAATCAGAGAAAAAAGACGTAGAGTGTTTGTACTGTTGTGTACGGTACTCTGAATCTGGAGAAGGTTGGGTCACTTGTCGTTGTCGTGCATGTCACAGATGGCCCCACTGTTCCTGTGCTGGCAAAAAGGTAATGATGACGAGTCTCTGCACATATGCTCTTTTTGTTCTCGATTTTAAACTTACATAACTGTATTATACAGTCAATCCTATTATGCCCCGCATATGCCTATTTTGCCACGGACAGGGAGTAAAACAGGCAGTATCCGTTATTTTTATAAAACTCAGGTTACTCCAAAAATCGGTAGACTAAGACAATTTTTTACATTTAGTTTAAAGAACTTTAATATAACCAATAAAAGATTGCTGGTTTTTTTTATCTTTTATTTCAAGGATTTTACTGAAGATTTTCTTTAAGGAGCCCGTATTGCCCCGGCTTTCCCTATTTCAACCGGTCAAGTAAGCGTCAGCGGGTCAGAGAGGGACTATAGCGAAACAACCTTCGCTGAAACTAACTAGTCTTAAATAAAATAATACCAATATGTCCTTAATTTTACAGATATTAATATAATTTAATTTCATATCTCTAACTTTAAAATTGGTGATTTACGCCTTAGGGAGTTTCTCTACACAAAATTAAGCCACTTTAGTTCAGATACACTACGGCAGCAGCAGTTTTGCGGTGACAGACTCATCACTTTTCAGACAGGACTTAAATAGTAAGTGAAAAGTCGCTGTCCCCCACATTACAAACCACTCGTTACCCCTTCTGGCGATTAAAACTTCTGGCGATTAAATACTGGAATGTTTTATTATTTATGAGGTTCACAAATGATGAAAAAAAAAATATTACAACAAAACATAACGCCCATAAAGATATGTGTAATTACGCCTTCCATAAATGTTTACAAAACTTTAAGCATGAAATTAAGAGCAGGTATATACTTTCACCTAGTGTAATAATGCTGCTGGCTTTTCGCCAAACTTCAGAAGAGCTTTTTACATTATGAAACTTGGCAAACAGTATTTACACGAAATTAAAATTCTCTATTTAATACCTCCGTTTTACTTCTCGCTCTTAATTTTTGTTCTTTATAACAAACTTTTACTGACATTTGGTTGTAATTTTTTTTTATAATATTAAAGTAGCATTATGTTTTTTATACGGGCGTATAACTTCTGGTGCCTATAAGGATGATCCTACTTTTTGGATATTTCTAGTTTTTATACCATCGCACCGCTCGCCATTGGCAGGGAGTTACCCTCAAACCGAAGAACCTTAATAACCTCCCGGAAACGCTTGGGTTGTGGAATGAGGTCCCTGCCAAGGTTTTCTCTAAGGACTACAGTATGGGGTTCTTCAAGAAAGAAGTTATTGGATTTTTGAAGGGTCAGCAACGCGTGAGTGATACTTCTGGTGTTGCAAGCGTCCATAGGCCACGGTGACCGCTTTACCATCAGGCGGACCGTGTGCTTGTTAGTGATATTAAAAAAAAAAAAAGATATTTGATACGGATCCAAGCTAATTATAATTTTGAAAATTTTAATGCGACGCGTAGATCTAAGAGAAACTAAAACAAAACAAATGAAACAAAAATTGGAATATATGTACAGTCATAGATCTTTTACAATATATTTATACAATACATTACATAAGCATATATTGATATAATATTGATTATTCTATGAGTATTATTTTAGTTTCAAAATTTCTCAAAATAGGCAACGTAAGAATTTATTCCTCGATAAGGCTTTTCTTTTTTATTGTATTCGATGTGACAGTTACGGACACGCCACTTCGTCAAGTCTGGACCAGTGATGTGGCTGCATGGCATTAAGATATTTTTGCAGAAATAAACATTAAGTCAACTTATAACTTACATGGCATAAATAAGTACAAAAAAAATTATATCAATTGAACGAGTGAATTAAAGCAGCTTAGAATCCCTCACTAATTTATTCACATTTTTCATTCCTGTCCTCTCTACAAACCCTGAGCATTACCTATCTATACACTATTCATTGGGACCATTACAATGATCCTAAACTTATGTTCATGAGGTATCATTACATCTACTGTAAATTGGTAAGGAGTTGGGTATCCTGCAGATTCCAGGTAATGCTGCACAACTAGGTCGAGGTGACTATATTCTTGCAATATCTTTAAAGTAACAGGATATCAAATTTAATATCAATCGGACCTGTGGAAGTTTCTTAGATCCCTTCTCCAACTAGAAATAACCTGATAATCTTCAAACGGCTGAACAGCATTTTTTAAATCATAGCTATCAACACTATTGCGTCAGCTTTCAAATAAAAAAAAAACTAAATCAAAATTGGTTCATCACTTTAGGCGCTACGATGCCACAGACAGATACACATATAGACACCTCAAACTTATAACCAACATGACATCAAATATAAAATACCCACAATAAAGTAAACAACAGGACCCTAGAACTCCATTCCACCGGTGTATTCGAATGATGTTTGGATCCCATATAGTAAATCAATGAAACATATTAGAAAACAAATTATTCGTTTTATAATATGGGTATGGAGACACATCACGTGAACGAAATCAGCAAGAAATTGTTCGCGGATATTATCTTTCTGCGACGACTACTATATTTATTATCCATTCCCACACCCATCTCCTCTCCTATTCTCGACTATGCCGACGTTAGCTAATCGTGAACCTACAGTGAAGCGACTTGAAAATAAATAAATCAGGTTCATATTCGGCTTGCACAAATATATCCACATTTCCAAATACCGAACTGAAATGGCTCCCAATTCGCTTTCGCCGAAATGCTTATATTTTATAATTCTGTATGTAGTTCCGTTGAATCAATCCGCACTATCATATTTGAAAGAGCGCTTTTAATTTCTTTAAATCGTGTAATGTTATTTTCATTAAGTAATATTTACTGCCAAAAAATAGCATTAAAACAACAGCTCCAAAAAATATTCGAAAATTCAAACGCAATCCAAAATTAATGATGAACCGCGTTTTCATGGGAATCAGAGCCTTAAGCCGATTCTAAATGATTATTATATTACACAAAACTTTCATACCTAGGCCCTACATTCAGAAACGCTTCTGGCTAAATATGTTCTATGCCGTCCGCATTATCACAGGCTAGTCGCGCTATGTTAGTCTTTTTAATTTATTCAGTTGACCTGCAAAATACTAATATAAAGTTCTAAATCTCCTACATCATCATAAAGTTTTCTTAGAATTTCTACTTTCTGTAAACAAATGTCATATTAAATCAACTATCCTTATAAATATTAAGTTATAATGACTTCTAAAGACCTAGTACATATAACTATACATAGAAATGATCTTAAAACTTAAAAGTTTAGGATCTTAGAAAAAAATAAAATAAAATATACATATTATGGTAGTTCCTCGTTAAATTCTGCTGATCCTTGTAGAGCTTGTGTCTGTATCCAAATTATACGGACATTTATTTCTGGTAGATAATTGCATTTCCAAGTCAACAGCAGTCACTAAGCCATGTCAAAATCCTTATAGGTGGCTTAAAAACTTATACAGTGGTGAGAACTCGACAACGTCCACTAGTCCACATTGGGTCAGCGTGGCGGACTATGGCTTAAGCCTCCTTACTCCAAGAACAGGCCTCGGGCCTGCCAGAGGCAACAATAACAACTCCCTAAATATTAATAATTTAAAACAATAAATTAATAGCTAAACAAAAATTAAACCTCGGATTCCATCACATCTAGAAAATCTTCAAAAGTCTTTGCTGGTTTCAAACCGCATATTTTCCTATATGCATTGTAACTTCCGGCTCCTAAATCTCTTCCTCTCTGAATATCTGTTGTTGACAAATCATGGACTTTCAGAAATTGGCTGAAGAAACTTTGTGAGATCTGTAAGCAGTCTTATTTTTAGGCAGCTAAACGACACGTTTGTACTTTAAACTATTTTACTAACTTAACTTTTGTATGTTTAACTTAATCCATGAAATATATATTGTAACAAGTCACGTTAAATCAATGATGTAATATTCCCAGATATTGTCAGCGGCTCCGCCCGCCCTACATTCAGTTATTTGCGTGGAACTCCTTAATTTTACTAATGAAGTTAGCTGTAGCTATAGTTCATTTAAGCTCGGTTATAGTTATTCCCGCGGGAACTTTTGAATTTCCCGGAATGAAAAGCAACCTATGGCCTATTCCAGAACCTAACCTTATATATGTGCCAAGTTTTATTCAGATCTGTCCAGTTGTTTAAGCGTGATTGAGTAACAAATTTCCAAACTTTCACATACACTCAATTAATCATTTAATGTTTTTATTATACCTTAAAAATGGGTGCTATACACACCTCAGGGTCCCGAATGTCGTCAATTTTTCCAGCATGTTGATAAAACATTCCATGTGTAATATCTTCCATTAACGTGCCATTTTCCAGGAGATCTTGTCGAAAAAATGTATCACCTAATGATAATTCGCCAAAGTAATGAGAATTTTTATCATATTTCCTAAAATTTTTTAAAGTCAATAAATATATTACTAATTAATACATTATTTACTAGTGGCAACATTGCAAATCAAATTGTCGCGATAAAATTAACTGATGACGACTATATAGCCGAAATATTTCGTTGAATTGTTTTATTTTAATAGAACAGTTAGATTATATTATGATAACAATAAAAAACATATTAGCATTATACCAATAACTTATTTCATACTTAATTCTGCCATCAAGTAACGTGTGAAAGAATCTTACAGCAACCTCATACTCAGCATAAACAAGAGGTTCTGCGTCTTCATCGTAACCAGATAAATAATCCACATTATACGGATACCAGTCCATATTCAAACATATGTCTATAACCTAGAACCATAAAAATAGCAAACACAATATAATAAGTAATTATGTGGATTAGTATTTTATATAACTTGTCACTGTCCAAATATGTGTCAAACTTTGTCTTTCGGAAAGAGTAAAAATTTTTTATGTATGCTCCTTGTATGAGAGGCAGAAAAGGTTTAAGGTGCTTCTGTAAAAAAATTCACGTTATTAAAAAACAAGTGATTTATTTTCAAAATTGTAGTATACATATAGTTGTTTTGTTGCAACTGAATATGTTGCATACCCCTCGGAATTAAAAAAAAAACCGGCCAACAGCGAGTCTGACTCGCGCACCGAGGGTTCCGTGCAAACTTATTATACGTTGTTGTATATGATTCAAAATATTTTTACGGTTTTCGCAATATTTCCTATATTTGTACTATAAAACGTGGATTCGCACCAAATTTCAAGATTCTTAGTTCACAGGAATACCCTGTAGGTTTTGATTCCCATGCGAGTTTCAAAAATTTGCGGCATAAACGGCTGTATCTTTTGATTGCGTTGGCTTAGGAGTTTGATTTTTTCACAGCTCTAAGATATAGTAGACTTGAGTATTTGATATAAATTTTAGCTTGATACCTCCACGTGTTCCTGAGAAAAAAGGTCTTGACAGACGGATGGGCGGACGGACAACAAAGTGTTCCTATAAGGGTTCCGTTTTTTCCTTGTGAGGTACGGAACCCTAAAAATCATGAAGTATGTAAAAATAATTAGATACTAACTAAAATGATATACTCTGCTAATAGTAACCACGTCATACCTGTTACCTTAGTTGTGTCTTAAGAACACGATAACAATCAGGATAAAAAGTATGTTAATGCAATAAAGAAACCCGAAACATGTGTTTATTTTTCAAGAACGAGAACACACTACCTTTGTATGTATGCAAATAAAACAAAATAATTGTTTAATGTGAATAGTACCAACTTTAAATCCCGAGCTAGCGAATTAGTCTAGAATAAAATCACGAGCGTAGAAAGTGATTCTAATATAGACTACTGAGCACAGTGAGGTATTGAAAGGCACGAGACCTAAAATAATTTGCTCTCGTGTGAAACATACAACTTTTCTCCTCTACCAGTGTGAAAAATAGGTCTTAGGCAAGGAACTCGGGTTGCAAACTTTTTTTACTAGAAATAAAGTATGTATATTCAGGTCTATGAAGAATATTAAACAGTATTTTAGAAAAAATGAACAGTATTTTATTTATTTATTGTTTTAAATACATATTTTTTAGAGCTAACTACTACTACTACTACTACTACTACTTCTACTACTACTACTACGGCTGCTACTACTACTACTACTACGGCTGCTACTACTACTACTACGGCTGCTACGCACAACTTTTTTTAAAAACGTCATACGCTTCATCACAATTATAACTGAAATTAAAATAAATGAGGAGCTCATTTTTTATTAAATTAATAGATGCTCTATTCCTATCCTCCCGCCACTTAGCATTCATTGAATATAGATATATATAGAAAGTAGATATGAGACAATTTCAGTTATGTTTTTAAATTCTTCTGAAGTGTTTACTAATAAATGACTCCACTTTTGGCCAGTACTCATATAAAGAAAATCTTTGTCTTCTGATATTTTCATAAATTACTTTGAAATTTGTTAATTCTGAATATAAATCATCCATACCAATATTGAGTCTATACAAATTTATATTATCTATAATTTTCTCAAAATGATCAAATGTGACCAAAGACTTCAATGACAAACAGCTAATTAAAGAAAGCCAGTTTGTCTGATTAAAATCGATCCATTTCTCTAAATACAAATTAGCCTTATCAATAAAAAGTATGAAGTTATTAATAGTTATATTAAAAACTTCTTGGGAAGACTCTGTAATAGTATTTAAAACGTTTTTTGTTTCATGGCCAAAATATTTATCATTTTTTCTTGGAATCAACTCAGTCTTTAAACCAGTCATAATGTTATAAACATCTAAAATAGTTACATTATTTTCTTCTAATTTTTTAATTGTTTTATTGAAAACATTCAATATATGATTAGCATTAAGAAGGTAACTATAAACTACATTATTTTTTACACTATTATCCAACATTAATAAATTTTGAATAACCATTGGACAGTCAACATCCAAACTAACAAAGTAGTTACAAATTGGTGTCCAATTAAGTAAAATTGTATCATTTGCTGGTAGAAGAGATAGCCAACGATGTGTCGTTTTATTTCATGATCCTCTCCTTCACGGATGTCACGGATGACGGGTAATGAAATAATGATTCTGCATCCCAAAACGAACGCGCCCTTGAATATTTGACATTGACAGACTCGTTCAGAAACTCAGTGTGATTTGTTTGTGGCTGCGCTGCACTGAGCATTGAACGCCCTCTGACTAAATAAATGTAAACAGTATTTTGTATACTTTATTTTTGTTCCACAGTAAAAAGTATAATTTAGTGAAAAACAGTATAATACTGTTCAAAACAGTATAGTTGGCAACCCTACAAGGAACACACTGAAGACCATGTTAAACAATAAGTTTATTGTAATTCACAAATACTACCTACTATACTCTGCTCCTATCAAAAAATAAACAATTGGTAGGTACTAAATGTTCTTTTTAACATTAGCACCTTTTGAAAGTCGACAATTATTGAACAATTCGTATGCTTTAAGATTTTTTCACGTGACTTCTCCGGTAAAAAGCTTAGATCAGCATTAGACACTAGTTGTCTTGGCTCTTCTGGTGTTAAAGAAATAATTTCGTAACTCGAGTCACTAATTTTTGTTTTAAATACAATATATACGTAAATAAACAATCTTAGGTTAAAATAACTAATTAGTTTCGCGCCATTTCGCTTTCTTTTTTTTTAGACGTGTGTTCAGAAATTTACTCTATGACACTTTTATCGAAAGCAAAGCATATTTTTTTTTTAAATAAACGCTATTAATTATAGTAAGTATTATTGATCCCAAATATCAAGTACGTCAACAATGAAAAAATGCAATGTAGTTATGCTTTTCACAGTTTTTGAACAGCGAAACCATCCTTTTGGTGCTGGAGAGGTGAAATAGTTTTTTTGTTATGCAAGGCTAGAAAGTTGCTTTTTGGCGTGACTGCCTATATTGAATACCGAGCAAGCCAAGGATGTAAAGATTGAACCCACGAGCGAAGCGAGTTGTTTAAAAATTTAATCCTGACCAAAGCGAGAGATTATAAGGCACGAAACCCAAAAAAAATGCCAGCCGTGCGTAACACACAATTTTTCATCTCACAACAGCGAGGAAATTAAATACAGAATACAAAAAAAACAATAATTAGTGTTTAATTACTTATGAATAGAACAAGAATACTTATTTTAACTAGTCCAATAAAGAATTGATAACATGATAACAACATTATAAGTCTCTGAAATAGGTTGAGCGTCTTTTGTATGTCTGCGTGTAATCAACAAATAGCACGCTCAGAGGTACTTACCTATTTTTCGCGGATAAACTTAGGTATTTTACGTAACTGGTGGAGCGACTCATTTTTTTAATTATTAACTTTAACTATATTTAGTAAAGTAATATGTTTATAGTAAAAACAACCAAAATAATGTACCTACTATGTAATTCAAAATGAATGTTTCTTTTCTTTTTCTTTTTTTAAGGTGCCTTCCAAATTTGCACCTTGCCAATTTTAAAATTCTAGAAACAAAAATAATATTTAAAACTTATTTATTATTGTTTTTATTAAAAAAATTAACAAACTATAATAAATTATCTATAAACAACATTAAACAAAATTTTATCTTTAATGCAATAGTATTAAAAAGTAAACTAAAGTTTTATTAACGGATATTAGTACTAAGGACAAACCGCATTTCGGACAGTTTCATTATGTTTGTTTTTCTAAAATAAAAAAAAACTTTTGCGCGCAAGCAGATAAAGTAGGCTTTTCCACGCAGTTTGAATCAAATTTTAAACGACAAAGTGAGCCTTTCCGAGCCAGTGAGATGAAAATAAATTTTATCACCGTCACTTTGTAAATGTCATAGTTTTGATAGAATACTTGTATAGGAAACATAGTAATAGATTTTTCATAGTATCAACACACATAATTACAAAAATCAATTGCAATATAAATTTTCGCAAACGGCCTTCCGTGCGGTCTTAACGCTAAGATTTAAACAACGATATGTCATACATACACAAATAAGTGTAAGCAAATAACTTAGATAAGTCCCGCACACCTGTTCAGGCATCGTTTCCTGGAGTGAACAGCCGACATCTTGGAAAGTTTCCGCTCGGGAGAAGTTTAGACATCTTATATCAGTCAATTTTAGATAAGGGTCGTCATCTGGCACTTGTATAGGAATGCAGCGAGGGTAAGCTCCACCTTTGTTTTGACAACAATCGTGGTCGTACTTAATAAAGTCCACTAGAATTAAAGGACGTTCTTGATTATTGAAATGACTACCACACTGTATATTTAAAAATACTACACTATATCTGTTTAGCTCGGTTTTGCAACTATTACTAAAACATAAGCGGGAAATATAACATCTAAAAAGTATAAAAAAAAAACTACTAACACGAACAGATTTTAGGGTCCCTGAGAGAGCGATATATGCCAGTATATAATTTACTACTTTATGATAATATAGGCGTAATTCCTATTAATATTATATTAACGATGTTCATGTTAAGAGCGTTATCCCTGCTAACTAGCGCCGCCAAATTATATTTTTATTTCCTTTTTGTGTAAAGCAAATTTCAAAAATGTGCGTCTACAGAAATATGTTAACAGGTATAAGCTGTTTTTAGAATGTATTGTAATGTTTCTAGGACAAAACTGTAAGTTGTAGATAGCATTTCTGCTAAAAGTGACCGTTTTTATAAACAGAACCAAACGTTCATAAAATAGCTTTTAACTAGTAACATATTTTTGTAGATGCCCATTTCGCCCCAAAAGGCCGGTGGAGCAGTAATGGCTGCATCAGCCAACTGCATAGGTAGTCAGAAAAAAAACACTTCTTCTCTTGATTTTGATACATGACGTTTTGAACCTATTTTTCAATACGGGAGATAATACCCAGCTAAAAATTTTTGCCAGATCTTGCCACGTTTATAAGCTATTTCAAGGGTCATTATTACAAATAGAATGTAAACCTTATTGCCTTTATTAAACGATTTCTAACCACCTGCATAGGGTGTTACGGCACTATAGCACATTCAAACGTCGAGGTGTTTGAGATGTGAGTGTTGCGACAATGAAATCAGTTCTAAAAAACAGTCAAACATGACCTAACCAGCTACAAAAAGGAGTGAACCCGTTTATCATGTCCTCGAAACTGTTTACAATTGCAATGATGTCTTTAAGTCTTGATAACTGGAAAGGACAAGGCATAAGTTAATGTAAACAGCGAGTAAATCTCACATCTACAATTTTCTGACGCTGATATTATAGTGCAGTTGGGTAAAAATCATTTAAAAAAAGAAGCTGATAAGGAAAGTCCATTTAGGTTGGGCAGGCTTTAGAAAGCTTCGTCACGTCTTTACGTCGCCCATACTGCAGTGCTCTTACCTGCTCTTTCTGGGACAAGTAGTCCATACTAATATCATAAATGCTGTTTGTCTATTTTTCTCACATAGGCTACTTGAAAACGACAAGAGTGAGTCGTTTTTTTTTCTATAATTGAGGAGTTGCCGTGTAAATCCTACACCGATTATCGAATTTAGGGCGGGTAGAACTGCGGGAAAATTTTGCATGGTGATAGTTTGAGTTCATGGGAAGAACATAGGTTACTTAAAAACGTCAAGCGTGAGTCGGTTTTTTTCTATAATTAAGAAGATGCCGTTGAAATCGGAAACACCGATAACCGAATTACGGGCGGGCAAAACCGCGGGCAAAAGCTAGTAGATAAAAAATAAAAAGATCGCGTGTCTGAATGATTTTATTACACCACTGAATAAACAAAGTCCTGTTCGTCATCTCCATCCATTTTACAGTCGTCAATTCAAATATCGCGGGCAGTAGGCGGATCCGCCGCGAATTAGCCGTCCAGATTACATTGCGCGCACTCAAAGCGTTCGTCGAAAACTACCGACAATAGGCGCAAACCAACGCGCGCCCTGCAAATGCACGTAGCGTGGGCGCAGTTGATTGTTGTGCGTTCGCGCACACATTAAAATGCACGGGAAATGTTGCATCGCATGTTGTGTTGCAAATAATCTGTACGCCTTAAGACGATCCTGTAGTGGCGACCGTACAAAATCGCTACTGAAGCAATGGCGCGCCAACACAACTGAACATCAAAACACTTACGAACTGCCTCTACATGTGGAAGGTTGAACGAACGACTGTTGAAAGACGGTGCAGTGTAGTAGCAGTAAAAAATGTGGGCGATCCGAATAGGTACGTTTTATATGACTAAATTATCCCGAAAATGTGCCATCCTATGTCCGGCTAGGGGGGGCAGCTGCCCCCCTGTCCGTACCTGGCTACGCCCATGTTAAGAATGCTCAAATCTACTTTTACAGATTGCTTGATTACTAAAACATTAGCTAAAACATTTGGAGAAATGAGAAAAACAAGACATTCTTTTCATTCTTCATTCAAGACAAAACATTCTATCAAACTTTCTAATATAATATTAATTTCTTTTTTACGCTGCGTTTTAATAGTATAACTTCTCTTAAGGGAAGTTATTATAATAAGTGCGAAAATCGAAATCGCTAAATTTGCGTTTTCTTGACGTTTCGAAACACGGAGAATCGCTTGCCATCATTTTTAGAGTGATTTGTGTGTGTTATTGTGTGTCTGTGTGTGGGTGGGGGTGTACGTAGGTTAGGTTTTTTAGCTCCTCGATATCTTAAGTATAAATAAACCAATTTGTCTCGTGACCATATCAATCGATACGTCCCTTTCTAACCTTGAATCAAAAAAGAGTTCGAGCAAAATCGGTCCAGGGGGTTTTTTTTTGTCGCTAAAAAACTATTTATTTTTTTTATGCTTCAAAAACTATTCTCAGAAAAAGTTGCTTGTGTGGTTCTTGCTAACGAACCAAATTGGAACCAATTTTGTTGGCTCAAAAGTTTCCTTCTTATTTAAATATCATTGTCCATTACTTACTTCTCTTAGTTCGGCAGGAACTGGCAATGGAGGTATATTTTTCATTCTCTGGTCTTTTATTTTACCGCTTATTACTTTAAAGCTGGTATTTATAACTCATGGCCCATAAGTTATAGGACCTGTATATAAAGCCACCTTAGTACACTGATTCAAAAGCAGTGCTGCAGCGACAAGCTGGGTGACCCCTGTCATGCAGAACTAAAGTGGAGTGGTTGGTGAACAGAGATACACAAGAACACATATTCTAGTGATAAAAACCGTAATGATATATCGAATAGGTTTTGTTGAAATAATACCCGAATCACGTAACTTACGTTTGCCACGCATATATATAAATTTTTATTGCCAATAATTCATAATTAGGAATTCCACGGTAAAATTTATAAATAGAACATAGATACCTACATAAATTACTAAATTAAGTCAACAATTTTTAATCAATTACACTTTTGATATTATAATATATATATATGTAATTAATTCAATTCTTAAAAAAAGTAAAACTGCATGAAAAAGCGAATTTGAGCCGAGGGTGCACGAAAGTCTTACAATGAAATTGCGAATGAGTCCAGTTCGTTTATACTTGTAGCAAGGATTCCTTCCATACTTACGATAACTCTCTGACACGTTTTACGTTTTTTTCTTTCTTTATTTCCAAAACCGACGTGTTAATTTATTTAGGTAATGAAATAAGTGTTTCACTGTGCACGAGAATGAAACTAGGTTCGCTAATTTTTGCTAGTTTTCAGTTTTTAGTTAGCTTTAGATTGGTTTCATACTAAATTAATTTTGCCATAATCTTCGAAGTGCATTAAATTCAACTTTATATTTTGATTTCAAAAAATGAAAAAAAATTCAAGAGTTCTCCGTTTTTGGATGAATTTCTTGTATGAAGGAACTTAAAAAATCTCTTGAAACTAAAAACCTCAAGCACTTTTTATTTGTCTATTTTTTTAGGTTTTCTTCCCTTAAAAGGAAAAAAGAAACCCTTATAGCATGACCTTTTTGTCCATCTGTATGTCTGTCTGTTTGTCAAGACCCATTTCCTCAGGAACGCGTGAAGGTATCAAGTTTAAATTAATAACAAATACTAAGGTCTACACTCGCTTGAATTTGTAAAAATAATCAAGCTTCTAAGTCAACGCAATAAATAAATAAATAAATAAATAAATAAATAAAGACGGCCGAAATACGGCCATTTTTGTCGCATAATTTGACATTCACAAATATATCAAACCCTAAGGGGTACTTCCCGCTGTCTTAGAATCACGAAATTTCACACGAAGCAAGTTCTTACATCGAAAATGTAGGAAAAACCCGAAATTTGTTAATTTGTAGTTATGACACATTTAAAATAAAAGTTTGTCTGTCTGTCTAACAAGATCCTTTTACTCAAGAACGCGTTGAGGTATCAAGTTTCAATAAATATCAAATATTAAAGTCTATGGTCACTTCAAGTTGTAAAAAAAATCAAGTCAATGTAATAAAAAAAATATGCCCAAAATACGGTTATTTTTGTCGCATATTGTGACAGAAATTGGCAAAAAGCAATGCCATGTAGCACACATAAAGAAAAAAAAATCTGAAAACCGTAAATTTATTGTTACGTCACAAAAAATATTTATTATGCGATTATATCGGTGTATTAGGAGTTGACCAACGGCAAAGTTAAATTTGTCCCGCAATACAGTTTACCTTTTGAGGAACTCTAGGAGCGCGAGTCTGACTTGCATTTGACCGGTTTTTTTAAATCAAAATACAAAGTGTATAAACGGGACTTCGAAGACCATGGCAAATCAATTGTGTATACATAAAACAAACTACGTCGTTTACCCTTAAACCAAATATTTTTATACCTAAACTTACGTACAAATTAGCTTTTGTTAATCATATTACCTATTGTAGTAAACCGAATTCAAATAAATCATAACCTGACAAAACTACTCATAAATACTTATTAATATTTATTATAAAACATGAAACTACAAGGAAATATATTTTTATTTAATATTTGAAAATCATTTTCCTTGAAGTGCTGATCTGACCAATTAATGTAAGTACAAAACGGTATCTAAACGGTCACAAAACTCTTAATTATTAATCTTATCTTAAAAAATAATCCTCATATTAATCGCTTATATTTAAGAACTACCTTACCTTACAATAACCTGTACCTCATCTTAATTATACACCCTCACACCATCAGACACACCCACACACCCTCACACACACACACACACAATGTCATATACGTCCATTTGCTCCAACATATTCTCAACTCATACCTACTTTTCAAAAATTAAATTTTATTAACTAAATATTTACGTTATATTAAGCTACATCGGTGTATTATTATTATTATTGTAAATATGTTATTTGAGTTATATTAACTTTGTGTACTATTGGTGGTAGAGGCCTGGTGATCTGAAATTACAGGTGCAAACCTAGTTCGGACTTCAGAGTATCACAAAGTAAAATTTTAATTCAGTGTACATGCTATATTGTATTTATTATTTAAAACTTTTTGAGACCAACTAAGCGAAATTATTATTATTATTATATTTAGTGCCTCTTAATTATAAATATGCTATTTTTGCATGCTAATTTATACTTACTGTTTCCGTAGTCCGGTTTAAGTAAAGTTAAGTAGGGTCCTCTTGCAGACCCTTTAGTTGGGTACTTATAGTTATTACAAGTTCCATCAACTCGACTACCTTCGTGTGGAGTACATGTCTTAACATCAATTGTGCAGTTCCTGAAACGTTTAAATAAAGGTACAGTGCAACTTACTTTTCTGACCCGCTGTTAAATCGATAATGTCGTTGTAAATCCAACATCATTCCAATATGGTCACTCTAGTTTTAATATTTGATTACCGCGTCAGAAAAGTTGGTTACACTGTAACTACATTTTACTCCAAATACATTGTAAATGTAGATAACAGTGAGCCGCCTCAAACCTAACTCTTAAGAACGTTACCCCTGCTAACTAGCGCCGCCAGTTGACATTTGTATTTTACACTTCGTGCAAAGCGAATTTTAAAATGTGCGTCTACAGAAATATATTACCAATTATAAGCTATTTTTAGAATGTATTGTTATGTTTTTAGGGTAATATTGCGAGTTGTAGATACCATATCTGCTAAAAACGGCCACTTTAAGCAGAAGTGCTATCGACAACTCGCAGATTTACCCTAAAATCAGTACCAAATGTTCATAAAATATCTTCAAACTGTAGAACTATAATTACATATTTCTGTAGAAGCACATTTTTGAAATAAGCTTTGCACAAAGAGGAAAAGAAAAAAACGGGTTGTACTCCGGGAGTGCCGGCAGTAGTGAAAACATACTCGCTATTTACTTCCCATCACTTCTTATCCATATTTATTTATTAAAAATAATAACTTTTGTTTATTTACTTTTTTGACGTTGTATATTTGACAGCTCAATCTGTCATAGAATTAAAATCCCATATCCAACCTCGCTGTACTACTCATAATCGCCATATACTAAAAATAAAAACTAACCTTATGTAAATAAAGGTCACATGTCCTAACGCGAGTGACATCTTACGAATTTTCGATCGTAAACGAACGAACGAACGAAAACAACCTCCCTGTACTACTCATAATCGCCATATACTAAAAATAAAAATTATAAAAGGCGTGGCATTACGGTTTCCGTCTTACGCATCCCACGCTTAGGACACGTGACCTGACGCGAGTTTATCATTTTTTACCCATACCAAAAAAAGTGCACAACGCCGCTAAAGAAGTTTTCACTTCAAAAAATATATTATTGGCGGCGCTAGTGGACGTCAGAAACCCTCTTAACTTAAGCGTAATCGGTTTATTCCGGTACGGAATGAGAAAATACAATTTAAATTTTAAATTTGATTAAAGGGGCCGAAAGTTTTAATTTTTGCAATGAACATATGGACTGAATTTAAAAATTAATTGGTCGATAGTACAAAATGAAACGTGTCTGGAAATTATCGTAAACTAGACTTTGCCAGCGGCTCCACTCGCCCTAAATTCGGTTAACGGCGCCTGTGATTTACTCCTTAATTACACTAATGAAGTTTGCTAAATCCAGCTGTAGCTTTAGCTATAGTTCGTTTAAGCTCGGTTATAGTTATAAAAAGTAGCCTTTATGCTATTCCAGGACCTAACCAATATGTATGTCAAGTTTCATCCCGATACATTCATTGGTTGAAGCGTAAAAGAGTAAAAAATATCCATCCAAACAAACTTTCACATTTATAATATTAGTAGGATATAAAACTACAAAATAAAATGGGTTTAGTTTAAATCAATACAAATAAATAAATATTGGTGCATTCATATCTACATAAACATATAAATACATACTTTATACGCATAAGCTTAATAAGAATAAAAAGTAACTATCCCATTTTGTATTACATAAATTACTAGCATTTCACCGTGGCTGCATCCGTGCTAACTTTAGTTATTGGCGTGGGATTCTTACGGCAAGTCTTTTTATCATACTATATATAATATAATATAATAAATATATCCATTGAACACACGCACACACTTTGTTTAATTATTCTTATGACAAATTCTTAGTAATTACTCATGGAGGTTTTTCCCTCGATACTCCTTTTCTTTTGCCTGGTTAATTTTCATTCCACTTTGCCTGTCAAATAAACCTCCATCTACTTGAAAAAATACTAATGTACATATTCAAACGGTGACTAAATTATACTTCATGCTGAAACCTAAACAGAAAACTAACTACGCCGTTATTTTAAATTTAACCAATTCGTAAAGCCTATCATGATACAGTGAGTTACATTTCACAATCATGTTTCACAATTTTCCTGCAGTGCAGTGTAACGAAAATAATTTATTACCAATTTCATCATTAGGTTCATTCACAATAATATTACAAATACAAACTAAACTTGTCTGTGTGTCTGTCTATTTGATGCGTCTTTAACTAATTAGATTTAAAAGATTTATCAAAAATCATCCTACAACTACATCTTAAACGATTCGTATTTTTTTATTCGAACTTTAATGTGTACCAAATTACACGGTTTGGTCGGTTAGAGAATTTGAGATGACAATTTCTACAATCCACCACTGCTAATATAACAATATTGGTATTTTTATAGAAGTCCCAGGGACCACGGCCACCAGGTTTCATTTAATGACAATTTTGTAAACACGTTTAAGCCTGAATTTACCGACATTTATTATAGTAACCAGGTTCATTTGTTTTTTTAAATATCGTTTAGTATGTCACCTATAACTACAAAATTAAAAAAGCAGAAGATTATAAATGATAAATTTAGCAGAAATAAGCCCCCGCGAAGCTTTGACATATTTGTTTGGCTCGTGTATTTGCATTTAGTTCGTTTATCACACTTTCTAAATCTTTTGGAATATTTAAAGGAAAAAGAAATTAAATCATTAGCAAAACGGAGGTTACTGGGTAATCGTAGGTTTCATACTATCTAGTTTAAATTGGCGTGTAATCTCTACAATGATATTTTTAAAATGTCAATGTATGTCCGGGTTATATTTTGCTTGGTTTGAGCTTTCCACATACTGTCATGATATATATAGTAAAAGTCTGTTTCGTAGTTTATAGAGGAAGAGTACAGGTATATTATGAAGGTGATCTAAGCTCTACAAATCTCTCTATGATATGTTCTACAGTATAGTTATGGTGAGTTGTACAAAAACTCTTAACCTGTAAACTTAGCCTGGTCTACTTCTTGTAATTTTTTGTAAATGTCTTTGTGGAGGCAGGGTGCAAAGAGTTTGTAAACTGCAGCAATTAATAGTTGCCTATACGCCTGCTGGGTCTCCTTGTTTGTGTATATTTTATTAAGGATTGTGTCCATAGGAATATAAGTTCCTTAAGTTAAAAGAGTAACAAGGACTTGTTTGCCAACTTTTTAAGCTTCGTTCACTATTTTATCTAGTTCAGGGCTTTTTTTATTCTTTAATTGTTCTACAATCTTCTATACGTTTTAAAGTACTGAGTGTAATTTCTTTAAACAAACTTACACCGTCTTTAGTTGTTTGTAATTTAAAGACAGAATATGTATTCTTGGCTTCATATAAGTCTCTAGAATTTATTGGTAATACTTACTAAAGCTTGGCTTGGCAATATTTATTTATAAGAAGCAGTGTTGCAAGGAAAGGCTCACCCTTTGTCACCCAGGACTAAAGTGAAACGAGGGTGTCCCCAACATTGTGGTGTCGGTGTGTTTTTAGCCACTAGTAACACCCATCGCGGAATAAAAACCGTGACTTTATACACTACATTCAGTTGGTTTTTATTTTTGGATTTATTTTATTTTAATATTTTTGTCTTTATTTATGATTTTTTAGGCTTTTTTTAAGAATTCCCGTTTTTTTTTATCTACTCGACTTAAGTTATCTTCGTGTTGTAAAATTGCGTGTCTATTTAACAATATTTTGTTGGCTTCCGTGTTAAAATTGATCTTTATTGTATAATTTTGTTTTTATTTTTTGTAAAAAATCACCAATCAGTCCACCAAGAAATTCTCGAACTAATTCCACGGTGGTATGGCCGAATTCCGCGCGGGCACATTCGCAGCTAAATACTAGCTACATATCTTAATCGGTAGAGTCATTATTTTGAAGATATTCGCAAAATACATAGAGCCTCTAACATTTTCAAAATCTTGTACTCAACAGAACGGAGAAATACTTCACGTCAGGGCAAACGTTGCTGCTTTACAAGTCGCTAGGACGGCCCCATATGGAGTACTGCTGCCATCTCTGCGCGGGTGCACCCGGATACCAGCTTGGCCGTTTTGACGCGGTTTAACGACGGGCTGTGAGAATTTTTGACGATCCCAAACTCACTTGCCGTATCGAGCCTTTATGTCTGAGGAGTTACTTGGCCTCCCTGTGTGAGGTACCTGCGGGTAATAAGGCCTATGTAATATCAAATATATTAAAATATCAAATCGATTATTAGGTATTTCTTAACTCCGTAACATTTCTTGTATTGTTATGATGTAACTGAAGTTTCTCGAAAGAAAAATATATTTTTACCTTGTTATTTTAAATTTCTAAATGAATTCAAAGAAATTGAATCAGGCGCGGGAAATATGGCCTCAGGTGTGTAAAAAAGCTTAAATGTTTCAATAAACAATGAATGGCTTCGTTAAATTTTATTTAATCTTGTGATGACTCTTGAAATTACGCTTTGTTATTTAAAGTGAAAGAGACTGGCGCTAAAAAAGTTACATACAAATGTGTTTTACCTTAGAAATCAATAATCTTTCGAGTGACGTAAAAATTTGGATGCTGCACGTAGGCTTTTTTACTCGCACTGTCCAAAATCATTTCTTTGTTGACGATCTATGATAATATTTTGATTTTTCTTTCTCGCTTCTTAGACTAAATATAATTTTGTGATTGTTTCCAATGTTGTGATATTTTTTGCACTTTTCTAATTTTAAAATTTAGGGGGTAGGCCTTATTGGCCGACAGGCCTTATTACCCGCAGGTACTTGTATCTACCGCTTGTACGGCTGTATCCTATCCTAAAGAAAAAAGATCATTTGCTAGTAGTAAACAGACAAAAAGCCGTAAAAAAGTGCCAAATTTATATGAGTTTTTTGTTTAAATTTTTTGCATTTAATTGTTCATCTCTATATATTTTAAATGTATTTGTATGCTATCCGCAGGCAAAATATGATATATTCAAGTGAAAACAATAAAAAAATCATGATTTTATTAAAATGAAAAAATTAGGATTTTTTCCAACCCTGCACCGAACTGAGATATCACGATTTTCTACTTTTACCTATTACTGTCATATTATGATAACAGTCGCTAAGCCAAGTCAGTGGTGTCTTGAAAACTCTGATTGTCTTTCTCCAGTAGATAAAATGGTTGGCTGTGTCCCTTCGAGTAGAGACACTGGCGTGAGTTAGCGGCAGAAGCGACGAGCAGAGAATGCCGCGCTGGAGTGTGAGTCCCCGACAGGGTGTGGTGGAATATTTTAAATACAGTGCGTCGCTGGACAGGAGCTGCAGGAACTAGGAAGCCGTCTTCAGTGCTGCGATAGGTCCTGATGAAGCTCTGCAATGCGTAGCGTGCGGTTAAAAACTGGTCCGTATACCTGATAGATAAATGTGTGGCTACTCCTGCGAAAGGTGCGTTAATGTTCACCTTGGGGTCACCAATTGTGAAGCGGTGGAAATTAAGATATACATACAATCATACATACATTTTTTACCAATAATATTTTTAGTTATTTCAAAATTCAAGTAGGTGGGTGCATGTTTGCTTTATTAATAAGGTGGCGTCCATAAATTAGAAGTGATTTTGCCGATTTTTTTACTCCAGTTTGACTTCCGTACCGCCCGTGTTACACACAATGTTTCCCATTAAATTTGCCAGTGAATAAATCAAAATATAAGATTAATCAATAAATAAACTCACCAAAACACAATCTAAATGGCGAGAATAGTAATAATATATCCAGAGAATTTATGAATCAAAACGTTTAAAAGTTGCAGTTAAAACATACTTAAACATACAAAACATCTTTAGAACCACAGTACAGCTTTCATACATATTTGATAGCCCGTGTGTTCCATAAACGCCCGCTTTGCTTTTAGTAAAAGTAAAATTTAGAAAGAAAAGGCCCGTGGAAGTAATGAAGGTCTTAGCACCCGCTTTACCTGCACGTAATGACAGTGTTTACGAGTAAGTGTGATGCATAAACATTTTCACGAATTGGGCTACTAGTTGTTAAGATAAGCATATTCAACTTACAAACTCTCAAGTTTTTATAATTATTATGCAAAGAGTTCATGAACACATGTTTAATATTATACCTTTTATCTGTAGAAAGCATTTTCAGTAACGACGATATATAAATTAAATTAACCTGTCTACGGTTGTATTGTTTAAAACCTCATTTTAAGGAGAATTAAACTGAAATCCTTGGTTAAGTCCCCGCCTTCGCCCTACTTTAGAATGGAAATTTACAATTATATGGAATCGAGCAGGGGTTTACTCAACACAAAACAATGTTAAAACAAAATGAAGATATTTTTGGTTCAATTTACAAATTAAGTTAGGTATAAGTATCTATGTAATTATGGAAATTGAATTACGGGGTTGATTTTTACTTTTCTAGTTATTTTACAGGTACCTACCAAATCAAATCAAATCAAACAACATTTATTGAAGTTGGTTTCTTTCTGACAAAAAGAGCCGGCAAGAAACTTAACTATTTCAAGTAATAATACAATACTTTGTTAATAAAGTAACAAGTATACATTTTTTGATGAAACACTTAGTAATATAAATAAGTTATTAAGCTACTAAAAGCAAAGTTGTATATCGGATACATGTCAAAATTTTATTTTGTTTTAATGTAGCATAGGGGGTGCACGATATGACTACATACCCTTAAATTAGCCTAATTAACAAAGAAAATATCTTTTATGGTTTATTGTAAAATCTATTTCCTAATCTACCAACTTTTTACTAATTTCTGTGTGTTTAAATATTGAACGAATATTATTAAATATTGAACGAAAACGAAAATCAAAAAAAGTTTTAATAAAAAGCTGTTAAATTTCATGAATTAATTTTCAACTTGTGTATGTAATGTATGAAGAATCAGCCATTATACTTACTCTGTAGGAGTACCCACCGGCCTATGTGACTCGTACCTGCCACACCTTGAGGAAGGCAATTATGACCAAAGGCCACAACGTGGGCCCAGTACGATTGTCTTTTGAATATCTTCTCTCTTATTCCATTACGAAATGCACGAGCTCGACTCGCACTTTACTTGTTTTTATTATTTGTTTTTTCAGCATGGAGCTTACACTATATTCGTTTTAGGTTTGAAACTTGTATGTGTAATCCTTTTTAACAAATGAGCAACATGTTTATTGTATGGAGACACCACTGGAATTTTCACTTTTTATTTTCTCTTATATTTTTAGCAAAACTGCCTTAATACATATTTCAGGGTCTACAGTTTTTAGCCTAAGGTTTTGAAGGTCGGACAGACCGACAAAAATCGTAGGGTTAGTTATAAAGCGTTATGTTTTGGGTTTCCAGCGGTTTATCCCGCGTTAATTTACTGCATCGTTCCTTAGGGCCATAGCTTAAAGATATTTAGCCTATTTCTTACCAACACAAAAACGATTTCACAAATTAGACTGGTGGTTCTTGAGATTGAGCATTGAACATTAAAATTTCTTTTATGATTACTACTCCGCTCTTTAAGGACGTAGCGTGATTTATGCCCTTCCGCAAGAAACGAGTTATCTAACGCAAAAAACAATCTTGCAACTCGAACTTATAGTTAAGATAGCGTGTTAAGACATACAAACTTTGCAGCTATATATAATTTTAACAGCTTTTCCTTCGCCGAATTCGGTTATCGCCATGGGATTTCTAATATACAGCCTCTATCTATGAAGGTCCATTCTAAATATTGGTAAAAGAATTCTTAAAATCGAATGATTAGTTTATTTATTTTATTTTATTTATTTAAACACTTTATTGCAATAAAATACAATAGGTGGACTTAATGCCTTAGGCATTATCTACCAGTCGACCTTAGGGTCATGCAGAAAGCTTAAGGTAGTTGTTTAAGTAGGAACGGTTATTATGTACTAACATAAACGTAACATACAGTATAGGATTTGAATACATAAATTAAATAAATACACAGATACATAAATACGTAAATATATATTTAATATACATACATACACATACATAAATACGTATTTAAATATGTACATAGATAATTATAGGTACTGCATATGATTCATTGAAAAGTATTTATAAAGGTGAGCCTAAATAGTATTTGTAAAGCGAATGCTTCAACTTATTTCGGGAAGGCGTTTCCTTTATATTTTTAGAAAGCGCGTTCCAGAGTAGTGCTGCCTGAATAGCAAAAGAATTATCTCCTATATCTAATTTTACAAACGTTAAGCCTTAATAATATTTGTGTAAAAGCATAGCCTTAACTAACATTTACATTATATACATACATACATACATTCAACACCTTTGATATATCGATTACGTTGAGACAGTCATGGCACCGCGGCTAAATGGAAAACTGGCTGGACAGCACCCGAGTAGCAATATTTAAATGACGGGTGCGCTCGCCCCCTGTCTAGCCGCGCACCTTACCTCACGATTGCTATATCTAGACGCCTTCGAAGGCTGACTGTATGAATGAAATGAAAGTTTAAGCGGTGGTAAAAGTATTGATATAGATTAAACAAGACACAAAATAATGTGTAAAAATCTTTGTATTCTCCTTATATAAAGAAAAAATAAACAAAATAATAAATAAGACTTGCAAATCAAGTCAAAAGCAAAACTTTTTTATTTTTTCCTTTATCAAAGTGTCTAAGGATTTTAAAGACAAAAGCTTTGTTTATTCATGAGCTTAAAACAATTGAGGGGCTAAAAAGAATGGCGTCTTATCACAAAACAAATGGAATAGGAAAATTATTTTTTTATTAGCTTAACTGAAGCGTTGTTAACTTTAGTCCTAAGACAATTCACATTTCTGTTACTATATTCGTACTAAAGTTAAACTATTTTGGGAGAACTATTAATTGTAGTTGGCACTTTTTACATACATAATATATAAGTTATGTTGAAGCGTAATTTATATGTAAAAAGTTATCGTTCCTTCATTTTAGTGGAGATTTAATCAGTGTATTCGCATTGAATTTTAAATCACTAGCTTTAGCCCGCGGTTCCACCCGCCCTCAATTCGGTTATCGGTGTACGATTTCACCCGCAACTCCTCAATTATAGAAAAAAAACGACTAATACTTGACGTTTTCAAGTAGCCTTTGTCCTTTCTCGAGACTCAATCTCCATCCTAAATTTCATCTTAATCGGTACAGCAGCGGTTTAAGCGTGAAGAAGTATAACAGACAGACAAAGTTACTTTCGCATTAATAATGTCGGCAGCCGATTGTAAAATCCGCCAGATCACGAAATTCCTATGTATTGTAAAATATTATAAAAAAAAATTATAACTTCATTTCTCTACTTTATAGATATACTGCTTTTATTTGTTCCCAACATTTACATAAAACAAAAAGCTTGTTAAATATAATAGAGGCCTCTGTCGTCATTCGTCTCTAACGACGATGGAGCCATAATTTTGGACAATGAATAAAATACACGGAAAACCACCTAAATGAAAGTTTCTTGAGCTGTGAAGACAATAAAAGTCAATTGAACGGGAAATTTATTTTATGTAGGTACTGAAAGAAGAACTGGGCTAAGAATTATTATTTTTGTTTTTACTACACTTGAGTCTGACAGTAAAACAAAATTTTAATATACCAAGAAAGAAAATCTTTGGTAATAATTGACTTTAAAGATTTGACGCAGATGTTCAAAGTTTTATATTAAATTGTCATGGGAGTATGCACTTTGGGTTTGAGCAAAATTTTTCAGTTTTACTGATAACGAGAATTTGGTCAAAATTTTATTTATAGCAGGTGGACAGACAATGTTTTTTATATAATAATTGGCACATAAAACCAAAGCGCATGGAAAATTCCAAAACTATCCCATATAGAAGTTGGTATTTTTGTTAAGGGCTAAGCAGCTAACTATAGCGTCGGCATTTATTATTTTTAATTTTCTTTTCGTAAATATTTCTTAAATATACTACATAGAAGTTACAACATTATTTAAAAAAAATTTAACGTTTTACATTATTCCTGTTACCCGTTTTACTTTGAAAGCTATACCTAACTCGCAAAATACACATCTGCGAGAGACACATTGGGGTGCGCTAAAAAATGCTTTTGCTCCAGAGTTGTATGTATGGAGAGTTGTATGGTTAGTTGTATGTTGGTTTACATAACACGCCTGTTTGTAAAATTCCATCAGAATCTATGGAGAAGTGAGGCACTCCTCAGTAAATTAGCCGATTATTTAATACCTACTACTACCTACTATTTATTTTGTTACAAAACCACATTTAATCTATCTGAGTGTAAGTAAATAAATATATATTTTTGGACACAGCGTCGTCTGGTCCCAAACTAAGCAACGCATGTATTATAGATACCAGACAACGGATACAAATACATATACTTATTTACATTTTTAGTAAATACATACATATTATACATCGGTAAGGTTGCTATACGTCCCGTATATTCGGGACTGTCACCATATTTGAGAACCTTGTGCCGTATTGCTATTTTGTCCCGATTTTCGTTAAAACATGCGTATGCAGGAATAAGGTTTTAGGTTTTAGACATTTATTTCTCAAAAGATTATAAATCACTTACTGAGAAAAACAAAAACAAATTATTTAACTTAGGTCTAGAGTGTACGGAAAGCTATGTTTGTACATTTAAAAATGTTGACAATGATACATTTAGCAAAATAAGTGGGTAAGTAGAAAGATATATTTAAACAGGCATCGAAACAAGATCAAGTCCAGGTGGTTATATCTGTGTCGGCCAGCGCTGTTTATAATCAATAGAAATGGGTTCTATTACGTGACTATCGGTCAGTGGCTAATCACTCTATCGGTGACCATCGTCAATATAAGAAAATGTTGTACAAAATAACAAAGTTAGGACTGTATTATGATAAGTTGAGTTACTATTATATGTTAATTGGATATAAAGTATATAGTATTTTATTGATATTAAATAGTTAGGTACAAATTGAGGTAGTTGTAAATAGTTTTATATATTATGTGTTATTGTCTTATAATACATATATTGTGCTTCATTTTATTATTTAAGTTTTAATATAAGACGAAATAATAGATTCTAATTAAATTTCACCAGAACCGAAAGAAGGTTATAAATTAAATTGTTATAATAGCTTACTATGATTTTATTTTGTAATATGACATTTTAGTCTTTTTTTAAATAGAAAAAATGAACTTGTTTTTTTAATATCATCTAATTTATTATAGATCTTTGCACCTTCATAAATAATGTTCCGGATGCCGTAGTTGAGCGTGCGAGGAGGTAATAAGTGGATATTATTATTTGCTCGTCTTGTGATTCGGCTGTGCACTTATGATTTTAGTTTAAATGATATCTGAGTATGGATTGTTTTAGTAAGGATTTTTCTGATGAGTAAACATGTTTTAAAATGGTAAATGTCGACTTTAGTTATTGGTGCGTTGTTGATAGTTGGGGGTTCACAGTAAGGTTATTTTTTTGTTTTTCGCACTAAAAATCATGTAATTGGTTTTGGCTATATCAAGAGTTAACAAATTTGTTTGGAACCAATTTGAGAGGCAATCAAGATCATTTTGGGCACTGTTTATTATAGGTTTGATATCTTTGCCAAAGTAAAATAAACATGTGTCGTCAGCATATAAGGAGACTTCACCCTTGAGACCCAGAGTACTTATATTATTTATGTAAATTAGGAATAGTAAGGGACCCAAGATGGATCCTTGGGGTACTCCGTAAGTGATCTTTTCTGGAGTACTTTGGGCATTATCGACCCTCACAACTTGAAATCTGTTGCTAAGGTATGATTCCAGGATATTGTATGCGGTGCCTTTAGTACCAATGGAGTGAAGTTTGTTTAAAAGCTTTCCGTGACTAATGGAATCAAAAGCCTTTTTTAAATCAATAAAAATCCCTAGCGCTATTTGTTTTTTATCAATATTGTTTTTCTGGTTAGTTTTAAGGTCCACACAAGCAGAAAGGGTATTGGATTTGGGGCGGAAGCCATATTGCTTACTGGATATGAAATCAATAGAATCTAAATACTGTTCCAAACGATTGTATAGAACTTTTTCCATAATTTTGGAAAGAATGGGAAGCACTGATATAGGGCGATAATTGCCAGCGTTAGTTTTCTTGCTTGGTTTGAAAATAGGACTGACCTTAGCAATTTTCATTGAGTCAGGAAAGTGGCCACCTTTTAAACATTTATTAATGCATTATACCAGAACAGGTTAAAACAGTAGTGCCCTGTTACTGAATGCACCGGCTAGGTGCTCAGAAGGAGGAGAAAAGATAGAGGGAGTTCAAAGGCGAGTAAAGAAACACTTTTCAAGGGAAAGGCAGGTTATATTAGTATAAGCTTTCATTATATAGTAACAGCTTTTAATGCAAAATATCCTAATCACATAGGGTGATTCTTAACACTTAAATATCTAGATCACAGCAACCTAATTCACAATCATATAGGACTACCTAAATAAATAGAAAGATAGCCAAACGCAAGCCTGCCTATACAGATTTTAAGTGTAGTTTTTAAAGCTTTTAATAGGGAACTAGTACACTCAGATCTCTTCGGCCTAGAGCCCGATTCGATGTCTTGCTCGCTGTAGGCACCCCTCAGGTCAGCACCGCCGTAGAAAGAAGACGCGGATGGGACTGATGTTACGTGGCCTAACAGCGCGTGGTGAGTAGTGAATATGCCGCCCGTGGCAGGCACAAGGTAAGGCCGCACGTGGCTAGCACAGTGCAAGACCGCACGTGGACGTAGCTCGCCAGTAGCTTCGGCGTAGAGCAGGTCGCCCCGTAACCTTCGTGTGTAGCGGTGTTCAAGATAGCACCCTTCTGCACAGGCCGAAGGTTTCGAGTCAAGGAGACTCCGGGCAGGCCGAGGGTTTGGAGTTTAGTAGACTCCGTCCTTCCCCAGTAAAAGAACAGCAAAGCAGCTGTCGTGCGCCGTCGTCAGACAACAAACGTGCACCCGCATACAAATACTTCTTCTCACGGACCTCAGTTTAGTGGTAGAGCCGTAGTGAAGCAATATATATACGTAGTATATATATACTAAGAACCGTACTGTCAAGGAGAAAGATAAATGGATTAGCGACTTACCAATAACTCACAAAACACAGAACGAGAAAAAATAAATATGTAAAATTACCGAGGACGGTTTTCTTTTATAGCATAGAAGTAGATATGCAGCAATTTGTTACTTAATAATAGAATCAGTGAAAATAATTAACAATAGAATTTTTCACGACTACGTCAAGTATCTACGTAAAGTCAACTGTTTTTGACTTACCGATGTCAAACATCTAGAGATTCTTTGATCTCTAAATTTAAATTACCACAGTGGTAATGGACCTAAGAGCGAATGCCCAGAAACTTCTATCGTTTCCTACATCATCCGGTCCTTTACCGGAGACGGTCGTTCCGTTACAGCATAGTGTTACCTCCTCTAAGATTAAAGTTTTGAGACATTTTATAAGTTTGCAGCTAATTCCATCAAAACTACAAGAAGTGTTTGGTTTAAGGTTATCAATAATTTTACTGATTTCATTAGCAGTGGCTGGGCTCAGTTCTGACAGTTCTACGTCATTATTTAAGTAGTTATGGCTATATGACTGTCTAATTGTATCACTATGAAAGTTTTGAGGGATATTGTTTGCCAAATCTGAGCCCATACTAGCGAAGACAGAATTAAAGTGCTGACATATGTCATTGATATTCGTAATTGGACCAGAGCTTGTTTCGAGTTTGTTAGGAATAGAAGTAGTTTTTATTTTGTTATTACTTAGGTCATTGATGAGTTTCCACATTTTACGCGGTTTGTCTACACACTTTAACATGTTTTTATAGTAATTGCTCTTGGTTCTTTGTATCGTATTTTGGACTTTCTTTCTTTCAGCTAAGTATTCTTCTTTTGCTGTTTCTGCATGCTGTGCTTCTCTGATGTATATATAACCGAGTTTGTTTCTTTTATCAATCGCTTGTATTATGTCCTTGTTGATCCAGTCTGCCATCGGAGGGTTTAGTATCTTTATTTTGGTTCTTTTACTTCTTTTGATAGCATCTAGTAATTTTGCTTCAAGATTTTCATAATCGTCATTGAAACCACATACAGTCGTTATAGAATATAGTGTACAGCTTATCATAATAAATAGCCTGATATTCGATGCGTTTTTTCTTTTGTGGCGCACGTCTTTGGATTTCAAAATAGATTTGTTTGCGGTCGGATATTACTGTTTCTACAATAGCCATGTGAAAAGTGTTGTTTTTTAAGTTGGAGCATACATGATCAAGGATTGTCTTTGTGTTTGGTGTCTCTCTTGTGCAGTGCAAATTGTCAATATTATTTATTATGGTGAAGCCATTTTCCTTCAGCATTCGTTTATAGGAAGATGTAGATTGGTTTCTTTTTAATAGGTCATAGCTCAGATCCCCAAATACAATGGCTCTCTTTCGTCTTAGTAATTGCTCAGAATAAATCTCTAGACAATCAGTATTATTTGTCCGTTCAGGTTTATATACAGCCCCTATAAGACTGTTGCAAATCGACAGTTTAATACAAAACATTTTTAAATGGCACCAACATATATTTTTTTTTGAACTTATAGCTAAACTCAAGAGATGTCACCTTAAACAGCTCGTATCAGTTCACAATATATTTTTTTTCTGAGCTGTCAATGCAGTTGGCTGTTGCAGCCATTACTGCGTCACCGGGCTTTTTGGGGCGAGATTCTGAAGGAGTCTTAGCCCATATAGCGCCCAACGCTCAAGGGCTCCCCGCGGGGTTAGCCTCGGCTAGGGTTGTCTGTGTCGGGGACGTCCCTTCGACCGGCGTGAGTCTCGAACCCGCAGGTGAGTCAACGCCAGGAGATAGGAAACAACCAGTATCAAGACGAACACAAATGTTCATAATACAAATGTTTGCCTTGTGCGGGAATCAAACCCACGCCCCTCAATTTATCTGTAGGGTCATTACCCACTGACCCACGGAGCAGACTTTCTTACTTGAAAGACATTTGATAATAAATTATTTATAAGTCAATTTTTATTTACAAAACTCATTCTATAACAGATTAAGGAAGTCATTCCGAAGAGACTGTTGTGTGTTGATTTTAAACAAAGCACTTTCGAAAAAGTAAAACAAAACTAATTTGAATAACATTGGTTGTAAAGAAATTTTATTCGACTTCTTCAAGTAAATAATACAATTTTATAAAAACAACTAATCTTTTTTCGTTACATATTTGACCAAAGTTGTTATGAAATGCTAGCTTACAAATCTATACATAATATTACTCCTAGTGACTTATGAAGTCCTAGTAAATCATTCTTACAAATACACAAAATCTTCATAGAATTAAGAAATACAATATAAATAAATATACATACATAGAAATAATCTTTCTTCGTTTATGACTCCCTGAAGGTTAGAGTCTTAGAAGAAAATATATTATACATGCCATATCTATTGCTATATCATCAATATAAATAAATACTTTCATATCAACAGCTACGGGATCTTAGCACCTCATATGTAGAATTTTGAATAACCAATTAGACCGTTTAATGGGTTATAAGGTCCTAAAAGGTCAATTAGTTTGATCAATTGGTCAGCGATAGAAAAAAGTTATTGACCTTTAAGGTTTCTCAAGGTCATCGACAAATCTTAGCACCCTAACTTTTACAAAATAAAAAAAATTAAGCTGTGCTTGATAATTAACAACTTATATATAATTGGTCAAACTCCATCAAGCTTATAGTTGAGACGCAACTATAGTTCTTTTCAACAAATACTAAGTCCCGCCAATTGAGCAATTTTCAATCTTAAGACGTTGTACTATAATATTTATTAAGAGACATTGTATACGAATATACTCATCGGGCCTTAAGCATGTGCGTTACCATCTGACACGCGATTGAAATATTGTTTTTAAAGTACATTAATTTGAGCAATTATATATTTAAGCTGATAAGTGATTTCCTATCCAGCAAAGCTTATTTTTAAAAACATATATACTATAACATATATATACTCATCCCAATAATTACCCAAATCCTAAATAATTCTATTTCCACTAACCAATTCCCATCACCTTGGAAGAATGCACAGATTATTCCTTTACCTACGAGTACTAATCTTTCCAGTTTTTCCGATTGCAGACCTATTTCTTTCTATTCTTCCTTTTTTCTCAAAAGTCCTTGAACGCCTGATACATTTTCAACTAAGCATTTGTTTAACAAGAAACAACATTCTAAATCCTTGTCAATACAGTTAACGACCTGGACACAGCACGACAACGGCACTAACTTTCATGGGCGCTGACAGCGCATCTGTATTGAGGATTCTTTCTGGTATTGGTGCACTGTATCTTCAGGAGTACCGCAAGGTGGCTACCTTTGGTTTTTGCTCTATTCATCAATTCTATTACTCAACGTATTTCTGCTCTATACCACTAGTATGCAGACGATCTTCAAATATACAATCATGCCACTTTAAGAGACTTCAAACCTGTAGTAGATACTACAAATGGTGATTTAGCGAAAATTTCAAACTGGAGTAAGTCTATTAGTCAATCCCGCTAAAACTAAAGTAATAATTATTGATAGTTCACGCTTACTTTGTAAAATTAACTGGGATGAAGTAGCACCTGTTTATTTTAATGAAGTTGTGATACCACACAGTGTTTACCAAACACTGTTACAAACCTAGGGATTTTATTTGATCAAACTCTATCGTGGGTCGCACAAATCAAGGAGGTCAACCGGAAGATGTTCTCCTCAGTTGCCTCTTTACGTAAGTAAAAAAACTAAAATTTCTAAAATTAAAAGTGAATTATTTTTATACCACTAAGGTGACAAACAAGCACACGGTCCGCCTGATGATAAGCGGTCACCGTGGCCTATGGACGCTTGAGGTTTCACTCGTGCGTTGCCGACCCTTCAAAAATCCAATAACTTCTTTCTTTTAGAACTCCACAACCCACTCCACTCCACTTTCCATTGTACAAGCGGTAGAACACACACAGGGAGGCAAAGTCGCTCCTCAGACTTAAGGGTTCGATACGGCAAGTGAATTTGGAATCGTCAACAATTCTCACAGCCCGTCGTTGAACCGAGTCAAAAGGGCCAAGCTGGTATCCGGGTGCACCCGCCCAGAGATGGCAGCAGTACTCCATATGGGGCCGAACTTGCGACTTGTGAAGCAGCAACCTCTGCCCCCACTTGAAGAACTGCCTCGCTCTGTCAAGTACACCTAATTTTTTGGAACAGTTGTCCAACGGCAAAGGTAAATTTGTCCCTCAATATCGTTTACCTTTTGTGGAACCCTCGGTGCGTGAGACTCGCAATTGACCGGTTTTTTACTTATCAAATAAGCGTCATTATTTGTGATATCTTAACAAAATTAAAATGACTTGCATTAAAGTACAGCGAGAAGACTAGTGGGACTTTACTTCAAATCGCTTATAAATCCATTGTGCTTACAACACTCATTGCTTACGGTGTTACAGAATGTTAGAACTAAATATGGTTTTTTAAGTAAGGACTTATCTCACTTCGCCTCAGTTTTCCTCGAAAATATCCCATCGCTACAGCCTGCAAATCCAACCAATAACATAACATTCGATAGCCGTGATTCCTTCAGAGTTACAATAGATTCCGTTAGTCCCTCCGACTTTAAACGCGCCATAAAGCGACTCAAACCATTTTCCTCGTCAGGCCCTGATGATATACCTCCGTTTTTGCTAAAGGATTGTGCAGCTGTATTACAAAAACCTTTGCTACATATTTACAACATATCTATCATAATAAATACCTATCCCTCCTGTTGGAAAACGTCTAGAGTCACGCCAGTGCCAAAAACCACACTTAAGCATAAAATCGATGACTATAGATCAATCGCTGTCCTATCTGCGTTCGCGAAGGTATTTGAGACTACACTAGCAACCGAGATTAGCACACAAATGAAGGTGCGCCTGGACGATGCCCAGCATGGTTTTAGAGCGGGTAGGTCTGCAGCAACTAACCACCTAAATTTTGTAAACTATGTCTACACTGAACAAGATAAGGGCAACCAGGTAGACACGGCCTATTTTGACTTTAAAAAGGCATTCGATAGGGTGGATAACGATGTGCTTCTGACAAAGCTTAACGGCTCAGGCTTTACGCCAAAAATGTTAAGTTTCTTCGCCAACTACTTGTCAAACCGCCAGCAGTATGTTCAACTTGACGGACTCAGGTCCCACCCCTATTTTACGAGATCTGGAATAAGCCAGGGTAGCTCATTGGGTCCAATCCTTTTTTTAATTATGATTAACGACCTACCCCAGGTCATAAAAAATGCACAATGTCTTATGATCGCAGACGACCTCAAGTTGTACATGGGAGTGAGATCTGAAGCCGATAGTGTAGTGCTACAACACGATATACAGCGGCTGGAGGCATGGAGCAATACGAACCGTCTTCACTTCAATATAGACAAGTGTAAAGTCATGACGTTCTCAAGATCTAGAACTCCCAGGCAGTACAAATACTTTCTAACAAATACTCCACTTATAAGAGTAGACGTAACACGGGATTTAGGTAGGTAGGTATGTTCGACCCTCGACTTGATTTCAGACAACACATTTTAAACGTGACAAAAACGGCGAACAAAACACTGGGATTCATAATGCGGCAAACATATATGTTTAAAGACACCAAACCAGCTATTATATTGTACGATGCCTATGTTAGAAGTCGCCTCGAATATAATGCTTTAATCTGGGACCCTAGAGAGAGTAAATATGTGACGATAATCGAAAAAATCCACAAAAAATTTTGCAGATTCGTCTATAAGAAGAAGTACGGGTACTACCCACGTCTATATCCCTCACTGTTTGTCACGGGCATGATAGGGCTGGACACTTTGGAGCTGCGAAGGAAACTACAGGCAATTATCCAATATTGGCTACTTTTTAATAATAAACTAGACAATCCATCAGCATTAGCTGACATCAGCCTAAACGTTCCCAGTAGGGCGATGCGGGGTACGGCTGCGGATGGTGGCCCGCGTCGGCGGCGGCCACTGCTGGCTGGCTCGGGAGCCCGCACCGCAGCCAGTGCAAACGCGCCAAAAGCGCGCACGCTCATGCTCCTCAACTCACTTTCCTCCCAAGATGTGGACCTATTTGCAGACAGGTTGCCACAAATCATTGCCGCAGCACGCCTCCACTTGTCGAAAAATAATTAATAATTCGAATATTAACTGTCCCTTGATTTTATCTTAATTCTTTCTTATCAAATGTAAAAAACTTTCTTAATTTATAAGTTACCATGCAGTTAGTTACTAGTGCCTATTTCTTTTTTCTTGTTTTATATGTTTCCTACAATATGTTTTTCTTGTGTTTCCATGTAAATTTTGTTTAGTAAGTTAGTATGTATAGTTAATTAATGTTACTTGATTATAGACGCGTTGGGGTTTCCTGTCAGTCTGTAATAATGTTAATAATAAATAAATAAATAAATAAATCTGTCGATGTCAGCTTTCCATTAGCATAGAATTTACATCAATCGTGACAAAATCGTAAAAAAGTAAATTCTTGGCGACTTAATATACAAATTTTATCTCTACTAAAGAATAAGTAATGAAGATAAGAAAATTCTGTAAAAAGTAAATTAATGATTAGACTGGTAACTCGGTGAGCAAAAAATTCGATCTCATCAGAATTTGAATAAAGTGAGACAAAAAGACATACTTAATTATCTGAACAGAATATTTTACCATCTTGTTACGCGGTTAACGTTGTGTTTTATATTAATCAATCAATTGACTCGTAGTAGTCCACTGGTGGAGAAGACCTTTGCTAATGAACGCCACCATACCTAATCCTCCGCCTTTCTCATCTAGTAACTCCGCCTAACTTTGAACATTACTATCAGTTCACCTAGCGGGACCCACGCTGCGCTTATCAATCTATGGTCGCCACTCTAAGACTCCAACGGCCATTAGTTCTGTGACAAAAATGCCTGCCCTTCAGCTTGCTTATTCTGAGAGCTATTTTGGTGACTGATTCTTAGTCGAAGCTCTTCATTTCTGATCATATCCTTAAAGGATACTCCGAGCACAGCTCGTTCTATAGCTCGCTGAGCGACTTGCAACTTGTGAATCGGATTAGATATCATTTTAACGTTTTCGAGCCATAGACCATAATTGGCAAGACGCATTGATTAAAGGTTTGAGCATTGAGGTACGGGCGACGCGAAGATTTTATATTAAAAAAATAATAAATACTCCTGGACTTGAAGTTTTTTTTTTTTTTTTTTTTTTTTTACACTAAGGTGGCAAACAAGCTTACGGCCCGCCTGATGGTAAGCGGTCACCGTAGCCTATGGACGCTTGCAACACCAGGGGTATCACTTGCGCGTTGCCGACCCTTCAGAAATCTAATAACTTCTTTCTTGAAGAACTCCATACTGTAGTCCTTGCAGAAAACCTTGGCAGGGAGCTCATTCCACAACTTAAGCGTTCGCGGGAGGAAGTTTCTCTGAAACCGCACTGTACGCGACCATTTAGGTTCTAAAGTGTGAGAATGAATTCCCTGCCGATGGCGAGCGGTGCGATGGTAGAAAGTAGCCGTGGGCATCATTTCGAACAATTCCTCAGAACACAACCCATTGTACAAGCGGTAGAACACACACAGTGAGGCAAAGTCTCTCCTCAGACTTAAGGGCTCGATACCGCAAGTGAGTTTGGGATCGTCGACAATTCTCACAGCCCGTCGTTGAACCGAGTCAAAAGGGTCAAGCTGGTATCCGGGTGCACCTGCCCAGAGATGGCAGCAGTACTCCATATGGGGCCGAACTTGCGACTTGTAAAGTAACAACCTTTGCCCCGACGTGAAGTACTGCTTCGCTCTGTTGAGTACACCAAGTTTTTTGGACGCCAGCTTTACCTTATCTTGTAAATGATCTCGGAACTGAACATCGCTGGAGATGTCGACACCAAGGATCCCAATGCTCTTGGAGATGGAGAGGGGAGTGTTCTGGAATTGTGGGACCACAGTGAATGGAGTTTTCTTAGCGGTGAACGCGCACACTTGTGTCTTTGTAGGGTTGAATCGGACCAAGTTTACCCGTCCCCAGTCAGAGACCTGGGACAGTGTGGTCTCGATTTGAGACACAAGTTCTCCGCGGTTTTCCTCCACAACGGAACGAGGGATGTTTGCACGACCCGTGTAAAAAGTGTCTCCAGTACTGTCATCTGCATAGCAATGTATGTTGTTGATGTCCAACATGTCATTGATATGCAGTAGAAACTGCGTAGGAGACAGCACAGAGCCTTGCGGGACACCAGCATTAATGTCCATGCTATCAGAGCAACTACCGTCAACTACAGTTCGTATGCGTCTGCCGGACAAAAAGCTAGCCACCCATTTGCACAAACCCTCGGGCACTCCGTAAGATGGCAACTTCGATAGAAGACCGCGGTGCCAGACCCGATCGAACGCCTTCGCTATGTCCAGGCTACATGCCAATGCCTCCCCCTGACTCTCAATGGCTAGTGCCCATCGGTTTGTGAGATACACTAGAAGGTCACCAGTCGAGCGACCGTGGCGAAAGCCATATTGACGGTCACTGACCAGATCGTGTACTTCTAGGTATCTTAGAAACTGTGTGTTGATCACACGCTCCATCACCTTAGAGAGGAGAGAGGTAATAGCGATAGGCCTGTAATTCGATGGATCTGATCTATCGCCCTTTTTGGGCACCGGGTGCACATTCGCAGTCTTCCATGTAGACGGAAATTGCCTAGTGTGGTAGGAAAGCGCGAAGAGGCGCGTGAGTACAGGACATAACTCAGGAGCACACTGCTTAAGCACCACTGCTGGTATACCGTCTGGCCCACTCGACTTATGTTGTACATTACCATGCAAACTTCCACCGAAAATTGGTTTGACCGAGATCTAGTACGTAAGTTGTTTTTTTAATACGTCATAAATCGTAAACCACAATTTACCTTTCATCCAATCATCTCAAATATTAAAATATTTTTGTTTGTGTTTGTAGATTACATAAATGGTGGTAGGTACGGAACCCTCGGTGCGCGAGTCCAACTCTCACTTGGCCGGTTTTTTTTTACTTTTGTAAATTAATTGGATCCCCATCCATCTTTTTTGTTAGTTAGTTTTAGAAGTATGTACGTATACCCCTTACTAATATACATACATGCCTTTCAGGCGTCATCTTTAGGCGTGGTTCATGATAACACCCTTAGGTTACCTTCGCGTCTTCTTACACTTCGATGGTATAACACAGTTAACTCTAGGGGTGTAACACGGGGGAGATAACACTAGTCTATTGTTCCTGTACATAGTTTAGACCATTAGTTAATAGGGGTATATGCCTTCTAGACTCTGTACTACAGGGGAATAGCTTAGGATGATACCAGATGATACGGGTGTTTTATGACGTCAAATACGGCTGACTGCGGTTCTGTGTCGCGATAGTTAATATCGTATAGATTTAATTAGGGGACCCGATTCTAAAGATTTACAATTCTAATTTGGTAATGGCTCAGAAGGAGTGACTAGGTGCATATTAAGTTCTAGTTATTAGGAATAGTTACGGTAAGAATTAGGATTAGTGTTAGATTTTATTCTTTCATACCAGGGACTGACTAAATCCATACCTTTTAACAATGAGGGATCCAACTTGACGATCACGCCACTAGACAATCACAGCCAATATTATAAATAATATAAGCGATACAGTTAATTAGTTTAAGACTAGACGATCATGCCACTA
Source organism: Apoda limacodes (assembly GCA_946406115.1). NCBI lineage: Eukaryota > Metazoa > Arthropoda > Insecta > Lepidoptera > Limacodidae > Apoda > Apoda limacodes. Next base: position 9,404,136 of record OX291554.1, read on the forward strand.
CGCCTATCATATTAATGCTCTCAAAGTCTTTATAAGAGGGGGAGGGGGATCCTACAAAAGTACGTAGAATCCAGTGGTTAGATTGTACAAAAAAAAACGTTTACAGCCTGAAACCGTCAATGTAGTGTGTCCAGTTCGTAATGAGTTACAGTGTGTGGTTGTAGTAGTAGTAACCAAGCCAAACAAGACTATGCAACGGGACGCAGTCATCGTAAAATAACGAGGCTGGTGAAAAATTACTGACCTAGGGTCACACCGCTTTTATTTCCTTAGTTCACTCATGGAAGGCAATCAATAAATTCTTCGTAATAAGCCTGAAACATTTAAATGTTTTTGCATACATATTTCTGATATGAATCTTCAAATTCCTGCTAGTCGTAAAAATAAAAGAGAAATTGGTAAAATATACTTTCAATAATATATATCTAATTAAATTCATATAATACTTATTTTATTTCTAAAAATTCATACTAATTAAACATTATTGAGATAATATATTACAAACAACGTCATTCAGAAGTTCCGATTCCAATTCAAGTATCTTTATCCAACTGTCTTTCTTTGATGACTAGAAAATAAGTTAGAACAATCCAGCCTAGTTCTTTTTGCAATTTTATTTAAAAAAAAAAAACAGAACAGTTTGTTGACAAAATATAAATGAAACAACTATTAAAATCAATAGAAAATATTCCATAACATGACATCAGTACAGCTAACTATATTTACAGTTATTTCAAATATTAGGACTAAATTATTTTTTTACAGTAAATGGGAACATTTATATTTACAGAAATCCTTGGCAATAGTTCTTAAACTTACCTATCAAAGTTTTAATACAATTTACCGATATATTTTATCATCACGCGGTGGCAAACTTATAAAGTATGGGGCAGGTTGCGGTGGTGGTGCTAAGTATCTCACTGAACCTTGACCCGACTGTATCTTATGAGGCAGTGTTGCAGTCGACAATGACGCTGGTGGTGCGCCGGTTGTAGGGCTACTTGCCAAAGGACCACCCCTGTATGACGTTGTTGTCAACGCAACTACGCCACCGACTGTCCCAATAATAAGATTGTCATCGTTACTTGATAAAGCTACACCAATAACTGGAGCACCTTTTGGCTCTCCTAGTACTTTAGATCTATCATTAGATGGAGCAACAAACCATATAATATCTGGTTCTGACGAAGAACGTTGCACAAGCCGTGAAGGTGGAGTAGTTAAGGCACTACTTGAAGAAGAAATAGCAGGTGTAGTTTTTTTCTTTGTATCGCATGTCAATTCGTCGTCTCCAATTTCAATTAACAAAAGACCCGACAAATGCTCTTGTGTATAACAACGCACGTCGTCTACGCCAACATTTGGGAGCCATCTACGGATCTGCCAGTAACATCTATAGTAATTTGAGAAGATCTAGGCAAAGGAAATAATAAAGCTGGGGGTATATTTGTTACTGACGTATTATGAAACCAAACTATGATAGTCGGTGCTTTTAAGCCAGCAAGCACACCTGATGATAACGTCTTAAGTCGTGATCCCCTAATACCAAATTCTTCAAGACGAGGATGTAAAGTTGAGTGCAGTTGATCAGATCCAATTGTTGTTTCTTTAACTTCTATATCTATTTTTTCTAGAGCTGATAGGTATTGTTATAAACCTTGAACATCTAAGTAACCTAGTCTTGGATAGCCATAGGCTCTAAGCTCAATAAGATTTGGCAAAGCTCCAAAAGCATTTTTCTCTATTCTAGTACATTCTTGTAACAAGCTTATGTCAAGAAACTGAAGTGACGAAAGGCCTTCAAAGTTTCCATCAACTATGACCGCTGCTGGATTACTGGAAATATTCAAATGCCGCAGATTTCATTATTATTTTTGTTTTAATTTTTAAATATATATTTTTATTGCCAGTATTACAGTGTATAAGGTAAATGGCCCAGTCCTCGTCAGATTTTCAACTAAATCTATTTTAATCTTTTAAAATTTCTTAAATCGTATACTATATGTATCGGTTATTGTTATGAGATAACAGCAAGTCTAATTGCTTGTAATTTCAATTATCGATTTTTAGTTTGTTTTGATTCAATTAGTAAATAATATTAGTTTTTTTAAACAATACCTCTTTACCCAGTATTCGGCAGAACATGTCCCGGTTTTCGTCAATGGTAGTCCTAGTATTCGTCATGCTGTACAATATATGCTAATGGTAAGAAATTATACGGCAGGCTATATAGTTGTTTTGCTATTGCTACATCGCTGTTGTAAATATATAAATACTAACTCATCCAATATTGTGGTGCAAAATGTTTAAGTTAGCAATGCATTTCAGTCCCAATACATTTTATCTAACTTAGGTTAGTTAGTTAGTTGCAAAACTGGAGTATTAAAAACTAAAAACATAGTAACATAAATAAAATCTTCAAAAATATCTAATATCAATTTTTTTTTGAGTGGTTACGAAACGTTTCTGTTTTACGTCAAATTTAGAAAAACGATTTGCTAGGCCAAGGTGAATTGTCTTAGCAGCATGGTTAGAAAGAAGATGATTTTTTAAGGACCGTCAAATGATTTTGAAGTGGATAGCATTTTTCGGAAAAAATCTGTAAATAAAGGAAAAAAAGAGATTTCTGACCTTAATTTTGAATAACTGAATAAGTTAACCTGGGATATAAAAGGGCTATCTGTGTTCCGTATAGCAAGGCCTAAATAAAGGGCGAATAACGACAGCAGTTTCTCAAAAATAATATTACGACCATCGACAGAATATCGACAAGGGTAGCTTTTACTTAAAATCACCAAATGGTATTTACTGTAGGAGATACATAGAGTGTTTAAGAGGCGATAGTTCATGAAAGTGACATGAAAACAAACTGATTTTTTTTTGTTTAACCTGAAATGTTGATAGAAATTGAGATTTTGAAGACAACTAGTGATCATGATAGAATCAGGCTAAAGATTCTGGAGCGAAATTAACGTCATACTATACGAAAATTATACTGGATGTTAGCCGTATTAGCTGTTTTAAAAGAATAAAGCAGCGGGTAATGAAAAAATACTTTAAAGCTTCTAAGCTGGTTGTCCTCAAAGGAACTACGTTAGAAGTATGAACCAAAAGCGTGTAGATTTTTTTGTTTAAAAAGGAGATTTTTTTTATATCATCAAGTTGTAAAACAAACTTACGTCCCATCTGATACTAAGCGGAGCATTACTCGCGCGTTCTTTAGGCTACTATAGTCCGTAGAGAAAGCTCGGCAGGGAGCTCATTCCACAACCTAAGCGTTTGTGGGACGAAGTACCTGTGAATTCGCATAGTGCGCGACCATTTAGGTCCTAAGGTGTGGGGATGAATTTCGATTGACAATGGCAAGCAGTGCGATGATAGAAGAAAGCCGTAGGCATCATTTCAAAAAACTCCTCATAACACAACTAATTATGCATACGGTAGATTCTCTTTATTGAATAACTATGGACCCATTTCGCTTCTGAGCCATAACTACATATCTTTCAAGGGTCATTATAAATTGTCTCAACCGCACGTTCGATGACTGAGACGACAAGGTGGATAGACGACCTGGTTAAAGCCGCAGTAAGCCATTTGATGCACTCAAGACTAGCCGCTGTAGAAACATGTGGGGAAGTCTTACAGTGGACGTCCCACATGCTGAAATCATGATGATACTCTCCCAAATACTACATTAGAAAACAAACTTTTCTTTTGAGTAACAAAGCTATTTTCCACATTCCGCCATTATAGTTGGGTTGGATACATAGATTAATAACACACTATATTTTTAAACACCAAGTATATTGGGAAATGTAACATAAAATAGTCTTTCTACAAAATAAAACAATATCAAACTGAACATTCTATAATAACGATAAAAATAAGCATTTTTTTATTTAGTAAATATTCCATAGTGATTTACTTGCAATCAATGCAGTGACAAATTTTTTAAGGTGGGTTTTACATTAGCACATATTGTGTGGGACCATGTTTGCAATACCACGTACCTTCTGGAATACATTCACGATTTTCTTTAGAGCTTTCATTAACGCTTAGCCTTCTTCATCTTAATATCTTGTGCTTAATTCTTTTTCCTTCTCCTTACGCTCTATTTCGTGTTTTTTTTCTTTTCACTAAATACTTGCCATCTGTCGGAAGTTATAACAGAAGGCATTCTTTCTCTTTTTTTACGACTGTCGGTTGAAACCTTTACTGGCCAGAATAAGGCATCTTTAAAAGGGTTAGGTATGTTTTCTAGTTTGGTATTTTGTGTCTTTGGTGGAACAATTTGCACATTAGTAGTAGGATTGCCAATAGTCTTTTAAGTTTTCTACCAAACTACTCCATCATACACTTCACTTCTGCCTTATCTCTGTAATCTATTAATTGCATGGTTAAGGTCTGACTTACCTTAAGAGTGTTTTTAGACGCCAAAGGCGCGGAGGGCGGAGGAGGGAGGGTCACGCAGTTCGCCCTCCGCGCCTCCGGGCTCTAAAAAACACTCTAGGGGTAAGGCAGACCAAAACCACGGCGTTTTGGGATTAGCAGAATCGGTTTTGAATTCAAATAGTAGTTTACCTAATCTATCCGTTTATCCTAAGAGTGACTAAGGTAAATTTATGAAGCAGCCTACTAACTACTAATTAGTCAGGATAAACTGCTTGAATTCAGAACAGACTCTGCCAACCCCGAAATGCCGTGGTCTTGGTCTGCCTTACCCCTAGAGTGTTTTTTAGAGCCAAAAAATCCAAGTCACGCCCCGTTTAGACAACTCCGAATCAATATACCTGTGATTGTCCGACAAAAACTGAAGGACTTCCTTCGGATAGCGATCTGCACCCTTGAAATTTGTGCCACAGTCCGAGCGAATTAAATGAGGGAGACCACGCCGACTGACAAACCGCGACAGACATGCGACAAAGAAAAAAAAACGGACCCGCGAAATCCAACCCAACCTTAGCGAAAGGTCGAGTGGGCTGGACACGATCGGACGGCTGATCTGATTTGTGGCTGAGTCAATGTTCCCTTTAACCTATAACAAGAAATACATTTAAAAATGACGCTCCGAGCTGCTCATCTGGCGGACAAAATCCAAAAGTATCGCTGCAGACAAGCCAGCAATGCGTTGAGACCGGCATGACAGTTCCTAATATGGCGGTCCCTGATCAGCAACTCAATAAAATGACCGCTCTTGGGCAACAAGAGAGGATGCCGAGCCCCATAGGGCAATTCTGAGTTACTAAGCCTACCACCCACTCGCAAAAACTCCGACTCGTCGAGAAACAAATTAAGACGAGCAAGACTTCCCCGCAATTTCCCGTTCTCTGAACGGAGAAGACGAATTTCCTTTCCAAACGACTGGGCCTGTACCAATCGAACACAGGTGAGGAGGGCATCCTGACGCTCTTCAGGAGACAAGACTGAAGACGTCCTTGGCTGTAACCTGTTCTTTAAGCTGTGAAGAAACCTCTTAATCGAACCGGTGACACCAACAAGCTTGTTGAGAGAACTGAACCGATTAATCAAGAAGTTCGGTGAAGTGTCCACAGTCTGCTCAACAGCAAAGACCTTTAACCCCGGCAGAGGGTCAACAAACTCCACAACTGTATGAGGCCAAGTGTCTTCAGGCGAGGCCAGCCAGTCAGGACCCCACCAGAGCGGGTGATTCATGATTTGCGAGGCAATTAGGCCCCGTGAAGCGCAATTGACAAGAGATAACTCATACTATAAAAGTAAACTGACTACAATAAAACATAAAAGCTTAATTAAAAATAAAAACTAATAACTAAATTTATTAAATAATGAACCAAGGCAGCTTCATGAGCCCGGATAAATATAGTTTCATATATTTAGTGTTATGTATTTTTATGTTATAAAAAACAAATTAAATAATTCGTACCCGGCTTATATCCATATTATAAATGCGAAAGTAACTCTGTCTGTCTGTCTGTCTGTTACCTCTTCACGCTTAAACCGCTGTACTGATTAAGATGAATTTTGGCATGGAGATAGTTTGAGTCCCAAGAAAGGACATAGGCTACTTGAAAACATTGAGTGTAAGTCTGTTTTTTTCTTATAATAGAGGAGTGCTGCCGTTGAAATCCTACATCGATAACTGACTTAAAGGCGGGTGGAACAGCGGGCAAAAGCTAGTACCTACCAAGACTTTTAATAGTAATAGTATTATTTATTTCTTATACATAGGGAACAAGAATACTGTCTTAAAATAATAATATTTGATAGCGCTATGTTTTCCCATAAAGGCATACAAATGTTCTTCAAAAGCATAATAAAAACTTACATGATGATTTAAAGTAAACTAACTACAATACAGCTTACAATCTAAGTACTTAACTGTCAAAGAGACTGATACAGATATGATGACTTGTTATAATAATGCAATTAAATTCACATATCTATCATCCATGCTAATATTATAAGGCATACAATTATTCTTCAAAAGCATAATAAAAACTTACATGGTGATTTAAAGTAAACTAACTTCTATATAGCTTACAATCTAAGTACTTAACTGTCAAAGAGACTGATACAGATATGATGATTTGTTATAATAATGCAATTAAACTCACATATCTATCATCCATACTAATATTATAAGGCACACAAATATTCTTCAAAAGCATAATAAAAACTTACATGGTGATTTAAAGTAAACTAACTACAATACAGCTTACAATCTAAGTACTTAACTGTCAAAGAGACTGATACAGATATGATGACTTGTTATAATAATGCAATTAAATTCACATATCTATCATCCATGCTAATATTATAAGGCATACAATTATTCTTCAAAAGCATAATAAAAACTTACATGGTGATTTAAAGTAAACTAACTTCTATATAGCTTACAATCTAAGTACTTAACTGTCAAAGAGACTGATACAGATATGATGATTTGTTATAATAATGCAATTAAACTCACATATCTATCATCCATACTAATATTATAAGGCACACAAATATTCTTCAAAAGCATAATAAAAACTTACATGGTGATTTAAAGTAAACTAACTACAATACAGCTTCCAATCTAAGTACTGTAGAGGTTACGACCTCTTGTTAAGTGTAAAGGAAGTAGAAGGGCTAGCGAACGCAAATAAGCAGCAAATACTTCGTAGTGTTTTTATGAAAATATAATAGATGGTGTCAGTATGTTTTGAATAAAAACAATCGGAACTTCGAGTTTGTCATTATTTTTATATTGATTGACATTCGAGTGAAAAATATAGATCGGACAAATTTATATGAATTTGGAGGGTCGATTCCTGTCTCTATCAGGGAGCCCTAGAATATATAGAATAGTTTAATATTGCCAGTAGACTCAGGATTAGATACTCCAGTATCCAATATGAAATACGCATCGCCACCATCGCGAATAAATGTAGAAGTTACCAATTGTAATGGAAAGACGACCCGAGGTCTAAGGAAGGATGACCTAATAACCTAAGAAATACCTCAGCTAAGTTGTTTTTGTATACTAATTCTCTTAGTTAGAAGTTGAGTCTAAATGGTGTTTATTCTTGTTGCGATAGAAGAGAGCATTGATTAAATAGAAAAGATCTCCCGATACCGTGGTATTATTAGCAGAGATTCCCGATACCTAGTAAGAAATAGGTAGAAGCACCTTATTTACGCCCCCGCACGCTGCAGTACTTAATTGTCAAAGAGACTGATACAGATATGATGACTTGTTATAATAATGCAATTAACTCACATATCTATCATCCATACTAATATTATAAATTCGAAATTGATTCTGTCTGCTATCTGTTACCTCTTCACGCTTAAACTACTGTTCGGATTAAAATAGAATTTGGCATGGAGATAGTCTGAGTCCCGGGAGAGGACATAGGCGACTTGAAAACGCCAAGGGTGAATCGGCTTTATTTCTACGTATAATTCTTCTGTACGTGTGTTTTTCACCTAACTCCTCCTAAACGGCTGGAACGATTTAAGTAAAATATTGTCTGAATATTTCAATTTGTTTTTGGATCGTTCAAAAACACAATTGGATCCGGTAGGTGGCGCTACAGTCGGTGTGTCACTGATCTTCTCCTCAGCAGTAGGAACGATTTTATTGATGTTTTTGTGTACGTTCGAGTAGGTTCCTGCAAGGTTTTAATTTACAAATGAACCCAGTAGATGGTGCTGCAGTTGATGTGTCACTGATCTTATAAACGGCAGGGATGATTTTAATGACATTTTTTGTGTACGGTCGGGTGGGTCCCTACAAGGTTTGAATTCACAAATGGACTTCTAGGTGGCGCTGCAGTCGGTGTGTCCCTGATCTCCTAAACGGCAGGGATGATTTTAATGATATTTTTTGTGTACGTTTGAGTGGGTCCCCGCAAGGTTTAGAAACACAAATAGACCCGGTAAGTGGCGCTGCAATTGGTGTGTTGATCGTCTCCTAAACGGCAGCGAAGATTTTAATGATATTTTTTTTTCGAATGGGGCCTTGCAAGGTTTGATAACCCAATTGGACCCGGTAGATGTCACTGAACTTCTCCTAAACGGCAAAGACTTCCACCATAAAAGATAAGGAAGATAATGAAAAATTAAATAACTTAGACATAGAGGCCAGTGTAAACAGTGAGATATCCAAAAATGGTGACTCATCAGTAGATTCGTTATAAGTAAGTATGTAATCGCAAAATTAAAAAATGTAAATGTTAAATTTAATATATCATATTTAATGTGGCACTGCTTTTTCGGATAGGACAACGTCTGTCGGGTCCGCTATATTATAAACGCTAAATGTAACTGTCTGTCTGTTACCTCTTCACGCTTAAACCGCTGTACCGATTAAAATGAAATTTGGCATGTTGATAGGTTAAGTCTCGGGGAAGGACATCAAAGGTTACATGAAAACGTCAAGTGTGAGTCGTTTTTTTATAATTGAGAATTGCCGTTGAAATCCTACACCGATAATCGAATAAGGGCGGGTGGAACTGTGGGCAAATTTGGCATGGAGATAGTTTGAGTGCAGGGGAAGGGCAAAGACTACGTAAAAACGTCAAGTGTGAGTCGGTTTTTTTTATAATTGAGGAGTTGCTGTTTAAATCCGACACCGATAACCGAATTTAGGGCGGGTTATTTATTATAAATGCAAAAGTTTGGATGTTTTGTTGTTTGTTACTCAAGCACGCATCAACCACTCGATGGATATTGATGAAACTTGGCACATATGTAGGTTAGATCCTGGAGTAGGACATAGGCTATTTTTCATCCCGGAAAATTCAAATGTTCCCGCGGGAGTAACTATAACCGAACCATAGCTGCAGCTATAGCTTGCTATATCCAACCCAATTAGTGTAATCAAGAATAATCCCACGCCGATAATCAAATTTTGGGAGGGCGAAGCCGCGGGCAAAAGCTTGTATATATATATAAGGCGCGTTCCGTCTCTCTACTTCGTAGCAGAATTGTAAGCGGTTCGCGTTTCATTAAGTTTTGGTAGCAAAATGTAAGCGTTTTGTGTAAGCGGTTTTGCTACGAAATACAAATACCCATGTGGAGAAAATAGGTATTTTGTGCAACTTTTGGACACCTGTCAAATGTGAAAGTGTATCCTTTGAGAAAAATTATAACAACCTGGTTTTTTTCTTTCACAACTGACGAAAGCGCATTTTGTTTTAACTATATTTTAACATTGCTGGAATTTTTAGCTGCAATTAAACGAAACGTAAGTTGGTGCTTAAATTAGTTTTTGCTATGAAAAGGTAGTACTACGTGACAGAAAACTTAATAAAAGAGAAGCACAGCAGGATAAGTAACTAAGCGTGCGTGAGTTTCAACTCACTAAGTTTTTCATTGAAATACATAAAATGAACTAATAGCTATAGCATAATATGCATCATTGTTGCCAAAAAATGCTTCTTCTCAGGTTGTAAACTAATAGTATACTTGGTACTTTGGAGATTTCTTTGCCAAAACTTGAAAAAAAAACAGTAAATAGGGATCAGTATTTTCTTATTTTCTATTCAGATTTACAATTAGGCTTTTAAATACGTAATAATGAATATATTGATTAAAATTTTCTATACAACATTTCACAAGTCTCTTAACACTGTCACATAAATTACTAGAGGCATTGAAACACAGTGTTTCGTAGTTCGAATTGACTTATAGAAAATAAAATGGACACATTAATTTATTAACAAAATAGGATTTATGAGAAAAGTTGGACCAAACTGGCTGAAACTAGTCAATAATTCCCAAACTTTTAACCAAAACTTCTGAGTACATACATGAGCGCGCTTCTCATTGATTCTGACGCAACTTTGAGTGCCTCTCCATGAAAATATTATTTACTCTGCTGGTCTCTTCACGCTCCCGATAAAGTTTGATAATTTTAAAGTTTAATTCTGAAACGTTGAAATTTTCAATTTATTTTGTCAAAAATTAGTTTATTGGTTGGTTATTTATTGCTTGATGTGAACAAGTGTGGTATTTTTCCCAAATAAATAATTTGATTGAAGCGGTATTTTTAAAATACATTATTAATTACTTACGTTCATTGAAATCTATCTCCACTTAACAAAAACCCAAATAAATATAAATAAAAACAATGGTATGAAAGTATAAATTTAATTAAAGCGAAAGATTATCATAAGCAAGTTGATTTACATTAGGTTTTGATACTTCCACGTGCAACACCACCTACTACAAAATCTTACAATAACGGCTATTCCCAATTACCTTTGCTATTTCTTTTCCTAATTGTCCTAAAATTTCTGTTTACCATCTGGGAGCTTATTGTTAAAAAGGCTCGAACACTCGGGTCTTGCGATCTATGGGGCAAAATAAATGAAAATACATCTTGTCTCTCGAGACCTTGTTTAATAAATATCAAAAGCTGAGAACATAGAAACCGAGCATACCAAACTTTTTCGCAATAAGCTCCCTAAAGGGGTTAATATTATATTTAAGCAATTTCTTAATGGGCCGGTGGAGTTTAAGGACAAACTAAAATTTAATATTTATATATGAAAAGTCTTTTCAAAATTACACGGCAAAAATTATTGCTGAACAACAGCAACTTTATCTGCAAAGCTACAAGCAGTGGCATGGCAGTAGTATACACTAAATGCAAAGTGCAGAACATAACTCAGCGGAACGGGCACGCGACAAATCTTCGGACTACGGTTACGGGTCACATCCCGCCATTACTTGCTGCAACATTGCTGTGAAACTAATAAACTGTGTCGCTGCGACGACCGTACCGAGTACCACCACCGACATATCCACGCTAATTCATTGGAAACTTGCCAAATTGCACAGTCACTTAGATATAAGCTATTTAGAATAATTAATGTGTTTAGTTTGTCGATGTTTTGAATATTGTAATTACTTACTCAATTGGTATGTTGGTTTGGTACGTAAGTACTCAAAGATTTATTCAATTATTCTGATCACTCAAATACTTAATTACTTACACGCTTATTTTAAGTAAGCAAAGGAATAACAAAAGTAACAATAATAACATTATTTAATGTCTGTATCTTTATAATTATACTTATTATAATGTTATTATTTATATTGTTTTACTGTTGTTATAATGTGTTACAATATGTTAATTTTTTTGCGACAAATTACATACAACCTTTACCGCAACCGCTGTACCGCGCCTTGAATGCGATGTAACAGATGTTTGACAAGGAACAAATTATATTGGTTACAATTTTATAATACTTATATCTATTTGTATTGATTAGGTAATGTGATATTATGTAGATAAATATCACTGCTAATCAGCTATAAGCTATAGTTTATTTGCAGAGCATTTTTTTTAATTTTACTCAAATTTCTATGAATAGGAATAAATCAGTACATACTATGCGTTTTAGATCAGTTAGCCAATCAACTAACCATAAAAGTGTTTGTTTATGGCTTCAATGTCTGAAGATCTATCGTTAGATATAATGATCTAAGAATGCGTTATGGGCTTCGGTAGTATAATTTTATTCTAAATAAGCTTTTTCCGTCGGCTCCACTTGCGCTGAATTCCATTATCAGGCAAGTCGTTAAATCTTACATTCTTTGTTCGTATTCAGAAAGTGTCCTATACAGTAAACTAGCAAAGTATAGCCTATGTCCTTGAACGTCCCTCCAACTTATTATCTGCGAAATAAGCCAAACAAACAGCCAGACATACTTTCACAAATATTACTTTGTATTTGTATGTCAAAGATCAGTTTGTCGTCTGATTACGCTCCGTGTGTGCAACAATCTAGAGTGCTTCAATCCGTTGTGGCTTTTTGAGGAAAATCAAAATAAATAAATTCAACGTTTCAGTAAATTTGTCAGAGCAATAGCTTAAATACCTATATATGTACCTTATTATAGGATCCTTATATTTAACGTTATTAAATATAAGGATCCTATAATATACTTATATTTAACGTTATTTTACACAATAATTATTCTTCTTGCCAACTCCCCTCCTGGTCGAGGAACTCCCCTCCTGGCGGTGACTCACCTTCGGGTTCGAGACTCACGCCGGTCGAAGGGACGCCCCCGAGAGCGACAACCCAAGCCGAGGCTCCCCCCGCGAGGAGCCCTTGAGCGTTGGGCGCTATATGGGCTGAGGCTCCTTCAGAGCTCGCCCCAAAAAGCCCGGTGAAGCAATAATGTCTACAACAGCCTACTGCATAGTCAGTTAGAAAAAAAAATTAAAAAACATGTAATTCCTCGGTATATATTCAATAATACCAATAGTATGAGTATCAGAAAAGAAGTACAGGCAATTAGTATTATTTATCCCGGCAAGGCAACCTGCAGGTAACTAGAAAATTAAGTAATATTTATACGTATTCCAAATTTCAAATGATATCCACTATTTCTTAGTGGAGGATCCCGAAATAAAAATGGATGAATTCAAGTGCTGTTTTAAAGTCTATTTGAATAATAAAATTGAGTACGAGTTTGAAGTATTCCAAATTTTGCGTAGCCTATATTTATCTATGCTTTTGGTAGTTGGATTAAATAATTTATTCTCAAGTTTCAATGAATTCGACTAAATTCTCAAGTAAGTAGCATGGCTTCGGTGTAAGTAGGTTAGAGCAACTTTGTGGTACAAAAATATATACTGATGGGTAGATAATGATTTCATGAATTAAAATTTCACAATGATTAATTCACAAGTAATTTTATAATTTGCAGATTACCTATTGTGATGCGGTTTTCTCAAAATTATGTGTCATTTAAATAACAATAATTATAAGCACCTACATTTTTAGGGTTCCGTACTAAAAGGGTTCCAACGGAGCCCTATTACTAAACTCACGGCGTCTGTCAGTCTGTCTGCCTGGCTGTCCGACATTTAAAGAATATTTTAGACAAAAGTAAGTAGAAGCCTAACATGTTCACAGAACACATAGTTGGCGGATTTCTAAATATATATATATATGTTGACGTTTGTTAGTCTCATAAACACTCGAGACCAGCTAGACTTATTTGGATAATTCTAATTGTATTTTGTTAGACCAAGGTTAAAAAGGATAGAAAAATGGTCAAGTGCGGGTCTGACTCGCGCAATAAGGGTATAGCGATTGTAATAAAATTTTGATAAGTTGTTGTGCACACGCCGAGGAAGGTATCTGAAAAAGAAAAAAACTAGGCAAGTGCGAGTCGGACTCACGTAGTAAGGGTTAACCGATTGGATCTAAGTTTTGGTAAATTGTTGTGCACACGTCAGGGAAGGTTTCTGAATTAGTACAACTCTTTCAGAATAGGTAGCGCCCCAGTTCTTTCAAAAAGAGAAACAGTTCGCGGGGTCAGCTATTAAATAATAAAAAACAAAAAGTAGAAATTTAATTGCGGTCTCTATAAAAGGAACATGTTTTTGTTTTATCGTGAAAAAGGCAGGACATCAACTCTTCAACCTTAAAACGATAAACGTAATAAAAACCGGTCAAGTTCATTCTATGGTGGCACGGAACCCTCGCACCTAGGTGGCTGATCTTGACTCGCACTTGGCCTGTTTTTCTATACACAATATAATTCATAATAGTTACTTCCCATTCGCAACCAAATGACTAGCATAATAGATAATTTAAATAATGGCCAACGGTATGGAAAATGGTTGCGGTTATACTAATGAGGTCGCGAATATCAACTCATGATATTCATTTTAACAATAAGTTAAAACCACAATAAGTATCCACTAAAAAGTAAAGAAACCTCTATAGCAGACATAACATTGAGCTATTTTTCTTACATTTGCCTGTAAATTGAGCCATTTAAAAATATACTGTTTCTGACCAGTTTTATTTTATCAGTTGTCCCAACTATCGTCGTATTGCATAAAAAATACTTTCTTTCGACACTTAATGCTAGGGTATAGGCTAGACCGCGAAAATACGCCGTTTTTGTGCAAATTTTGTGGCTAACTAAAGCATCTAAAGCATTGAAAAAAATATATGTTATAAAACTTGCTTTTGTCCAGTGCATTACCTTACTGAATGATTTTCGTTTATTGTATTTAATGCAATAAAAAATCTGGAAGTTACCACTGTTTCAACACTTGTGCAAATTTTTAAAGCGTGTTCTGCTTTTTTTTGTAATGAAAGTTGGTTAAATAATTAGAATAGCTTGTTATCTAGTGCATAGACTCTAAGTTGTAGCGAAAAGTCAAAAACTGTGACTACAAAACGGTAATAACCTTAAATTCCATACAAAAAATTTAAAGTTTCAAGGCGTCATTACGGTATAAATTACTTAAGAAGTATATAACATATATATCTCATAGTAATGTATATGACATTATCTAATGATTTATAGTACATTAACAAACACAACGTTAGAATTACAGAAATTTGATTTCTGGCCTATATCGCCCTCTTAATCACAAACTGTGACGTAACACTCATCATAAAAACTTCTACACTCATTAATATTTTTTTTTTCTATTTTGTCAATTGCACAAAACAAACCAATCCGTTTGCCCGAACAGTCAAAATCAAACTATCGATGACCACAGAAAACCTTACGTCAATATACAACGTTTCGAACAATTTATCAAAAATACCTAATCGAACATGTTTCAAGTACTTATGACGTTAATAGACCGGATTACATACTTATATCTTCTCGCATCATATCATCATGCAATCATATCTGCAACTATTGTATGACTCAAATCTATACAAAAGGTTTTAGTTATTCATTACTAAATTACCGTGTCTCAGTGGATAATGACCCGACTGCTGAATAGGTTCGACTCCCGCACAAGACAAATTATTTATTCTTTGTGTTTGCCTTTAGACTGGGTGTTTCTATGTACATATAATATGTATGTATTCACAAAATATATATGTATATTCGTGTCTATGTCACGTGAGCTTTGCTTAGTTTGGGATAGATCTGTGTGAAATTTCCAAAATATTTATAGAAAAGAGGGTTATGTTTTTCGAGCGTATCGTATATTAAATGCAAGAACAAAATGGGTAGTACAGATTGCCCACAATATAATAATTACCTTAAAATGAGTTCCAACTGCTGCTGAAGTTAAATATTTGGTATGTTTTAGGGGCACTTGTTTACTTCTTTTTAGTTCTTGCAGTCGAGTTTTTTTATTTATTTAATTTATTAATGGTCTAGTCAAAACCTAATTTCATTTGGCATTTTTTGTACCACAATAAGTACAACGCAACATACTTTTCTGATCCGGGATATGATCGTATAGGTTCACACCATTTTAATATGGCGACTGTAGTTTTGATTCTTACCACCAGGTCAGAAAAATTTGTTGTACTGTTCCAAATTATTTTTAGAATTGAGCTTTCGATACTAATATACAATTTTAATTATATTAAAAAAAAAAATATTTTAGGTTATTTATTTTTGTATTGACTTTTATCCATATTAAATATTTATTTCTAAAAAGCTTTATCATTGCTAACACTGTGTCAGATGTTATTTTATTTTAATAATAATATAGTCAAAAGATTAATCTCGAGACCGGTATTGAACCTCCAACCCTTACGTTCCGTGTAAGCGCTCTACCATTAAGCGATCGAGGGACAAGTCTGGCTGATTAAAATCCCAACTAAATCTTTGCCCTGTAAACACGCTCGTTACTAACGTCACATACAACTCTTAGTGACTTATAAAGTCCTAGTACATAAATCTTACAATTACACACAATCTTCATAGAATTAAGAATTACATACATAGAAATAATCTTTCTTCGTATATGACTCCCTGAAGTTTAGTCTAAGAAGAAAATATATTATACTTGCCATATCTAGGCTACATCATCAATATAAATAAATACTTTCATAGCAAAGATGCAGTCAAAAGATAAACGTCGAGCCAGGACTTGAACCTGCAACATATAACATTTTCATAGCTGCAAATTAATAAACAGCAAAAAAATCAACTAAAAATCAGATAACGTACTCGTATAGTATTGAATTTTATGCGCAGTTATATACAAAGTGCAACTTCTACTGCCAACCAGCCTAAATACTAAATGTAGTGAATCCATCGATATTTTCATATAGATGGGGATCTAAAAAAAATTGGTCTACGTAATGTTTTTGCTAGCTCTCATACTCATAAGGATTGCTAGTTGGCTGCATATAAATGGACTTAAAATATCGTTATGGCCACTAAGTTTTTGAAGGCGAAATGCAGTGTATCTTAGATTTATACACGAGGTCTAACAATTTATATAACTAGACTATTTGAGATCAAATTATAATGCAAATAGACGTTTTATATACCTATCGATCTGGTTGAGGTTCGACCTACATTCGGGTCTTCGGTAAATGAGAAAGCTTTGGTGCCCCGAGCGTTTTATGTCTGCTGTCTAGGAAAAAAAGTAACTCACAAAAGAAAATTACTTTTATATTATTTTTTGAATAAATTCGCTGTCTAAGTAATGATCAATTTTTAATATAAAAAAAATATTTTTTAGTTACAACCTCCATCGCTATATAGGGTCCAATTTGTTTGTAATGTAAGAAAATCTGGAAAAATTAAACTACCAACTAAAGCTAAAAGTTCTTTGTTAAGCGGTTATGAAGAGAAATGAATGTCGCACTTATTTTTGACACTTGCTGATCAAACACCACTAAATTTTTAAAAAATAGCATAATACTTACATTTTTTACACAGCCTTTTATTAGGCAAAACATTGCAAATTAAATTCAATTTAAGAAATTAAAGTAAAGTTTCGTGATGGATATCTGTAAAACATGTAACAGACGTCGACTGTCATGAAGCGAACAGAAAACTTTCATGACAAACGTTTCGAGGCGAATTATACACAAACCGTTAGTTTTTGCACGTTACCTTACCGAAAATCGAACCTGGGTTCTTCGACACGGTAGACAAACACTACGACTACACTTCGGTCGTCAAAGTAAGAATTTAAATACATTTTGATACTAGTACAACGTACTTTATTGTAATTTTCTTGTTTCGCATAAATTTCCAGTACAGAAAATTTGGAAGTCAGTCCGCGTGTCATGCAACGTAACAAACAAAGTAAACGAGAGTTATACTCTTATTTTACTTGAGAAGCAATTTTAATGAAGTACTTCGTTTCATTTGTTTTCTGAATTGCGTTTTCAGATAATTTGAATTATATTGTGACTGATGACGTCCTGAATGTAGAAATAGCGGTAATGGAACATTTATGTATACATGTTTGTTTTTGTGTATTGTTTGTTACTCTCTACATATTTATTTATAAAATCAACGGTGGGCCAAAAATGTGTTTTACGTTACAAAATAAAATATGACAAAGTTGCAGGCGATTCTGAAAAGACTCATACATGCTTTAAAAAAGTACATTTCATTATAATCTCTTATTATGAGGATTTCCGAGGGATCAACAAATTTTTATTTTTTTGAATAATTAATTTCTTTGTGAAAGTTTGATTTATGAAAAAAATTTTTGGTACTAGATAACACATATGATTTTTCAAGTACCACAATATTTTTTATATGATTTATCAAACATTAAAATTTCAATACAAAATAAACCTTTTATGAAATATTTCAAAATTGTTGAAAAATTCCATAAAATTTACCCAGCCATCTCTAGTTTCGACTGATTTTGGCTTAAGCTAAAGGCGATAGATACTAGTCGGAACTGTTTGAATGATATTGAACGACTGTTTTTAATATAGTTACACAATTGTAATTGTAATTTAATTGTTGCGTGTGATCAATGTAATTTGATAAATTACAATTGATCACACGCAACAAATTTTATCTATTTCATTGGTAAATAAAGCACAAGTGCGTAATCGTAATTTTTTTTGAGAAACTGTATTAAAAAACAATCGCCTTTTTTTGACAACTCGGAGACTACCCTAAAACTTGTAAATTTTTCGTAATTTCCAGTGCCATATCTTAAACCAATTTGTAACTGCAATAAAATCAAGTAAATAAATTAACATAAAGTTTGTATATATAAATAAGCTTACTGTCCGCTTGATGGTAATGTATGTAAATGTATGGACGCTTGTAACACCAAGGGTATCACTCACGCGTTGCCGACCATTCAAAAATCCAATTACTTCTTTCTTGAAGAACCCCATACTATAATAGTCCTTAAAAAAAAACTTGGCAGGGAGCTCATTATTAATAATAGTATTAAATTAAAATATATTTAAATCGAAATATCTTGACTATATTATATAGTCGTCATCAGTAATTAATATGCATCACTCATATAAGAAGATGTCGATGTAGACTATTATTAATAAAATATAAATTTAACAACTGTGAGTACCATACACGCTCTTGATTCTTGGTTTGTAAATAGTCGCCTGTGTTTGTTTACGCGTAAATGAATATATACAGCATGAAATAATTTGTATGATTAAAGTCATATTACAGACCAGCATATTACAGAAATTACATTTGCATTCATTCGCATTTTGTATTAGGTAATCGCTGAAGAAGCACTGAAGCGTAGGTCAATATTTGCGTACAAAGATAAGATACAAGTGCAGGTGAAATGAACAAAGTTCCAACTCAATGTCTAAACGATCTCAAAGTCAATTCTAAAGCTATTTGCATATTTTGTGTTTTCAAATGAGACCGCGAGCAAGATAACTCCGCTGGCAACTTTAGCTATCGGCAAAGCATTCAACAAACTTTGAAAACAGATTTAGGCTATCTTCATTTTAAGTTGGGCAATTTTGTAGTTGTTTAAAGCTTTGCAAAATGTCGAGAAATTTACCTTTATTTGATCTAAATATTACATTTATAAATCATATTTTTAAAATTTTCCGAATAGTAACGGTAACCTACAAATTTGATATTTCGTTATTTAAAGTGGGTTATTTCTGGTTAAAGTAGGTCGGTGGTCGCCTATTGATTTTGGTTCGTTCATTTCGCCTATGTCTCCACAATGGCTGGCCCTGAGCCGGTGTCTTCGGCATATTCATCTGGCGTCCGGTGTCGACTACAAGATCTTTTAATCAGTAGAAATAAACTTAAAATAGGATCAAACTTCTCCTTATCTTCTTTATCCATCAAAATTCTATTTTTTGCTTTTTCAAAAAACTTTTGTACCCCTTTTGCGCCTTTAGGGTCGGAATAATCCTCTCTATAAATAAAACTTAATACAGAAGCTTATATTAATATATGTACTCAATGCGTTTTACTAAACGTCATGTTTATCTTTATGGTTCTGAGATTTCATGCACTTCCGTCAACATGATTGTAGGGTATTTAGGGTATTTTCCCCTAGATTTGGATTTTTGATTTAGGGGAGTTTTCAGGGTAAAAGAAATATTTAGGGGATTTTTTAGGAAAAGTTTTGATATTCAACGATACAGTGGAAACAACTTTTTCTACTCATTCAATCATAAAAAATAAGCTAAGGAACTGATTATTCATTGGGATGGTACATCATTTGATGCTGGTAAGGTACAGCTTAAAAGTTAATTACAAGTCTTTTGTTTCATCTACCCCAACAGACGTAATGTTGAAAAAATTTACAAATAGTAGTAGTAATAGTATCATACATAATGATATTAAGAAAAAAACTATAAAGTGGTGGAATTGGAAAACTAAACAATGGATATATTCCGAGAATATATCCATTGTTATTAGTTATTAATATAGTTATTCACTTCATTTTGTGTTTTATTCTTCAAATAAATAAAAATAACATTTTGAAAAGTGCCTAATTAAGGGAAATTTTATGAGGAGTCCGGGGAAAATCAAAATCAGAGGGTGGCAACACTGAATTTTGTACCTTTATAGCAAATACTTATATCAAACAAGCTGACCCGGCAAACCATGTTTCTATTTTTTAAAACAACCACCTATTCTGAAAGGGTTTTACTTATTCAGAAACCTTCCCCAGCGACTGCACAAAAATTTACCAAAATTTCAATTCCAATCGGTTTACCCTTAGTGCGCGAGTCCAACTTGCACTTGACCTTTTTTAATATATAAACCTAATAATAATGAACACAACAAAAAAATAAAAATAAATAAATAAATAATAGTAATGAAGTAACATATATTCTTACGTAAAATATTTCTTGCTCTGTTAGTTCAGTCATAAGCTTTCCATGAGAGCACCGTTTCCCAAAATATCTTTTATTAGCGAATTAATACTTTTATATACTTACTCAGTCAGTTAACTTTCTAGTTAAGCGATCCAATTCACTTTTATGATTTAACAGTAAACGCATATCTTCATCACGTTACGACCACAGACGACGCCGCGCGTAATCTTAAGATGGTAACAGCACAGCGGCCATAAAGGCATGACTACGACTTTACAAGTAAGGTAATTAAATCTAGCTAATCTGCATTCAAATTACTGCGGTTCTACTGAGCTTAAAATTTAGATAAAAAGCTCACCAAAGCTTTAAAAATTACAAATAATGCAAACTTAGTTATATTTATACTACTTACTAGACTCCTTAAAGAATAGATTTCAGATTTTTACATTGCTTAGGGGTTTTACAATCGAATGATGGTAACTTTACCTACATTTTATCTGTTTTCTGCTCTAAAACAGAAACAAAGTTAAAAGAAGAATTGACGATGATGCATACATAATTATAAGTCTATATAATATTTAATTTAGTCGTTAGTGGCTTAGGGAAGTCGGCGTTAGTCTCGGGGTTTTGGTTTTACTTGCGTTCTGAGGTGCGGAGTTTCGAGTCCGGTGTGTGCCAATAAGGCTTTATCTTTTTCTCAAGTAGGTAATACACTGTTTGTTCACACCACTAACTTCTCAGTGAAGAATATCATCGTGAGGGAATCGTCTACGATCTGCACTTGGCCCTCGTGATGGACTGTGGGTCTAATCGCTCTCGGTGAGGATAGACCATAACCCAACATTGAGAATATAAGAGGCCGATAAGGATATGTCATGCTTACTCACAAAATTTGTTGAACATAAAAAAAATATCGCAGTAGTAGAACCATTAACTCAAAAATAAAACTATTTATAATAAGAACTTAGGGGGATAAAAATAATAGTTTTAGTATAGATAAAGTAAAAAAAATATTTATACACAAAAGCGTTTATTTCTAGTTAAATAGGCTTTATAGTCAACCATTTTTGCAGTCCTTTCATAAAAAGCCGATGAACCAGTATTTAGAATTGTCATTAAGTAACGATAGCCATAAGAATTTATAAAGCTTCATAAAACTTCATCGAACCACATAAATACAATGCGTATACAAAATGCACACTAATGTCTATATATCTGCAAAGCCAGAAACGTGAAAGTAGAATATATACTAAATACAAAGTGTAGAACATAACCCAGCGGAACGGGCACGCAACAAATCTTCGGACACATCCCGCCATTACTTGCTTCAACATTGTTGTGAAACAAATAAACTGTGTCGCTGCGACGACCGTACAGAGTACCACCACCGACATATCCACGCTAATTCATTGGAAACTTGCCAAATTGCACAGTCACTTACATTTGATTACCCATTTGTCATAATAAATGTGTTTAAATAATTGACGTATCAATATGAATTTAGTCCTTAACTATTAGTTAAAAAATGGATAGGGTCCTACACCAAAATTTTAGTTCTAACTGTCCTGACAATCAAGGAGCACAAAGAAATTTCTCTTTGTTGAATCAAAAAAACATTTACATTTTTCATCTCATATTTCGAAACCAGGAGCGAAACCACAATCACAAAGTAGTATATAGACCTACATTTCATAAATATATAATGATAGGAGCTTAATTCACATATAATACAGCCAAATACTTAAATATAATTACAATTATAAACTAATTAAAAAAAATATAAATTAATTAAAACAAATATAAAAAAAATTCCCAAATAACTATCGTGTAAAATTCGGTATACGGTTTATTTCTGCTTTACATTTTTAGCCTTTATATTTTTTTGATTTATGGCAAAAGCGAGGTATAAAATAACTCGGCCACAGATAATATTTGGCTACAAACTTTTTACCCGACAACTTTGTAAGTAAAACTTTAAAGGGAACGTTTTAAAATAAATTAATTTTAACTTTTGAAATTTTGTAGCCTTTGGCTTGCAAAATCTTTACGATGTTTTTACTAAGTTTTGAACTGAGCGCTTAAAATTTGGCTGCTCGTTCGTTGTATAAGTTGTAAATTATAAACTACAAGCGGTCTCGGCGAACGTTGTTCCGCTGCCGTCCTTCTGTAACCCGGCGAACGTTGGCTTTTACCTAAAGTAGTACCTAAGTATTACCTACCTAGTACCTAAGTGCCCGAGTCCATCTCGCACTTAACAGATCGAGATAAAAACTATCCTATCTTTTAAGTTGGATCAAATAACAGATAGTAACGAAGTTTGATCAAAATCGGTTCAGTAGTTTAGGAGTCCATCGCGGTCAAACAAGTGACACGTAATTTTTATATATATAGATTTTTTAATTTATATTATGAATATGGTAGTTATAAATAGGTTGGCTCGTGATAAAAAAAATAAAAAAAAAATGTGTGTGTCAGCTCCGACACACGACTAAGGTTTTCTGTCTCACTCTCTCTTTTCTCTCTCTCTTTATCTCTATCTCTATCACTCTCTCTGTCTCTCTTGGTCTCGGTCTTACATAAAGTTCATTTTCTCTTTCTGCTAATATTATGGTAACTCAAAACTCTTAAAAACTAAGTTACAATGTTGTTCCTTGCAGTTTCCGCAATAAACTACTTATCACGTTTTTTTATATGACAAAATCATATAGTATTTTATTGAGATTACTCGTCACCAAATATAATTGCACCGTTAGTATTTAAAAATGGTTACTTATTAGATGTGTAAACGCTTAGCAGCACACTTTTTGTTTTGTTTGTGTTAAAAACTTATGTAAATGATAGTACGGAACCTACGGTTCCCGGACCCTCGCACTCGCACTTGACCGTTTTTTATGTGAACAGTTTTTAGATTAACGGCTGTCATCCGAAATAAAGGTTTTGATGAGATCTAACATGTCTTTAAAGAAACTGCTAGTCTACTATCAAGTTACGGAGATAAATAAAGCCCTCTCTATTTTAACAAGATCTTGATATTTTTCGAGATATAACCTTTTCTAGTTTGACAGCTGTCATCCGAAATAAAGATCGCGGCCGAAGCGTTGTCTGATGTGAACTATAGGCAGCATATGAAAATGTATGACGCCGCTTCCGAGCCGGTTTCTATTAGACGCCGCCCGCCGAAGCCGACATGCGCTGACGCGTGCCGGTAGACGCCGCCCATCGTCGGCTGCGTTTCAGATTAATTAAGTTTGGTTTATAGGATAGGAGGGAATGCTTTTTGAGTACAACATGTAAAATGAATAACTGACGGACATTAGGAACCTGGCAGAGGGAATAAAGATTGCTTGTGTGGTGTCTTACAAGTTTATGGCAAAGGACTTTAAGTACCGAACTTTGTGCTTTTGTGATTTTCAACATTCGAGTTTAAAAAAGAAAGAACTTTTCTCATTGAGCAAATAATCAATTTGGTTGCTCAAAAACTAATCTGACTAATTAATATTTAATTTAAATAATCCGGAATGCAAAAAATCCTTCGTCATTTCTGCTTTTGAACATCGGATGAATAGGTTTCCTGTTTAAGCTATCATAATATAGCAATAACAACTCATCATCCTCCTCCTCTTCTTCAAAGATGTCCAGATATACTTGATTAGATACAGTAATTTTTTAAGTAACAAAAGTCTGACGCAAGCGATAGACGCGCACCATGGAACCGGTGTGGTCGTTAGACACGCGCTTCCTAGCATGGCCACTCGTATCAGACGCGCGCATCTAACACTTCGGCCGCTAGTGTTCGCGGTAGGAACTAACTGTGCG
This sequence comes from Apoda limacodes, assembly GCA_946406115.1. Classification (NCBI taxonomy): domain Eukaryota; kingdom Metazoa; phylum Arthropoda; class Insecta; order Lepidoptera; family Limacodidae; genus Apoda; species Apoda limacodes. The sequence continues at coordinate 9,428,465 of OX291554.1, forward strand.
TAACCATTTTAGAGGGAGTGTAATTTTTTTTATTTAATTTTTAGTTGGAATTTGGATATACACATCATGTTAGTAGGGGATCATCTTTATTAATTAAAAAGTATAGGGTTCTTCAAGGAGGGAGTGATTACAGTTTTAGAGTCCATTGGCTACGACGACCAGTGAACATCAGGCGGGAAGTCTGATTAGTTGCCACTATAGTGATATGAAATAGGTTCACAAACGGCGAAGATATCGGGTAACATTGCGCCGCCAAATGCGTTAAACCGACACGACGTATATTTGTAGTGATATGTTAAACAGTTTAGACTGTCAACAAAATATTAGCACGCCCACATGTCTCTCCACTGTACCTCATCAGACTGTTGTTTAAATAAACTGATTTGTATATTTTTGGAATCGCATATTTTATCTTTTACTAACACATACTAAATGTCAGTTTTGCTCTGTAGTGTGTTTGCTCTCCGCACTTATGAAATTTGGCACATCTGTTCAGAAGCCCACATAGGCTAACAAACTCGTATACGAATATTGTGAAATTCTAACAATATTACATACATACGTGTCAAATTGATAACCTCCTTTTTTAAGTCGGTTAATTAAAAACCAAACAATTATATGCACAGTTACAACAACGTACGTGAGTAGTAGTGCACAGCAGAAAAAAATATGTCCATGGGAGTTCCCATATTGAGATTGAGATAAATAGTATACTCTATTATATCCTTTTCAAATCCTCCAGCTCTACCTGCGCCAAAAATCGGGTCAAACCGTTGCTTCAGTACAACATGAAGGAATAGTGCCATTTTTCTTTAGACTTGATATACAAATATATTACAGTCAAATTAGATAAATTTTTATGCAAAAAAACCATTAGTTTCTAGAGTTATGAATTTTGGTGAACATGTTCATTAACACCTTTAGTTGAACAAACTAAAAGTCCCCTTTACCTACTACCCTTTTTTAGTTCTTTGCTTATATCTCGGCAATCATTGCTGATACGGAAAAATTGTGTATCTAAAAACGATAGCTTATTAGATATCCTACAAAAAGTTACTGCATAATATTATTTTATCTCTAGTATTTTAGCTGTAATTCGGCGTTAAAGAGATAAATTATTTATTTTCTTGCTGCCGATATGCCGTTTGTTTTCTGTTTACTCCAATATTGTTCAAATATTTTTAAGACTTATTCCGTGAAACTACCAAGAGAGAGAGAGGAAGAGATAAAGAGAGAGATGTAAGGGTTAGAGGAGAGAAAAAAGGAAGGGGAGGGAAGAGGCAAATGCATTATGTTACATTATGTGTATGGTTGGGTTGGAACGTGTTTTGGGGCCACTGTATGGGTATAAATAATACTACTAATGGCAAAGTTCTTTGCAGACTGATTGACATACTCCAATTTAACATTATAGCACTAAAGACAGCTACTCTCTTAACCCTCAATGATAGCCATAGGCTGGAAATACTTGAAATAGCGCTTTTACAGAACGTAAGTCTAAGTTTCTGTACCTTGCTAGATGGATTTTGCTTTTACCTTCTTTCCGTTATTATGTCTGTCTGACTTCTATCCGACAAAGGCCCTGCAAAAGGGCTGGTAACTCGGACATATCCAAGAAAGCCCTTAAAAGCTTATCAGCTTACAGCAACTAGATCGCATTTTCTCTCCCATTACATCACACGACAAATTAAATTGACGTGGCCATCGAATCTCTTACCAGTCACCAAGCTAAGCTACTATCAGCGAGTGCTCTAAACAAACGTTCATCGGTGCCCGAGGACATAGAGTTACTAATAAGAGAACCTAACGCCGCACGACGACAACGTAACAATTGTCCCTATGCCAAGGACTAGACTCCTTCTACAAAAGTGTCAAAGAGGCTACAGGTGTACTTTGTCAATACAGTCACGAAAACCTGATGGAAGACATCTAGCCGGCCTACAGTCAAACTGGAGCTATATAACTATTGAAGACGACACCCTGAGCGCCATACCTCCCTTCAAACGTCTAAATTAATTTCTAAATTTAGTTAAATTCACCAATCATGTCCGCGAGGTAGATAGTGAGGCCTGTGTCCAGCAGCGTGCTGCTAATGATGATGAATGTATCTGTCACATAAATTTTAATCAATTAATTGTATAAGAAGGTGCTTGTCGAAACTTTAATCTAGTTAGACGTATACTTAGCCAGAAGTACCATAAACATAATCGAATTGAAACCTCATCTAAGTTCTGTGCCGCTGTGTAGCCACTTTCAAAGTTATTTTCATATTCATTCGAAATAACAAGCTGAGAGAAGATATGTATAATGTTGACTTAACAAAGTTTTTCTACATTTCTCGTCTGCAATTACTCTTCATCTCGTTGTGTCACATTAATTCAAACAATCTCGATGTCTCGCGCAATTCTTACGAAATTATAAATAAGTTCTCATGATCTAGAAAATTATTGTGTCTGTATATTTTTTTAATAAAATTCTTTATAATTCATAGTAAAAATATGTATATGTATATATACTACACAGGATTTAGAGAAAAAGTAAATGGTTATTTTTAGAGTTCCTTACCTGCGAAGAAATGAAAAGAAAACCTTGGTACTCATCAAACATTGGTTGGTGAATGAAAAATGACCAAAAATATTTATTTATTTGTATTAATAATTGTATAATTTATTATGAAGTAGAACCACTATTGGCAAGAATATCTTTGTAACTGTGTTTCCTTTCACAACAAAAAACTTTTGTTGACAAGCGCCTCTTTTTGAGGTAAGGTAAGGTAAGTAAGGTAAGTTCTCAAGTTTTAAATATGTAAATATACTAGCTTTTGCTGGTGACTCCGACCGTGTACTTATGTCGGTTATCGACGTGGGAACCCTACGGCAACACCTGATTAGCCTAGGAGTTTGCTATAGCAAGTTATAGCAGTAGCCAGAGTTCGTTCACGTAGAATTTGGTTATAGTTATCCTAGGAATAAAAAGTAGGTCTTACTCCGTCTCTTCAACTAACCTGGGCAAAATTTCAGCTCGATTTGATTCTCCATCGCAATGACGTTAAGAAATAACATTCAAACAATCTTTCTCAAATATATAATACTAGCTTGCGCGTGGTTCCACCCCCCGCCTTAAATTTGGTTATCGGTGTGAGATTTCAACAGCAACTCCTGGAGCCTTTGTCCTTCCCCGGGACTCAAACTATATTCATACCAAATTTCAGCTCAGCTGGTACAGCAGCTTAAGCGTGAAGAGATAACAGGCAGACAGACCGACAGACAGACCGACAGACAGACAGACCGACAGACAGACCGACAGACAGACCGACAGACAGACAGAGAGACAGAATTACTTTCCCATTTACAATATTAGTATGGATGTACGTAAGTTTTTATATAAATATAGGTATTTGTACTTCCGCTGGGAAAAGCTATTTATTATACGAATGAAACGATCCATAAGTGCTCGCACATGCTGTGTGTGTCAAAGGTACTTACTGAATTTTCGTCTTTAGTATCAAATCGTACACCTCGCTTCTTATCTACCGCCATTTAATACAATTTCCCACAATTCCGGTTATTTACCCGACAGCAAGACGTGTGTTGCGGCAATTTAACATTTATTTCCATCATTTTTGTAGATCATTATTAGATTTCGATTTGTCGGGGTCTTTGAGCGTTTTTAGGGTCCAGTACTCAAATGGCAGAAACACAGTTTCGTCGTATGTCATCGCTTCTAATTTTTCCAACTTTTATCTTACTAAAAGCATAAGGTACAAATTATTGTGCACCGCAACGTTTAATGTTCATAGTCTCTCTGACCACCCCTACGTGAAAAAATGTAGTGATTTTTTAAATTTTATTAAACTGTGATATATAATACATTGAAACTATAAAAATATATGTCGACTCCGTGGCTTAGTGGGTAATGACTGCTGAATCAGGGACGTGCATTCGTTTCCCGCATAAGACAAATATTTATTATTTGTGTTTGTCTTGAAAATGGGTGTTTCCTATGTATAATATCTATGTGTTTACAAAATAAAAGTATATTTAATATTTATATTTAATGTTCATAGGCTTTCTGACCACCCCTTCGTAGAAAAGTGTTGTGATTTATAACATATAACAGTGATATATTGAAACGAGCATTACTTGTATATATATATATGTGTATATCAGAAACGGCTCTAATGATTTCGATGAAATTTTGTATTTAGATAGGGTTAGCCTTTGCTAAAGTTGTAGTTTTTGTAACAGCGCGATTTTTTTAAAAAACACATTTTTCTAATAAAAAACGAGCGAAGCTCGGTCACCTTAATACTTACATTACATAATTGATTTGTTTTATACATAAACTCTTCCAAAACTTATTCAACAAAAAAACCTAATCCAATCGTCACTTCACAAATAAATTGAGAAGTAAGGATTGTTTCTAAGAACTCACTCTAAATGTTTCAAAAATCAAATAAAAGTTACGTAAGTACCAGCCTACTTATCATACTGAAATACAGTACTCATATTCGCGAAGATTCTTCATGAAATATTCATAGACGTATTATCATATTCATATGTGAAATAAGTACGAGTTTCTACGGTTTCTCTCTTACTCTCTTTTTTGTATTATCTCAAGAATCATAATCCTAAAAATAAGTATTAAATTTTTATAGCTTCGTCTATAAATGAAATATTTATTGGGTGGTAGACAGTGCTTGTCTGAACAATATGTTTGTATTTCTTCACGGTTTTATTACCCAGAAGGGGTTACGTAAGTGAACTTGTAATAAGCTTCAATCTAAGGAATATAATTCCGGTATCCCGAAATCCCGCGATTGAAAAACCATAAACCCGATATTTTCGGGATTAATACAAAATGTGGCCAAATCCTCAAATTTTGCTGTTCTGGGAACGTTTAGTTTCAGTCTCAGCCTGGTGTCATGACTTACTAAGCTGCAATCAATCAACGAAGTCTCAACACCACCACCCTAAACCACAATTCAATAAAATTGACATTATTTCATTGAAAGTTTTCCAGGCCATACAGATTTAGGACAACAAATATGAACTACAAAACAGTTAGTAATAAAAGAAAGAAAACTAAAAAGAGGTTTGAGGTTTTCAAAAAAAAAAGTATATTAGTATTTGTAGTCGTTGCCTGGTAAGTACACAGATATATGACAATGACTTACTTAGTTTGAAACCAGATAGTGTTGTGTAATTTGTCCAAAATATTATTATTGTATAGCTTAATACAACGACATATACATTGCGCTAACTGACGAATTCGCAGTTTCAAATTGGCTAGTTTTACTAATAGATTAGTAATTAGTTATACGCTTCGACCTTTTAATATTGCTAAGTTAAATTTGTGAATTCGTATGTTCAAATCAAACCATGCTAATAATATGTGTGGGTTGTGTTAACTTAGCATAGGTTCCTAAGTAGTTGAAGTACGCTCACGCCACTTTGCAAACTAAAATTTCTAACGCGTCCTGATTTTACCAGTCTTTAGTGACATTTTCGTATAAATTAAGGATAAGAAATTCAGATTTGAAACTTTTGTAATTTTTCCTTGTAAAAAAAGCTGTTTTGTTAGGAAAAGAAAAAGTTAAAAGTATTATTTTTCGGTTTGGTCACGTGTTACTTTAAAATTTGGTAAGTTGTATAAAAATAAAAAATACTGTTGTATAAAATTACTTTTCTCATTTATAAAGATACTTTATAAAATATATATACTTAATTTTGCGATACTAAAAAAAAAAACAACGCGATGATTGGTTAAGAATCAAATTTATTTTAATGAAAAGCATCTCAGCTCAGTTTTCAAACATTGCATTTTTTGTTGACGTACTTAATATTTATGATTAATAATAACTTCTAATAATTAACAGCGAAAATTATGCTTTGTTTTCGATAAAAGTGTCATAGAGTATTTCTGAACGCACGTCTTAAAAAAAGAAAGCTAAAAGACTCGTAACTAATTAGTAAATTTAATCTTAGATTGTTTATTTAAGTAGATATATATTGTATTTTTTTTTAAATGAGTGACTCGAGCTACGAAAATATTTTTTTACATCAGAAGAGCTAAGACAACAAGTGTCTAATGCTAAATTAAGTTTTTCACCAGAGAAGTCACGTGAAAAATATCTTAAAGCATACAAATTGTTCAATAATTGTCGACTTCCAGAAGGTCCTAATGTTAAAAAGAATAGTAAGTACCTACCTATTGTTTATTTTTTGATAGGAGCAGAGTAAAGTATGTAGTATTTGTAAATTAGAATAAACTTATTGCTTAATATGGCCTTCAGTGTGTTGCTTTCCTAAGACCTATTTTTTCGCATTGGTATGGTATAGTGTAACAATCGGTCAAACACGTTCGTCAGTTTTCATGTACCTTTTCCATAATCAGATCAGTTCGACGGAGACTTGATACACTTTATTGCACATAATAGAAACAGTATTTTTTTTAAAAAAAGGCGACCTTATCACTATGGCGCAATCTCTCCCAGACCACCTTAGGTGGGGTGAAGTATTCAAAATTAATAGCATGTTAAAATAAAATAGAAAATAATTATAATCATACATCATTAATAAAATTTATATATAAAGATGAGACATAAACTTGCAAAGTCTCAAATCGAAACGACAATGGAAAGTTATTAGTTAGTTAAATTCGACTTCCAAGATTTGTTCACATACATTGTTAAGGTGAAGCTAATAAAAACGTAATAGCAGAAATTACCGTGAAAGTAGGCGCTGAATTTTACGCAAGTGTATGAAATAAAATTCAGTACTCTAATTCACTAATTCATATAAACATACACACCTTACCTCACATACATAGTTATGCTGATACTATAAGAATGAATTTTATTACATCTATGAACACTAAATTACAAAATAAATAAACCGTAGAGATACATAATGAAATTCAGGTTAACCAATATTAAGCTTAATCCAGCTAATTGCTTGAGTAAGTAGAAAGTTATCGACTTAGGCATTAATGTGGAAAGGCTTTAATGTCTGTTAATTACCTACAAATTTGAAACTTTGTACACTCGTGTAACATTCGTAGATATAACGTTTTATTTTAAACATGCCTGTATTTAAATTGGTATATTTTTAGCTTAAGAGGCCGATATAGGCCAGAAAGCATTGGAGACTTGTTGTCTTAATTCTTCTGGTGTCACAGAAATATCTTTGTAGCTTGTGTCGCTCAATTTTCAAACAAAACAGAATTATTAATTAAATAAACAATCTTATGTTCAAAAAACTAGCTTGCCGCCATTTTACTTTGTTTTTTTTTTTAAATTGAGGTTGCGTTCGGAATTGTACCTCTGCCAAAGCTATCAAAACAACGTTTTTAAGTTAGCTGTATAAACTTTTTATAATATTAATAATTTATAAAAACTCACTTAAAAACGAAAAAAATGCTATGCAGTTATATTCTTAATTTAAATGAACAAGGTTAAGTATTTGTCCCGAAATTTGTTTCTGACCGGTCATTGTATTGTTTTTTTTTCATCATCGGATTAATTCCAAAAGTCAATGTTCGAGCAGTGAATAACTTTGCCTTACTAGTAGGCAAAATTCGATTTTGCTCACTGAATTTGGACACCAAAACTATCCTTTTCGTGCTGGTGAGGTGAAAAATATTTTTTCAGGGAACTCCAGAAAATTAATCGGGGAAAAAGGATATATTTTTATCCTTTAAGCTTTATCTGTGCTTAAAATCTAAACTCCGGTAGAGCATTAAGGAATAAAATATTCAAACTATTCAAAATAAAATATTCATAATACGTAAAAAAATATTCCTGTGGGAGCTTTTGATCGGAATAAATGTATAAAGTAGACTATTTTGTGAACAATCTCATCGACTTATTGGTGCGTTATAGAAAACAAACCAACCAACCAACAAATAAACCATGTAACGCATTTATAATATACTAGACTTTGCCAGCGGCTCCACTCGCCCTAAATTGGATTATCGATGTGGAATTCCTTAATTATACTAATGAAGTTTGTTATAGCAAGTTATAGCTGTAGCGGGAACTTTTGAATTCTTTAGAAAAGATGTTCGCGCGTTTCTACCACACAAGGCGATTCCGTCTTCATGGAAAAGTGCAAATGCAGTGTACCCGGTCCCCAATAAGGGCGATAAATCAGGTTCATCGAATGACAGGTCTATCGCTATTACACCCTCCTCTCTATAGCGATGGAGCGTGTGATCAACCAACAGCTGCTAAGATACCTAGAAAAACACAACCTGGTCAGCGACCATCAATATGGCTTTCGCCACGGTCGCCCTTATAGTGTGTCTCACACACCGATGTGGACTAGCCATTGAGAGTCAGGGGGAGGCATTTGCATGTAGCCTGGACATAGCGAAGGCGTTCGATCGGGTCTGGCACCGGGGTCTTCTATCGAAGTTGCCATCTTACGGAGTGCCCGAGGGTTGTGCACATGTGTGGCTAGCTTTTTGTCCGGCAGACGCATACCAGCAGTATTTGATGGTGGTTGTTTTGATAGCATGGGCATTAAAAATAATGGGTTTCTACTGCATATCAATAACAGTTGTCCATCAACAACGTCTGTCGGGGGACAGAAAAACTTGGTTCGATTCAACTGACCTATTTTTTCGCATACTTGTATTTGTTCTACTGATATATTTCGCATTATGTTGTTAATCTACTTTTCACTTTTTAAGTAGGTAATATTTATTTTTATTATGGACTGCTGTCCATATTAAGAAGACTAGATTAGACTAGACTGGAAAAAGATAAGGAATCGTTGGTACATTTTTAATACCACTAAGGTGGCAAACAAGCTTGCGGTCCGCCCGATGGTAAGCGGTCACCACAGCCTATGGACGCTTGCAACACTTGGGGCATCACTTGCTCGACGCCGACACATCAACATCTTATACTTAACTTCTTCCTTGAAGAACCCCACACTAAGTCCTCAGAGAAAACCTTAGCAAGGAGCTCATTACACAACCTTAGCGTTCGCGACAGAAAGTTTCTCTGAAACCGCACTGTACGTGACCAATTAGGTTCTAAGGAGTGGGGATGAATTCCCTGCCGATGGAGATTGGTGCGATGGTAGAAAGTAGTAGTTTCGAACGATACATAATATATATGACATGCGGTTGGTGTATGCTTAATATAACTTAAAGTTACCATGTAATATCTAAAGTTTTTAACTTTTTTGTAACTGGGCATAAACGAAACAAATATGTATCTACTCGTAAGCAGTAACAATTGCTATATTCATCTCGCTTTCTTTGGGTTTTGGTCTAATGGATAAGATTCTATATATGGACAAGAAAAATTTGGCTCCAGGGCCAAATTCTCACGTCTATTATAAAAAAAAAAAATTTATAAATACTTAGTAATTATATTAAGGACTGCGCTATAGGCTAGACCGCGAAAATACGCCGTTTTTGTGCAAATTTTTGTCTGAACTATAGCATCTAAAGGATTGAAAAAATATATGTTATAAAACTTACTTTTGTCTAGTGCATTACCTTACTGAATGATTTTCATTTAATGTATTAAATGGAATAAAAAATCTGGAAGTGACTTTTGTTTCAACACTTGTTCAAATTTTCAAAGCGTGTTTTGCATTTGCTTGTAATGAAAGTTGGTTAAATAATTAAAATAGCTTGTTATCTAGTGCATTGACTCTAAGTTGTAGCAAATACTCAAAAAATGTGACTACAAAACGGTAATAACGTTAAATTCCATATAAAGAATTTCCATATAAGTTTCAACTCGTCATTACGGTATAAATTACTTTGGAAGTATACATATAACATATATGTCTCAAAGTAATGTATATGACATTATCTAATGATTTATAGTGCATTTACATACACAACGTTAGAATTACAGAAATTAGCTTTCTGGCCTATATCGCCCTCTTAAGCTAAAAATATACCTACTTAAATACAGGCATGTTTAAAATAAAACGTTATATCTACGAATGTTACACGAGTCTACAAAGTTTCAAATTTGTAGGTAATTAACAGACATTAAAGCCTTTCCACATTAATGCCTAAGTCGATAACTTTCTACTTACTCAAGCAATTAGCTGGATTAAGCTTAATATTGGTTAACCTGAATTTCATTATGTATCTCTACGGTTTATTTATTTTGTAATTTAGTGTTCATAGATGTAATAAAATTCATTCTTATAGTATCAGCATAACTATGTATGTGAGGTAAGGTATGTATGTTTATATGAATTAGTGAATTAGAGTACTGAATTTTATTTCATACACTTGCGTAAAATTCAGCGCCTACTTTCACAGTAATTTCTGCTATTACGTTTTTATAAGCTTCACCTTAACAATGTATGTAAACAAATCTTGGAAGTCGAACTTAACTTACTTCCTATTGTTTCGATTAGAGACTTTGCAAATTTATGTCTCATCTTTACATATAAATTTTATTAATGATGTATGATTATAATTATTTTCTATTTTATTTTAACATGCTATTAATTTTAAATACTTCACCCCACCGAAGGTGGTCTGGGAGAGATCGCGCCATAGTGATAAGGTCGACGTTTTTTTTTTTAAATCTGTTTCTATTATGTGCAATAAAGTGTATCAAGTCTCCGTCGAACTGATCTGATTATGGAAAAGGTGCATGAAAACCGACGAACATGTTTGACCGAATGTTACACTATACCATACTCCTGTTTGTTATTTAAGAGGATACGATTCGCGTCGCCTCGCAGCGTGTTTCATACAAACGAATTACCCACTTATTTCTGACACTTACCATTCAAATACCATAATATTTAATTAAGTGTTCTAGGAATAAATATCTAGGTCTGCAGCGGTACAGTTTTTTATCTAATTGCACATATTAAAAGTTATACAGGGTTCTAGTTTTTCATACAAATGGTCTCAAATAAGATTACAACTTAATGATTTTTTTTTGGGATTTTGAAATACAGACATATATATTCGGCTTGTTTAAGTAATAGTTATTTTTTTGAGCCGTTTGCGGTTGAAACCTTGGGGCCATGGTCGCCGGTGACTCATCGTTTGTTTAAAATTATTTCTGAGCGTTTGGTCGATGTTTCTCACGAAGAATTTCAATTGCAATTCAACGAGAAAATACTGCCAGCCTTTTAGGTACACTGCCCTATCAGTTCAACTTGGAACAGGTTTTTTATTTGAAGTTTTTATTTTAGTTAATTATTAGTTTTTAATTTAATTCTAATTTTATAATTTCTCGACTTTGTTGAGTATTTTTATTTGTTAAATCAATACACTCAATGCTATTTGACTTGATATCATATCTACAAAATTTAAAAGTATTTGATCAGTAAATGTCAAAAACAAGTGGAAAATTAATTTGTATGAATATGAATGCTGCGAGGCGCCGCGAACCGTGTTCTCTTAAACCTGAAAACTTAAACCCGTTTCAAGAACAAACCTAGTTAAGTAAAATTCGGTCTTAATTCCCGGAATGTAAAAATATACGAGTAACAAATTGCGAATAAAAAAGGAACAAAATGGTTTGAACAAAAGCGCGTCGGTCAACATTATAAATCACAGGAATCAAGCATGAGGTCTCGTGAAATATCTGTTACCATTTAGACGCTGATTTTTCGGGAAAAAAATCCGCAGGAAAGAAAATTATCACATCAAGGTTTAACAGATCATCCAGCGGCGTATTATCTTTGTTGTAGACAGTCTAGAGGTTTTTTTTTTATTTTATGTATTGATAACACTTTTATCTATATACCGTTATTTATATATACCCGGTGTATCATTATAGAGGTATTAATTTTTCAATTCAATTTAGTTTAATTTTTTTATGTAAGTACCTACTTCATGTTTTTTTTATTGTAAATTATACAGAATTGTAGCTATTTTCCTATGGAAACTAGTCTATTATTAAGATTAATATTACTAACTGGGCATCCCTTATAAGTTAGTTATTACTGTTATCAGTATGTTAGCCAAAAAGCTGAAACACGGGGTTTAAATTCCGAACTTAATAAAAATACAATATAGTTTTTTAAACAAAACTTAAAATCAGCTGTTAGGTTCATATTTCCCGAAAGAGGATTCTATTATGATATCCTTTTTCTTAATGCTCTCCCTCTGTCCAATTCTGATCTAATTATAGCCATGAACTGAGAAAAGGGGTTTTGTATGCTGTCTCTGGTCTTTTATTTCACCACTTACCACCCTGAATTAGTAATTTGGGACGTGTGGGACGTAAATGTGCAAAGCCACCTTAGTCCAGATACACTGCACTATAGGAGCATCAGTTTTGCGGTGATGGGTTCATGGGCTCAACACCTATCATACATGCCTAATGCTGTTGGTTAAAAGAGGCTGTCTCCAACATTATGATGTGGGTGTGTGTTCAGACACTGGTTACCACGTTCTTAAGATGGTAAAGATATATATTCATCATAAATGCTTACATTTATAAGGCTTTCTGCTAACGCTACCTCAGTACCCCTTTACTGTTACCCCCTGTGTGAGTAAATAAAACGTGTGACTGGTCACTATGAAATTACCTAATCCAGTCAAAGTGTTTTTTTCATGAAAAAAGTTTTTGAGTTATTATAATTGTAACTGGTTATCAAAATGGATGGCGCAGTCATGCAGGAATCATATATTGTGTATATGTAATATGTATGTAAGTATGTACAGTCATTTGCTAATGTGCATGCATAGTGTAAAGGTTAAAATTGCGTGAAGCCATTCTGTGAATCTCGCACTCACACATTAACATTATCAGAACTGTCAATAATATTAACCTTAAATCGACAAAATTAGGTTTAGTTTTCTTTATACTAACCAGTTTATTTAAACCGTTCTTCTATCTTTTCGTTTCTTAACCTAACAAATTAATTAGGTGTAAACTGCAGTGTTGTTCCACATACGTATTGTTTATTACGCATTAAATGATATTTGCCTGGTGGTTTAGTGGTAGTGTAGGTAGGCGCTGCGACTTAATTCAGCGAGCCTATGGTTCAAATCACGCTATTTCCGTATTAGGTATTTTTGTTATGAATAACTTTTTTTTTGTTTTGACATTAAGTTCTCTCTGAGAAGGACCAGTTGGAATACGAAATTTTTGTTTTGTTTGCAAGAATTAAAACACATGCAATCAAATAAAAATGATTTTTTATTAAAATTTTATAAATCATAAATAATGTTTTTGATAGATGTCTCTTTTTTCTATATATATATATATTTCCTATGGTTATACTTTAAGTATTCTTTTTCATAATGTAAAGAAAATTGAAACTTAACCATAAGAATAAAAAAAATACAAGTCTTCATTCATATGGTTGAAAAACAACAAAAATATAATAAAAAAAATAAGTTATGTCTTAAATATATTGAAATAATATCTGTAAGAAAAAAACTGGTTGCCTGTAAAGTCGGTATACGGGCGAAAGTTTTACGTGACAATGATTTTATGTCTGTCTCTCTCGCTCTTAGGCGGGCGCGTGCCTCTCACTCGCTCTCATTGTGAGCGCATAACGTGAGCGGAGCGTAACGCAGTTTCTTGAAGTGTCACCCGGAAAACCAATTTATAAGACGTTGTCACGTCAACAGTACTTTATTTTTAGGATTCCGTACCCAAAGGGTAATTAGCGGAACCCTATTACTAAGGCTCCGGCTGTATTTCATGAACCGTGATAGTTAGAATAATAATAAAATAGAAATTTTCACGGAAGATATATATCTGTTGCCGCTATAACAACAAATACTAAAAAATAGAATAAAATAAATATTTAAAGGGGCTCGCATACAACAAACGTGATTTTTTTGCTTGATTTTGCACGATATTTATAACGGCAACAGATAGAAGCCTAAAATTTTTACAAAATATTTAGTTATATAGTTACTTTAAAAATAAATAATTTAATTAAAATACAACAAAAATTTAAGGGGGGCTCCGATACAACAAACGTGATTTTTTTGCCGTTTTTATAGATAATGGTACGGAACCCTTCGTGCGCGAGTCCGACTCGCACTTGGCCGATTTTTTAGTATTTAATATAACCTCCATTATTTTCAATCACAGCAAGTAAGCGCCGCCGCATAGATCCGACTATATTAAAACAGATATCTGTTCCTCTAATATTATTCCAAATTTCTAAACAGTGAGCCTCTAATGACTCTGTAGTTCTTTCATTTCGCATGTCCCATTATTGCACCATCAAACCCCATTTGTTTTCTATGGGATATAAATCTGGTGATTTTGCAGGCCAAGGAATAACATTAATGTCCTGGTGTTGAGTAAACCAATCCTGCACTATATGCGCTCGATGCATATCAGCTAATGGATAAACACACCGCGCTGTTGGAAACATGATCTCGTCTAACACTTCCACATAATGTGAAGCTCTAGCGCGCCCTGCTATCGAGATTAATTCACCAGGACCAGCCGCAGTCATCCACATTCCATATTTGGGACAACATTGTGTTCTGCATAACGGGTTCCATTTCTGCGCCACAAATGAAGCCTCCCGTTTTCAGATGATACGAACGACTTCTCATTGGTGAATAATGTGTGCTCCCAGTCAAAATCTAAATACTCTCTTGCAAACAACAATCTATTTTGTTTATGGGTATTAGTTAAACATGGTTTTTTAGCTGGTTTTCTATGATGCAATCCTTCAATATGCAGAGCTCGACGAACTGTGTGTGAAGATGTATGAAATATGTGTCCAAACACAGCAGTCGGTATGAAACCATTGTTCTCGTATTGTTCCACCATAAATCTTCTTTGAGTCGCATCAATGTTCCGCGGGCGTCCACTTCGAGGTCGAGTTGATAGACTCCCCACCTCTTGGTTGCGCGAGTCCCAACGCTTTGCGGTTATCCACTATAAACCAAATAGCCAGATTAAAATAAACATTTTTCAAACTACTGAAATTATATTTTAAATTTTTTTTAGAAATTTACTTATAAAAAAGTGTGGTACTAATATGATATAACATTAACATCAAATAAAATACTTACGGTAAAACCAGTCTCATTGCAAATTCGAGTTATATTGTAACCCATATTATGTTAGTTCTATAATACGCATCCTCTCTTGAATATTAATATTGGCCTGCATATTATTTTAGCAAAGAAATTTAATAAAAACACAAAACAATCTTATCAACACAACCACATTCAGTAACACATCCACAACGACAAAATGGCTACGACCTAAGTAATTACCGCATCTAACTTAATAGCTAAATGAAAACACCAAACAAACTTGTCAGCACATACCCCAGAAACAAATCAGCAACGAACGAGAAACAAGAAATGTCTACCTACGTAGAACTTAATAGCTATTAGGAAATTGGTCTAAGCTGATTAACTAAACAAAATATTCATAATTCGTAAAATGTAACAAAAACAAAAAGTCAGGCATAAGGTGAAATTCGAATCCACAACCACTGAGTACACGTAGTAAGATCTGATATCTATCCACTAGGCTACGGATACGATAATTTTCTTAGTAAAATTATTATATACAATATTAAATGAAACTAATATTACTCAGGTTCTACAAGACATATTACTTTATTTCTTTAAGTGTGTGAGTGACTACGCCTCGCTGCAATTCTATTTTATTTTGAAACTCTATATGCAGTTCTGCAACTGACCGTACATTTATTAGTATGTATCTTAATTCTTTATATCAATCTTAGGTAAGATATCCCATATATTTGATACACTAGTCGATTATTAAATTTCATCAATTTTGTATGCGCCTTAGCCCAATAAATCACTATTGTTTTTAAATATTTAAAGTTGACTGGAAGGAATTTTAGGGTTTAGTCCGCCTTTGTATAAAAGTAGTTAAGAGGACTTCTGTATTTTTAATTTTTATACAATAAAGTGTATACAGACAAAGAAACAAACAAATCAAGCCAAGATGGCGTCTATTCACCTTTTAACAATAAATAACTTTTCATAGTTTCCTTATTTACACATACAAACTAATATAGACAAAAGAGTATTATACAAACTAGCTTTTGCCAGCGGCTGGTATTTCTACGACATTTCGATTTACGAAAGTTTAAGCTATAGTTTGTAAACTTGGAATTCATTTATAGTTATTCCTGCGGGAAATTTTAAATCCCTATATCAAATTTCAGCCTAATCAGATGTGAAGAAAGGACAAACTAACAAACTAACCTATAATACCTACCTATTAGTATAGGCAGATATATTATGTCGTAACGAAGAAAAAATCTCCACTGTTAACGTTCGCTCACGAAGATACATCATTCCCAGGTACTTGAACTAAAAATCTGTGATTCCGACATTTTTTATTTCCTCTCCGGACCGTTTTAAGGAAGATATATAGCTTCTCTTTGTGTCTAGTGTGGCGATCCTCTATCACGAGCCAATATCTCGCTACTTAGTTTCAATTTCACGCTTTCAAATTGATTGCAGCGTTAGGTGTGACCGAAGACACTTTGCTTGCTTACTATGTATTTAAAATTTTGATTTAAATATAAATAATAATAAAGATAAAACTATCATAAAAATATTAGTGACGCACTTACACCCACAGTATAATTAAGTCTGTGTAGTGCCTGTGTCGCAAACAAGTACAAAAAGGCTGGTTCCCTTATCAGCCCCATACGTCCCCACTGTTGGGGCGCGGCCTAACCACAGAGCGTGATTTGGGCATAGTCTACACGCGGGCCCAAAACGGATTGTGGAATTCAAATTTTTCTTTTTTGGCGTAAGCAGGTTTTCTGACGAAGTGTTCCTTCACCGTTAAAGCCAGTGCTGTGAATAATCAATGGTACCTTCTTGAGAAATTAAGGAGAAGACTCATTGGTACACGCGGGGCTCGAACCGCCGCCACTCAGGACGCAAGGTGAAATCGAAACCCCTGGGCCACGACCGACTTTGTTCTAATGTATTTCGTGGATATTTTATAATTTCATAGTGATTTTCCTAACTAGGTCCAAGTGTGATAAGTGTATACCTAGGAACGACAATTTAAGTATCAAGTAATAAAATAGAGATATAACAAGCCAGAATATAAGTAGAAATCTAGAATTGTATTAAACGACATAACAGTACCTAAAGGTAATAGCTTAATGTTTAAATAAATACCTATTCATTTAGATTCTTTATTTTTACCACGTTTCCTATTTCTTATCTCGTAATATAAATTGCGTAGATTTTTGTAAGTTTTTTTTGATATTTCATGACAAGGCCTTTTTATTGATGATATTATGACATACCTATAGGTATATGACACTAGCGTGGTGGATGTGGGTTACGTCTTCTTTTCCAAGAAGAGGCCAGTGCTTGACACTGGGAATAAGCAGCGGCCGAGCCAATAACAACCTAATAAATAAACTTGTAGAAAACGGTTTTATCATTCCATTAATAGGTACTTTCCAATATACAAGAGAAATAAATCCAACAAGACATAGAAGCAATATTTCCACCAGATTCATCTCTAAAACACGTTTCAAACAAACATTCCTTGCAAAGGGTAACGTAACATGTGAAGACGTAAACACTCCAGTTTATAGAGCGTTGTATTTTATACGAGAAACAATAACTTTTACTATATCTTTGACGTTCATAGCGAGTAAAATTGGATATAGAGACAATACCAACACATCAACGAAACAATAATGATTCATTTTCCTGGTTGCCATAGTATTTATACGCGTAGATAGTCTGGAATTTTGAGTCTCGCTACATTTACAAACCGTAGGTAACTTATTAATACCGAAATAGGAACAGATTCTATGTATGTTATTCATTTCATTTCCAAAATTAATCCAACTCTCTAAGTGCAATTCTAAGTCCGATGTTACTATTATTATTATATTGACATAATTGACATATTGAGTAGCTGGCTACTAACAGAGAACGGGATGTTTCATTTTGCTTTTGATATAAGAATGATACAAGACAAAAATACTTTTAATATATGGTACAACACAATTGAAGGAATGTTTGTCTTATATTGATCTTGAAAATACAATTGTAAGACGATGCAGTCCATAATATGGAACTTGTTGTCCTTTCATTAAATTGAATTTAATATCACCAGAAAACCGTTTTTCGCACAAAAATAATGTAAAAATATTAAATATAAGATAAAATCACATATTTTTTTCATGATATGATATGATAATACCTAAATGTAACATTGCGGGGAACCCCCATTTCTTTGAAGTAGTTTTGAAAGATTACTGTAAGTATGAACAATTAAAACACTATCCAGACTACCAAGATATAAGAATGAAAAAAGTAGTCCATAAGCTATGTTTTTGCTAGTTAGGTGGCTACACTACTGACAGAAAATAGGCATTTTTGCGACGCTTAAACAGGGAATACGTTTTATTCTCTCCGTTGAAACATATAAAAAATTTGAATTCAGCGCCCTCGAAATTCAAACAGAACTTAGTTTCGACAAAATCAAGGTTTTTTTTAAATAACGGACACCACATCGTTTCTACCATCTTTGATTTAAAAATATTAATAAAAGATTTAAATTCATCTCCCTCGAAAACCTGAGAGAACACAGTTTCATTAAATACATATACTATGAAGAAAAAAAAATTTTTATTTTAACAAAAAGAATTTCAATTTTTAAAAAAGTTCAATAATTATAAAAAAAAAATTCGATTTCATTAATTTCTATTCAGTTCGTTTCCGGGTGAAGAGGTATCGACTAAGAGGTCGGTGAAGCAAATCCCTATCCCAAAAAGGTCCCCAGCTCTCAAAACTAACTTTGAATTAATATTTTCGTCGTTTTTTAATTAAAAATAAAAATATAAATTATTATAATATAATGCATCATAATATCGAAAAAGCAAGAAAACGTAACGTGAAAACTCCAGTTATTATCTACAATTACATCTTTACCAGAAA
The DNA here is from genome assembly GCA_946406115.1 of Apoda limacodes. NCBI lineage: Eukaryota > Metazoa > Arthropoda > Insecta > Lepidoptera > Limacodidae > Apoda > Apoda limacodes. The sequence continues at coordinate 9,447,359 of OX291554.1, forward strand.
GTATGTTCGCTTTTGAATGCGTGGTTTGTTAAGGGCCCCTATTTCTATAAGAGCTGTAGTGAATTAGCAAAGTTTACCAATTTCAAAGTTCCAACGTGTAAATTAACAAACATCAAAAGCTTCCCACCTTCACGCTAGATTCGATAACTTAGCAGTTACTCGAGCAATTAACCGATTTCAGGTTAAAATCACTTTGATGTTAGTTGCTGTGCTAACAAAACTTGCCAGAAATGTAAGCAAACTGACATTAAATGGCTCAAATAATGTTAATGCTTGACTGCAATTAACATTTTTGTGTAAGATATTTTCGTTGTGGAATAACGTTCTAAAGGGGTTTTTTGAGTAGTTACATAAACTATTTACCTCAAATGCCTCCAAGAACGACACTATTATCTATGAACTCATTTCATGCCCGGTTTTAAGTGGACCCTTGATGTAGCAAGAATTCACGCTCCACTCGGTATTTACTGTTTGTTTTTACAAGTTTACATAGGTATTTATAACTCGCTGTATCACGTAAATACCTAGTCGCATGGGATTCCTAAATATTATATATATATCGAAATAAAAGAGAGGAGAGACTTTACCACCCTGTGTGTGTTTAATGGGATGTGTTCTGAGGAATTTTTCGAAATTTCGAAAAAACGGCTACTTTCTACCATTGCACCGCTCGCCATCGGCAAGGGATTTATCCTCACACCTTAGAACCTAAACGTACGTAGTGCGGTTTCATGGAAACTTCCTCCCTCGAACCCCCTTAGATTGTGAAATTAGTTCCCTGTCAAGGTTTTATTTAAGGACCACAGTATGGGGTTCTTCAAATAAGAAGTTATTAGATTTTTGAAGGGTCGCAACGCGCGAGTGATGTCCCAGGTGTTGCAAGCGTCTATAGGCTACCGTGACCGCTTACCATCGGGCGGACCTCAAGCTTGTTTCCCACCTTAGTGGTATTTAAAAAAAACACACACAGAAAAACAAAAACAGTCACTAAAACTCCCGTGTGTCGTCGTACCTTGGATACTTTGTACAAAAAACGTGTTATTCGTGACAATTTACGTAAGAAATAACGTGTGTATTAGTGATGTAACAAATATATTTATATTTGCGAATATTCACATATTTCTTAACATTCGTCAGAAAAATTCATGCAAATATGAAGTTCAGAAAAATTCATCGACATCCTCGTTTCAGCCGGAAAACATTCACTGCTGATCTAAGATGTTCCCCCTGTGCCTTTTCTAAGGGAGTACCTATATAAATGTTTATAATTTATTTTTATGTTATATTTACGGCCAAAAAGTAATTAAAATTTTTGTAATACTTTGTGTAAATTATGACATAAAATACTTAACTAAATAACTACTTTAATACGTAGTGTTAAACATTATTGTACATGTTCTTTTTTTTACATATTATAGGCATATGAAATGTGCCCTTTTCAAAATTTATAATAATTGAGTACACAAGGCAGCACATCAACCTACCCTTCCCTACATAACTATAGCTACAACTTCTTTTAGCTACAGATAATTTTGGAAAAGGGACTGAACTTTTCTCGGCCCGCTGTTAGCTTCCGCGTAGTATATTAGAATATAGGTTTTTTTTGGGTCGAGAAATGTTCAGTACCATTACTACAATTTATTTATATCGAAACATTGTGGTTATAGGTTGGGTAAGTTGAAGTGCTGCCTTCTGTACATTAAAATGAACCTAACATAAATACCAACAAACATTACTAAACTATTTGATTGATATTTATTTTAACTCCTGCATAAGTTTGATAATTTACATAATTCTTCAAACTCACCTTTTGCAAGTACTTTCTCTGTTGTAGTTAAACTTGATAAAAAAAACGAGTTGCACTCCGGGAGTGCCGGCAGAAGTGAAAACTTTTACACACGATTCGCGCTTAACACTCAAATATGTCACAAGACATGTCTTTGACATTGTCAAGAAATAATAATGTTTGTTTATTTACTTTTTTGAGGTAGTATATTTGACATCGCAATCTGTCATAGAATTAAAATTCCATATCCAACCTCCCTGTACTACTCATAATCGCGAATACTAAAAATATACACAAAATACGGTCATTTTCATCGCATATTGTGACACAAATAAATCAAAACCTTTCACATAGGAGACTCGATCTCATTATGGAAGAGCTATCTACGTATTATAACGTTTTTTATTTGTAAAAAGTTTACGCGGACAAAGCCCCTGGCAGGAGCTAAACGTGTAAATAGATAAATACGAGTATTAAATGTACACACATGTTTGTTGTCAATTTTCTTTACGGACGAACGGACGGACAGACCATTAAATACACATATACATAAAGAAAAGTAAATCACTTACAAACTTACTCAACCACGAAAGAATGATAGGAAAAAAAAAAAAAAGAAAGGGCGGGGGCAATTTGACGTTAAGCCATCGAAATATGTAAGCGGTAAGGCACCCACACGAGAAAAACACATATAATAGAAAAAAAAAAAAAAATATAATAGGCGTGACATTCCGGTTTCCGTCTTACGAATTTACACGATTAGGACACGTGACCTGACGCGAGTTTATCATTTTTTACCCATACCAAAAAAAGTGCACAACGCCGCTAAAGAAGTTTTCACTTCAAAAACAATCAATTCAGTAACTTACGCCGGTTTATAATGTTTGCCTTTACCAATATCTGCAAGTCTCAGATTTTTATTAATTAGCACCTAAACTGTATATAAGAAAGAATAATACAGAAAATCGATTTTCTTTTCTGTAAATTATATCGTATTATCTAAAGAGTTGTGACTTATACGAAATTATTGCGATTTACATTGTTACGCTAATGGCAATCTTATTTCACGAAATGTGTTTTAGCAAACTAAACAGAATTAATATGAAATAATTTATTTCTTATAAATAGGATATCATATAAATTTTTTTAAGTCATTAAATTACAAATTACTACTTTTCGGAATAGAATGGCTTTCTGGTGAGAAAAAACGGTGAAAGAAACTCTCAGGCTCAGCAGTCGATGTCCGATCCAGGCCGGTGGCCGGCCTGGGGGGGCGACGCTTCCATATGATACTTCAATTTTTATTTATAGGTACATTAAGAATTTATTTATATAGTTATAAATAATAAAATATTTTTTTAAAATTTTAGTCGGCTCTGTAGCGCAGTGCGTAATGACCCGACTGCTGATCAAGGAGCTTGGGTTCGTTTCCCGCACAAAAGAAATATTCATTTTTGTGTTTGTCTTGGGACTGGGTGTTTTCTATGTATAATATGTTTGTATTTACAAAAAAAGTGCATTTGTATCCGTTATTTGGTATCCATAGAACAAGTTTTTGTTTAGTTTGGGACCAGACGGCGCTGTGTGTATGTCTGAAAATATTTATTTTAATTAATTTGACTTACTTGTACGACAAATATATTAAAAAAACCGTAAGCTTTTGTCAAATGTATTGGAAAAACGTGAGAGTTTAAAAAACTTTTGACTTTTTTGTAGGAATTTATCTACCTCTTTGAATATTTATCACTAATTTAACTGCGTGGTGATAGAGCAATTTAAATTCAAATTTGGTCACATCATGACGTAAGCACTGCAAGCCGGCCAGTTTCCAAAAGAAATGCATATGCATCTCTTCTGGGAACGTAGTTAATTGGCAATAAAGATAGCTTCGAAATAAATTGGATCCGCCAACAAATTACTCATAAATCTAGCTTTTGGCGTAGAAACATTTCACATTTTGTGAAAAAAAACCAGTGGACAGCCGATTACTTTGATTAATCATAGACCTACGATAAGGTTATTTGGTGGCCTATAAATGAAATTGGTAGCCTGTACATTGTCACCACATTACAAAGAAGATATTGTCTAAAATATTTAAAAACATTATCTACGGTAGGTAATAAATATATGCTTGGCACATGAGGTAAAAGTTTCAAGAAGATTATAACTTTTATCACTCCCCGGCTAATCATATTGCTGCTAGTGACCAGAGGGCTGGGTCTTGCCTCACTTAAAAATTTGGTATTGTAATTCAGCCAAGAAATGCAGTTTTCATTTATCATCTCCATTTTCATCCATCTTTGTATTTGTTTGAATGTTCATGTATTTGTGAGATTTGTTTTGTAATTTTTCTAGTGCCGTGGTTCGTCCTGTCAATGCTTTTTTTTACCACGTGGACAAAATCCCTTTTGACTTTTTATTTTAAGGATTTTTTTTTGTTTGGTAGTTTTTTGTTTTAGTAGACAGATCGATCGCAACAAAAATGAAAACTAAATCTTCCAACTGGCTCTCTGTTATGTCACCTAGAAAAGACCAGACTTATCACCAATAGAATTAAGTGACGCTTCAACAATTCGATATCATCGAATACCAGTGTTTATACCAAAAGTAAGTGATGGCTGTGGTATCAACGACTTCAATGTTGATCACGCCCTTTTTTGCAAATTTGTTGATCTCTAATAGGCCATGCTACCTGCATGTGCCATTCGCAGAAATCCGTCACAAATGGAAACCCGCGGCGAAGCAATTCCATCGGTATCAGTATTCGGTTTCGACGACAGAGCAGCCCGCCTACTTCTGATTAATAACAATTTAGACGCATTGCATTTGTTACAAATTATTGTATTCTCACTGCAGGTATAAGTTTGAAAATTTTGACAATATTTCTATCTATGTAGTAATTATTATGCTTTTAAAAAATATTGATATTTATTTACAACCTTCTTTGCAGAAATTTTTAATTAGACAAGCATTACGTTCAGCGTACAACGATAACACTCGAATGGTATGCAAGTAGATGACGTAGAAAGGACACAAAGACCGGATTTGTAATCGAGATTTTAGTTACAGTGCATCTGGATACATTTCATTGCCAACAGCATTTTTATTACTAACACGGTTTTACCCCCGACTATGTTCGAATATATTTCAGAATTTCATGACTGTTAAAAACGGTTTTATTTTATTTCTTCGACCACATGTTTCTACTTAAAGTTATATTTACGTCAGGCTATTTATACAGCATATTGCCTCAGCACTTTGTACGCTTCACTGCAAGGGTACAGGCCTCTCCTAGGAGAAGGAGGTTTAGGCCTAAGTCCACTGCGTTGGCTCAGTGCAAATAGGCGGCGCCAGGGGGCGTTTGTTGGGCTTGTTCTGAATTCCTAACTTATGCATAACCTCCTCAAAATTGATCTATTGATTTTTTAATCAATGTTTGGTTTATAAGGTCTACATTTTGCAGAAGGTATCCAATCTGATCCAAAAAATTACATACTAAGCAAATGGAGATCGTCTTTACTCTATTTGCGTCTCATAGTTGTCGCACTCAGGCGCTGCCGAGGCTCGAACCGGTCCTGGCGATTATTATGAGTGAGACAGTCAATCGATCAGTACATTGCATAGTATAGTTACAGATAACTCCCCAAAAATAACACGTTTAAAGATTAAAAAATTGTGACCTGACTGATCAAAATTCTTAAAATCCACTACACTCTACACGTTAAAATACATAATAACAATTAAAACATTAAACAATTCCACATTATAAATCTAATAAATCTCCGGAATTTCCGTATTAAGTCTTGTAAGTACCCTAAGCGACATATATAGTCTCAGATTTTCTCGTGAATAGTTCCCGTGAGACTGATACACCATCAGATAGAGCGAGAGAGAGAGGAAAGAAAGTAGCTGCTACTCATTTAGCACATTATGAAAGATCATATAAATACGTATTTCAAACAAATTATGGGGTGATATCTGAGTTTGTGTTGTTTTTCTGTATCGTATTTAAAATTACTACTTTCTACTTACTGTTACAGTTTTACTTTTACTTTACTTCACTTCTAGCGTAGATTACCAAAATTTAGATCAGAAATTAGAAAATGTGATTTTCTTTGTTTTGGAGATACAGCACCTTGTATTTTATTTTATTATTATTATTAAATATTTTTTTTTTTATGTTGGGCTGATTCCCATGGTTCACTCTCTAAAATCCTTGCAATATAGTTTTATTTTACCTAAAATTCCCTATATCATATTTTAAATTCTAAATAAAAGCAAAAAAGGTAAAATATATTTGATATAAAACAAATTTAACGGCCGAGGCAAGCATTTCGGTCAACGTTATAAATTGCCGGAATTTCCGCATTAAGTCCTATACATACCCAAAGTCACATATATAGGAATAGCCTCGGGTTTTCTCGTGAAAAGTTCATGTGAGAATGATTCACCGTGTCAGAGAGAATGTAGGTACCCATTTTAAACAATCTAAACCGACATATAAAAGTCTTAAACTATACTGAAGTTTGATAAGAGTCTGCGTTAGCGATGATTTGGATCATATTTCGTGTAAACTAGGGAGGAATTTACGTAGATAATATTATAAAGATGGAAGCTGTTGTTTTTTTGGTTATCGCTTTGAAACTTATATCTTAACATGGAAAACGTACTTTCCATATTACTATAAGCTAATCTATATTGACATAATTCTTCTGTACATGTGTATAAGTCACTGAACTCCTAAACGGCTGCACCGATTTTGATGAAATTTTTGTATGTGTGTCGAGTTGGTCCCTGAGTGCTTTAGTTTCACAATTGGACACGGTAGGTCGCGCAGTGGTAGAGTTACTCATAATTTTGTATTTATATAAATACTTAAATAAATAACTCGTATTCACATTATACGTTGGATAAAATGGGGAAAGTTTGTATAATGGGATGTGATCTGAAGAATTGTTCGAAATGTTTCCAACTGCTACTATCTACCATCGCACTGCTCGCCATCGGCAAGGAATTCATCTTCACACCTTAGAACCTGAATGGTCACGGACAGTGCGGTTTCAGGGTAACTTCCTTCTGCTAACGCTAAGGTTGTGGAATGAGCTCTCTGCCAAGGTTTTCTCTAAGGACTACAGTATTCAAGAAAGAAGATAATAATTAACGCGCGAGTCTTGCCCCAGGTGTTGCAAGCGTCCATAGGCTGCGGTGACCGCTTATCATGAGGCGGACCGCAAGCTTGTTTGCTTAGTAGTATAAAAAAATGCCGGCAAAGGTGTCTGAATTACACAACTAGAGTAATAAAAATTACTATTATCACATTTTGGTATATATTCGGTAATTATTACCGGGTGATAAGAAAACAATGACATAAAACAACCATAATAACAATTAAAAAAAATTACAATTGTTCGAAATTAAAAATGTTTTTATTCACTTAGTGAGTAAAAGTGAGTTTTATTCATTGTTATTGTTTTTATTCTCTCGGTGAGTAAAAGTGAGTTTATTCACTGTTATCAATGAATAAACTGCCCTTTTTCGAATAGCAATGGTAAAAAATAAATTCTTATCTTATATTCAGTGACTTTTACTCTTTTTCATTACTAGTGTTAGATATAGTAGTAATCTTAGACTTTAGATAAAAATAAACGTTGTTCTTTATTTTAGAAAGTAGATAAACCTCTGAAATATGGAGGGTTGATCCTGTGATTCAACTTCTGAAATCCTAAAAATCGATTTTCATTTCGCTTATTTGGTCTTCGGTTTTATATTACACCTCCGCACAATTTATATTCTGTAATCAGTATTTTTAATAAAGAAGACTAGCAATTTTTCGTGACTTCGTCGATGTGGATTTCTGAAATTATAAAGCGTTTATTTTCTCATACAAATTTTCATCACTTATTTTGCCCCTAGAGGATGATTTTCCAAAAACGGTGAAACATTTCAATCTAAATTTTCAAGGGTGGAGGAAAGAGGAAAAGGAAATTCACCTTTAGGAGGTGAATTTTGCAAAATCTTTTTTTATTGTAGGCCTACGGCACTTGGCTTGAATTTCAAAGTCCATGACGCAACGGATTGAGCTGTGCTATGTCATTGAATAAGTCAGTCAGTTCCTCCTTTTATTTATATATATATTTATTGTATATATTATATATATGTGTATACTTATATATATATATATAAAAGCTTTTGCCATTGCCTAAATTGCACTGTTGTTGACACATGTCTGAATGATTTCTAACCTTTAAAGATTATGATCCCCGCAGTTTCATCCGTGGAAGAACATGTTCCTGCGGGAGCTCTCAATTGGGGTTATATGTTATAAGAACTTTCAAATAAGGCTCTATTACAATTTGTTAAGTAGACACTGTAGGTGACTTGTGCATTCTTACTATCTTTATTTTGGAGAAAACGTAATGATTATAAAAGAAATAGCTAATTTTACTTGTTCTAGCTAAATGTGCAGAACTAAGATATCGTGATCGCCGACGAAGTGCAATATCCGGAACAAGGCGGAGCGATCAACCGATATATGTACGAATAACAAGTAATACTGCGTCGCAATGAGAACAGAATGAAACGAAAAATGGAAAAACAACACAGTAAATTAAAAAAGTATTACTTTATTCTCTGTCTAAGAGAAAATATATAGAGTAGTGCCTATCATAGAAATATAGATAGAACAGAACCTATAATAGGCCATGCACAGAAAAATAGAGTAGAACCTATGACACCTATGCCTATATCTATGCCATGCGCAGATATAAGTTACTTCTAGACCCGTAACGATATAAGGGTAGTTATTTATACACTGATATACCGTACGTTACAAATAATTAACTTCATTCATCAGTGATTTATAATTTCAATTTTACCTATAACGTCTTACATTAGGGCATTAGGACTTCAATAAATTTCTTTAATTACAAATCACCTTAATTTTTTCTCATTTATAAGCTTACTTAACATATATATTTCTATTCAAAGTTCTAAATCAATACATACAACTACACCTAGCTACACGCACAACTCCTCACTCATACATTTAACACGTACGCACCTATGAAATGATAAATATTTTATCTAGCAAACTCGAGAATAGCTTGGCAGATTTTAGGTATCACACTTTATATGTTAATAATTTCAATAATGATAGAGCATTGATTATTATATTGATATAATATATTATTGGTTGGTTTATTGTTATTATACTATTTATGATGTACTAAACACCTATTACATCTGCTGGAAATGGCAGAAACCGAAACAGGTTCTCAAACGTAACCGGGAAATCTCAAAACATGTCAATATTTTGTAATTTTAATAAATATATTTTGTATTTTCAAATATTTTTATAGTATTGATACTTAATTGTCTCAAGATGCTGCAAATATAGTAAAATACTTGTTTATTATATAACTTATTATCTGCATATACCTATACCTATAGGCACACAGCCACAAAAATAAAAACAGTTACAGTTTACAGTAAAGAATACCTGTACTACATTAACTATTAAACTTGAATACTATACCTACCTATCATGCGCGTATACAGAGGGGGGATTTGGGTGTCGTATCCCCCCCCCCGAAATTTTAAAAATTCAGATGCACTTTTTCGGCGCATTCGAACCTTGCCGCCGCGCCACTGTCGTCGTCGCCGCGGACTGGCCCGGACAGACAAGAATCTGTGTATTAAACTACTACTTTGCTTATGCCGAAACACTCGCGTTGGGCGGTCGGCCCCTTTTGGTTTACTTCAGCGGGTGTTGCGATCGGCTCGTGTCGCCGAACGTTTCCGTCCGATACCTACAAGTGCCGCATGCAAGCGTCACGTCGCGGCAAGGTTGCCAGATGAACTTATTACCAAACAAGGGAAAAACCAATTTTCTACGGTGCAAGTACCTGAATATACCTACTTACCTTAACGGATCCTCAACTAAATTGAATCAAAACACTAGGTTCAAACAATAATACTGATTTGTATTATTTTCACGCCATTTTCTTTCCCTTAGAAGCAAAATATTAATGATACCTCTGCATTTTAGGCTAATTTGCAGAGTTTAATGCAGAAAAACCTCAAGGAACTGTCAGTTTTTATAAAGCAAAAATTAAATAAGATTGATTTTAACTAACAAATGGGTAAAATAAAAACAGAACTACTACTATTTCGGTATTTTTGTCATACCGAACACCGAACAAGGCAAAAACATATACCTGGCAACCCTAGTTGTCGTGCGAGCGAGTCAGGGGGGTGAAGTGCGAATTTGAACAATGGAGACGTGTTTTTGCTTGTTTATTTTTTAAAATGAGTCTGGTAGGATTCAACGACTCAGCAGTGTTATGAAGACCTGTAAAAAATTATGCATCGAAGACATATAGAGGATGAATTGAAAACAATGAGCAAGTAACGGCGAGCAAACTTGTGAAAATTTTCAATTAACGCTCCGACAATTTAAGTTTTTTGGCGCCATTATTGGCGTGATGGCATGTTTATATTAGGCTAAATAGATCTAATTTCCAACAGACTTTCAGAACTTCGAAAGAAGGCTGGAAAATAATTAAAAAAATAAAGCGAGCGAGTCACTTATTTATTTATTTAAGGAACACAATGTTGAACAAACGTCTTACGGAGATGGCGCTACTGAGTATTCATAGGAATGTGAATGTGGATCCTGCAGCAGTTGTGTGCAGATTTACGGTCTCACAGACCGTTAAAATTCTAGTTTATTGAATTGAATAGGAATAGAAAAAATCATTTTTTAAATCTGTAATAAAAGCTTTTATTGCAAGAATTACTAAGTTTTCATACACCATCGTAGTAATCATAAAAGTTAATAGGTACTATAAAATAATCATTATGTTAGCAGTAAGGTAAAATTCTCTTGATTTTTCTAAATTTTACAAATGAATGATAACCATTACAACATCATGCGTAAGTGAGAATTATTGTGCGCACACTTAAGCATTGATTGATTGACCTATACCTATCAGAATCGAAAAAAGTTGATGTTAACGCGCGGTGTCCTAGTGTACGCCGTGAAATGCCGCAACGCAACCCATTTTACCGCAAGTCTAAAACGTGTTTATTCTACTTGGCAACTAGCCTCAGGCTGGCACTGTTCAGCCCCCCCCGAAAACAAATCCTGGCTACGCGCCTGCTACCTATTAAAAGAAAATGTTTATTTCCTCTGCCTGTAGGTATTCCGGAAATTATTTCAGTAGTCAACTTTTAATATCCTCTTTCAGAATATTGCTATGAATGTATTGGGACCAAGGGAATATTTGTATTATTGACATCAAAGACGTGCAGAGTCTAGGGTACTTCTGTAGCTATAACGGAAATACGTTACAAATATTTACATCTACTAGACGCCATTTTGTTTACGTGAGTTTTGGATTAGAATTAAGGTACTAATAATAATTTAATTTAAAAGAGAGGTTTACACATAAAACCGTTGATGAAAGGAGTAAACATGACAATTTGGCTTAAAGTTTCCATTGGCTATCACTTCAGCCTAGAACAGCCAAACAACTTTTCATATCTAGTGTAGTGTAAAACTAGCTACTAACCGCCATTTTGTTTACGTGAGTTTTGGATTAGAATTAGGGTAATAATAATTATTTAATTTGCTTTATTTTAAAATTAATGCATGCATTGTAAAAGAGGTTTTCACATAAAACTATTGAATAAACTAGTAAAAATGTCAATAAGCCAAAAGCTTCCATTGACTTTCCCTTTAGCCTAGAATAGCAATAACTTTCACCGCTTTAATCGAGGAAAAATAGATAAGGCTACAGACCACACTTAGGTGATCGAAAGTGAATTTAAGCTAAATCAAAAAGAATATAATAAACACGGTTTAAGATAACCCTGAAGCCGAGACTGTCAGTTTGTTAATTTAGTCGCAGTAAATCGTTCGGCTTTTATTTACACGGTATATTGTCAATAGGGTTGATAATTATTGTTATTAATAATTTGTAATTTTCATCCCCTTTTTTAGGGTTACGAACCCAAATGGTAATTAGCGGGATCCTATTACTAAGACTTCGCTGTCCGTCCGTCCGTCTGCCACTAGGGTGTATCTCATGAACCGTTATAGTTAGACACTTGAAATTTTTACAGAAGATGTTTTTGGTTGCCGCTACAAAAACAGAATTTAATAAATATTTAAGGGGGCTTGTATACAACAAACTTATTTTGCTAGATTGTGCTCGATATTGATAATGTCAACAGGTAGACGATTAAAATATTCACAGAATATTAAGTTATATAGTCACTTTAAAAAAAATACATAATTAAATTAAAATAAAACAAATATTTAAGGGGGGCTCCGATACAACAAAAGTGATTTTTTTGCCGTTTTTATAAATAATGGTACGGAACCATTCGTGCGCGAGTCCGACTCGCGCTTAGCTGATTTTTGTCCCTTTGTGTATTATCAATAGAAGTGGTGTTATTAGTTTAAGAAGCTCGTAATAAGTTTACTTTGTGATCACTTCATGGTCAAATCATACCTACGTCTATTACAATTTAAGAGGTAAAATAAGTGGGCATTAAAGCAAGTAAAATTCTGTTGTGTGAATGGAATATATGATTTTTATACTTTATTATTTTTACAAAACAATATACTATTAGATTGCAAATAGATGTGCAAATGGGTGGCTAGCTTTTTGTCCGGCAGACGCATACGAGCCGTAGTTGACGGTAGTTGCTCTGATAGATTATTTAATGCGAAATAAACAATACGTATGTAGAACAACACTGCAGTTTACACCTAATTAATTTGTTAGGTTAAGAACCCAAAAGATAGAAGAACGGTTTAAATAAACTGGTTAGTATAAAGAAAACTAAACCAAATTTTGTCGATTAAAGGTTAATATTATTGACAGTTCTGATAATGTTAATGTGTGAGTGCGAGATTCACAGAATGGCTGCACGCAATTTTAACCTTTACACTATGCACGAACTTTAGCAAATGACTGTACATTCAAAGTTTTTCAATGTGTTGACATTGTAAATTCACTGTTGGAAATACAATGTTTTTTTCAACACACTTGCTCATAAAGCATCCTTTACTGCACTGTTTCAGCATCTTAATGGCGTCCATTACGCACTTGTGCGGCTATGACAATTACCGTACAATTGCCGTTTACTTAACCTTACCTTTTAATTTTTAGCAAGAAGAGAGCCTATAAACTAAGTTCTTATTTTTGGAAAAAATATTTCAACGTGTTTGTTATTGTGTTTTAGGTGTGTTGAAAACAGTCGTATTACACCTGTGAGCACTGCTTAATACACTCTCGACTGAATTATGCTCCCTTAACCTCATCTTGTGTCATAATGTACTATATCTATACTAATATTATAATGAAGCTAAAATATTTTATAAAAAAACCGTTTTCATATGGTAAATGTTTGTTATTGTGAAATTCATTATTTATTTATTTTATTTATTGAAGCTTAATTGTACAGTTTTGCACAAAAAGCCAGCCAACCTTTAAGTAATACAAAGAAGCAAAGTGGGAGCATCATCATGATTAAGTAAAGAAAATCATATATACTAAAATTATACCTAAACACATACATAAATAAAACATATAAAAACACAAATAACAAAAAAAATATATACATATGTAAATATGAATATATTAGATATATATACATAAATACATACATTAATAAATAAGAAAAAAAAATGAAAATAAAATGCATAGATACAATATATCCAAGATCATTTAATTAATATCATACTTAATAACAATTTTATCTACATTAAGTTTTGCTTATATAATATTGATAAAGTTTCTTTTTAAATATGAACGGTTAGGAAGCGAAGATTTCCTGAAGTCATAAGGAGTATCATTCCAGAGTAGTGCAACCCGAATCTGAAAGGAGTTTGAAAGAGAACCCAGCGCTTAAAATTATATGTAGTTCTAGACTGATAGAATGCTTATAATATTTTTTAAATCACTTACTTACAATACTAGTTTTGCTAATAAAAATTTCTCATTAAAGGTTTTATTTCTTAATAAGGACAAGCTTGTGCACTCGGCGCTGCCCGAACTCATTGTTTGTAAATTAGGAAGATCGTCCATGTGGAATTCGGTTACAGTTATTTCTGCAGGAACAAACAAACAAACTTACTATTTGTGTAGTTAAGTATGAAACTTCACATTTTACTGTTTCAAAGTCGTATTTCAAGACATTTCGAAATCAATTCAAGTTCATTCACAAGTTAGGTAAAAGGTATATTAAATACGTGCTTATTATTAACAAATTGCACAATTCTTACTTTCTTGTGCTGAATTTTAGCATAGTTTCAAACATATATACATACATGGTTATATAAACTAGCCTAATTCTGCTGTTTTGCCAAGCACCCCTTAAAGGTTTAGGTATCCCTGTGGGAACTCTTTATCGGGACTGTTAGTTTTGAGCCTCGTTTCTTCGGTACAATAATAAATGTAAAATGTCGCAAACATTTTTATCCATACGCCTAATTCTAACTAGCAGCAGATTAGTTTAATATTACTTACATTTTATTAGATGTCATCTCCACATAATCTAATGCCATTTTCACATTCCGCTCATCAAATTAAAACGTCAGACAGGAGTCGGAACGCGGAAGCCACAGAAATAAACGAGCGAGCAGTTTCCCTAAGAGCCGCAAATTTTTGCAGGTTTCTCGATGGAGAAAAATCATATTATAAATGGAAATTATTTTTTATTTCTGTTTTCCCCGTTTTGTTTGCCTTCCATGCGTGATGTTAAATGAAAGTGAATTTTATTGTTACATACAATAAAAGGATTTGTTTGTTTTGGGTAAAGGAATACTTAAAGAAAACGGTAAAAATACGACAAACAGACAATTAACAAATTTAAGGTTAACTAAAACTGTATTTTAAGATGAAGCCGAGTCAGATTTTTCCTATACAAATTTCAGTGAACTAAATATATCTACAACCAAAAACATTTAGCCACTCAAAATGTGATAATATCCCATATCGCTATTTACTATACTCGCAAGACCCATATACATCCATATGCCAGTGAATAACCAGGGGTTTTGTTGATTTCATACATTCAATTAATTTTATAAAAATTTGTTTTTTTTAATAACTGTCATTATATAGGAAATTATGCGTTTTTCAAGTATAACAAATAGCTATATATGATAATAACGCGTTTATTCGAAACGGGAATTTATTCCAGTTATGTTAATCTTTCTGCAACACATTTATATTTTTTTTTCTGAAATAACATAAGTTAAGACATTTGAAAGGCCTCGATGTAAGATTGCTATATAAAGGCGTTCTATGTAAACAGGCATTTTATTGTAGTAGACTTGTTAGTTATATAGTTCTTCCAAAATTGGATGGCCTACGTAACTGTTTCGTTGTGGGAGCGTTATGATCAGCTTATCAATACGTAAGAGAATATGTTGAAATTTAATCCGAGAGAAATATTGTAAGGTCCGAAAAAACAATTATAAAAATTACTTATTATAATTTTAATTGGATAGGTGAGTTGCGTAACACAATTCTGCGAGACATCTCTTATTTAGTAACCAAATTACAAAACAACCGGCCAAGTGCGTATCGTATCTACACGTATTAATTTAGGGAAATTGTTGTGGATATCTGAAATTTAATGAACCAATTTGAACACTTATATAGCTTTGTAACACTTTTTTTTCATTTTATTTTTTGTTATAAATATAACTTAATAAACTGCAAACCTGTATACTTCCTGACTGACTGTATCACATAATCCAAAAACAATGAGCTACTTGAAATAACACTTCGGCTGTTTTAATCTGAGAATATATATTTTTGTATCAAAATCACATATTTATTAAACTTTTACTTAAATATCTCTTGCCAAAAATCGTTATTTCTAAATTAAGAATTATTTGTTTTGCATTAAGACTGTATCGGGTCTTGAACCAACACAATGTAACTTCTCATTACTGATAAGCTGAAGCTTTCGGATCGAGTTGTGAACGAAATTGGGGGCAGCTACTAAAAAGCGCAAATTCAAACCGCAATTGTTTTACGAATTATTAACGTATTTTTTGGTGAGGGCGGCAAAATTTGGTTATCGATGCAAAATTTCAACGGCTAAGTAAGTTAACTAAAGTTAAGTTAAGTACACAAAACAGCTTCGTTCGGCGGTTTGTCTATAGCGCTGTAAAACTTCTTTTAATTTAATCATGCCAGCAATTTGTAATCTATTAAAAACTAATACTTATAAAAGAGTAAACTGACAGACTAATGTATTAACGCATAGTCCAAACTACTGGAACTGTTGGAAATTTCGTTTGAGTACCTCCTTTCATTACTTAGGCGAGCCATCCACATAAGAAGGTAAAATAGGGGTTGATAGTAACTATGTATGCAAATACGTCATTATTGAACCTAAATGCTTAAAAATTGGTATTTGACTGGATTAGGTTGAAAATTAAGATTTCACCGTTTCACTGTTTGGAAAATCAACTTGAAAGGAAAAATAGGGGATGAGAATTTGTTTGAGCTTTCCGACATATATTTTTTAAGTAAAGGCATAAACATTAAATGCTTTCTTTATTTCAAAAGTTCAAGCGGACAAAGTCGCGGGAATAACACGCAAGTGTTTACATATACAAACATAAATATTATATTATTTATTTCTAATACAGTTTTATATATACCCTTTTATATTGATGTCTACAATACAAATCACGACGTAGGTAATTGAATGAGCCCCCTTAAGTGATACATATTGTAGTCAAATAGCCAATAAAAATACGTGAATGAATGTCTATCGACCAACGAACTGCTCATAAATCTGCAGATT
Organism: Apoda limacodes; assembly: GCA_946406115.1. Lineage (NCBI taxonomy): Eukaryota > Metazoa > Arthropoda > Insecta > Lepidoptera > Limacodidae > Apoda > Apoda limacodes. Next base: position 9,463,983 of record OX291554.1, read on the forward strand.
TGCACAGTAAATCTCTTAAAAAATACTGTTATACTGTTAATATCAGATTCTCTTGAAAAACGTATCCCTTGGGGTTAAAGTTCGCTGCTCGCTCTGAATATGGAGTATTCTAAATATCGGTAGTCTCATACCACCGAGCAACCAACACAGGGATTTTTTTTTATGTGCAACGCTTATCGCGTTTCACTTGTTTGGGTCAAATCTTGCAATCGTAATTTCGATCACTTCCCGACAAGCTTGAACGATTAAATTTTCAGGGAAGCTCAGAACTCCGTGAAGATACAATAATCAATTGTGAAAAATATCATAATCATCAATATTTATTGGCATAAGAACAAGTTTGCAGCAGCTCAAGAGACGATATAAATGACATATAGATTGTCATAGAAACCGTGCCTCGCAGTTTTGCACGCAGTTAAATGATTAATCTATTGAGATATAAAAATGGGGCAGGTAAAAGTCGGACTACTGCCGTTATCTTTTTCGTAAATTTTATAATTTCGAGATTGGATCATTGGCGAACAATAGTCTGACTAGTCGACATGAACGTATTATATTGCCCCCACTATTGGTGTTGGCACTTGTTTACTAAATTTACGATCTTTACACAATCGGCCACATCCTTAGGCACCTCTCACATTTGAGTCGATAATATGCGCCAGGACCGAGGTAGATGGCTGCAAACTTGAATACGTGCAATTTTGTGATTGGTGCTTAACATCTTGGCCAACCTGATTTGAGCTGCATTATTTTTCTTGGGCTCCTTTGTTCTTCACACGGTGGCAGAAATCTCTCCAAGCGTGCTGTAGATCAATCTCTAACGGGTTTATGTCATTTTATGTTGCTTATCATTAAAGCGCAGTGTTTTCTTAACAAGCGCCACCAAACTATATGTTTTGTTTTAACAAAACACATTTCAAAAATGTTACAAATCAATTATTTACAAATAGTTTTTATCTATTTTTAAAGCGTTATTAATTATTTTTAGAATATTCCTGTCCACTTTTAGCAGAAAGGCTATCTACAACTCACAGGTATATTTTGAGAACGATGTATAGCGCTCTAAAAATAGCTTATAACCAGTTCTAAATAATTGGTTATTAATATTTTTAAACTGTCTTTTTTACAAAAAGAAAATAAAGAATATCTTTTGGTGGCGCCAGTTAGACATTCACTGCGCTTAAATATCGGTCTGGGTATTTTTAACGTCTCTAGTTACAAATTTGTTTATATATTACAAATTATTTTGCAGTGTCAAATTTGGTCAAAAGTTTAAATGCAAGAACAAATAGTAGTACAGATTGGTCACTATATAGAAGTTACCTTCAAATGAGTGCCGACTGCTTATAGTTAAATATTTGGTATGTTTTAAGGGCACTTGTTTACTTCTTTTTAGTTCTTGGAGTCGGGTTTTTTTATTAATTTAATTTTTAAAGCCCATACTAGCCCTATGGTTAATCTTATTTAGTAGAAAACATGATAAAATAGAAAGTTATAAATGTCAAGAAAATTCTGATTGACAGAATCCGAATAAATCAGATATTCAAGATTATACGATATAAATGAATAAATTTATTATATTTGATTTGATAGGATTCTTCGTCATAACGACTTATGAATCACATCAAGGCATTCGTTGGGAGTTTGGAAGGCGATATTGGAAAAGTTTCGTTTCGATGAATTCGTACAATTTGTAAAAAACTTCAAAGATATCAGTCATGATTGTGAATATTTAAGTTGGCGATAAGTATTCTTCAAGATTATAGCTGAATATTTTTTTAAACTAAATTGAACTGGTAATTCTTTTAAGCAGTCATTGTGAAGCTAACAACAATATGCAACTTTAACCTATCACCACATTGGACATATTAAAAAACCCTGAACAAAACAGTTTCGACCTTTGTTTTAGTATTTTTATAAATATTACTACAATATCCTTAACAAGTATTTGTTTGGCGAGATAAAGCGTGACACATGGCTATGCAAACTCTTTCAGACAGGTTTTGTGCAACCGTTATTTAGCGGAATATGGCAAAGGTTTTTTACCATCCTTAGGCGATATCTCATTGAAGAAATTTGTATAGCTTATTATAATGAAATTTAAAAGATTGATGTACTAGGACTTTATAAGTAACTAGAAGTTGTTTGTTACAATGAAGTACTACGTTGATAAATCACTTAAAACTGACAACATACGGTCGCGGTCAGAAAATGTTTACTACCTTAAGGATCACAATTGCATGAACACATTTAAGTCACAAGTTCTAAATGTCTGTTTCATAATAATTTGATTGACCATAGATTATCTTTTTTCTAATATGACAATCAATCGCTCTAGTCTAGGAGATGGACTGACTACTATCAAGTTTTGATATATAGAAAACCTTCTTTGAAAAAACTAATATTTTAGTTTTTAACTAAGAATATGAAGAAATAGTAAAATAGACACTTCAAAAATCTCTATTTAATATCTAGTATAACCTCCCTCCGCAGCTATGACGGCACATAGTCTATCTCGAGTAGATGCAACAAGACGCGCTTATAGTACAGTACCTCTGACATCATCCCATACTCGAGCACAGTGTGATCTAAGAGCTTGAGGGTTTCTTTCATTTTAACAGTCCCAGCGTTGAACCATAAGCCCTCATAAATTTTCAATAGGGTTTAAATCAGCAGACTGAGCGGGCCATTGAATGGGACGAATGTCACGGTGCAGGTTGAACCACGTCATAGTAGCACGGGCCGTGTGTATCCGTGCATTATCTTGAACGTAAGCAATGTGTGGGAATACTGTTACAGGATACACTACGCGCACAGTAGGCAGCGTAACTTCTTCCAAAAGCGACACATAATTAATGGCCGTAGCCCTATTCTCTAACGACGCCAGTTCTCCGACGCTGTTAAGGTTCATTCACCCCCATAAGTTTACTGTAATGCGACCTGACTCGTTTTGAGGCACAGTTTGAGATTCATCATACCGAGTTCGATTGTAGCGCCATAAAATTAATCTTCCGATTTGGCTTGATTTAAAAGTTTTTTCATCGGTTAATATAGTATTCGACCAATCAAAATCGAGTTTTTGTCGCGCAAAGTTAAGCCGGGCTGTTTTGTGGTGAGGTTTCAGCTCCACTTTAATAGCATGGTGTCTGTAGTGTAGTCCAACATTGTGCAAAGCGCATCGGATCGTCCGATAACTCACATCATATAAAGCAGTAAAATAACTAGTTGGTGTCTATTCTCTTCGTAACGATGAATCATTTCTGTTATTTGCGCGGCGGTTAGTATCGGTCGTCGTCCTCAATTATTTTTATGATCTGTTATTTGCCCTTCTTCGCCGTGACGCCTAATCCAAAACCTCACAGGGAATCGCGACATATTGAGTTATCGTGATATAGCACTAATACTATGTCCATCTTCGAAGAGAAATATTATTTCAGCCCTTTGCTCCAGGGTTAAACTTGCCATTGTATTTCGTTATGAAAAAAACTTTAAACAATATTTTTTGATAAATGTCATTTCAACAAATAAAGAAATGAGTTTCATTATCAAAAAGTGATCAACATTCTCGTTGGTTTTCTCGATGCGTGATTTTGCATAACAACTTTTGAAAGGTAATAAGTAACTTGATATGGCATTTTAGACTTAGTGAAAAAAGTGTGATAAAGAATCTAATTTCAAAACTGGTAAACATTTTCTGACCGCGACCGTACATGAGAAGAAAAGTACTTATACAAAGGCGACCACCAACATATTATGTCAATGATATATGGAAAGGGGTATGACGGGTACAAGACATAGAGCAACACGGTCCCCATATAGGGGTGGAAAAGCCATACGCAGGCTTGCCACTTAGTAAAAGTACTAGCCCAGGTGGTCATATGCGAGTAACAAAACTATTTGAAATCGGATATTTCACTAGACTGAATCTAGTTGCCCGACTGTAAGTAAAGTTATCCTTCAATAATGTCAAATGGATCAGTATTTTGCAGTAAATTACAAAACAATGGCATTACCTTTCATATGTAAATAAACTATCATCACAAAACTGAAAAATGTCTTAAAACTTTAAATTACGTTTTGCTCGTTTGGATTTGTTTAACACATTGCAGTCAAGAGCAACCAAACAGACAATCACCAACTTTTCTTACAGTGAAAAAAATGGTGTAAAAAGTGACTATATCAAACCCGTAATTTTAGTAGCAGTGTGCCAAAGAGTAGCGTCCTATTCATCTGTTTTGGCTAAATTTGCCGAAAGACAATAATGTTGTTCTCCCTCAATACAGATATTATCGAAAATTATATTTTATTATTAATCATACTTGTGTTTGCCTATTTTTTTGGCGTGAAACGGTATAGAAATGTGAACCGTAACAAAATTGTCTACATCGTCTTGCAATAATAAATCCTAATCTATCAGTCTTACAGGCTTAAATGTGGTGTCATCATTTAACTTATATAATAGCTCACTGATACAATCAGGAGTCTGCGTCGGACTTGGGCAGGTTGGTGAGGTATGGAGATTGAACAAAACTGGCTCTCTCTATCCTTTCCACTAAGTGTAGTTGTGTCAAAAGCATTAAATAAAATCAATGACAATAACCTTGTTTCGGTCTATCAGTTATCATGCACACGAAAATGATTTAACTAATCACAAACTGGAATTTGGTAAATTGATCATTGAAAAATATACAAACACAAGAATCAGTATGTTACTGAAAAACCCAAAAAAATGTATTCGTTTATTTATTTATTTATTTATTATGACTGTTTAATCTTGTTGCTTATAGTTGTACCTATAGCAACAGGACATAATATTATTACAATTGCTTATCTTAGTTTATTATAGGTTTTCATACTGGTTTTATAAATAATATTTTATATTAAACGTAGGAAGTTATTACAAGTGCTAAATTATTATTAATGGGTTAGAATGTCAATTGTCAAAAAACATGGTTGAGCGAAGCGATGGCTGATTCATGTGTCATAGTCGTGAACGGGTGCCGCCTGTAGAGGCTGGTCTGCTCTTGCAAACTTCTTTGTATTTAGTCTTACTTTTTTCTTTTGTTTATTAATACTGTAAGACATTGATTATTTCTTAGTGATGAATACATAAACTGTCTTTTTTTATATTAGATACTTTTTTATGTTGTGCTTGTGCTTTATATTTCATGTTTTTTATGTTTGTAATGGAAAGTGTCCTTTTATGATAGGGAGTGAATTTTCCAATATTTTAATTGGACGCGTAAGAGAAAGGGAGAAAAGAAATGCCCTTGCTGAGTTTCTTGCCGGTTCTTCTCAGTACAAGATCTCTTGCCCTATAGACTTACGAACCGATGGCGTAGTGACATTCATATAAGTGCTCAAATATTGTAGCCTAAACTGAATAAATTATATTGAATTTGAATTTGAATTAAAAATGGTTATTTATTTATGATTGATTTAATATAAATCGGTTGTAAACATCGTCAAAGTTCAATAGTAGTGGCAGGAGCTAGGGATTCTAAATAGGTGGCAGCTGTAGCATTAAACAGGGTCTCAGAGCATAAGAACAGATCAAGCTCCATGTCGGTTTGAAGAATAGCATTGAGTTGTTAAAGTGCTCTGGGGAACGGCGCCTCTGAGAGGATGTTAGTGCGCGCTCGCGGAATTGCGAACAGTGTCCGCGCACGTATGTACTGATCTGGGACATGCAGGGATATCTGTGCTAGTAGTGGTGAGTTACTGGTTTGGCCACGGATTAGTCTAAAGACGTATGTTAGTAGTGAAAGGTCGCGTCTTGTTTCTAATTAACGATATCCCACCATGCCCAGCACAAACGATGCGGGGAAGATGGAAGGGTAATAGCCGTACATTTTTTTATATAAAAATTTTACAAAAGATTTTTGCACTTTGGCCATGCACATTTTATAAAAAATAAAACAGCAGTGGCACTCGGGGTCTGCCGCGGTAAAGCTATTGCATAGCATTTTTTATCAACTTATGCAATTATAATTATTTATTTATTTTTTATTTATGCAGTATTTTTTTTTCTTTGATATTAATTCAAGTAACACTTTTTGAGCGTGGTGAGCGATAAGAAAACATTTTTTTTTCTTTTATTGAATAAATGAGAAGTTAATATCGTTTAAAAAAATTTCGTTGGCGGCAGCGGGGTAGACATTAATTTCAAACTGTAATTGAGTTCAAATTTTTTAAATTGATTTTTTTTTCGTTTACTAAAAAAATACCCAAATCGCTTTAATTGTGCCTATAAAAATTTGAAGAGTTTTCTCGATTTTTTAAGGATCCCATCGTTATATCCTGACCCGATGACTATAGTACCACCTAGGAAGTATACCCTTTCCAACGAAAAACGAATTTAACGAATCAGTCAAGGCGTCTTCAACTAATAAGGGAACATAGGTAAACAAACAAAAGATTCCAACGAATTGATAGCCTTCTTTTTTGAATGAAAAGATTGGTTGTTATAGGCTAGATATCTTTACGTTCAGAACCTAAAGAGTGAAGCAGTAACTTAACACTGACGAACTCGCAGTGAACCGCTAATGCACGGCCGCTAAGCAGGAAGAATTTCGTTTATTGACCGTTCACTATTTGTCTCTGTTGCACGCGCATAATTATTTGCCGTCGATGACCGCTGTCATAGAGGAGCGTAACGGCAAATAATTATGCGCGTGCAACAGAGACAAATAGCGAATGGTCATTGAAATAATTCTTCCAATATGCGAGGTTTGACAGATAACAGATGGCGCTGTTATGTTCGGTATCGCGCGTTATGGTTTTGTTTTTTGCAAACTTAATAATGGAGATTTTATATTTACCGATATTATTCCTACATAATTTTAAAACTAACACAAAATAAATTTTTGAAGTCTCGAGTGAGGCTATCAGGTAGGGGTGGGTCATACTTACAAAAGTCTGAACCAGGGCGTGTATCGAGTTATCAGTGATGGCATACCCAAACGAGTTATGTTTGCAAGAATTTGATTAATTTGTTACAGTCCTGTAACAACCACAATTATGTGAATTTGCTAATATTACAACTTATTGTAATTATTACCTATTCGAATATTAAAACAGAAAAACACTATTTTTGGGCTTTAATTGAAATTGTTTAGAAAACTAAGAGAGATTTTTTTTTAATTCTCATTTCATAAAATATATATTAATGTGACCTAGTGAATTGTCTAAATTCATAGTTCTAAATAAATATTTGAAATTTATACGGACAAAAAACCGAGAAAATCGAGATTTTTAACGTGCGGTCACGTGCTAGTACCTATCGTACATAAAACTGTCCCTCTTTGTATACTTCAATAGTGTAGTATGTCTTTGTACACTGGTCAAAACGTCACGCTTTCGCTAGGGTATGCAATGGCCTTAAGGCCATCCTTGCGGTTGACTAGTGCCGCCATTAGGTATTTATTAATTACTTTTTGTAGAAAGTGTATTTCAACAATTTTATTGAACGAAATAAGAAACTAGTTATAAATAAGCTATTGTAAGAACGTTTTGAGTGGTGTCCATAATATTTCTCTGAGCCCACTTTCAGCAAATATGCTATCTACAACTCATATGTTCATTCTAGGAACATTACAAATCGTTCAGAAAGTAGGTTATGACTAGTTTTATTTTTCGTTCAATCAAATTTTTTCTTTCTACGAACAGTTTATAAAGATATCTAATGGCGGCGCTAGTTGACGGGAAGGGATGGCCTTAATTGAATTGGGCTAATATGGTTTTTTGGGACGGGTGAAATTTCGCCAGTTGCATTTGTTTGGGCTGCATAAATAATTTATTTTGCGAAAATTGGACCAATTTTGGTCAGGCCGATTTTTTAAGGCCTGAATTTTCGCGTCCCATTATTGACTCATCAGAACTGTGTTACCAACTCTATTACGGCCTAGACGAGATAATTAATAAAAAATTGGTCAAGTGTATGTCGGAAATTGCACATTTAAGGTTCCGTACCGAATGTAGAATATAAGCTGCTCGAATGGCAAAATTATTCATAAGCAGTAGGATGGAATTTTGCCCCTTCGCAAATAAGGTAAAAGAGACTGGTATTAATAATGATTTTTTTTTTTTTCAACGTAAAACTATTTTTGAATGCATTGTCAAAACTAAAATTATTTTATCAAAAATCTTCTGATGTAAAGTTTGCCAGTCGATTTTTTTGTAATTATTGATATTAATAGAGTTAGGTATCTGTTTATGGCTTACTTGGATGTCTCAGCTGTTATATGCTCCACCACTCGCTCGCCTCGGTGTAAAAGGCTTAGGATATATTCTACCGCGCTGGCCCAGTATTCGCGTATTGGCTAAGGTTTGTTGAGCTAGTTGGCGACACGACTATTGGAGTTTCAAGCAGCTGCAAGTGAGACATCTGACTTGGTTGACTACTATGATAACCAGACAATAGGTATATATAACCCGCCTTTCAAAACAAAGGACCTAAAAAGGCGAGTAATAAAATAGTCAAGTGGGAGTAAAAAAATTGTCAAAAAATAAGACTAAATTTTAAAGACTTCTTAACCTTTCCAATCCCTCAAAAGATCGTGAGTCACAAGGATTTTTCAGTTGTTTTTTTATGACCTCAAACAAATAATTTATCAAAAGACCTTAGTCTACTGCGTGCCACATAGGCCTGTCCTTCAGCGAATAGTGACTTTCCTAAATCAATTACTGCTTTATCTGGAGTGCACTCTTGAAACTTGTGCACAGTACCTGTCCAAGTAAGAATTTACGGTAACATTTTGCGTAAATTCGCAATAAACAATATAAGCCCAAAGACATGGTCATTAAATGGAAGTGTTTAGCCAGTAATACTACTGTTACCGCCCTCACCGCTTGCAAAATGTGAACCATAGTCCATAATAAAATACGTATTTATCTACATACAAAAATCTTCTCCTAGGGATAAAATAGGGAATAAATTTTTTATGAGAATTTCGATATTTTGTGTCTCAAGATAGAGATTTTTATTATAACATACAATGAGCAAGTAGAATCAGTTTTGCAAAATTCATCTTTAAAGGGAATAATATAGGGGTTAGAAGTGTGTATGGAAATCCATCGTTTTATACGTTAAATTTATACAATTTGATATTATAGTTTCAGGTTAAAAATTACGATTGACGTGTTTTACCGGTTTCTGAAAGTTATCCCTAGTCTGCAAAATAGGGGATGACAATTTGTATGAAAATTTCGATTTTATTGTTAGCGAAACCGTTAACAGTCAAAAGCTTTCTTTCTTTTTGCAAAATACCACGCGAAGGAAACTGCGGGCAGAAGCTAGTTATTATATATGTATTTTAGTTAGGTTTAAAGTGAGGCGTGATATTGGGAATTATTCCCAATTATCAGGGGCATGCAAGCAACAGCTAAATTATATTATATAAATTTGAAGAAAAGCCCTTTCATTCGATTTCAAAATATTTTTTTTATTTCATGACTTTATATCCTGTTGAGGGTGCCATATTCATTTAAATGTGACGTCACATAGCCTATAGCCAGCGGACGATCATGACACTTCCAACGATACTAGTGAACAGATGAACAAACATACATACCCACATACATACATACCGGTCAAAATCATAACCTTTTTTCTTTCCCTCCCTCTTCCCACTGCGCCCTCTCACTTCATACACACATGTATGTAGCCTATTTTAGCCTGCTATATAAAAATAAAACTAAGTTCATGAGCTTCAGTAACAGAAAAGCTGGTAAACCCCAAGTACAATAACTTTACCTGCTCATACATTCCCATGCAACAGAAGTAAGTCAAATGAGGCTAACTGTAACTGTCCACTTCTTCAACAAGTCGATAACATCAAATACTTAGGCGTAATCATTGATGACAGGCTCTATTGGGGACCTCAAATTGAAGCAATTAGCAAAAGAATAAGAAAATTAATTTTTTTATTTAAAAGTCTCAAGGATGTTCTTGATTTGTTTTCTCTTTTCTTTGTACACAAGGCACTATGTGAGTCAATACTAACTTACTGTATAAGTTCCTGGAGGGGTGCTGCTAAGGCGCACATGATAAAAATTGAAAGAGCACAGCGAGTGTTACTCAAAGTCATAAAGGCACCTTATACACTACCCACATATTATGCCTACATTCACTTTATTTAATATGCCTTTCGTTTTTGCTTTGTTTTGTAACTTTTTTTCTTTCTTTCCTTTATTGTTTTCAACTTAATTATAATTAATTATTAAATTCAAATACCTACTTACTACAAATTATATTGTATTAGACTTATGCTAAGTACTTTTTTGTAAAATGTATGTGTTGGGGAAGACACTGTAGCCAGTAACACAGTTTGAAACTACCACAGGCTGCAGGGCTTCAACAAATCTTATTGTATATTTTTGAGAATTCTAATACTAATAATAATAATAAATTATAATAAATAAATATAAAATATTCCGACATAATTATATTCCTTTGTATTTAATAGTTTTTCTTTGCGTGTTTGTTCTTACGCATCATCCATAATAATACACTACACTGGGCTGCAAAAAAATGTATAACACTCATAAACGTGACCATAACTTCTGAACTATTTAAATTAGAAACTTGAAATAAAAAGCATTATGCAGAAAATTAAGTTTTGTTATATAAAAACTCTTTTTTGACAATCTCCTTTTAAATGATGGCTGAAACAATAAACAAAAAAGAAACAATAAACAAAAAAGAAACAATAAACAAAAAAGAAACAATAAACAAAAAAGAAAAACGCTTCCTTTTCAAATGCTGTAATTTTACACTTTTAGCTTTATGCTTTTGTTTTTGCATTTGATTTTGTTCATTTACATTTAATTTGTATTATATTTATGTATTTATTTACAAAAAAAATAATTGTATTTGTATCCGTTGTCTGGTATCCATAATACAAGCTTTGTTTACTTTGGGCCCAGATGGCGCTGTGTGTAATGTCCAAATATATTTATTTATTTATTTATTAATTCATAAGCCAAGGTACCTTCAGCACGTAAATATTAATTATCATGCCTCTTTCACCTGAGTGATGTGCAAGAATTATGGCACATCTGAAACTAGGCATCACTATGCGTCGTACTGCAAGAATTGTGGGTGTGACATTAAGAATGGTCTTCAAGCTGAAACAAGGTACGAAGCACTATTTTGAGAAATTGTCCCCTCAATGCAGTTCAGGTCCAACAGCAACTTCTCCTGATGAGGGATAATCATCTTATAATAAATATAATGTAATCACATTAGCGAAGACACGGTCAGAAGAAGACTTGCTGAAGTAAACCTGAAGCCCTACAGGCCAGCAAACGGTCCCAAGCTTTAGGCAGGGCATCGGGTTAACAGATTGAGGTATGCTCGTGACCACGTACAGTGGGGTGAAGAAGAATGGGCAAAAGTCTTGTTTACGGATATGTCACGTTTCTCATTATTCACTCATGACGGAAGGCGAAAAGTCTGCAGGCGGTCTGGTGAGCGATACGCACAAGCCTGCTTTACACAAAGTGTCCAATACGGCGGGGGCTCTGTTCACGTATGGGCTGGCATCTCTTCGGAAGGTCGCACGCAGTTAGTGGCCATAGAAAATGGCACTCTGACCGGGGTGAGATATGCTTAAGAGATCCTTAATGAGTATGCAGGACGATATCTGGTAAATATGGGTGATGGATCAATTCTAATGCAAGATAACACCCGGCCACACACTGCTCAGGTCGTACAAGAGAACATTCAGGAAGTTGGTATCAACTTGATGGCCTGGCTATCAAGAAGTCCTGACCTGAACCCGATCAAACACGCTTGGGATGAGCTCGGTAGGCTGGTCAGACGACGCTGACGACCTTCTATGACCTTCAATGATCATGAACAGGCCCTCATGGAAGAATGGGAGAATATCCCCAACATCGTCTCCGAAACCTCATCTTCAGTATGTCAAACACACTCGAAGCTATGATCAGAGCCAGAGGAGGCAACACCAGTTATTAAAAAGGTGATTTTAAGACAACAAACACCTTTTTCAGGATTTTTCAAGTTTTTATGTTTCATTTATGTTAAAAACATTAAGTAAGTTAAATAAACTTATATTCAAAATATCGTGTTAAAGCGCCTTGCCCGTGGTACAGTTGTGATAGTTCGGTTAACCGGACCATCGTTGAAATTTTATGCGGTAATACAGTTGACCGAACAGTCGTTAATTTTTACTAACTGTGATACAGTCAACTAGACAATCGTACCACTGCATTTTTTTTAGTACAGTTGACCGGACCATTTAAAATTTGAATATTATCTCTCCTTAGCCGCCGTACCTATTGACACCTAAAACATATTTAGTTTATGACCATAAAATTACTTAGATTCATAAAAGATGATGATCCAATACATAATAATATGTTGACCATGTGATTTTATTTTCTTATAATGAGAGCTGTAGAGAGGCTGACGTCACGCGTCCTACATCGCGCTATCGACGTTTCAGTTGCAGTTCAGTATATAAAGAGACCGAAGCGCAAGTTAGTGGACCACGGCGGTCCCCAGGCATAACACCTCTCCTTGCAGGAGATCTCCTCTTTGCCGCCGCCCCACATTTGGTGACCCCGAGCTGAACATTGACGCACCTTCCGCAGCAGCAGCCTACTTCTTCCTACCAGGTACACGGACCAGTTTTCAACCGTACGCTTCGCATCTCAGAGCCTTCATCAGGACCTATCGCAGCACTTTAGCGCTTCCTAGTTCCTGCAGCTCCTCTCCGACGACGCATCTGTACAGCAATCCACTACAACCTCTTGAGGATTCACACTCCAGCGTGGCACTTCCTCGGTACAGCATCACACCATCCTGTCGAGGACTCTTACTCCAGCGTGGCATTATCTACTCGTTGCTTCTGCCGCTAACTCAGGCCAGTGTCTCGATTCAAAGGGAGACACAGCTAACCATTCAAAGAGACCAAAGAGACCGAAGCGCAAGTTAGTGGACCACGGCAGTCCCCAGGCATAATACCTCGCCTGGCAGGAGATCTCCTTGTTGCCGCCGCCCCACAGAGCGATGAAAACGTACAGTTATGATAATTTGGTTGACAAGAATAGTGTTCCTTAAAAACACATAAATTATTAAACTAAATAGGACTAAAACAATAAGACGCTTGAAGGAAAAAATAATTCATTTTAATTGACTTAACAAAGATACCACAAACAAGGCAAATATAATCGTATATTTAAGTAAGTAGTTTTTCAAGAGCATGCCCAACTGATATCTTTTCATCTATAATTTCTAGTTGAACGTGCCGTATTTCGTCATCTCTTAATACGTATTCACGCCTGCGTTTGTTAGGAATTTTTTAGACTTTAATTTTCAAAAGTCTAATCTGTGTTTCTTTATTGAATTTTTGTAAGACATGGAGGAGTCTTAATATAATAACAGTATCCTCATTTAAATAACGATTAATTTTCGAATTCCAGCTATCTACTATGTTATTTGACCGATGCCGTTCGCCAGATACTAAAACATCGGCGAAATTTACTTATTATCCAATTTTTTTTATGTACTTTAAAAAAAAAGAAAAAAAATTAATAATAAATTTTGAAAAATAATTTCCTATTCTTACGACAGATAATTAATATATATGTCAAACTTTAAAACTTGTCATATTCACATGCTTTCTAGAGCGGCCAGTACTAGACCAGTTGTCAGTGTGTAAAAAGATTTTCTTTTACCGTGGTACAGTCAACTGGACTAAAGAAAACTTATTATATTCCTATCTATGGTTCAGTTAACTGTACCAGGGATATATAATTTTTTCAACTGTACTACCGCATAAAATTTCAACGATGGTCCGGTTAACCGAACTATCACAACTGTACCACGGGCAAGGCGCTCTTTTTTAACTGTTCTAAAATAAGAAAAAAAATCAATTTAGAAACTGTTATACCTTCTTTTGCCGGCCAGTGTATTATAAATACGAATAATATAAAATAGTAAGATTCATACTTTGTCCTTCTTCACGTCGCAACGGAGCATCCAATTGAGCTGAAATTGGGCACTTGAGATAGCTGAAGAGACGGAAAAGGACATAGGCTACACGTAGTGGCTACATTCTCTTAGTAGACTACTTTCTATCCCGGAAAATTCATAAGTTTCCGCAGGTATAACTACTAACGAATTCGACGTGGACGATCTTTTGCTCTTAGATGACTTATGTAGTAAGAAGTTACCACAGAAATCCCACGCTTTGCCTTTGCTGGTTACCAAATTTAGCGCACGCGGAGCCACTGGCCAAAGCTATTTCTGAATGTTTATGAAAATTTGAAAATATTTTATTAATAAATACTTGAAACAAAATTTATTGAAGTAAGGTAAATAAATCTACAAAAAAATCAGTTGTAGGTACTTGTAATCTTCAGTGAAGAACATGAATTTACTGCGGCAGATGTAGATCATTTTCTTGTTTGGGAAATCGCGAATGCCACTCTATTCAATCATTTTTCAAGCTGCAAAAATAAATAAGAAGAAATTTTGTTATATTCTCAGAATATTTTAACCTTTGTTTAATCATTCTTTAGAATTTAGATTGGGTATCTCTTGGTACCGCTGGAGATTTGAACAAAAATAAGTTTTACTTAAATTAAACTTTTACGAGTACATACCACAAACCAGTAAATAAATAATTAATAAATATTTTTGGACATTACACACAGCGCAGCGCCATCTGGGCCCCAAAGTAAGCACAGCTTGTTTTATGGGTACTAGACAACGGCTACAAATACATATATATTACTTTTTTTTTTTTTAAATGTATACATACCAACCATAAATACTCCCAGACTCAAGACAAACACAAATGTTTATCATATAAATGTTTGTCCAAATGCGGGAATCGAACCCACACCCTCTGCACAGCAGTCAGCCACACTACCAACAAGGCTGCGAAGGAATTAATCAGTGTCTACGTGCCACAATTTCAGTTTAGATATCTACTGCCATTTATCAAGTCACTGGTTTCTTTGTAATACGAGTTTTTTTTTATCAGGGTACATTAAAATTCACATATAATAAAATCCTAACTCATAATTTGAATTCTAGCTTTTACCCGTGGCTTCATAGACCCTAAATAAAGTTATCGGCTCGGAATTCCTACAGTAACTAGTAAGTAGAATAATAATTTGATGTATCTTTTATAGTTAAATCAATGTAAGCTATCTGAGCGCTTCAAAGCCTTTTTTTACAAGCAATTATTAACTTCTCTTGAAAGAAGTTATTATAATCGCTAAATTTGCGTTTTCTTTACGTTTTGAGAACTGTGTGCCTTGTGTCAGTTGTTAACGCTACTATCGCGTTCGCGTCAACGAAATACATGTATGGAAATAAAGGAGCGCCTATAGCGGACGCTTTATGAGACGGTTTTTTCTCATAGGACTTTTAATGAATACGCGAACGCGATATTAGAGTTACAAACACGCAAAAACTCACACTCGGCACACTGTAGAATGGTTTGCCATAATGTTTAGAATGATATCTTATTTCTTTAACTAATATTTTCGTGTTAATCATAATGATTTATAGGGTTCTTATCGTGATTAGCCGAGGATTATATTTATTTATTATTAAACATTTTTGTGGTTGTGTAACATTATTACTTATTGAATTAAACGGGTCTTACCAAGATACGGACGGACAGCGGGTATGCGAAGTGATACATATATACAATATCTATCTTCCCTCTATATTGTGGGCTGCCTTATCGGACTGTAGCTGATCTATATAGTTCGTACATTAGACAGACGAAGCGGACTATTGTTACCTACTCATACCAAGGAACACATCGCTGCATAAAAAAATAACAGCCGTAACAATTCAGCTACAGCGAAACTTTTACATGATTCCAGTAAAATGTGGCAAGAGGTCTCGAAAAAGCAATAGCATACTTTCATAACGTTCTACAACCATGGTTTACCAAAAAATATTTAAATAGCATATTAATATGCCGTAAAAGCTACATTTGGCATACACAAACAAATTACTAACTAATATTATAATTCTGTCTTTCGGTCTTAGAGGTTCTCCCTAGCTGCTTAATGAGACAAGTAGGTAAGTAAATAGTACGGATTGACGTTTAATTGCACCAGCACACTGATCACCGTCGGTAAGTGCGGTTATCGACAGTCTGCTTGTGAAGCAATCCAATTAGCTGGTGGTTCCGTACTGTGCTTAAGTTACTCAGTGATATTAATTAGCTGTCAATGTAATCGTACATTGTTGTCCAATTGTAATGCATTCAGTACGATTACTCTTAGTTCTGATTCTGTGATAACAGTTAATACTTCCACACAGTCAACGATCTAACCGAAATTGAGCTCCATTTATGTCATTCAATTAATAGCGACAATACTGTCTTAACATAACTTTGAGAGGTGTGGCACAGATATATCATCTTTCGCCGGAAGCTATATGCGAAGTGAAGCAACTTCAGGCGTGTACCGTCGTTAGATGGGTGATCGCTCTTCTGACACATTTTTCTAAGTTCCTCTGTGTTTCGGAGGGCACGTCAAACGGTCGGTCCTAGCTGTTGTCTTATGACAGCAGTCGTAAAGCTAATTTAGAAGCCTTATGGGTGACTTAAACCTCTGAGGTACAAAGTCTACGTAACACACGTAGTTTTATCATATTAAACTCACTCAAAAGATTAGAGGCAGAGGGACAGACATGCGTTTTTCATATTTTACCGTCACGTAAGCAGAGCAGACACTTTTACACTTGAAATAATAACATACCTTTGTTTTACCTTGATACATCCTTTTACAAGAAAATAAGTATTGGTTTTTTTAGATATCGTTCTTCTATTTTTAATCTATAACTCCTTATAAATCTCTCCTTAATATATTTATTAACATTAAAAACATAGTAGCTATAAATATTACAAAGTGCTCAAATTCATTTTTCTGGGTCATAATATCTTACGAATTGACGGAGAGCGTAGCTTATAGTCAAAAATTAATTTATTAAAATTATAGCACTTTGCAATTTGCTAGCTTTATAGCTACTTTTCTTTTACAGTAATTCTTTATATTTCCGCTACAATTAAATAGGTAAGGAGCTATAGAATAAAAATAGAAAAAACAATATCCGAAAACAAATACTCACAGAAATGTTCTAGTAAAAGAATGTGTTTAGGTGTGCATAGGTAAGTTATTTTTTTTTTATTAGAAAGTGTCATCTTGATAGTGGGTTTTTTTAAAACTAGTAAAAACTGCTAAATCGGGCACATAGAGCGCAGCCTTAAGTGTTTTTGTTTACTGTAGTTCGGTGTGAAATCCTTAAGGTCAATATTAACTTATATGTCGTTATCGTATTGTTTTGCAATTTTGCATGCACTACGTGACAGTAAAATATGGAAATGTTGTATGTCTGTCCGTTTGCTTCAAATCTTCAAAGTTATTTTGATCAACTTCTCGATATCGGATCGTGGTCAATTTTGGATGCAATTTGGTTTACGTGATAATGCAATATGAAAAACTTTGTAACTTCAATACTTGGTGATTTAAAAAATTAAATTAAGCTTTTGTTTTAAAAGTTTTCAAGCAGATACGTACTCAATATTATTCATATATAGTACCTTTTTCCCAATATTTCTCAAAAGTCATAGTTCGTTTAGCTACAAAAATGTTGTGCACATACAAAATTTCGAGTTTATAACATTGATGAGTGTGGTTATTTTTTAGGCTTTATTTATCGTATGTTCACAAATGAAATAGTTTATCCGTAACACGCATTGAAAACATTAAGGAAAACTGTTGGGAAATAAAATATTCATTGTGCATTAAACTGTTCTACTCCTCTACTGGGTTAGAATAATTCATTGCGATCAAATGTGTGTGGGTGTTTGACACATACATATTCACGACTAATTTTGTGCCGACGGTAATATCGGTCGGGGGACCTTCCTCCGAGAAGTTTTCCCAGAATAGTTCCTGTGTGGCTCACAAAATTGCAATCAACTCATTCTAGTTTATTTGTTTCTGATAAAAGGACATTGCTGGCAATATCCGGCTCTCGCAAAATTGCCACGAATGGCATATCCTTATGCCCGATTTATATTTAATTGAGTACATTACTTATTTATAGATAAAAAAGTACGCCTAGGCAGCCACACATCCAATGATAGATTTTGCACACACCCGATTTTGCTTAACTTCGAAAAACATTTCCAAAAACAAATTTTACTGGCCCACAAGTAGGTTTATCTTAATATCTGGGCTGTTTTCGCAAGATGGCGCTTATATGGTAATTTCTTATTTAGAGCTCACAACATAACCAGTGCAGGTTTAAAGCTTATGCTTATTACTGTGTTTATGATATAGAAATAACAAGAAGAACATGTTTTATTATTTGTCACACATATTCTGTTGTAAATTTCAGCTATCCACTTGTAAAAATTTAAAAGAGCTCTTTTAAGGTCGAACAGACAGACAGACAGCATGTATAAGGCTTAGTAATAAAGCTCCGTTAGCATCCTTCGGGAACAGAACTTTTTTTTACTAGAAGTACGAGAATGGAAAAGCAATAGGGAATAACGAAAAGTGTCCTCTTGGAGGGTTCTTTTTAGCTCTAAATAATTCTCGTGCTGATAGAGATAATCTCGTATTTGGGATATGTTTAATTGATTTACTCATAGCTTGTTAATCGCGGTAACTGTTTTAGTCGATAGACAGACTAGTTTTAACTCGATATGTCGAAAAAAGATGGCTGATATAGTTTGCAGCTAGTTTCTTGTATACTTAGAACCTCTCTTCAGGCATATGTCGTACGCTAGCGGTCGACATGCATCGAGTAGTCAGTCAGTAGCAGTAGAGATGGAATTTCGCACGTTAAGATATATCAAAAAGGAGTCAGGGGGTTTAAAAAAAAATCTTCGGTACAAAAATTGCTGGTGGCGATGGACTTAGTTGCTGGATCATCAAAATGGGAAGTTATAGAGAAGCTCTATCTTCGACACGCACGTTAATTGTCTCCTATAAAAGTACAGCATTATATTTCCAGCGACTTGTAGAAGGTTTGACTTGGCTTTTTATAGTAAGACGAAAAGAAAACTTTTAGCTTACCTAAGTGAAAGTTATCAGGGTTCAAAGAGGAAAAATATTTTATTCAGCGCAAAACTCGAAAGGGTTCGTCAAACCGAAAAGGTCAATAAGAAAAATATATAAAGAAAGATTTCATATTCTAACTACATAGTTTCAGACTACAAAGGCCTTTTTAAAATTAAATCCTCTCACGGGATTTGCTTCAACTCAAATACTTCATTAGATGCAACAATCAAAATTGGGTTGAAATTATATTTGTTGACGAAAAAAAATAAATTTTTTTTCAAGCGGTTATAAAAGTACAGCATAGAATATGTGCTATGCGGTTTACCGGAGAGATCACACGATTGGCTATACCTATAGAGTTCGTTCTAAATAACTTGACGCGCAACGAGTGCCATGTAACATACTTTAACACAGAGTTAATTTAAGACAACGATTTTAAAAATGGGTCAGATCAGAAAGTTTGTTTATATTTTTATTCAATTATATGGGATACGGAGTAAAGCTCTCTACGGTTTCTCAAATCTAGTTTATCTTAAGCTTAATGTTAAATCTAAATAAAATATTTATTGAAAATAGCTTTTTAATATAGCAATTATAGTTCTTTGGTGTACAATAATTAAATTAAGACAATTACATGTCGTACGTACCTAATGACAAATAATAATAATAGGTAATCTAACTCAAATCAAACTTTATTCAAGTAGGGATTCTAAAAACACAATGTTAATTTCTGCCAAATAGAGCTGGCAAGAAGTTCCATTTAAAGTAGTAATACGATACTTTGATAATGAGCTAAAGAGCACAATAGGTAATAAAAAATAAGTAAATAAGCTACTAAAAACAAAGTTAAACATGTATTTGTTTTTGTTTTTATGTAGCATAGGGGCACCGTTTAGTAATTTCGTTAAATTCGTTTAGTAATTGTGGAGTTGCCGTTGAAATCCCACACGGATGACCGAATACTAAGAATACAAAGAAGTTTGCAAGAGCAGACCAGCCTCCACAGTGGTACCCGTTCACAAGTATGACACATGAATCAGCCATCGCTTCGCTCAACCATGTTTTAGGGAACGTAACGACCCGGAGCACATGCCGCCACCGCAGAGACTTTGAGAGAGCATGACACACTCAAGCAACTCCAATAAAACTTCGATTGTATTAGTTACAATGTGTGAAGTAAAGGAACAAAATATAAATCCGATTCATATTGAGATTTACACACACAAGTTTACATTTAACATTACAGGGCGAACACACGTACTCTGAACTTAAAACTGATTTATATTAAAACACGGTGTATCAAAAATTGTGACAACTAGAAAAAAATATACATATATGTATAAACTTACATAGGTACAAGTATAATAATACAATAAATATAGTATTAATAACCCGCTGCAATCCACCATCGGGCGCCCAGCGCCAGAGAGGTTCCAAATGCAAGAGGGCGCATCACACAAACGTGCACACATACCCATATGCATACACATACTCACAGACGTTGCATATCATGAAGTAGCCCAGCTCCCACACGACAGTCCGGCAACAAATGCACACCATTTAACGAACTGACACTTTGGAAACAAGCCTAAGGGAAGAAGAAGTGACAAGAAACTTCCCGGGTGTACACCTGTTACCATCAATCACGCAGGAACCACGCCAACCGAATACACAAAATCTATGCAAATATGTGCAAACACACATACATGTACACGTCTATGCCACACTCACCCCCATCCAGAACCCCCCCAACACCAAGCAGCCAACGGTGGATGACTATCCATGGTGCATCCCCTGATCGTAATGTGTCATTAATTATTAACTACATAAGTTATAGACGGATGTCCAGTATTGGGCCCATACCTTTAATTCCAGACATTATTATCTTTATTGAATTCTTCCACAGTATAGTATCCCTTGTTAATAAGAACCTTGTTAATGTAAGTTTCAAAAGTATGTACAGGTAGGTTAACAATATTCTCAGGAATTGTATTAAAAAGTAAATGCTCTGAATTATGAAAGAGCCACGCACCTTCTGAAGACGAAATTTTGGAATCGCAAGTTTATATAAGTAATATTATAATATTATTACAGGCCAACCGAATACACAAAATCTATGCAAATATGTGTAAACACATGTTAAAACAAGTGTATTAAGTTATAGTACCTATAATGTCAACAATCAAAGGTAAAACAGTATAACCAAGCGGAATCAATAAATATAACCTTATTAATGATAGCTTTTTTTTCAGTTAAGTGGCAACACCGAAAAAGAATGACGGTAATCTGTGACATATGTGCGGCTGCGGTTGATTTTAAAAGTTTATCGCCATTTTTCGTATTAAATGAGAATTTTTAAAACGTTGAGTTTTAGCTGCCTCTTCGTTCTTCAGATTTTGAGTTAAAGCGTTCTCGGCGGAGTGCGTTGCATGAACAATTGAGTAATAGTTTGATTTAAAACTGGTTTCTGTGTCAAGATTTGGAAAATTGGAAATTGGTGTTTTTAATAAATAGTTACAAATGTTTTTGATTTTAATTTAAGTACCTAGGTGGGTATCATAGTTACACCCAAAATGTTGTTTGCTGTGTAAATTTTAATTGTTTTATTTTTGATGCATTACATTTATAATATAAAGAATATATTTATAATAAAATATGTGACAAAAATAAAAGAATTAAAATTTACAAAAAAATAACAAAAATCAAGAGAAGGTAGGTATATATACCAAGAAATGAACCCAAAATTAGTGCCATGTTTTAGCAACTAGGTGGCATTAGTACTATGAATAAATTTTGCGTTAAGATGTCGATCTATTTCCAGTATACATATATTTATACATAGGTATATTAATCTATGCCTCGCGCGAGAGCAGACGTCTAATATGTCATACAACGCGCAAGCTTCTCGTCATACTATAACAGTTTCTGAATCTATCGTTCAACTAAACTGATTGTGTGCACGCAGATCTAAAGTTTACTGTATAGTCGTCACAATAACACATAAATTGACGTAATATATATATGCTGTCACACATTGAAATAAAAAACCAAAGTGGAGGGGTATGCAGTTTAAGATTACAGGATCTCTACTTGCTTGTTTCCTTTCAACGTTTATAGCGCTCATAAAAAGGCGTCGGAAACAGCAGCCCACCTTAATATCGATTCGTACATTTTTTTATGAAGATTGTATCTGTTCGAAGAAAGATATAAACATTGCACCGTCACGTAGGCAATATTCTTGATTTAATAATATTTGTTGTATAACAAATCAATCTCAATTTAACACAGAAATATTTGACTGGACAACTTTTAGTAGAATATTGGGCGTGTTTTTTTTTAAATGAAAATACGATTCTTCCTTTTAATAACGACAAGTTTAATGTCTAAATAATAGAACTACGAAATATGCTTCACTATAATATCTAAATAAATAAATATTTTTGGACATTACACACAGCGTCGTCTGGCCCCAAAGTACGCAAAACTTGTGCCATGGATAGCAGGCAACAGATACAAATAAATATATTACTTTTTTTTTGTAAATACATGCATATCGTACATAAACACACCCAGACTTAAGACAAACACAAATGTTCAT
The DNA here is from genome assembly GCA_946406115.1 of Apoda limacodes. Taxonomy (NCBI): domain Eukaryota; kingdom Metazoa; phylum Arthropoda; class Insecta; order Lepidoptera; family Limacodidae; genus Apoda; species Apoda limacodes. The sequence continues at coordinate 9,486,652 of OX291554.1, forward strand.
CACATAAATGTTTGTCCAGTGCGGGAATCGAACCCACACCCTCTAGACGGTAGCCGGCCACACTACCAACTAGGCTGCGAGGGAGTCTTCGTGGAAAATTAACACCAATATATCATCGGGTAACCAGTAAGATTTCTCTACATAAAAATAGGTCAGCAAGTTTTCCCCTTCGCAAATGAGGTATAAGGGTGGGGAATTATTCACATTGATAGGGTTAGCTATCTATTTTATAGCCGTTATACGTTCCACTACAGAGGCACAGGTCTCTTCTTGGAGAAAGAGGCTTAGGCCATATTCTACCATGCAGGCTTAGCGCGAATTGGCGGAAATTTGTCGTGGTTGTGGCGACTCGACTGTCGAAGTTTCAAGCAGCTTCAAGTGAGGCCTCTGACTTGGCTTCACGACTGCTATGATATGGCATTAGGTATATACAAGATGAAAAAGTAAAGTGATCTCACTCGACTATTTCTAAACCAGACACGATATCGAAATACCGATTATTGATTCTGAAAGTGCTTCACAAGCTCTGTCCAATGGCGTCAATGATCGTTTATAATACTTACTGGATCTATCCAAAAATTTGAGGTTTTCAGCTTCCTTACATTAAGTATGGCGACATGGCACTCATCGCATCAAACCTAAATAAATTTGATGATTCAATATTAGCATGTCATTTTTTGAACATTATAATACGCTATCATAAGTTAATGAAAAACGCAAAACTTTTTTGTACAAACAAAATAGTTGGTATTTTTTGGCGCCATCCATATTTTATTTTATTTTAATTAAATCGAGACAAAAGACTTAAATTCATACAGCCAGTTCGGTTAATTTAGATACTCTTTTTTAATAGCGAAGTAGAGTGTAAACACGTGGAGTGGAGACATGTGTATCTGCTATCTACCACAATTATTGATACTCAATGTATGGAAGCCAAATATATAAAATTTTCGGATAAATCCAGTTTAATTTATAAACCATTATTGATACCATTGGATAGAGCTCTTGAAGCACTTTCAGGATCTATAATCAGTATTTTGATATCGTGTATGGTTTAGATATGAGATCACTTAGCATTTCCATCCTGTATATCTCATATGAAAAATAATGCAAAGTTTCAGTTGTTTGGAAAAAGAACAGTTATTTTATGTTGACTATGTTAATTGTCATTTTCTATTTCTGCGAATTTTGTCTTATAACAGATATACAAAAGGCTTATTATTTCAAAATCAGATTATAAATTATTTCAAAGTTAAATCATAATGTTATATTCAAGTAGGTTTTTAACAACACAATTTTTGAATCACCAAAACTAAATATTCACTAATTAATTTGCAACTGGTACGTATACGCGTATATATATATATATATATATATATATATAGTAGATTGTTGCATCGAGCGCAAATTAGTTAGCAAGGTACCATCTACTTTTCAGTCTACCTATCGTGATAAAATATATCTACTCAAAATAAAAACTCAAGTTAATAAAAATTATATTAATGATCGGTATTTATATTATTTAGAGCAAGTATTTAGTAGGCATTTCCAAGTAATTAGAATAACTTTTAACATGTCGCAATTAGTTATTCTACTTAGTCGGCAATGTACTTCTATTAAACACTTGCAATGAATACTGTTTATACCGGTCATAATGTGTCAACGTTTAGATCATATACTTAAAACTTACCTTTTTGCTAAATATTTATTGTCAGATGCTGCATTCAAAAATGTTTCTATAGCCTGAACTATGAGCACTTTCGACTTTTAGCTCATAAACCCATCTGATAGCCGCTTCAGAAACGATTTTAATTTAAAGTACTCTTTGATATGCACGTTGTGCTTGGCATTACCTGTTCTTTTTGACATTGAATATATGGCCCACAATGAGGTTGGTCTCATTTTTTTTTTAAACTCACTGAAATACGTTAAAAACACACTTTCGGACAGTGATTTTACACGACTTTCGTTTCTCCACTAAATAAAATTTTCATAAGCTTTCATATATTTATCCCGCGACTTTTGCGGCAAAAGGTTATTAACAATTTCATTTGCTGCTGATTTTTTACTTTTTGGAGTTTAATTTCATATCGCTATCGCTGTCTATTTCCCTTTCCTTAACTTGTTTTGCTAAATATGAAGTATCAAAGTTTTACAATGGTAGAAAATGCGCGCCTTTTGTTTTTTTTTCACCAAGTCTGTTTTATTCAGCTGATAATTATTTTCAGCCAGTATGTTTTGATCTAATGCATACATTTTATATTAAACTTAATAGGAGACATTAAAGCTCTGTGGTAATTTATAACTAAATAAAGAATTAAAAACAGTGCATTCATGAAAGACTGTGTAAGCATGATATTTCATTTCTGCACTACGTTCTACGTACTTTGTAATCGGTTTTGTAGAGACCAATCACAACATTTCTACGTAGTTGAAAGAATAATATTTTGTTGACTTGTTTTGAGACCTTGTTTTAAATAGTTATATATTTCTGCTTACCCACTTATTTTGCAATAGTACATTGTGTACATTATATTGGGTAAGGAGAAAAAGGATATATTTAGAAGCTCAAGAACGAAGGCTTTAATGACTCGAGTTTGTAATTTCCGTGCCACTTTTTTCTTTTTTCATCACATTTGCTTGCAAATAAATAAAACTATAAGGTGAATCAATCAAAACACTTACCAAAACACAACAACCCCACCATTTTAAACAAACAATTGAAGTGGCGGGAATATAAAAAAGCCCAAGGGACTAATTAAAGTCTTAGCACCCGCTATGCCTGCACGTAATGACACTGTTTACGAGTAAGTATGATGAAAATAGTATTAATACAATTTACAATATTTCAAAAGAATTTAAACGTAGCTTTCCGTACACTCAGGAGACTCTAGACCTAAGTTATTTTTTTTTGTTTATTTTTATTTCAGTAACTTATTTATAATATTTCTTCAGATATAAACGTCTAAAACCTAAAAAATGTCAACCGACAAAATCTGGCAAGAAACTTACCTGTCTACATACACTCACTACATCAAAAAACTATTAATAAATCTTAATTAATAATTAAATTATTGTATTTTAAGTCTGGACGAAGAAGAAGATCGCATTAATGGATAAAATCTGTGAATCATTTTAGAAATTTACCTAGAATAAATAAGTCTAATAAACTATAGAAAAAGGCACGGGTTCTTTTACCTTGAAGCAATATCCATTTTCAAATAAAAATATTTCCTTTTTAAAAATGAAGTGAAAATCATTTCCTTTATTTAATTTGTAAATAAAGAGAAATATCAGTGTTGCCGTGTACAAAAGAGCCTAAAAATGAAATTCATTAATAAAGCTTTATCAAAACATCAACCATTATATTAACGGAGAATAAATTTTCTCAAAGAGATGTCTTTTAACGTCCCTTTGAGTGTTCAATGAGCGTAAATCGATGGAGCTGTTTCACTTAATTTAGCTCATTAGCGTCGCAGTCATTAAAATGCATTTCAATCGCTAAGATGCTATAGCTTTGCCACAAAATTTGCATTTTTCTTAGCCTTAAGCACTGCGTGGATAACGTTTACGGATTGTGTACGACAGTATTATACTAGTACATAGTTATTTGTTTTCCTAAATGAATAAATTATGGTATTTCTGATAAGATTGCCGCTTCTGTTCCATTGATAAACAGTTCTCAGCGGTGTCCGTAGGGAATAAACTGTTCAGAAGAACCAGCGAATAGTTAAAAAGCATTTCCACACTGCAAACTATAATTTTCTCCGTTTCTTTTCAATTCAAGGTCTATCTGACCTTAATTAGATAAATGAAAATCAGTCGTTTTTGGGTTATTTAACTTTTAAGCAAAAAGGGTAAGCATGACTGCTAGAGGCGTTTTAGCTATCCGATCGTTTGTTTCAGCCGACGCCAGACCCTGGGGTAATTAGGTACGTATCTAAGCAGCCGACACTTGGCCTGTTCCGATTTGAAATCATTAGCCCCAGGCGTGTACACCGAATTGATACCTTTCGCAGTGGAAAATTTATGGATAAAACGTGTTTATACCAGGATTTAGATGATATATGTACCTATATAAATTGATATATATTTTCATGATTGATAGTTATATTTTTAAAGTAAAAATCATACCTACGTCAAATAATTTCAACATTAGACTGATTATATATGACAATAGTTGTGTATATTAAAGTATTGATTATTTGTAAATACAAAAACTGATTATTTTAAGGTTTTAAGATTAGTGTCCAAACTTCAAAAATATCTATTGTGTGTTGTAAATAGCTCTGTAGCATCCTAATTCATAGCTAGCTCACCATATTAGTTTTATTCATATATTAGCAATCAGATGACATACGACGCACTTTAAAATTGTATCGAAAACATAAAACGACTACATGAACAGAAAGATACAACTCGTTGTGTTTCGACATTTTGTCGCTGGTAGATTTATTAAAATTACATAATGCATGTACTAATGTGTCTAAATCAGTGTCAATGTAGATATGTAATAGCTTATAAGCATAAAATACAGCTTTTGCGCTATAAATATTGAGTTTTAAGGTAAAATTTTGTTTGAAAACTTTGAAAAAGTTGAATTCTAGGTACTAATATTTTTTCAGTCAGTAAATAAGTGAAGACTTTTTAGGGTTCCGTACCTCAAAAGAAAACAAGGAACCCGTATAGAATTTTTTTTGTTGTTCGTTTGTCCGTCGTCTATCTGTCTGTCAAGACTCTTTTTCTTAGGAACGTTTGAAGTTATCAAGTTGAAATAATACCAAATACTAAAGTCTACGGAACCTTAAAGCTGTAAAAAAATCAAGCTTCTAAGTCAACGCATTAAAAAAATACGTTCGAAGTACGACCATTTTTGTCGCATATTTTGGCATTTACAAATAAAACCTTTAGGATACTTCCCGTTGACTTCAAATCAATTTGACAAGAAGCAAGAAGTTACAAATATGGGAAAAAATTAATAACTGATAATTAAGGCGTAAACCTGTGAAACTTCACCTTATGATGGAAGAACTATCTATATACAAAATATAGTAAGTTTGTATGGAACCCTAGGTGCGCAAGTCAGACTTGCACTTGGTCAGTTTTTTTTATAAAAGTATGCTGGTTTTTATACATACAAAAATTTCGGATATTCAAAATATCCGATATTTTAATATAAATTTATTATAAAAATTGGATAGTTGCTAACAAACCCTTTATAAATACCCTGAATTTTCCGGGATAAAATATTAATTCAGAGTACAAGCTAGCTGTAGTCAAAATTTCAGCCAAATCGGATTAGTTGTTATAGCGTGAAAGAGTAGCAAACAAACATACTCAAAAACTTTCGCATTTATTATATTTGTTAGTTTTATATATTTATAGAATATTCTTTTAGCTGAACATTACCAGTAGAAAACATAACCTCTTTTCGACATTGAATTTTATTGGTCAGATCATTAATTCTTAAAAAAATCTTATTGTTCTTACAAAGCACGTTTATATTATATTGCTTAAGCGTGCATTTGAATTTTGTAATTAAATATGTACATTTTAAATGCCTAAATTTCATGAGGTCAGCATTTAAAATTTATCCAATATATTTAAGCATTACTAAAACAAAACCCTTGGTCAGTTATCGGGTAGGTATTAATTGGAAATTAGGCTTAGCGATGGTGTACATAGTGTAAATTACAGGTCCAAGGTATAAGCTTTATCAAAATAATATACGTAGAATAAATATTAATAACAAAAAGGTTGTTGGCATCTGACTTTAAGGACACCAGATTAATATCCTGTCCGCAGGTGGCGCACATTTTTTAGGTTTAAATAGTCATTTAAAGTTGGTTTTTTTGGTTTTGTAGTCACACAAAAAAAAGGCATCCTTATTTTATTTGATCAAATGTACAAATTCCAGAACATGTGGTTAATTTACCCTCAAATAAATTCATATTGAAATATATGTCCAAGAAAGTTTAATGAAAAAAAGCTATTACAAAGTAGATGAATACATAAATGATAAAAGTGCTTGGAAAAATTAGAATTTAATTGATTTGTATTTGTATTGGGGCATTTGTAATATTTTTTATATTAAAACATTGTATTATAAGTTATTACGTAGTGTAAGGCTATATTGTATTTTAATATTAAGTTGAAAAAATATAAAATATTAACTGAGTTTCTTGCCGGTTCTTCTCGGTGGTAAGCAATTCCGAAACGGTGGTAATTTTTGTAATTAATAATTAAACTGACGATTCAAAAATGCTGTTTAAAAGTCAATATGAATTTAGTTTAAAAAAAAACACAATTACCTATAAGAAAATCCCTTCCATACGCTATCCATACATAGATCTGTGGTACAATAAAAAAAATTGTGCACCATAGTGCGAGGGATGTCATTAGATAACTCCTAAAAATACATTTGAGGTTTACAAAAACTTTTTATTTCAGGTGCACACTAGATTTAAGTAAATGAGTGAGTGAAATTCAAAAAAAAAAAATTCATAAATACTTCCAACGAAATTTTTTTTAAAACAAAAGTTGTCATTAAGTTTTTTAGATTAATTGCAACAAAGCTTATTTAACGCTACCCTAATTTAATGAGTGTTCAATGAACATTCACTAAGCCTTGTTTTTTTTTTTTTATTTTTAGGGTTCCGTATTTGAAAAGGAAAAAGGAACCCGCATAGGATCACTGTGTTGTCTGCCTGTCTGTCTGTCTATCAAGACCTTTTTTCAGGGACGCGTGAAGGTATCAAGTTGAAATACTAAGGTCTACGGTACCTTGAAGCTGTACAAAAATCTAGCTTCTAAGTCAACGCCATAAAAAAATACGGCCATTTTTGTCGCATATTGTGACACAAATAAATCAAAAACTATGGGGTACTTTCCGTTGACATAGAATTATAAAATTAGGCAAGAGCAAGATGTAACATCACAAATATAGGGAAAAATCCAATAACTGATAATTAAGGCATAAACCTGTAAGACTTGATCTCATGATGGAAGAACTATCTAATATATAATAAGTTTGTACGGAACCCTCGGTGCCAGATTCGCACATTGCGCAATTAAATAACAAAAATATATTTTATATAAACGTATTATTTGTTTCTTACCATTATAGTTTTTTTTAATAACTGTTTTTTTCTTTAATAGCCAATATTAGAAGCATCTACGTACAAGCAGTACGTAGTAAATGTACACGGCACAAAAACGCTATGTTTTATGACTTACAGCGTACTTAGGATAGGTATTTAGAATGCGACGTGTCTGTTGTACAACGACGCCAAAGCCTGGCAGTGATCGATAACTTGTGTCAACCCTTGCGTATTGACGCTACCTACGTGATTTTAAAATCATGGATAACATATTATTTTACGTAGGAAACATTAAAACGTTGTATAAACCTAAATCCATAAGTTGACTTGGTGAAATCAATATGATCTGCATATGAGGCTTGGACCACGGCTTGTCATAATAAGGATCCGAATATTTCTGAGGTAAAACGCAAATTTAATGCTGCCTCGAGGTTCAGTAAGAAAGCAACTGCCAGAGCAAAAATTCCAATTCAAATCGAGACCACACTGTCCAAGGTATCTGAATAGGGACGGGTAAACTTGGTCCGATTTAACCCTACAAAGACACAATGTAACGCTTACGTTAAAACTTCGGAGTAAATAAAATATTTAGTAACTAAAACTTAAACTAAATATAATTATAAACCCTTAATAATATTAAAACTTAAGCTAATTAGTTCTTAACACTTAAATCTAGTTTATATTTTCTATATCTAAACAATATAACAATTTATCCTAAAATAGAAAAATAAATTTAACAATACTCACTAACAAATAAATAATACCGATAAACATAGAATAAATCTTTCAAAACATATAAAGGACAAGTTAATTATTTCTATTAGTAGATACCTAATTACCTACCATCATCGCCAGCTACCTCTGAACCGGTTTGACGAGTTTCGTGCGCGCGCCGCTCGGTCTAGCTGCCTCGAGCACACTCACACCTTACCAGCTATCGGCAAGATATGCTGTATACTTTTTGTATTAAAGATAAGATATTCTACCTTATACAAAATTGCTTCTAAAAGTACTTCTAAATACTTACTAGTGAAAAACCCCAAAACTATAGGGTAAGTTGTTTAATTATATTGTAAGTGTGATTAGCTATATTTTCATAGTTGTAAATGTGACTAGCCTCGTGTTGTTTTGACATGGCATTGCCATGACCTCTAACCGTGCAAAGTGACACGACATACTTTAGAAAAGTGAGTTTAAACGTAGATTTGATTTTTAAACTATTATGTTAATAAAGTACCTAGTATAAAAAGTATTTAATATCATCTTTCATCATCACTTTCATGAATTGTTTTGCTCATTGCTATTAGCTAAATTAAGATTAATCTTTAAGTTCTTGAAACTTCTCCTGTAGTCCTTCTGCTTGTTTGCCATAAACCTTGACTGCCTCATCTCGATCACTAATTAGAGCACAAAGTCTAGCTTCTGCAAATAGACGCTTCATTCCTGCTTTTAGTCGAAAGGATCATCATGTTGCAGTCATGGTGAAAAACTGGACATAGGACTAAATGGCTAAAATAATGATTCCAGGGTTTTTTCATCTTCGCTACAATCTACCTCAACCTGGTACTTCCTGTTGATGCCTGCAGTCTACCAGCAGGCGATTTCTTATTCTAAGTAGACCAATTCTCGATGCAATTCGAAGATCATTGCTAGTCAGAAAAAGAACCCCGACCTTTCTACATACTTCTATATAATCATTTTGCTACACACCTTAAGTTTATTAATATAAATTATTTATATCTAAATTATTTTATTATTATTTAAGTTGTCACCCTAAATCAACGTGACAACAAGTCTGCGTATTCACCGCTAAGCAGACCTCATTCACTGTAGTCCCACAATTACAGAACACTCCCCTCGCCATCTCCAAGAGCTTTGGGATCCATGGGGTAGACATCTCCAGCGATGTTCAGTTTCGAAACTAGGTGTACTAAACAGAGCGAGGCAGTACTTCACGTCGGGGCAGAGGCTGCTGCTTTACAAGTCGCAAGTCCGGCCCCATATGGAGTACTGCTGCCATCTCTGGGCGGGTGCACCCGGATACCAGCTTGGCCCTTTTGACTCGGTTCAACGACGGGCTATGAGAATTGTCGACGATCCCAGATTCACATGCCGTATCGAACTCGTTTGCGAGCATTGCTCTCCCTTTTGACACGCAAAGTTCATCCACTTGCATTATCTATTTAGATTTATGTCTGTGATAGTGCGCTTGCGCTTTGCTTGTCTCGTCTTGGCGGGGGCACTTCCGTGCCCCTAGATATCAATGTAAGTATATCCTGAAAATAAAATAAGTTAATAACTATCTACCATAGTACAAATAGTCTAAATGTTAAATATGTTGACCAGCAATAAAAAAGAATTTATAATAAATAGGGGGGTAAAACTTGAATTTTACGTGTAACACTGCAAGGTAGGTAGTGTACTGGTAGGTAGTATCACACAAAAGGCGCGTATATTTTAAAAGAAAATCTTGAATTTCCTACACAAAGAGAACAACAAAATGACAATAAAAAGCTAACAAAATGCCTCGGATAAACATTTCAATCAACGCTGTAAATCCTCGGCTTCGAGTTGTATATTTTGGGAAAGAATCCAGAAGGCTGTTTTCGTTACTTTAATTTTCTTGGAAATATACTCTAACAACTCACCCTGCATCGCTGAATATTACAGACTACTATAAATACTAGTGTAGATAAAAAATATTTATAATTTTCATTAAATAAACTGCTTCTAATATTAAAATTGTTTTCATTATGGTTTTTTTAGTTTCCAACTATCCGTATATATGTGTTGTCTACTCCCTTGTGAACTCTAATGTAATATTATAATTCTAACCTATAATAATAATTCTCATCTTTTGAATTAGTTGACTAGGGATAGACCTAAGATATTAATTACTAAATTTTTAACTCTATGTCGCTCTCGCTATTCCCAAAAAGTATTTTTCTTCTCACCAGCTCCATAGGATTTTGTATCATTAAAAGCCCCATTTCCATAATACGAGTATTTAACTTTAAAGTCGTTTAAAGCACGTCTGAGTACTGCAAAATCTTGCAGTATTTTTGATTAAATTATTTCGAGTTATTTGAAAAATAGATATTTACTTTTTCGAGTTAGTTAAGCCCTTTTGCAATTTTTTCGTAAAAATATCGTAAGAATTCTAAAATATTTAAAAAGAATTAAAAAATCTAATAAAAAGATATAATAAATAAGATATGAATTTGTCTGGTCAAAAAAATCTAAATTAAAAAACTTAAAAGGTATACCGCTCAATAGAGAGGAAAAGGATATTTTGCCTAAAAACACCTTTTCTTTACCTTCCCCGCTCTACGTATAGCTCCGGAGCTTCGAATCTTTTATATCAGTATTATAATAGCAGTGTTTGGAAACCACTAACAAAGGTCCATTCTTATTTGTATGCAAATCGATGGCTCAGTCATAAACCTTTGTACACTCTTATTTAACAAAAAGAAGAAAAATCTAATACAACATAACAACCATAATGTTCGGTTTTTAAATATATTTTTTTTTGAAAATGCATCTAATCATTATTCAAAATCGTCATTCTAAACGGTAAACAAACATCTCAATTTGGTATTTCTAACAAAAAATAGTGAAAGTTTTGTGAGATTGAGATAAGATTTTTTTATGAGTAGGTCTAGTTCAAAATATTATATTTTGAATTAAGGTACTTATGCTTTATGGGTTGCTCTCCATACATTGCAATAAGGTATATTTTTATGGGTACATTCAACTAGGGTATATTTATAATGGGTATTTTGCCATACATTAAAATAAGGTGTTTTTATGGGTTGCTCTCCGTATATTGAACCAAGGTATATTATTTTATGTGTAGGTCTCCATTATTGATCTAAGGTATATTTTTGTTCCGTTGGATAGCTCTTTTAAAATACCTTTTTTTAACTATTTTTTCTCTCAAGTGCACGCTTTGGGAGTTATAAACTTCCGAAGTGGACAAGTCTTTATTTATTTTGCTTATTAATAAAATTTGTTTCAAAATACAACACTATTTAAAAATTAACAATTAAATAAGGCTCATTTGCTACGTCTGTAACTGAATCTAATTTTACACAGTCGCTTTAGCTTATTCAGGAAAATGACCCCTTTTATTATACATTTTTTACTTGTATGCTAAATGATCGTACAATTTTTTCAGTCATACCCTGACCCCATTCGATTCATCAACGTCAGAGCTTCGTCGCCCTCGGCAGTTTTCAACCTTTTCCTGTAATGTTGGGATAATGACTCAGTGTAAGTCAGGGTTAAGCGTTTAAAGGATAAACAAAAACATCCGTTAACCTAACAACCCTTGTATATAATATTTTTATAATATTTGTATCATACGACAACGAAATATTTTTGTATTCTGGGGTTTCCATATTTCCATTTTATATTTTTACCTATATTTACAAAATAGGTTATGCCAGCGATTCCGCCCGCGCTTTCGGTTGTCGGCGGTTTGGGTTTCCTACGGCAAGTCCTTCATTATGGTAAAAAAGTTTGCTTCGGCAAGCTATAGAAGCTATAGTTTATGCATGGGAAATATGGTTATAGTTATTTCTTTCTTCTTTCACCTATTGCGGTGTACCTACTGTACAAAGGTAGATACAGTAAAGCACTGATTTTTTTTAGTGTCACACATATTTTATATGTATTGTATACGTTACTTGCTGCAATGCTATGACAAACCAGTTGCTAACCCAAATTCTGACTGTCAGCCGGCCGGCCAGTTTGGGAAATGCACAAGCAGAATTAAATCCGTAAGACTGAAGAGAGATTTGGGCTGCCGCCCGTTTTCCAAAATCCAAATCCTATACATCCTACTAATGTTCTAAATGTTAAAGTTGGTTTTGTTGTTTAACGCTCAATCACGCCACAACGGAGCATTTATCTGGTTGAAATTTAGCAAAGATATATTTAAAGAGTAAATATTGAAAATATAATACTTATTCAGGATTATGTAAAAGTTCCCGCGGGAATAACTGTAACTGAATTTCACTAGAACGAGATAAAGCTACATACTTAAGCATCCACATGAGCTCAAATTTGGCATAGAAAAAGCTGAAGAGACATTAAAGGACATAGTCTACTTTTTATCCCGTAAAATTTAATAGTTCCTGCAGGAAAAACTATGACCGAATTCCACTTGAACGAACTACCATAGTTACCGCTAAAGCTTATTTTTTTGCTTTATTAGTATAATCAAGGAGTTTCCTTAAGAAGGAATCCGCGGATAAGTAAATTTAGGGCAAGCGGAGCCCCTGTCTAGTAGTAAGTTGAGCTTGTGTAATATAAATCTTTTTCCAGGTAATTATTATCTATACGTGAACGGTGGTGGCTGGATGTGGAAGGCAGAGGACCAGGAGAAATGGCGCGCCATGGAGGACTCTCATGTACAACATTGGACTAAAAGAATCTGATATGATGATGATATGTAACTAAAATTCAGAACTGAATCCCTTATAGTTACTGAACTACAAATATCGACAATTGATCAGCTTTGAGTATGGTTGGCGGATAGAGCATGCTTTATGGCATTAAGCTCGCCATTGTACACAAGACTGTGCAGAAATATCAAATAAATAAATAAATAAATTAATACTCATCAAGTATTTTTTTCCGTTCTTGTCTGTACGAACCCTAAAAAGTATGTGAATAATATTATTGTTTTAAATTAGCACAAATTACAAAATGCTGGCTTCGTTAAGTAAAATTTAGGTCAGCACGGGTTATTAAAGAATAACCCAGTTACGGTTATTCAAATTACATTACATTCTCTACGACAACTGTCTAAAAGGGTACAACAGGCCATTGCTAAAATTTTATACAACTTGTCAACTGCTTGCGACTCTGGTATTGATTTTTAATAAATAGATATAGCATATATACCGGGTAACTTTTCAATGACCCGCCATATTTTCAGAGGAAGTTAAGAATCGATAATATAACCCATCTAGGCAATACAAAAAATTTTTATTTTTTTTCAAACTCACGTCCCTTAATTTTCCGCAGAAATAAGATTGCATGGACAATAACAGCTGTGAGAGGTTATTAGCCCGATAGCCCCTTTATTCATTAAAAACAACACATTCGCAAGTCAATGCACACATTCACACGAGATAGGTTTTTATTTTTGTCCGGCAACTAGGTACTTCGGTCGGCCCACGTCCAAAAAATGATTCTTTTTTACAACAAGTGACCATACATGTAATCACGAACTTAATCTTAAAATTATCCAACTAAACCTAGATTCCATAAAATACCAGTGGCTAATTTCTTGATTTATTAAATAATTAAAATTATCTGACCAAAACAAAATAAAGTCATCATTTAAAAATTAAAATAATCCTAAACAAACAAATAACCACGCATTAGTCTCCGACTACGACTAATGTAGTCTGGACTTTCCCTATGTACAATTCTCCGCACGGGAAGGGGGGCCGGGGCTTTCTTTTGCAACTAAATTTAATTTTAGTGTTGATCTTGACCTAGTGTTGTTTACATGTGCGTCTTTTTCTGTTTATTGACTCGTTTCCCAGTGTTATTTGATAACTATGTCACAAAGACATACAGCAATCGGGAGTATTATGAAATGGTGCGGTGTTACTTTTTAAGTGGCAAAAGTTTAGGTGTACAAATTAATTAGGCTGGACTACCTATTTGGAAGGTCAGTTAAATTATTGTAAGTAAACTGATTCCAATTTTAAATACGCCATAATACCTACTACGTACAAATACATACTTAATTAATTTTGGTGTTTTGACTATTGTAAAAGTTTTGGTTGGGGTGTACAATTTTTCCCTTGCGCCCCATTTTAGTTACTCTGACCAAAGTTTTAATTAATTTTCTTTGTAAAATGTGGTACACGATCATTAAGTTACCAACTTCGTAGGTAGAGTAGGTACTATAAGCATACCAGCAGACGTGGTGTAGGGGGAGAGGGGTTAAGCTACGTAGCGCGTCACTGCTATCACATCATTCATTCAATGTTCGTATTGTTGTCCATAATATTAAAAACTTTTGGGATAACTTAAAGCTTATGTAAAAAGAATATATCTTATGATTTTTTAAAAATTAATCCAAATATATCTTGAGATAAATGTTATGAACAAACCTTTTTAAAATGGCGGGTCATTGACATGTTTCCCTGTATAATTATATAGATAATAATTATTTGGACACTATACATAGCGCCAACTAATCTCAAACTAAGCAAAGCTTATACCAGACAACGGATGTAAATATATATATATATATATATACAATTTATGTATGTATATATATACATATATATATACACTTTTTTGTTTATAAATAAATAAATATTATACATAAAAACACCCAGCCTTATGACAAACACAAATTTTCATCACATGAATGTTTGCCCTGTGGCAAACTGTGTGTGATCGAACCCACGCCCCCTAGGTCATTACCTATCTACTAAGCCACGGATCCGTCTATATAGAAATAAATAAATGGCGTTATTATTTCATCCTCAAAAACCTGTTAATGGTTTATCTTATTTATTACTAGGTCTGTATTGTCTTTGATTATAGTAACAAAGTATGTAATAGCAAGTTATAGCTTTAAATTTAAATTTTGTTTTAAATTCTGCGGGACGTTTTCCGAAATAAAAAGAAGTCAATATCCTTCTCCGCCCACTCAACAATCTGTGGGCCAAAAATCAGTTAAGGTAATTGGTAATTTTTTGTAGCATCGCTGAGCAATAACAAACAAACATACTTTCACAAATATATTTTAGTTATGATAAGAGTATGATAGTTGATAACTGTGACTTGGGACTCTGAAATTATAGAGCAAAAAGTTAAACTACAAAAATATTTTCAGGAATTTCAGATTTCTACCTTCTTGAGAATCAAGACATTTCGCAATCAGTCTTATGTGTGTGGCTTAAAGTACTTTATTGATCCGTCCCTAAAATTTGTAAATATAAATTTTAGGGGTTTAGATCAATGCGATTTTAAATAATTTTTGGTTTGAGTATATGTACCTAATTTTCTTCCTTTTTTTTATTATCTTTATTATTACTGTACTAAAAAAAAGCGGTCTATTAATTGTGGTGGAGTTTTAAGCCTTTTACTTGATTGTAAAAACAGGTAGGGTACTTATTTATAATGAAAATATTTACGTAATTCATTAAAATTAAAACAATGGTAGTAGGAAAATTACGGTTCAAAGAAAAATACACAAAGATAGTATATACAAATTATGTACGTATATCTTTACGGATTTTGTCTCCAGAAGGGGGTAACCAGTGGCTGGACTCATACCCTAATATTCGGGACAGCCTCGGTTCAGGAACCCCTTTTAGTCTTGTGTGACAGGGGGTGAGCCTGTCGCTGCAACACTGCTTATGATGCATTGTATCTAAACTAAGGGTCAGCTCAGACCGAAATACGATGCGATATGAAGGGGCTTGAAAATGCGTCGCGCGACGTTGAGATGCTTCGTCGCTCATAATGAATGACACGAGACGCCGCGCTACGGCGCCCCGCGTCAATTCGCATCGCGTCTCGGTGTGAGCTGACCCTAAGATGGCTTGATATTTATGTGCCATTCGTCATTCATTATCAGCTTTAAAGTAATAAGTGGTAATATAAGAGAACCGAGACAGAATAATATACCCTCATTGCCACTTCTTTACGAACTATAAGCAGTAAGTCGTTGGGATGGGGGGACATTGTACAATAGTAAAAATCTAACCAAAGACAAATAGGACAACTATGTTAACAAAGAGTTCAACTACCCTACGAATAAAATTGTAGTAAATCATGCATATAAGGTAAAATAAGAAGAAACAAGCGCCAAGAGGCGATAATGTAAATAAGCAGCTCAAACTTCCCTTGTACCAATTTCGAGTTAAGAGCCCCGAGAGTATTGCAACCAGCGTTCACATCTGATAAGAAAATGTTATTCCTTAAACAAGTTTATAGTATACTAGCTTTTTTTTGCTCGTGGATTCACGCGCACTGAATATTGTTATCACTATGGGATTAATTAACTGTGGCGAAATAGTTATATTTTGTTATGCAAGGCTGAAAAGTTTGGTGCGAGTGCCTATATGAAATACTGAGCAAGCAAAAGATCCTAAGATTGAATCCACAAGCGGTTTTCAAATGGAACCATGAGCAAAGCGAGGCATTCTTAGATGCAAATCCTTTTGCAGCCGTGCGAAACACACAACTTTTATCTCACTATAGCGAGGAAAATGAAAGCTAGATACAAGAAAGAAGTAAGAGGGCATTCAAGAGGGTTATGTTTTTCGCGCGTTTCTATGTATGTATTTAATATGGTAATTGTTAAAATACTGGCTCGGCCCAGCATATAAAAAGAAAGTTCTAGGTAAAAATCCGGAAAATACCGGTTAGAACTGGTTATTGGGTTTCCAAAATAAAAACAACGTTCTCTGATTGGTCTAAAATAAATGATTTGGACATTTCCTCCTAGACCAAAAAGTATAAAAGGAGACAAAATGTTCATACAGTAGCAGTGAAAGTTCAACAGTTCCAGGAAAATAAGCAGTGAAGAAACCAACTGAAGAAAGAACAAGTTATATATATATGTCAAGAAAGAATCAACATTTTTATAACTCAAGATTACTTCAAGAAAGAAGTAACATTTTTATAAATTTAGAAAATTCGTAGAAGTTAAGTAAAATCAGTAAAGCGTAAATTAAAATCACGATTTTTAAGAAAGTGTTTGTAATTTATAGATAAGTGTTTGTAAATTATAATTTTGAGAAATGTTATATGTGTTGTCGATATAAGTGTAAATTGTGTTTAAGGCAATTATAAGCTGTTGCAAGCAGAATCCAATTTGTTTCATTTTTTCAATTTTACAGTGGGCTTTTTCAGAGCCCACATTTCGATAAACCTACAGTCCACTAGCTCTGTCCGCAACAATAATATTTATTCCGTCCTGTCATCCAAGCGTCTGAATGGAATTTGATGTGGATTTTGATGATAAAAGTACCTACCATTGGATTTGTCCTAACAGGACAAGTGTCAGTACGCTAAGGTTGTAGAATGAGCTAGAGATCTTTTGTAGGTACTATGTTTATTTTTGTATATGACGACAGTATAGAAACGTTTATTCGATGGTACGAATTATTCTAAAAATAAAGAGAATCCATTTGACATAGCCTTCTGGTTTTTTAACATTTGTTTAATTTTACTTTGCATTTTATAGACACAATTAAATGCAGCGAAGGACTTTTTATTTTTAAATGCAATAGTGCTTAAGAACAGCTTGTTTAACAAGATTGCTGTGGACTTTGCAGTTTTAGCTTGCTTCGGCTGAAAACTAATTTAAACTTAAAATGAGAAAAATGTGAATAGATATTTCGCTAACCCATTACACTATGATTCAGGACATTACACTTGAGTTTTTATTTTTATAGTTAAATATGTAATTATATTTAAATTTACAATATAGTTAAATAAAAATAAAATTTAATAGTTAACTAGCTTTTGCCAGCGGCTTTGCCCGCCCTAAATTTGGTTATCGGCGTAGGATTCTTATGGCCACTCCTCAATTATAGAATAAAAACCCAGTGACACTTGACGTTTTCTCTCTCTCTCCCACGCACACACAAATAAATAAATAAATAACTATTAAAATCTAATTAACTACTGGATTAATAAATGGATTAACCTCGCGATGTTGGTGCTCCATACAAAAATTTTGGAAAATACTTTCTTAGCGCACGCCTACGTCATAAGAGCTATATGTGTGCTAAATTTCAGCTCGATCCGTCCAGTGATTGGAGCTGTGCGTTGATAGATCAGTCAGTTAAAGACATAGGCTACTTGAAAACGACAAGTAAGAGTCGATTTTTTTTTCTGTAATACAGTTGAGGAGTTGCCGTTAAAATCCTACACCGATAACCGAATTCAGGGCGGTTGAAACCGCAAGCAACAACTAGTTTTCAGTAAATACCAAAATATTGTGTGATGATACTTCAAAATTCTTCTTTTAATTTCATAATTTTGTTAGAAAATCCAGTATAATCATATTTCCGCTTACACTGCAAAAAGCCTATAAGAGTCAGTCATTGGAACTAATTGTCAATTTATGAGAGCGATAGTGACAATCGGCCATTTTCTTTTTACCTAACTACTGCCATTCATCCGCAGTTTCACAAAATTTATTAAGGTAACTGGCAATTTATTGAGTTACTTAACTCAGTGATATTTTATTTGCACATTTTTTATATACAAAATGAAATTCCTGAAATTTTTTATTTTGGTTAATATATTTGGTTAATGTACGGAACATTGGAATGAGAAAAAGGCGGTACTATTAAAGAATCACTTGTTTGTCTGTCTGTCACAGCCTCCGAGGCTACAGGATCGATTAAGTTAAAATTTGGTACACATATGGGATTTTGTGACCCAAATACGGACGTGTAATGTATATAAATAAATTTTGAATATTAGGATCATTTTGGTAGGTGAATTAGAAAATTAATAAAAAGTTTTAAAAACTGTACCGTGAGACTTGTGTGTGACATATCAAATGAAAGAAATTATAGTGAAAGTCTCAAATTTATTTTAAAATAAATGGTTTAAAGAAAATAAATGAAAATTGACAAATTTGCTTATATTCAAAACTTCTGAGCCTAACATATGAAAAAAATACATAAAGTGGCGTTAGCTTATATTCTCTGTGTATAAAAGCTGGCCCGAGGCCTTACTTCAGGAAGCTTACACAGCTTGCGCTACCACGTTAAAATGTAAGCTTTATCTTTACAAAGAGAACATCAGATAAAAAATCAATTTATTAATGGATAGAATTTGTAATTATACTTTTTGATCGTTTATTAGTTGCCTTTAATAAAAGATTTTCAATCCTACTTTTGAATACACAAATACACCATGTTTTTTTTAATTGAAATAAAAGTCATTTCTAATTTTTTTATCAAACTTGCCAATAATTTTGTTAAAAATCACCTATTCTCTGTCGAGTAATAATCACCCAGTACAGTTGACCTCTCGGTTAACGTTTTCATAGCGTTATGGCACGGCCAAGGTTGATGGTCACTTTCTGCCGAGAGGGTTCCGGAATGCAACCTAATTATTATTTTCTACTGATTCTAAATTTAAATTTTAATATAACCTTTGTTGAAAAAGATGTGTATTCCTCCACGCTAATGGGTGTATACTAATATTTATGGTAAAAAATGTTCTATTCTTTGGTTTAATTAGGTAGGTACTGTAAATAGAGAATTGCCTCTGTAAGAAAATAAAAATTATAAGATAATATTTGCTTTGTGTGGAAACTTTGCTTGAGGCGAACACGATGCCAGGATTTGTAATGATCAACCTTGTTGCGTTAAAATAGGTCAGACCTGAAAATACACAAAATGCAAGAAAATATATAATAAAGTCAAAGTCAAAGTCAAAATGCTTTATTCAAATAAGGATTTTACAATCACTTTTGAGTCGTCAGAGTTATAAAATATTATTTTTTGAACCCTCCCACCTTCCCGCCGGTTCACAATGTTGTTGATTTCTACCGAGAAGAATCCGGCAAGAAACTCGATAGTTACTCTTTTAAAAACACTATCAATAATACAAATAAACTAAAATACAATTAATGTTTTATATAAAAAAAAATTAGTCGTACAATTTTATGTTTTCTTCATTTTAATTTGGTTTACCTATGCATCCTGTAATTGAGCATCATCAGTCCCAAGGATTTTTATCATTTACATAATCTGAAATATTGTAGTATGCCTTTTTACAAAGTACCTGCTTGATAAAAGATTTAAATTTACTTATTGATAGATTTTGAATTTTATTGGGAACTTTGTTGTAAAAGTGTATACATTGCCCCATAAAAGTTACTTATTTTGTGTAGACGTGTATCATGCACCAACAGCTTATTTTTACTTCTAGTATTTACTTTGTGAACGTCACTTTTCTTGCTGAAACTATTGATATTTTTATGTACATATAAAAGATTTTCATATATGTACTGCGACAGTAAAGTTAAAATTTTTACTTCCCTAAACCTATCCCTCAGAGATATCCTAGATCCTAATTTATAAATAGCACGAATTGCCCTTTTTTGTAACAAAAATATTGTATTTACATCAGCAGCGCTACCCCACAATAGGATACCATATGTCATTAAACTATGAAAATAGCTAAAATATACTATTTTTGCAGTGTCGACATCGGTCAATTGTCTTATTTTCTTGATCGCATACACAGCAGAGCTAAGTTTTTTGGCTAGGTTATGAATATGAGGACCCCATTGAAGTTTGGAGTCCAGCGTTATGCCAAGAAAGACTGTTGAATTAACAAGTTCTAATTGCTCGCCATTAATATTAATACATGTCTGTCTCTGACTAACATTTGGTAATGTAAATTTAACACATTTGGTTTTTTTTTCATTAAGTAATAAATTATTAGCGTTAAACCAATTTACAATTTTAGAAAGGGCATTATTTAATTCATTATAACATGTTTTTGCCTCTAATACCATAGTGATGTAGCTTCCTGATGAGATTTTCATGTTGAACACAGTCAAATGCCTTAGATAAATCACAAAACACTCAAAGGGCGTCATGCGAATCCTCCCAGGCGTTATATATATTTTTTAATAGTGCCACTCCTGCATCGGTTGTGTAACGGCCTTTCATAAAGCCAAACTGTTTACTACTAAGTAGCTCATTAATACAGAAATGGCTTAACATTTGACAAAATATGATTTTTTCAAAAACTTTACTGAGTATAGGTAGTATTAAAATAGGCCGAAAATTATTAGGATCTGTTGAACTACCTGATTTAAAAAGAGGTATAACTTTGCTAAGTTTCATCTCATCAGGAAACACACCACTATCAACACAACTATTAAAAATAATGGCTAAGTGTTGTGCTATAACATGAATAATTGAATTTATAGTTTTTACAGAAAGTCCCCAAAGGTCTGTGGTGTTTTTAATTTCTAATGTTTTAAATGTATTAATGATATCCGTAGGACTAATGTTTTTAAATACAAAGGGAACGTTACATTCAGGAACACTAGTTTTTAATAATTTTTCTGCTAAGATTGGACTTGAGTTTAGATGTTCAGTTGTTTTGAATGGGATATTCCTAAAAAACTGTTGAAAGGCAACTGCTACCTCAGAATTTGTTTTAAAACTAGCATCATCTACAATCAACTCAAAGTCCTGACAAGAATTTCTAGCTTTACCAGTTTCATTATTTATTATGTTCCATGTAGTTTTTATTTTATTTGTTGAATTTTTTACTTTATGTCTGAGGTGAATTGCTTTTGCAACAAGACAGACCTTTTTAAAGGTTTTTGAGTATTTTTTTAAATATTCCCTAAATATTTGGCTATTATTATATGTTTTTTCTTTATATAATTCATACAGTTTACGCCTACTTTTATGAATACCTGGGGTAGCCCATTCACTAAAACTAAAGCGACTGGAAATAAGTTTCTTTTTTGCAGTAAATATTTTATTATACTCTGTAGTAATAGTGTCAAGAACAGTATTGCACATATCATTTGGGTCGCCATTATAAAGCAAATCTGGAAGTTTATGCATTAAGTTAGATTTAAATGATTCAAACCGTTTAGTTGTTATTGGTATAAATTTAATTTCCTTTTTAGTAATACTATTCTTTCTTTCTAAAACCACTAACTGTCCACAATGATCTGACTCTAGATTGCTTGTAATTGATTTTTGAATTGGTTTTATGTCAGTAAATATATTGTCGATGCAAGTGGCACTGGATACAGCAATTCTAGTTGGTTCACAAAACAAATTATTTAAATTAAAAGACTGAAATAAGGCAAGTAATCTGGTGCTTAATGAGCTATTTTCCAAAATGTTTATATTGAAGTCTCCACAAACAATGATTTGTTTATTGGAATTGCTGATTTTATTCAGCACTTCTTCCATAACTAATTCAAAATTATCATAAATTGCACAAGGCGGCTTGTATACACTCACAACAATGAGATGCTCAACTTCTATACAGGACAGCTCGGCAGTTCGCTCAACTGAGAGGCTCACAATGTCTTTACGTTCCTTAAACTTTAGCTGTTTATTAACTAAAATTAAAGAGCCACCATGGATAGCATTTACTCGGCTGAACGAACTTCCCACCTGGTGATTAGTGAAATTGAACATTAACTGATGGCTGCGTAGCCAGTGTTCAGTGATACATAAAATGTCAATCTTTTGGCGGTTTATAAACAATTTAATTTCTAGTTCTTTCTGAGACATTCCTTGTATATTCTGATGCACTAGGTTCAATGGAATATTATTTTTAGTATGACAAAGTTTATTTTTTTGTTTCTGTTTGCATAAAACTTGAGTAGACATAGATTGTTTAATATAATCATTATTAATGTTGTTTAGCCAAATACTTGGCTGAAATGTCAATTACGCTACTATAATTACACTGCTCAATAAAAGCAGATTGTTTAGCCAAATTATTGGCTGTGGTATTAATATAAAATGATAGCGACAAGGCTAACACACTGGTACAATGGTGTGTGAGATAATATTTATGTCTTGTCCTTATATAATTATGTCTAAAAATACTGTTAGTATCTATCACATGAAAGTTATTGTTATTGCTAGAGATAGTATGCAAAACTAAATTTAACTCACATCTAAGGTTGTTTTCCTCCTGTGGCAAACCCTTACAATAGGGAAATGTAAACATTACAATTTTTTTTACTTTAAGTGCGCTTATACTATTATAATATTGTCTTAATTCACTTTTATTTACATTACCCCTGTTACCGATAAATACTACTAATGTAGAGGATGGAGTGATTTTGTCAGACTTAATTAAACTTCTCATTATAATAACATAATTGGCATTTAGCATACAATTATTTAAAACTAGTTGTCCTACACTTGAGCTGAGAAAGTGTCCAAAACCTTTTCCCATTTCATCGCAAAACATTACTATATTGTCATCAACATTACATTTTTGTGAAACACTAGTTGAGTGAGAATTGTTGTGAGCATATGATTGTTGGTCGTATTCCAAACTGACACTCATTGATGACTGAGGTGTTGGTAAAGGTAGTAACAAGGATGCACAATCTGGCTGTGAATCGCTGAGGCGTTTACAATTACATATACTGTGATTGAGTTGTAATGACTCAAAACGCTCTGCATTATATTTACTCAATTCAATTAGCTCATTCATAGCCAGTGTGTGCTCCTCCATCTCTCTCAGAGACTCTTCATACTTGCAGGTCATCATCTGCAAGGATGTATGTAAATCTTTTATTTGCAAGTCGAGTAAATGTGTATCAGTTTTATGTTGTAGCCTACTGTTTTCTAATTGCAACTTACATACTTCCAGATGTTCCACTAACTGTAATTTTTTTTTATTGTGTTTTATGTTTAATTAAATAAAAAAAGTTTTTTTGAAGGCTAAAATTTGACAGGTACATTCGAACATTAACTTTTTGAATTACCTAATATGATGATATAAAAACAAGTGGTGACTGTCCAGAAACAAATTTCGGCACAAAATATTCTCATTGAAATCATTCCTAGTACTTTTCGTTATATAGGTAGGTTTTATAATTGTTAATAATATTAAAAATTTAAATAGCTTACTTTAGTGATATTATGCTTTGTTTTAATAAAAATATCTTAGTTTCTAAATTATTTAATAATTGGCGACTTTCAGAATGCGCCAAACCTCATTTCGAAAATGATGTTATCAAAAACAAAGGATACGACTACCTTATAGAGTAGGTATTAATTCAATGCTAAAAGCTGTTACGAGATGTACTTACCTATAGAAACATCAAAAATTGGTGACATTTTTAAAAAGGAGGTCGGAAGGATAGAAAGTATTTCGGACATTAAAGTATCACCAAGACGAGAAAATTAAAGTCTTACATTAACAGGTTTTTCGATCCCTGATTAAATATATATCTTTAAAACAGAGTTATTGTTTTCTGCCAGTTCCAAATTTAAGTTTTATTGTGTTTTAAGCGTGAGCAATTTCTTTAGGTCTAGTGCTATTAAAACCCACACTGTGCTTAGATTCAATTCTGCACTACTTTGCTTTTCGGGTTTTCTGATGACGTGTTTTTTTTCACGCCACGTAGTCCAAAAACAGTTTATAGTTATACAAGTCAGCAAATTTGTTTTTGGTTTTAGGTAGTGCAGACTTAATATCCCGTGACCGAGTAAAGCATTAATTCAATCTTAATAAATTCACTATGATCTTCCAATTTGACATAAAATAATAATGAATTAGTTCCATCCAATGATTGACGCAACCAACCACCCTACACAACAATCAACTTAGTGTAAGTAACACAATTAACTATAACATAAATACATTTATCGTTCACGTTGCCAAAACAATTAGATGATAGATAGTAATTCTTGTCACATTATTATATATTGTTATACCTAGTATTAACGTAGGTGTATAGATACACCTTGGTGAAAACTGGTCATTTACTTTGGATCCCGATTGGATAAAATAAGAATTGGTAAAGAGGCGTTTAATAGATATGTGAACTTTTTACAAATAAGGTTGCTGAAATTACCGAATTTCACTTTTCCAATGCTTATTTCAGTCATCAGAGATCAGATCCGATACAATCGAGTTTGAAAGTTACTAACCTGTGTAATGTGAATTGATCTAAAAAAATAATCGGTTTTTTATTTTTATACCATTAAGGTGGCAAATAAGCTTTCGGCCCGCCTGATGGTAAGCGGTCACCGCAGCCTATGGATGCTTGCAACACCTGGGGCATCACACGCGCGTTGCCTACCCTTTAAAAATCAAATATTCTCTTGAAGAACCCCATACTGTAATCCTTAATAAACCTATGTAACCAATGCTAGATATAAACATTAAGTTTGTAATTGATGCTAATTCCAAGTGACAACATAGGGTTCATCCGATACTGATTTCGAACCGAGGGCTAACGCTTGTAGACAATCCTTACTCCAATTGTTTGGCTATCTTAAATTATCCCGTATAAGCGATAACTTTTTTAAATATTTATTTTGCAGTTACCTTTGTTGATTAATAATCTTAATAATACTATTCGATTTACATCGAGAAATGTATATAAATGTTACAAATGTTAAAGTAACTCTGTCTGTCTGTCTAAAGCCTCTTCACGCTTAAACTGCTGTACGCATGTAAATCCAGGTCCCGGAAGGAAATGTAAGTCGGTTTTTCGGAAAGCCTACACCGATAACCGAATTTATTTATTATTATTATTATCATATCCGGGCAAAAGCTAGTCAGATATAAGTTCTTAAGTTTTCTCTTTGATTGAACAGAGAAGTATAGAAAGATCATTCTTTTCATCCATAAACCCAGTGTATAGTAGTCATTAATCATGTAAGAGCCTTCGTTATATCCTATTAGCTCAGTGGTCTGAATAGATTAGCGAAATCAATAAGGCGTGTATCTACTATATACTAGCCAAATCACTATTATATCTTAGTTAACTGCCTTCATATCTTACCACATTGTTATTAAGAGCTTAATGTAATACGTAAGTCTATATCTACTACGTAAGTAGTCATACTGGGTTACTTCTTTCGATTTTAATAGTTAATGATAAGATTATAAGAACTACATAATATACAATATTACTACAAATCGAATAATTTGTTTTTTGTTTCATTTATCTATACTAATATTATAAACAGGAAATATTTGATTGTTTGTTTGTTTGTATTGAATAGGCTCCGAAACTACTGGTCCGATTTGGAAAAATATTTTACCATTGGAAGCCGACATTATCCCTAATGAACTGTTATATATTCTTTTACTTCGGAAAAATGCTTCATTCGTACGGGAAAACGGGTAATAAAACAACAGGTAGTAAGAATTATCCTTCGGTACTTATTTTTTTCACATAACTTCTAAACGGCTGAAGCGAATGGGTTGTAATACTGCATGGGTATTTCGATGGAATCTCGGATGATTTAAAAATACAATTGGACCCGGTAGGTGGCGCTACTGTCGGTATGTCAACTATTAAACGGCTTGACCGATTGGGTTGAAATTTTGTATGTGTATTTTCATGGTTTTACAGACACGAATCTATTATGCTATTAAAGAGGAAAGACTTGATTGTTTTTCTTTAATCAATCAATTTCTATAATTGAGGAGTTGCCGTAAGAACGGGCGGAACGGAAAGGGCGGGTGAAGCCGCTAGCAGAAGCTAGTATTACCTATTTTGATAACTTACCTACAGATTATATAATACTATACTACTTACCTTAAAATATTGCAATGTTTTTCCCGCAACTTTTGAAAAACAAAAAAGGTTTCGATAATAATAATAATAATGTTAAGTCTTTATTTCGGTCACAATGATCCATATAAATTATAGGTACCATAGAAAAGGCAGTAATAATTAGAAAAAAAAAAAAATAATTGCAGTCAGCACCAGTCTGTCAAACTCGTATGCTTTGTTACAAGATTCAACTCTAGACATAAAAGACGCTATTCTATTACGCTGAATGGCAATAAAATAATTGACTCTAGCCTCATCGAACATATTCGAGGCACTGCAATAGCGCTTCAGGCCCATGAGCTGTCTGAACATGTTTTTGTAGGTTACTCGAATGCCATCACGCGCCTTTTTAGAATATTCAGTCTAGATTTGACACGTTTTACACGTCTAGCAAAAGGACTGGAACAGTGTTATTTTCACGTCAGGAGCTGACCTGAAGAATTTCCGTGCAATAATTTTGCCGACTTCACACAGTGCTCTACGCTGTCATTCCACATCCGCATCATCCCTTTAGCTAAGTCAACAACCTTAATGGACTTCCCGTTTAAATAGGCACGTTTTCTGGTCCCTTTCTCGACCTAAAAATTACCATTTCAGTCTTTTTGGTATTGTAGACTAAATCTTGTTCTTTTTTGATTCTTTTACGTCGCAATAAGTTTACGTAGGCCTTTGATTGAGGGGTGAGTAGTACCATGTCATCAGCATAGCTAAGGTTATTGACATACCTGCCATCTAACCCGAGCTCTATCGGGATGCTGTATATTATTAAATAGGTTGGGAGAGGTTAACCCACCCTGTCTCACACCGCACGCTAGCTGGTAGGTATCCGACACCTCAGAACCCCATCGGACGCAATTGGGTCTGATTACGATACCAGTACTCAAGAATACCAACAAAGTCCTTGGGGCCAGACGTTTCTCCTAACTTTCTCCACAGTAGGTCGTGGTTCAAAGTGTCAAAAGCTATATTCAGGTCCAAGAAACAGGCGTACACAGTTGTATCATTCGTTTATAGTAGCTGACAACCTGGTTTCAATTAGTCTGATTACGATACCAGTATTCAAGAATACGTCTGATAACGATACCAGTACTCAAGAATACCGACAACCTCCTTAGAGACAGACGTGTCGAATCGAGTCGCTCTAAGTCCAAACAGCGTAATAATAGCTCACCACAATAATCTGCTAGTTCTTTTCCAAAAAGGGTACGCAATCAAGTCACCTTAGATTAAGATACTTTCCGTTTCGGAGTTTTCAATAACAGTACTACTTATAAGGGTATACATTGGGAAAAATCGGGCAAATTATTCTCACAATCTGTAGGCATATACACGTTAAACAGTAGTAAGCTAATATCGCCTTGAGATAAGCGCACGTACACTATACGACCACTATAACACTGCAGGATATCAGCTCTTATAAACATACTCGTTAGCCAGATAAGCGCCGTCCCGCCGTAAGGCCTACCACGCAGTATCCCAGCCGAAGTATCCACAGACGATTTAGCAGAGCAACTTAACTCTTTGTCGATCTCACTAATGAAACCTAAATCATGCGGCAGTAGCAAATGCTCCTGAAGAGCTACTACGGCGGCGTTTTTGCACAGGTCACGCACGTGCTGTACAAACCTCTTAACTGATTTACAGTTGTAAGAAATAAATCTCGTAATGTTTTTATCATTATAAAGTCGTACACTCATAATTATTTTTTAGATAAAATGGTATCATTCCTGATGGAACGCTGCTGATGATATATTCTAAAAACCAGACCTTCAGGCCAGAAATCTTTTTGTAAAAAATTATTTAATTTAAATGTTAATATGGTTATTTTAAAAGAGTTGTTTATTAACAGCGCTCGGCTGTTTTATAGAGATAGGCATAGAGGGCAATTCATTCATAGCACTTAGATGTTTCGTTGATAACATTGTGTCCAGTCCAAGTCCATCAGTCCGCTGCGCAGGCGACGCTAGTTCGATGCATGTCACAGTCGATGCCGTTGGCGCAAGCGAGCGCGGGCACTTAGCTCCTCGCATGCCTCGTTTTACCTGATTTCTTTCACAAACATTGTTCACGGCTACGCCCGCACCCGCAGAGGGCGAAGTTTTAGCAGACTCGGTATTACCCGCACTTACAATTATACAGGGGTTTTCTTCACTTAGCTCATTTTCAGTATTCTTATCGTTATGATAAGATTTAAGATGTTCTTTTTGACTACTGTTGTCATTGCGGGATCTTTGAAATTCTGTTAGCATTTTATTAACTTCGTCTATCTCCTTTTTTATTGATTCAATATCAGATCAAACAATAATATTTTCGGTGTTCATGGTAAATTTTTGATTTAATATTGGCCACGTAATTTTTTAACAAGGTTACCTTTTTTTTAGAATTTCTTTTTTGCTAGAAATATGGTACAATAAGATCTTATATACATTATCCAAGCATATTCCGCCAAAAACTTGGCATGCAAATTTTCACATAGAAATAGTAATTAAAATTTATGAATACAAAGTTAATGTCACACAAAGAATTATTAAAACAAATGTCTAAACTATGATCATATTAACTAATTTACATTCAACTCAATTAGGTACTTACTATAAAATTACAAATATCAATATCGTTTACATACTAATTATTGAATGTCAGATCAGTGTCATAACTTTACTCGATATAGTTATAAGTATATTATATTATAAGTCAATATAATTATAAGTACTAAACTGCATAGTATATGTCAAAAAGAAAAGAAAAAAATATATAAGATGAGATTTAATGAATTATAACTGATATCTCGTGAATTGAAAAAAATCCTGTAGTGTATAAAAACTTTTATCTATGAGTACTCTCTTTAGTTCAAATTGCAACTTTTTTAATGTTAGCTCTCTGACATGTTTCGGAACACTATTGTATATTTTGACACTCATAACTGCACAGTTGTTATGATAAAGAGATGTATTACAAGGAGGATATTGTAATTTGGTAGGATCTTGACATATAAAGTTTCGAGCCCTGTTATCTGTTACCTTATTAAATAAATGAGAATGTATTTTTAGAAAAATACTTATCTCAAATATGTATAGAGATGTTACTGTCATGACATTTAATTTTTTGAATAATTTTCTGCAGGAATCGTAAGAGCTAATACCGGTGATTGCTCTGATAGTCTAGTCGACAAGTTGAAAATGGTACAAAATAGAGATACTGCTCTTAAAATTACGTGCGATAGCTCATTGGATCCGGAAAGTGCCAAAAGCGTGTATTAGCACATAAAAAATTGCAAAAGTTATAAACAATTAAAGATGAAAAAAAAATGGCATTTCGTTTTTTGCCAATATTTCATAAACTATTAATATTTAAGAAATTTCAAAAAAAGATTCTGAAAGAGGAGGTAATTTCCAATAAAAAACTTCTAACTCCCGGAACTCTATCTCCATTATTTTTAATTTTAATTTAACGCTGAAAATAGGTCTGCGCGCGACATTTTTAGTTTGCGCGCGCAGCGTCAAAAGCGAGTACGGCACATTAATTAATTAATTTAAGGTATTTAATATTTTTTTTTAATTTGAAAAAATTATGGTGTGTTCTGAACACTATAAATAATTCATTCCCGTTGGAAATTTTACTTAAAGTCAATTTTTCAACAAGTTAAACAATTGTAAACTAACAAAATTTTCTCGAACTACCGTCTTAATTGTAAGTGAAAAAAAATGTTTCAATAATGGTCGTAAAAAATTTTCGTTACGTAGAGCCTTTTTTACATACATACTTAACAAGATCGTGCCATAAAAGTTAAAAAAATATTTATACTTTGTTTATAACAATTTTTTTACTTGAACAAAAACTTAAAAATCCAAGTAATGTTGTTAAAAAAATTTTTTTTTTTCTAAATCATCATATTACCGTTTTTTTATTAATACAAGATATTAATTGATTTGCAAAAAAAATTTTTCCCTCCATTTGTTGATAAATTTTTTATAAACAAATTGATTAAATCAATATTTTT
This sequence comes from Apoda limacodes, assembly GCA_946406115.1. Lineage (NCBI taxonomy): Eukaryota > Metazoa > Arthropoda > Insecta > Lepidoptera > Limacodidae > Apoda > Apoda limacodes. The sequence continues at coordinate 9,517,067 of OX291554.1, forward strand.
AAAAAAATTTTTTTCTCAACTTTATTACATTATAAATATTATGATTTTTTTAAAAAAAATTTTTCCTTAATAACAATTTTTAATTGTTTATAATCGTTTTTTTTATATTTCTATTGTTTAAATAATTAGTTAAGAAATTATTTTTTTTCTAAAAATCATAATTAACAGTCCTCTATAAAGTAACAAAAAAAAAATTTTTTTAACAACAATTCTATTGTTTATTAACTTACCAATTTGTTATAAAAAAAAATTTTTTTTTTTTTCTAAAACTCCTAAAATACAAAAAAACATCCTCCGCCACTTGGGATGTGAAGTGAAATTTAAACCCCTCGGGCACTACGGACTACATTACGTATACAGATAATACAAAATATAACTGTAATTACTTCAACAATTCATAAATAGTCTATTTTTCAGTTTGAATACAGTTTTGTAGTAGCAATGCTTATGTTGTGTGCAAAAATCATAAATTGACTGTAGGTAAGCGATAGAAAGAAAAAGAATTCGAAAGCGATGGTAAAACGAAATTTAATAATGGGACAACGTTAATGAAGAAAAAAACGTCCAATTCCCTTAACCGCACGTCTTGCCGGCTGTTAAATTGCTGGAGGCGTGGATAACTGCGCTAAACGCCAATAGATATGCGGCAAGACTCGTGACATGAAAGAAGAATTTTAAGCTTTTTGCTAACGTTATCGGTACAGAAGAAACGTACACCGGAATCGTTAAACTCAAAATAAAAAAAACATTATAGGTACATATATAACTTGAATTTAAACGATATCTTAGATGGCAGATGATAGGTTTATAATATACAGATCCGAAGACTTACTTATTGTCTATAGATGTTTTTAGGGAACAAAAGGTAAAACGAAGCCCTACACTGTCACTGTGCTTTCTGTCTGTCTTTCGGCCTTTTTGTCTGTTCGAGTAAAGGTCATAGGTCTGTAGCTCGTCAACATACTGAGCTACAGACATTTAATTCGGATATTTTATGTAAAATGTTGATCCGAAGTGGAACATGGGATTAAAAATTAAATTTATTTTTTCATTGGCATAAATAAAAAGGAGCCAATTAATCCAAAAAATCTTTTTCATCACAAAAAAAAAGATTTTTATCCGTAAACAGTGTCATTATGTGCAGGTGAAGCGGGTGCTGAGACCTCAATTACTGCGATGGGCTTTTTCTTTGTAAATTTTATGTTTTCAACGCTTTGCTTTGCGTGCTCATAGAACCTTCAGGCGTTAATGAAGCGCATATTCTATCAAGTATGTAAAGAGCCTTTAAATATATACATAATCATTGATAAGAGCTAAATCGTTGTGCGAAACAAGAACTACGTGCACACTACAAGCGAGCAACTACCTATACAAACTTTTAACTTCAAACAAAACTTTTTAATCTATAAATTCTCTAGATATGGCGGATGCGTTGTTTTCTCTACTTCTATTCTTAATAAATTGCAAATGTAATGAAAAGCATTGCAGTACGGAAAGCCCTTGGCCCTCGTTAGTAATTTTCCCCTTACCACCCTTGATACACAATATGCTATTCTTACCCCAGCATGAACGGTTTCATTATCTCGAAATCATTAATTAAATACTAAATTTTTTTGAAATTAAAAATATATTTCAATAAGTGTTGTTGGGAATAAGAGGCCGACAGTTATGAGAAATTGTATGTTTATCAACCTTGGCAACAAATGCGGAAGAAAGCCTCTCTAGTTCGACCACGGATTGGAAGACGCAGCGTAGAACGTATTCCCGGTGGACAGACAATCTGGTTAGGGCTCTAGGAAAGCGCTGTCTACAGTGGCTCAGTTGTGGAAATATATGGGAGAGGCCTACATTTATCAGAAGACAGTATTAGAGTCGGGCTAAGATGATCATGTTGATAACACAAATAAATGATTTAAAAAACCCCTAAACAAAGTTATCATATCAATTGTATCATAAAAATTGAAAATTAAGAGAGTTCTGTTGACCACTTTCAGAGTAAGTGATTTTATCCTAAATTTCTTTGGTTTTGCTAAACATACTTGATGATCACGACTAAAACAATGTGCTCAAATAAGATATATCAGGTGTAAGCTGTTAGGTGACCTGCAAACTGTCCTAGTTGCCTAGTGTTATATTAGTTACCTTGTGTATTGAATTTCCAATTGATGTCACCACTTTGTTTTTGCGGGGTTTAAAAACAAACTTATTCATGTGAAATTAGTTTTCATTATCATCTTAACACATAGAGTTACACTGTTAAACAAATTGGGAAACATATCAAAGTCTGATGTATAAAAAAATTTGCATGAAAATTTTAACTTGACATTTACGTTACAGCTTGTGTCTCACGTTTATTTTGTTAGAATTTACATAATAAAATTGGTCTGGTGAATATCGATCCTGTAATGAAAAGAAAGTAGAAAATTGTATGATTAAAATAAATATTAGGTAGGTATAATAGTTAAAATAAACCCCGGTCAAGTGCGAGTTAGACTGGTTCACTAAGGATTGCGTAAGAAGAACTAAAACCAGTTTTTTTTTATATTTATTATGATTTTTTAAAATTTGCTTGTTAGCTTGTAGTTTTACCTGTTAGAATACAAAATGATGTAGTGTAATCGATATATACTACGCCTAGATTTAAGTATATAATATATTGCTTTGAATTATTTCTTTGGATAGCAAAATTTAATGCTGCAAAACGGTCACATTGGACAGTTTTGAGACATGGGCATTTTTGAGATACCTACGAGAATCAATCATTTAACTACTAAAAAGAAGGATAGCACAAAAGGTGCATAATAATAGCTATTATGCAACGGTTACGAAATGAAAACAATTTTGATTTGAGCGCCGTTTCCAGCACGAAATTGCATGGCGCGAGTATTAAAATACCAATTTAGTGCAGTTAAATATAAAATTTTATTTTCGACTGAGAAAATAAAACGCATATTAAGAAAAACAAGTTTACTTAGAAAAATCAATATTTTGGTCATTTCGATGCTTAAAATTAAACAAAAAAAAATTCAATCAAGGCATAATTCCCGAACACCTTCGTTTCACCGAAAGTAATCCGGCCACAAACGCAAAGTTGCACAACAAAATTTTAGCAGACAATTTTTTGATAATGTTTGCGTAAATATAGGTGCATTTTATTACTAGCTTTAATGTTTTTGTTTGTCGAAAGCTTTGACTACGTGTTTTGACACTGCCGCAATGTTTTGGGTTTCGTACCCAAATGGTGCCAACGGAGGCCTATTACTAAGCCTACACTGTCAGTCTGTCTGTCTGTGTGTCTGACCGAGAATCATCTAACGGATAATAAAAAGTTAAAAAGTTAAAAATTAAACAAACAAGCAACACATTTTTGTTGTTTTTGCTCTATCGTATAACAGTAATATATAAAAACTTGAAAATTGAAGTGAAAAATAGTGTGAACTCTAAAGTATAACACCAAATAATAAAAACCGGTCAAGTGTGAGACAGGCCCATTACCATCTTAAATTACTGTTACAGCGCCAATTCTATTATTATGCGAAATAAAAACACGACGTTGAAAACGATATTTAAAGTTAGGCAACGTCGAGCTTGGCCAGTAATTGGATGGGCGACCGCCTAGCGGCACACTTTTTGTTTTTCTTTGTGTTCGTAAGTTACGTAAATAGTGGTACGGAAACCTCAAGAAGCCTCGGTGCGCACATCCGAGTCGCCGGTTTTTTTACGTCATTGTTGAATGATTAATATTATTATCAATATATTTAGGTATTCAATTATGTAATGATGTGACCAGTATCTAATAAATTAAACGAAAATTACGCTGAAAGAAAAAGCTATACAAATTCTATTAAAGTCTTACATAAAATATCAAATTACAAAAAGTAAACTCTGTACAATCTCTAGAGCTTCAATTTTCAATAGAAAGATACTTCAGGTTTCAATTTCCAACGCTATCGACAATGTTGTACCATATTGCTGACTTTTCGCAATATAGCCTTTTTAGACACAATCTTTGCTCTGTAGAACTGGCGAAGACCGGTTGATATCGCTGAAACATGTTGATATCGCTGAAACTTGTGTTTGTGATTGGATTTTCCTTTGTGTCCGAAGATGAATCGGAGACCCAGTTCAGTTATATATATTTTACTCTTACTCATTGGGATAAGGTAGGTATCTACTACAATTTTTATAACTAATTTTAATAAATATTTGGAAATCAAGAAACCCGTAGCAGATTGATACTCGTCTATCGAAAACGATATGTGAAGTTAAGCACTGTCGGGCGTGTTCAGTCATTGGATGGACGAGTTTTATGAGTTCCGTTGTGCGTTGGTGTATCATTTTTCTCACTTCTGGCACTCTGTTAGAGCGTTCTACTATAATTTTTTTGTGTGTTGCACATAAAGCAAAACTATGATAGAGTATAAACAAATTACATATATAATTCTCATCAGCCTCATACTGCAGCGGGTAGACTTCTTATATACTTTTGTTGCTATAGACTTTTGGGTTGCTAGTCTCTAAATTATTATAATGTTTTTCTTTAATTTGATACGTTATTAATTCTTTCTAATAAAATTGTTGTCAATTGTACTTCCATGTTAGTTACAGAATGAAAAACTGTAAACGATATAAACCCTGGCCGGTAGAAAATTTTAATATTAAAAAAGAACAGATACGAAAACGAAAACGCTCCAGATTCAAAGGCAGTCGTCTTTTATATTTTCCATAGCATGGAATGCCAAAGAGAATATAATATACAATGTGGAATACGTTTTATCAATGCAATAAAAAATAAATGTTTCACAGAGTATTGGAGAATGAAATGATTACAATTACTACTCCCTAATTGTTCCTGGTGGGTACAGGACACCCCATCAGAAGTCGAGTCATCGTAAGGTTTCCTAAGCTGTAACTTACACAAAACATCTTATATAGCGGCGAAAATTACTTTGGAACTTCCCTTTCCCCTCGCAGCGCTGACTAGCTAAGTAATGTGTACATATAAATGTATCTTATCGGGAATTACCGAGATAGTGAACTCAGCGTTATAGGGAAATGTCGCTGCGGTAATGTCGGGGGGACTATAATTTTATATCTAATATTAGCATCACTTTTGGTACGTGTGTGTGTGTACATAATTATCAGGTACTTACCTGCATTATTTTGATACCTCGTTATGTTTTCCTTTTACCAAAAGCCAGTGTACTTGAGTAATTAAGAAAATGACTCAAACGCCGGGTTTGACCCTCCGCCACACAAGACACAAGGTGAAATTAAAATCTCTGGCCTACTTCTAAACTCAAACCTCTGGGGTTATGTACCCTGATCTATAATTATTTTAAATTTTATATTATATTTTTAGTTTGATCGCTATACGCCCATATTGCGGTTGAAACCTTCGATTACTCATTGGGTTTTTAGTTTAGGCCAGACCATTTATGTGTTTGTGTGCGTTCCTATCGTAGCATATGTAAACCTAAAGTTATCAAGAATTATATAGCATTTAAGTGTGTTAATTTGTAAATCAATTCTCTCTTATATCGTGCTGCTGGGGGGTACTGTAGCTTAATATTTGTGTTTATATAAACTTCTTTTATTTTTTATATATTGTATTTTTACATAATTATTAATATTTATGACTTCAAATGATATTGAGATAACCAAAGTGATTCTTCTGATGGATTGAGTAGTAATGATAGCTTTCTAAGTTTACCCGATTCCCTTTGTTCATTCCTGAATTCTTGTTTTTCAGGTCTCCTGAAAATCTTAACCTTATTTACATAAATGCCCAAAGCATTACGGCTTATTTTCCTGACATGCTAGCGTATTTTAGTAATTCCAGTATCCACGCCATTTTTGTTTCTGAATCCTGGCTAAAACCTTTCTACCTTCTACATCGTCTTTACTAGGATTTCAACTTATTTGTAATGACCGAATTGGCTGTGGGGTTGCCGTATATCTTCCATCTGATAGTCCATTCTTCCATCTACTGTATCTAATTTCCTTCCAATATCGGTATAACCATTCCTCTCCAAAGTTCTCAAACGGCTTGCGAACCAGTAGCTTAACCATTTCCTAACCAGAAGTAATCTATCGATTCCCTTACAATCAGGTTTTCGCCATGGTCCGGTTACATAACTTGCTAATTGAATGATGATATTTGCTTATGTATGGATACCAACGCGTTCAAGACAGTAGACTTTGATATCTTGAGGGGTATCCTTCACACTCTAAACATATCTCCAACAGCAATTGAATGGTCTTGTAGTGACAAATAAAAATGTCTCGGAGTCTTGGTAGAAAATAATTTGACTTGGATTCCACAAGTAAAGGATTTTTTTTTACCTCAGTTGGATCTCTGCGACGTCTACACAATCTTCTACCGGTTCCTATTAAAATTTTGCTTACACAATCTTTGCTCCTTCTTGCCCTCGATAAGCAATTTAACATACTTGAGAGGCTTCAAAATCTTTGTATTCGGTTTATATTTAGACTCCGCAAATATGACCGCATTTTGAAATCTCGCAGTGGCTCCCAATCCGCCTACGCCGGAATGCTCATGTTCTTAGTCTTCTGTATAACGTGCTATGCAATCTATCAACCCCGACCTACCTAGAAGTGCGATTCCAGTTTATCAGCTCTTCTAATCTTAGGTACGCTTCGCTCCTCTATTAGTCTTATTTTAAAAACACTAGCCTTAGTACCAATTTTTATAGTTTATCTTTTACTGTATATGCTATTCAATTATTTCACTGTTGTTTTGTTTTTAAATTTTTTGGTGTGCAATAAAGTATATTTAGTCTATTCTAAGATATTAAGTATATTTAAAAAAAAAATAGTAGACTCTATTATTAGAGGGACGAAAGAAATTCACAAATGATAGCGTTGGAAAATGCACACACACTTTATACAACAGATTACCAATATCCAACCTGCCGCAAAGTAATCTGAACACGGGTCGGTTTGTGTTTAACTACGATGATACGAAACTATTTAAAGAAAAAATGTGTTTTTTTTAATAATGCAAAGGTTATGTTTTTTGGCGCCAGTAAAATACAAAAATAAAAGAAGCAGATTCAAAATAATACAGAAATCCTTTCTAATAGTATTCTTACTCTCCAAATGAGCAACTTATCGTTTTTTGCTACTCTTCTACAAATTTTCTGCAATCATCTATGAATCTAACTTTTAAGCCACCACCGACTTCTATCAGTTAGAAAAAAAAAACGTTTTGTGAATAATTAACTACATAGACAAAAATTTTTTTTTTGTAATATCAAGAGTTAGTCGGGTATCATTGCAAGGGATATTTTTACCTTTGTAGGCAACTTATTTTAATATTATTCACTCGAAAATTCTTTATCCTTCTCATCCTTAGTATGCCCTACTTTTTTCCTTTATATTATTAAATAAACCATTTGGTTATACTTATTACAAAACTTACATAACATTTCCAGTACATGTGTAATATTTTATAGCAGACGATTTTCAAAACGCTTGTGCAAAGTTGGCAGAACTGTCAAAGCAATAAAATTTAATAAACCAGTGCTTTTAAATTATTCACAAAGGAAAGCGTGACGTACTTATTTTGGTATTGTTCTTGAGTTTTTGACGGAGATTTAATTAAATTATTAAACTCGAGTTGCTGTGAGAGTGACATTTAAAATAAGTTTACGAATTGACAGACCAAAGTTTTTTGTTTAAATAACAAGCTAGCTAGAAAATTTAGTTAATATCTAGGTATTCGTATACCTAATAAATTGTACCCTTATACTCGGTTATTATATTGCTAAGATTTTTGTTTAACTTATAAAAACAAAAAATATCTAATTTTAATAATTAATAGTTTTAAATATAGCATAATGTTTGTTAGCCTTCATTTAAATGATAATAATTTGGCCTACTTGAACAATTTGGACTTAGTTCGGTTAAAGTCCCGGTTTTGCAAAAAGCATGGTACACGAGGCAGCACATCAATCTACCCACCCCTTAACCATAGCTACAACTTTTAGCTATTGATAATTTTGGAAAAATAAATGAACATTTCTTGGCCTGCCAATAGCCTCCGCGTAGTATATAAGTATTAAAGGCTATTATTGTTGGGCCGTGAAATGTTCAGTCTCTTTACTACAGTTAATTTTTATCTAAACTTTGTAGTTATAGGGTTGGGTAGGATGATGCATTCTGTATCTTAAAATAAAATACTGCACCTAGTAGTGTCTTTCAAAAAAAAGGGTCATGTGACTGACACGATTCTTATTGACACCGAGCAAGAGCAGAATATCCAAGTCAAACGTATTCGTCAATGATGACAATAACAGTAATATGGCTGGTTAGTAGCGTAGGCTCGTGGCACTATCCGGAATGGAAAACCTAGTTCAACCTACAAGTGAACAGAATTTGAAAAGTATTATATCCCGTTTTTTTTTTCGAAAACATATTTCAATAATAGCTTATGCTTTATAAATGGTCTATCCCACTGTATAACATGGTGCTCAGCCATTTACAAGTGAATATGTTGGGTCAATCTCCAACAGTTCAGGTAAATCTTACATACTTTTTTATGTAACCTGCTAAAAAAATAAAATACATCAAAGTAAATTTTGCTAAACAGATTACTAAATCAGAAGTCAAGGAGAATCTCTAGAATTCATTAGTATGTAAATTTTAGTTAATAATATACGTCATTCCGTATGCCTCATGTGTCACCTTCATTTCGTAAGAATTTACATAATGAAATTGGTTTGGGGAAAATCGATCCTTTGACGAAGCAGAGACTGAGAGAATAAATAACAATTTCAACAGATAAAGATAGAAAAATTTAAACCGATTTCAAGATAATCTAAATTTCCATTTCAATTTATAAAAAACTTTAATGAGGTGTGCAGTACAATTAAAATAAAATTATTTAAAGGGTTTTTTCTTTTCGATTCTTATTGGTAATAAAATATATTTAGAAAGAATCAGTTCTTCCATATTTTTCGTACTAAAATAATTTTAATTATCTTGATTAATTGAAACGTTAGAGATTGGGCCGTAACTGCCACTGCAGAGCAGTTTTTTCGAGTGACTAAAGACAGAGGCAGATTAGCAGAACTGATGGTCAACAAATAAAAGAGAGACACCTCAAGTAAAAGAAAAATCCCCCAAGATATTACAAATGCATGTTTGTTCGTAACATCCACTTAAAATAACAGCATATTAAAAAAAATTGGATGGCAAGAATGCATTTCCTACATGTTATAGCGATATCTATAGAATTGGTTCAAGCTAGATGTTTCCAAGAAACCGGGTGATATTGTAGTACACGTTTTGATTATCCTACATCCAATATCCAATTCAATTTACACTTACCGCTTTATAAGCACATTCTTTGAATTTTTCCATGAAACACGCGGCGCTATATGGGATGGAAAAATTTTATACGCTCACAACGCCTACCTTCAGATAAATTACCATCTTACAAAGAAGGCAATGATCTTAGAGATGAAATTTTTTGACGAGTAAAAATAAGATAAAAGTGACGTCAAATTCAACACATAAAAGCGGCTTTTGACAACATTAATAAAACAAGGAATTAGTTTGGATGTAACTTGAATGAGGTAACATTCAAGTTACATCCAAACCAAATAGTTCAATTACTTACCAAACTAAATAAACATAATGAATTAAAGATAATTTTTCGAGCTGTTTTCTCCGTTTTGTTGGTCCTTTCCTATACAATAGATTAAGTGCGAAATTTAATTTAGAAAATAAAAACTTTTTATATAAATTTATTATAAATTATTAAATGAACATATAATCTAATAATTTGTCTAAATCAGAACTTAAATATACTGGAATTACTGAAATAGGTGTGTTAAAAAACCAAAAATATAAGTTTCAATTTTATATAATTATAACCAGATAAAGGAATATAAAAACTATAAAAAAGACATTTAATTTTAAATATCTAATGTTATCAGTGTCAGGATAAAGTTATTTAATATCTAAGTTTTAACTGTCATCAAGACACCACAAAGGAAACACATTCGGAGCCTAATCAACTTTTATTGTTCCATCAGAAACTTTTTACGCAGCGTTTTTCCTCGGTTCTCGTTGTCTAAAGTTATGGCTGCTATAATCATTAGGCTGATGACGACTGTCTTAAGTTTTATCTCATTTTTTTATTTGCACAAATGGTGAAATATCCGTGCCGCACCATATGTTCAAAAATGTTCACACATAATAAGTGTATACTATATTATAAGCCACTGGCTTTAGGCCCTTCGTCCATTTGTCGACTCGACTGTGACGCGATGCGACTTGACCGACAAGACTGTGACACGATCTCAATTGACACTCGTCGACTTGTTGATCTAAAGTCGACCTACATAACTTTCAAGGAATATTGCCTTTTATGTGTCGAAATGTCTACTGATTCGGATAAAATATATTACTTTATGTATATCATAGAAAAATCTTACAACTAAAATATTTTTATTACTTGATGAACATAAATGTTCATCCATACATTAAAAGAAAGATATGTCGTAGTTAGTTCTTATATCCTAGCAAAATATATGAATATTATGCATAATATTTATTTATACATAATGTGGCATGTTTTCGAAATAAACATAATTAAATGAGTAAGTACTAAGTTAATTTTATTAATTTTTAGTATTCAACCCTGCACAAAGAGCATAAGTAAATTCCGCCGACATCTAAATTGGCGATACACGTTACGTGAGGTTTGACTAAATCGGAGTTCGATGTGTCAGGAATTCAGAATATTCGTAGTTAAATATGCAGAAAGCGATAACCATAGAATCGTGTTACGAAATCTGAAAAGATGTCGCCACTATGCTATGACTTGTAAATATGGTCTAAAGGTTTCATAAAAAGGCTGTGAGATAATCCAAAATCCCAAAACGGTTTATTTATTTGTTCTACGTAAAGGAAGTGGCGCATATTGCTAATCTTAAAAAAATACAAAAGTAAGTTTTAATATGAAAAAATTCCAGCCGAATTCATCAGTCAGCTTAATTATCGTGGAACTCTATATTTATTCAGGGAACCCAATTGTTCTTTAAATACAAATACTAGGTGGTGTTTCATATTAAAAGAAAAAATTGTATTCCTATATAAAGCTTCTTTAGAAAAAAATTAAAAACAAAAGAATCAACTAAAAACATGTCGCGCTGCGCGTTTGTAACATAGTCGTAAAAGTTGGTATGCTAAATACAATCACATGTGAGCAAGCTTAAAATGGGTTTGGCTCCTTAAGCAAGTCTTAGATAGTAGTAATTATACTTGCGTATAATCACAACGGTGAAAAGAATAAGTGAATATTTTTATGCGTTGTCTAGTATTCCTCTAACAATCGTAGCGTAGTGTGAGACCAGATGACGAATATATTATAAATATACATTTGCTGGAATTATTTTGAATTCACCAGACTTAAAGCACTAAAACGACAGGTTAGTTTAATAACATAATAAGTTTGGATCTAAGATTTTTTTTTTAAATTTTTATTATTATTTAAATTACACTTTTGATACGCTTATAAGAAATAAGAACATAATTTTAAAATTATCTTAATGCAGTTGAATTTTTACGCAGCATCATAATGTAAAGCCATCGAATTCAAGAAAAATAGTTACTAAAGTTATGTAATCAATATTACAAAACCGATTGTACACTTGGACTAGAGTAAAATCATCGTTTTTGAAAGATCATTAAATGGTTAGATGATATCTACGGAAAATAAATAACTAAATAAAATGTTCATACTAAAATAACATTCATAAAGTAGAAAAGAATGCAACTGCAAATAGAGGCTTTACAAATATGTTTCAAAAGAAAAGAGTTGAAGCCCAAAAAGGCTATATTGTGAAAAATCAGCATATTGCTGCAACATTGGCGATAGCGTCTGTAATTGAAAACCGAAGTAGCTTGCTATTGAAAGTGAGAAAATTGTAGCCAAAGGGATTCAAGAACTACTTTTTTTTGTGTTGAAAATCTTTGCAAGATTTTTTGTATTGGTGTCTAAAGCTTTGCGTATTAAAACCGTTTCGGTAATAGTACATTGTGTATTAAGGGTAATAAGGAGAAAATTACTAACAAGAGGCTATTTAGAAGCCTAAGGTTCTACCCTTGTTATACACAAATATTTTCATCACATTTACTGGTAAATAGACAAAACTATACGATGAATAAATAAATAAACTCAACAAACCACAATCGAAATGGCGGGAATATTAATAATATATTTAAAGAAATTATGAATCAAAAGGTTTTGGCTGAAGTTAAAACATACTGAAACATATCTAAAAAACTTTTGTTTATACTACTAAGGGGGCAAACAAGCTTACGGTCTGCCTGCTGGTAAGCGGTCACCGTAAACTATGGACGCTTGAAACACAAGGGCTCTCACTTGCGCGTTGCCGACCCTTCAGAGATCTACTAACTTCTTTCTTGAAGAACCCTATACTGTAGACCTTATAGAAAACCTTGACAGGGAGCTCATTCCACAACCCAAGCGTTCGCGGGAGGAAGTTTCTGTAAAACCGCACAGTACGCGACCATTTCGGTTCTAAAGTAAGAGAATGGATTCCCTGTCGATGGCGAGCGGTGCGATAGTAAAAAGTAGCCGTAGGCATCATTTCGAACAATTCCTCAGAACACAACCCATTGTACAAGCGATGGAACTCACAAAGGGAGGCAAAGTCTCTCCTCAGACTCAAGGGCTCGATTGCGCAAGTGAGTTTGGAATCGTAAACAATTCTCACAGCCCTTCGTTGAACCAAGTCAAAAGGGTGTACCCACCCAGAGATGGCAGCAGTACTCCATATGGGGCCGGACTTGCGACTTTTAAAACACCAACCTTTGCCCCGACGTGAAGTACTGCTTTACTCTGTTGAGTACACCAAGTTTTTTGGACGCCAGCTTCACCTTGTCTTGCAGATGATCTCGGAACTGAACATCGCTGGAGATGTCTACACCAAGGATCCCAATGATCTTGGAGATGGAGAGGGGAGTGTTCTGGAATTTTGGGATCACAGTGAAAGGGGTTTTCTTAGCGGTTAACGCGCAGGCTTTTGTCTTTGTAGGGTTTGATCTGACCAAGATTTCCCGTCCTCGATCTCGATTTGAGACACAAGTTCTTCACGATTTCCTCCACAATGGAATAAGGGTTGCTTTCTTGGCCCGTGTAATAAGCGTTTCCAGTACTGTCATTTGTATAGCAAATTTTTGTTGTTCATGTCCAAAATGTCATTGATATTCAGTAGAAACAGCGTATGCAACAGCACAGCCTTGCGGGATTAATGTCCATACTATCAACTCCGCCTCGTATGCGTCTAACGGACAAAAAACTAACCACACATTTGCACTAACCCTCGGTCACTCGGTAAGATGGCAACCTTGGTAGAGGACCCCGGTACCAGACCAGATCGAACACTTCCGCTATGTCCAGGCTACGATCCAATGCCTCCCCCTGACTCTCAATGGCTAGTGCCCATCGGTCTGTGAGGTACACTAGAAGGTCACCAGTCGAGCGACCGTAGCGAAAGCCATATTGACGGTCGCTGACCAGGTCGTGTTTTTCTAGGTATCTTAGAAACTGGCTGTTGATCACACGCTCCATAACCTTGGACAGGAGAGAGGTAATAGCCTGTAATTCGATGGATATGATCTATCGCCTTCTTGGGCACCGGGTGCACATTCGCAGTCTTCCATGAAGACTGAAATTGCCTAGTATGGTAGGAAAGCGCAAAAAGTCTCGTGACTACAGGATATAACTCAGGAGCACACTATTTAAGCACCACTGCTGGTATACCATTTGAACCACTCGACTTATGAACTTCTAAATAAAACAACGCCCGTCCCGTTGCGTTATGAAGAGTTCCGGCATGGTCTTACCGCACCACGGTATAGTAGGTGGTACAGCGCCTTCATCGTTCATGTTCGAGTTCGAGGCAAAGAGACTGCCCAGTAGATCGGCTTTCTGTTTAGCACTATGGGCCAAGTCACCATCGGTCTTTTGCAGTGGTGGTGACGACTAAGTGGTGGCAGAAGTTCCCCTCGGCAGCTTTAGCAAGCGATAGGAAAGCCAACTCCTAAAGCAAATCAGAATTTAGCTTTGGCCGTGGCCTCAAGCCGTGGTCCAAACCTCACACGCAGTTTGCTTAAGAACTTTTGCTTCTCTGCAACACTTATTAAACCACGGTCGTTTTTTGACGCCGGCAGTTATTCGCAGGTTAGGAATAAAACATTTCATACCCGCTAGGATTGTGTCAGTGACTGCGGCTGCGCAGACGTCAGGATCTTCTGAGCTAAAGAAAAACTGCCTCCACGGATACGATGCATAAAATTTTCGCAATTCATTCCAATCTGCTGACTTATTGTGCTACATACGACGCCAATTAGTTGGATCGAGTTGTGTTTATGACATTTGGGTCAAAACGAGACAGTGGTCTCAGGAGCCAAGAGGCGCATCCACTAAGACAGAATATCCGTCCGGACGTGTAGTTAGCAGAAGGTCTAGTAAGGAGCTTGTATGGTCTATATATCGACGCTGGAACGACTTATTGACTAACGAGGCATTTTTGAGAAAATTGAGTTATATACGTAGTTGGAATCAGCGAATTTTTCTGCGTCTAATGAGCTGAGTTTGAGTTCTATCGGATGACTTTTTTGGCTTGTTAGCAATTTATAAAAAGTGGATGTTTTAAAAATCTTTTGCCTAAAAAGCCAACATTTTGTCGAGATTTGAAAAAAAATGGCTGTAAGTCAAAACGAAAAATAATTTTTGTGCCTTTAGCGGTATTGGTTATCTGTTATTTAATTGATCTAGGCTAATTAACCATTTTACTGGAGTCAAAAATGTTTTTAGTGGAGGTTAGACCTTTCTAAAATCGTGACACATGGGAATTGCACGTTAGCTGTTTATACTGACTGGTGAGGTACATATTTATGGTATTTGCGCTAATAGTCTAAAAATTCCGGCGTTCAATCGTTTCATTCTTATTATTTTTTAAAACATTTGGTTCAAAAACAAATTTAAGACTCCATCGCGGAAATTTCATTTTTAATTCTAATTTGCATTCTGATATGAAATCTAAACAAGGATTTACTTTATTTGCAACTGTTCCTTAAGAAATTATACTTGACTTGCATGATGGAGCAAATGTTCAGTAATGTCTTTTACTCAGGCACAATTTTGTTATACTAGTTTAGTTAGGCATTTTTATGGTATAATATTTGAAGTTCACACGCACTTAATTCACTATCCGTACTGTCACCAACGCTTAATTTGGCAGCCTTTTTCCCGTTTTACAATTCGAGGCCGATTGGCTAAGGTGCAATTAATTTCTAAAAATCATGAACTTTCGAAAGATAGTTATAACAGTTATATGCGCATCGAAATTATCTTTTACCCGTCAATACTTAATTTTATCGAATAATAAAAAGAAAAAAAGTTATGGATTTTTTTCTGAAAAATAAATTTTGTTTTCGCTCTACTGTAAAGTTTCATAAATGCACGTTAGTCAAATAGTCATTCCAGCGTCGATATGGTATTCTCGTTGGAGAAAGTACCAGCTTAGAGAATCCATAGGTCAGAGCAAATTCATGAGCAGCATATCCCTGCGCGTTGCCGACCCTTCAGAAATCTAGTAACTTCTTTCTTGAAGAACCCCATACTGTAGTCCTTGGAGAAAACCTAAGCAGGGAGCTCATTCCACAACTCAAGCGTTCCCGGGAGGAAGTTTCTCTGAAACTGCAATGTACGCAACCATTTTGGTTCTAAAGTATGAGAATAAATTCCCTGCCGATGCCGAGCGGTGCGATGGTTAAACGCATATAGGTTACCATTCTTAATAAGCAAGCTTTATGAAATAATAATATTATTTCTTTTATAAATTAAACCAAACCAAATTAGTGTTGACTTGTGTAATCCATCTTTTTCGCACTACGAGAACCTTGTAAGGGATTGCCGGACATTTAAATATATTTTTTTTGTTGCTTTTCGCACATACATTTTGAATAGTTTTTGGCTGCAATTAAATTATTATTAATAATAATATATAATTGTAATGTCCAAAACTCAACGTTAAGCAACTTTTACCTAAATGCTTTTCCACACAAGAAAAGTAGCTCTAGAATGCATACAGCTGCAATTTTCTCACATTCAATGCAAAACTAGTTCAGTTTTCAATTACCAATGCCATCGCCAATGTTGCAGTAATATGCTTACTTTTCACGATATAGCCTTTTTGGGACACATCTCTACTCTTTTACAACACACAAAGAATTCTTATCCGAAACACATTTGTAAAGCCTCTATTTGCGGTTGCATTCTTTTCTACCTTAAGATTTTACGAATGTAATTTTAGTATTAAGATTTTGATTATATGCCTACACGATCTTTCAAATACGATCCTTTTACTATTGTTGAAGCGTTTATTGGTTTTGGAACATTTATTACTCTAGTGATTAAGTTTTTGAACATCCATTTTAAAAGCAGCTGATTTTAGTTTAACGTCTACATACTACGTAATAATTTAATAGCGTAGAAATAATTTTAAACACATGTATCTATTTCATATAAGCGTATCAAAAGTGTACTTTTTAGAATAATTAAAAAATTCTTCATTTAATAAATATATAAAACCCAAACTTCTCTTACTTCTTTAGGTCTGACGGATTTAAAATAAACCCAGATAATGTAAGGTTTCTCCGGATCCGCTAAGCAGATTCGACTAAAATTTAATGACTGTCTATTGGGATATAGTTTAGTCCGTAAAAAACGTGAAAACACCATTATCTAATGAACTTTTGTTCAATAAAAAAAACCAAATCTGACCACTTTTCACCGTTTTATTTTTTTTAATTTTAGCATAGAAATCTTCAAAGTGTTAAGTGCTATTAGTTTAAAGCCGTGATAGTGCTTCAAACCCTAAGAAAAAGTATTATTTTTAATAACAATGATGTATATAATAAACTATTTAATTTATTTCATATATTTCAATGAAAATCTCAGCAAATTGCGATGTATCTACATTACTTACGTAGGGTAAAAAAAGGCCAGGTTAATAGGTCAATGTAAATCGAAATACGTGTATAGAATAATTAATACAAGTTTATGAAGTAAAAGATATGTGCCAGGATGAAAGCAAGTAGGTGGTATCTGCTCTTCCTTTTAGTATGTATTCTAATCTGCAAGCACTTTTGGACAAGACACACAGCGCTTCCTGGTCCCACTATACTAATACAAACAATAAATATGGATTTATATTTTTGTAAACAACAGGATTTTGTCATTTTAGTCCTTTATGTCCGGTGAATTGAAATGAAATAAATCCAACAAATTCATATTTATTATAATAGTAAAATACAAATACATACAAGTATTTTTTGTTATAAATTCATATTATACAAACAAAACAGTGAGACTCAAGACAAGACCACATATGTTCATCACATAAATGTTTGTCCTGTGCAAGGGTCGACTCGAAAGTTCAGCAGATCACTTTCGTTTTCTTTGCTGTAGCGTAAAAACAATATATTCCTATATATTCAAGTCAACTTTCCGTTATTATAGTGAGCTCAAAACTATAACAATAAATAATATAAACGGGCCGAGTGTAAGACGGAACCGAGCCCTTAAATAACCGTTTCAGTGCTAAATATCATCTAAATATCTTTTATTAAAAGAAACAGCCTCACATTTGTTTGTTTGAAACGATATTCAATGTTAAGCAACGTCGGGCTTGGCAAGTCATTGGATAGGTGACCGCTTAGCAGCACAATTAAGTATTCGTTAAACTACGCAAATGGCGGTATGGAACCTACGGTGCACGAGTCCGACTAGCACTTGACAGATGTTTTTAAACTAAGCTATATTCTTTCATTTGAAACAATATCTAATTAATTTATTCAAAGAAAAATGGGTTCCCTGACTAAATATCGAGATCTTTGACAAGTTAACTAATTTTTAGACATTATTAATGTATTGTGGATTGTCATAAAAATATGCATAATTTTCTTAATTTCTAAAACTTTTTTTTTAATTCTATTTGATTTTTCTTTTTTATTGTGTCTTTAAAACCTTTAAAGATTAGTACAATATACTTCTTCTTTAATCTAAAACAATTAAGGTTAACCGTTTTGCGAAATGAGGGTATATTGCAGTCTTATTATTAAACCAATGTATACAACATATCTACAAGTCAAATTCCAAGGTTGTGGCGACATCTGGTCTGATTTTGTAACACGATTCTATGGTTATTTCTGCATATTTTACTTCGAATATTCTGAATTCCAGACACATCTAACCCTGATTTAGTCCAACCTCACGTAACATGTATCGCCAATTTAGATGTAAACGGAATTTACTCGTGCTCATTGTGCAAGGATGACTACTTATAAAAATAAATAAAACATCCTTAGTTCATTTCTTTTATGAAACATTCATTTCTTTTTATTGCCAAATGTGTATAAATATTTTACACAATATTCAGATATTTTTTTCTAAGATGTAAAACCTAACCTTAACGTAATGTTCTTTTAATGTATGGATGATCATAAAATTTAGTTGTATAAGATTCTTCTTTGACATAGATAAAGCATATTTTTTTATCAGAATCACTAGACATTTAGAAGAATAAAATAATATTCCTTGAACGCGGATTATTAAGGTCGACTCTAGGTAGGGACAAGTGGACGAGTGTCAATTGAGATCGAGTCGTTATCAGTTGAGTCGACACATGGACGAAGTGCCTTAAAGCCGGCGTCGGCACCAGATATGTGTCCACATGTTTGAACATATGGTGCGGCACAGGTATTTAACCAATTGTGCAAATGAACAAATACTCTAATACCATGTATTCAAACATGTTGACATTGAACATTGAATTTTGATTGATTGAATTGAAGAACATTGACATTGAAGTCATGTCAAGCGCCGGCATTAGTTATTGTGGGGTGAAGAAGTAACAAACATACATATTAAGTCACATACTTTTGCAATTATATATAATTAGGATATATCGTAATTGTTGACACTTACCTAACACTGATATGATATGTGATAAATTGATACAAACCAATGATAAATTTATAAAATTATTATTATCTTAAAAACATTTTAACCATATTGCACATGAAGACGATATAAATCTAAAGACAGTCGTCATCAGTCTTATGATTATAGCTGCCATAACATTAGACAACAAGAACCGAAGAAAAACGCTGCGTAAAAAGTTTCTGATGGAACAATAAAACTGTCCCCGACCCCGAATGTGTTTCCTTTGATTAGATATTTAAAATATTTTTTAATAGTTTTTTTATTCCTTTATCTTGTTATTATTTTGTCAAATCTTAACTTTTATTTTGTGTTTTTTAACAAACCTATCTTTGTCTATTAATAATGCCTCAATATTTAAGTTCTGGTTTAGACAAACTCTGAGATAATTTGGTCATTCGTTAATTTAAATTTATATAAATACTCCTAATGAAATTCGTTTTGAACTAAATAGGTTTACAACTATTTCAGATATCTCCGATGATTCTAATTTAATGGAGCCAATCTTACGGCAGAGTAAATAGTTGATAGTTAACAAAATGATGAAATGGGTATTTCACCTGAATTAAACACTCTACTTTTCAATTTGAATATGAGAAAAGTATGCAAGGACCAGACCGTCAGAAACATGTCTATATGCAAAGGTCACCTTGTCCGTTTCTGCCGTATAGACATCTGTTGCTCGGCAGGACTTTCAACAAACTCTGTAGACGGGCGTGCTGTCCCGACTGCCGTCGGCAGCCTCGTCGGCGGTCGTATAGCCACTTGTTTCCAACCGACGCAAGACAGTTGCACTGCAGCAGTCAGTGAGTGTGAAGTCGCGCTTAAAGAGAACATAATACACTTCAATTTCGTGCGCTGTTAAAATGGCCAAGCAAAAAAAGAACGGGATGTGTTAACAAATGTAATAGATTTATATAGTGTCCCCCCGAGTCTTTGGGATTTATTTTCCAAAAGTCAGACAGACTCTTCCCAAAAGAAAACTGTATGGGAGATATTAGTACAGAGGTACAAAGAGTACAAGCCGAATGCCAACGAGGCTACTGTGAAAAATCCCACTAATATTATAAATGTGAAAGTTTGTATATCTGGATGGATGTTTGTTACTCGATCACGATTCAACCACCGGACGGATTGGGATGAAACTTGGCATACTTATAGGTTTGGGTCCTGGAATAGCATATAGGCTTTTTATCCCTTAAAAATCGAAAGTTCCTGCGGGAACATATAACAAAGTTAAACGAACTATTGCTGCACCTATAGCATGCTATAGCAATTCATTGGTATAACTAATTATTACTGTATCACTTATAAGATTTACCTACCTATGTCAGACATTTCTTATATATATCTTAAACTGTATTAACTTCTCTTGAGAGAAGTTATTATAATAGGTCCAAAATTCAAATTCGCTAAATTTGCGTTTTTTACGTTTTGAGTAGCGTTTTTAACGGTACTGGAGAATCGTTTGCCATCATTTTTAGATTGATTTCTGTATGTCAGTGTATGTGTGTATGTATGTATGTATGCTTGTGACCAAATCAATCGATACGCCACGTCACGACTTAGATCTGAAAAGAATGTGAGCAATATCGGTCCAGCGGTTTGTTTTTATCGCTAAAAAACTGATTTTTTTAATATTCTTAAATCACACTAATAAAGTTGACAGCCGTGTAGCCAGCCCTCCCGACGGCGTTTTCAAACGACCTTGCCACAAGGTCACCTCTGTGGGAAGGCTTGTTGACGACCGCCTGGCAGGCGCTGTAAACACAAACGAAATATGAAAAAGAACTTACTATTATAAATTATTATAATTTGTCATGATCTACCTAAATAAATTTAAACGCAGTTTTCCGGTAGTATTAAACCACATATCTGGTAAAACCAGGCCCCTTAAATAACATCACAAACAAAAAAAATCTACAACCAAGTTCAGAATAAATATACTTATTATTATTAATCGAAGTGTGGTTGTATAGGTAACTGACTTTGCCCAATGTGACTAAATTTTCTTCGTTTACTTTTCAGCACTAAAGCCGACATTTAATATTTCTTTTACTTTTTTAAATAATAGGTAAATTGTCTACTTTCAAAATATGAAAAATAAATATTATTATTTTGTTACCTTGTAAAAAAAAACCATCTTCTATTTTCATCCGCGCGGAAATCACTCATCGCAGTAAGATTCCTATTGAAACTCTTGACCAGGATATAGTATCCTACATCCTATTTATCAGTCTTTCGAGTGTATCATATCATACGTACTTACTTCAGTAGAGTTTAAACATTTGAAATATTTGCTTTGAAATCGTTTTCAAATAAAGAGTTTACATTGAAATCCATTTTGTGAAGTATATTAGGTACCCAAGGAGAAAATATGATAGTTTTTTTGCAATGACCATAAAAGTAGATTTCAGTGTCTCGTTTAAAAGTTTAAATTAAGAGTAGTTTTCAAACCAAGCACGTTGAAACTTCAAAAGACCAATGAAGTCTTGTTAAGCAAGAACAAGAAATACTTAAGCACTATTGCATTTTAAAAGAAAAAGCTCATTATTCTCGGTCACTTCGTTAGTGAGAAGGGAATAAATGTCAGACTATTTCGACCTCGCGGTGTGAGCGGCTTCAAGGAACTTGACTTATTTTTAAAGTGCTTAGATTTTATAGTGATGTTATATAAATGTTTTGATTAATTATTTTTTTCAAACTAAATGAATTTTAAACAGCAATTGCTAACAAAACCCCACGTATAATAAGATCTACGTTTAACTCTACGAACTGCTTGTAAATAATCCAAAAACTAGCAAAATGCCTGTCGTACACGCAGCAAGTTAGGGTTCCGCAGAATTAGAATTATCGGAGATATCTAAAACACTTGTAAACCAATTTTGTTCAAAACAATTTTCTTTGGAACTGTTGGTATATTATTGTAATTTTTTTTCTGATTTTTTATAAATATTTAATAAACATTGCTTTAACAGTTTGTTTTAATCAGAACTTAGGTATATACATATATAGGTATAGGCGTTAATCATAGAGAAACAAACGAGTTTGTTGAAAAACACAAATTACAAGTTTTTTGATATAACTATAACCAGATTTATAATATACTATATGCAATGATAAATTATTCAAAATTACGAACCTACTTTCGAACTTTAAAGTACCTAATAAAATTTTTGGTGGTATTGCTTGGTATTAAATCTTCTTGGCTGCATTCATTACGATTATATTTTAGTAAAAAATATTAACAGAAATTTTGTCAATATAAATCTCACTCCGATCAAGCAGGTTACGCGGGAAACACAAAGCACGATCTATTTATTATTAAGCGCTTTCTAGCAGAAGCGTGTCGCATCTCTTTTTTCAGTAAGGTTTATTCGTTGCTCGTGCTTAAATGTTGCAAGGACATTATACATACTTTATGCAACGAATTGCTGAAAAAACTACTAGTATGATTTTTTTCATACCACTAAGGTGGCAATCAAGACTGCGGTCTGCCCGATGTTAAACGGTCACGTAGCCTAAGGATGCTTGTAACAACAGGGGCACTAGGTACTCGAGCGTTGCCGACCCTTTAAAAATCTTATCACTTTCTTAAAAAGCCCCAGAAAGTACAAAAAAAGATAAAACCTCATTGAACAACCTAAAGTTCCCTTAGCGCACTAGTTTTTATTTCTTATTTTGAAAATTAAAGATCGGTAATAAAGTGGGATGTGGAAAGAAACAATTTATTATTCAACATTGTTTAATTTCTAACATTTTAGAGTAAAAATCATTTATAAGTTATTATTACAGAGTGTCTTTTCTGTATTTTATTTCCAGGACTATTTTTAGGTCAGAAATAGATATTGCCTCATTTTTTGATAAATTCTTTTTGCATATTCCAGTCTCTACTACTGACTTGCTGAACTCTTCTCCATTACTAGCTGAGGCACTGTTGAAAGAAAATGTAAAGGAATGATCAAAATATTTTAAATTCACACATTTTAACCATAGTGATGTTATTGAGGCATCCAACTCATTAAAATTAAAAAACACTGCTGACCTGTGGGCCCATTTTGTAACCCTAGTCACGGGTTCTTATCCCAAAGAAAACAGAAATGATTTAAATTCATATCAATAGATGGCGTTGTGTGTATCGATTTTTAATTTAGGTTGTTGTTTTATTGATAAAGAAAAGTAACCGACCCTTAAAAATTATTGTTTTAATATAAAAATGTCCCTTCAGCTAAGAAAAATGAAGTAATGGGCGCCTTTATTAAATTTTCGAAATTTCACGTAAATTGAATGAGGTCGTTGTGCTTTTAGCGCCAATAAATTGAACTACTTGCCGGTTTAGTTAATAAATTTTAACTATTGATTGATAGATGACGCTGTTCGCATATTCTGAGTTTGACAGCGACACACAACGGTGTCACTGAATAATATGAATAGGTGTACTAACCCACCAAATATAAAAAAAAATATTTGGTACCTACCCACTTAAACACTTAGATATATTATAAAAAAACGCACGCAAGCGTGAACTTCAACCTCAGTAGAATTTGTTTCTTTTAGTTTTAATTCTTAAAAATTTGTTTTATGAAAAAGATTGTGAAACGTTGTGAAAAACTTACGATCGATTATTACTAAGACTTTCTTTATTGTTTGTTTTACACCATTTTACACGGCATCCTGACGCGGCCAGAAGGGAAGGCGCCATTGAGTATTTTTCTCGTACAAAATAATCTGCCACTTTCTGAGGGGAAGGGAAAATAGGTACAAAGTTACTGTAGAGTTAAAAAAGTTGAACTGATAATGACACTATTTTGAATACGTCACTCTGCATAAGACGGTAGCGCTGAACTGATTTTTTAGGAACGTAGGCAACACACATGTACCTGAATTTATTCATAAACAAATAGGGCGTGACCTGTCGATGAATATTATCGATAAATTGATAAATTCTATAGCGGTAAAAAAAGAAGCAAACGCTAGTGAATATAAAAGTAATTATGATCTTAGTCATTGTTACAAAGTAAGTAAACTTTTTTTTTTTTTTTTCCTGTGGCAACCCATGAAGTAACAGCTGACCAAAAGTGGTCGTAATTTTATTTAATTGTTTTTCAGTAAATTGTACCTTTTTAATATAAAATCACGCAAAACATTACAAATAACTAGTTATATATTTAGAATAGTGGTTTAAATGTACATAAATAAGTACGAGATAACATTTTTTTTTTTCAAGTGTTACTGCGATCCATCCGTTATAAAGTTCAAATTTTTCAATCATATTTTGTATATTATTTAATTGTGATTGTGAGTTTTACTATTATTTATCAGTATTGTATTCATAAAAGAACACAGTTATAAGGCAAAGTAACCAATTAATAAGCAAATTGTCAACAAACCATCTCTTTCGTTACGTTGGCAAGCTATTCCTTGGTAAGTTTTAACCTCTCTCTTTTGTATTTATTACGCTCAAACAGCCTTAAAATGATGACTCGCAAGGCATCTGCTCGCAAGCTGCAAGTCCAAACTTCAACTGGCTTTGCAGGAACTTAAGATTTCCAAGGAAAAGTGTGATCAGCTATACAGTGAAAGGGATGATAACGAAAGAGAACTCTTAGAACAAAACTAGTAGCCTCCGCAATGAATTGTCAGTGTTGCACACTCAATATGGTACTGTCCTAGAAGAGCGGGACCAATTTCAGAAAATTATAGAAACGTTTGACAGCTGTAGTGAGGAGTATGTGGTGGCCCTTAATAAGATCTCATATCTTGAAGAGAAACTACGCGAGGCCCATCAACACATCTCACAACTTGAAGAGGCCACCCTTACTTACACACAGCATTAAACTCAAAATCTTTTTGACGAACTATGTAGTAAGGCCCCTAATCTTGTTTCTGCTGCAACTAGCAATACCACCACTATAGATCTTACAGGTGATAACACCATTAATTCTTCTAAACCAGTGAGGCTTGCTAAGTGCAGTAGAAACCAGATAAAAAAATACATCAAAATCAACAGATTTATAAAAGAAAAATGAAAAAATGATCAAAGAGCAAAAAATATTTAGTAGAAATGTAAATTACTGCAAAGAAAAATTACAGTTAGTGGAACATCTCGAAGTATGTAAGTTGCAATTAGAAAACAGTAGGCTACAACATAAAACTGATACACATTTACTCGACTTGCAAATAAAAGATTTACATACATCCTTGCAGATGATGACTTGCAAGTAAGAAGAGTCTCTGAGAGAGATGGAGGAGCACACACGGGCTATGAATGAGCTAATTGAATTGAGTAAATATAATGCAGAGCGTTTTGAGTCATTACAACTCAATCACAGTATGTGTAATTGTAAACGCCTCAGCGATTCACAGCCAGATTGTGCATCCTTGTTACTACCTTTACCAACACCTCAGTCATCAATGAGTGTCAGTTTGGAATCCGAGCAACAATCATATGCTCACAACAGTTCTCACTCAACTAGTGTTTTACAAAAATGTAATGTTGATGACAATATAGTAATGTTTTGCGATGAAATGGGAAAAGGTTTTGGACACTTTCTCAGCTCAAGTGTAGGACAACCAGTTTTAAATAATTGTATGCCAAATGCCAATTATGTTAATATAATGAGAAGTTTAATTAAGTCTGACAAAATCACTCCATCCTCTACATTAGTAATATTTATCGGTAACAGGGGTAAATAAAAGTGAATTAAGACAATATTATAATAGTATAAGCGCACTTAAAGTAAAAAAAATTGTAATGTTCAACTTGTGGGCGGCCAGCGGTCAGCCGTTTCATCAGGTCTCCCTGACCGCCGAAATAGCACGCCGCGTCTACGCCGAGCAATGACAGCAATAAGCACCGCCGGTCCTCCGCTGTCCGCGCAGCGAATCCTCAAAGAGCTCTGGCAACCTTACTCACCGCCAGGAACACAACACTACTCAATCTTAGTGTTATTATGGCCGCGGTTTTCTGTAAGGAGGTACTTCCCCAGTACGGGCCGTTCATTCGAGCAAGTACTCGCTATGCCCAGCTTTGTTTGTTCGGGCGGCTTATTAGAGCGAGTACTTGCAATGCCCTACAATCAATACAAAACCTTTTAAACATTTCTTATGTTTGGTTTTTACTTTATAACCGACTTCAAAAATGTAGGGGGTTCTATTTTCGATGGGAATATTTTTTTTATGTATGACAACCGATTTCTCTGTCATTGTGAACCGATTTAAAAAAATCGTTTTTTGTTCGAAAGTGAATTGTGATTAAGATCAAATTTTTGGCAATAAGTAATTATTTTTATTTATTTGTTGTAGTTCATCTTTTTGAAGCCGTTTGTTTTTTTTTTTGTTAAAAGTGTTTTTATTTGAGGATTAAACCATGAAGCCTTAAAGCCTCCTAAGCAAACAAAATTCTCTGTTACTCGCTCAAAGCGTATTTCATTTAATTTAAACAATTTGGAGTTGTTTGTGACATTGTGAAGACAGTGTTATTAATTAAATAACAAATTCTGTCTTGGTTGGACAGTTAAATAATGTAGATTTGTGACTTGGAGTTTGACTCAATTAAAGGTAATAATATTTTTATCTAGGTAAGGTTAAATGCAAGTCTTAGTCGCGCATCGAGAGTTAAAATTGACATCGTCGCACTTGGTATGAATGTCGCAGGCAAATTGCATAATCCGCCGTTTCACAATATGCCTAGGCACATCGTAAAGTATGGAATAGAAATTATCATTATATATTATATTATTATCATAACCAAAGGAACAGAGATCGCACTGTATAAGTCATGTATGTTAGGTTGAATTTCTCTTTTGTAAAACGTAGATGCGGAGCGAGCGAAGCGAGCGGAGTGTTCTAGCAAAGCTTCATATAATAATCTGTTCAGTTATATGATAATTTCTATTTCATACTTTACGATCAGTCTAGGTATAATATGAAACGGCGGATTATACGATTTGCCTGCGACATGAATATATCCTCCAGTCTCTATGATGACCCACGCACGGATGTTCCATTCCATTTATATTGATGTTCGATTTCGATCGAATTATAATATATCAGGTCTGCAGGTAATAGCCCATTAGAGTTCTAATATTAATTATATTCGTAAATATACATATGTTTGTGGTTTGATGTGTTGCTAATTATTTACTGATATTCCGATTATACAACGAATGTGAAATAAATTACTGTCTATGGTCTACAATTAATCTGGTTTGTTTGATATATGAATAGATTCATCCTTAATATATGTGTTTATTCTTAGTGGTTTTTTTTCTTTTCTTTTCTTATTTGTTTATTTTCTTTTATTTCTTTTATTTTGTCAGAAGGAACAATATTGACAACTACCGAATTCTCCAATAGTTAAAGTCAAAGTATTTTTTTTTCATATAAGGTTTTTACAAACACTTATCGTCAAAGTTTTTAAACTATTTTCCTTACAATCCCACCCACCGGGTCACAATGTAGATTTCTACCGACAAGAATCCGACAAGAAACTCGATAGCTAGCGAAGGCGCGCATTAGCTCGATTTTTTAATCAGCCGATCAATGACTGTCTCAAATTTGTATGAACTATCGGTCGATTACTGATCGAGCAGTGCGCGGTCTCATATAAAACAGCAGGCGATTCTTTGATCGGCCGAGTCAAAAACGTGTAGTCCGCTTACTCTTCTAAAAAAATGTTTTATTCAACAACATATCTAATACATATAACAAAAAAGTACAAATATAATCATTAATGTTACAAATAAAAAATTGGAAACCATGGGATATAGTTACTTGAAATTTTTCCGTGCATGTTCACAGGTTATGAGGTAATAGTTCATGCCCGTTCAATATCAGGCTGTCTAAATTGATACGGGGCAATCTTTTACATCCAAAAGATAAAATAGTGATAAAAATTAATACATAAGCTGTAATGGCCCATAAACAAACATGAAGAAAAAAATATAGGTCAACAGTCGGTAGTAGTTATGTTTTAATTCAATAGCATCTTTTTGTATGTTGTGCAAAACATATCCTTAATCAGATAGTGGTCTCAGTTGGAATAATGATATTATGTAATGGAATATTCAGTGTTTCATACATATGCGACCAGATATATAGGTACGCAATGTCCGAAGGTGACCTACTTGAATAAGAACTTTAAATAAGAAAATAAATAAAATGCGTTGAAATGTTGAAAATATTAGCTTCGGATTTTTTGTTGCACTACGTTTGGTCGAACAATATTTGTACGAGCCGATAGTATAATTCGTAATACAGATTGTTGGGGCAGTCATTATTGACTGTGATATATCAGGTTGATCTTTATTGTGGTTATTTATTATTGTTTTTTACGCTGTATACCTACAGGTATACATATAACTTAATATTTTCAACATTTCAATGAATTTTTTTTTTATTTAAAAAAAAAATATTCCACTAGATCACCTTCGGACATTGCGTATATATCTGGTCACATATGTATGAAACACTGAATATTCCATTATATCATATCATAATTCCAACTGAGACAACTAGCACAGTGTTAGTTAGTTAGTTGGAATCATGTTTTCCGCTCTAAGCCTCATAATACCATTGTACGTAGGTAACCGATTCATGTAATTGGTTACTCATACCATACCAGCTCCTTCCAGAAATCAAGGAGGCATCTGATGTTATTCAGCGCCTCTTTCATGGTTTGTGGATTCTTAAGGAGCGTTGTCCGTTAGTCGCTTACGCTTTTGCACTGTCGAACCATGCGGCTTCCATGCAATTCCAAGCTTTAAGGTGTCATAACCTCAAAATCTCAAAAGATATGGATAATAAATCTGTACTTAATGTTAAACTTTCGCGACAGTAAGTGTACGAAATATTGTACGGATAAACATTTGATCATAGAAAGCAATTTTCTATGGCTATTGCACTATTATTGAAGGGATTTTTAGCACTTCAGAAGTTCCAATTTAGTGTCTTTCATCATTGCTCATTTCAGGGAGCAAAAAATTCTTTGGCCGATTACATGTCGCGATATGCAAGTGAGGACGCGGAACACACGAAGGTACAAGCGGACTTCGGAAATAATTTTATAGTTTTATCAATTCAACATAATCAGTTGGAAGAGTAATTATTTGACTATGGGAAAGTTAGTTAATATGGGTTAAGGTGAAGATATTATATAAGTTTATGAATATCTTTTGTTTTTATTTAATTTTTGTATTAATTAGAGTAAACTCAGGCTTATTTAAACAAACCTGTATATTTTAATGAACCTACCAAAACTCAAAACTTAAAAGAATAAATTTAAAAATCATAATTTCAGGTTCATGGTCTTGAAATAAAAATAAATAAATAAATAAAAAAACCCTAAAGCAAAAACATTAAGAACTAAACAAAAATTAAAACACGAACGAACGACGAACAAATTTGTTAAATATTTATTTTGCGTAATTTAAAAGCTTAATTGTTGCCATTAGCTAAGCCTCAACGCTTTATAGAAAATAAAAAACGGGTTGCACTCCGTGAGTGCCGGCAGAAGTGTTAACTTGAATATTAACTATTTATTTATTTTTTTCCTATACTAGCTATTTACTTCCCATCACATACATACATATTTATTTATTATGAATAATAATGTTTGATTATTTACTTGTTTTACGTAGTATATTTGACATCTCAACCGCTCATAGAATTATCCCATATCCAACCTCTCTGTACTACTCATAATCGACATATATACTAAAAATAATAACTAACCTAATGTAAATAAAGGTCACTTGTCCTGACGCGAGTTCCGTCTTACGAATTTTCGACCAGGGCACGTGTCCTGACGCGAGCTTAACATTTTTTACCCATCACTATAAAAGTAAAGAAGTTTTCACTTTGAAAATTAATTTCCCATAGTTCCATACCTTTTTGTGTAGCAGTAAATATATTTCTCAAAGTTAATATAAATCTCTAAAGATCATATCAAAATATCCTAATTTATAGTAACTTTTCTATTTAACACAAAAGTTTACAACAACTACCTATGTTTAACATTTAAAAAATGTACCTAAGTTTTCTTACAACTTTTAATTAAACTGCATCTATCTGTAGAGCCCGGAGATCACACACGGAGCTTTAATATATATTGATATAAAATATAGCAAGGCATATCACGATATATCATCTCAATAGTAAACTATATTTTATCACACACGCAGCTATAAATATATTTTGGTTTTCTATTCATTTATTTTGGAAAAGTAATATATATTATAGCTCCGTGTGTGAAACTTAAGAGTTAAACCGAATTTAATGTGCCTTATGTATGACTTTTGTCATTGTTACAGAATTTAAAACTCGAGATGTACTTTGTAGTATTTATTCATAAAACTTATTATGTAGGATAGTAACCCTTTCCTTTATATTCAAGATCCAAACGACCCAGCTTTATAGTATCATCAAGGAGCTTAAACGAAAGAAAATGTTTTAAAATATTTCAACAGCGCAACGAGGAGTTAACCAGTTAAAATTTTACGAGTGCTTTGCCACAAGAAAGTGCAAATTGATGTTTATTATACCTGACATATTTTAACATGTAGTAAAAGGGGCAGGATTTTCTCATTTTAAAAAATAAAATAGGGACTTTTAATTTTATATTAAGTTCCTATATATGACCGAATAAGTAATAAGAAGCCATCTATATTCTTCGGCTTCGGCAGTTTGTTCTTGGTTTCCTCAAGTATTCTGTCTAGTAATACTGCCTCTTAAATTGTCACATTTACTTATACCTGCGTGTCACTAAAAAACACTCTTTTGCTATAAAACTTTTTAAATTATAGTTTTTAAACGTGTATTTTAATAAATTGTAAGTAGGTATACTATATATAGGTATTATATTATAAATGATTATATATAAGTTTTTAAATTTTCACGTCCCATTATTTATTTTAAAATAAAACTGGTTGAAATGCGGCGTCATTTGGCAAAATACCTTTTTCCAGACTTTTGGACTGGGTTACACCAGCCTTGGTCACGGGTATACTGGCATTTCGCGGCGTCTTTGGCTTCGAGTGGAGGCGTCCTGTTGAACTACCCTCACTTTGTCTTTATACTTGTCATAATCACTACACACAACACTAACGGTGTCTTCGGGTGCGTTCGTTGGTGAAACGTCAGGAAAAAGGTATTTTGCCAAATAACGACGCATTTAATCTCGTTTTATTTTAAAATTGGTACCTAATCATTTGTGTTTAAACGCTGACCTTCTATTTGTTAGCAAAAGACCTTTTTGGTAAAAATATTCTTCTATCGACAGCAAGTTTGGCCGTTATAATATTATAAGTAAAATATACTGATGTGATAGGGAGCTACATCTATCCGCAACACCATATTAAAAGTGTGAACCACGTCAATAGTTGCATAACAAGGTTTTACAGAATATCAAACTGTTATTTTTGTTTGACAAAGAATTTCACTTTAAAAACATGCCACTTTATATGGGAGGGTAGTTTATAGTAACAGACAGACCTAGCCTAGCACATTGTATCCCGACACTTAAAACGCTTTTGCTGTCAGCTCTTACGTGAACACGGTCGGCTGCGCATGGATTACCTTGTGACTGACGGGTATTGGCTTTTTTTTTTTTTCTGTTAAGATAGGCAATAAAATTTATAAGATCGTTTTTTCATTATCTAATAATATTGTAGATCGCTAAAATAAGTTTCAATTTTGTAAAAATGTTACATATTATGAATTCTATAACTATATAGGTACCTAAGTGTAGCAACTTCTTAGTTAACTAACTTAATTCGGTTATCGGCGTGGGATTTCTACGGCAAGTCCTTATATATAGTAAGGCAGTTTTATATAGCTAGCTATAGTTTGTCCATGTGGAATTAAGTTGTAGTTATTCCTGCGGTAACTTTTGATTTTTTAGGTCGTATTTCCTTCTCCGTTGTTTGAACTATACCTGTACCAAATCTCAGCTCAATTAAAACTGAACAATCAAATAAAACTTACTTCTACTTTATAACATAAGTATGGATTACATAAGGAGGTTTGTACACACTTAAAACAATTCAATGCTTTGACTTATATACAAAATAATTTGGCAGTTCATCTAAGATTTTGTATCTTAATAACATACATGAGCCCTTAACGGTAAATTCTTCGTCCATTGGGAGTGAATTAAAGGCGGGATGCTAGTAATATATAAATTTAAGTTATTCAAAATCCAATCGCAAAGATATAATCGTTTTCAGCTCCGGCAGGGTCGAGACTCGGAATACTCGTAAAACAGAAAATATGTAAATGGCTTTAAAAGCGACTACGAGATTGTACCTCGAACGCAAACTTTATTCATTTAATATACAGTTGTTTCGTAGCTGCCTGAAAGCATAACATGTTATGCTTCACTAGTTTATGTGCACTTGCCTTGCTTGTGCCTCTACCTAGTGCATGGCGATTGTGTAAAACATTTAATATATAATCAATGATACTGTAATTATGATACATTTTCTTTTAGGACTAACTTTAGGACTCATAAGATGTAGGTACTAGGACTGTATAAGTTACTAAGAGTTTTACATATACAATATATATAATGTATATATAAGTAGGAAAGTAATTTGTTTTTGCTGAATTCATACATAGGTAATTACTATAATAAAAGCTCTGGTTATTTAATAATATTATTAAACCAAAATTTCTCAGGTATGGCTACATTTTTAAACATTAAAACGTAATATATCTAACAGACATCGTTCAATTTTAACTGACATATAAATGTTATTAGCTATTTATGCAACGATGCATTATAATAGGAAGGTATTAAAATACGAGTTTGACAATTTCTGCATGGGGATCTGCGTGAAAGCGAGATTCATCATAGTGTGTACATTTGGGTTTTAGCACCTAATTATGTGCAGTTGCATACACAATTATTATTTATTAGTGCATTATGCGGTCACGAGCCAAAATGTGTCATATGCATTACCACAACTAGTGCTGTAGTACATAATTTATTAACTGTAGTTATGAGAGTTAAATAATTTGTTGCAGCCAGTGCGCTTCTAAATATAAGGTCATTGGCTGCTGCTTAAAAAAGATCTAATGGCTTACCATTAGTGCTTGTACTAATATTATGTATTTACAGAAAAAAAATAATTAAAGTTTCTTCGACGAGCAATAATGAAAAACAGACTAAAATGGCGCGAAAGTAATAAGTTTAAATAGCGCAATTTTAGGATTTCGCCAGCGCCAGGTTGTAAAGATTTGTCAAGACACTCTAGGAGTAGCGGTTGACAATCAATACCACAAAGTGTCAGGCTATACTATCATCAGCATCACTTACTTATAACACAACTGTGCCTTTTCGTGACGGAAGCGTAATAAATCTTAGGTTTTATATCGATATATGCATTCAAAGTTAATATCTTTAAAACCAGTCAAACCTATTGTGGTTGCTGAACAATGAATGACTTTTTAGAATTCTGTATAATTTTTTCAATCTGTGCCTATGCACACAAAAACGCGAAGTCGTGAACACTGAACTTATACTGGACAACAACTTTCTGTTCAAGTAGTTGTTATGGCCGCGTTTGATTGTGGACCCACCGCCATGCCCCACTGGTGGAATCACAGGTAATCATTTCTCCCCATAGTACCTTTGCACTAGAGATTGAATTATTTTATTCAATTTGGTCGTTCCAGTGGGTCCACGGGTAAGTTTAACCAGCACCAATCATTTTTTTATTTTACTAAAAAAGAAACAGTCGTTAAATAACAAGAGTTGCATATGTTTTTAAAAATAAGACCTATAGTTTCCTTATTTTTAAATTTACATAAATTTACTAAATTTACAACTGTAAATAAAAATAATTAAATAACAGATAAACAATTTAAACTAAGTGCGAGGTGAACTTCTATAACAACAGTTCTGGACTCAAAAAAAAATTGAAGCCTTTTTTTTATTGTTATATTTAAAAGTTATCTTCATAATTTCAGATTTTTCACCTCACACATTTGGAGATAGCGATCAGTTTTACTCAATTTGGGCTACATCTGGAATCCTGAAGATAATAAAAGGATAGATATGACAAAGATGATAGAAAATGAAAATTCATAAACAGAGATGTGGCCCTTGCTAGTTTGAAAGCACTTTGACACAAGTTTTTTTTGTAGGAGGACACACCGAAATTCCTATACTAATACCATGGCCTAGGTACAACGTAGGTGGGGCATTTTAAACGTTTTTTTTACCACGGCACAACAACTAATAATACAAGAGATCAATATCAATTAGAATCAATTACCAAATCCTCCAATTATAATAGGTATAACTATAAAAAAATTATAATAAAAGCATGTGCAGTAACCATTGTATTATAAATTAGATAATATAAAAATAAAAACTACCCGACTTTAGAAAAGGAGGTTTGCGATTGGTTGTACCCATACTTCCATACTAATATTATAAATTCGAAAGTCTCGGTGTCTTTCTATCAAACTGTAAAATTTAACGGTTGAACAAAGCTTGAACCGTAAAAGACAAGACAACTATAAAATAAAACTGTTTATCTTAAACAAAAAAAAATATTTCAAATATTTTTTTAAATAATTTTTTATGTTTTTTTTTAAATATTGATCGTACACTGGTAGTTTTTTTTACAGAAATGACAGCTCTCATCGAGATCTTTATTTCTAATGACAGCTGTCTAACTGAAAGGGCTATATCTCCATAACCGTTGACTGCCATCTTAAAGATCTTTATTTAAGATGGCAGCTGTTCCGTAACTATTGATTGTTGACTAGTGGTTTTCTTACAGAAATGATAGATCTCATAGATATTATTTTGGATATATACAGCAATGTCACATTTGAATGTCTGTAGTAGTGTCATTTTTTGTAAACAGTTTCAGAGATGTAGCCCTCTTTCTAATTTAACTGTCAACCGTAATAAAGATCTTGAGATCTATCATTTCTGTGAAGGAACTACTAGCCTACGATCAATAGTTACGGAGCTGCGCCCTATCTAGTTTGACAGCTGTCATCCAAAATAATATTCAAAAAAACAATGAAAAAGTATGAAAATAATAAATAAATATTTAAAAAATGTAAAGTACCCACTTACTTATTTTAAAATATAATAAAAATATTTGAGAATAATGGGGAATTTCAAACGTTCTTTTTCCCACGGACCAACTAGTTATGTGGCGTTCAGTTGGTCCATGGGGAATAAACGAACGTAGGGGTACTACTGAGTACAAGGGGTAAATTCTGTACCAAAGTTTTTTTTGGTGACTTTAAAGTGACAAAGTTACTTAGAAATATAAAAAAATAGGAAAAATGCAGAGGTTAAATTTTTTTTTTCATACCAGTGTGTAACTGAGTATTTTTTTGCTGTAAAGCAGTGGGGCAAAAGGGAATAGAATAACCGGGGGTGATAGTGGTGGGACAGTGATAAGAATCAAGTTTTTTTAAACTTTTAATTACTCTGTAAAGTAGTGGGTCTACGGAGAAAAATAGTTGCCTGTGGGGCATAGCCGTGGGTCGACGCCTAAAACTCGGTTATGGCAACTGAATCGGATTAACTGCAATCAGAACTCTTATTTAAAGGAAATTTCATTAAAATTAGGATCCAACGAGTTTGTCCCTAATTTATGCATAAGTATAGGTACTTAAATTGACAATTTTTTTTTTACTTTTAAAACACAGATATCCACAGATAAATATTGTTACAACAAGAATAATATTCCGCCAGCGATTCTCGTGTTTCGCTTTGATGCAATAGTATTTGATTTGGGTATCTATGTACTCTTTTTATGACGTAGTTAGGTTTTTCTTTATGGTGTTCGAGAAGCGTTATCAGTTTTACTTTGCAATCGATTGGAATACTTTTATATATCCTAAATATGTTACGTTTATTCTTTATATTTCTATTTACTAAGAGGTTTAAACACCTTATTTACAATGATTTAATTTTATTTTTGTTTGTGATACAAGTTAGTCCATTGCTACCCAAACCGTAACCAATAGTTGCCTCGGCCACACAGTGATACAATGTGTAAAATATTTTTACTAAATGTGTGTTTTAAGTGATAAAGTTTGCCAAGTACTGAACGGAGTTTCGCACACACTGACTCTACTTATAGATCCCACAAACTCAATTTTAGGGAGCATATTGTGACCCTAACAAAGGCAGCAAACAGGATGCTTGGTTTTATCATGCGCCAAACGTACATGTTCCGCGATTGTAGACCGGCGACTATGCACTACAATGCGTACGTGCGTAGCCGCCTGGAATTCAACGCATTAATTTGGGACCTATGTGAAGCCAAGTATGCAGCTATGATTGAAAGAGTACAAAAAAAAACTGTCTACATTTAAAATTATGGATATTACCCGCTACTCTTTCCTTCAGCGTTTGTTGCGGGCATACCAATCATGCATCGACACACTCGAGCTTTGTAGGAAACTACAGGCAGTAATCCGCCTCTATCTACTTCTGCACAACAAAGTCGACAATCCGACAGTACTTGCGGACATAAACTTGTACGTTCCAAGCGGGGCGGGGTCGGGTGGGGGCTGCAGGCTGCGGCGGCGGCGCCCGCACCCGCGCCAGGCGTAACACGCCTGTCCCACGCACTCTAACTTTACTTAACTCCCTCGTATCGTCTGTTCAAGATACTGATCTGTTCTATGACAAGCTGTGCCAGGTGGTGTCAGCGGCACAACATTTAATGTCGCACAATCATAATTATTATTAATATTATAATTTATAAAGTTCTTAAGTAGGTATAAATAGTTTTATGTAGGTTAGTTATTAAGTATGTATATATATTTTTGTTTTACTGTTTACAAACGTTTTGGGTGTAACCTGTTAGTTTGTTTGTATGTGATAAATAAATAAATAAATAATGCTAAATAAATATTTGAATGTTGTTACTTGAACCAATTTGTTGAGTGTTTTACAAACCCAATGACAACAGCAAACATTGCTTTGCACAATTTTATTTAACTCATTATTATTATTATTTTAGGTCACTTTGTAAATATTTTTAACTATGAATTATTGTATTACTTACATATTTGCCATATTTATAAAAAGTTTCAGATCACTTATTACATATTTAGAGGTGATAAGGGGTATAAGAGGGGTATTTAATATATTATCCATACATCTTTAGAACTATCTTTCTATACGCTTACTTTTATAAGAGGTTAAGAGCTATTCTACTAATATTATTAATGTGAAAGTTTGTATGTCTGGATGTTTGTTACCCAACTCAATGGTTAGGTCCTGGAATAGCATATGGGCTAGTTTTTATCCCGAAAAGTTCCCGTGGAAATAACTATAACAGAGTTTAAAGAACAATAGATGTAGCTATAGCTTATTATAGCAAACTTCATTATTATAATTAAGGAGTTCCACGCCGATTACCGAATTCAGGGCAGGCGGAGCCGCTGGCAAAGTCTAGTTAACAATATATGACGTACGTTCGTTCTCAAAAATATTTTAATTTTTCTGCATATCTTTATATCGAATATAAAAAACGATTAAATTACCAAACATCTATGCAACTTTTCCAGTTTTTTTCTAGATTTAATAGTTGTGTACTTAGGGACATTTTTTTGTTATAAAATTTAATTATTAAAAACATATCAGTCATCATCTTAAAACAATGTGGTAATAACTCTGAACCAATACAATAAAATAAACGACAACGACAGGAAAAAAGTTTCTGGAGGCTGAAGGAAATAAAAGTCAACTGAACGAGAAATGTGTTTTATGTGCTATTACGGGAACAATATAACGTAATCTCATTATTGTAGCAAAGATAGAAACTAAAATGTTTACGGTAACTTATGTGGATATTTGAGAAAGTTTTCTGCAGAAGGCGATAAAGGCCAGAAAGATATTTTTTGTAATATTAACGATGTCCGTGTGAATGTACTAAAAATCATTACATAATGTAAATGTGAAAGTTAAATGTTAAAATCCACCAAGCCTTGAGGATTGACTATTCAAAGTCTGGGTGATACAAACTTTAACGTCTTAACCTAATTTAACTTAACTAATACTTAATACAAATTTCTAATAACGATGCATTCGTTTGTAAGTCAGGTTAGTAAAGTCATTTAAATAACATAACACAACCTAACTTATCCTAACCCAAATCCAAGCACTTTTATATCGAATTTGAGTTTGTATGAACCAGGCTTTGAATGAGTTACGCCTTTTGAATATGACATACATACTATAAGATGTATTTTTTATAGTAATTTATACCATGATGTCATTAACAACCTTAAAACTTTTAATTTTTTGTTTTGAATTTAAGGTTTTTCCGTTTAGGGGTCAATTTTTTTTAATTTTTCCAACAACTTTTACAACCATACGCACAACACGCATTAAAAATTTGCACAAGTGTTGGAACAATGGCCACTTCCATATTTTTTAGAATTAATTTAATTATAATTAAATTAAATACATTCCATGAAAATCATTCAGTAAGGTATCAATCATGCAGAATAGATTTTTTACTAATATGCAAAAAATATATATTCTTTATCTATTTAATTTGTTTAATTTTGTTTCTTTTCTTTCTCAGCAGTTGATGTGTTTCAAAGCAACCCACAATTTCGGTAAGAATAGCAAAGCTTTTTTTTAAAACACACATAGGCCTGAAGAAAATAAGAAACAAATAGAAAAATAATCATATTGTTAACTTTGCTTATGATTTTTTTTTATTCAAGTAGTAATTTTAATTATAACAGTACGATATTGTTATAATTTGATTATTTATTTAATTTGCAATTCAAGCGTCAATTCAGATTATAAAATAATCGAGTGATTAAAATAAAATGAATATCCTACTAATATTATAAATCTGAAAGTTTGTTTGGATGGATGTTTGTTACTCTGTCACGCTTCAACCACTGGACGGATCGGGATGAAACTTGGCATACGTATAGGTGAGGTCCTGGAAAAGCATATAGGCTACTTCTTATCCCAAAACTCCCACGGGAAGAACTATAACCGAGCTTAAACGAACTATAGCTATAGCTTGATATGGCAAACTTCATTAGCGTAATTAAGGAGTAAATCACAGTCGCCGATTACCAAACTTAGGGCGGGCGGAGCCGCTGGCAAATTAGTATACCTAATTAAGGAGTTCATCGCCGATAACCTAATTCAGGGCGGGCGGAGCCGCTGGCACAGTCTAGTTATATATAAAAAAACCTGTGTACCGCTTCACATACGG
The DNA here is from genome assembly GCA_946406115.1 of Apoda limacodes. Taxonomy (NCBI): domain Eukaryota; kingdom Metazoa; phylum Arthropoda; class Insecta; order Lepidoptera; family Limacodidae; genus Apoda; species Apoda limacodes. The sequence goes on from OX291554.1 coordinate 9,556,367, forward strand.
GTAATAGCATATAATAATTTTGATAATTAACCTGAAACCTTGTAGGAATTAAAATATGTTGACTATACCTTGGTTAAAACAAAGGATATATTAGTGGATATTTTACAAATATAGTTCTATACTAAATTGGTATTCTAATGACAATAATGGCTGCGTCGCTAGGTAACCCGCTTTTATTAGTCGAAAAAGTGTCCCTGGGAGATTAAATATGCTTGAGAAGCACATACATTTTCAACGCTTGACAAGCAGTTTTGACCGTTTAGGAAATGCTTGACGTGCTTGATAAGCACCTACGTGCTTGATAAGCACCTACGTGCTTGTTGATGATAATGAAACTTTATATTTTAATTCAAATTTGTGTCAATGCTTGATAAGCAGGCTTAAGGCCTTACTTGACGATTAAGAAAAACCAACAGTTTTTAAGGTTTCCTGAGTCAAAGTAAACAATAAATAGAATTTTAAGCACGCGTAATAATCACTGATAAATTATATAAACAATTTATAAAAAGGACTGACTGTAAATTTATTTTTTGTTGAAAGTTTGGATGGAAATATTTTATTTTGATTTAATATTTTTTTGTCTTTTTTGTTGACAGATAGTACGTGCTTCAGTTAACAATATTACAACATTGTCCTAATGAGTTATTAACAAAAAGTAAGTGTACCTATTAAAAAAGTTTGAGAATGTGTTTATTCAAACATACATTAAAATTCCTCGCAGCCTAGTTGTTAGTATGGCCAGCTGCTGTGCAAAGGGTGTGATTTCGATTCCCGTACTGGACAAACATTTGTGTTTGTCTTGAGTCTAGGTGTATTTATGTATATGAATATATTTACTTACAAAGAAAATTATGTATTTGTATCAGTTGTCAGTTGTATAACACAAGCTTTGGGGCCAGGCGGCGGTGTGTATAATGTCCAATAATATTTATTATTATTTATTTATTTATAATTTGTCCACGAATGGTACTGCATTAGATAAAAGGATTTTGTTATCGATAAATATTTTGATACTTATTTAGCTATTGTTGAAAATAAATGTCGCTATATTAATACGAATATTTATTCTAAAATACCCCTCTATGAAACGTTGCCTTTGAGTTTCATTAACGTAGAAACATGGTTATGCCTCTAGGTTATTGGCTACTGTCAGTGATCCCAGCGTAAAGGAGTTCCTTCCATCTGTCGCCAGATTAATAGCCACAACGTGCCCTACTCCGTAGGCCTAAAGCTCTTGGAACGTTAATGCGTCAGCTGGTACGACTATTCAAAGGGAGCTTTCCCCAATGAAAGTCTAACGATTTTCATGAATTGTTTTTTAGATTCTAGAAGAAAACTTTTATGTCTTAATGAAATTATTTATTTTTCAAATTAATGTTTGTAATGCGGGAAAAACCTGCATATTAGGTAGAAGTACCGGCCATATGAAATGCAGTATACCAATACAACTCTTTAAGTCAAGGCGAAAAACAAGATCACACTTATTTTAGTACACAGTTCTTAGTTAAACACCTGAATAGGTTTAAACTTAATCAATTACTTTAATATTTTGGTATACCCGGGCTTTTGAAAAATCGTTGCTGATTTGGTTCACATAAAGACGCAGTTAAGGTAAGCGAGGTTGTAAGTAGTTTTAAAATGCATCAATTGCGATTTATCAAAGGCACGATCAGCATCAGCATATATTGTTGTGCAAATTCAAACTGTATGGCCTTATAAATAAAGTAAAGTGAAATTTAAGAGGTAGTAATAAGGTATTAATTCAAAAATTTTAATACAATTGAAAAAAGTTAATATATGTACAAAATAGAGAAAAATACACTTTTTTTTTTATTTTAGGGCTGGATCTTTTCATTTAGTTTAAAACCATACGAATAATATATGCTTTTGAAATATCTCAAGACTATCATTAACATTTGAACGCACGCATGCCTCGTGTGTCTCTTTCGTTTCGTTTTAATTTGCATAACGAAATTGGACTGGGGTGTATCGATTATTTGATCAAGTATAAACGATAAAAATCTAATTGCTAGCGTATAAAATACTATTTATAGATTAAAAAGATAATGCTATTTTTTAACTCTTAGTATGGGGAGGATTTTATACTGCGGTCTTGGGATTATCATTTTGAAAGATGTTTTAATTTTATCCTATTTTTAGAAAGCAGCAAATTGAATATTTCACATTTAATTACAAAAGTACGGATTTAAATATGGATTTGGCAGGTGTGTTACAAATATTCGCAAGATTTTGATTATTATTGATAGGTGAATGAATCAAGTGAGTTCATTTTTTTTTCATAGCACTAAGGTGGCAAGCAACGGTCCGCCTGATGGTAAGCTATGGACACTTGTTACACCAGGGGTATCACTCGCGCGTTGCCGACCCTTCAAAAAACGTCTTTCTTGAAGAATCCAGTCCTTAGAGTAAACCTTGGCAGGGAGGTCATTCCACAACCCAAGCGTTCGCGGGAGGAAGTTTCTATGAAACCGCACTGTACGTGACCATTTCGGTTCTAGAGTGTGAGAAAAAAAGTAGCCGTTGGCATCATTTCGAACAATTCCTCAGAACACATCCCATTGTACAAGCGGTAGAACACACACACAATGAGGCAAAGTCTCTCCTCAGACTTAAGGGTTCGATACGGCAAGAATTGTAAGTGTGTGCCTAATTTTGATGATTTATAAGGTCCATAATATAGTGCTGTTTCAATTACATTATAAAATAAAGGCAAGTTCTTATTGTAAACGTATCATTATTCTGTAGTATGGAATCAATTTAAATAACTGACATTTGCCTAATGCAATAATAATCATTTTTTTTTGTTTATTATATTGGCCTCTAAAGAAAATCTGAAAATTAGTTGTGTTCCATGTGACCACTTTTAGCTTTTGGAGCTGTTATCATGTAAGTATATTGAACATTAAAAAAACACTACAATTGATTTAAACATCGAAACATTGATTAAAATATAGAATGAATGTAATAAATTTTTAAAATCAAGGTAAATAATGAACGGAACTCGAATTTCTCGCAAAATGTTTTTAATTCTCCGTACAGAATGTTACAAAGCTTTGTTCCAATTTATGTTATTTCACTTGTAACTTATTGTTACTATTTCATAACATGTATCAGAAATATTTGTAACATGCACGATGTCGATATCGCTTTTGCTGAAAATGCCTTAGTAATTTGAAATGTTAATTAAATACGTGTAGATTAATGTGTTGGTACTAAGCGTGTATTTTTCAATACCTATATCTCAAAACCACTATCAGAATTTAAAATGAAATCAAATAACGAATATTGTATATAAACTAAAAATTGATAGAAGATAAGAAATCTGTTTTTTCATTAGGGTTTTTATTTTCGAGAAGCTGTTTAGAAGTCTAAGACCGAAGACTAACGGCTTCAATGACTCGAGTAAATCTGGGTACCGCCCGTGTAACACACAATGTTTTTCATCACATTTGCGAGTAAATAAATAAAAACATCACCAAAAGACAATTGCAATGGCGTGAAAAGTAGTATAGCCTACGACGCCATCTAGCGGTATCTATAAAGTGAAACATTAGTTTTTAAAATATCTTTTACCATCGCGAGACTTGCCCTCAAATTTAGATCACCAAAAATTTATCAAAATCCGACCAATATTGTCCACTCTCTAACTGAAATGTTAACCAATTTTCTAACCTTCAAAAGTTTCCCTATACCTACTATTTCCTAAGAATACAGTTAAAATGAATACGATTTGAAAATCGTCAAAGTTTTTAAATACAATTTTTTGTATGACATGGAATGGGAAATGATATCCCGCGTTGTTATAAAAACTGTGGCGAAATTTTACAATGGGTGAGGGGCGTGCGTGAGTCGATTTGACAGAGTTTGTTAATAGTTGAGCTGCAGTTTGTGTGTTTTCTGTGTGAATTCAGCGCGGTTGAAATATAGGTAATCGGGATGGGCAAGAAATGATAAAGATAAAGGTAAAGAGAAGAAGAAGAGGAAAAATAGGCGGTTGAGGTTGTATACAATTGTAACAATTTTTCAAGTGTAAGTCATCGCGAAAGAACGTTCGTTGGGACAGTAAGTTATAGTATATATATTTCTAAATGGCTTATAAGCAGTACAAAGTCATTATTCGCAAAGTACAAATAGAGTAGCAGCACCGGCATAGCAAAATTCTATGAAAGACAGAGCTCCGACGTTGATGGATTGAACGAAGTCATGGTAAGACTTAAAATTTTCCTTTTAAGGGTATTATGTTCCTAATAACTTGCATCCCTTCTGACTTTTACGGTAATCGTGAAATTTCTGAAATATGGAATAAATTAAATTTAGTGATCTTTTTACATTTTGCTACGTAAAGGCGCCATCATATTATAGCTAAATGTAGTATTTGGTCTATTTTTACCCTTTCTTAGAATAAACTTTGTTAATAAACCAAAATAATTCATACTAATATTATAAATGCGAAAGTAACTCTGTCTGTCTGTCTGTTACCTCTACACGCTTAAACCACTAGTTAGTTTAACCAGATAGTTTAAATCCCGGGAAAGGTCATGTTTTTCACGTCAATGAGTTACACGAGTTACTTTCGCGTTTATAATCATAATTATTATTTATTATATTAGTATGAATTAATAAATCATAGGTCTCAATATTTTAGCTTTTACTGTTCTTTCGGAGTTGGATTGACTCAACTTTCACGTGTCATTAAATTAATTAGTAGTGATAATGATAATAAAAAAAAATTAGTGACTCTCAACGTATTTTTGTTAATATGCAAAGTTTGTTTCCCATTAGTTATCGTGATATTTGTTTCTAACTTACCTGGGAGGTATTTTGTTTTCAAGAACAAACTTTTCTGTTATCGTTTAAGTCATTCATTCTTCATTGCATTCACAAATGGTACGTTCCTCCGAGGCATAGACTGCATACCTCTCACTTGTTACAAAACACGACGTTGCTTGCTCTGCACCTGATATAATTCGTGTTGAATAAACTTTGTTTTAGAAACTGAAATTAAAATACTACCGTTAGAAAGGATAAGATCGCTAATGCCAGCTTTTACATAGTATGCTGCGATGTCACTTGTTAGCGCAAAATAAGGTCATCTACACACTAAGCGCTTTTAACCATACCCCGCACGCATACGTTGCGCATATATACTTGTGCGAGTTCTAGAAAATCACAAAAGCCGATGACTTCCAAATATCTTGAATTAAGATTTACGCGACGACGTATATGCGTGGGGGGAAGCATTGTTAAGTACTTAGTAAAGCAGGGCATAGCGAGTACTTGCTCGAATGAGCGGCCCGAACTGGGGAAGTACCTCCACCTTACAGAAAACCGCGGCCATAATAACACTAACATTGAGTAGTGTTGTGTTCCTGGCGGTGAGTAAGGTTGCCAGAGCTCTTTGAGGATTCGCTGCGCGGACAGCGGAGGACCGGCGGTGCTTGTTGCTGTCATGCTCGGCGTAGACGCGGCGTGCTGGTTCGGCGGTCAGGGAGACCTGATGAAACGGCTGACCGCTGGCCGCCCGCAGGTTGAACGGGATCCCGAACCCAGGGATCACTTAATCTCCGCCCTGGGAGGCTGATTCGCCAGCCTGTGTAAAGTATCTGAAGTGGTAGTCGTGCCGGAGAAGGAGACCGGAGTGGACCCGGCTACTACAACAGAGGGGGATCAGGGGCCCTTCCGCCCGCCGTGCCAGCAACCGTATCATCTGTGGCGAGCTTCGGCAGTCTTAGAACCGCACCTTTTGTCCTCTATGCTGTCTGTGCAGTGAATCCTCATCCTTAGTCTTAGTAACTTTTTTTTATATATATAATGGCCAGAAGACAGAAAAAGAAAAGAGTTTGCACAGCGGCTACTCCATCCACATATAATGTGGACTTTTGCAACATCAGGGGTATTCACGCAAATCTTAACGCAGTCCACCACCATCTCGAAACTGCGCAGCCGACCATTCTTTTTCTAACGGAGACGCAGATATCCTGCCCGGCCGACACATCATACCTTCACTATCCCGGCTACAAACTCGAACACAATTTTATGAGTCGTGCCGGTGTATGTATGTTCGTCCGGGAGGATATCTGCTGTCGCCGCCTTCATAGCCTTGAAGACAGGGACCTGTCGATATTGTGGGTGCGCGTAGATTACGGCGGCCACACTCGTATCTATGCGTGCCTATACAGGTCTCATAGCGGTGACACGGACGTAACTCGACTCTTCACGCACCTGAGTTTGACGACTGACAAAGTTCTAGAGCAATATCCCACAGCAGAACTAGTTATTTTGGGAGACTTTAACGCCCACCATCGCGAGTGGCTCAGTTCTCGAACCAATAACTATGCTGGGATATCTGCTCATGAATTTGCTCTGACCTATGGATTCTCTCAGCTGGTACTTTCTCCAACGAGAATACCAGATATAGAGGAACATACGAGCTCCTTACTGGACCTTCTGCTGACTACTCGTCCGGACGGGTACTCCGTCTCAGTGGATGCGCCTCTTGGCTCCTCAGACCACTGTCTCGTTCGGACTCAAGTGTCATGCACACAACCTGATCCTTCTGGGCCAACTAATTGGCGTCGTGTGTGGCACTATAAGTCGGCAGACTGGGATGGATTGCGAGAATTTTACGCATCGTACCCGTGGAGGCAGATCTGCTTTAACTCAGAAGATCCTGACGTCTGCGCAGCCGCAGTCACTGAGACAATCCTTGCTGGTATGGAATGCTATATTCCTAACCCGCGAGTAGCTGCCGGCGTCAAAAAACGACCGTGGTTTAATAGGTCTTGCAGAAAAGCTAAAATTCTTAAGCAAAATGCATATGAGGCTTGGACCACGGCTCGTTTTAATAAGGATCCGAATATTTCTGAGTTAAAACGCAAATTAAATGCTGCCTCGAGGTTCAGTAAGAAAGCAACTGCCAGAGCAAAATTCCAATTCATCGGCAAAATAGGTGGGCGACTTGCGAGCTATCCTTCTGGGAGTCGTGCTTTCTGGTCGCTTGCCAAAGCTGCCGAAGGGAACTTCTGCCAGTCGTCGTTACCACCACTGCGAAAGACCGATGGTGACTTGGCCCATAGTGCTAAAGAGAAAGCCGATCTACTGGGCAGTCTCTTTGCCTCGAACTCGAATATGAACGATGAAGGCGCTGTACCACCTACTATACCGTGGTGCGGTAAGACCATGCCGGAAATCTCCATAACGCAGCGGGAGGTCAGGCGGGCGTTGCTTTCTCTAGACGTTCATAAGTCGAGTGGGCCAGACGGTATACCAGCAGTGGTGCTTAAGCAGTGTGCTCCTGAGTTATGTCCTGTACTCACGCGCCTCTTCGCGCTTTCCTACCATACTAGGCAATTTCCGTCTTCATGGAAGACTGCGAATGTGCACCCTGTGCCCAAAAAGGGCGATAGATCAGATCCATCGAATTACAGGCCTATCGCTATTACCTCTCTCCTCTCTAAGGTGATGGAGCGTGTGATCAACACACAGCTTCTAAGATACCTAGAAGTACACGATCTGGTCAGTGACCGTCAATATGGCTTTCGCCACGGTCGCTCGACTGGTGACCTTCTAGTGTATCTCACACACCGATGGGCACTAGCCATTGAGAGTCAGGGGGAGGCATTGGCATGTAGCCTGGACATAGCGAAGGCGTTCGATCGGGTCTGGCACCGCGGTCTTCTATCGAAGTTGCCATCTTACGGAGTGCCCGAGGGTTTGTGCAAATGGGTGGCTAGCTTTTTGTCCGGCAGACGCATACGAACCGTAGTTGACGGTAGTTGCTCTGATAGCATGGACATTAATGCTGGTGTCCCGCAAGGCTCTGTGCTGTCTCCTACGCTGTTTCTACTGCATATCAATGACATGTTGGACATCAACAACATACATTGCTATGCAGATGACAGTACAGGAGACGCTTTTTACACGGGTCGTGCAAACATCCCTCGTTCCGTTGTGGAGGAAAACCGCGGAGAACTTGTGTCTCAAATCGAGACCACACTGTCCCAGGTCTCTGACTGGGGACGGGTAAACTTGGTACGATTCAACCCTACAAAGACACAAGTGTGCGCGTTCACCGCTAAGAAAACTCCATTCACTGTGGTCCCACAATTCCAGAACACTCCCCTCTCCATCTCCAAGAGCATTGGGATCCTTGGTGTAGACATCTCCAGCGACGTTCAGTTCCGAGATCATTTACAAGATAAGGTGAAGCTGGCGTCCAAAAAACTTGGTGTACTCAACAGAGCGAAGCAGTACTTCACGTCGGGGCAAAGGTTGTTACTCTACAAGTCGCAAGTTCGGCCCCATATGGAGTACTGCTGCCATCTCTGGGCAGGTGCACCCGGATACCAGCTTGGCCCTTTTGACTCGGTTCAACGACGGGCTGTGAGAATTGTCGACGATTCCAAACTCACTTGCGGTATCGAGCCCTTAAGTCTGAGGAGAGACTTTGCCTCACTGTGTGTGTTCTACCGCTTGTATAATGGGTTGTGTTCTGAGGAATTGTTCGAAATGATGCCCACGGCTACCTTCTACCATCGCACCGCTCGCCATCGGCAGGGAATTCATTCTCACACTTTAGAACCTAAATGGTTGCGTACAGTGCGGTTTCAGAGAAACTTCCTCCCGCGAACGCTTAAGTTGTGGAATGAGCTCCCTGCCAAGGTTTCTGCAAGGACTACAGTATGGAGTTCTTCAAGAAAGAAGTTATTAGATTTCTGAAGGGTCGGCAACGCGCAAGTGATACCCCTGGTGTTGCAAGCGTCCATAGGCTACGGTGACCGCTTACCATCAGGCGGGCCGTAAGCTTGTTTGCCACCCTAGTGGTATAAAAAAAAAAAAAAAAAAATTTACAAACTGTGGCAAGTAAACAGCTTTGAGAAACTTAGCAAATAATTTGTAATACTAACTATAATGTTCTGTTTGGGTAAATTACTTAAGTGAGGTTGGTTTGCGGAAGGAAACCTTTGACGTTTATTAATTACAAGTATTGTGTAGGTAGAAAGTAGATACGGCTTCAAGAGGTAAGGTTAAATTAATTGCGTATTGAAAATTGAGGGCGATAAAGTTTCAATACTAAGCGAATTTATTAATAAATGATTGAAACCATCACTCTAAAAAATGAAAGCCAACTAAGAGCGATCTTCTCTTAGTAACGTGTCTAACTTACTGTATTTTTTTTCAGCGACTAGCGACGTATAACGAACTAAACTTGACTTCTCTCTATAACATCTTTACCTGCGGTGGCAGTTAGGTGAAAGAAGAAACTCGGTTTAGACGCATGCCAAAATCATAGAAGTTACAGGTTACACGGAAAGAATTTATGATGATAAAGACCAAACACGGCAAATGTTGCCAAATTCTATAATTTATGAGTATCGTAGTAATTTAAGTAATTGCAAAAAAAATGTGATAGCGTTGTTCTATTTCTCTATTTAAAAATCAATAAATAACTGTTTGCAATTCTTGTTTTATTTTATCTACTAGATATTGAGTTTAAACCATCATATTGCTTTGTCCTATTTATAATTACAAACATTTCTTTTTGTTCTAGTTTTTTGTGACCGATCGGTCTCGTTTTTGGTCTGTCAATGCTAAAAACGTATAGTTCGTCCCGTTCGTGATCTTAACCTTAGTGGTTTAAATAACAAAAAAAACGGTAAGGCCTTCGAAGAATGTGAAATGAGACGGATCGGTCTTTAAAAACTAGAACAGAAAGAATGACTTAGTTAATAGGACAAAGCGTGTTTTAGTGCAATTATACAAGAGCAACTTAGTTACTGTAAGTATTAAACAAATTAGTATTGAACAAGTTTTATAGTTGAAAAAAAAAAACACAGTTCATAATAAGTATTACGTGTTTTAAATTCACCAATATCTTAGTTCATTGAACTAGGGTGAATTGTTTAGAAAAGTCATTTTTCATGTTGATATATCAAGGTTTTTGTAAAATTTACTGGGGTAAATAAGTCAATGTAGACATTTTTATGGTTATATTGACCAAGATCTTAGTTGAATTTATAAAGATGATTTCGTTCGTATAGTCATGTTTCATGTTAATTGTCTTAGTTAAGTTACAACAGTAACAGCAATCAAAATCATCTTATTTAATGTATCTAACGTCTTGTTAGGTTTATATGGAATTATTGGATGCTTGATCACAGCAATTACAATCCTGATAGAAACTACCAAATTTTTTTAGAGTATACAAATCATAACTTTTTATACAAATTGAGGTCTAGCAGAAGTATATCAGTGAGTTATTTAGTCTTAGGAGTTATATTCTCTTAAAATCAGTTTTCAGGCGACCTTCATTTAACTTAAATACATGAAGAAAAGTGCGAATTTTTCGTTTGGTTTTCTATCGTTTATGTTTAAGATTTTGTTCTGAACATTAAATTAGTGTGATTGTTGCATTACTGCGATAGTCTATACTTTTTAATTTAACTCTTAATTAGACGCATTAAGAGAATCACAATTGATTATGAAACATATAAAAATAGTGTACAATAAGTGAAAAATAAATTAACAAGTAAGTGAAATAAAAATACTAAAAAAGAAAAAAAAATTGGTCGCGAACGATTTGTGAAAAATCTGCGAACCCTGCGGGAAGTCAAGAAGCGAGCAGGAGCGCTGGCGCACTCTGAACACTCTTGACGCAACTCACAATGATTTAACTTGAATAAACATAAAACTATGACCTCAAGTACCCCAAGTTACTATGACGGGGATCTTTAAAAAAATAAAATAAAAAAATAAAAAATACATGTTTATTTTTAATTTTGGAATTGCGTTGACTTCATTCGCCTTATTAAGGGTTAACAGTAATTGTCCCAGAACTGGATGTTTTAAAAGCTTCCAATGCAATCGGAACTGGACTTAGGTATAGACTGATTGCCTCCAAAACTATGATTTATATCTTAATATCTAGTATATCCAATAAAAAAAATATTAATTTTTAATAAATTCAATATCAACATTGAAGCAACGTCATAATTTAAAAGTTTTTGTTGGTAATATTAGTAAAGGTAAACGCACGCGTGTTTTTAAAGCTCCATAATAAATCTAAAAACGGTGCAATAACACTTATAGTCAAGTATATATTACGGATTCTTCTTAGGTCTGGACTTGTTTCTTCCTTTTTTTACTTTTCATGATAACTATAGGAGAAGTCGCCACTGATTACAAATAAAACTCCTACAAAAAAAATCCTCCAAAAACTCGGCATCCTTTGACCATGGAGCCCTAAATATAAACGATTATATTATGTTATGTAGACAAGTTTTAACCTGTAGAACATTTCCATTGGGTTTTGGACTATAGTTTCACATTTTGTTCCAAATAGCGGTAGTTTGTCTGCTGCAAAGTATATTTACTGAGAAATATTGTGGACATTTATCTGTAAGATTTATTGCACACCCAGGGATTCTTTGCCCAGAGGGTTGTTTTTCTACTAAGGTGTATTATAAAGACTCGTCATAAAGTATTTCCAAATTATTTAAAGAAATATTTTGGTCATAGCTTGGAAAATTCCTAAGTTTCAGAAACTGACACATTACATTGCAAAGCAAATTTAAAAAATGTGCTGCTACAGAAATATGTAACCAGTTATAAGCTATTTTATGAAATTTAAGTACTGTTTTTACATAAGATAAAACTGCGAGATGTAGATACCCCTTCTGCTAAAAGTGGCAGTTTTTAGCGGATATGCTATCTACAGCTCGCAGTTTTATCCTGTAAACACAACGATACAATCTAAAAATAGCTTATAACTAGCGCCACTAGTTGGCAAGGGTAACGCTCTTAACCCTAGATCACTAACCTTCGTCAAAACGACGACGCGGACTCGAAAAAAGTGGTATAAATTTTGAGTGCGGCGTCGTACGCATTCCAGATTCCGGCTAATCTTAGTCTTAGTCTTCCCATCGCCAAAATAAGATAAATTTGTGCAATTTGCCCCTCTGCAAGGCGAAGAATGACAAAGAGTTATTGCACCAAGTGCAACAAATCCTTGTTTGGCGAACACAAACTTGACATTTGTCACAAATCTAAAATGTTTCTTTCTTTTGTTGATTTTATTACCTAATTTTTTTTTTTTAGTCTTTATTTTTATTAGTTAATAAGATTTAAGCATTTAAAAAATCAAAAATGTTCAAATGAGTAAAAACTCTGGTCTCAATTTAAAGACTGTCAAATTAATTAAAATGTGATTTAATTAAATAAAAAACTTATACACATATAACATACACATAACATGTTAACAAATGGTTATTGTAATAAATAAGTAAAGCACATATAAATATTTAATTCCATAAACCCCTAGAAGCCTCCCTTTTATACGACATAGTGGAAACGACAAAGGTTAGTAATAAGCGTTGTAAACTAAGGTCAGTGATCTAAGGTTAATTATCGTTTATGGATAACAGTGTATGTGTTAGATTTTGGTTTGCGTTATTGACAAATTCAGTTATATCTCGAAGAATATGCAGAAGTTGATAGATCTTCCAGTATTCTTGTAAAGCTATTACTACGCTTTAAAAGTATGACAACATACTTGAAATAAAAAGTTGCACTACAAGTATAGATATTGAATTATAAAAGTGTTAATCCTTAGCTATATAAAATCTCAGCTCTGCTTTAAAACTTGGTTCGAGACATTGTTTTTAGCTTTACACAAGATAAAGCAATCTGTTATAATATTTGGCTATAGACTTTATTTCGTGGCAAATATTTTCATAGTCGAAATTGCTTTTCACGGCATATCGCCGACTACTTCCGATATTTTGACGTGACAACGTCTTATAAATTGGTTTGCCGGGTGACACTTCAAGAAACTGCGTTACGCTCCGCTCACGTTATGCGCTCACAATGAGAGCGAGTGAGAGGCACGCGCCCGCCTAAGAGCGAGAGAGACAGACATAAAATCATTGTCACGTAAAACTTTCGCCCGTATACCGACTTTACAGGCAACCGTTTTTATCTTCGATTGCGATTTATAGCTTTATTTTATGACGAATTACGATTTATTGTTCTACAAAGTGCTGTTAACGGCTATTATATAATTCAGCATAACCTTATCTACTACTTTTGTGCTAAGAAACAGATTGTGTCGACTTATTCCGGCTCTAACGAAAGTATCAAAAGAAAGACACGCACAAATATATTCATTTATTTAATGTGGATTCATTCATCAATAGTACTGATATCTAGAACATCTTATCAGGATTTAAAATACTCTCAGGCCTATAATATTAACTTGTGCAAATGACGTCAATCGGGTGGTCTGTAGCTGGGTTTTAGAAGTTCCCACCAACAAAAATAGTTTCGTATTTATAAAATTTGTATGATCGACATAATTTCACAATACCCCTAGTTTTGAAAATTAAAGGGTGTATAAAAGTTAACTAGCGCTGCCATAGAATCAAAATGTTGAAAATATAAAACTAGTCATGAGCTTTTTTTTTTAGAACGTATTCACTTTATATTTTCAACATTTAGATTTTTGTTATTCGCTTTCTTCGACATAAGTAATTTACAGTAATGACCTAAGCACTTTAAATCTTGACAATGGACGGGTGTACTCATGCGCAGATGATACAGCGTTACTTTTTCATGGAAGTACTTGGTCTGAAGTATTTTCTAAAGCAGAACAAGGTTTGAAAATGGTTACAAAATGGCTAAAAACTAATTTACTTACTTTAAACTTATTAAAATCAAACTATATCACATTTTCACTACATAATGATTCTCAGCCTAAAAATTATCTGTCTCTCACTGCCCACACTTGTAATTTATATTCAAATGAGATATGCAGCTGTCAAAAACTGGAGGGGGTCACTAGTGCTAAGTATCTTGGTGTCATTATTGATAACAGACTAAGCTGGTACCCGCATATCGAAAAAACAAGTGAACGGCTTAGAAAACTAACCTGGCTTTTTAAACATTTAAGGCACATAGCCGACCGTCATCTAATTATTTACATTTACACCACATTAGTTCAATCGATTCTGCTTTATTATTTATCTATCTGGGGTGGTTCAGCTAAAACAAAATTCATAAACATAGACGTACACATAGATCAATCTTAAAGTTACAAAACCACAGATCTTCTTTACCAATTAGCTGACTTGCTCACTGTATGACAATTATATGCATTAAAGTTAATTCTTAAGAGGTACAAAAATTTGACTGTTGATTAGAACATCCTAACTAAACGGAACCCTTCCAAGGTAATTAAATATGTTAAATGTAGAACTGTATTTGCATCTAAACAATACAATGCACAATCAGCCGTATTGTATAATAAACTAAATAAAAAACTAAAAAATTACTCTATGTCATTAATTTAGAGCAAATAAGCTACAACCCTATTTCTTAAGACGCTTAATTATGAGGAAAATGAATAGTTACTTGCTGAGGACCTACGTGAATAATATAATCCACACAAAAATAACACGACCCTCAATATTGTTTAACTACAACTTTTTACTTATTATTTTATATTAAGATTGTAAATTTAAAACTTTACGTATTATGAGGCGGTCTTATCGCTGTTTAGCGATTTCTTCCAGACAACCTTTGGGTAGAGGAAGAGAGAGAGAAGAGATTTAAGAGTAGGTGCAACTTGGAACTAGAAAGTAATATAAATATAAATTAAAACAAACAAGTGTGTTACTATAATAATAGATATGAATAAGACATAATACACGTTACTACATATTAAATATAATATTAAAAAATATATTTACATATACTTACATAATACCTACTACATAATAAATAAAATAACATGTCTTATTTGTAAAACAATAATTATTACTGTGATTGATAATAATTTTTAACCTGAGCTTTGAAGCAGTGTAAGCTTTGGGCTTATCTGATATTGAGCGGTAAAGCATTCCATAGTTTTATAGATTTAACTTTAAAGGAATCGTTATAAAACTGAGAGGAATGTGAAGGAATTTTTAGAAGTAAAGAAGATTTTTTATAAAAGAGCCAAAAAATTCAAAGCAATGTTTAAGATAAGTAAGTGATGAAGGTATGAACAGAACGGAATAAAGAAGAGAAAGAAGGTGTGTATTCCGGCGTTGGCGAATGGAGAGCCACTTGAGCTTAGAACGAAACTCTTATACATGATCAAATTTGCAAAGACCAAATATGAACCGTATGGATAAATTTTGAAGGCGCTTAAGTTTGTTTAACTGCTCTTCAGTAAAATCGGGATAGCATGCGTCGCCATAGAAGAGAACCGGGAGGAGTAATGACTGTGCAAGCGCAATTTTGGTAGGAATTGGCAGGAAGTTCTGAAGTCTTCTCAAGGATTTTATAGAGGCGAACAGTTTTCTGATTATTTCCTTCAGCTGATGATGCCAGGATAATGTGCGATCGATGTAAAAGCCTAGGTTTTGCACACTTTCGCTAAAAGGAACACAAACATTATTACATATGATGGAGGGTAACTGTTTCCAATCAATTTTATTAACGAGTTTTGAGCTTCCTACTATGATAGCCTGTGTTTTAGTCGGGTTTATTATTAAACTGTGTGATTCACTCCAGACTACAATCTGAGCAATATCTGCATTAATAGTGGTTACTGCTAGGTTTAGATTTTCAAATTAGGATTGCGTGTAGATTTGTAGATCATCTGCATACATATGGTAAAGAGAAGAAATTTGAGATGTAATAGATTTTATGAAAATAGTAAAGAGAAGTGGAGACAACACGCCACCTTGCGGGACACCGGCAGAAGTATCGCACCAGGAAGATGAATACTCATCAACTTGAATGCATTGCCGACGTCCACACAAGTAACTCTGAAAGCAGTCAATTGCCGTTGGAGATATGTTAAGAGAGCGTAAGCGTGCTAGCAGTATGTCAAAATCAACAGTATTAAAAGCATGGCACAAATCAAGTAATGCGATAACTGTCAGCTGCTTGTTCTCCATCCCCAATCGAATGTCATCAGTTATTTTAACTAGCGAAGTAGCCGTACTATGACTTGGATGGAAGCCGGATTAATATTGCTGCTGCCGCTCTGACACTTTGGATAGGAAAGGAAGAATGGAAATCGGTCTATAGTCAGAAAAAGAGGAAGGATTCGTCTTTTTTGGCAGGGGTATAATTTGGGCTTCTTTCGACACTTTCGGAAATTTTCCATTTGTAATAGAATAATTTATGATATGGGTAATGACAGGAACGATAATATCAAGAATGGGTAAGATCATTTTACGGCTAATGCAGTCATTACCGACCGCATTCAATGAAACTGAAAGAATGCTCTTCTTAACATCACAATCGTCAATTCGACTAAAAGTGAATGAGGAGGAGGTTCAACTAATAGAAAGAGAGTTTCAATTAATAATCTTTGTGTTACTATCAAAAGTAATTAGAGAAGACAAATGTTGATTTAGAGAATCGAAAGTCATGTCGCTAGGATAAGTAGTCGCAGTAGACTTGCCAACCCCTAATGACCCTAATGACGGATTTGTGGATATGGCGTCGTTGTGTGTCTCTGCACATAGTATTGCAGCGATTCCTTAGAAGTTTGTTCTTTTCACGGTTCTTGTTTGAAGGATCAGTTTTAAATTTTGACTTAGCTCTATTTTTCTATATCCTCTGTAAGCCAAGGTGCGGAAAGGTGTTTTACTTTAACCTGCCGTATTGGCGCATGTATGTCATATAACTGAGTGATAGAGGAATTAAACAAATTTACTTTGTCATCAATATTTGAGGCATCAGTTACGGTCTTCCAGCATCTTTGCGCAGATTTTCCACGTCCATACCATTAAAATTGCGCTGCAGTATTTTCGACTTAACTTTGCAGGTCTAACTTTATAAGATAAATATATCAAATCATGATATGAGAAGGCGTGAGCAGCGCACTGACCATGTTTGATTATATGATTTGGAGAAGATACAATTATTAAGTCTAGAAGCTAGGGAGTAGAATCTGGAAAATAATGTGTGGCATTAAGTGAAGGCATATTCAGGTTACAAGCATCACTGATTGCCCTGAGTTTTTGAGACCTACTATCACTTTTTAGTAAACATGTGTTAAAATCGCCCATTAGAATACTATGCTTATAAAGAGGTATTAAATTTTCAAAAGACGTAAAATAATTTATATGCATTTAGGGACTATAAAATACTCCAAGAAGAACTTGGGTGTGTGAAAGCAGTGTTTGCATTACTAGGTGATCAGCGGCATCAGGCTGTGGAGGTTGTGCAGACATACTCAAAATTTTAAAAAGATTATTGGATCATAAACAGATTGCTACACCACCACCTACTCTATATGTACGATCTATTCTGATGAGCTGAAAACCTGGTAGTGGAAACATATAGATGTATGCTTAAAACCTAACTTTGTATGAGCAGTTTGTTTGTTATTTTGTAATACTAGTTATTAGTGTCCTTATGACCAGCTGCTTGTGCCATATCGGTAGGAAAATAGCAAGGACTCTCTATAACAGAGTTCCCATCTGACGCTAGATTAATAGCTACAACGTGCCTTGCTCTCGATTCCTAAAGCTTCCAAACGTCAGTGTGTCAGCTGGAGCGGCTATTTACCTATGAAAATTCAATTTCATAAATTATGTTGGCGTACAATTCTAAGAATTATTATAATTGAATCAATTGGGTACTATTTTTAAGTTAATGTACTATTGTTACTGTTATGATGTTTGCAGTATAGTAAAAGAGAAGTGTAAACTGCGCTGTGAGTTTTGATAACGATGTTCTCATAAACATAAATTACGTCAAGAACACTGATGTAGACCAACTAGTCATAAACTCCGTCGCAGCCTAGTCGGTAGTGTGACCGACTGCTGTGCAGAGGATGTGGGTTCGATTCCCACATTGGACAAACATTAATGTGTTAAATCATTTGTTTTTGTCTTGAGTCTGGGTGTATTTATTTATGATATGAATGTATTCACAAAAAAAGTAATATATATATTTAATATATGTATTTGTATCCGTTATTATTTGTGAATAACACCCGATTGACAATAAATCCACGCCGGCCGAGCCCAAACTACTGCCGAGAAACTTAAAATTTTAAATTATCTTGTGCAACAGAAATGAGGAAGCTAAAACAACTTCTTTATCTAAGTAATACAAGAAAGACATGGAAGTGCGCTTGTTTACATACAATATAAATGAATACGACTTTTATCTCAGAAGGGACGGTCAGAGATTTTTTACAATCAAATGCTCGGAACATCTACGTTTTCGTGATGATATTCCGTTCCACAAACGTGATAGTAGGTGGTGAGGTGAGCTTATCGCCATATCGGGCACAAACTAGAGTCACAGAATAAGAAACTGTTGCGAAATTCGAGACACCTTTTAATTTACAAATTATTATATGATTATCACAATATTGGTTGCCCTTACCGAGAATAGAACCCGAGCTTCGGTACCTACGAATATATATGATCCTTATATACATGTAAATGAACCTTTAAGAAAAACCTTTTCGTTCACATTAGCTGACGTAAGACTTCGTTAAAACGTAGATGAAGAAAACTTGTTCCTTTTTAAGTAATAAATGATAAATGATGAAAACAATGAAGATGGAATTGCTTTCAAAGTTGTTACAAAGAATAACGTAATAATTATTGTTACAATATTTTTGATCTACAGGTTTTTACGACAGAAATGGCTGTTTATCCTATACTTATATGATCAATATTTGTTTGTAATCGCGTTCTTAAAAAAACGACTGAAACGATTTTGATGAAATTTACTATGTGTGTGTGTGTGTGTGGGTTTACGAGGCCGAACAATGTATCTAGAAAAGTTCTATCTCTGTCCGTGTTTATGCACGAAGCGAAAATCTTGACAAAATAAGCAAAGCTTGTATTATGGACACCAGACAACGGATACAAATAGGTACACATATTATGCACGTGTTCCTAAATTCGAACCAGCATACTGGCCAGTACGGTGTGACGTCATTATCTAACGTCATACTGCTGAACTGTTCCGAAATATGACGTCACACCGTACTGGCTAGTATGCTGGTTCGAATATAGGAACACGTGCTATATTTCTTTTGCAAATACAGACCTACCCGTACATTTACTTAGAAAACACCAAGACTTAAGACAAACACACACATTTTTGTCCGGTGTGGGGATCGAACCCTCTTCCCTCGGTACAGCTGGCAGGTTATTACCCACTGAGCGACGGAGCTGCTAATATGATTGGTAATTTCGCCTCAGTTAGTCTACCACGCTGGAGTGCGCAAGTTCGAAACCTGGATCCTGCAATTTTGTCAGAATTTTTAGTTTTTATTCATCTATCTATCGATTTCGATGGCCTATACATTCTTACACGTCAGTTCTTGGATTTTTGAAGGATCGGCAAAGCGCGAGTGACACCCCTTGGTGTTACAAGCGTCTATATGCTACGGTTACCATCAGGCAGACCGCGTGCATGTTTGCCACCTGAGTGGTATAAAAAAAAATTAAGCACAAACTTTAAATTAAAACCTCATTTATGGCAAATTTTGAAATAAACATTTCAATTTCACCTTATGACAAGCCTGTGTTTTCTACAGCAGTTGTGAAAAACACTGGCATCCGATTTGTTTAAACATACAGTTGTGAAAAACACTGGCATCCGATTGGTTTAAATATACAGTTGTGGAAAACACTGGCATCCGATTGGTTTAAATATACAGTTGTAAAAACACTGGCATCCGATTGGTTTAAATATACCCCAACAATAGAAGTTACATTAGTCTTTTTTGAGCGAAACTAAAATGAGTACCACTATCAGAAAATTATCTTTTAAACATGGAGTAAGAAGTTCTTTTGGAGCTTAATGTTTACTTTTAAATTTTTATATACCACCAAGATAGCAAACAAGCTTACAGCCACTAACCCATTGGGAATAAAGTGCTAGAAGAGTTTCTTGATGTTAAAAGTATGAGTTACTTATATTAGAATTAGAATAGAAATAAAGAAGATATTTCTGAGAAGTTTTGTGATATCGAATCCAATAAAGCTACAAAATGTAATAATATTTATCGGAAAACATTTTGTCAATACAAATAAATTCCGCTGATCGGCAAACATGGCGGACACAGATAACATGGCTTTAATTTCCAATATATTTACAGTTCAATGAAATAATACATTACTGCCGCGGCCCGCAAACGCAACATAACCGGGCGATCGTAAGTATGTGGGCCGAGGCATAGCCGATGCACGCATTACAGAGTCCGGTTATGCTCGTGGCTAAGGCTTGTATAGTGATTTTGTCAAACATGCGTGTAAAAACTAATTATATTGATAACTGTATTGACAATAATAAAAATAGTTAAGGTAATTTTGCTGCCAATTCACAGCGTTCAAATTTCGATTCTTTTGTTTACTTTTTTAAAATAATTTTATGGCGCATTCTTTTTGTTGTGCCATTCCGAAATTTAAATAAAATTTATGAGTTATCTCTGTAGTTTTCAATGTTCGGGCTTAAAAAAGTCAAATATGAAACATAGCGGGTCGCTCTCTGATACTGTTCTGCAAGTATGATTTATCCTTAAGAAGCTTGTGCAAGATATGGTCGCATATTACGATATGTATGTTTGAGAAACAAACGTAAATGTAAATAGTATAATATTATATTTCAAATTTAATACTGATTTTTATCTCTTAATATTCTTCAAACCTATGACCTTGAGTTTGTATGATTTGTAAGAGATATAAAGGTGTAATAATTTTCAATTACTTACCAAAGATTAATATCAAAATTTTTTTGAATGAATTAGAATGTATCATTAAAATAAAAGAAGCCGATTAAGTGCCTTATTTCAATTTTGATACGGCACGTACCTATTGAAAAGAAAGATCGAAAAGTGTAACATACTTTTGAAACCATTTTAGTGGGGTAACCCGGTTTAAAATTATCCTGTATATTTCTATCTGAAAAAAAAAACGTATTTGTTCGATTCTGTTTTGAATTGTTTTTCTTTGCTACCTAAAGTAGTAGGTATTAGACAACAAAATACTTAAAGGTAACTGTGGAATCAAGTCGATGGTGGCCCAGGGGTTTCGACTCCACCTTGCGTCCTGGGTGGTGGAGGTTCGAGCCCCGCAAGTACCAATGAGTCTTTTCTTTATTTCTTTTTTTTCTTTTATTTAAATTGATTATTCACAATACTGCGTTAGCGGAGAAAGAAAACATCGGGAGGAAACCCTTATATGTCAAATAAAGACATATGTTAAGTTCACAATATGCAATGGGCCCGCGTGTCGACAGTGGCCTAAATCACCATCCGGTTAGGGTAGGCCGTGCCCCAACGGTAGGTTAGGGTAGATAAGGAAGGAAATTGTGGAATACAACTCTAGATATTTTCTTGAGAAATATAATTAATTACTAGACTGTAAAATTAATTTACAACACATTTGCTTAAAAAATGCATTTACGAAGCTTGTAAAGATCGAATCGAGATTCGAAAGTTCAAAATTACGCACCATACAACGGAACTTGCGGTAAAATAGGTACTGTCCCATTACAACCTGTTTTACCGCACTCTACTTTGTATGGTGCGTAATTTTGAACTTTCGAACAATGTTCGAACAATCAGGAGGACCGATGCTTGCTTACCACCATAGTGGTATAAAAGAATTAAGTTCCATTTATTGCATTATTTTTATCAGACATTATCAGATTTAGATAATATATTAACGAAAAAAATATTAAATATCTGTAAGAATTACAACTCTTTTTGTCGACTTCGAACCTTTAGTCCTGACTGAATTTATAGGTATACTTTTAGAGGTTTTGTTCTCCGCATAATTTTGAGCAAAAATAAAAAGTTTTGGTTTATGGCCGCGCAAAAAATAGAAGGCACCACTTTCTAAACTAATACCGGCATTGCCTTTTAAAGCGTCTGCATAATGCCCATACATTTAGGTCACCTGCTTTATCGTGACGGCAAAAACGTTCCGTGCTTTGCCGCTCGTCGGTGAAATATAAACATAATGACATAAATTTTTCAACTTTGGAAGTCAACTCGCAAAGAATAAATTTAACCCCTCAAATGCAAGCCCAAACCTCAGACGATTGTGTGCGCAAAAAATTTTTTCTTCTTCCTCGTTTTTTAATGGTAGCTGCCTACATCGAGTATGGATTACTACCTCTAAAAAAAATTCCTCAATTTTTATAACTATCTGCATGATGGTTCACAAAAGAAACCTCTGTTAAATTTTATTACAACCAATGTATGTCCGGACAGAACGTACGAACGAACATGGTGATGAGGGTTCCGATTTTGCTATTTGGTTACGGAACCCTAGAAAGCTCATAAAAAAATTGTTCACAAAGCCACGCAAAACCAAAAGATCCACTAGTGTTTGATAAAAACAACAGCGTACAATTAGTAGCTTAGAAGCAATTCGTTGTAATGATTCTCGTTTAAGAAATGTTGCGAGAAAACTCCGAGTGCTCAAGTAATGTAATCGTTTTTCTCGTCAGCCGACGACCCCTAGGGAAAAATTACGTAGTTAAGCTGATTTTACTTTTTCTGCAACCATTTGGATGCTAACATAAATAAAGAATCCAAATAAGACATATATTAGTTGTTTTTTTAATTCCACTTCTGCCGTTGAAAAGTACTTTGTCCGAAATTGCTTTGTCACTTTTTTTAAAAACAATTTTTTGATGTATAAAAGTATTTTTTGTACAATGTAATTAAAATTTATTTCTATTTTATTTTTTCAAAGAAGTCGATTAGTTTAGTTGCTATCATTCGGATGCTAATGAAGAGAAAGAGGGATGTGATTGGGACATTTGTTAATACTGCACTTTTGTTGATTGAAACTGCTATATTTAGAAATAGCTTTTTTGAAGATTTTAATTCGTGAACTAAATATTTTTCGTACGATATATTTTAAAATATATTTCAAATATGTTTTCTAATTACATGTAATTTTTTTACTCAAAAATACTAGTAAAGTTTAAATTACAAAGAACACAGGAAGGGCATCGATTCTGGATCGCAAAAAAAGTAAAGGATATCATAAGTTTATCATCAATTTATTTTAATTTAATTCTGTTATTTAATCTCTGCTTTGCGAGTATTCTATGAAAAGTATGTTTTCTTTGCCTGCGTTTTTATGTAAGGCGCTATACCAGTTTCGGCCAAGAGGCCATAGCCTGATTCGTATTATTGACAAACTTCATCCAGCAAAGGCTTAATGTCACGGTCACTAGTTTAAAAAGGCTTTCTTGACTGTTAAAAATCTACGAGCAAAAGACTAGGTACAATGTAGTCAAGTTTTGTTGACAAGCATTATAGGTACCCACGCATTGAATGCGCTCTATGCTCTCTATGCGCACATTCGATCTTCCTACGGTATATGATTTCGTTATTGACATTTTTTTATGCATGTTTTACTTCACTGCGTTGATGATAAAATCTGTTTTTGGATTAATAAATCAGTATTACGGAATACCTACTCTTGAAATGATTTTTTTCATAGTAATTTATGACTTCGCTAGCCGTTTTTTACAAAAGGATTATTACATACCTTAGGTAATTTTGATATTTTGTCCCGAAACGGGTATACTCGTATATAAAACGTTTGTAAAGGCCGTAAAAGGTGGATATACTATTTATAGAAAATTGCACATTACTATGCCTACTTAGTTCTCAATTCTAAGTTCAAGCGGACTAATAGAATTATACCTTCGAAAAAATCATTATGTTCAGCGAGTAATGTTTGGTTTATCCAGTCATAAAAACAAAACCATCGATATCTGCGTCACACAAATGACTTGCCTGCGGCTTTAAAATGAATTCACAGTTCGATGAGAATGTACTACCTATTCTATTGTTTTATTGATTCGATTATCTTCGATAGACTTTTATATGCCGTTTTTTTTAATCAAAATAACGAAATTAATCGCTGGTTCTTGACATAAACCAGGTAAGGTTAGTTTAGGTTTCCACGAAACCTCCTCGAGTGGTATCCACCTTGTCGGTGCACTGGTGCTGATTGGTGCCGGACATTCCAGTTGGGTGCATTATTTTCTATGGTCCGATGTGAAACCAAGAGATACCTATGCACGACCAGGTCGTACTGTAGTGGGGATCGTACGAAGTGGAGTCTTGGCCAGTTACCATTCCGATGGGCTGCTTTAAAGAGACTAGGATCTCAAGGTGCCCATTGACATAGTCCGCCGTACGGCCGCCTGCAAGTGTACTATACGTCAGTGGTCGACAGTGATAGAATTTGCGCGGACTGACAGGCCAGAGACGTACGACAGACTGAAAGTTAGTGGGTACTTTCAGAGTCTATCAGCGGATGCAGAGGTGGGCGGGCACTAGTCAGGCGGTAACGAATGCTTGGGCTCGAATGCCCAGGCTACAAGAAGTAAACCTCTCCAAAAAACTATCACTGGGGAAGGGTTATCAAGCATATGGAAATCTTCTCCTGCCGCTTCATGGGGGCTTCGAGCGGTAAAGATTGGTGGGGCCTGCTGCCACAGCACAACAAGGGAGCTCCCATAGGGCGACGAGTTACCTGAACTAGGGAGTAGGGGGAATGGAATTGCCGTCCTTTATTGATGGGGATAGGGGTGAAAAACCGCCCTGACTTTGTACCCAACCCAAACACAAAGCGAACCCGTAACCCCTGCTCATGGCGACTGCTTGACACCGCTGGGTGGTAGCCGGTAAAAATGGGGCATAATCTTCGCGCTGGCCCCTGGACGCGATGGTGTCCATGAAAAGTTTTCATAAGAAAAGGCTTAGACGGATCTGCAAGGATGAGGGTAAAATTTTCCTGTATGGACAAAATACGTTGCTGGAAAAAATCTGACAAATAATAAGCGTTGATAGTGTTGAGAAAAAGAAGAATATCATATTAGTAAAAAGCGACCAGCGCAGCGTATCCATTTTTAGCTTAAAGTATATGGACAATACATTTTGTCAATATTTAAAAGTTCATAAAAGTCAATTTGAAGGAAAATTACATTTATACAGAAATTAAGCCCTATTTGCATATCTTAATTTTGTTTTGGGACAGAAAATAAAAGGTGAAGCCGTTCAGAGCCTTTATGGTCTTAACATTTTTGACGGATTTTTAAATTTTCAAGCTCATAAACGCGCCCATTACTCTATGGATATCCACATGAACAAACAATTCTCTATGATATTCGTGTTCAAAAAGAAAAATGTGTTTATACTTCGCAAAAACACTTTTGTAACAATGAAAGGGTTATTCTTATACCGAATATCTATAGAAACAAAATCCCGCCAGACAATTTATTGCTGGGTTTGTGTTTTCTTTTTCCTATCTCATAAATTGGTAAAGTGCATTAAGGATACGAGGAGGCAATACATTTAAGAAGGTTCGTTGTCCATTTAAGACGAAAACCTTTTTCGATGAAAACCGTTTTCTGAAAATATGGTAAGTAGTTACTTAGCAACAAGTTCGTCTCACTTGTTACAAAACAGAGGATATTTTTTCTTTTCTATTAATTAGTTAAAAAAAAAAATTATCTACATATTATAAAACCATTACCATATATATTGGTAAAGACAGATATTTTTTTTAATATGACGTCAGATCTAAGCTGCTGAAATGTGTTAAGTAAAAGTTGGCAACCACAGCATATGGCTTTAGCCATTGTGCGCCCTACTTCAAGTGTACAGGACAATTCCTTCGAACGACTAATCCTTCTTCTTATATTTAAGTCAACTGCACTGGCTCAGTGCATATTGCCAGAAGTTTGTCGAGCTGGTGGCCGTTCGACTCTCAGTCTTCAAGCCGCCCATATTACGCAGAATTAACACGTAAGATATTATTTTATCCCAATCAAGAATAGGTTTTAACCAAAACTTGACGCACAACTTGTTTCTTGTCTATTGCATGTACGTATACGTATCACGGTTTTTATTCCTCGAAGGGGTTAACCGTGACTGAAAACACACCCACATGATAATGTGCAGGTAAGCAAACTTTGACTTTGACTATGTGACCAATAAATGATAAATTTACAGACCAGAGACACAATAATATACCCGTTCAGAGAAAAGCATGTATTCATGAATTTTTACGAAATACATTAAAACGAATTTCGGATTTAGCAAAAAAAAAACCTTTATTTACTGTAAGCCAGCAGCAACAGATAACCTCTAAGCTGGGTAAGCCGTCTCTAGGTATATAGTAGGTGGTTCGTAAGAATGTGTTGGGTGAGGGTGGATAACGCTCACTAATCTAGGAGATTACTGATGAGAAAACGCTTTATTTTAAAACGAGCTCTAAGCTGGGTTTATTTTGTGAGTGGTTTATAATGCAAGGGTATCATTAAATCCATCAACTTGCTGGCGATACTTGTATTACATTATTGAGGTAAAAAAGAAAATGGCTTGGATCTAGCGCGTTCCAAAAAATATTTTCGTTGATTAAGGTCAGGTATCGACTTGATAGTATTTATACTAAGGTTAAAGTTTAGTTTAGTTTGAATTTAGTACTTTTACCAACGGCTCCGCTCACCCTAAATTCGGTTGGCCCTTGATTATACTAAAGAAGTTATAGCATGCTGTAGCTGTAGTTCGTTTAAACTCGGTTATAGTTATTCCCGCAGTAATTTCTGATTTCTTTTGGGATAAACACTATCCTTTGTCCTTCCCCGGGACTCAAACTATCTCCGTACTAAATCTCATCTTAATGGGTTCAGTAGTTTAAGCGTGAAGAGGTAATATGCAGATAGATAGACAGAAAGACAAACATACAGAGTTTTAGACAGAGACAAATTTTAGTATCACGTGTAACAAACTGGCAGACGTTTGTTTACGATATTGATGTTATCTTTGTTACTGATAAATTAAACTTTAGACCCATTTCTGAAGGGTATAACCTCATCATTGTCTAAATCAGTGAAACTACCTATACCAACGCATTAATTGTTTATAGCAGTGTGTGTAATCAACCGTTCGTTTTGCAACCAATAATTTTGTTAGTAACGTTTTAAAAAAAAAGGTTTCGATGGCAAACAAAACTTTATGTGCCGTAATTTGCGTATTTTTAATACAAAGAAATCAAAATATGTAAAATCTTTGATACTCGATAAGTTTTTACTTGCATGTTAAGTATTGTACTGCGTATACTTGCCATTTTTAATTTATGCGTGATCCGTGACTACTCCAGATATCAATACTCGTTTTTTTTTTTTATTACTAATTTGAGTACGTTTGACGATGGTATCTTTGTCTCAGGCAAATCGTATAATTCGCCGTTTCACAAAACGCCTAGGCAAATCGTAAAGTATGGAATAGAAATTATCATATAACTGAACAGATTATTATATGAAGCTTGGCTGGAACGCTCCGCTCGCTGCGCTCGCTCCGCATCTACGTTTACTAGAGAGAAACTGAACCTAACCTAACATACATGACTTATACAGTTAATTTCGTTTCCATACTTTACGATTTGCCATTTTGTGAAACGGCGAATTATACGATTTGCCTGCGACATATACACGCGCACTCAAATAATATCTATTCACTCTTGCCTTGAAAGTCCCTAAGTTGAAGTATTGGGAAAGACGGAGGTATGGAGTCCCACTCACTTGCCGTTTGCATAATGAATGCGGAAGCATAACGCTTCGTACGGACATAATTTTATAAAGTTTACTACCGGTTCGGAGTGATATGACTACCGAGAAGAACTGGCGAGAAACTCAATTGTTAATCCCTTATATTGTTTGAACTTCATATTAAAATTCACAGTACCTTACACTAGGTAATAACATAATATACAATGTTTTAATTTGAAAAAATATTACAAATGCACCAATACTAATACAAATTAATAAATTGGGTTCTAATTGTTCCGAGCATTTTTATCAGTAATGTATTCATCACCTTGTAATAGCTGTTTTTTTTAATAAACTATGTTTAGCATGTGTTTTAAATTTATTTGAAGGTTAATTACCCAAGTGTTCTAGAATTATTTTGAATTTTGTCCTTTGTGCCTTCTGAAGACGACATACCAGAACTACCAATTTATCCTTATTTCTTGTATTAACATTGTGTAGGTCACTATTTTAAGCAAATAAATGTAATGAAAAGTTTCAATTTATAGATTGACCGAACCGCTGTCTTTTGCAAAATAAAGACTGTATCAATATTTGCAAATGCCATAAGACATGGCGGAATGGAAACAGCTAAAGTAGAACAAGCGAGCAGTGTCAACATCTGTAAGCTGCCTAACTTTTCTAATTACATAAGCAGCTGAACTAAGTTTTCCTGCAAGAACTGAGATGTGAGGGTTCCATTACAGCCTATTGTCTAAGTTAATTCCTAGAAAAGCTATTGAGTCTAATAGTTTTATTTCTTCTCCGTTTAAGGATAATTTTAAACCTATGTTTCTGATAATTTTAAACTATAAGTCTTTTTCGCATTAAGACGTAAGTTGCCGTAAACCACGGAATAACCTGAGAAAGTGCACTATTCACGTCGTCAAAAGTTTAATTTCTGTCCACTTAACAAAAGCAAAGTTTTATCTGCAAATAGTACAATCTTGCACAGCTTGTCCACAAAGAAAGGCAAGTCATTTATGTAAATTAAAAATAGAAAAGGACCTACAATAGAACCTTGAGTAACTCCTAATTATACTTCTGATTTGGACCTTCTGCGTTCTACTACTTAAATCTGAGCTCAAGAGCCAAATCTCTGAGTTTGCCTATAAGAGTTTCATGTTCCACGCAGTCGAATGCCTCGTTGGTGGAATAAGGTCGTGCAGTTCTGGCGCACACTCTTCGAAATAGCCTTGTCCATTCCAGATGTCGATAGCCACCATTCATAATAGTGCCATATTTTTGCCTACTCCAGATGTTGATACTCGCCATTTATGATAATACCATCCTTGCATGAGATAGTAGACGTAACCAACTGTTTATATTTTGTACTGAGTTATATCGAGCTTAGTAATAGGTTAAATTTCCTTTTTGTTACTCGTACTATAAAAATATGTCGTAAATTGCCCGCGAAGGCACTTGGAACATTCAAGGTAAAGCCATTGTGGTAAAGAAATGTCGCTATGATTGTTATTGCATTCCATTTTGAGCACGTCTAAGTATTTGTGTAACCCGCAGTTTATTAAAAAAATATAACTTGCACATTTTAATTTATTTTTTGACTTTACTTTGCAACAGTTACAATTTGTTGTCATTTTGTTTATAGTATGGCAGACATGACATTTTAGGTAAATTATTTTGCATAAATCTTGTATAAAAATAAAGTTCAAAAACAAACGACACCTTTTTTTTTTTTATTATGTGCTGTCCACTGCTGGACATCTCCTTCATGGCACGTCACTTTACGCATCCTGCTGCTACAATCATCTCTCTAATGACCCGTTACCCTGAGTTAAATTTAAGGATTCACCCGCCCACTGCACATGATAGTTTAAAGTAAAACACATCTATCACGTGAGTCAGACTACAAGTATTGATTTTTTTTCATCTGATTCGATTTTTCATTAAGACAGACGTGGCTAACAAGCTAGCCCAGCCACTTCAGCTTATTAATTCTGCGATGTATGTCGGTGACTTTAGTTCTCTCCCGAATCCTCATTCCGGGTTTGACCCCTTGGTAAATAAAAGCGTTTTATCGCACGCTGAGCAACTCTGAGTTTGAGAACTTGAGCCTCGTTGTAGGTTTGTTGTATTTGAGGAATTTCTAATTTAAGATAGAAAACTACTTAAAAATTAAAATGATCTTAGTTAACAAATATTTGATTAAGTACTATCCACTTACCAAATTAAAGTCTAATGACTTACTGCAAATAATCTTCAAATCAGAGGGAGCTACCCTCCGATTCAATTTTAATCCTACTATTTCACTTCCCTACACTAAAATAAAAAAAAGATTATTTTAAGAAGTGTAAGTAATTAAATGTGGATGTATTGTGTAATGTATGTATGTAAAATATATTTATAAAATAAATACCATTTTAGTAAAATTACTTACTTTTAATTATAAATATATTTATTTATTATAATATTTCCGGTTCGTTCAACAATACGTCGAATCCCTGAATATTTAAAACACCTAAATAACCCTTTTAAAAGATTTTCAGAAATATTTCAGATTTGTTAATTTTTAATTGTTGTCTGAACATCGTTATCCTAAAAGGTCTCTACTTCTTAGACTCCCGGCTATCTTCGCACGTTCTTCTAACTAAAACTTCGTTCAGCCTTAAAAAACCATCCTAGCGACCTAAGTGCACTAAGTTAGTGTTTAGCTTTCAAACCGCCAAGAATCTATCATTCTGGAAAACAACCTTTTTCACCGTGTGAAAATGACACATATTCACATGTTCGTTTATTACTTCACCTCATGTATTCCTTTCCTGTATTACTCTCTCTCTTAACTTATTCCAGTAATAATTAAAATATGTATAGGTATTAGATTTTAATTTACGAAAATCTGTATAAAAATCTGTAAATTTATATGTTTGTTTTTAATTATTTATTAATTAATTTAATTGAAATTTAGGGATCAGCTGCTAAAACTCATATAAACCTCATACAACGAGCTCAAAATAAACTGGTAAAAGTATTGTTTAATTATGATTACTTGACACCCACAACCGTTTTATACATTGAAACTAAAATACTGAATCTCTCCCAAACATATGTGTACTATACATGTATCTTGATACATAAAATAGTTAATAAAAAAATACAAACTAAAATAACTTTTACCAAAAAGAAACATGTACAAAAGATGCAATTAAGAAATGCTAATAATCTAGTGCTGCGACCGCCCAGAACTAATTATGGTAAAAGTAGTATTTTGCATGATGGCACAAACGATTTATAACACAATTTATATAACACTACTTATTATAAATCCATAATTCATTAAATAAAATAACTGAGATAAAAAAAATATATATACATTTTTGGCCTATAGTAGCAGTATTATCATTGGTATTGTGTATTGTCTGTATTCAATAAAACTACAATAACGTTAATCTAACTAAAGTATAACAACGATATTTTTTTTTTTATACCACTAAGGTGGCAAACAAGCTTACGGTCCGCCTGATGGTAAGCGGTCACCGTAGCCTATGGACGCTTGCAACACCAGGGGTATCACTTGCGCGTTGCCGACCCTTCAGAAATCTAATAACTTCTTTTTTGAAGAACTCCATACTGAAGTCCTTGCAGAAAACCTTGGCAGGGAGCTCATTCCACAACTTTGCTAACTTGTGCAGTGTGAATAGCGATATGCATATTACTAGTTCCCGTGTTGTTCTTACCCTCCAGTTTACTTAAAATGTTAGCCGAACTTGGTTGAAAATTACGTAAAATTACGTAATATGTGTCTCAAATTCTCATGTAAGTGAATTTTCTATGTAAATTCTAAGGAGAAATAAATTTCTTTAACCATATATTTCTCTCTCTTATTTTCAGATTTGTTATTTAATATTTTTTATCAGAAAATAGTATTTCCTAGTCTGACATTCTTATCTCGTGATAAAATTATCAAATTTTCATGGTTTCATGGAAATTAACACCTGACCTGTTGGGTTAGCTTCGCACACAAACAGCCTTCCACTGAACTTAGTAAGAAGACGCCGTCTCCCCAAACATTTGAGTACCTAATGTTGTTATATACATAACACATCTCAAATTCAAGGATACTTAATAAAGTTTAATTTTTAGTATCTTAAAAAAAGTAAATATTAAAGATAATATTCACAAATTGTTTCCTAGTTTGACATTATTATCTCGTGATGATATTGTTTAATTTAAATAGTTTCATGAAGATTAATTAATATTTGACCTGCTGGGTTAGCTTCACACACAAATAGTCTTTCATGTAGGGTCATCCACTTCTCAAACCCTAGAGAAATCAACAATATTATTGAGGAATCCCCGGTGAAAATTTGTATAAGTGTTATTCACTTTAAGTACCAGCCTTGCGTGACCTATACCCCGTAAATTTTGATTTTTAGGTTAGAAACGCGTTTCTGAAAGACTCACACCGCTGTGCTGAAAATTTGAGTTCCTAGTGGCTGTTTTATTCCTAAAACAATTCAAATTCTAGGTCACTAAGTAAAATTTATATTTAAGTGCCTTGAATTAATTAATATTAACAACAGTAACTTAAATTGATATTATTTCACTAAGATAAAAATATTTACATAACATCTTAATTACACTTTGTCCAACACTATTTTTTAGATATGATGCACTCACAATAATAAAGTTTAATGTTAAATTTCTAATTCTATTATCAACAACATGTTGATAAATATGTTAATTGGTATAAGTTAAAAATGTAGAAACTGAGAATTATGTATTGTTCGATTTCTCATTTGAAAGTCTGTCTTTGTAATATGTCGAAGAAGTGAGATTTAAAATCAGTTGTAAATATTTTTTATTTACATCAGTAGTTCAAAAGAAATAACATTTAATTACATCTCAAAAAAAATATAAGTAGTTTATGGTGTTAGATACCTATAAAAATTCGTAGAAAAGTGAGATTTCAAAAACACTTGAAGTTAACTTAAGAAACCATCGTCTCTTATAATATAGATACAACGGAGAATTATATATTCACTCACGGAGAAAAAGCAGTTTATGTACATCTCACTAAAATAGATATAAAGGTTGTCAGGTATCTATGAATGTCATAAGTTACAATAGTATATTTTAGGTAAATTTAGGTAAACATAAGTACATACTCTCATCTTTACTCATACCTAAAGTAGTTTTCAAAAAGCTCTGGAACCTATATCCATTTTTCTAAAAAACATCGAAGCACAGGCTTGGCTAGACTTCTGGCAATCTTCTCTCGTACATCCTTGAACTGCTTCGTAGATCTTCAAACTTCTTTTGTTAGAATTAAACGTAAATTCAAAAACACTGTTAAATATAACACCACAAACCTCAGAAGGTTTATGCCTACTACTCCAATTTTTTTTCACTGATTTAAAAAAGAAAACAACGGAGACTGATAACTCGCAAAACAAGATGTCTTGAGAAACGACACCTTTCCTATTTTGTAAGTTTTGTGTTAAAGTGTATCAAAGAAAATAATTATTTACGTAATTCCTAACATTTTAATTAGTAATTTAACACCTTCTTCTCTTTTTTTAAACTTTCAAAATTTAATTACTAATTTATTCGCAAACAAAATAAAACGTAAGCTCAGATTTCAGATCTGATCGCAATTAATTTAGACAGTTAAAATTTATTTTGACCAGTTCTTTTCGCGTCCCGGCTAACACTGACTATCGCATTCCCAATTTTTGTTACTCCAAATTTCAAAACTTCCCTACCCCAATACCCCTTTCTTTCGTATATTTTTCATGGTTCACACCAAACTTGCTTGTCAAATCAAAAATTTATGTCTTCAAGTGTCTTAAGTCTTTTTTGCGACAAAACGTTCACTCATTGAAAGCAAAAAAAAAATTTGAAACCCAGTTTCGTCACATTTATTCCAAAAGTTATAAAATTTTTAAACACGTAGGGTTGTCGCAATTTCTAAGTTCAAGTGCCTAGCGACTGTGTGAAACGCACGCTTTTAAGCCAAGTTCATTTTTTATGCTATTTTATAATATTTCGATTGAATGCATTTGCTTCATACTGATTGCATAATAATTATTCATTATTACAAAGTACTTTATTTAATGTAGTTAAAAGGATTAACTACAAACTACTTACATACATTTTTTACGCAGACTGCTCGAGAGCTTTCGCAATAATGTCCCAGGGCACATTTTTTGTATGTATTCCTATTTTAAAGTTTTTATTTATCTTGATTCTTTCCTTGGTGTTTTAGTCCAGGAGGAATCGGCGCATGAGTATTGAAAACTATTCGACCTCAATTTTTTTATGCGATCCTCTTCAAATTGCCCTTCTAATGATATAAATGCATGTTGCCATGGCGCAACCCGGTGCCATATTGTTTAAACCGAAATTGTTTAAACAATTGCAAAGAATTGTTATTTTTCAACCGGACAAATTTTTTTCATATTCTTTATTAAAATACCAATAAAAAAGGTCCTATGACTTTTAACGATAAAGTTAATATTTTTAAAGATATGAATTTTTAAAGGTTCGAAAAATCTCAAATTTGGGTACTTTCAAATATACAAAGAGTAACCTTGAAAGAATAAAAAACAAAGAAAAGAATCTTTTTCTTATATAGACACAATCGTACACGCACTATGATACATGTACGTAAAATTATTTTTATTTAATTCATTTGAATGTTTTTTCTAAACATTGAAATTTTTTAAAATCTCTTTTAACAATATTATTAACAATTGTATAAAGAATTAAAAAAAAATATTACTTAGACATTATGTTTTTTTTTTAATATATTTTTCATGGGTCGAAAGTACCCAAATTTGAGATATTTCGAACCTTTAAAAATTCATATCTTTAAAAATATTAACTTTATCGTTAAAAGTCATAGGACCTTTTTTATTGGTATTTCAATAAAGAATATGAAAAAAATTTGTCCGGTTGAAAAATAACAATTCTTTGCAATTGTTTAAACAATTTCGGTTTTAACAATATGGCACCGGGTTGCGCCATGGCAACATGCATTTATATCATTAGAAGGGCAATTTGAAGAGGATCGCATTAAAAAATGGAGGTCGAATACTTTTCGGTACTCATGCGCCGATTCCTCCTGGACCATTTGTGGTTGTCAAATATATATTTTTACCGTCTTTCCGCTATCGGATCTTGGTTGCAATTTTACGTACAATTTGGGTTCCAGTAAAATACAATAAAAAAAACCTTCTATTCCTGCATCGAGTCTTTTTAGTATTTTGTGCCGAATATTTAAAAATATACATACTTTATACTTGTTTCATTATACAAGGTCAATATCATTTAATAAAAAAAGCAATGATCTAAATAAAAAAAAATTGAAAAACCCTACTAAAACTCACTAAAATTAAAATATATATATAAAAAATAATAAAATATATACGTAAATTGGAAATAAAAAATAATTATTTGGTATACAAGTGAGTAAAATCGTTTTTTGGTCGAAGTGCCGACTTTAAATCCTGAGCTAGCGAAGTAGGCTAGAACAAAATTCGATTTTGCTCACTGAATTTGGACAGCAAAACTATCCATTTCATGCTGGTGAAAAATATAGTATTATCATAACGTGGATTATCTTTGAATAATGAACTCAAAATCATTTACATTCTTAGACAGTTTATCAAAATCGAATCTCGTTTTTCAAATGCGCGATTATTTTTTAAGCGTACCTAATAATAATCTTCAAATGTTTTCACATGATATTATATTATAAACCATAGTATAAGAACTAATAGGTAGACGATTTCGTCTGATAATACTATTTATTACTTAGCAATATAACTTAGTAAAATTTTATAGCTGACTTAACATTAAATCAATATACCTACCCAAAACATCTAATATTAAAATGTTATTGTTTTGGCGTAAAAGTTCTGAAGATAACAAAATAATCGAATCAACTTTTTGTTAAATAAGATAAAGATAACTTGATTCACGTAAGAAATAACTATTTTAAAACTCAAAATTAAACAAGTAATTAAATCTTAATGAAAGGGAAAATTATAAAGTAAAGTAAGACTTCTGTTGAATTATTCATATAAATTACTGTTCTGACTAAACACAACAACGCGGCGAAATTCTCAAATGGCCTAGGGGTTACTAAAAGTCTCTCCCTATTGAGATTCAAAAGTTTGAATACCAATAAAGCTAGAGATAACTTTGAATACGAAGTTGTAATGACTTTTGCTGTGGAAAAATAAAGTTTAATTACTTTAATAAATACAAGTATCACATCTCCAAATCACGGCGCAAATTATGTGAATTAAGTCGCACTGAAGTGATGTACATGCTAGAGCTTAGATTCTATGCTGGATATAGGATTCACCTACATTTCTATATGTATAACCAACGTCATTCTACAGCCTTATAAAGCGCTCACTTACTGCTTACTAGCACCGCCATTATCCTCAATTTTAGCACACGGCCACATTTAGCAGAAATGCCAACTACAACTCACAGATATTATTTAGAAACTTTATAAAACCTTGACAAGTTTTATATTTCCATCACTTAGGTTTTAGAAACCCGCTTTCCACGAAGAGAAAATTGAGGATATCTAATGGAAAGAAGTTTTAAGCTTCCCCATCACAGATACTCGAGTTGGGGAAGCATAAAATGTATTTGAAGTAAACTTAAAAGATGTTTACAAGATACAGTATTCTAACATTTAAATATAAGTCACTTACACTTTTATAAAAATTATAGCCAGAAATAAAAGAACCAAATGAAAATTTTATGCTCCAGATGGTTCAAACAGCACTTACAAAAGGTGTTATTTTCCATATTTACTAACAGTGAAGCTCGTTTTACATTACAGTGCAGCAACTGCAAGGGATTCAAAAACTAAATCTCAAAATTGCTGGAAAATAACATGCATCGAGCTTCTTATACTCTATCTCGATAACGACTATAGTTTTTCTTATAAAAAAATATAAGTATTGTATGTATGTATATTTCACATCACGATTTTAATCCCCAATCATTTTGTACTGTGGGGAACAGGCTCTTTCCAACTAATTTTAGGTATGATAATATCTTCTTCTTCGCCGGTTCTTGTCAAACTATAAAGAGCAAGGTCAGGATTGGGCAGCGGGTTTGATATAAAACCGGCCAAGTGCGTGTCGTACTATACGCATTTAGTTAGGTTAAAATGAGAACCATCGCGGAAATAAAAAAATAAATACGAAATGATTTTGTCCAAAACCATTTTTCGTAAGTTGTATTTATAAAGCCTTATTATTGTGACTTTTTTCTAGATTTTTTCATTGCGAAGTTTCAAATTCAAAGTTAGGCACAATTGTTTTAATTTTGGTAGCCGATATCTTAAGAGTATCGGATTCGCAGCGCGCTCCATACAACAGGATTTTTCTCCTCTGATGAATATCAATCCCTCAAACACATTTTTTTTGTTTTAGCAAGACCAGACAACTAATATCTTGGTCTGTGGTGTTTCAGTTTTACGTTAAGTTGTGTAGTTCTAAAATTATTAGAGTGCAAAAACTTGTAATTTATGGTCAAAACAGCTGCAACTTCGTGCTTACTATACAATATAACAAAAACGAAAATTTTAAAGCACCACCTAGACCTAGATAATATAATAAATTTTCTAAATAAAAAACTTTACTGTTATTCTTACTAAATTAAATGAATAAAATTCGAAACACATAAATCATTAGTCAAATTTGCAAAAATCGAATTCTGCGTGACGAACACAGGGGGCTTGAGACGGGGGACGCGAGGCGAGGCGAGGCAGCAAATTCAGTCACGGGCCGTCCGTGAGCGAATCTTCACTTGTATTGCGTTTGACCTAAGTAGGTAGGTACCTAAGGAAACAATTACAAAAATATCACTGTTGCATGTTTCGTTTTGCAGCAAATTAATTAGAATTTTTTGACTTTTAACTAGGTACCTATTTAGCGTAATACTACTAATAAATAAATAAAAATGAATCGCAAAATTTGTAAGCGCAAAACTCGAGGACGGCTAGACCAATTTGGCTAATTATTTTTTTTGGTGTGTTTGTTAGGGCAAGGATTTTATGAAAGAAAAAAACGGTCAAGTGCGAGTTGGACTCGCGCACTAAGAGTAAACCGATTTTAATGAAACTTTGGTAAGTTGTTATGCTTATGGGAAGGTTTCTGAGAAAGAAAAAAAGGGTCGAGTGTGAGTCAGACAGGGTCAAGTGCGAGTTAAACCGATTTTAATGGAATTTTGGTAAGTTGTTTTGCACACGCCGGGGAAAGTTTCTGCGAAAGAAAAAAGTGTCCAGTGCG
The DNA here is from genome assembly GCA_946406115.1 of Apoda limacodes. NCBI lineage: Eukaryota > Metazoa > Arthropoda > Insecta > Lepidoptera > Limacodidae > Apoda > Apoda limacodes. The sequence goes on from OX291554.1 coordinate 9,594,259, forward strand.
AGTCGGACTCGCGCACTAAGGAAAACTCGAAGACGCCTGGACCAATTCGGGTAATTTAATTGTTGTGTTTGATAGTGTTAGGGCAAGGTTTTTATGAAAGAAAAACGGTCAAGTGCGAGACGGACTCGCACTTTAAGGGTAAACCGATTTTAATGAAATTGTTATGCTCAAGGTTTCTGAATTAGTACAACCCTTTCTCAATAGGTTGGTGCGACAGTTGTTTGCCGGGTCAGCTAGTAATACCTATAAAGAGCGCTGCCTAGAACGTGCAAAATAATAGTAAGTACCTAACTGTAATTAAAAGTGTTACCATTTGATTTGCAATTTATTGAACCTCGATCAGATAGGCTCATGAGTAAGTTACACTTATATAATACTAGCTTTTGCCCGCGTTATCGGTGTAGAATTCCAACGACAACCCCTCACTTAAAGAAAAAAAAACCGACTAACACTTGACGTTTTCAAGTAGCTTATGTCCTTCTTCGGGACTCAAACTATCTCCGTGCCAAAATAGACCGCAGTTCCCCCCGCCCTGAATAAGGTTATCGTTGTAACATTTCAACGGCAACTCCTTAATTATAAAAAAACCGACTCACACTTGACGTTTTCAAGTAGCCTGTGCTTTCTCGGAAGTCAAACTATCTCCATGCTAATCTTAATCAGTACAGCTGTTTAAGCGTGAAGAGGTACAAACAGACAGATTCACTTTCGCATTTATAATATTAGTATGGATTTTTATAATGAATACATACCTATTAAAAATTTCCGTATTATACCTATTTTTCAAAATAATTGTACCTACATCTACTATCAACAATGTGTCACTAAGATTGAAAGTCTAGAAAGAGATTTCCAATTATTCCTAAGTAAAAAGAATAGAACAGTATTTAATTTTTATTTAATATTAAAAAATAAATTAAATATTATATATTAAAAATTGTCAAACAAGCTAACGGTCCGCCTGATAGTAAGCGGTCACCATAGCCTGTGGACGCTTGTAACATTTCCATAATACAACCTTCTTTTACTCTAATATCGGCCAGTAAAGAATGTTCTAAATCGTAAACAAAAAAAGGCATTATTAGTCATTGTTATTTAAAATTGAAAGTTGTATTAAAATAGGAACTATATAAGGTTATATATAGGTATTTTCTTATGATTTTCATGTAAAAACTGAATTTGACGAATGATAAATAAAATATAATTAAATTATTAAATTTGCTATATTATTATAAAAAAATAAATTATTAAAGTGGAAAACTGCATTGTGTATTTTTATACATATAATAAAATGGTAGGAAATTCAAAACTGTACATTGAATATTTTTTTCAAAGAATATCTACTATCGATACCGAAGCCAAAAATATATTGTTTTTAGATTTTTTGTCTGTTTTTCTGTTTGTTTGTATGTATGTTCGGGATAAACTCAAAAAGTACTGCATGGATTTACTTCAAATTTGGCACGAATATTATTAAGAAGTCGGGTCAACATATAGGCTACATATTATCACGCTATCACCTACGGGGAACGAGCAGAGAACCTTTATTTCTTCAACGCATTCTGTAACAACGTGTTATCTAATTTCATGTCGTCTATTTGCTCAGAGAGCGCGCCGAACAGAACGTCTAATACCTACAAAGGAATTGAGCAAATCGCATCAATGATTGATAAGTTTGATTACAGATGGCAAACACTCGTTGACAAAAGTATAGGATTGTTTTGTATGACCGTCACTTAGGTCCGATGCTGGTCAATGCTTTGAGTATTTAACCTATTCCATTACAACCAATGACATTCTTTCATGCCTATAACTTTTGCGCAAGTGGAAGCAATAAATTTACATAGTTTTATCGCAATCGGCAATCGGATAAACAATATGGCAGCACATTAGATACTTATTAAATTGAAAAATTAATGATGATAATTCATTTATACTTCGTTAATGCTCAAAGTATAGTATTTTTGGGTGAAAGTCATATCGCTTATCAGAATACTGACGTTCCAGTTATCCGACAAAATCGTACCAGAATAAAGCGCGCGGCGCGGGGAAAGGGGGTCTCGCGCCCGCGTCGTGTGCGATAGAGACAGCAACATTTTATCAAAAATGTAAAATGCGCGCGGGCGCCGCGAAGTGTATTCTCTTAAAGGCCAGATATGAATAATATAATCGAGTATGTAACTATAGCACGGACGTGAAGCAGGAAGATTTTCGTTCAATGACTGGTCACTATATGTCTCTGTTGCACGCGCATAACTATTTGCCGTCGGGCTCGCACAGATGCGATGACCGACCGCTGTCATCAAAAATTACTGTTTGACCACTGAACACAGGCTAAAAAGTAAAAGGTCAATGAACTAAATTCTTTGTGCTTCGCGTCCGTGATACTTGAAAACAAGACTTAAGTTAATATTTTTTTTAAAGCTTTATTTTATACAAAAAAATCACCAAGTATTGAAGTAACAAAGTGTTTCCAATTGCCTTTTCACGTGAACCCAAAATGCTGTATGACCCGAAATCTAGGAGTAGTTAGTTTGATTGAAGGTAGACGGATAGAAATTTAATCTTTTTAATAAATCTTTGTAAGCCCAAAGTGCATTCAAAAATGCAAAATAGACAGAGCAGAGCAGACGGTTTCAAACTTGAAAAAATAACATACCTTTGCCTTTATACATTTTTTAACTAAAAAATACTGTGAGTATTGGTTTTTAGATATCTTTCTTTGATTTTTAATCTATAACTCCTTAATTAATTGTATTGAAAATATATTTAATAACATTAAAAGCAGAGTAGATGTAAAGCTAGCAAATAACAAAGTGCTTTAATTTTCATAAATTAATTACTTATTTTAGGCTACGCTGTCCTTCAATTTGAAAGATATTTCGTCACAGAGAACTGCTATTTCATTGGCTGGGTTGCACCAATAACTTTGACTTTAAACAGCCGTTAAAAATGGGAAATTGTTTGCATAGTCAGCTATTTTTAGGCTTTATCGGCCCGTCAAAGTCCAGAAAAGACCTAACTGGTTAATATTAAAAATAGCTGACGATAAAAGTTTCTAAACAATCTTCCATTTTTGGCGACTGGTTAATGTGAAAGTTAGTCGGTGCAACCCAGCCTAAGAGATCAATAACCTATAAATCAAATGTATGTATATGTGCATTGAGGGTCCTCTTCAGTAAAACTTTTTGAAAAATCCAGTTCCGTACAGACGACCCCGATGTTTCTTTTATAAAAGCTGAAGATAATAAAAACCCATAATAAATATTTGAACATAGAAAATAAATCAACAATTTCTGTTGATAAGCACACGTTCGGAGTATATATTGTCAGGCGCGTAGCCAGGATATATTTTCAGGGGGGGATAAACAGTGTCAGCCTGAGGCTAGTTTCCAAGTAGAATAGACACGTTTTGAATTGCGGTAAAATGGGTTGCGTTGCGACATTTCACGGCGCACACTAGGACACCGGGCTTTAACATTAACGCGAGCGTTGCGAGCGCGAAATTTTCCCGATTCTGCTAGGTATAGGTCAATCAATCAATGCTTAAGTGTGTGCACAATAATATAATTATCAGTTACGCATGATGTTGTAATAGTTATCATTAATTTGTAAAATTTAAAAAATTCAAGAGAATTTTACCTTACTGCTAACATAACGATTATTTTATTGGGCCTGTTAACCTTTATGATTACTACGATGTTGTATGTAAACCTAACAATTCTTGGGTTTCTACCTAGTGTCTACTAGAGTCTACTACCTAGTAATTTCCCGTTTCTTTTAATTGTTCCGCAATAGGGATCATGAAACAGTTCGTCAAACCTGATCACGCCGTCATGTTTTTGAACCCAGTGTGTTTCAAACATGGTAATAAGAGCTTTGTGTTTATTTTCCGGCATATTTGTTTTAATCGTCTCCTTTATGACGTGGTTCCGAAGTGTTGAGTAACAAAAGTGCTATGTAAAAAACTAACAGTTCCTTGACGTTTTTCTGCATTAAAATCTGCAAATTAGCCTAAAATGCAAAGGCATCATTAATATTTTGATTCTAAGGTGAAAAAATGGCGTAAAAGTAATACAAATCTGTATTATTGTTTAAACCTAGTGTTTTTGATTCAGTGTAGTTGAGGATCCGTTACGGTACTTGCACCGTAGAAAATTAGTTTTTCCCTTGTTTGGTATTACGTTCATCTGGCAACCTCGCCGACAACGCGACGCTTGCGTGCGGCACTTGTAGGTATCGGACGGAGACGTTCGGCGGTACGAGTCGATCGCGACACCCGCCGAAATAAACCAAAAGGGGCCGACAGACCCAGCGCGAATGTTTCGGCATAAGCAAAGTAGTAGTTTAATACACAGATCCTTGCCTGTCCGGGCCAGTCCGTGGCGACGATGGCGTTGGCGCGGCGGCAAGATTGAAATGCGCCGAAAGAGTGCATCTGAATATTTGAAATTTTAAAGATTTCGGGGGGAATACGACACTCAAATCCCCCCCCCCCTCCCGTATACACGAGTGTATATTGTTGATTTTAGTCAGCCCACGGCCCACACATGAATGCACACAAATTACGAACCCTCTAGGAAAATTACGACATGACATCTCGGCTGTATCAAAATCTTAAGGAAAGAATTCTTCGAATTTTCTGCGTGTAATACATTATTTTTGTTTGGGCTCTTAATCTACACCCTAAGATGATAAAAAAACGGTTTTTGGCAGGTATACTTTCCCGGTGGTAATATTTACTTATTATAACCAATTATCATAAGTCAGACTTGATCATATTTTGACAATTGTTACAGTCGTATTGTATTAAGGGTGGTAAGGAGAATATTACTAACGAGAGGCTATTTATAAGCCTAAGGCCGAAGGCTTTAATAACTCGAGTTTGTAATTTTCGTGGGTACTGCCCGTGTTACACGATGTTTTTCATCGATTTGTGAGTAAATAAATAAAAATATAAGGTGAATAAATAAATAAATTCACCAGACCACAATTGAAATGGCGGGAATAGAAGTAGAGAAAACAACTCTACCGCCAGATGGCGCTAAATATCTAGCTGCTTGCTTATAATGTGCGCATACTTCATGCTTTTATTCATATTTGATAAAATAGGCGAGTCATTACCGCCCGTGAGTTTTATGAAGAATGTTTTATTGCCTTGCCTTATATATTTTTACTTATAAGTATATTTTTAAAAGAAATTGCAGAACATGTGTTTAATTTACCTCCAAATTGTAAAATATATGTGAAAGGTAGAAAAATAGCTATTACAAAGTTGATGAATACATTAATGATAAAAAATTTTGAAAGAATTAAAACTTTATAATTTTCAATTTAAATCAAATCAAACAATATTTATTCAAATAGGTGTCTGAGAACACTTTTGAATCTTCGATACAATATAAACAATTTTAAATTCTGCTAAAAAGAGCTGGCAATAAGATCTGTTTGAAGTACTAATACAATACGTATTGAAACACTTATAATAAATAAGTAAGTAAGCTACTAAATGCTAAGTCAAACAAATGTCATTTTTTTTTGTTTTTATGTAGCATAGGGGATGCACCATGTGAAGCGTCAAATATCGTCAATGTGTGAAGGGATTCAGATATTTAATCTATTAATACTCTTATTCCGATATTTAATAATACTAGTGGCATTAGCGCCATCATAATTACATTCTTGCAGAATCATATGTTATATCATACTTCAAACTATCCATATACTATCCATGAATATAATATAATAACAAATATTATAAATACGAAAGTAAATCTGTGTGTTCCCCTTCACGCTCAAACCGCTGTACTGGTATTGTATTTGTAATTTGTATTGGTATTAGGGTATTTGTAATATTTATTAAATTATAAAATTGTATATTATGCTTTACCTAGTTTAAGGCTATATTGTATAGCATACAAGAAGTTAAAAAAAATAAAAGATTAACTGCTGAGTTTCTTGCCTGTTCTTCTTGGTAGTAAATCATTTAAAACTGGTCGCAAAGTGTATATATACACGCCAGCCTTAAATCTCCGCCACTTAGGACGCCAGGCAGGCGCCGAAACCACTAGGCCTCCACCGATATTGACAGAGGTTTTATTTGCTGCTATTTTATTTATTTTTATTACTCTTAATGCGATTCAGTTATGTTACAATGCATTCTCCAATTTTATTGGCTTTTATTTAGTGAATTGGTGTTATAAAATACATGTACAAAACTTGTATAACTTTTAGCAATTTATTGCATATTTTGTTTCCTGGCGAGAGTTAAATTTACGGGATATACTTAATCCTGACCTAAAGTATCTCATTTTAACTTTTATGGAATGAGATGCGAAATGATTGTATTCGAAACGTGTTTGAAATGTAAATAAAAACTTTATCCATTTTAAAGTTAGAAAACTCTGATGAAAACGTCACAACAATTTCAGTCTCTAAGGTAATATAGAGATCTTCTGTGCAAGTCAAACTTTGTTTGTTTAAGCTACAATTAAGTGTTCTTTATTCTCTATAATCTCATCTATTTAAATGCAAGAATTTAATAAGTCACTTGATTTTTACAGTATTAAACTACAAACAAAGCGTCAAAACAAAATCAATATATAGATATCAATTTAGACTTTTTTAACTTTTAATTTTTGGTCAATAAAAAGATCGAATGCTTGCATATAGAGAGCATAGATTGCATTTAATGCGTTAAATACTTGTTAACAAACCGTGGCTTTATACACTTATAGGTTCATACATACATATAAGTGACTATCAACAGTACTAACTGACATTGTCAATACATTCATCGATTCACCAGCGCCCTCGGGCGACACATCTGAAACACAATGCTCTACCTCGAACTACGGAACCACACTAATTGCCAATTACGATGCATTCAACATGTCCTTTGTTTCTATTTACTGTTATGAGTAACAGGAGTCTGATTGGAAACTGTCAGGACGCCTTAACGTAAGCACAGTAGGAAAAATAAATAGGATTGATAGTTTTTGATGGAAATTAAAAGATATAAGATATTTTATGGTTAGGGTTTTTTCTAAAAAAAATGTTTGTAATCAGTCATGTTTAATCTACTAAAAAGAAATGTTTCCATGATTTGTGTAATTATTTAAACTAAAACTAACAACTGAAGATATACTCCTACTTCATCTCTTTCTCCGCTTTTCTCCACTCTCCTTCCTTCCCTACCCTTTTAATTCATACCTTGTAACACATTGACGTGAGAAACAAATATAGTTTCTCATTTCATAATTTGAGTCAATGCGTTGTGGTGTCTGATTCAAAATCGGTGTTTTAGTCCATTGAAATGTTTTTTTTTTTGGGCTGAGTGTGCGTTTGTCAGAAGACGCAATTTTATTTTTTAGATATGAAGGGGGGTTAGTGTAAAGTTAAATCCAAGTTTGTGGGGTTGCACAACCCTTGTCCCACGGCCGCCATTTTGAAAAAAAAGGTTCAAATGGTTTTTATGGTTTATCTGCCAAACTATAGGACAAGAAACTATATTTTGTTATTTGTTCTCACAAAAGAAATATTAAACATTTTTGTTGCAAATAAAATTATCAACAACTATTGTGCAGTAACTTTTAGTCGTAGAATCATAAATAAAAAAGTTATTTGCGATCTTGTCCTCTGACAAACGCAACCCCAAATGAAACTTTTCAATGGACTATTTTGTCTTCGAACAAGAAAAAGACAATCGTCGAGCCATTGTGTTACTTTACGGTCAGACCAAAAAAAATTAAAAAAAATTATAATATCGACCATTGATGTCTGTTACTGCTGAAAACTTTGACACCATTTTTGGAAGTTGATTCTGCATTCCAAGTACCTCTTTCGTTAACTTTCTAGGAATAACATTGTGTTCGCAAGAGATTCACAGCGAACGTGTATTTTCCAATGTTTTATTGTCGCTGTAGTTATTACTGGACTGCGGAGACTAGTGATGGAGTACCACTGCTTCTACTTCTGGCTGGACTAATCCCGGAGTCCTGGTCCTGGAGCTGTCCTGCTCGCCATCTGGGCAACTCGACGGCGCTCCCCTATACTAAGTGCCGGAGCCGCGCATCTCACTGCGTTCTCCGTGCCACTGCCTAAAAGGCGGAAACTGCGATCAGCAGGCCTTCAGCCCTCTGAATCTGCCCATAGGTCCTTGACTGTGTTCGTTGTCGCGGGAGGCTAATGCGTGCAGTAGTCCGCTAGACTTCAGAACTGGTGTCTGCAGCCGGGATGGTGTCAACAACGCAGCATCTTCACGTTGCGAAGACACCGTGCAAGTGAGCTGCCCTGGACAAAGAGTACGTTAAGCTCGGGCCATAGCCTGAAGAAACGGACGCGAGTGTCCCGGTGCATCCCACGAATTAAAGACTAGACCTATATCGATTTAAATAGGCAGGCTTACGGCATTCGATTCATTATGTAAGTCAGGCTGGGACTGTATAGTATTTGTTTTATAGTTTATTATTTAAGGCTAAGAAAACCTTATGTGCTTAGGCGATTACTTATCTGTAATTGTTGCTGACATGAATTAAAGTGTTCTGTGATTAAAAGACCCGTGACCCTGAAGACTCTTGTTTTCTTTATCTGATCTCTTACACACTAATGTAGTAACGGCCACTGTGTCTGCTAACACGTGGAACCGGTATAAACTATGTAGCCAACACAAGCAAACTCCCACTAAATAATATAAAATACTTCGACATATATAACTTTGTATTTAATAGTTTTTCTTTGTGTGTTTACTCTTACGCATCATCCATAAGAATACTATAAATGCGAATAATATAAAATAGTGAGTTTTTAAGTTTTTCCTTTCTTTACGTCGCAACGGAGCATTCAATTGACCTGAAATTGGGCACTTGAGATAGCTGAAGAGACGGAAAAGGACATAGGCTTCACGAACTGGTTATATTCTCTTTGTAGGCTACTTTTTATTCCGAAAAATTTATAAGTTCCCGCAGGAATCTATTGCTGTTAGATGCCTCTTGTAGTGAGGAGTTACCACAGAAATTCCACGCCGGTAACCAAATTTAGCATGGGTGGAGAGAGAAATTAGCAAAAATTAGTACTTTTTTAAAAAAATTTAAATATGTTATTAATTAAATTTATTGAAGTAATATAAATAAATCTACAAAGAAAAAAATCATCAGTTGTACTTGTAATCTTCAGTGAAGTAAATTAATTTACTACGGCAGATGTAGTTCATTTTCTTATTCTAGAAATCGCTAATGCCGCTCTATTCAATAAATTCAAAAGCTGTAAAAGAAATAAACATGCAGAAATTTTCTTATATTCTCAGAATATTTAAACTTTTGTTAATCATTCTCTAGAATTTAAATTAGATTTAGACACCTTCTCTTGGTACCGATTAAGATTTGAACGAATATAAGTTTTACTAAAAATATATTTTAACGAATAGATAGAACGAGTACTATAAACCAGTGTCTACGTGTACTTAGGTACCAACTGCTTCATCAAGTCACTGGTCACACAAATACATAAAGAAAAACTTTATGGGCATCACTAAACATTATCAATATCAATCTATGTATAAAGTAAACGATTAACGATTTGACAGGTTTGAATTGTTGTGATTTGGACAAAAAGAACATATAATTATGGTTATAATTAAAGAGTAAGATAGTTATTATTGAGAAAAAATTATAATAAGTCCTTGTATTAACACTGTGTAGGTCACTATTTTTACCAAACAAATGACATTTTTTACTTACATTGTTGACAACTTGTAATTTCAATCCTTAGTATATTATTAAAAAAAAAATACTTTTGTGCTCAACATTCAAATATAAACTTAAATATAAAAATTATTACTACTTAATATCTATAAAATTAAAATTATGCAACAACAAACAAACAATCTAGTAAAAGTTCGAGCTACAATTTGTATATAGTGAATGTAGAGACTTCAAGACATTGAGATAAGAAGCGGTTAGGCTGGCATAGTGCGGCATAATTTCCTACCTCATCGAAATTACGCTCGGAAGTCCAAACCTGCCTGTTGGTCGCTGCTAGTTTAATAACTGCACCTACCTTGACGCATCATAGGATTGCATCACCTTCAATTATATTTTAAATTTAGTACAAATTTTAGTATTACGAGTGTGGAAAACCCCTTGATTGGGTAAGTTGTTCAATTATTTTGGCTACATATTGCTATTTTAGCTGTAAATAGCGTAGTTCAATATGAAACGCCTTGTGTCTTTTACATGACCTTGTCATGACATCTGTTTACAAGACATTGCAATGAATAAGTAAACTTAGTGTCCTTTATAGTATAAATTAGATATATTTTGTCAATTAGTTAGTAGCTATTAGTTAATTTGTTTATGTTTATTTTTTATGGTCAGATATATAATTCATATAGTTCACTAGTGATAATGACCTTTACACCCAAGCTAGCTAGATTTCGCTAAGTCCACCTGCTTATTTGCCATTCACCTTGACCGCCTGATCTGCACCACTAATTAGTATACATTTTATCTAGTTCATACATTATACGCTTTCCGTCAAGCTTCGCTGATCTTTTTTTTTTTTTTTTATACCACTAAGGTGGCAAACAAGCCTACGGTCCGCCTGATGGTAAGCGGTCACCGTAGCCTATGGACGCTTGCAACACCAGGGGCATCACTCGCGCGTTGCCGACCCTTCAGAAATCTAATAACTTCTTTTTTGAAGAACCCCATACTGTAGTCCTTAGAGAAAACCTTGGCAGGGAGCTCATTCCACAACCCAAGGGTTCGCGGGAGGAAGTTTCTCTGAAACCGCACTGTTCGCGACCATTTTGGTTCCAAAGTGTGAGAATGAATTCCCTGTCGATGGCGAGCGGTGCGATGGTAGAAAGTAGCCGTGGGCATCATTTCGAACAATTCCTCAGAACACAATCCATTGTACAAGCGGTAGAACACACACAGGGAGGCAAAGTCTCTCCTCAGACTTAAGGGTTCGATACCGCAAGTAAGTTTGGGATCGTCGACAATTCTCACAGCCCGTCGTTGAACCGAGTCAAAAGGGCCAAGCTGGTATCCGGGTGCACCCGCCCAGAGATGGCAGCAGTACTCCATATGGGGCCGGACTTGCGACTTGTAAAGTAGCAACCTTTGCCCCGACGTGAAGTACTCCTTCGCTCTGTTGAGTACACCAAGTTTTTTGGACGCCAGCTTTACCTTGCCTAGCAAATGATCTCGGAACTGAACATCGCTGGAGATGTCAACGCCAAGGATCCCAATGCTCTTGGAGATGGAGAGGGGAGTGTTCTGGAATTGTGGGACTACAGTGAATGGGGTTTTCTTAGCGGTGAACGCGCAGACTTGTGTCTTTGAAGGGTTGAATCGGACCAAGTTTTCCCGCCCCCAGTCAGAGACCTTGGACAGACCGATCTCGATTTGAGACACAAGTTCTTCACGCTTTTCCTCCACAACGGAACGTGGGATGCTTGCACGGCCCGTGTAATAAGCGTCTCCAGTACTGTCATCTGCATAGCAATGTATGTTGTTGATGTCCAACATATCATTGATGTGCAGTAGAAACAGCGTAGGAGACAGCACAGAGCCTTGCGGGACACCAGCATTAATGTCCATGCTATCAGAGCAACTACCGTCAACTACGGCTCGTATGCTTCTGCCGGACAAAAAGCTAGCCACCCATTTGCAAAAACCCTCGGGCACTCCGTAAGAAGGCAACTTCGATAGAAGACCCCGGTGCCAGACCCGATCGAACGCCTTCGCTATGTCTAGGCTAAATGCCAATGCCTCCCCCTGACTCTCAATGGCTAGTGCCCATCGGTGTGTGAGATACACTAGAAGGTCACCAGTTGAGCGACCGTGGCGAAAGCCATATTGACGGTCACTGATCAGGTCGTGTTTTTCTAGGTATCTCAAAAGCTGTGTGTTGATTACACGCTCCATCACCTTGGAGAGGAGAGAGGTTATAGCGATAGGCCTGTAATTCGATGGATCTGATCTATCGCCCTTTTTGGGCACCGGGTGCACATTTGCAGTCTTCCATGAAGACGGAAATTGCCTAGTGTGGTAGGAAAGCGTGAAAAAGTTGATCAAAGCATGATCAGTCATGTTGCAGTCAGGGTGAAATGTTCGACAATTTGGTAACTGTCCGACTTAATCGATTTCAGGGTTCACCTTACACCTAAGGATTACCAGCTGAGCTCCCTACATCACCGCGAAGTTGTCAAGTGGCCCAAGTGGACCTTATCCGTGCCTCCGGTTTTACATAAATTATCAAGGAGAGCGTTGTATAGTAAGTTACTCGTAGATAAAGATAATACCCAGTGCAACTAGAAGACCTTGTTAAGAATTTCACGACTCAGTAACAAATTTTAAGCTTTTATCTACTAAACTTCAATTATTATACGTTTTCAATATGGATATATAATACTTATATATTTATTTTATTTGTTTTCTTAAGAATGTCAGACATGCGCTAGCAACGTGACAACATACATTATACAAGTAAAGACAATAAGGCAACCCTAAAAAAATTCGAGGTCCTAATTTATATATTGACCGTACTGCTCTCTTTTGGAAAATAAAGATAATCAATATCAGCTGCCAGAGCAAAACGCCATAAGACACTTTAATTAGGATAATTCAAAATTCACATAGTATAAAATCATAACCCTATTTGAAAGGGTTTACTCTACGTAATCATTTCAGTGCTTTAAAGAGATCTAATTTTACAAGCTATTATTGAATTCCATATTTGTATGTAATTTTATTCAAATTCATTTTCGTAGTTGTGTATCAATATTAAATTAAACGGGTTTATATAAACCATGATACGCTTTGTTTTGTTTCCAATATTTCGGTCCAGTTTTATGCACCGTGGCTACGTTCGGCAAGTGTCACGTTTGTACAAGGTTGACTGTAGCTGTGGCAGTTTATACATTGGACTGACGAAGCGGTACATTACTACTTGTACCCAAGGAACATAATCGTATCGTTGCAGTCAAAAATTACCACATCAAGTCGGCTAAAGCGGAGCATTTGCGTAATTCCTACCTCAATTACTGAATAGAATTACACAACTATAAAGTAATTTCCAGGGAACGACACTATATACATAAAATGTTTCGTGAGACAATTCGAATTCGGAAATATAAACATATTTTTAATCGAGGATACGGTTTAAGGTTGCTAAACATCTGACTTTGATTTCGTGTAGTCCCACGGTGAGCGTAATTATGCCGGTCATGATCAGGCAGCAGATCAAAACAGTGACAAACAGCATAAACGCTCAAGACGGAGGGTAGATAGATTATCTGCCCAATGTAACTAGCAGCACTACGCATCTCCGCAACCGGTCCGCGAACGGTGCATGAAACTCTGCCGAAATATCGGAAACAAAACAAAACATATCGTGGTAAGGACCCGTTTAATTTTGTATGTGAATCTCATATATGATGACAGACGGTGATTAAGATTTTTTTAAGCAGAAATTACAAAATAACAATATTATTTTCTCTTTCGTACTTAAAGTTTCTCACAAGCTGCTTATCGGGGCAAGTTAGTATATGCCAATACGTTAAATTGCACGAGCACACTAATCACCGTCGGTAAGTGCGGTTATCGACAGTCTGCTTGTGAAGCAATCCAATTAGCTGGTGGTTCCGTACTGTGCTTAAGCTACTCAGTGATAATAATTAGCTGTCAATGTTTACATCAATTATTATGCATTAAGTACGATAACTCTTACTCCTAGCGAAGAACAGTTGATACGCACACATAGTCAATGATCTAAACACAATAGAGATCCATTTATGTCAAACGTCTTGGAATAGTATAATTTGGAATCTGAGTAGATATATGACTTTGATAGTGTTCTAAATAGTATTGATACAATCAGTAAATTAAGTAATTATTATACTGAATAATCAACCAAACTATCATTTTACAATGATAGGTAGTTGTTACAAAAACTAATACGGTTTTATTATTTACTAGCTTTTGCCAGCGGCTCCGCCCGCCCTTAACTCGGTTATCGGCGTGGAACTCCTTAATTATACTAATGAAGTTTGCTATAGCAAGTTGTAGCTATAGCTATAATCCGTTTAAGCTCGGTTATAGTTATTCCCGTGAGAACTTTTAAATTTTTCGGAATAAAAAGGAGCCTATGTGCTATTCTAGGACCTAATCTATAGGTGTGCCAAGATTCATCCCAAACCGTCCAGTGGCTGAAACATTATTGAGTAACAAACTTCCATCCATACAGACATACTTTCACATTTATAATATAAGTAGGATTCTTATATAAGCAACTTAACATAAAAATAGAAAAAAAAGAAAAGAGATAATTAGATATCCTTACATTTATATAATTAGTATTATACTATAATTATCAACAATAAAAAACAAAGGCACACTTTTAATAACAGGAATCACAGGACGGCAGATTAACCCTTAAATCCTTTTTTTACAAATGCGCGCACAATTTTTCAAAACATAGGCATACACGTACCTTGTAAGTAGAAATAACAATAGAAAAAAAAAGTAATAGATAACTAGATATGCTTACATTTGTATATGCAAAATCAACAATAAAAAATAAAGATACAGTTTTATCACAGGAATCACAGCAGGCTAGATTAACCGTTAATTTTTTTTTTCTCAAATATATACGCTCACAATTTTTCTAAAAATAGACTTAGTACAATTTCGCCATTTAATAACCTGTTAATAATATAGTTAATCTTTTGATCTCTCTCAATATAATCTATCTTTCTGCTATTTCTCTCCACTCTATTTTTAACATTCTTAATTCTTTGTTCTTTTCTTCTGTAAGTCGGCTTTCTCTAAATAAATTATCTGTGAATTTTAAAAAGTCAGGGCGTGATTTCCCTCGAAGGGGCATATAGCAGCTTACTAGCGCCGCCATTAGATATCCTCAATTTTCTCTTTGTAGAAAAAGAATTTCTAAAATCCAAATGTTGCAAATATAAAATTAGTCATAAGCTATTTTTGAAAGGTTTTATATAGTTTTTAAATAATAGCTGTGAGTTGTAGTTGGCATTTCTGCTAAAAACTGCCAGTTTAGACGGGAATGCCAGCCTCCGACTTTGTTACTCGTATTTGTTCGATGCTGTTGACCATAGAAGTTCCTCATTTCTTTGACAAATTTCTTCTGTAGCTCTACGAAATAATAATTGAATTTCAAGGTTCTAGGATCGATTGGTTTGTTTTGATTTAATTTAATTATTTATTTTTAAATTAAATATATAACTAAATATTCTGTGAATATTTCAAGCGTGTACCTGTTGTCGTTATCAATATCGCACAAAAACTAGCAAAAATCACGTTTGTTATATGGGAGCCCCCTTAAATATTTGTTTTATTCAGTTTTTTAGTATTTTTTGTTAAAGCAGCAACGGCGATACATCTTCTAGGAAATTTTAACTTTCTAACTATCACGGTTCATGAGATACAACCTGGGGACAGACGGACGGACGAACGGACAGCGGAGTCTTAGTAATAGGGTCCCGTTTTTTACCCTTTGGGTAAGGAACCTTCAAAACATCCCCTTATTCTTGAATATGGGTAAACTGCTGAAATTGTATTCACTATAGCTATCTCAAAATCAAGATGAAATTGCTCTGGATGGCAATGAGATAAACGAGATGCTAACATCTCAAATAATATTTTGGAGGTTGCCTCTTTTTGTTTGGTAATAAGGCATAAGCAGAAGTACGATGTTGTTACTTAGTGCAGTGCTACCCAAGTGACTATATACTAACTGTAACTATAGGAATAGTTGTACAACAAATTTAAAAGTGCATAACGTACAAATTCTTGCTTTTTCAAGTTGCAATCTGCATCCCTTGGTGGCAAATACAATCATTCGCTGAGAGCCGTCGTTGCAATCACACAATAGGTGTTCAAATAACTTCGGTATTTCAACTTGGGTTTCGTTGTGATTGACTATCTTCTTAACTCCGTAAGCTTTTTTTCTTGAATTTGTGTCTAACTATTCAGTACTTAGGAAATGTGTGTCAAACTGTACATTTTCAGTTTAGATTTAAGTAGATAAAGTATAAGGAGCGAGCATATTATTGGCGAGTAAAAATATACACCAAAATAATTAAAAAAAAAAATTTTACTCGCCCTGCCGCAAGGTACAAGTGGGCCCATAAAAGGGGGCAAGTGATACTTAAATATAAAAGGGGCGAGATCTAGGGGGCAAGTACCTAGTGCGGAGACCCTTTTTCCCATCTTAATTTGAATTTTGACAATTGTCAAAATAGAATCTAGTCTGACTTATGAATATTGATTGTAATAAGTAAACATTACCATCCGACAAGCACCTGCCAAAAAACCGGTTTTTTTATTATTTTGGGGTGTGGATTTAGGACCCTCAACCAAAATAATGTATTACACACAGAAAATTCGAAGAATTCTTTCCTGAAGAATTTCCAATTTTCCGATACAGCCGAGATGTCATGTCATAATTTTCCTAGAGGGTTCGTAATTTGTGTGCATTCACGTGTAGGCCGTGGGCTGAGTAAAATCAACAATATATACTCCGAACGTGTGCTTCCTTATCGACAGAAATTTTAGATTTATTTTCCATGTTAAAATATTTATTGTACGTTTTTATTATCTTCACCTTGTATTAAAGGGACATCGGCGTCATCGTCAGCACGGAACTGGATTTTTCAAGAGCTTTTACTTAAGAGGGCCCTCTATGCGTGTATTTCCTTTTATGAGTGCTTAATTAAAATTGACTATGTTGATCTTAAATAAAGAGCATTATTCTGTGACAAAATATCTTTCAAATTGAAGGACAGCGTAAAATAAAATCAGTAATTAATTTGTAAAATTTTGTGTAATTTTGTAAAGAGTTATTTTGTAATTAGCTAGCTTTATAGCTACATACTTGCCTTTAATTTTATTAATTATATTTCCACAACAATTAAATTAGGCGTTATAGATAAGAAATAGAATAACAATATCTAAAAAAATAAGGTGTGTGTCGCTACCATTGACATCAACAGCAAGTTTGAAATTGCTCCGTGTTAAAATAATTATTTTATTAATTTTAACGTAATATTTTGAATTGAAAACAATTATTTTTAAAACTAGTTTATTATATTAATTATTGTGGCAAAAAACCACTAACATTATGGCATCCTCCAAGAGTAAAACAAGTGGAAAAGAGGACTCGGACAAAAGGTTAGTTGACGTTATTTCAAATTTAGAGGACAATATAAAAGAAATGAGAGAGAAGTTAAACGGCTGCTATGACCTTATTGTAATACAACAACGTGAACTCCTATTACAAAAACAAGTACTTAACGAGCTTCTCAATACTGTGCAAAACTCACCTGGCGATGGAAAACGATCACCTGGTGATGGCATAACAACACCACACACGTCTGTTGCACATCACTTTCCCGCCAACTTAATCGTCAGTAAACATATGTCACTAAATGAGTCCGGTCCTCAAGGTTTGATATTGCTGGATACCATAGACACCCAAATTGTCCACCAGCAAAGCTTGCAAAAAGATACTTCAGTACGAAACCAGATCTGTAGTGTTCCAGCGGCATCGGCGACATCGGTAAGGGTGCCGGCGGCCGCTGCTACCGCGGACAAGCCGCGCCGAGGCCGACCACCGCGCCGGGCTGCTCCTTCAGCCGCCAGCTGTGATACAGCCGCCAGCAACCAGCACACAGATGTCGTCGAATCAACAGTCGATAAAAACGTGACGCCAATCAACTCAAAAGCGCGTCATCTATGC
This sequence comes from Apoda limacodes, assembly GCA_946406115.1. NCBI lineage: Eukaryota > Metazoa > Arthropoda > Insecta > Lepidoptera > Limacodidae > Apoda > Apoda limacodes. The sequence goes on from OX291554.1 coordinate 9,612,031, forward strand.
AATGTGTCTGCTCCAAACCCGGCACCTAGTTCACAACCTGGCCTCAGAGCCGCCGCGCCACGACCTGTAAGCACGTGTTCAACCTGAGCGCCGACACCTCGTCGCAGGCCGTTCTCCACCACGTCCGCACTGAGCTAGGTGACGAGAATGCGCAGTGCGAGCAGTTGGTGGTCACCAGGGGCAACTACTCGTCCTTCAAGCTCGACGTGCCCGCCGATAAAGTGAAGCGTTCGATGTAGTCAATTTTGAGTTACTTTTAGAAAACAATAAGCATTATGGCATCAACAACCATACACATAAACTGTTTCGGTCTTTTCTAACGGCAAGGCACCAAACAGTTCAATGAGGATCAACGAGGTTTTTAGTTTTGAATGTAGTATTAAAGTCCTTGAAAAATCAAAAATATGCTAGTAGTATTTAAATTAATGCGTCGATCGCAGAGTTGCCGCGGCGCAGAGTGCGTGACGTCATCTTACTCATCGGCCGCCAGTTAGCCGTTGGCACTGTTGGTAGTAACAAAGCGCGCAGTGTTTATGTTTGATTCACGGACTTAAAAAAGAATTAAGTGACCAATTTGTGCACGGTTCAACTTTGTAACCATGAATAAATATTGTATAGTGCTGAAATGTACAAACACAACTAATAAAACGCCAAGAAAACTATTTTTTTGCGTACCAAACGCTACGCTATGTTTGCAGCCTCCCATTTGGGCAGCACAATCATGACAATCCACGCTCAAAACTATCTCCTCTTTTTCATCACACCTAAATATGCAACAATACGCTTTACTTTACTTTTTATCCTATGTTCAGGCGTTATTTTTGCTTTAACTGTACAGACATGCCCTAACCTTTGGACTTGGACAAATCTCATAGCATCATCTTCATAGGTTTCACGTGCCGAATAAATATGTAAACCTCAAAATACCTAGGTATCCTAACAATATATACTCATTATTCACAGTAAAGTTTGGTTTTATAGTCACTGATTAATGAAAACCGGCCAAGTGCGAGTCGGACTCGCACATAAGGGGTTCCGTACCATTATCTATAAAAACGACAACAAAAATACATTTGTTGTATGGGAGCCCACCTAAAATAATTTTTATTTAATTATTTATTAACTTTCCTTGAGAGAAGTTATTATAATAGCTCCAAATATCGATTTGTATTTTCTTTACGTTTTGAAACCTGGAGAATCGTTTCATTTTCAATTCAATAAAATTTAATAAAACATCGGCGAATATGTTTTACCTTATTGGAAACCAGATAAATATCAAGTTATACTTTGATAGGGATAGCGCAGAAGATTTAGTTTAAACTACTGGTGTCCACTCGATCTTAGATAAAGAATCAAAACCCTCGCACCCTCTCGATAGAGAGTAAATTCCTTGCCGGTGGCTACAGATAATACATACCTAGTATACGTACCTAGTTATCGGACTTGAGTGGTGGCGTGGACTCCACTAACTAAAGTACTAAAGTTACAATATGTAGGCAGATAAATAAGGTGCAACCTTACTTCTGTAGTTTCCAGCCACGGATCTCAACACTGGTAAACTTCGAATCATTACCTAGGTATTCAAATACCATAAAAGAATCCACTTTCGGAAGGTTATCTGATTGAGCTTGTACAAAACCAGCTTCAACTTTATTAATACTCATAATGTGTAGGTATTGGTTTTATAGTAATTATCACAAATTTACACTCTTGATATGTATCGACACTTTATTTAGGTACATATCGCGTCTCAGCTCCGTCGAGTTGTGAGCGACTTGTGAATGAGTGCACGAGCACGCAGTCCGTTCAAGTACGATGACGTCACATGTAACCGTGGCGCATTGGCTTTTAGCGGCACGGATGACTTATTTTATTTAATATTTCTGTAAGTAATGGTCCGATTTTAATAATTCAAAAAGATATACCATTCTTATGTTATAAAGAACAACACAGGTACTAATTCTCTTTAATTGGTTTTAACTGTACTGATCCTCATTAGAAATCGAGGGCAAAAGTATAAAGTCGAATCCAGGCCAAGTGAGTGTTGGTATTCCACAGGGATGAGCCCTCGGTAATTCTTTGTTTTCGCTCTTTATGAACGACCTCCTATCGTCAGTTACAGAGGGCTTGACGGTGTTGTTCGCTGATGACACAACAGTGGTGGTGAGGGCACGCACGTACGAACAGCTCGAACGCAAGATAGCAAACGCATGCGCTCAGCTCAACGCGTGGTTTTGGTGAACAGCCTCGTCCTCAACATAACCAAGTCCAACGTAATATTATTTTCCGCCGGAAACCCTAATTTGACGCCACCAGTACAGAGTCCGATGCCAATATGCGAGTCATGTACGTTTCTTGGGTTTACCCTAGACGCCATACTTAACTGGAAAAGCCACGTGTCTACGCTTTGTGAAAAGCTAAGTAGTGCAGTATTTGCACTACGAAAGCTTAAACCACTTGTTTCCAACGTCGCGTTACTACAGATCGATTTTGCATATTTTCACTCTCTTTTGTCGTACGGCATAATGCTATGGGGCAACTCGACAGACTCCAATCGAGTATTTATAATTCAAAAGAGAGCTCTTCGCACACTGGCGGGTGTAAAACCTCGTCAATCATGTAGAGGACTGTTTAAAAAATATGGCATAATGACACTATATTCTCAATATGTGTTTGACCTCACAATGTACACTCGACGCAACATAAACACCTGCACACGCATTTGCGTCCCTGGCAGAGTGACTCGCCAAACTGGGCGCCTGCAACGTGTGCCACGACGGTTGGCGCTGCTTGATAAAAACCCGCGAGTCGTAGGTCCCGCTTACTATGAGCATCTGCCCGTCGAACTAAAGGAAGAACCCTCGGATCCGATATTTGGTCTCCGACTGAAAGAACTGTTATTGACGAAATCACTGTATTCTGTCAAAGAATACAGTGAAAATCTGTGATTTTTATTTTATCTATTTTTGCAATTAATTATGATTACATTTATTTATTCGTTTTTAATTTTGACATTTCTTTTTTTTTTTATTTTGACATTTCGTATTGAATATTGATTCAATTTATTTATTTTTTTGAATTTATTATGTATTATTTTTTAAGTCATAATGTAATTTTTAAAAAGAAATAAATGACATACATACATACAAGACAAGAATGTATATAACTTTGTATGTCTATCCGTTTGCCTCAAATCTCCGAAGTTATTTTAATTAACTTTTCAATATCGTATCGTGTAGCAATTTTGGCTGCATTTTGGTTAACGTGACAATGCAACATGAAATAATTTGTTACTTCAAAACTTGGTGATTTAAAAAAATAAAGCTTTCGTTTTAAAATACTTGTTTTCAAGCAGATACGTACTCGACAATATTTATATATATAGACCTTACGTTACCTTTATCCCTTTTTTTTTCCAAATTTAGTAGTTTAGCTACAAAATGTTAAAACATACAAACTTTCCTGTTTATAACATTAATGAGTGTAGTTACTTTTTGGCTATATTTATAGTAAATTCAAAAATTAAATGTTATATACAAAAAAAAATCAAAAGCGGCAAAAAAAGCTGTTAGAAAATAAAATATTCATAGTGTATTATACACATATGTATAGTAAAAATCTGTGAGGTGACTTGAAGATCCGTATAAATATAGAGAATTCTGTATACCTGGCACTGTCGATAGTAGTCTGGGGGACGCGATCACATTAATGACCTAAGAAAGTGCCTACTACGAATAGTTTGTTTCTGTAACTCAAAATACTTGTGAAAAATTTATATTTATAAACATTAGAGGTGTCGAAATCTAAGCCATTGCATCACGTCAGTTATATGAATATAATTATTTATAGTATAAAATAACACTTCTCAACAGAAATTACTTTGTTTATAATTAAAAAAATATTATGTTATATTTTTTTATTATTTGAATTGCTACGAAAGCTAAAATCTTTGACACGCACGTTAAATGTTTATATATACAGGTACAACAGTGTTTTTAAATATAAAATTATTTTTACTTGTTTCTTTTCAGGTTAAAGGAGGTTTTTGCCATTATATTTCTAGCGACTTGTAAAAGGTTTGATTAGGTTTGTTATAATAAGACGAAAAGAATACTATTAGCTTACCTTACTGAAAGTTATCAGGGTTCAAAGAGGAAAAATATTTTATTCAGCGCGTTTCTAAGCTCGAAGAAATCGTCAATCCAAAAAGGTCAAGAAGAAAAATATTTAAAGAAATATTTTACATTATAACTACATAGTTACGGTCTACAAAGGCCTTTTTTACATTAAATCCTCTCACAGGATTCGCTTCAACTCAAATATTTCTTTGGATGCCTGGTTTTTGACAGTCAGAATTTAGTTGAAACTTTATTTTTTAACGAAAACATCAAAAAATTTTCAAGCGGTGATAAAAATACAGCAAAGTCTACTACTACGCGTTCACCGGAGCGGTAGCTCGACTTTAAACATATACAGTAAGTTGTAATAACTAAACGCGCAACGAGTGCCATGTTACTTTACTTGTCATGTTACTTCCAGACATTTGTAATTAAAAACATCGATTTCTAATAATATTTCCAAACAATGATATTTTTTTCAACTTTCACATTTCAAAGACGCCGAAAGCCTTTTGTCCTATTTCTGTATAAGAAAATATTTTTTCTATACTTATAACTTTCGGTTGATAAATAAATTAATAATGCATCTAACTGTTGGTAAATAGGTATTACCATAGCTAAAAACGCAAAACAAAAATTTCGTAAAATATAAAATTAATGTATAAAAAATCTTTCTACAATCTGAAATAGAAACGACCCTTCATTCTTACAAAATACGACAGTCACACTCGGGTCGGTAAAAATTTGCATAAGATAATTAGAAAAATACAGACAGAAAAAGAAAAGAGGGTGGAAAATTTCGCGCCGCCTTTTTAACAAGGTTAATACCTTCATGAAGGTCCCTCGTCGTACATGCCGTGACGAATTGCTTCCTTTTCCTTTGTTGTAACACATCTTGTCAGAAATTAGTTGTTTCTAAGATTTGCTTCGTATCTTGTTCTTTGATACGGAACTTGCCTTTACAATGGGGCAAACCGGAGCTAATAGGCCAGTTTAAAATCTACGATAGTTATACATAGTATTTTGATACAATGACGTTGATTATTTAATGTAATACCGGATTTTAATGATCAGCCTAATAGCAAACCAATAAAGTCGGCGACGACATGAATTCCTAAACTTCAGTTTTTGTTAATATTTCATTTTATTTTTTTAACATCCATCACTAATAAAATACTAGTTGCAGCGCTTGATCGACTAGCAGTAATGGGGTAAACCACCAAAAAAGGAAAAACTAAGCTTTAAACTGATTATAGGTAGGTACTCGTATAGGTGATTAGGACCTTCGCTCGACCTATAATTATTGTTTCGTTAAAAATGTAGAAAGATGGACGCCTATGGACGCTTGCAACACCAGGGGCATCACTCGCGCGTTGCCGACTCTTCAGAAATCTAATAACTTCTTTTTTGAAGAACCCCATACTGTAGTCCTTAGAGAAAACCTTGGCAGGGAGCTCATTCCACAACCCAAGCGTTCGCGGGAGGAAGTTTCTCTGAAACCGCACTGTACGCGACCATTTCGGTTCCAAAGTGTGAGAATGAATTCCCTGTCGATGGCGAGCGGTGCGATGGTAGAAAGTAGCCGTGGGCATCATTTCGAACAATTCCTCAGAACACAATCCATTGTACAAGCGGTAGAACACACACAGGGAGGCAAAGTCTCTCCTCAGACTTAAGGGCTCGATACCGCAAGTGAGTTTGGGATCGTCGACAATTCTCACAGCCCGTCGTTGAACCGAGTCAAAAGGGCCAAGATGGCAGCAGTACTCCATATGGGGCCGGACTTGCGACTTGTAAAGTAGCAACCTTTGCCCCGACGTGAAGTACTGCTTCGCTCTGTTGAGTACACCAAGTTTTTTGGACGCCAGCTTTACCTTGTCTAGCAAATGATCTCGGAACTGAACATCGCTGGAGATGTCAACGCCAAGGATCCCAATGCTCTTGGAGATGGAGAGGGGAGTGTTCTAGAATTGTGGGACTACAGTGAATGGGGTTTTCTTAGCGGTGAACGCGCAGACTTGTGTCTTTGAAGGGTTGAATCGGACCAAGTTTTCCCGCCCCCAGTCAGAGACCTTGGACATACCGATCTCGATTTGAGACACAAGTTCTTCACGCTTTTCCTCCACAACGGAACGTGAGATGCTTGCACGGCCCGTGTAATAAGCGTCTCCAGTACTGTCATTTGCATAGCAATGTATGTTGTTGATGTCCAACATATCATTGATGTGCAGTAGAAACAGCGTAGGAGACAGCACAGAGCCTTGCCAGAGGACACCAGCATTAATGTCCATGCTATCAGAGCAACTACCGTCAACTACGGCTCGTATGCTTCTGCCGGACAAAAAGCTAGCCACCCATTTGCACAAACCCTCGGGCACTCCGTAAGATGGCAACTTCGATAGAAGACCCCGGTGCCAGACCCGATCGAACGCCTTCGCTATGTCTAGGCTACATGCCAATGCCTACCCCTGACTCTCAATGGCTAGTGCCCATCGGTGTGTGAGATACACTAGAAGGTCACCAGTTGAGCGACCGTGGTGAAAGCCATATTGACGGTCACTGATCAAGTCGTGTTTTTCTAGGTATCTCAAAAGCTGTGTGTTGATCACACGCTCTATCACCTTGGAGAGAAGAGAGGTTATAGCGATAGGCCTGTAATTCGATGGATCTGATCTATCGCCCTTTTTGGGCACCGGGTGCACATTCGCAGTCTTCCATGAAGACGGAAATTGCCTAGTGTGGTAGGAAAGTGTGAAGAGGCGCGTGAGTACAGGACATAACTCAGGAGCACACTGCTTAAGCACCACTGCTGGTATGCCGTCTGGCCCACTCGACTTATGAACGTCTAGGGAAAGCAACGCCCGCCGGACCTCGCGCTGTGTTATAGAGATTTCCGGCATGGTCTTACCGCACCACGGTAAAGTAGGTGGTACAGCGCCTTCGTCGTTCACATTCGAGTTAGAGGCAAAGAGACTGCCCAATAGATCGGCTTTCTCTTTTACACTGTGGGCCAAGTCACCATCGGTCTTTCGCAGTGGTGGTAACGACGACTGGCAGAAGTTCCCCTCGGCAGCTTTAGCACGCGACCAGAAAGCACGACTCCCAGAACACAAAAACTTCTTTACTATAATAAAGGAGTTGCCGTAAGATTCCCCAGAAAACATAAAATTACTTTATCGAAGAGGGTGTTTAAGTTTATTATTTTCCTTTTTTCTTTTTGAAAATATGTGGTTTTCCTGAAGTACTTGTACCCATCTGCCAAGCCTACCCGTCTACCAAGCCATCTTCGTCCTTTATAATATTAAATTTTATAAAAATAAAATAAAATTTAATAATAAAAAAAAAAAATATATAAAATAAAATTGTTATATAAAAAACTAACATAATGATCAAAATAATAATTAAATAGGATCGTGGAAGATCGAGGACTTAGGAAAAGTTAGCCAGGATCGTGTCGGTGGAGGTCTTTAATATTTTTGTAGACTTTCTAAAGACGGGCTTAACACATTTATGTAGTTAAAAACCTAAATTCGAAAATAAAATAAATTTCATTACTAGAACACCCGGGACAGCATAAGTTTACGTAGACATACATAGGCAGCGGCGAGCGTCGCGGTGCCACCAAATATAAAGAAAGCGTATGAAGTGGGCATATGTAAAATGGGATAAATTGATATAAAATGCAATGTATTATTGAGTGAATACATTTTAACATGAGAGGAATTATGTACCTTTCTGATGGCTAATAAAAGGGCCACCTTTTTGTTGTAATGACCTGAATATTGGAATGCGACTCTTTTGCTTGATTTAGCGATGGATGTTGCTTCTTATGTTTGATTGCTTATACTGCTGCTAAACAATACAGGTAAAAAGACCTCGCCTGAGTAAAGTAAAGAGGAGATAAGGAGATGATGGAGGCATGCCCGGGGATCGGAAGCCTAAAACCTACTGATCTCTCAAAATGTTTGTCGTTAACATTCGTTAGTGGCTTCAAGTTACATCGGCTGAGCTCACAGACGGTTTGAACATCTCTCGCCTAACGTTTCGATCCGTTTGTTTGGGTCAAATACGAATGTGAGTTCAGTGCCAAGCGACTTGAACGACGACAACAGATTATACAGTGTAGAAGGGTAAAGGTCCTTGCCCCGAGCTGTCTGTCAGAGTCGAAAAACTACGAAAGAAGGCAATTGTTGTTTTATTTAAATTGACACGTAAACCGTTGCCATGTTGCGGGGAGTCGGACGCTGATTACGCGAAGGCGACAGTGATACTTCACCTACGCGACTGGTGACACCAAATAGGGAGAAGTCTTGTAGCGATTTGAATATTGGAATGCGACTTCTTTGCTTGTATTAGTGATGGACGTTGCTTCTGAGGTTTGATCGTTTATAATGCTTCTATATTACACAGGTAAAAAGGCCTCGCCTGAGTAAAGTAAAGTGGAGACAAGGAGATGAAATGGAGGCATGCCCGGGGATCGGAAGTTTAAAACCTACTGGTCTCTCAGAATATTTATCGTTAACATTCGTTAGTGGCTTCAAGTTACATCGGCTGAGCTCACAGACGGTTTTAACATCTCTCGCCTAACGTTTCGATCCGTTTGTTTGGGTCAAACACTAATGTGAGTTCAGTGCCGAGCGACTTGAACGACGACAACAGATTACACAGTGTAGAAGGGTAAAGGTCCTTGCCCCGAGCTGTCTGTCAGAGTCGAAAAACTGCGAAAGAAGGCAATTGTTGTTTTATTTAAATTGACACGTAAACCGTTGCCAAGTTGTGGGGAGTCGGACGCTGATTACGTGAAGACGACAGTGAAACTTCACCTACGCGACTGGTAACAACTCATGGAATCATATTTGGTTCGCGACTAAATTCCTAAAAAGCTGCGATACTGAATATTACATAAATAATATAACTCACACTTATTCTATCGTTAATCGATAAAATAAACTATAAACTATAATTCTTCGTACTTGAACTGATAATATACCTATTATACATTTAACCTGTTTATGAATCCTTGATCATGTATGGTGTGGACGCCGGCTTGAAAACCGAAATATATCATTTATAATCTACGACTGAAGTTACATGGATGCAGTGGGGCTTATTGCGTCTTGCTCTTCGGAGTGTGTTAAGCATGGGGCGTGCCCTCTTGGTGAATTCCATGGCTGTTCCATTGGTACATAATAATTATTACCTACTACACAAATGGTTCAGTGGGGTTTATTGCGTCCTGCTCTTCGGAGTGTGCTTAACACGAGGCGTGCTCTCTTGACAATGTCATGGCTGTGTCTGTGCGAACGGATGTCACACTCTTTGGCCTAAGGCTGAGTGTTTGTGCTATGCACGCACAAGGATTTGTTCCTGAAACTACATATTTTAGACTTCGGTCTTCAGCTTCGGCTGCAACGATAATTTAATGGTTATACCATTTATGATTTCACACCTCTACTCCTTCGGGGGATGTGCGCTAAGTTAGCCTCGGTATGGTCACGTACCGTGGGAAGCGCTGGGTGGAGCTTCCCGCCTTTTTATTTTTTTAGAAAAATAAAAAGCGCATAGGGGTAGAGGATACTATTTTTATTACTAGAACGGTGTTTCAGTCTTTCTCTTAAAGAACCTGCGGTCTACGTTACACAATTAGGTCCTACCACTCAGACGATCACATAGCCAAACCTTCGATAAATTTATACTTAAATTTTCAAGTTTCGTGTTCATTATCTCTTATAATCTTTTCTTTCAATGCTGGTTAGTTAGGTAGGTACTTTAAGGGTAGCTAGTATTTGTGTTCTTTGGGGGGGGTTAGTTACATACTCTAATATGATGCTAAATGGTTCATGTAAAAAGTCATTGATGATAATTAAGTATTTTCTTCTTTATATTATTAGTAAAGTACAAATGTAACTATTTTGTCCTTTTTAAATTTATTTTATCCTATAAATAATCATTCCGAAAGATAGTTAGGCCTAGATAAAAGTAAATACATAGTTAAATTGACTTTGAGTTTGAGTTTATTTGGTTTGCTAAGAAATATTATTAAAGTAATACAATATTATTGTAAAAATTATTTTAAACTTGAGTCGTTTATCTAGATTTTCCGTAGAAACACAAATCTTGCTACTTGCTTGTTTCATTTCAAGATTTATGGTGCTGAGTACACCATTCACAATCAACATTGACAGCAACCCACCTTGATATCGATACTTATTTGTTTTATGAAAATTGTTTTACGTTCGAAGAAAGATTTACAGATTGTATCTTAGGCACGATTCTCGGTTTATTTATATCTATTGTATTCAACAAATCAATCTCTATTTTATTCATAATTTATTTTTAGTTTTTAAGTTTTAATTCTTACATTGGTCGGGCGAAGCGGTTTGAGATCAAAATGGCAAAGAAGCCAAGGGAAATGCACTTACCAGATCAGCCGACTCGTCCTCCCTATTGACTGCACTTGCTAGGCAGCGCTGGTGAAGATGGTAACGAGTCCAGGTAGCGGACCACAGCCTTAACGGTGAACGGTCTGCGCATTGATTCACATCACATATACGACACTAGCGCGAATATGGATTAGATATATCCACAAAGTTGATGGAGTCCAATAATTATGATGCGAGCGGTGGCGAAGACAATGCAGCAGTAGCTTCAGACGCTGCTGCTGTGTGCGGTGCCAATTATGGGAAACTTACCGTACTGATTGGGGTCGTGCAAACTTCCCTAGATGGTACATGTGGTGTGAAACTTATATGAAACGGCGTAAGCATACATTTTACTGTCTAAATATTAGAACAACTAAATATGATTCACAAATATACAAAAATAACATTTTCTGATTTAGCTCCATGGATAAGACTGCCTATCCATAAATGACTGGTCAAAACCTACACTTATCTTAATACAAATAATACAAACATTGGCGAGAAATAGTTTTTGTCCGGACAAAGTAATAAAAAATAAAAAAGGGAATTATTTACCTACTCTGCATATTTTTTTTATCTGCATTGTTGCAAAGTTATGATCGAAAAAAATATCTTTCCTCTTCGATGTCCTGAGTTTGCCAGATGAAATATTTAAAGAATTAACGAAGATAGAAAATCAGGTGTCTATTTGAAATAATACTGAGTTTCAGATATTTATATACAGTTGTTGTTAAAAACTATTTATTTCATGGCCGAAAAATCGTTGTTTGTCACTCATTTACTGTGATAATGTAAAAAAGGTCATTGATTTAAAAAGGATTCACGTTTTATAAAAAAAAATTTGAGAAATCATTGTGACCGTATTGTATTTTAAATACTTTTTCGTTTATTTTTATTTGGTCTCAAAAAGTTTTAAATAATAAATACAAAATAGCATGTACACTGAATTAAAATTTTACTTTGTGAGACTCCGAACTAGGTTTGCACCTGTAATTTCAGATCACCAGGCCTCTACCACCAATTGTACTACGTAATAGTAATACGATGAAAAATAGACAAAGAAGACGATCTTCTTCTTTGTACATACAAATATTAATAAATAAAATGTATGCTTCGATTTTGTGGAAAGTATATAAGAAACTATTACAGGAACTATAATAAAAAAACTGTATTCCATTTCCAAAACACGTACCATTCGTTTTTATTTGCATTAATTCGTTGGTAAATAAAAAAATTTAAGAGTGTTATAACGATTACGCGAATATACCAGTGTTCCCGTGTACAAAACTTCGTGATGAAAATTACAAAGCTTTATCAAAACATCGGCCATTATATACTGACGATAAATTTTCTAAAAGAGATTTGTATTTTAATATTTCTTTCAGTGTTCAGTAAGCATAAATCGATAAAGCTGTTTCACTTAATTTAGCTCATCAATGCAAGAATCTTGAAGTGGAGCTGAAATAGAGGACCTAATTACCTACGTAGAAATAAATAAATTAATAAATGAGTTGATATACTTTAATTTTCAAAACGTTAGTTGGAATTAAAAAAAAGAGTATTTTTTTGAGTTGTGTTTAACATTTTCTTTTAAATTATGAAAAAGTCTGTAGTTACGGGCAAATTTATAGAGTTGAATAGAAAGAAATGTCTATAAATAATATATCAACAATTTCACCAATATTATACAGACCTGTGGTTAAATAATAATTGGAATGAAATAAATTGTGAAAACTGTTGTCATACTCGCTAAAACGGAATTTTTATTTTTTTCATTTGTTTTCTTTTCATGGAATCATTAATCTTTATATATTTACATTATTCACCAGTGAAAGTGTCCATAATATAGTCTGTCAGTTTTTTATCGATTTTTATGAAATGTACCGCCTAATAATGTCATATTAATGTGCCGTAGTTTTGTAATGTCATTAAGAGTATACACTTCGCGGCGCCTCGCAGCGGGCTTCATACAAACGAATTGCTCACTTAGTTTTTGACACTTACAAATCAATCACTGTGAAATTTCTAAGTTATAATCCCAAGCCGAATAATAAAAGAAAAACCGATAAGTTCCGCAAGATTCTTAAATGTTATTCTCAAGTACCCAAATATCAAGAGGTATTTTATGTTATTTTAAGGTCAAAGACTTCTCACAGGTTTTCATGTAAGCTATAGGTGAAGAACTGATTTCTATATTGTTTAAAATTTTTAGTCTTAGTAGTTTCAGAGATAAGGTCCCCCCACCTTATGGTAAATTTGAGTAGTAGATTCGGAACAAATGAACTGTGACAGACGGACATACAGACACACGAGTGATCCTAAAAATGTTTCACAGTTTTTTCATTAGGACGTACAGAATCCTAAATATGAAGGTAGGTTAAAGGTTGGATTCCTTTATACTACGAACCCAAGGAGTCGAGCAGTAACTTAACGTGGGCGAACCCCCGGTGAACTGCTAGTCTTATATAAAATAATAGGTTTTGTCAATATCTTAATTAATTATTAAGGCTGGGTTGCACCAACTAACTATAACGATAACAAAAGGTAAAATATAATTGTAGATTATAGCGTTACTACAAGTTCTACTTGCTATTATTTCTAATAAATTTGATAAAGCCTAGTCGTAATAGTTATTTGAACCTTTACAAAAAAAATAAAAAAAATAATAGCACTAAAACAGAAAATATCCATATTTATTTCTTGTTTTCCAATGAAAACATCAACATAAGTGGCGTTTTGTTGACCGACATAATGTACATTATGCGCTTAATGTTGATAATCCAACTAAAGAGAATGAATCAAGATTTGTAGTGTGACACACTTCAGAATTTGTCTTTTTAACTTAGCTGGATTATGACATTAAACGCATTGAAACAGAAAACGAAACGCACCTAGTGTGACAATATAGCTGCACTACTCATGCACGCTTAGTTATATATCGCGCCATCCTTGTCTTTTCTCACGGTTACTGTCAATTTTGTAATTATGCCCCCAATAGAGGGGCCTTAGGACCATTTAGATATCCGAGGCACGTTATAACAGACTCTGACGATGAGATAACCAGCAGGCTCAAAGCTCAAGCGCCTTCCGCGCTCGCGTCCACGAACACAGATTATAGAAATATATACAGAGTACGTCGCCGCCGGCGGTGACGGAACATTAGACAGTTTAGTTTTCACACACACACACACTCGAGCGCGCGGGTATACTAGGTTCACTAATATACCCGGGCGCTTCGACTAGTTAGATTTAAATAATAATAGGCTAGGGTTGAAGAGTTTCTTGCCGTTTCTTCTCTTCAGAACGCCTTTGCTATTTTCCGAAACGGCGGTAAAATTTAGTTAGATACAAATTTTAGTTTCTAAGAGCGGTTGCCCAAGCCGAGGTTCGTGTCTAGGACACCCTTGCGCAAACCGCCCCAACTTTTCGCTGAAGAATGCAAGCAGCACCGCAGCAAAAGTTAGTCCGCGTGTAGTTGTAAAGGCCATCTGCGGACAAACAACAGTAGACAGTAGCTAGAAAAAAAAATTAAAAAAAAAATGGTATTATTGGTAGGTATAAAATATTATTAAGTTATTAATTTTTGAAAAGTCTCATGAACACAAGTGAGGCTATCATTCATTGATGATAATTTTAAACTAGCTAAGCTATTCAACGACACTTCGCACATATTACTAGGTGAGGTACTGGTACTTCCTCAGTACCTCACCTCGTAATTTGTGTGAGGTGTCTTTTTTAAGTTGGCTTTTACTTAGAAAATATTTTTTTTTACAGCTTTAAGGAATTGTAGACCTAAGTATTTAGTATTCAATATTTCAACTTGATACCTTCACGCGTTCCGTAGAAAAAGGCAGAAAGACAGACAGACGGACATCAAACTGTTCCTATAAGGGTTCCTTTTTCCTTTTGAGGTACAGAACCTTAAAAATGTGTCTAATGGACCTAAAATTTTATTTTCTGTGAAGGATATATCAGAAATAGCTTGAAATAATCCCAGAGAAACCGATAATTAAAAAAGTGTGTTGACCTACACGTCGTGTAGGTAGGTAGTAAAAACCAATTTCAACAGTTTATTTAAAGTCAATGATAAGTATGTATATGAAGGTTCCCTAAAACATAATATTTAGAATCAATAATATCAAGGTGATCTGAGACAGTTAAAATTGACTTCGTGACAAAATTTTTAGTAAAAATAATTCGTTTTAATGAGCTAACATTTTTTAACTCTTGACTTATAATTTCTTAGTTCAAAAAAGATGTAAGTTCTAACATAAAACTCAAATTACCTTTGTTACAAATTCAAAAACCAAATACTTGCATTAATTTATTTGAAGGGAGTAAAAAACACTTTGATTTTTTGATTCAGCAGATCAATTCTCTAACAGATTCTTTATATTTTTGTAAACCTATTTTTATATCTCAGAATTGAAGATGGATCAAATAAAGGAGCTTTAAACCGTTTACATAGACATTTGCGAATTCAAAGGAATACATTTCATGTAGCCGAGCTTGATTACCCTAAAGCGACAGAGTACAATGCAACGAATATTATCGCTCCAAACACGCATCAGAGTAAGGTCATTAAAATGTAATTTGTGATCCTGATAACAGAAAATAATGTCGCATTTAAACCTCTAGGGGTATAATAGCAATGTTATCGTTGCCAAAGTTGAGTAGTGACGTAGTTCGAGAAAGTTTATCATCAGTTTACTCGAGTTTACTGATGTGAATTAACTGGCTATTATTATATTTTGATTGTTAATGTGGCCCTCTATTCATTATATTCAAGAGTTGATTCCACAGAGAAAATTTGTTAAAAATTTCCACCCCCAAAAATTTAGGCAGCAATTTTGCCCGGACGCTTATTTATATTGGTATATAGGAGTTTATATATCCTGCTGCCTACTGAATATTGAGCTAAGTTTTCTAAGTCATATGTGGATGTTGGAAACTGAATGCAAGAGGAAAACTCAGCTCACTGTTTTGTCCGATTTAGGTTTTTTTAATATTATAGACTTTGAGACTTGGAGAGACTTTGCCTTCCTGTGTGTGTTCTACCGCTTGTACAATGAGATGTGTTCTGAGAAATTGTTCGAAATGATGCCCACGGCTACTTTCTACCATCGCACCGCACGCCATCGGCAGGGAATTCATTCGCACACTCTAGAACCAAATTGGTCGCGTAATATATTCTGTGCGCAACGTCGCCGCTGCATATTGTTTTGATTATATCAATTTTATATATAATTTTGATAAGTCAGTGATACACACTAAAAAACACAAACAGACAGATGCATAGCCACTACACCACAAATGTACACATAAAAAATCTGACGCAAAAAGGGGTAAGTCCACAATTTTCTTAAGGCCTACGTTGGCCCAGTTTTTACGATCCAAGATTAAAATAAACATTTTTCAAACTACTGAAATTATATTTTAATTTTTTTTTAGTAATTAACTTAAAAAAAGTGTGGTATTAAAAAAAATATGATATAACTTTAACATCAAATAAAATACTTACGGTAAAACCAGTCTCATTGCAAATTTGAGATATATTGTAACCCATATTATATAGTTCTATAATACGCATTTTCTCTTGAATATTAATATTGGCTTGTATATTATTTTTAGCAAAGACAAAAAACTGGCTACCTAAGTAATGACCGCATCTAACTTAATAGCTAAATGAAAACACCAAACAAACTTGTCAGCACATACCCCCAGAAACAAATCGGCAACGAACGAGAAACATTAAATGTCTACCTACGTAGAACTTAATAGCTATTAGAAAATTGGTCTAAGCTGATTAACTAAACAAAATATTCATAATTCGTAAAATGTAACAAAAACAAAAAGAAAGGCATAAGGTGAGATCCGAATCAACAACTTGCATTGCACTGAGTACACGTATTAAGATTTGATACGTCTATCCACTAGGCTATGGATACGATAATTTTCTTAGTGAAATTATTATATACAATATTAAATGTAACTAATATTACTCCAGGTTCCACAAGACATATTACTTTATTTCTTTAAGTGTATGAGTGAATTCGCTTGCCATTCTATTTTGTTTTGAAATTCTATATGCAGTTCTGCAACTGACCGTACAAGTAGAGCCTTTAGTGATCAGTGTGAAATGAGACGTTATTACAATATATTGTTTTACACATTGTCGCACATTGAACAAGAAATTACTCTTCTATATAATTTTAAACTTTATATGCCTGTAGAAGAAATCGAGCCGTGCGCGAGTTCCGCTAAATTTTACTCACAATCGGGCGAACGCATAAGGAACGCGGGATAACGTTCTTCGTTCTATCCCATACAAATTTGAATACTCTCCTTTTAATAACTCGACCACAGCGCCACCTATCGGGTACAAATAGTGCAATTAACTTTTTTGTCACTGAACCAACATGTATTGTGAATTCGTTAATTGGAATAACCAACTTTTAAGTAATAGGTTGTAAAATTATAGACCAGGGTCACGATAACAATTTTGTCAGTTTCTAATTAAGTAACTTCATAAAGTAAGCGCTACATCGATAATTTTATGCTGAACCAATTTTGACTACGCTCTCTGTCTACAAAGTCCTGTACGTGAATTTGAATTACGTACGTGAAAAATACGAATACGAACCGAAAACGAGTCGGTGCACAAGCCGTCATACATTTACTACGGTGGCTATTACAAAACGTCTATTTTACGAAAAACGAATCAGTGCAGAAGCGCACTTACTGTTATATTATCAGAAATGGATGGCCAAAACTGTACATTTTTGACAATTTTATCCCATTTATCTTAAAAATCGGTATGAGCCAACCCTTACTCTAATTCAAAAAATAATAAATATTCAAGATAGGAAAAGTTCGTATCGTTAGCTCATATTTTTAAGATAAATGGGATAAAATTGTCAAAAATGTACAGTTTTGGCCATCCATTTCTGATCTGATAATATAACAGTAAGTAAGTTTTTATAGGTATGTAGATAATAATTGGTAGTGATACCAATATATTATACACTTATTTTATCTAAGTAACCTAAATATAAATGTCAAACGAGTCCCTCGACCATGGAAGGATCTCAATCAAAATGTTGTCACCATTGGTCTCAACGTAGTGCTGAGTGGGAAGTTATAAATTTAACAATTCCCTTTTTAGATTTTTTTATTTATAAATTGTGTAGTCCAAATAGATGGTTTTCTTTTTCTTCTATAATATAAATAAATAATTTATATAACTATTAAAATAAAAACCGGTAGCAAGGTATTCTACATATGAATGTACGTATATCACCTAAGTGGTATAAAAAAAAGTCGCAACGCAGTATCCAATTGAGCTGAAAAGTGACGATTTCTTTGGGTATGAGAGACAGGGTTACCTCAATTCGAATTGTATATATATAAATACTTCGTTTTCAAGTTTATGCCTTTAAGAATAAAGGACAAATCAATCAATTGTCAAGTCTAACAGGAAATCTGTGATATTTTGTAAAATGCCCACTTTAGTCGATTGCTTGCTTAGTCGATACTCGCTGGCGAGTGTAATTATGACTTTTTTAAAAAATGATATTACATGGAGTAATTACAACAAATCTCTATGGATTATTTTAGATTTAGATGTCCATGGATAAATGTTTCCGGCGAAAGCAATGAAGTTGGATGTTTTTATACATAATGACTACTTTCTGCGCACACGGAAAACTAAATCAAAGAATTTATATTTTTTTTAAATATGTGTACATTTTTGCAAGCTTAATAAATAAATACGAGTAATTACTTTTTTGTAAAGGAATTAAATCAAGTAGGTTAAAAAACAGTCGCTTTTGAATATACCTAGTTACAGACGGAGAATGACATAAGGTACTTTCTGTAAATTGTGTGTTATGTGTAAATTAGCTTAAGCGGAGATGCAGTCAAAGCTAGTATTCGATAAAACCAGGTAAATTATAAAATTTGGCTACCACACTATTCAAATAGAATAAGATTTTCTAAGGATTCGTATTGTAATTCCTTTGTAATAATACAAAGTACTTAAAATGGGACATTATTTCTTTTATCACAAGCACAAATTACGTTTTAATGGCCCGCTTCTGACGCGCGGGTAGACCGATAAAATCTGTTGAATTGTAGTCTCTCGTTGTAAGCTCCAGGCCATTTAGTTACATGAAATGTATTCTTAATCTGTTGGGGCTTGTTGGCTTGTCAAGGGCAAGTTTAGATTATATTTACTGTGAAATTTGCGCGCGTTCAGAGCCAGTGTTGCCAGGTGCCAGGAGATTTTCAAAGATAGATTTGCTTTTCTGCAATAAACCAAGCTTAAAAAAAAACTTTTAAAAGAAAATCGTTTTAGAACTTGATTGGTCACGATCCTACGCCGATTTTGGAAAGAATTAATACTGGAGATGAATCTTGGGTTGGTGAGCCTGAGTCTAAACAAAAATTGAAGCAATGTCATAAAAAAGTACACAGTCGGAAAATTGATTTGATTGGATTTTATTGATCGATTACAAAGAAAGTGATGGAATTTTATTAATCGATTACAAAGAAAAAGGTACTAATATAACTGGAGAGTAGGTACTACGCAGCTACACTAAAAAGACTTATGAAGGACGCTAGCAACAAAAAAAAACGGGTAAGTGCGTGTCGGTTCAAACGCAGTGTAGGGTTCCGTGGTTGCCCGTCACAATAAGCGGACTTCGATGGGGGCGTTCTATTTGATACTATGAACTGAACATATCAATTAAGTTTATGGTTTAAAAATTAATGTCGTCTAGTCGGTTTTACCTCGATGGTAACTAAACTGCTTAAACAGTGTACTCCTGAGTTGTATCCTGTACTCACGCGCCTCTTCGCGGACTCCTACCACACTAGGCGATTTCCTTCTTCATAGACTGCGAATGTACACTCGGTGCCCTAAAACGTGATAGATCAGATCCATCGAATTACACGCAAATCACTATTACCTCTCTCCTCTCCAAGGTGATGGAGCGTGTGATCACCAAACAGCTTCTAAGATACCTTAAACATGACCTGGTCAGCGATCGTCAATATGGCTTTCGCCACCGTCGCTCGACTGGTAATCTTCGAGTGTATCACACATACCGATGGACAGTAGCCATTGAGAGTCAGGGGGAGGCATTAGCATGTAGCCTGGACAAACTGAAGGCGTTCGTTTAGGTCTGGCACCGGGTTCCTCTGCCGAAGTTGCCATCTTACGGAGAGCCCGAGGGTTTGTGCAAATGGGTGGCTAACTTTAAATTGATTCGAAGGTGTTGGATATATTTCATTTTTAATAGCTGAATCTTGTACCCGTATTTTTTAATTCAAGATGGCGGATCCAATATATAGTGTACATTTTTAAAAAATATCTTTAATACCGTTTGATAAAACTAAGTTCTGTTGGATTCCATGGGCCTAGTTTCAAATCATTTATACGTTTTTTTTTAATCCAACATAGGAAATCAAATATGGCGTCTATTTATTAGCAAATAATATTCGATTTCGATGAATCTATCAAATTTATTGGTTATTCGAGGGTACTGAATTCATGTATTTTTCAGTTTTCCAAGATGGCGTTTGAGTTTTGTGATTTTATTAAGAAATAAAAGTCTTGTTTTAGTGTCTTTTAAAAATAAACCCTGCATTCTATGTTTCTGTAGAAGGCTTCGTCAAAAAAAATTAAATAATTTTATGAAAGTTTTATTCAATAAACGCGTGCACAATTAACGAGTAGCTCTTGTTCAATAACTCATTTTTACAGGTTATACAACAATATACACTTTAGAAAATATTATAGTAGTAGATATAAATGTTATTATCCACATAACTATGGTATTCAAGTACGAATTGTAAAACAATGTTTATACACTCAAAAAATGTAAAATAATGTATTTTTTATTGAATTTTCATGAATAATAAAAAATAAATTGAGAGTACACCTATGGTGATTTTAGTTTCTTCGGCAATCTAAATCTCAGCATACAAGAACGCTTTGAGCTCGATATTTGGACACTTACATCTTGTTAATATCTTGAAATGCTTATTAATTCAATTTTAAATTACTTACAGTATTTCGATTATTTTTTAAATATTTTAAATATAATGTCCAATTGTCCAAAGTTACTTACTTCTTATACTTTGTCTAGAATTGGCGAAGGATATACTGTCCCTGGTCTTTCCAGATACCGCTTAATACTGCTGATATTTATGGCTCATAGGAAATATATAAAGCCATTTTAGGCAGATACACTGCCATCAAAAGCAGTTGGGCTCACTATCTAAACCACAGGACACCCAGGTCTAAAGTGGTTGGTGGAAAGAGGCTGTCGAACATATTATAATGTGGATGTGTGTAAAGCCACGAGTTGAATCCTTCGGGGAATAATAACCGCGACATTACACATACATACATACATTTAATTCAAAGGCAATAACAATATCTCAGTCTGTGTATGTGGTGGCTCAGAGGTTTGGATTTCGCCTCGCATCATGAGCGGCGCAAGTTTTAGCACGGCGTGTATCAATGAGTCAACGTACGAACGCTTCGGTTGTGATTGAGCCCCCTGCCAAGGTTTTCTCTAAGGACAACAGTATGGAGTTCTTCAAGAAAGAAGTTTACCTACGGAGAGCCCGAGAGTTTGTGCAAATGGGCGGCTAGCTTTTTGTCCGGCAAACGCATACGAGCCGTAGTTGACGGTAGTTGCTCTGATAGCATGGAAATTAATGCTGGTGTCCCGCAAGGCTCTGTGCTGTCTCCTACGCTTTTTCTACTGCACATCAACAACATACATTGCTATGCAGATGACAGTACTGGAGACGCTTATTACACGCAAGCATCCCTCGTTCCGTTATGGAGGAAAAACGTGAAGAACTGTCCAAGGTCTCTGACTGGGGACGGGAAAACTTGGTCCGATTCAACCCCTTAAAAGACACAAGTCTGCGCGTTCACCGCTAAGAAAACCCCATTCACAGGTCCCACAATTCCAGAACACTCCACTCTCCATCTCCAAGAGCATTGGGATCCTTGGTGTTGACATCTCCAGCGATGTTCAGTACCGAGATCACTTGCTAGACAAGGTAAAGCCGGCGTCCAAAAAACTTGGTGTACCCAACAGAGCTAAGCAGTACTTCACGTCGGGGCAAAGGTTGCTGCTTTACAAGTCGCAAGCCCGGCCCCATTTGGAGTACTGGGCGCCCCCATTTGGACGACTGCCATTTCTGGGCGGGTGCACCCGGATACCACTTTTGACTCGGTTCAATGACGGGCTGTGAGAATTGTCGACGATCCCAAACTCATTTGCGGTATCGAGCCCTTAAGTCTGAGGAGAGACTTTGCCTCCCTGTGTGTGTTCTACCGCTTGTACAATTAGTTGTGTTTTGAGGAATTGTTCGAATTGATGCCCACGGCTACTTTCTACCATCGCACCGCTCGTCATCGGCAGAGAATTTATTCTCACACTTTAAACCCGAAATGGTCGCGTACAGTGCTGTTTCAGAGAAACTAACTCCCGCGAACCCTTAAGTTGTGGAATGAGCTCCCTGCCAAGGTTTTCTCTAAGGACTACAGTATGGGGTTCTTCAAAAAAGAAGTTATTAGATTTTTGAAGGGTCGGCAACGCGCGAGTGATGCCCTTGGTGTTGCAAGCGTCCATAGGCTACGGTGACCGCTTACCATCAAGCGGACCATAAGCTTATTTGCCACCTTAGTGGAATAAAAAAAGGTTGTAATTTATAGCGCCTACTTTTTGCTTACGTCATTGCATAGATGTACTCTTAAGGCTCTGGCATACCCTAGCAAAAGCGTGCCGTTTCGACCAGTGTACCAAGACACTATTGAAGCATACAAAGAAACACAGTTCCACGTATGATAGGCGCTAGCAAGTGACCGCACCTTGAAAATCTTGATTTTCTCGGTATTTTGTCGGTATAAAATTCAAACATTTATTTAGATCTATAAAATTAGCAAAATCACTTAGCCATATTAATATATATTTTATGACATAAGAATCAAAATAATATCCATATGAATTTAAACCCACGAATCAGTCAGATTTTTTTAACTCGTTTAGGTATGCCAACGCCTTGAAAACAACAGATTAAGGGGTAAAATTATGTCACCTTATAAAAATAAACAATTTTTTGAAGTATTTCAGAAAACAGTAGAAAAAAAAACTAAAATAAATAATGTATGTTAATCTATACAGATGATTACATAAATAATTTTTCTTACATTTATTTGGAATAACTTATTTTCTTATATATTTATAAAGTATATTATAAAACCAGTTTATACAAACATAAATATGTCATCGATATTAATGACTTTACTAAACCTAAGATGTTCATAGTGATTACAAAATATCACTACTTTTGAGTTACTCATAAATAACGTAATCATGTTAGATTATTATGTTTTAAAATAGGGCTATAGAACCTTATTTGATATTACTAAAAATGAAAAAAAAGGTTTCTTAAGAACTATCTTATGGCTTTTACCTATATGACAGAAGTTGTGTAGACGCTATAAGATACGCTAACTAGCGCCACCAGTAAGTACATGTTGTTTGGTTTTGTACTAGGTTAGCTAAAATACAGATAATTTACATTACAGATTTTAAGAATGTTTAAAGAAGACACAATAATGAATTATGATTTACACATTTTAATTTAGTAGGTTTAACTTTTTGACATGCGTTTTGTACTAATTAGGAATCAAAATCATGTACCTAATGGTGGTGCTAATTAGCGTGTTTTGGTAACGTACAAATTATTAATATTATAGTTAACAAAAAAAACGCATTATTTGCAATTTCTATTCTGTTATTTTTCACAAAAACAACATAAAAGATAATAGCTGTCGGCACCTAAACTAAAAAATAATTTGCGCGACCCCATGTTGACTTAATTAGCTGTTTGGGCTATTCAATATGTCGGTTTTCCAAAAAAGTTAGTTGGTATAAGTATATAAAAGTTGGCTTGGAATTAATCTTGATATTAATAAACACATGTTATTCGTAAACTATTTTGGATTCAATTCCTTACAACACATAGGGATTAACAGTCTAAAATTGATGATCCTGAACACTTAATAAATTTTATCAATACTTTTTTGTTACAAAATGTAAATATTAATAAAAATCAATTTCTCATTTTTCTTCACCTAATCAGCTAAATTCCAATAATAACAATATAAGAAAAGATGGTGGTCATACTGGTGAAAATGCTTCGATTCGATTTTAGAAATAAAAAACGTAGATAAATCTTATACAATTATTTTAAATATTCTTAGGCCTATTTGTAACGTGGAAGCACACTCATAACTTTAGTTACAATTTTACATGGGTTTAAAATATATATATTATATAATTTTCATATTTTTTTTGCCTTACAATTTTTGTACATTAAGACGGTTCAGTGCAACAAATTTTCTGACCCGGTGCTTGGTCGCTAGTGTCGTGTAAGTACACACTATTTAATTATGGCGACGCTAGTTTGATTTTTGACCACGGGGACAGTAAAGTTTGATGCTATGTACACACATTTTATGCATTTAATTAAATATTGAAACTCATTACAAAAATTTGTAGATGGAAGAGAAAACAGTTGTTTGTGTGAGAAGAAAACAAATCATACAAAATAGTGCATTATCTTAAAGAAACCAAGCCATTTATTTATTCTGTACATATTTAAATTACTTATAATTTTGTTGTTTTATTCATAATAAGTGCTTAATTTCATACACGCAGCTATGGCAAAATGATTTAAGGTCTTAGAAACTTTTTTTTTGAATTACAAAAAACAGTGTTATTTATTTATAGCAATTTGGATAAAAAATCTATCTATATATTGGTCGTTACCATCTGACTCGTATATTTTCCCAAATCTATCGATTTTCGTTAAAAATCTTTTAACCTGTAATACTCAAAGTTATTGGATACATACAGAATCTTAACTTTACAATCATTTCATAGGTATATATTTCTTCATTTGGCACTTACTATGGTAAAATTTTGTTTTTTGCTTAAATCAAGATAAAGATCTTTTTATTGTATTTTATTAAAGTTAATACTGCATTAACTGTCTTTTAAAACTAGCACTAACTTTATTTTTTAAGCTGTAAATAAAGTATTTAAGTTTAAAGTAAACAACATGGTTGCTTTAAACTCACCGTTGCTAAATTGTTTGTGTTTTGAAACTTTCTCACTTTGTGCTTTTTATTAGCAACAAACCTTATTCGTATTCTGTATCATTAAATCCATATATTATGATTTTAATAAAAATACAACGAAATGCCTATACTGCTTTTATTTTAATACACATATTGACAAATATCAAATAACAAAAAAAAAACAAAATACCTATACTGCTTTATTTTCAATACACATTAACATAAATCAAAATAAAAATACAAAAAAATAACTATATTGCTTTAATTTAGATAAGTACACATATTGACAAATATCAAAATAAAAATACAACAAATACCTATACTGCTTTTATTTTAATACACATGTTGACGAATACCAAAATCCATAAGGCCCTTAATATACTGTACAAAGCATTAGGTTTTTTATTTCTATATATCTATTTACATTTTTCTATTAATTTGGCTTCCATAATGTTTATTGTATTTTTTACGACTTCTGGTCCACAAATTGTGTACGGTGTCAAAGATATGTATAGAATTATAATAACTGATTATATACAAATATACATTTATTAGTACATTAAGTTTATGTTATTTGTGTACAAGTACCCTCCAAACACTTTAGTCCCGGTTCACACGTACCTTGAAATCCACCACAGTCTTCCCCTAATGTTCTCGCACAAACTTTGCAACACCTAAAATTCAAGAACAGATTAGTAAAATAGATAAATGGAAGTGCTTTAGGCTGCAAAATTAAAAATTTATGTTCAATACCCAGTAGCAACAATTTGTGTATTGTGAAAGTTGTCTTGAGTCAGGTTTGTACCCGTTTAGGACAAAATATATAACAATATTATTTGTCAAATGATGAATTTACCCTAGTAGCGTTATATAATTTGATGTTAGTAATATCTCGGACTTCCATTTCAGAAATAAGGGTTATGATAGTTTAGTTTATGATAGTATTTGTTTTCAGAGACGATTATAGTAAAATTAATTAAAATAGGCTAGTTTTATGATATAAATGCTTTAAATAATTTTATTTATTAACTTCTTTTTGTGTTGAGAAGCTACTGTAAATAAGTCCGCTGCTGATATTGCGTTTTCTTTACGTTTTAAGACTTGGGGAATCATTTGCGACCATTTTCAGAGTGGAATGTCTGCCAGACAGATAATAATGATGTAGATATATTGTCATGTCATTTACCTGCAAGGATCCCATACGACAAATCCAAGGCCTGGACAACCACTCGGTTCTAACGCTTCACACTCCATTGGATTGCAGACACAGTCCCACCCTCGCACAGAACTCGCTAAAAGCACCACCGCCAACATCGCCAGGCAACGGCTACGCCTTGTCATAATGCCTCTCACATCACATCTGAACTTGGTTGCATTATAACTTTATATTGTCCTCCATTGTAATTTTTTAATGGATTCTTCAAATAACTTTTCTGTGTTGAATCGTTAGCAGGTGAGTGACATTCTGTAATAAAAAAAGTTTTATTTAAATGAAAATTAGTACATTAGTTTAAATATTCTTAGCAAAAATGCTTTATTATTTTTATTTGTGTTGCTGTGGTAGTTAATTTGGAAGAAATTTCCTACATGCGATAAGACAGCCTAGTGTAAATTTATTTAAATTATTGATATAGCTACACAACCTAAAGTTTAAGATTTAGAAAAAAGTGGCGCTAATATTTAAAATCCTGTATGAAAGCTCACATCACACGACACGCATTCTATAACTTATATAAGGTTGTTTCGATTACATATTTAAAGTACTGTTATGAAAGATAATATTACTTCTACCTCTTTAAAAAAAAGTTAATTTGTAAGTGCGTTGTTAAGTCTTATAGGTAATTACCTATATCTATATATATAAAAATCAATTGCTGTTCGTTAGTCTCGCTAAAATTCGAGAACGGCTAGACCGATTTGGATAATTATTTTTTTGTTGTGTTTGTTTTTGTTAAGGCAAGCTATAAAAGGTTAGTAAAAGGGTCAAGTGCGAGTCGGACTTACACAATAAGGGTGAACCTATTGTTATGAAATTTTGGTAAGTTGTTGTTCACACGCCGGGGCAGGTTTCTGAGAAAGAAAAAAAGGGTGAATTGCGACTTCGGACTTGCGCAATAAGGGTTTAAATAAAAAATGGATGGAAAAATTAAAATGGATAAAATACTCATATGTTGATCGATTTCATGTTCAGTTTTTACGAAGCTCTGAACATATGAAGTATAATTAAGAATCAAACGAACTTATCTTATGAAGTTTGATATCTAATTGTACGAGTGTCTTAAAAGAAGACGATTTCGTTCTTACCCTCCCTTAAAGTTCCCGAGATCTGTCAAAAAAAAAAAAGGTTCTAAATAATGGCAGTCAAAAGCGGGCAATATGGAGGGGTGCATATCTGTAGGTAGTAGCATTTTTATAGCTTGAAAGGTGTGATTAGAACAGCAAAATCGTGTGTACTGCTGCATGTAAACTGAAATCGTATCTCAATACTGCTTGTCGAAAAATTTGTGAAAAATTTATGGTCAATCAGATTCTTAAACATCTTATTTAACTTAAATGGATTAACTTCATCCTCAACAGTTTGGTTTTACAAAAAGGAGTTCCACAACTGACGCAGGCACATTCATGCCATTGGTAGCTTCTGTGATCTATCAAAGGCATTCGACTGCTTGAAACATTCTACAAAAACTTAGTAATTATGGTATTGTAGATTTGGCTCTTGAGCTTATCCGGTCATATTTAAGTAGTAGAAGCAGAAGTTTCACATCAATAAAGTAGAATCCAAAGGCTCAGAAGTAAAATAAGGAGTTCTCAAAGGCTCTATTTTAGGTCCTTTTCTATTTTTAATTTACATAAATGACTTGCCTTTCTTTGTTGAGAAGCTGTGCAAGATTGTAAAGTTCACAGAAATAAAACTCATTTTGATGACGTAAGTTGTGCACTTTCTTCTTACTTTTAATGTGAAAAAGACTAAGTGTTTAAAATTTATGACGCCAAATGTTTATGAAGCAGTTAAGTACAAAATTAAACCCTAGAGTAGTTGCGCCTTTTAGCGAAACGATCGCGCGTTTGTATAAATTAATAGATAAATAAATTTGCAATTTTATTTTTAGGATAAAATAAATCATAAACTAGTGGTACAAGTAACATTTGTTATAGATTTACACGTAATATGAGAAATAACTTAGTTCTGCTGCTAATGCAGTTACAAAAGTTAGCCAGCTTACAGATGTTGACACTGCTTGCCTGGTCTACTTTAGCTATTTCCATTAAAGAGAGCAGTACAGTCAATCTATAAAGTGCTAAATTGGGACCTCGAATTTCTCTTAGGGAACTATTTAGGGAAATTGATATTTTAGCTGTTCCTTGATTATAAATCTTCACTTGTATAATGTATGTGCGCAAAAATTATCACTTATTTGCAAAAAACTACACAGTTTTAATACGAAGAATAAGGATAAATTGGTAGTTTCAAAATGTCGTCTTCAGAAGGTACATAGAAAATGGTCTGAAAATGAATTTAACATTTAAACTTAAACCTAGTTAACATTAGCTTGCTTCATATCATATAATACTCGTACGATGATTTGTGTTTGCGAACTTTGTGTTGAACACGCACATTGACTCAGTGAAGCTCGTTTTGTATACTTCACCCTGAACGCACCAAATTAACTAATGACTCCTATCAACTTAAATTGTTAAACTTCTATAACAGTAGACATATCCTTATCTAGTCACACGGGGCTTGATATAATCATTACTGAGAATTTGAAGTACCATGGTGTTGAAACTTCGTTTAACGTTGTGTATTTCGGTGTTCTTAACAAATAGTCCAGTGGCTTAGCAACCAACTCAGCTACAAGCTGCTCAATCCTGACTCACTTCTTTTAGTTTCTCAGTAGATGGGATTCAGGAGCCAGAAGTCTAGAATACATAATCTGTGATATTTTCATGGAAAATTGTGTATATGTCGCAGCCATCTGGTTAAATTAGCCAGTTAATTGGAAGCCTAGGCAGATCATCAAGTATAGAAAAGAAAGGATCAGAAATCGCACTGTACAAATCATTGTGTCGGGTTAGGTTTAGTTTCTCTATTGTAAACGTAGATGCGGAGCGAGCGAAGCTAGCGGAGCGTACCAGCCAAGTTTCATTTAATAATCTTTTTAGTTATATAATAATTTCTTTTCCATACTTAACAATCTGCCCAGGCGCCCAATTAACTGGCTAATTTAACTAGTTTGGCTGCTACATATACAATACTGTTTTTTCATGTATGAATCTAAGAGCTCAAAGTTATTTTTATGTATCCATATATCTATATAAATCTTATAAATGCAAAAGTAGTAAGATAGTAGTAGTAAGTAGTAGACAGAGTCTGTCTGTTTTCTTTTCAAGCTTACACCGCTGTACCGATTATGATGAAATTTGGCATGGACATAGTTTGAGTCCCGGAGAAGAACATAAGCTACTTGAAAACGTCAATCGTAGTTTGTTTTTTTTTACAATTGAGGAGTTGCTGTTAAAATCCTACACCGATAAAAGAATTTAGGGCGAGAGGAACCGCAGGCAAAAGCCAGCTGTAAAATATATTAGCATAATTTATAAAAAAATCGGTAAATATTCCCGCGCTGGGTTTAGCAAGAGTCCAAATTATACCTTATTTTTTAATACTTATACTTCTTACGTTTTTTTTACGAAGAAAAAAATCCACTTGGTTTCTTTCTTCTTCTTAGCTTGTATAATCACAATTAGAGTTAAATGAAAAGCTCAAAAATCTGATCTGAATCATAGTTCGAAGTTGGTGTCTATGTAGGTACCTAACAGTTTATGACACTTCACTTGCATGACACCAACTTCAAACGGTAATCTAGATCAGATGTAGTTGACTATTCTAACGTTTTTAGTGCATCTTTTTGAAGCCTGCTGGTTTTCTTTGTTAAAAAGTTTTTTTTGCTTTTAATTTATTTTTTTAACTTTAGTTTAACTTGTGACTATTCAAGCTAAGAAGAAGAAAGCAACCAAGTGATTTTTTTACTTCTTTCGTTGTCAAAAAGTTTTTATTTTTTGCTTCCGAGTGACGAATCGCTTTTTTTTCTCGAACACTAAAAACATGCATACTTGTAACAAAATCTTATACATAAAAGGCGCGTTTTTCCATTCCAAAATAACATGAATTATTTTTTTTCTTCAAAAATTTAAGTTTTAAACTCACTTCAGTAATATGGGACGTACTCTTTCATATAGAAAAAGAATTTTCGAAATCGGTTCATAATTTGATAGAGAAATCGGTGGACGTACATAAAAAAAAGGGACCCGTCGAACATTGAACTCTTTTTTAAAGTCGGTTAATAAATTAGAATTCTTGAATACACTGAGTCGTACGAAAAATGTTTATTTAGTTCAGACAAAAAGCCCTTCGGTGTTAGCATAATTTAACTTTTTCTGTCATATCAAGCGGCATTTTGTGTAAACAAGCAAACTTTCTTTCCCTATTCCAACCCTTCACGGAAAGATTTTTCAAAAATGCTGAAACACTTCATTCGTTATGCAATCAGTAATCTATAAACCAATTGTCATGGTTTTATTTACAAAAAAATACCGAATTCCCATACAAAGTTGTATCTTGTATTTTATCCCCTAGAAGATGATTATGCAGAAACGAGTCAACATTCATTCTTAATTTTCAACCACAATACCAAATACCAATTTTCAAATTACACTTAAGACCCGGTATTCCGACTACACAGGATTTACCCGCCCACTTCATATGACAGTTTGAAACACAGCTAACTAATATCACGTGCACTTGCGCGAGACAAAAGACCACAGCGCTTTTCAGTATGAGTAAACGTGAGCATCAAATCGGTTTTTAGGTATTTACTTGAAAACTAACTCAATTTTTTTAGATTTCAGTAGAAACAGCCATGGACTTGTTAGTTTGCTAGCCATGAATATGAATTTTAATGTTATATGTTACAGAATAGCAGTTAAAAACCAAAAAAAAAAACATTTAGAGGTCTTTTCCACATTTTTTTCTATCGAGGCAAATTTATGCTATCGTGTTTTTGGTAGAACAAGACATTAGGTATATGTTCTTTTATATTGGGTTAAATATTTAACCTAAACTATGTACTACAAGTAATGATTTTTTCCATTTTAAAAAGTGTTACTTGGCGTTGTTCAGCCTCTTAACAAAAACATCACGTTTGTTATATGGGATTATTTGTTTTCATTTTAATTTAATTATTTATTTTTAAAGTGAATATATAACTAAATATAAATAAAATATAATAAAATATTTATTTTATTATGTTTTTTAGTATTTTTTGTTATAGCAGCAACAGAAATACAACTTCTGTGAAAATTTCAACTGTCTAACTGTCACGGTTCATGAGATACAGTCTGGTGACAGACATGCGGACAGACAGCGGAGTCTTAGCAATAGGGTCCCGTTTTTTACCCTTTGGGTACGGAACCCTAAAAATGAGGGTTTTTATACTTGCAAATAAATTCTTAATCGAGCTCTACGTCATAAAGGAACTAAAGTTCAACATTTCATGTTTCATTTCTAGCTTCAATAGTTTCGACTCGACGTTGATAAGTCAGTTATACAATGTTCTTTTATATACAAGGAAGATTATTATTATTTATATTAACCAACTAACTGTTATAAGTGTTTCAATACATATTGTATACATGTTAGCTGATTATTAAAGTATATTGTATTATAACTTAAAATAGAACTTCTTGCCAGCTTTTTTGGCGGAAATTAACATTCTTTACGTTCGACGTAAAAGTGTTCTTAGAAACCTATTTGAATAAATGTTGTTTGATTTGATTTGAAACCTTTTTTATACCATGCTGTTTAAAGCACCTAATTACATATATATATAGATGATAATCTACCCAGCATAATCTTACACATATACTTACCAAACTACAACTTTAAAAGTTATGAAAGCATAGTACATTTTGTATCATGAGTGGTAAGGACAAAATTACCAACGAGAGGCTATTTAGAAGCCTAAGGCCGAAGGTTGAAGGCTTTAATGGCTCGAGTTTGTAATTTCCGTACCGCCCGTATTATACACAATTTTTTTCATCACATTTGCAAATAAATATAAAAAAATGTTACATAAATGAATAAATAAACTCACCAAACACAATTGAAATGGCAGAAATAGCAGTAAAGAACACAACGCCACTGTCTAAATCTAGAACAGAATTTATGAATTAAAAAGTTTTGGGTAAAGTTAAAACTTGGAATTGCTCGCTCGGCGCTTAGTTCATGATTTTAACCTACAAAACAGCTTTTATAAATAGATACATGATAGAATAGGCCGTCAATACCGCCCGTGATTTCTATGAACCCCGTTTTGCCTTAAGAAAAAATAAAGCCCGTGGCAGTAATTAAGGATTTAGCACCCGCTTTACCTGCTCGTGATGCTCGCTTACGAGTAAGTGTGATGAAATTTTTTTTTGGTAAAATATATAAATATATTTATTTATTCATCTAAATTTTCTATTTTATATTACTTAAATAAAGATGTCCTATTTTTTATATTTACCAAATTAATATAAGATTATTCTCATATTACACACATGGTTAACTTTGTTAGCTGAATATTAGTTACTCAATTTTTCGTTTATAGTTTGATCTCATTTATCCCAGACCGGGAGTAAATAACAGACATAATAAATATGAAAACTGAGTTGATAACTTTCCGTTCCTAAACAATTTCCGCAGTTCTACATAATTTTAAAAATAAATCATTTTATTTATTTTTTTATAAAAAGTAGACCATAAATGTTGACCAATTTTTAACAACGTCATTATATAAGACTGTTCTTATATAGTGACGGCGTTTTTTGTAGTTAAAGATTATATTAGAAAGCTGTAAGTTATAGTCGAATTAAAGGTTCGATAAAAGAAAAATGTACCTCCTTAAAAGTTAAGATACAAAAGTTTCTGATGACTCGTTAAGAGTCCCATGTTCTATAAGTATTTTTAAATGTGAAAAACGGCCAAGCGCGTGTCGTACACGCAATAAGTTAAGGGTCCGTAAAATGAGAATTGTTACGATTATCTAAAAAAAACTTAGACTGATTTTGTCAAAGACAATATATGTTGAAAGTATTTATAAAATACTATTTATTACATGATTATTGATTTCTAAAATACGCAGTTTAAAAGTTCAAGACAGAAATTGTTTAACTTTGGAGTTCAATATCATGTAAAAAACCATGACATTGTCTTATTTGCTGATAACACCTCTTTGCTTTTTAAAATTAAGAGACGACAGACATATTATAATGAATTAAATAATGCCCTTTCTAAAACTGTAAA
The DNA here is from genome assembly GCA_946406115.1 of Apoda limacodes. Taxonomy (NCBI): domain Eukaryota; kingdom Metazoa; phylum Arthropoda; class Insecta; order Lepidoptera; family Limacodidae; genus Apoda; species Apoda limacodes. Next base: position 9,645,088 of record OX291554.1, read on the forward strand.
TTGGTTTAACGCTAATTATTGGTTACTTAATGAAAAAAAAACCAAATGTGTTAAATTTACATTACCAAATGTTAGTCAGAGACAGACATGTATTAATATTAATGGCGAGCAATTAGAACTTGTTAATTCAACAGTCTTTCTTGGCATAACGCTGGACTCCAAACTTCAATGGGGTCCTCATATTCATAACCTAGCCAAAAAACTTAGCTCTGCTGTGTATGCGATCAAGAAAATAAGATAATTGACCGATGTCGACACTGCAAAAATAGTATATTTTAGCTATTTCCATAGTTTAATGACATATGGTATCCTATTGTGGGGTAGCGCTGCTGATGTAAATTCAATATTTTTGTTACAAAAAAGGGCAATTCGTGCTATTTATAAATTAGGATCTAGGATATCTCTGAGGGATAGGTTTAGGGAAGTAAAAATTTTAACTTTAGCGTCGCAGTACATATATGAAAATCTTTTATATGTACATAAAAATATCAATAGTTTCAGCAAGAAAAGTGACGTTCACAAAGTAAATACTAGAAGTAAAAATAAGCTGTTGGTGCATGATACACGTCTACACAAAATAAGTACCTACCTCTTTTATGGGGCAATGTATACCTACACTTTTACAACAAAGTTCCCAATAAAAATCAAAATCTATCAATAAGTAAATTTAAATCTTTTATCAAGCAGGTAATTTATAAAAAGGCATACTACAATATTTCAGACTATGTAAATGATAAAAATCCTTGGGACTGATGATGCTCAATTACAGGATGCATAGGTAAACCAAATTAAAATAACATAAAATTGTACGGCTAAAAATTATTTATTTAAAACATTAATTGTATTTTTAGTTTATTTGTATTACTGATAGTGTTTTTAAAAGAGTAACTATCGAGTTTCTTGCCGGAATCTTCTCGGTAGAAATTCAAAAAATAATATTTTATAACTTTGACGATTCAAAAGTGATTGTAAAATCCTTATTTGAATAAACCATTTTGACCTTGACTTTGAATAACTCTCAAAATATACAACTTAGAGAAAAAAATACTAAATAAAATTGAATAAATTGAAACACGATAGGGTGCGCAAAATAGTTTTTTTCATCTCTTAGTTAAATGCATGGAGAGAGAGCTACCAAAAAAAAATATTTTTTTCTTGGTTTTTAATACAAATCTGTATGGCAGTTCACAAATGACACCTTTTAGTAAAATATAATAAAAATCGATGTAAAGACGGCGGTGACATACGGACGGATGGACATGACAAAATTCCGGCTATGGAACCCTAAAAAGTATGAATATAAGTTTTTGTTCCTTCTCTTTTTTTGCACAGCGGCGTCTTTAATTTTAGGGTGTTTGCCTGGTTTTTTAAATGCGCTCTCACTCAGTGACTATATTTTAATAATATTGATGTAACCATACATACAATATCAGTATATATACAATCAGCGGGAATAATGCTTGCCCTTTTCTGTAGTCAAGTAGGTAATAATTTTTTATTGTTTAGATCTTTATAAATATTTTGTTCTGTTTTATAAAATACCTACAGTGTAGTTTATTGAACTTCCATCTTGACTAACAGCCTTTTTATGGTGATGGTGGTGGAGGGTGACACAATTTGCAACATGACGGTTACACTGCGCAAACATTGTAAATTAAACTAACGTTAAATTTAACCCGTTTTCGACCGTCATTACATTTAATGACTTCAAAGATGCTTCATATTTAGCTTGTTTATAAGTAGGTCAGGAGAGCAGTTTGCTGATGTTTACCAAAACTTATATTTGAAACTTTGGAGCTCATTAATTTACAATCCATCAGCCATTATACGCCCAAATACTGGGGCACAGGCCTTAGTAGAAGGAGGCTTAAGCCATACTCCACTGCGAATTGGCGGACGTTTGTCGGGCCAGAGGTAACTTGACTGTCAGAGTTTACAAACCGCCCATAAGACCTCTGACTTGGCATAATGACTGCTATCTTAGGATTACCTACATATGGCAACAGCTAGAACCGTTTAACAAGGCTTCCGATGCATTAGAAAATAGTAACACTAGGTGGTCACCCAACCGGCTACTAACCACGCCCGGCGTTGCTTTACTTCGCTTATCGCTTCCGATAGACAAATACGAATCAGCCACACGCTCTAATACCTGACATTTCTTAAATTTTCTGCTAAACACTAGCACACACGAAGAGCAATATGTAGTCAAAATCCAAAAGACATTGATTAAATTTTTAACCACATTTAGTTGGTAGAGTTAACCTAAAAAATATCAAATAGTTCGGTCTCAGGTACAATATGATAGGGATGTCACTGTTCCAAGATTTTTGCGAGTGGAATAGCTATTCTGGTAGTTTTCTATTCACTAGTACAATGAAACAAACTTTTCTGACTCGGTGATCAAAAAGTAAAACTACAGTCGCTTAATTTAAATGGAGTTAACTTACACGACACTAGCGACCCTACACCGGGTCAGAAAAGTTTGTTGCACTGTGATTTTTAAATGCTCGTATAAAACTTGCTTAAATGTTACTTGTATCGTATTGTATAAATAGTAAATAAAAAGAAAGTTACTGACTATAACTTGTGACAATAAGTTGCTTTGTTACCGAATCACATTAGGTACGTGTTTTTTTATATTTAAATCTACAATTAAGGTTAGATACTATATTTAGGTATCACCTCTTAGGTCTCAAATTAGATATCCAAAGGTATCGACAAAATCGTTTCGCTTTATGTGTATTCTTTAGACTAATATGAAATTAATTATTAATAGGGGTGAACCGTGGATCAAAAATATCTTTCCGCGTGACAAATCCTGTATGAAAATACTTAGATACTTTCTGATTAAAATCTTGGTTACAATAGTTCATTGTATATTAAGGACGGTAAGAATAAAATTACTAACGTAAGGTTATTTAGAAGCCCAATGCCGAATGTCTAAGGCTTTAATGGAATTTGTAGTTATGGTACCGCCCGTAACACGCAATGTTTTTCATTACATTTGCGAATGAATAAAAATATAAGGTGAATAAATAAATAAACTCACCAAAACACAATTGAAATGGCGGAAATAGAAATAGTGAAAACAACGACGTCTAGAGTCTAGCTAGATATCTAGAAGTTAATAAATTAAAAAGATTTGGCTGAAGTTAAAACTTGTAATTGCTCGCTAATACGCGCGTAGTCTATAATTTAAACAGACAGCTTTTATATATACTTGGTAGAATAGGTGCGTCATTATCGGCTGTGAGTTTTCTGAATGCGCGCTTTGCTTTGAAAAAAGTAAATTTACAAAGAAAAAGCCCACGGGAGTAATTAAGATCATAGCACCCGCTTTTTCTGTACGCACCCACACTGTTTACAAGTAAATGTATGAAAAAAAATTAAAGACAAGCATTGGGTTCACTAATAACAAACACAATTTGTTATTAATCTGTTACACTTATAAAATAATTAGTTATCTAACAGCATTGTCCTTTTATAAAGTCTTTAAAAGCTTTAAAAACTCAATATTAAGTTAGGAGCTAAGTTATTTATTATGTTCCATATAAGTACTGTCATTTCCGGTTTCCATGAGAGTTTTAAACTTCAATTTAACAGCTCTAGACCGCAGCAGCCAGATGAATAATTCACAACATCCAAATATATATAGTGAAAGGTCTGACTGTTTCAGGCACTCTTCCTACCGCTTTTACTGTTAATATTAAAACATGCAAATCAGAGCATTACCATGTTCCACCTTACTCTCTCTGAGTTCAACATTTAAATTTAGACGCAATAAAGCATTTTATATTGAATGCATTATTTTTGGGAATTATTACTTTTTCTCATTTTGTTGTTGTAAATGACATACTTATACCAAAATACACATTACACAATTACTATTGATTTTAGCCTTGTGTCTTATTTAAAATATTTTATTTAATAGAATAAGTACTTTAAATTAAGCAGCAAGCACCTTGGCGAATAAATCTTTATTTTTTTTTTCAAAAATCGCGTTTTAATAAAAAATATAACAAACTACGGGAAGATATAAAAAACCAACAACTTATGAAGCTTTAATCAAAATTATATAATTGGTTGTTGGAGAAATGTTTCTACGATATTATATCATATTTTTAATTTTAATGTTAATATTTGCATGCTTATGTTTAGTGAGATGCAAGCTCTTAATATGTTTCTTACACCCTTTTATATGAACCGCATTTCAAGCAAATAAATAAATGATTTACAACTATAAAAAAATAAACTTAAAAAGCAAAACCCTAACTTAATACAAAATTTCATTTGAATCCTTACAGTTTTTTCCGACGTACGCAAATAAGCCGTATATTATGTACAAGAATTGCTCGATGCTAGTTGATTATTAATAAGGTACAGACCGATTTCGTTACCGGATGAAAATTCTTGACAAAGTGTTTTTTTTATTAACCGAACAACCATAATTTTCAATTTTAAACCATTAATTTTCAATGCCGATCAAAGTCAAAGTCATTTTATTTAATTCAAATTAGGTTTTTACAAACACTTTTGAATCATCAAAGAAATACTATTTTTTTAAACACACACATACCTAGTGCAAGTAGTTTGAATAAGGTAGGTCAGGTCAAACTTTGAGAAGGAGCTTAATCGAAGAATCCAGCTTGGCTTGGTAGCGTTCGGAAAACTGCACAACTTTTTGTCCAAAATACCTCAGTGTCCAGAATAGGCTTTTCTAAGAACCAAAGTCACCGACATAGTACGGACAGTTAACAAACTAAAGAGGCAGTGGGCAGGCCACATCGCTTATCGAACCAATAACCGATGAGGAAGAAAAGTTCTCGAGTGGCGATGACGCGAATCGCAAGACGCAGCGTGGGACTTCCTTCTACCAGGTGAATAGAAAACCTGGTTAGAGCCGTAGGAAGCCGTTTTGGAGACAAAGGGGAGGCCTATGTTTAACAGTGGACGTCTTCCGGTTGTAACGACAAACGATAGGACTCTCGGTTAGCGAGTTATTTGTGGTTGTCCACTTTTTTTGAAACTAATAAAAAAGGGTACTTAGAGACAAAATATTAAAACTTCAATCCGTGTAAAGCTAGGTAAATTGCAAAGGTAAATTTAATGAAATTACCTATATTGGATTACTAAGGTTATCAAATCTAAACAAATCACTGAGATGTTATTTGGGTTCGCAAAATTTTAATACACTTAAAACTTACCGAAGCAAACAGTCCCTTAGGTAATTAATTTTTACGAATATTGATCCATTTTTGTTTGAGTTTTAACCATATTTCTAATACTTTGTAACTTAAAATTAAAAAAAAAAATAGTTTCATATGACAGCTTGGTGGCCATAATGAATCATAGCGAAAAGGTACATTACAAATCCAGGCACTTCCTACAAAACACCAAAATGTATACTAGTATCCGTGTTAGTAGGTAAATACAGAGCACAACTGTCATTTAGTATATGTTACTATAGTATATAACTACAGACTGTGCGAATATAAATAAATAAATAATAACACATAATAATAATAACAACACAAATATATATATTTATAGTACAGAAGTCCAGAGGAGGGGCGCGCGGCCGTGGCAAGATTTGTAGACAGCCTACGCCAAATTTGTAGACAGCCTACGCCAAATTTGTAGACAGCCTACGCCAAATTTCAAGTCGAATTATTGACAATCAGACACTGATTCACACTATAACGTTAAAATTATTAGACTTGCAACTTTTGCTGTAATAAATTATTATTTTATTATATATATAATCTTGACTTTCTTTATATAGTTCGTAAAACACTGGCAAAGGGGTATATTATTTTTCACCTTGGTATTTCATTTTACCACTTATCACTGTGAAGCTGTTTAATTCACCACTTATGCGTCATATACAAAGCCACTTTATTCCTTAAACACTGCTATCAGAAGCAGTGTTGCTACGATGGGCTCACTAACTGTCACCCAGGACAATAATGGTTGGTGAAAAGAGACTATTAAAATATAAACTTCATCGATTCAACAGTATATCTTTAATATTTATTAAAATCATTAAGCTAAAAAGACCATCTTAGCATTCACCTTGGCTACTACTTCTACACTTAATGCAAACACCTATACCTAAATGAAAAGACTTTGAAAGTTCGAAAGGTTCTACTTACTACTAAACTTTACTTCCAGTTATACTCTTCTTTGTGTAGACAAAGTAGCTCAAAGCTATAGTACAAAAACAAAACTAAATTCAAAATAAGCACGCCTGTAAAAATAAAATAAGCCCGCCGGTATACATAAAAATTTACACGCAAATACTGTTTTCAATACATTAAATAAGACTAAACACCAATCAATGACCTTTCATAATAAAATTTCGGTACAATTATGATGTTCAAAGGAGTTCATTAAAGTTCCAGTAATTTCCAGTTTGTTTTACCTAATTTACCTGAAACTCGCAATGGAAAGATGATATCATTTAGGAACAAGATCCTTTGATGTCTAAAGCTAAGCCCAAGCAAACGCTTGAATTATTTACTTGAGCCTACCCTTACTAACAAAACGTATTATAATTTCAAAGTTATGTAACTTACCTGTTCGTTTGCTGACCTCGCTTAGTTGTTATAAATTTTTAATGTAAAATTTAAAATGTTTTCTTAGTTTGTTGCGTTTTTTACATGTAATTAATTAGTTTTGTTTTCTGAATAGTTAAAAGAAAATCAAGTTAAGGATCACCAGGAAGATTTTTCTTCATTTGATTTAAGAAATAAAGTCAAATCACAAATTAACACTTAGATTGTTATATAATTCAGAAACTCGTACAATCACGTTACAGGGTTGTGATTTCAAAAGTGAGTCAGTCCGCCCTCGCTCACATTTCGTCTTGTACTGACTGTCTCGCATTCACCGACGGGCTCACGAAAATTGGTGTGAAATGCGCAAGTCACTTGATGCTTAACTTATCTACCTATTTTTATAAATTTAAATTGACAAATTATTCTTTCCCGAAAGTCCGTATTTGACTTTAGTATTTTGTGAATGCACAGTTTTCTGTGTTTCTTCTGAAATTACTATGTAGTTGCAAGATACTTTCTAAATGTTCCAAGTTTAGTTACTATAACTACAATGCTTGTTGCGAATATTTTAAAATTAGCAGGTTGTAAATTTTGCTGTGAAATCTCTACACGGTAAAAAAGAATTAGTTGAGCCAAGAGAATATCGTTTCATATATGCACCAACGAATATTTGCTTCGTCCAAGATATTATTTCTCTTATATATTTAAAATAATTTGAAGTTAACATAAGATCAAATTTCTTTGAAACAGTAAATAAAACTTTATCAGTTAGAAACAAAATTTAATTCATTGAAGAAAAAAATGCTGCTTTATTTGAAACACTTAGTTTTCTTGGGCGTAGAACTTCGTGTGTTATTGCACGGAAGAATTTTGTAGTTTACACAAGAAATAGTGCTCTTAACTTGACTACGGCAGCTCTTAAATTAATAACATTATATTTTAGTTAAAAACAAAAAATGTTTCGGTCCAAAATTCCATAGTTATCCGTCAAGATTAAATAAAGTTCTTTAAAGAGCCCTATGCGTCTTTTCTGGAGGCTTGGGCATATAGAGTCAGTCTACTGCACTGTCTTTCTATGACTTGGCGGAACGTTTGTCGAGCTTAGTAGCTATTCTCTCGCCTTTAGCTGATTATACAGTGCTATGTTTAATAATAAATTGTTACGACTACTTAACAATCCTTCTTAAACATGGAAGAAAGAAAAGTACTGACCACGGTCTACGTTGCTTAACTTAGCTTATCTTTCAGATAGACGAATGCGACTGGGCCACGAGCTTTTCAATTCTCAGATAATAATTTACTGTAGGTTTCTTGCATAAACTAATACTAATTTGACGCAAAAAACACTACCATAAACAATTATTTAAAATTAAAATCCAACACGAAATCCTATAAAGGACAGTGATCAGGTTCATTTAGTTTTAAAAATGCAGGTATTTACTTAAACGAAAAGAAAATTCGTTCAAAGCGATACTAGCTGATTAATTTCAATGAAAATGTTTAATATTTTAAAGCAGGTATTTTATTTGTTTCGGCTAAAACAAGAGTTTCAGGTTAAAATATCAGTTTTTGAGTCAAAAATCTAACAAATTCTGTTAAAATTATTATTTTTTCTAATTCAAAACAATATTATCTTAACTGAACATTTCAATGGCTTTGATTTAAGATATAATTATTTTAATCGAAAGATACAGTTTTTAATAAGTGACGTCGCAGATTTAAGAAAACCATGATTTTGGCGCAAATTAAATTATATCAAAGCAAATTTTTTTTTTTTCAAACGAAGAAAAATAAAATGTTGCATATAAAAATGTATTTATTTTAAACAAGAACATTAACTGTCTTAGGGTAATTGATTTAAGTTTGGTTGATCTAAAACGTACATTTAATTGGTTAGAAAAAAATGTGTTCCTACGAAAAGAAGTTTATCAATTTAGATTCTTTCCAGGAATTAATATTGCCTTCTGTGAACAAAATATGTCCAAAATAGTTGGATTTCTTGACTGAATGCAAATTATTTTAGTGGAATAGAACTTGGAAACTCTTTCTTTTTCGTGTAGTCTAAACAAAAATGTAAATAGTCCGCTCCAAACTCAGAAGTCGCAATTTTCTATTTTTCACCGACTTCAAAAACGGAGGAAGTTCTCAATTATACAGTATACTTCCGAGGTGGCTCTATATTAATGTAGTAAATTTAAAACTTAAACTTTTAGTCAAAAAAATAATGAGTGTTAATTTGGAACTGGTGAAACGCCTTTTATGTTGATGATTATATAAAACTTCAAACTGTAATTCAGATCAGATTTTTGGAAATAAGTAATTATTTTTTCCCTTTTTTAGTGCACCTTTGTGGAGCCGGTTGGTTTTTTTTTTGTCAAAAAGATTTTAATCTGACTTTTGAGTGACGAATTACTTTTTTGTCCACTAAAAACATCTATAGTTGCATGTGCAGTATTTAATAAATTTATACAAATCTAATATGTTGGACAAAATTTAATATGCTATACCTGTCCAAAAAAAAAACTAATATAACTTCCTCCAAACCACACTGGCTGCCGAAGCCGGTGAGGCTCCAACGCGAGCGAGGGCATCATATAGGTACAAGCGCATATTACAAGCACTCACATGCATACCATAGGCGTGCATGTAAATGAGAACTTTATATCAAAAATTCTTTTATTTCTATGAACATGATAATCCTGGAGACGACTATGTGGCATAACATATGTTTAGACAGGTATTCTACATAAATATCTCAACATTTCAACTTATACTTACTAATATGATAAATACTAAAGTTACTTCTGTCTGTCTGTTACCTTTTCACGCTAAAACCGCTAAACAGATTTAGATGAAATTTGGCATGGAGATTGTTTGAGACTCGGGAAAAGACATAAGTCACTTGAACACGTCAAGTGTGAATCGGTTTTATTTTCTGTAAATGAGGAGTTGCCGTTGAAATCCTACACCGAAAACCGAACTTAGGGCGGGTGAAACGTAATTCGTTTGAAAACATAAAAGGTCCAGTGTTATATTGTAGAACTTTTTTGTTGCTTCAAAAGCTCCGTTGCAAAAAGAGTATAGTAAATGACAATAGAACAACGTGTAAGCACCCTTTTATGTGACCTCAGGTGACAAGACAAGGGGCGCTCACGTCTTTCTATTATTGCATCCCAATGTCGAGCTGTCTAGACACATAAGTTTATTGTAAAAATATAAGTTACACGATAAGTAAATGTAAGTTATTCAGTTGGTATATATATAGCGCACAAGTTATTACTCTCTGAATGAAGAAAATACATACTTATCTTAATTATTTTAACTTCATGTTGCACCTTTAGTCCACCATTTTGTACATAGTTTATCACTATGCAGTTGGCTGTTGCAGCCATTACTGCTTTTGGGGCGGTACTCTGAAGAAGGGCTCTCCACGGGGGGAGCCTCGGCTTGGGTAGTCGCTCTCGGGGGCGTCCCTTCAACCAGCGTGAGCCTCAAACCCGAAGGTGAGTCAGCGCCAGGAGGGGAGTTTCGTTTGTTAGTGGCAGTAACCAAGCTGTGTATGCTGAACAAGCATATTTTTAATGTTTAATTTGTTAATTGTTATTTAGGGTTGGATACCTTCTTCGACAATAAATCACTACCTACCTATTAAGAAGATAAAAAAAGCAAATTTTCTTGGTTCCTATCAAGGCCCTCTTGATATTTTCTTTAACACTTTTTAAATACAAAAAAATAAGGTTCAAGAGTATCATTATCATATTATACATAGTATAAGCATTTGGAATGAGGGCCCAAATTATTAGTTAACATTAAAATCTCAAAAAGTTAACAAAGTATAACAGTCCGGATTTACATTAATTAAGAGCACTAATTAAGCAATAATAAAGCTAAAAAAAAAATTCTAGATGATCCATATTGATAAACCGAGGACAAAGTACTATGAGCATGCACCACCCAGGAAGTATTCTTCAATACGGGCAACTGTTGTTATGTGATCTTGACATTATTACTAACAGAAAAAAATAACTGTCAAAAATATTTACGTAGGCAATACATCACACAATTAGTGACATAATCTATATGTTAACCGTTGTTAGGTTAACTAGGCTTTGTATGCTTTATCAAGAGAACCATCCGCTTTCCCACCGCAGCACCTCACTACCTTTTAGTCACCTGTTTTTTGCAAAGATGTTCTACTTATAGTTTTCTAATAACTTTACCGAGAGTAGAAAGATGGTAACTAATAATTAATAAATAAATGATAAAAAAAATTTACTTCATATAATAACTACAACTTATCAATGTAAACTGTGTCAAGCAGTTTTGGACCCCTTACTGGTGTCAACAATAAATGTAACATTTTCTAATATTTTTATCACTGCTATCCAGAATGCATGGTGTCCGGAAGTTATTTCTTTATTTTCCTCTGTTGCATCTTTCTAGGCAGCCATTAAAACTTTTGAAGAGTTTATTAAAAAACTCAACACCCTCAGCAGTTGTTGTCACCGTTGATCTGGCAAACACATTTCCGCTTGCATCTGAAACATATAAAGGGTATTAATAACCTTTGTTAGATTTGTTTCTTGATGACGATTGTCCTAGTCAATGAGTATAGTTCTCCCTTAAATCATTGTTACATTTTGCGTTTCCTATATATGCAGTACTACTAAATGTATAACATTAAAGACAGAGCGCTCTCATTTAACCAGTTCTCCCTTGCAACTGAAACATATAAAGAGTTCATTCACCTCTGTTAGATTTGTTTCTTGATGACAACTCTCCTAGACAATGACCTATTCAGTAGTATAGTTCTCCCTTAAAAACATTTTGTGTTACTTATATATGTAGTACTATTAAATATATAACATTTAAGACAGAGCGCTCTCGCTCAACCAGTAGACTATATTATGGTTTTTAAAACTACCATATAGTATGCATCTGAGGTTAGCGTCAAACGAGAACAATAATTGTAAAAAAACGAAATGGCTGGTTTTTTTTTTCCTGAAACACACTAGCGCTATTGTGGGGTATATGGAACTAAAGGTGTCATAGGCCTGTATCCTTGCGGTCACCGACGAACCCGGGGACGTGCGCGTCGTGTTAGGGAAGGTCGTTGAGACTAATTTCGCTATCCGGATAGCGAGATAGTCATCTGGGGCCGTTAGTACATGCGTACGTGTTACGACAGTACCGAGGTCGGTCGGGGGTTTCGAGTTCAAACGATAATTATGGACAAAAATATTTATTTATTTATATTACCCTCGTACCCCTTTTAGACAAATCTTATTCTGACTTACTTATTATTGTTTGCCAAGAACTTGCAAAAGGAATTTAATGTCTCTTCTGTCCTGTCGTTCCACCACTTCATAATCATAAGCGACACAATTTTATTAACGTTTTTATTTTGATTCTTCGATGACTAATTAAAACGTTTCCACTGCATGGTTGTCAAAAACAGTATTTTGGATAGTATGTACTTTAATTTTGTGGTACAGTAAACAGTTTAAAGCAGGGAAATAAACAAAAGTACTGCTTTTAACACTATGGTCAGCCCTAACAAGATAAACGTACAGATGTAACAATTGAAATGTGTGTGTAGTATGGAAAAAAAACCAACGAAATATAAATAAAAAGAGGGACACAACTAAGAACGATATGAAAGTGTTTGTTTGTGTGTTTCACGTCGACGTCTACAAAGCCGGTCACTGCTAAACGCGGCTTCGCCCATAAAGGTTGGTCCTGAGGCGCCCGGGCTATCTGCGTCCTTCAGGTCTAAGTACGTGATGTGGCCTGCCTATACAGTTAGTCAACGTTTTGAGCTTTGTTCCAAAAAAAAAATATTTAATTACCTTAACAAACGATAAATTTCCTTCTACATTTATTTCATCATATTTTAAATGACAAATGAAATGTTGTCACACGTCGAAAATCAGGAAATCGTCTTTTATATAACTTGGCACATCGTGGTGTGTAGTGGCACACTGTGCTTACTAATTAGGCTGCACTGTTAATTAGTGCCGGTTCATTAACTTCAACACGTTCAGTTGAAATGCAAAGTTGCTTTTACTGTTGAATATAGAATTTTCGTATACAAATTTCGCAGAGTCTCAAAAGCAAAACTTTGGGATATTTAATTTATTCATTTTCCATTTAATTACAACCAAAACCGGTTTTTGTAGTTTCGTATAAATATATATATATATATATATATATATATATATATATATATATATATATATATATATATATATATAATGTTCAAGATTTGAACTTTCTATCTACCGTCTATTTATTAACTAGCTTTTTGCCCGCAGCTTTGCTCGTAGTTTTTCATGAACAAACTGTAAAGTGTACCCCTTATTATCAGGTTTTGGAATCCAATTGCTTAAAATTTTATTATTTTTATCCTTTGAAATTTGAGCTGGGCAACGATAGCTGTCAATATTTTTCAACGATGTGTAAAATACAAAATGAACCTGTGCTCCAAATTCCAAATACTTTGTTTTTTTTTGCACACAAACTTTGCTAACCTCTTTCACCGTTTTGGACATGTTTCATTATTTGGGTTGAAAAACATGTATGTTTACCAAGTTTTAGGCAGAGTTAAACATTATTACATTATTTTTTTAAACATACTACCCACTGCCTTTTCTACTTAAGGGTTGACTTTAAAAAACCCCGGGTTGGATATCTATTAATACCGAAGTAAATTTTAACATTTAAAAATTAATATTTTGCACACAAAGTTTGCCATCCTTTACAGTTGTTAGGGGTTATAGTTTTAATGACCATGAAATACATTCCGTTTCATCAATTGTGTTTAAGAACATATACACCAAGCTCTGCTACCATTTAGAAAACCCCAAAATAAACCGTTTTTTAATTGTCTTAAAAAGCATATTTATCCAAATTTTAAGTAAACTTATGATAGAAATATTTTATCTGACGTTGACGCTTGTCATCAGGCTTATCACCGTAAGCTTGTTTGACAAATTAATGGTATTAGAAAATCGATCAAGTGCGAGTCAGACTCAGGTACCGAGGGTTCCGTAAAAATTAAACTGTATTGAAAGACAAACTTATCTTGTAGTAGAAAAAAGGTGGTAACTAGATTCTAGTTTTTACATACAAATGGTTTCAAAAACGATTTATAGTTAATAAAAGCATTTTACAAGATTTTAGAAAACCACAGACATAGGTATTTGGTAAGAAATTTCACAGTGATTTATCAGTAAATGTTAAAAACTAATGAAAAATTCGTTTGTTTCATACGAAGCGCCGCGAATCGTATCCTCTTAATATAAGAAGACTCAGGTTCATCTTAGTAAAAAAGCGTGGGCACTTTTTAACAATCTTACAGAAATACAAAGTTCTAATTCTCAAAGTTTTATTTTCCTGTTACGCTGACTGATGCTTTTGTATTTTTATTCGTTTTGTTGTATTTGTGTTTTTGTTTTGAATTGTATTTTGTTATGTATTCCCACGCTTTTTTGCTGCGTGATGTATGGGAGCATGTTTTCTACTTCTAAGTTATTTTTTTATAAGCGTGGTAAACAATTACCCCCGGCACTTCTGACCCCTTGCTCCCCTATTACAGGTTGCACATTGTCTGTTTTCTGTAAGAAGTTCATTGTTCGTATTTAGTAAGAAGACAATGGTTATTTTAATATAGAACATTTTTTCAACTCCAATTTTTTTTTCGTATATTGGGTTACATTCAGCACACTCGCGTAAAAGTCAGCATGTGAAAATAGGCCGAAAAATACTCTATGTTCAGTAAAAAGCCGCTGCTCTCTATGCCTGTTTTTTTTTTGCGAGAAAGTCAAAGCAAGAGCCCCAATAAGTATTTACATTTAGCTCTTTCCCTTCGTTGCCATCGAGCAAATTAAAAGCAGAAATATGCGAAAAATTGTAACAGTTGCAGATTCTTCTGGATTCCTTACAAGCTTTTTTCTTAAAATAACATCTTGACTACTTCTAAGACAAAACTGTAATACTAGCACAAGTCTTTCAATAATATCTTTTTTGTGCACTAAAACATAAATATCAATAAAAAATTATGTCTTGTACCATTACTGTTTTACCTCTTTCAATTACATTTTGATTAATTTTTCACGCACCTAATTTAAATACCTAAATTGAAAATACAGCGCTGTAGAGGCTGTACTACCTAAATATAATTTTTTTATGTTATTGCTTTTGTTCAATAAAAGAAATCTACTTTGTCCTCTTTTCACTCCTTTTAAAACTGTTTTGGTAAAGAAATCAAAGTTCTACGTACTATCTTTACAACTTCGGTAAAGCAAAGTCGTATCTAATTGAAGCTCAGGAAACGATAGCAACTGCAATGGTCCTATATATGTAATAACGTCATTCCAATTACACCGGTACGGTTGGTTCTACCGAGTTTTCACAAAGCTTACCTTATGTTAATTCATCACTTGCATACCTTCCTAGTCGGTGGTGGCCGAGGAGTTTAAATTTTCACTTGACGTCCCAAGTGGCGGAGGTTCGAACCCCGAGGTCGGCGTGTACCAATAAGTCTTTTCTTATTTTCTCAAGTACACTGTTTCAAACCACTGGCTTTCGGTGAAGAAAAACATCGTAAGGAAACCTGCATACGTCAAGAAAAAAAAAAGACGTATGTGAAGTCCACAATCCGCACTGGGCCCGCGTGTGGACTATGGCCCAAATCACCCTCGCTTATGAGGGTAGGCCGTGCCCCAACAGTGGGGACGTATGAAGGCTGGCAAGAATACCTTCATATAAAACATTTAATGGTTCACTTTTCGATCCTGATTGCAACAGATAATGAATTCAAGTAGAATGTTTAAGATTTTTGTCTGAAATCTGTTGAGGGATCAAACAAGCATTGAGTTACTCTAGTAATAGATGTCTTGTATTTAATGTTAATGCGATTATTTAGGTACTTTTGTACTTCCGAGTAGTTATTTAAACACACAAATATATTTTTTCGATAGCACTTAAGTATATGATTAACCATTAACATTTCTAGTGTATCATTGAAAACATTAGTGAGTTGAGTTAAAGCTTACTCACATATCGAGTCATCCTTCTCTCTTCTAAAATTCAATGCCAAGCACTGACTCCCTCTGAAGCTTAGACCGGACGTAAGACCATCTACTTCCTCTATTGCCTATGTTTTCAGCCAAAGTCAGTGCATATGAACGACGAAAGTCCACAAAATGAATTTAGGAAGTACGAAAAGGTAAGTATATTGAGCAGCGTAATTATTTTACCAGCATAGTAAATACCATGTGAAAAGATAAAGACATCAAAATAAAAAGAATTCATGGAAAATAAATAATTTATATACGGTAACGTAAAAATCCACTGGGAAATAAGGATCCTTCGGTTTCTTCAGAGCGGAACGGTTATAAAAACTGCGACTGGACTTTCTTTCCTATCCCATCTAATACGGTGAAGAAAATTAAATTACGATGTATTTTATCTTCCAAGCGTATATTTTTTCTTTATCTAATTTGAAATACAGTAAGAGAAAGTAACACAGTTAATTCAATGGTAAAGTAAGTTTCTTCAAGGAGGTTAATATTTTAGTTTTATAGCAATGTTACTCTAGAATTTTGAATTGAGTGCATTTTAATTGCCGCATGTTGTCGAAGAAATAAAGAGTTGTTAGGGTGTCGTTTTCAAACGGTACAAACAAACCCCTATTACCATTTAACATTACCATAGCGTAATTACTAAGCCTACGTTGTCAGTGTATCTGTTTGCCTTTTTTTTATTGTTCGAGAAGAGTCAAATACAAGTATAGGGGAGACCGAGGGGATTTGAAACAAAGGTGATTTGAAACAGTACCGATTTCTCGGAACTTAAAACCGTTAGCGAATTGGCAATGTCGCTGTTTCACCACTTTTCTCCGCCCGCTGACGTGTAAGTTCGCGTCGGTGGCATAAGTCGCGCGGTTGTAGAGTTCTGCGTGCCATGTAACAAAAATTGTGAAAAGTAAGTTTTGAACGTTTTTTACGATGCTTATATTTTGATAAGGGTTTTGTATTTTGGTTTAAGTTATATATGTTTCGGAAGCTCATTAACTAAAGATTTATAATATATATTTGGTACAATTGATTTCTGTGTATTTGCTTCTTGATTGTGGATTAAATAAAAATGGGAGGTTTTTTCTTACTGAGGAGATTTAAAACAGCCTGTTTCAACGTTCCTCGTTTTCAATTTTATATTAGAAAGCACTCAATATATAACGGGCACAAAAAAAGGCCTTTTTTGTTGATTTCATTTGTTTATTTTGTTTCAGCATGCCTGCTGATTATAAAAGAAAGACTGACAGAGGTATGGCGAGTAGCAAAAGAAGTAACTTTGCGACAGAAAAGTCTCCGTGACGCGGCTTCGAATTACAACCTAAACCATAAGGTATATTAAAAAAAAGAGGTTACGAAGCTTACGAAACAGCGACTACTCCAACGGTTGGATATCCCAAAATACTGTTTTAACAGCTTCAGAGAAAAAGATACTCTGTTACTATCTTTTAAACTGCGCTGCTGCTAACTGTAGCCTAAGAACTAAGGAAGTCAGAACTTTTGCATACAGGTTGGCTGTAGAATATAATAAAAAAATACCTTTTTCTTGCCTCAGCATGAAATGGCTGGAGAGGTTTGGCTTCGAAATTTTATGAAACGTCATCCTGTTCTTTCTCTGAAACTACCTAAACCTACAAGTATATTAATCTTAGTTTAATATAACAAACTTGCAACTTTTTTTTTTTAAATCATACTTAAATATTTGAAGAAATATTGATCAAGACTGATTGTAGTACTTAAGAAACGGCTCTAAGTTAATGATTATTTTATGTCAAATATTAAAAATATGTAAAACAGTTTGTTTATCTGACTATTATTTTAATTAATGTTACAAATAGGATGGTATCGCCACTTAAACTTCTTATAAGCAAATCTTTGTTCTTATCGCTTGTTGCTAAGTTTGCTTATGAAATTATCCAGTTAGTGGTTTGGTGAGACGTCAACACACCCCACTCACTAATGAGGTCTTTGAAGATAGAATCGAGTCCTCGTGGCAAATACATATTTGCCTGGACTGTGTCGACGGCAGTCTTTTTTGCATAATAATTTTCTACGCTCGCGAACCTAGTGACCTCAAGCCACATCACTTCAGACCACCTGAGCATCCCGGGATCCAGAGGAACAGACAAGAGGGCTGGATCATTGCTACTTTGGCTGCATGTGAGTACCTGCTTATATTGCTAAACTAAGTAACAACGATTTTTAATTTTTAATCCGAAAGAACCAGCACCGCGCTGGTCGCCTTAAGCTATCGAAGAGTTTGCATGGCGATCAAGTTCCCAAGGACGTTATGGTACTTTTAACTACTTAAGGAGTTGATTATTTTTATTAGATCTGTAGTTACCTACTTAACTGATATATCAGTATAAAATATTCATAATAAATTTGTTTTGTACTTGAAAAGTTTTATTTTAATAAATACCTTTAAATTGTATCTTCATTTTTAATACTTACACCCTTAATACTTCTGAAAAACCATATGTTTCAACTCTCCTCGATCCCTGTTTCCTCTTACCTCGCGGCATGAGGGGAGTTGAAACAAGTTGACTTGTTACGGCTAAATCGATTTTTCACCACAATATTTAACGCTTACAATTTCTTCATCATTCGAAAGTGTAAAGAATGACCTATCGATTGGTACTAATATCATACGATTTTTGTCTATAGTATTTGGTGTATGAAACAAAATTTCAAACTTGTTTCAACTCCCCTCGGCCTCCCCTACTAATACTACTACTACTATACTATACTATAATACTAAATAAATTATGTAATAATAAATTGGTTGAGCATAAGTCATGACAGTTAGGACGCACTGGTCAAAGACTTTCGTCTCCAAACTCTAACGTATAGGTCATGTGAAGACTTGACAAAGCTTGCCAATCCTAGGGCAACAAAAAAAATATAAGTCAAATCGGTGGAGACCTCAATTGATGCTTCGTTATACATGTGGTAATTATTTTTTATTTATATAGATTAGTGTTATTATTTTAAAACCTTTTTGTATGCTGACTTTATTATTAACATATAAAATGTTTATTTTCTGAATTTAAATTAAATTTAAGCTGCCAGAAACACAGATTAGCGGCACGTTTCCTCTGTTCGCGAATAATTATTCTACCTGCATTTCGCTTAATTAATTTCTCAGACTCCTTAGCTATAACGTTAAGTGCTTATGTTAGCGTCAGTAAGAAATTTCATTGTTTTCTGTACTACTAACAGAGTTACTAATTCGTGTGAGAGAGTGCTTCTATAACTCTTACAGAAAATGGGTCGCTAATAAACTGATAAGGTATCCTCCGACTTCTAAAAGCTCGCAATCAACTTCCATTACCAGTCCTCAAACGTACTCTCCCAGTTTATGTTAGGAGAGCAAGACTTAATAAAAAATCTCAATCTAATTATAAATCTGCATGGTGGTTCGCATAAGAAATTTTTATAATTATTTTTTATTATATTGATGCTAAGACAGCGAAATTATAATCAGTAACATACGCAAGGACGCAAAAACATGATAAACATTTAGCTACGAAACCCTAAAAAAGGATGTCAAAAAATACTTGGTTCTTTTTGCGTGGTAAACAAGTATCAAAATATTTTATTATTTTATTGTGGTGGTGCGTCTGCTCACTGTGGTGACTCTATCATCCACACTGGCGCAGAATTTGTCCGGAACACCTTCCAGAACGAGCAGTCCAGTAGTTGATTTCATACTACAACATACGTTATTGTCAGGCTCTGCTAACTCGTGCTGGAAATATTATGGTAATAACGGACCGGGTGTCCCGAAAAATCAGAGCACTATCCGGTTGCTTCATGGTTCTAATGTCTATGCATTTCATATGGAAAAATCAATGTTCGTTTCAGCAACTGATTGGATCTGCGACCTGCGTATATCTGGGGCTGTTTTTAGCGGGTCCGTAAATTTAAGGACGCATATAATCGACAAACAATAAAAAAAGTAAAACTTTAGAAGGTATACAAACAAAGAGCATGTTTTTATGGTTTTTTTTTACCTATTGTGAAAATGGTAATAGGTAAGTTTATACTAGCTTCAAACTTACAGTGTTACAGTGTTGGTATTATACACTAGATAAATTAATATCCACAATGCGGTAATTACCTTCCTTGTTGTATCTTTTTTTTTCTTATTCTATACAAAAGAGTAGGTCCAATACAAAAAGTTAATCAACCTTACAAGAAATGGTAAAACAATAGCGTAATTATGGCAGTCTGGATTAGCAATTAAGAAAACTTCCTGCCTTCTCAAGTTCATTTAAAAAAGAGCTAAGAAAATTACGCAATTTATCTTCCCTGAGTAATTATTTTAAATGAATGCCATGAATTCAAAATTTATATTTGACCCGGAAAAAAAAATATTGAAAAAGATGAAGTTACCAGGGCTATTTAAAGAAATGGGGTAATTTATTTTCGCTTAGAAATTTTAAGTGAAGTTGTAAAGTTTTTGAATTAAATTATTTTCAGATTTTTAATGTTTGTGCTTTATTTTAACAACTAACATCTAAACAGTAATCAAGATTTATATTACAGAAAGTTATTACGGCTTTCTATGACTATCATCCTATGCTAGTTCGGGCTACAGTACGATGAATGCTAAGCTAAAGAAAAATAAAATTGGCCAAATGCGAGTTGAACTGAGGGCACAGAATTGTGGGCCCGCTCCAAAAAAACACCAGGATGATAGAAATTGTGGTTTATTCTGCACTATCTAACATGTTCCAAGATACGTCTGACCAGTTCGACAAGTTAGCCCAGTGTAGTCACCGTTACCAGATTAATCGAGTTGATACCGATAGCAACCAGAACCAAAAATCTTCTTTTAAAGTTTCAAATAAATAAAATTTGGAATAAAAAAAATAAAAGATTACACTCCTAACCTTACACTTGTTCATCTTGATGTTTTGTATGTCCTTATACACGTATTTGGTGAAACCTAACACTTTAACACTTGGCTAACAAAGACATTTTTTTTAATACTGATGGTAAGCGGTCACCGTGGCCTATGGACGCTTGCAACACCAGGGGTATCACTTGCGCGTTGCCGACCCTTTAAAAATCCAATAACTTCTTTCTTGAAGAATCCCATACTGTTGTCATTAGAGAAAACCTTGGCAGGAAGCTCATTCCACATCCCAAGCGTTCGCGGGAGAAATTTTCTCTGAAATCGCACTGTACGCGACCATTTCAGTTCTAAAGTGTGAGAATGAATTTCCTGCCGATAGCGAGCGGTGCGATGGTAGAAAGTAGCCGTGGGCATCACTTCGAACAATTACTCAGAACACATCCCATTGTACAAGCGGTAGAACACACACAGGGAGGCAAAGTCTCTCCTCAGACTTAAGGGTTCGATACGGCAAGTGAGTTTGGGATCGTCGACAATCTGTATCTTGAAACAATCAATTTTCGACAACTTTGGCTATTTTTTCTTGAACCTCTAAACCTATCACTGTTTGGGGTCGAGCAGCGATGACTGTAACAACAAAGAGTTCATACGATGGAATCTTGTAAAAAGTTATATAATTATAGTAATAAATAAAACTATAAAAAAGTAAGGTTAAAATAATTCAACCTCAATTGTAGTACTGTAATGACACATCAGACAATCGTTTTATAAATAATATTAAGTTTAACTAAATTTCATCTTCACTATTCGAGTTATATGCATCATTCGCGGCACAGTCTTATCATTATCAATTTCATATGGATCTATGGTCGCATTTCGCTTATTCTTCATACCTTCAAATCCAAGATTGGTGCTTGTTTGTAGCGGTCGTTACCTTAAATCTTAGAACTCTTACCATCATTTTTTAAATTTACTTGCTTAATTTTGACTAGATCCCCTTTACTGTATAATCGTGCTGCTTATATTGTTTTTATACTCTTATTGCTTATCTATTTTAGTTATAACTTCTTTCCCGCACTAACTCAATGTTGTGACTGTCATTGTTTACCTGAGTCACTTTATTTACTTATATTGTTTATAGACACACCACACATGACTTCTTCCGGTGCCCTACTAACAGTTTTCTGCACACTATTATTTAGTCCACACAACAACTTTCTTAATTTACTAAACCATCCTTTTTCATTCACTCCCATGTTCTGTGCCTTCAAAGCAACCAAAATGGTGCAATTATATCGCTCTACTTGCCTGTTCGAAGAGGAAAATCCACAGCGTTCAGAGTATGTTTATACCTAGGCAAAATCTCCAAAATGCAAGTAAAGTAAAAAAACTACCGCGATCACTTATTATTCGGTCAGCTCAACTAAAAGTATCGAATTGGTCGTTGGAAGCCTTAACAGCATTTTGTGTCTTAGTGTTTCTTATCGCTCTAATGAACACAAATTTTATGAACACAGCGACTACGACCAGTATACTAAAGGTCCCAGATAGTATACATGTAGGGTGTAAAATGGTGACTCTACTTTGGCTACTGAATGCAACAAACCTTCATTCGTATTGTTCTATTTAGCGTACGCACGCTCTATACGTGCCTCATCATATTCACCTCAAAACATTCTATAAAATAAGTAGTTCTTCTTTATTCTGTCTGATGGCTTTTTAATCCTAAATGTTCTATTTCGTCGTTATTAAGCCTAGACAACTGCCAGCAAAACTCCTTTGGGACTACTCATCGGATGTTGTTATTATCATCTCCTAAACACTTAAATAATTAACTATCACATGGTTTGTTGATGTAAGCTTACTGTTTTGAATCCAAATCACTGCTGAGGATATTTCTAATCTGAGCTAATCCCGAATCCCCGAATTGCAACGTAAGTAACCAATCACCACTACTTATTGACATGTGCTCAATATCTAATTTAGCCTCAACAACTGTATTCCTAGATAAAGCGTCTACGTGCGCCATCTTCGCTCCTGCCCAATATTTGATCGAATAATCAAACTCCTGCAATATCAACCACCAGCGTGCAATGCGCGGAATGAGTTCTTTTTCGCGAATTTTGAACGTAGGGCTCTACAATCTGTTACAATGCGGAACTATCTGCCCAGTAAATAAATTAACTAAACAAAATAAATAAACTTTCGTAAGAAACAAACAACTACAAGTTTTTGTAACCTTAAAGTGTAAAAATAAAGCCACTTCCGCGAACTCTTGAATAAACTTCCTGAAATAACTAACCAGGCCTAGGAACACTGAACTCCGTGCGCATTACTTGGACGTGGAAAACTTATAACACTTTAATTTTGACTCGACCTGGTCGCATACCTGTCAAAGAAATTTCGTAACCTGAATAATCTATAGGACTGCAAAAGCAACATTTGACAAATTTCATTTTAAGTTTAAGCCTGATCCATTAGACGTAAGACTACGTCGTTAACGTTTCTAAAGATTCAATAGGGTTCGTATCAAAAATCAGTAAATCATCAATCGTGGCTCTTTAAAAACGTGGAGTGCCGTGGACATGATCCAGCTGGAAAACGGCGGGTACATTTTCCTACCAAAACGGCTATCGATAAAATTAGAACTGGCCGTTCCAAGTGACAAATGCAGTAATGTGCTTTCTTTTCTAAGCTATGGGTACTTGGTAGAAGCCAGAAATTAATTCAAATGCGATGAATCCCAGACCAGATAATTTTGTCTTTGATGATTGTTATGAGAGACAATTTTTTTACGGTAACAGAATTCAGCATTCTGTAATCTATAAACTACAAGCTTCTTTAACCATCTTTTTTTAGCATTAGGATTATAGGACCAGCATAATTAAATACAGACTCTTGAATAATTCCAGCAGGCTAGAAAGCCTACCTGCTATTATCTCCGTCACCTGACTTCGTTCATGATACGAAAACCTATACGGCCTATACACCACTGGGGGTTGCCTGTTTAGTTCTATGTACATTTCTGTTATGTTTGTTCCTTGTAGGTCACGTTCCTTTTTGTAGTCACCGTCAAAATACCATGTCTGACTTCATAAGACACCGCCACTAGGCTTCTTATGCTAGAATTCCTACGCTCGATTTCTAACAAAATCGGGCCTTAAAAATTTAATTCTGTCGCGGTCTTAATGCTAGCTGCTCCATAAAGTATAGAATGCCCCAGTTTTCTAAAAACAGGAGATTCAAAAGTAAATAAGTAACTGTCGTAACTAAAACGAGGTGGTCAATATCGGGCCTGGAATGTTTACTGCTAAAAACATCAGTCGAATCGGCAAATATTACTTGCACATTATCAACCGCTTGACTTATTTGGTAATAGCAACTCTATTTGAAACATTTTCTTCGCTTTTTAATCCGAGTAAGTCGATAGTCAATTCAATATGACTTGGTTATAGTTAACACACTATATGACTGTAAAGAACCTTCATTTAATGATAATCTACTTAGTATTCTGAAATCATTTTCTTGGTTGCCACATTACATTTTAATTGCTGTTTTGTCCGTTTTGGTCGGTAAGAACTTGCTCATTGTTACCATATTTATTATGTGATTGTAGCAAATCTACTCAGTATTCTGAATTTATTAACTCGGCTGTCACAGTAGTTTTTTTTTGCTGTATCAACCCATTATGTCTGTAAGCCTACTTGCTTATTGCCAGTTGAAAAAAATCATTTTCTCTTCTAAGAATCTTATATATTTTAAATACATATTATACACATAAAATTTATAAAATCTTAAAACTGACAGAAGTCAAGTAAACTTTTCGAAAATAAAAATTTTTGCTGGCCTTGCTTTAGCCAATATACGCCCCACTAGTGTAAGTGATGATAATTATTGTATTTAAACATTTTTCATTTTTAAATCACGCTTACTCGTGCCAAGTTTTTTTAAAATCTAAATTAGTTTCAGTATAAGCATAATATTATTTCTTAATGTAAATACCTCTAATTTAATCGAAGATTAATTTTACCTTTTATCTTAGAAATTCCATTATATCAACAATCAAATTGAAATCTTGTTAAGAAGAGCTCCTTTAGATAATTACTTCTCGGTTAAATTGCTTGGGAAATTAATGGGTTTTAAATTACAAGATAGTTTCAATCTGGTTACTGGTATTTAGTTAACTTTGATTAAATACGTAGATTTTGGTCTATTATTATTTGTACTGTTTTGATTGTGTAACAAAATCTGGTTAAGCTATTTACTTTGTTTAAATGACTGAATGTAATAAACTAAACTATTCGTTTATAACAATATTTGTAATCACTAAAACTTCTTTTTTTACTATTCAAAAAAAAATACACAAAAAGCAAATAAAAGGTAAAGTTGATAGTTATCGTCATTATCTTCAGGTTTATCTAGATTTAGAAAAACATAGCATATATGGAAGAATTATGATTCACAAAAAATATTGAAGAAATGAATGTGTCCCAGAAAGTGTGTTGTAAAAATATTCTGTGCGTACTCGGAGTGATCTTTCACTTTAGGCAACGTTGGAGTTTTCATATCACACTCCGAATTATTTATATTTACTAATGAGTTTATTGGACCTAGGAATAGCCGATTTTTATCGATGATTTCATCGATTAACATCGACAACCAACTTAACATTGATTGATCTTGATTGGGACTTGATCGTACACAAAACATCGATGATGAAACCAATGTTAACTTCATCAATTAAATGAAAAAATCAAAAACCTTCTGTAAATGAGTGGTGTTTTTTAAGGTTGATCTTACACGATGTTATAATTTGCAGTCCTTGGACCCTGAATTATGGGTTTTAAAGGTTCCTGCACTACCTAGTACTACTAGTTCTACTTCTAGTGTGACTAATCTTAACGTATATGAGTCTCACCTGAAAAGGTGACACGCCTATATGGACTCAAACCTAAATTCAAAGTAGTTTTTATTCAAGTAAACTTTTATTAAGCACTTTTGAATCATAAATTGCCGCCAGTTTAAAATGTTCAAATTTGACGACCACAAACCGATCTTCATTGGGTCTGTGTAATTGAAATTATCACAAAAAATTTTAAACGATTACTATTTATTCGTACAAAAATAGCTGAATGCGAGTACATAGAAAGAGTTTTTAATTATATTTTATGTGTAACATGTTAGTTTTGTTTTTACGTCATAAAATTTTATTATTTCAACACCTACAGCGTTTATTTTAATTAAAAATACGATGAGATTTCAGTCATACGTTGCATTACGTGATATCGAAATGAAAACAATATTGCAATGTATTTTTTTAAGATTGTGTTTGCGGTGTTGTTTTGTGCAGTATTGAATATAAACAAAATATTTGTAACTTGTAATTACGATGAGGTCGACGTGACAGGTTAGTTAGTATAAGTAATAATTTGATACAAAATAATATAATTATATCTTAATATAATAAATATTTTTGGGTATTACACGCATCGATATCTGGTCCCAAACTAAGCAAAGCTTGTACGATGAATAACAAACAATCGATACAAATATATCCTATCCATAGGAATTATTACGTAGGCCATGCAAATATCCCTCGTTCCGCTCTGGTGGAAGCCACGAAGATAGAAGAAGAAGATTGTGTCTTTCGCGTTCAACGCTAAGAATATCCCAGATCCTACAATTGTTACAATACATTGTTTTCTATAATAACATGCCAAGGTTTTCTATAATAACTACAGTGTAGCGTTCTTTAAGAAAGAAGTAATTAGATATTTAAAAGGTTGGCAACACACGAGTTATGATCCTGATGTTGCATTCTTCCATCATTTCCATCCTTGTACAATATTCAGATAGAGCCGAAAACAAAAACCCTTTTATGTAAAATAAATTTCTGATAATATTTAAATAAAAAACTTGCAGGCTCTGCACCGACATTGCCACCAGTAAAAAAAGACCAGACGACCAGAAAGTCATTACTTACCAAGTTTTTACCACTTTCTGTAAGCAAAAAGGAAGAACAAGCTTTAGATTCTTCAAACCCAGGACAAAAAGGATTGGGAGTTCTGCGATCACAGACAACGAGTGTCCCCATACAAAAACCAACAGATCCTTACACATTTGTCGTCCTGATCAAGTAATATATTTATTATATGTCGAGCATCTATGTAAAGCGGTATTAGTAGATATTTCAAGTGTCAACTTTACTCCAACATAACTTCTAACAACGGGAGTTGAACTCGAAAACTTGAGCAAAGCCGACTTGCTCTGGCTCAAGTCCCATTAGTCTCTTTGGTTAAAAGTTAAATTAAATGGGGCTATACAATTATGGTGTCTACTTATCACAAATAACTGAGAAAAATGATAAAATTTTAAAACAAAATAAGCTAACGAAAACGCGTATTCAAAATCATCCCGAATCACAGCCCCCAAGAAGTATGTTAGGTAATGTTACACGTCCGGTAGTGGCGTCGTATCGTGGTCTCTGCGTCTGCCTTGCTTTCTAAGGGGTGGATGTCTGAGCCCTGGCGTGTACCAATGTATTTTCCTAGAGAAGGACATAATTTATTTAACACCACTAGCTGGATTCGGTGAAGGAAAGCATTCTAAGGATGCATGTTGCATATGTCTAAAAGAACGTGCCCTATGTTAAATCTGCTCTGGGCCCGCGTGATGGATTATGGCTGGCGGCCCCCAATATTGAAGAGTAACCAAGGCTCATTATGATGTTACAATACGAAAACCGCACGCAAGTCGCAGCAGCAATTTTATAGCAAAGTTACAAAAATATACGGGCGGCTACATTGGGATTTTATATCGTTTTCATTTTTATTATTACCCAGATATTTACAATTAAAGATCCATTGGTTAAAAGAAAGTGTGGTTTCAGAGAATCTTCCTCCCGCGAACGCTTAGGTTTTGGAACGAAAGTTTTCTTTAAAGAATACAGTATAAGGTTCTTCAAGAATGAAGTTATTACATTCTCGAAAGGTCGGCAGCGCGCGAGTGATGCCCCAGGTATTGCAAACGTCTATATGGCTGCGTTGGCCGCTTGTTTGCCACCTTAGTGGAATAAAAAAAAAGCCTGTGTAGTTTATTTTTAAAGCTAAATAATAAATAAATGAGCTAATGGAAATGTTAAGTAATTTTTAAATCATAAATCTTGGGCTGATACGCCCCGACTGACTTTTGTACTCAAGTATGGCGTTCGTCGGTTGCCGCTTCGCTTGAATTTGGCAAGTTCTTAATATTTTGTGAACAAGTGACACATTCCACAGATTGAAAAAGATTACTTGTATAATTTGAATTCTTGAAATTACATTGCAGTGTATTATTTGTGAATAAGGCAAAAAAGTCATGCACGGGGACTATCATACATGAGTTCGTCGCTGTAACTGCGGCACACTGTTTGTAAGTATTTACTTTTCATTTCTGACATTCACTAGCAACTTGTTATGTATTTTGCTACATTTTTTTATTTTACGAGCAGAGTAAACTAATAACCGTTAATTAATTACATTACGTTTATTAATTAAATATTACACCTACTCTTTGAAACAGAATGGCCACTTCATAAAAAAAAAAACAAGTGATTCGTGGTAACTAACACTATAAAAATAAATTATTAGTGTATACGTGCAAACGTGTGCGTCCTGTATGTGAGCGGTCACAGGATTGTAACACAGGGGCGGCAGGGTCGATAACATAAAGGGGCGCACAATATGGCCTTACTTTATGATGCATGCATATTGTGGTTTAGTATTACTGTGTGTATACTGTGTCGTACTATTGTATTCACATACGATAATAGTTTTATATAATTCTTCTAATAATTTCTTTTATGTTTTTTTAAACAGCGTAATGGAAAATCATCTCGAAAACATACCAGAACTATCCCTATCCTTTATTGTTTTGGGAACAAAAAGAATGCGTAACACTGGTTATGAACAATATCTGCCAATCGAAAGAGTGCTACTTCATCCCCATTATAAAGGTTGGACGGCCAATTTAGCACTAGCATTCACATTTTCAAGCATGACCAAAGGGAACCCTGGCAAAATAATACCTTTGACTACACAAAAGTCATCAAGCCCTGTGGATTCTAACGCTTCAGTTATTAGTTGGGGTCGCTGTGGAACTGAACCCTCGAAGGTTTGGGTCATAACTTTATTATTCTTTTGGATTTTGTGACTTGCATCAAAATCAAATATATCTCTCATTTTGTAGCTTCAGTCTTCAAGAGTCACAGCAAGCCCTAAACGATCACTAGCAGTTGACTCGGTATGGTTTTTTTATTTATTACACTTTAATATTACAATAACAAAATATTCAATGTTTTTTTTTTGTATTTTAATTTTATACGTCTTTAAATAAGCGCTTTTCTTTTATTTATTTTTTGTGTAGGTACTTTATATCTTTTTATTTTTGATTATTTGCGAGCGTTATCTTCATAGTTCACCTAAATATAACTCAATCCTAATTTGGTTAGAATTTTGATCATTTACCGTATATTCTTTGACGTTGGATATGTAAGAATGTCGTTTTTTTTTTTTTCTGAGCTGACTATGCAGTTGGCTGTTGCAGCCATTACTGCTTCACCGGACTTTTGGGGCGAGACTCTGAAGGAGCCTCAGCCCATATTGCGCCCAACGCTCAAGGGCTCCCCGCGGGGGAAGCCTCGGCTTGGGTTGTCGCTCTCGGGGGCGTCCCTTCGACCGGCGTGAGTCTCGAACCCGAAGGTGAGTCACCGCCAGGAGGGGAGTTCCCCGTTACGCGGGTACGATTGCGATTGAGTGGGGGCGAGAAGCGCCCCGGCACTCTTTGATACCTAGTGTATCCTTGTGGGCGCCGACGAACCCGGGGACGTCGGCGTCGTGTTTGGAGGGAGGCCCTATTCGGGGAGGTCGTAGAGACTAATCTCGCTATCCGGACAGCGAGATCGTCATCTGGGGACGTTAGTACGTGCCAAGGCCGCCTAATATTAGTTTAACGACCGTGACCGGGTCGATCGGGGGGACGATACGTTGTGGATTGCACAATTAATCGATTCGGGTGATTTTGCGTACGCTCGAAAAAGCGGACTGCCAAGTCTTTAAAGTATTGGGGAATCGTGGGAAGTTCGAAGTCTCTGTGTAGGTCCGCATTGCGAACGTACCAAGAGGCTCCAGAGGCCGCTCTGAGAAAGCGGTTTTGAAGGGTCTGGAGTTTGTGGAGATTGCGCTTGGACAGCGCAACGACTACGCTAGCATAAGCTAGTATGGGGCGGATGCAAGTTGTGTAAAGATTTAGCTTATTTCTAAGCGACATCTTACTATACTTGCCTATCATGGAATAGAGACGACCGAGGACAAAAGCGGCTCGGTCTCTGACTATTTTGGTATGAGCTTGGAAGTTCAAACGACTATCCATGGTCACACCGAGATATTTGGTCTTATTTTGCCAGGGAATGGCACGACCGAACAGAGAAAGGGGAGTTGGCCGCGGAGGGCGGCCTAAGGTGAAGAGGACGGCAGAGCTTTTGTCAGGATTCACCTCGATTCTCCATTTCCGAAACCATTCGCCTAAGGCGGTGATAGCGGATTGGAGTCTCTCAGTGATTCGACTCACTTGCCTATCTGTGGTATAGAGAGCGGTATCGTCCGCAAAGAGGGCTAGATTGGTACCTATCGTTTTAGGGATATCGTTAGTGTACAGAAGGTACAAGATGGGGGCACGGACCCTTGCAGGACTCCTGCTTCTATTCAACTTCGCTTTGCCTGGCTTATGGATGCCTATAACAATTGCATCTTTCCATTGAGAAGGAAAGATGCAATGTTCCATAGCAGCGTTAAAGATCGCTACTAGGAGGCAGACAAGGGGCAGAGTGAGGCGCTTTAGGATATCATTAGAGATACCGTCCGCACCGGGGGCTTTACGGGGGCGTAGGTCTTTGATGACCTGTACGACTTCGTCGACAGTGACAGGGGGCAGGGGGTCTTGTGGAGGCAGAGAAGTTCTGCGCTCCACTTCGCCGTCTACCTCGCGCACGTGGTCGGGATCGAAGGGCTGTGTGCTTAAGGCACATTGGGCTTGGAGGCTAGACGCTAGGCAATCCGCTTTTTCGTCGTCGTTGAACGCGGGAACGTTGTTGGGACGAGTTAACGGAGGGAGAGAGTTTGCGGTTTCGGATTTTAGAGCTAAGTGCCAATAAGCTTG
Source organism: Apoda limacodes (assembly GCA_946406115.1). Classification (NCBI taxonomy): domain Eukaryota; kingdom Metazoa; phylum Arthropoda; class Insecta; order Lepidoptera; family Limacodidae; genus Apoda; species Apoda limacodes. The sequence continues at coordinate 9,675,783 of OX291554.1, forward strand.
GTGAGAAGGAGAAATGTTCTCCATAAGATCACCGAAAACTTGGGCGCGAAGCTCAGCTACAGCGGTTCTTACACGGCGGTGTAAGTCGTTGAAGCGAGCTTTATTTTCGGTAGTGGGAGCGCGATCGCGTGCGCGGCGGGCCCCGTTACGCTCAGTCATTAGCGACCTAATGTGCTGAGGCAGGATTAGGTGGTGATAATCACCAACCGGCACCTGTCGTGAGCACTCGCCAACGGTGGCGGTCAGGTGGCTAGTGAGTGAGTCGATAGCTACGTTTAGGTCGGTCGCGGAAGAGATTACGTTGGGAACGCGGTCTATATGTGGCGAGCTGGGATTTTCGAGCAATTGCCAAATCTATCCCAGTCCGTCACGGTTCTAGTGTCGGGAGGAGAGAGAATGTCGTTGATGGCACCTCTGAAGTTCATCGACCCCATATACTGCACACTAGCGCCGCCACTAAATATGGTTTATTTCTTCATTATACAAAGCGTATTTTATAAAAGTGGGAAATGAAAAATAATAACTTCTGTAAACTAATTTTGAAACGTTTTTTATTGTTTGTAGATTATGTCTGTTTTTATTCACAATATTATATAATAGCTCAATTATTCATATAAGCCGCGTACTAACTGGTAATCTACAACCATCCATATTGCGCGAGGCAAACGTACTGAGGCGCCTTTGACCATCGACAAAAACCGACATCGTTTAGCTCAGCCTGCGGCACGTTCGGCCGAGGCAGCGCGTTCGTTCGCCGCGGGAGAGGCGCGTTGGCTCGTTCAGTCAGTACGCGGCTAATGGCTAGTTAGTGTTTTTCATTTTTCCACTTTTTTCAAATTAAGCAAGTGTGCAAAAAAGAAATAAACAATATCTAGTGGCGGCGCTAGTGTGCAGTGTATGTGGCCTTTTTGTGAACTTTTAAATAAAGACGATCAACTATCAAGGTAACTGACAATTTGTTTTGAGTCTTACGAGCTGATAAATATTTATTTTAAGGCAAATAATCACGGTGCCAAAAAAACCTTGGCAAAAAATAAAAGACACTCTTTGCGATTCAAACAGAAAAGGAGAGATATCGCGAACTCAAATGAATCAAGCCAAAAACGAAGATCAAACACACTAACCACGTTAACCAGCAATATCTCAAGATACGTTATGGTAAAGTGTACTTTAAAGTATTTCAACATTTCATAATCACCATCATCACATCTTACCTAGGTCCACTACTTGAGGCATATGGTTGTTGACTACTTCTGTCTGACTTTCACGCTCTAGGACACTATTTTTTTTTATACAACTAAGGTGGCAAACAAGCTACCGATCTGCCTGATGGTAAGCGGTCACCGCAGTCTATCGACGCTTGAAACATCTGGGGTATCACTTGCGCGTTGCCGACCTTTCAAATATCTAAAAACTTCTTTCTTGAAGAACCCCATACTGTAGTCCTTAGAAAAAACTTTGGCAGCGAGCTCATGTCAGTCCCACGACAGACGCGGCCCGCCCTCTGTCCCTTCAACATGCTAATAACCTATGTCAGTGACTATAGTTCTCTTTTACACACTTAATTAAGTAGGTACATGTAGGAGTTATAATTTTCTCACATTTTTTGTCATATGTAAATGTCACAATGTCAGATGAAATAAATATTGTTTAAATTTTTTGTTTTTTGTCCTGTTGCCACCATTGACCTCCAGATCTGTAATCTATCCTATTAATAGAGTATTTTTAAAATTTTTAAATAAGCAAGGGATAAAATAACGACCTTTAGTCCCTAGAGACAGAACAGATTAACTCAAAGTATATGCTAGAGACTAATGATGACATGATGATGACACACTTAAGTCCGCCTACGGCATGCCACGCATAAGAATTGAATAAATAATTCTTATACCGTGTCTATCTAAATCAAGTTAAAAAACATAACTAACATAATGACATAAATAAAGACCATATTGTTAGCAAAATGTAAAAATTGGAAATGAGATTTTAATAGTCGAGAATTTGTTTTTAAATTCCATTCAATCTCAGATAATTGAAAGCACGTTTTAAGCATGTTTAGATGATTGATGGCAAATGATTTGTTACCTACCTTCAGATATTTATATTCTTCCTATTCTTTCGAAAAAGTTGAGTCGTTTTTATCGATTCTCGGCAAAGAAGCGTTAATGTCTTTACTGAATTTTATTCTTTTACTTTTAGAAATACGAAAAAGAAGACCATAAAGTTACAAATAACTTAGAAAATAAAACTGTAGAATTATATCCAGCAGACAATATCAGAAGACAAGGCGAATTTCGACGAAGTGTGGTTAGTACATATAGGTACCTAATTATACAAATAAAATCATGTCAAATCCTTATTTCCTATAGTTTGACCAGAATTGGTAAAGGGGTATATTATTCCATCCCTGATTTTTCACCTTGCAGCTTATTATTACAAAGCTGGTATTTATAAAATATAGAAGATATATAAAGCCACTTTAGTCCAGATACACTGCTTTTAGAAGCAGTGTTGCGGTGACAGTTTCACCCCCTGTCACGCAGGACTTCACAATCACTTTATGATTGGTGAAAAGATGTGAAATTGAATCATATTATGTAATCAAACAAGTGGGTGTGTTTCTAGCCACTGGTTAACCTATTCTAGAAATAAAAACCATGACGTTATACAAAATGCAATGAAATGCATTTTTAGCTATACTCTAGTACAAGTTCTTTCATTAATTTCAGAACAGCGAGCTCAGTATAGAACAGTTCGGATTTGTAAATATAGTAGCGTGTAAAAGATTTATTGAAAAAGCCAAGCCAACAAAGTATCACATAAGTAAGATATCTATATTTATTTGACTTTATTGCAAACAACTATACGCATCCAACAAACCGGCCTTTTTGTATTACGTTTGAAGCACTTATTGTAATTTTTTGCACACTTATATGAATTTGAATATTACATTTTTGGTTAACATTTACTTATTGGGCACGAGCTACTTTTGCATAAAAACATTTTTAATTGATATAGAAGCATCTACTCATACACAAATGAAATACAAAAATTTGCGGAAAAGAATAGTTTTAGAATAAAAAAAATCAAAATAAAAAAGTCTATACTGAAATACTGGTGCTAGGTTAGGTTCGAGGGGTGTGTTTGTATGTATAAAACACAATTTTTCAAAAATCCATACAAAAAAAATTATTGTTTCCGTCTATTTTTGTATTTCATTTGTGTGGTAAGGGACGCTTCTTTATTGTAAGACATTTTTTATGCAAAAATAGCTTGTGCCCAATTAGTAAATATTTACCAAATTTTTATTCATGATATGGCAGCTGTGTGTAATTTTTCTTTCAAAATATCCTTTAATTATTCTGTAGTTCCTTGCTTCTTCTCCAATAAAATCTTTAAATCATTGCAACCTGTTAAAGTTAATTGGATAGAAAGACAAACAAACAGGCCTTCACAATATATTTTTTTTACCACCCTTTAAAACTGTTATAAGTTCTGATAATTCATATACAATTTCTATTTTTCAGATGATGCAAATGACATAGTTTGCTATTCTAGCGATGAACATTACCTTACAGCCGTAAGTTTATTTCAATCTAAAATAATATATATATTTCTGAATAATATATATATTTGTTTGTAATTGCTTAGCGTCGCTTAGAGGCAATCAAATGACCCCATTTTTGGCAAAGAGAGTTTTGAATGAACGGAGAAGGACATATAGCTAATTATTATTAATTTACTTTCTTATAGCACGGACGCTAAGCAGGAACAATTTCGTTCAATGACCGGTCACTATTTGTCTCTGTTGCACGCGCATAATTATTTTCCGTTGCGCTTCTTTGTGACAGCGGTCATCGCATCTGCGAGTGCGACGGCAAATAATTATGCGCGTGCAACAGAGACAAATAGTGACCGGTCATTTAACGAAATTCTTCCTGCTTAGTGTCTGTGCTATTACTATAGTTAAAGACTTGCGTATAAATCCCACGACCCTAACGGAATTCAGTGCAGGCGGGCAAAAGCTAGTGCCTTTATATTTTAGTTACAATAGTATGTAATACATATTAACTGACTACTGATTTCTATATTAAATGAAAAGTATTTGTAATTCTGCTTATACAGGATGATTCAGGAGCTACGGTTGTATCACAAGGAAGTTTAACTGCAGTAACGATCGGTAGTGCTGAATGTGATGGGGAACATATAGCTGTCGGGATGAGAATGAATTGTTACTGTTCTTGGATCCAAGAAAATCTTCCGTAAGAACTAGACCAGCAAAATTTTTTTGTTCTCTTTTCTAGTATGTAGCGGAATGTTTAGCTCCATTTAGTTTAACATTTTGTTTTACTGTGTTATTGAAATTTGTTTCTTTATAAGACATTTTCAGAAATAACTACCATATCAAGAAAAACAACAAAATGCAATTAACACAAATGTTTTAAATTTGTTAGTAATAAATGTAGTGATTTATTGCTTTTATGCATCATTATAGCACAAATATTACAAAATAAACGAACAGGGTTAAATGAAGTTTTTAATAATAATGAGACTAATAAAAATTTAAACTTTACATATAATACGTATAGAATTAAAACGTTTACGGACCATTTAACAGAACATCTACGAGTTCGTACATCATACTATAAAACCGACCTTCATTCGAATGCAAAGGCATTTTCGGGATTTTGCAAATTTAGCTCCTCGTACGCGAACCAATTTTGGGACTTACTTCTAGTACAATTAGGAATTTTTGCACCACGGCTTTTACAGTAGTATAAACTTTCATCATTTGTTATTTATTTGTTGTTATTTATAGTATAAGTAAAGATAAAGTTATTTTCTTTTTTCAGAAAGCCTACCACAGATTTAAATTGCTGCCATGATTGCTGTACCTTTGGCAAGCAAGAAAAGTAAACACCCTAAAATTCAATAGACGTGAAAAATAAAGTCTTTGATAAAAGTGCTTATTTTTTTAAAATATCACTGGTATTATAACGTTAAACTGTTTTAAAAGTTAAACTTCGTAGGGCGGGTTAAGAAAGAAAAAAAGACTAAATATTTAAAGTTTTTAATTATTTTTTTTTACAAAGATAACACGATATTGATTTTTAAGCCATCAAATGCTAAGGAATTTGATGACTTAATGATTATAAAGGGACACCAATAGATTAGGCCCAATATTTTTAAGCATCTGACAGTGGTGCTTATTTTATTTTATAAAAGAATACTGGAACTTTAAATGCAAAGTCCAGAGTGGAAAAAAAGGCAATAGCTAAGAGAGATAAACGCAAAAGAGTGAGACTGCTGAGAGGGAAGGGGGGAAAGAGAGACAGTAAGAGGGAGACTTGAAAACGGAGGTTATAGAGAAAAAGGGGTCGACTGACAGGGGAGGAGTTGGTCGTTAGGGTAAGGGGAAAATGAGAGTAGGGGCAAAGTGTAACAGGGTAATAAGAGTTTATAAAGGGGGAAGTTTTAAGAAAAGGTGAGAAAGTCTTGCAGCATAAGGGTGATAGTATCAATATGGAAAGCGAAGAGTAGGAAGAAGAAGATGAAGGTGAAATATAATAAGAAAGCAGAGAGGGATGAGCCTTAGGCAGTTTAGGGGTAGAATGAGGTTGCTTAATTGTTCTATCTTAAAATGTACTTGTTCCACGTGTATTGAGTTGCACGCTTTTTCATTATTTTCTAATGTTAGTCCAATTTAACTAGAAACATAAACCAGCCCAGTTTTATTTAGGAGGGAATATGAAATATATGTTTTGTAATATGTTAGTACTATATATACCAATATTTATAATAAGCCGTATAAATAAACAGCCGAGTGTGTATCGAGCAGAGCTTGCGAGTGACAAACGACTGTTTTCAAAACTCTTGAAGGAGAGCAAATACTTATTTTAGTGTTAAAATGTTTCATGTTGTTTCCATTACATCTAGGTGTTTTAAGAACTAAGACGTTGACTGAAAACAACTGTCTATGGCACTCGTACGAATATAAACAAAAAAGGCCAATAAGTGTCCCAAAGGCCAATCTGCCCTGTGGTGTGATCCATAGGCGCTGCGATTTAAATCGGCGAGCCTATGATTCAAATCACGATATTTCCGTATTGAGTATTTTTGTCACGAATTACTTTTTTTTAAGTTTTGACATCTAGTTAACTCTGAAAAGGTCCAGTTGGTATGAGAATTTTTTGTTTTGTTTGCAAGAATTAAAACACATTCAATCTAATAAAAATGGTTATTATTTAAATTTTATAAATCATAAATATTTTTTTTGATAAATGTCTCTTTTTTCTATATATATATTTCCTATGGTTCTAGCTTAAGTATTCGTTTTCTTAATGAAAAGAAAATTGAAACTTTACCATAAGAAAAAAAAATACAAGTTACCATTCATTCGGTAACGCTGCTATATTTTGAAAAACAACAAAGTAAAAAAAATATGTTATGTCTTAGATATATTGAAATGTAAAAAAATATCTGTTAGAGAAACAGTACTTTATTTTTAGTGTTCCGTATAAATGTCTCTTTTTATGTTTATTTCTTATATTTATATCTATATTTATATATAACTCCTAGTGACTGATAAAGTCCTAGTACATCAATCTTATAAACACACAAAATCTTCATTGAAGTAAGAAATACAATATAAATATACATACATAGAAATAATCTCTCTTCGTTTATGACTCCCTGAAGGTTAGAGTCTTAGAAGAAAATATATAGCTATTAGAAAATTGGTCAGAGCTGTTTTACTGACCAAAATATTCATAATTCGTAAAATGTAACAAAAACAAAAAGAAAGGAATCAGGTGTGATTCGAATTCACAACTCTCATTGCTCTCCAAACACGTAATAAGATCCGATACGTCGATCCACTAGGCTACGGATACGATAATTTTCTGAATGAAATTATTATATACAATATTAAATGAAACTAATATTACTCAGGTTCTACAAGACATATAACTTTATTTCTTTAAGTGTGTGAGTGACTACGCCTTGCCATTCTATTTTGTTTTGAAATTCTATATGCAGGTTTGCAACTGACCGTACAACAACTAACACCTATTTTCAAAACCTAATTGGTACCTATTTACTCTGGAAAGCCATGAAAAATATGCAACAGCCGATTACCCAAATCCCACCCTTAGGAATTTGTGCTGTGACTGTTGGTAATGAAGAAAAATCGAAAAGGTTTGCTGAGAATCTAGAAAACATTTTTACACCAAATGAAGGTCAAATAAATGAAGAACTTACAAAAAATGAAGCTCTAGACGACGAACTCAATATAAAGCCTGTAGCACTCAGAAAAGTGTTACAGGAAATGAATCATAACCTTAATCCGAAAAAAAAAACACCTGGATTTAATCTCATTTCTGGCGAAACACTACACAATCTTCCGAAAAAGGCTCTAGTCAATCTTACAAACCTCATAGACGCTGCAGTTAGGCTGAAATATGTGCCAGACTTATGGAAGGTAGCCTAAGTAATAATGATAGCTACACCAGGAAAATTGCCTAGTGACACGAAATTATACAGATGAGTTTCCCTTTTACCAATTATATCCTAATTATTTAAAAAACTTGTATTAAAGAGACTAAACCCTATACTAAACACCTAGCATATTATCTCAGACCATCTGCTTAGCTTCAAGGAAAAGCGTTCTACAATAAACCAAGAGAACGGAATCACAATACAATTGAGAAAACTCTCGAGGACAATCAAGTATGTTCTACTGTCTCTTTAGACATATTACACATAAGTTATGTTATAAAGGCCTTATTAAGAATGCTGCCCAAAACATATGTAGACATTCTAGAATCGTACTTATTTGATAAAGCTTTTAGAGTAAGGCAAGAAGATGCATACTCTGAAACCTAAACTATTAAAGCTGAGATGCCACAAAGAAGTGTATTAGGTCCGGTCCTGTACCTTTTGTACACCACTGATATCCCTAATTTGGAAAACAAAACCATCGCGACGTTTGTTGACGAAACGTGAAAGTTAAAAAAGTGGTTAGTAAAATCCATGATTTCAAAATAAAGTTAAATTAATTAAAATCGATACATATAAACTTCACATACAAAGAAGATGGGTAGTGTCTGCTATTTACAACTACACTACAACAACAAGATAATACCACATGGAAATACAGCAAAGTATTTGGGCATGACGCTTGACGCAAAGCTATGCTGAAAAGCTGACGTTAAAAAGAAAAAGAAAAATTAGAACTACGGTACAAATGGATGTATTGGATGCTTCCAAGAGATTCGATTCTGGCCATACACAACAAAATATTATTGTGAAAACGAGTCCTAATGCCAATATGGTATACAGCTGTGGGGTAAGAGTAATATTCTAATAATTCAAAGATTCAAAATAAGGTATTCAAGGGAATAGTTAATGCACCCTGATACATCAAAAATGATATCTCCACCGAGACCTTAACCAGAAGATCACAAACAGAGACTTCATCATCATGTGAACTTCAGACAAACGAGCTCGACAACAAAGAGTGTTATAGTAAAGAACTTAACCTTTTGATTGAGTGTAGTGTTATGTAGTAAAAAACTAGTGCTGCCAATATAGAACACGAGTCTTCCCCTAAAGAGACTCAAGAGACTATACGAAAAGTGCCATAAAATGCTATAAAACTAGGTCAAACTACTCACTAGCCTTCTAGTCTAGATTGTAATAATATAAGGGGACAATATTAAAAATATTGTAAACTATGAATAACAAAAAAGGAAAGCATAATTTTTTGCAGCTTTTTTCGATAAACAATAGCACTCCAGGGTTCCTTCTCTTTGCCTACACAACTCCTTAAAAAGCATGATAAAAAGTATAACTTTGCATTTGAACAAATTTCAAACAAGAATATAACGCTGTAAAATCCAACGATGAAGCAACTATGAAAGTTTTACTTTGTTGTTTAGTCTTGCAATATTGTGCTAGTGGGAACTAACTTTAGAACACACAGGAAATATGTTTTAAGTTTAAATAAAATTCAACTAACTTTGTATGTAACTGTATTTATAAGATAAAAGAACCCAACTAAATGCAGAAGCTTATGTTGTCATTTTAATTTACAGGAGAAATAAAGAAGTAGTTTTATATATGTTACTGTTGATTCAATTTTCATAAAATACTTTTTACATTATTTGTTTTTATTTCTGCCACCACTTTGCAACTGTGTTAGTCGTCTGCCATTTCATTATTTATCATCATTATATATCTATATTAGTATATTTTGACGTATTAATATGGCAGCTTTCCTAAAATGCTTTTTTAGCTACAAGACGAGTCAAGCAAAGCGCAAGGGCACTATTTACCTTTTCTCGAAGCGCTTCGTCGTTTTTTTGAACCCTCATAACTTGGGTTTAGCTTATACCAGATAAACAAAATTCTCGGGATATAATTTCAATAGTACACTTATTGAACATATAAAGTATCAATTGCATGGCTCTTATACTTAATATTTTATTGATATCTAGAAAACCCTGATTATGTCATTCACTCACTGATGGTCATTTGAATTATTAGGGTACTTCCGGAAGTCCTAGGAAGCTGAAATTTTGTATGCAAGCTAGTATTAGTACACAAACAACTGAAAAAATTCTAAAACTTTGAATTTTTATCTCCCAACTAGGGGATGGAAGTTTGTATGAGACTTCCGCAAATTTTGATGCTAGAGGTCTGAAAATGGATATAGGATCTCTTTGTTATAAATAATAAAATATATATTTCAGGATTTATCACATATTGACTAAGGTGTACAGTTTGTGAAGTTAGGGCTTGTAGAGTTAGGTCGTGTAGAGTGAGAAGCTTGGCTTTACATGAGATCTGATAACTTTTTGACAGTGTGAGCCACATGGTCTCGTCTTGGCAACATTTTACATGAAAATGTTTTTGGTGGGATTGTGTTTTGTCTGCCGTCCACTGGCTCTCTAACTATTAGTTTTAAGTGCAGCGAACAAATAACATCGTCTGTTAAAATGAGGGGCGTCAGATTGCTGTACAAACTCTGTGAAATTTAAAATGGGGAATACCGACTAGTTAAGCTGAGTTATATGTTAGACACTAAAATATAAAATGGGAGTCATTTAATTGCTATTTGATATAGCATGTGCATAAATGATGATATTTTATAAACAAGTACAGATAATTTTGTAGAATGGTATATTAAACAGAGTTTTATTTTACAAATAAATAATTAACTAAGTGATTAAATACGCTTAATTATCCTTTGATTTCATTAGAAAATATTGTAAATAAGACTAGTTAGTTTTGCTCGTTAAAAAAATGAACTACCACTTTCACAAAAAAATAATAGCTCTACTTTAAAATAAAGACGTCTAAAAGATTAAAGCGTCGACCAATTACATAGCTGCGTTTCGTCTTCGTTCAATCAGATGTAAAGAGGTATTTTCATTGTGTCACTTTCGTTTGATTTATTTTTATAATAATATTTAAATATTTCTACGATATTTAGTGTATTGTACTACTTGGTTGTAAAAAAAATAAATTATACTACGAAGTTACATCCTCAAGATGCATTAACACTATTTAGTTTTACTTCTTATTGTACTCGGCGTTGCACATAATTTTTATAGCTGTGGAAATAAAAGAAACTTTCTTTGCACCCTTAAACTCAATTGAGTTTGTGTGGGTACTGCACATTTATCCATAAGTTAGTCAAATGTATCTATAAAATGGTAGTAAAGTCAGAACTGTACATTGAATATTTTTATTTAAAGAATACTTGGGGTGTGATCTTCAATCGATACCGAAGCCAAAAATATAGTTTTTGTCTGTTTGTCTGTATGTATGTCCGGGATAAACTCAAAAAGTACTGCATGGGTGTACTTCAAATTTGGCACGAATATTATTAGGAAGTCGGTTCAACATATAGGCTACATATTATCACGCTATCACTTACGAGAACGAGCAGTGAACCTTTATTTCTTCAACGCATTCTGTAACAACGTGTAATCTAACGACGCATATTTGACTTGCTTCTTAATTATTAATTATCTCAACTCACACATAGCCATTTATTTTATGTTAAAAAATATGATGTGTTATAATTTTTCATCATATATTGAATTGAATGAAAATGTTTCCTATTTGCTAACTAGATGGCGTTGGCGTCGAATTAGATCGCGCTATGGTTACGTTCACAAAAAGTGAAATTATGGTATAGCGTTCACGCAGCCGACGTCGCGGGCAGCAGCTAGTAGATAATAATAGTGTTATCTATTTTTATATATGATACTACATACTACATACTATTTCTAAATGTAGATATACAATACTTTTTAACTAAATATTTAAATTTAATTTGTGTTAATACTACTATTTATTTGCTACTTACTATAATTTTTAACTATCTATATTTAATTTGTGCTAAAACCATTAACAAGCTTACACATAAATAATTAGATGTTAGTGTATTACAATATTTTAAAGTATTACATGCACCTCTGCAAGCCACGACCCGTACCATTGCTCTGGTATGGGTGAGCGTACGGCAGTACAATGTATATTATCTTTGTTTGTGTGCGAACATTCCTTCATAAGAAAATGCATTTTGCAAAACTCTTTCTCATTGCTTGCCTATGTTAAAACAGGAATATCTGTGCAAATTTTTAAGTCTAATAACAGTAGTTTGAGCTGTGCGTTGATTCAGTCAGTTTACTGTTTAAATATACAGATAAGGCATATAAGTCAGACAGTTACAGTTACTTACAGTTAAATGAGTAGGTCCCTGAAAAAGGTAAGGCACGGACCTCAGGATCTAAATCGGGCTTAGGTTTTTTTTTCTTATTTGGAGCAGTGAAGAGTTTTTATTTTATTTCCGTTTGTTCGATTCATATTTCATGTCTGATTAACTTCGAAGTTCAGTTTTAAAAGCTTCTAATAAGTTGAAACAAATAAAACAAGTAATGTTTAAGTATTAACATGAAATAAACATAAAGTAGTAGCTATTATCAAATCCGTCAATTAGAAAAGAACCTGAGTAAACGAATACCTACGTAGAAATTTAACCCATTTAAACTAGTTTTATTTTTAACATTTAACAACCGAGGTAAGTAGTAATAAATCTTAAAACACTTGGGAAATTACGGAAAAAGCTAGATTGCCAGTTGAACAGAATAGAAACCGAGACTTTTGCAATATAATATTAGCATTTTTAAAAAGAAAGTTTCTTCACAATAAAAGTTTTTGAGTTTCGTTCCTTAGAGAATTGGTAATTTCGATGCCTTTCATTATGAAACTAGGAACGTACCTAAATTTTGTATTTAAATAGGTTTTTGGAAATCCATACTGACATTATAAATGCGATAGAAACTCTGTCTGTATGTCTGTCTGTTACCTCTTCACGCTTAAAGCACTGAACTGATTTAGACGAAATTTGGTAGGGAGATAGTTTTAGTCCTGTGTGTCCTTCACACAGGATAGTTCTCATCCTGAAAAATTTAAAAGTTCCCATGGGAATAACTATAACTGTGCTTAAACAAACTATGGTTATAGCTATAGCTTGCTATAGCAAACATCATGAGAATAATTAAGGAGTTGAGGCAAGAATTCTACGTCGATAACCAAATTTCAAATTTAGGCCGGGGGGAGCCGCTGGCAAAAGCTAGTGTATTGTTAATGTTTAAAACATAAAGTGGCATTCATAGTTTGTTATCTCAACGATTATTAATATTTTTAACAGTAATCATAGTAATTTTGTTATTAAATGTCAACAATCTTTTTTTTTAATCTTGAATAGTGAACAATTCTTTCGAATGTTCACTGTAAAATCATATAAATGCAAGATTAAAAAAAAAAATCCGCGAAGTAAGTACCTATCGGAAAAACAATTGTAATAGAGCCACTCGTCATTACATCATAGAATAATAGTACAGTGTAACAAATTTTTCTAACCCGGTGGTCGAAAATCAAAACCATAATCGCCATATTCAATGGCGCACGCTCTTGTAACTGCGGCCAATGTGTAGTAGTTGTGTATTTGTCTATTTGGCTCCTTAGATGCATGCCGAAAAACCGACAGCGGTACGGTAATGCGTATTTATTATTGGTCCTATTTGTCAAATAGGCATATAAAGCCAATGTTTTGTAAAGTATACACATGGCACTTATTTGCCAAATACGCAAATACGCATACACAAATATCCAAGTAGTGCCAGCATAAGACAAACATTCATCACAATCACATTTCTACACAAATTACATCAATAAAATAAATCTAATAATTTTATGTTCACAGTTTTAGTGGTGTAATGTTTTTCTTGCAGGCGCACTAAGCATACTTTAACTATCTACCCTCACAACTGTATCCGTATAAAGATAATTAGTTAGATTTGTTATTATAACTCTGTTTTAATTATATTTCTATGTAACATGTATGTATGTTACTTTCTATGTAACTAACATTGCAAGAGACTAGCACCCAAGACACAGGCTCGGCCTAGTTTGGATGTTAGTGAAAACTCATTATATAAATATTAAGGCCTACTACCTACCTTTGTTAACTAGCCTTTAAACCAATGGTGACTAAGTTCATAGTGCTAAATAGAAAGCCAGTCTATTTGGCAGTATTTCTGCCTTAAACTCTAATTTGAACGACGAAAGCCATATAATATGTAATTTTTTTTTGTGCAAAGTGTATTTGTATTAAAATTCGAGTCCACTCTATTAAAGATCTCTGACATGGGATGGGAAAACTTAGCCCGATCTAACCAAACCAAGTCACAAGTGAGCGCATTTACCGCTTAGAAAACCCCATTTACTGCAATTCCACAATTTTAGAACACATCTTTTGCGTTGATATCTTCAGCGACTTCTTATTCCTAGGTCATATAGACGACAATATGACGTCCAAAAAATTTGGTCTAATCAACAGAGCGGAGCAGTTGGGGCATAAGTTGCTAGTTAGTAAGTCCCAGTCTCGCACGCAGAACTCAATGTTCGGGCCCGTGCACCTAGGAATCAACTTAGCCTTTTGACTCGGTTCAACGACGAGCTGTGAGAATCCAATCGCTCATAAACTCACACGCTTTCACGCTCACAAGTGAAATTGAGGCTATTTAATTTCAGAAGAGGTTGTAACTACCTTTGTGTGTTCTACTGTTTGTATAATGGGTTAGGAAATCCTATTTAAATTTTATCCTATTATCCTAAGAAAATGGAAAAGAAAATAAAATATGGTAATAATAATAAAGCTTTTTATTTATTCCACACTTTTATAATATTTTTTTTTGGCTTTTTCCATCGTGGAATTATTGTAAACTTAGACACTACTCAAATGATTTAAAGTAAATGTATTACTTTAAATCATTTGAGTAGTGTCTACGAAACAAAATACTGCAACACCGCGCGCTCTATTGGCCTGTAACCGTAAAACGTTAAAAAATCCGTTCCAAAGTGACATTTAATGAAACCGCATCAAAATCGGCTTAGTAAATTTTGTAAATAAAACGTAACAGACATAGTCTTCAGTAAAATGTGCACAAAGGTAAGTATTTGTTTATTCTGTTTTTTTTTTAGTATTTGTTATAGCGGCAACAGAAATACATCTTCTGTGAAAATTTCAACTGTCTATCACGGTCCATGAGATACAGTTTGGTGAAAGACGGACGGACAGTGGAGTCTTAGTAATAGGGTCCCGTTTTTTACCCTTTGGGTACGGAACCCTAAAAAGCAGTTTTAAAATCTACAGTCAAAGCCCGAATATATACCTTATGTGCTATAGCAAGCTAGGTCTTTTTAGGTACATGGAAGCAGGGCGAACTGTTCGTTAATAAGGTTCGTACAAATGTTCATTTTGAATGTAGATTGTTTTAAAATTTGGACAATCGATAAGACAAAAAGGACCGGTGATGCTTTTTGTTCACAGTCTTTTGAGGACAATCTTTTGATGAGAGTTTTAAAAGTTTGATGCATGACTTGCATACGGTCATGTTATAATTTTAAAGTAAAATGTAAAGCATTAGCCCACGGAGTGCACTATTTGTTCACCCATTTATAATTTAGAATATCCCCATGTGGATTATAGGAGTGAAAGGTGTCTTCCCAATAAATAGTGTAGAACCGCGAGAGTAATCTAGTTTACAGTCACTCGCCGCTTTAAGTTATTCTCTCTTTTAGATACATAAATTTGTTAGGTCACAATTGATATAGACCCGGATGTGGGTATTTATGCTTGGAAATTCAAAGAGGGGAAGATGCTGAGTACCCTGAAGGACGTCTTGAAGCCAGTTAAGTTTCTGTTATGTAAGTATAAATAAGATACAAGATCAACCATTTGTATTCGCAGTGCATATACATAATTGAAAAGATTTACAATATATCTTACCTTTCAAACTCTTTAGCTAAGAATCCCAAAATATTACGTTTTTTTTCAGTACTTACTTAGTTTAAAATAAGTACTGCCAAATAAGAATAGTTTGCCTTTAGCTTTATGCTAAACTTGGTACTTATGAAAAACAATAAATTGTAAATTTAGGGCAGTTTGAAATTGCTAGATAACCGTATCTTATTATACCATGCAAAACCCTAAACAATGCCAGACACGCACTCGGCCGCTTTTTCTCATATTTTAACCTTAATTTGCAGACGTCCACGAATATCCAAGCCTTGGTACGAGTATGTTTAACACACAGAATAATTTAATGTTGCTGAAATTTATTGTGCAAATAAATTTACCCTAAAGTAATTTAGAAGAAATATAAAAAATAAGTTACTAAAGCTTTTAAGAATCTTATGAACCTAAAAAAGGCCAAACTGGTTATTGTTTAAGTCGAAATCCGAATTACAGACTTTTCCGGTAGAATTTCAAAATCAATTGTGCTTCTGATTCTGAACAAAAAAAAATTGTAAAATTCCACGGTCTCTTTGGTCTTGATTTCTTTCGATCCAAATCTGGTTATCGGCACGGTATAATCACGGAGTTGTCATGGGGAAGCTAAAGCAGTTGCTATAGCATTAGCTAAGTGCCAAGGGAGCATTTACATTTTCGAGAGTAAAAAGTATCCGGAGGATCTCCGTCTCGTCCACAACTATCTTTGTGCACAATTTTAGCTCAATTAGATGCTGCGTAGAGTCATTGAGTAACAAACAAGCAAACAAAACAAACAGATAGACTGAAACACTTTTGCATGAATAATATTATGCTACAATATTATATATTACATTATATCCAACGGCAATTGACTGGTTTCAATGTTACTTGTGTGGACGTCGGCAACGCATTCAAGTTGATTATTATACATCTTCCTGGTGCGATACTCCTGCCGGTGTCCCACAAGGTGGCGTGTTGTCTCCACTTCTCTTTACTATTTTCATAAATTCAATTACATCTCAAATTTCTTCTCTTTACCATATATATGCAGATGATCTACAAATCTACTCGCAATCCTCCTTTGAAAATCTAAACCTAGCAGTAAACATTATTAATGCAAATATTGCACAGATTGTAGCCTGGAGTGAATCACACAGTTTAAAAATAAACCCGACTAAAACACAGGCTATCATAGTAGGAAGCTCAAGACTTGTTAATAAAATTGATTGGAAACAGTTACCCTCCATCATATGTAATAATGTTTGTGTTCCTTTTAGCGAATGTGTGAAAAACCTAGGCATTAACATCGATCGCACATTATCCTGGCATCATCAGCTGAAGGAAATAAGCAGAAAACTGTTCGCCTCTATAAAATCCTTGAGAAGACTTCAGAACTTCCTGCCAATTCCTACCAAAATTGTGCTTGCACAGTCATTACTCCTCCCGGTTCTCTTGTATGGCGACGCATGCTATCCCGATGTTACTGAAGAGCAGTTAAGCAAATTTGATCATGTATCAGAGTTTCGTTCTAAGCTCAAGTGGCTCTCCATTCGCCAACGCCGGAATACACACCTTCTTTCTCTTCTTTATTCCGTTCTGTTCATACCTTCATCACCAACTTATTTTAAACATTGCTTTGAATTCATTGGCTCTTCTATAAAAAATCTTAGATCTCTTACAAATTTACCTTTAACGATTCCTTCACATTTCTCTCAGTTTTATAACGATTCCTTTACAGTGAAATCTATAAAACTATGGAATGCTTTACCTCTCAATCAGACAAGCCCAAAGCTTACACTGCTTCAAAACACAGGTTAAAAATTACTATTGGTCACATTAATAATTATTCTTTTACAAATAAGACATGTTATTTTAGTTATTTTGTGTACGGCTATATAGTAGGTATTATGTAAGTATATATACATAGGCGAAATAAGCGATAAGACCGCCTCAATTGTACTCTACCAATCACATGTATTTACTATCTGTAATTATTTTCTTGTGCAATAAAGAATTTACAACTACTTCTTCTATATACTACGGAGTATGGGTAAGTATTAGCTTAGATATTCGGTATTAGTTGCTCTAATAGCATGGACATTAATGCTGGTGGTGCAAGGCTCTGTGCTGTCTCCTACGCTGCTTTGAGTGCATATCAACGACGTTTTATTCATCAACATCATACATTACTATGCAGATGACAGAGACGCTTACTACACGAGTTAACAATGCAAACATCCCTCGTTCCGTTGTGGAGGAAAAGCGCGGAGAACTTGAGTCTAAAATCGAGATCTCTCTTTCCTAAGTCTCTAACTGGGGACGTGAAAATTTGGTCCGATTCAACAATATGAAGACATAAGTCAGCGCGTTCACCACTAAGGACTCAACTCCCACAATTCCAGAACTCACCTCTCACCATCTCTATCAAGAGCATTGGGATCCATGGTGTTGACATCTCCAGCGATGTTCAGTTACGAGATCAGTTGCAAGAAAAGAGGCTGAATGCTGAGGCTGGCGTCCAAAAAAACTTTAAGTTCTTAACAGAGCGAAGGAGTACTTCACCTTGGGGCAAAGGTTGCTGCTTTACAAGTCGCAAGTCCGGCCCCATATGGAGTAATACTGCCATCTATAGGCGGGTGCATCCGGATACCAGCTTCGCCCTGTGCCCTAGGTTCAACGACTGGCTGTGAGAATCGACGACGATCCCAAACTCACAAGCCGTATAAGCCCTTAAGTCTGAGGAGAGACTTATTCCCTCCCTGTGTGTATTCTACCGCTTGTGTAATGGAATGTTTTCCAAGAAATTGTTCGAAATGATCTGCCATCGCACCGCTCGCCATCGGCAGGAAATTCATCCTCACACCTTAGAACCTAAATGGTCACCTACAGGCGGTTTCCAAGAAACTTCATCCCGAGAACGCTTAGGTTGTGGAATGAGGTCCTAGCCAAGGCTTTTTCTATGGACTACAATTTGGGGTTCTTCAAGAATGAAGTTGTTTGACTTTTGAAGGGTCGGAAACGTATGGTTTATTCCCCCGGGGTTGCAAGCGTCCAGGGGCTGCGGTGACCGCTTACCACCAGGCGAACTGCAAGGCTGTTTTAACCTTAGTGGTATATTATAAAACGTCCATCTGACAAGCGTCGTGTAAGAAACGACATGTCATGTATAAGACTACGCATAAAGGCATCATCTTTCATTTCTAATGCGCACAATCTAACGTAGGTTCTCATGTAGGTACCTACTGATAAATCACCTACAGTTTTTGTTAATTTTCATAATTTATTAATCTTCAAGTGTTTTCATTAAATATAAAATGACACCTAGAAAATCTTTTTGCATACAAAATATATATTATCAGCATAGCTTTAACAAGTTCAGAACCCAGATGTGTTTACTTTACGGAATTTACATTTATATTAGTAGAGTTCACCGTACACTGTGCCGCGTAAATTAGAAATTTTGTGAAAATTTTGCGTGGTCCTTATATTTTAGAAGAGATATTAATTTACTTTTAGCTAATTATTTACTTCTGTAATATGATCAATTTATAAGAACAATTAAAATAAGAATAAAAAATTAAGTCGATAGACCGACAGATGGCAGAACAACGTACAAAAGGCTAAATAAAAAATGGTTTTAATTTTGGTAAATCAATGTTAAATTTGTTTATTTTTAATAAAATAAAAGTGATGTAATAAGAGCCACCTTTTATAAAGACACTTGCTCCTAAGGTGGCTCTTATTACGTCACTTTTATTTTATTACTACAGTCTTTAAAATATGCGTGCTTTTTACTTTTCATTACGACATTGGTGTTTTCAACTTTGCAAATTTATAAATCTCGACAAAGATATTTTTATGTCTGAAAAATAGTAGAGAAAAATCCGTGCCAAAGTGATTCCTCTTTATTGAAACCTTATTAATCATCGTAATTTGGAGTCAAAAAGTATTTATTTACCCTGGTAGCCCATTATTTAGCCATTATCCATGTATTAATCTCATCCTTGTGTCTCGATCTTCGTATTTAGTGGGAGATTGTATTACTAATGTGGCAATTAACGCGAGTTGTGACTACAGTTTAACGTAATACGAACAATACACAGCAGAATGAGGCGAAAATTGTAAAGCTAGCTTTTAATGTCTTTGATGTATTTTAACAAAGCTCGCCTCTTACGAAATAATTTCGTGCTCAGATAATACGATTCGTATGACAAAAATAGTTTTAGTTAAGGAATTGGTAGATGTTGTATCATTGATGCTGTTCCGAAAGTGGGTTGGTAAGTCACTATGACACTTTATTTCAAAGCCCGAAAATGCTATTTATTTATTTATCACTTATGGTAGTAACTGGATTAAGCAATTAAACAATGAATGTGTACGACGACGTACAAAGCACAGATTATTCGATTTGTCCGAAACAATTAACAACGTGATTCTAAAAATTATTAGAAAGAGCATTTGATGTTTTACGTATACATACCTTGGCGTGATGATAAAATGGCATGTATGCAATTATATTGTATTTTATAAAAAGGCATTTATGGAATGTTTCGTTCTAAGACCAGGAAGTCTTAAACAAAGAAAAATTATTTTTATGTTGGTATATTCCCTAATTCTTTGAAGATTTGTATGTTTGTGAGATTGATGGAACGTCCTTGTTAGTCCCTAATAATTGCGTAAAAATATGACAAATTAATAATTGTGAAAACAAAAGTAAAGTGCGGGCAATTTAATAACTTTGACAGAACTGGGGAATTATAAAATCTACTAATCTGCTTATAACTCAGAAACGCAGACTTACTAACTAAAAAAGAAAACTACAAGATCCAATCCATTACCTGTAATCCGCTACTCACAGGATTTGGCTACGAAACCCAGAGAGATGAGGCTAAAATCATTATTAAATTGTAGCAAGCTATAACTTTCTAAAATAATTCAATAAGAATACCTTTATATTTACAGTCAGTAAATTACTTTACTCAAGCCGCTATACCCACTTAGGGCGTATACTATTCCGGGGAGGTTTTTTAAAATTTTCATTTCTATTGATAAAGCCAGCAAGTACTGTAGGTACCAAATTTCATGTTGATAGCACTTTCATCAGCAGTTGCTGAGAAAAAAAGCCGTCACATACAGACACCGCAGTCTTACCAACCTTTTTTTAACAATTTAGTACATTTAGTGCTTTTAAGACATTGATTTGCACTTCATTTTTCAGATTATTCTTTCGCTGTAGCCTTTTATGAAATACACTTATTTGGTGAAACTCGACCGAGACGGCTCACTCGCAAGCTACCAGTTGTAAAACGCTTGTTTTATTTCATAAATCTTATACCGTTTGCTCACAACACCAAATATTTATCTCAATAAGATGTATGGTTAATTATACTTCGTCACTTCATCCTTCAGAATTCTGTAACTTACTACGCAACTCGCACGATTTCCTAAGATTAAAATCGATTGCGGAATCGATTTTGTCTTTTTTTGAACGTTGAGAATGAGTTTGCAATTAATATATTTATTTAAATAACATTATTTATTTAAATGCATTTTGGTTTACCTACTCACATTATTTCAGGCTTCAAACCTGCATTATAAAGTTATAATTTCAATAATGACTATCCGACGATGTTTCTTAAGTCGAAGGCCCTATTCAAGCAGACGAGCACACCACACTCCAAGTTACGGTTCCAGAGGTTCTTCCAGAACTAGAACCCGACGTCCTTACTGTCTTGGGAAAAGGAACAAACGGCTCTTCGAGTTTTGGAAAAACAAAACACAAGAAAACTTAGCGCGTTTATGGATGCCATTACCGTAATAAGACGTGGATAAGGAAGCGAGAGTAAAAATAATGAAGCCGCTTTTAGTCTCAAAACACTGCACGAAGTAACAGAGCACCTAACCCAAAACCAGAAATGTCTGCTGACGTGTCAGAAGTAGTTAGACAGCAAGATCAAAGAGTCGAGAGCGTATAAAATTAATTAGGAGTCACAATTACTACTCTCAACAGAGGCTTAATCATACTGATTGATAGAGACAAAGATATACTTGAAGTTATTAAGCATAATTATCAGTCACAGTTGTCAATTCTTATGCTACCTAAATTTCTTTGAAACCCAAGCTAGCAAAATCCTCATAACCACACGTATAAAAAAAACTTTTTTAAACTTAATAAAGACGTCAAGAGAGGTGAGATGCTTTTTAGCAATAGGCTTTCTAAAAAAAATCAAGATTAACAAGAAATTCAAAACAAGCTTTACAAATAAAGAACCTAGTTTTACACATAAGCGATCTAAATCATCCATAGAGTCGTCGTTGACACGCCCTCAATACCAGGGAAACTGGGTGGGCCGTTCTCGTTACCTATCGAACAGGAGCAAGGGGCACGGAGCTGCGAAGGGTAGCCATCAATAATGCTAGTAAAATTCAACATCTAATAATTGCTGTCTAAAAAATACCAACAACCTACTAATATAATACTCAGATGGATTTATGAAAAAGTTCCCATTGTCTTATTTAAACCAGTTGCACATTTTACGCCCCGTCGTCTTTTTTCCGTTGAGGAAAAAACTGACATAGAAACAACTGTCAACGAGTTTATTAAAGCTAGGTGCTACAAGGACATGCTATTGTTCAGAAGGTGATTTCATCTGGATTTTTTTCTGGCCCTAAGCCAAAAGGCGACAAAAGAATAAATTTGAACTTGAAATTGCTAAGCAAGTAGGTATATTCCAAATTCTGATTTTAAATTACATTACCATAGAACTGCAACTCAACTCAATTTAGAAATCAATTTTTTGATAAACATTAAAGACGCCAATTTATTAATATTCATTTTTGAACCTCATCGAAAGTTTCTACGTTTAGAATTCAAAAAATGTTTCCTCAATGACTTTATCAGTAGCGCCACGTCATACTAAAAGAATGAAGGTATTAATGAATTACCTAAAACAAGTGCAGGTTTAAAAACTTAAACCCGACTACCCAAATGATATTAAAAGTGGCATAATGCAAATTTGGAATGTGACCATAGAGACCTTTCTTTTGATACCACTTAATATATTTGTAAATAATATTCTTTTTATTCCAGTAAGAATTTTAAAAGTTGTAGCCAAACCACTAAAATGAGGCTTAAGATACCTAACTCGACATATTTGTGAACATATTACTGCTCAGAGTAATACGCAAGTAACATCCGCCATGTTGGCACTGTATTAATATTACTAATTTTATTTCTAAAAAGTTACTAAATTACTAAATGTTAATACTGTGATGTTGGATTTTATATGACGTTACATAGTCTATGAACTGAAATCTGGACCACTGAAACCAAACTAACGACACCTTATTTTTCGGAATATGATCAGTAGCTTAGGAGCTAGGCGGTAACATATGAACATGGTAAAAAACATGCGTCGACTGCTCGATTATAGCTACATTTTATTATTTGCAAATTTTACATTTCAGAAATCTTTGAATAAAACCTTTCATTTGACACGCGACATATTTGTTAACATATTATTGCTATTAGTATTACGCAAGTTACATCCGCCATGTTGGTTTGATATGATGTCACATAGCCTATGACGCCCGGACCACTAAGATGAAGCTAACACCACCTCATTCGTACAAAATATGCTGATTTCTGATAGTTTGGTCATTAGTCCTAACATTTCTTAAAATCGCCATTCAGATCACAACGTCCCTTGCACAAGAAGCTTACACTAACGGCCGGGACGCTCTCTGATTCGCTTTTATTAAACAAGATATTCCCTTTGAAGCCTTATACATAATGTTGAATTCTGTAACCAAATATAATCTTACACAATACAATAGACGTAGAAACTTTGGTGGTAATTTTGTAACCTAAATAATATCGAGGTTTTTGATTCATCTATTTCGATTATAATATATTTTTAAGTGCAACGTTTCACAAAGTTTAAAATCCAGTTAACTGCCTGTTATGCACTTAGAATTGCAATCAGCGATATTGTTAAAACGTCAACAGTAGAAAGACAATAACCATTATTATTTCTTCCATACTTTGAAGAAATATTAGTTATTAAATTTTCGCGTTCCATTTCTAATTTAAAAATAAAACGGGATCAAACGCGTAGTTATTTGGTAAAATAACTATTTCCCGAAGTTTCGGCTGGGTTACACCAGCCTTGGTTACGGGTAGACTAGATTCCTCTGTCGCCTGCATGGAACCCGGTGATGGGAAATACAGCTCTCGAGTTTTGTCAATGAAGGCACCCGAGGACACCTTAAGTGTTGTGTGTAGTGATCATGACAAGTATAAAGACGAAGTGAGGGGAGTTCAACTGGACGCCTCAACTCAAAGCCTAAGACGCCGCGCACCGCCAGTCTACTAGTGACGAAAGTTGATGTAACCCAGTCGTCGGGAAAAGGGTTTTTTACCAAATAACTACGCGTTTGATCCCGTTTTTTTTTTTAATGACTAAGAAGAAAGCCCTAGAAATCGTTTAAAAGAGCTTTTTTATAATTTAAGTAGGTAGATAAATCAAATACTAGCGGAGAGCGGCCGTGGACGTTAGCACACATCACGCGGCGTGGTCTGAATTTTAATCGATACTACCAGAAAGACGGCTGGGTGGACCAGCACGTCAAAGACTTTTGCTAAATTCTACAATCATCCCGTCGCCATTGACGAAGGAGCTTTTGCTATACGCTATGCAGGAAAAATTTCGTTCAATGACCGGTCACTATTTGTCTCTGTTGCACGCGCATAATTATTAGCCGTCGCACTCCCACAGATGCGATGACCGCTGTCATAGAGGAGCGCAACAGCAAATAATTATGCGCGTGCAAAAGAGACAAATAGTGACCGGTCATTGAACGAAATTCAGTGTGTTTTTTAATTTGTCATGATATCAATTGTTAAATTATAACTTATTAGAAAAAGAAATAACGGAAACACTTTAACTATGGAGTGTATTAAGTAATGCTATTTAGGTTAAGAAAATGAATAAACTGTTCATATTATAGTAAATTATTTACTCTAGACAAATTCTAATCCTTATTTTTAAAAATAAATCGTCTCTAAGCATCTATATATTACATCTGATAAAACTACGCACATATATATAACCAAACCAACATACAAAGTATGTAGAAAGTACATACATAAACGCACAGAATACAAACAGAAAAACATTTTTTATAGGTACATAAGATGAATTCTAAAAGAGTTTGTACGTATATAAATTAAACACAACTATAATATTACAGATGTAGGTATTTTTATTTCTACTGTATACAATAGTAAAAATTAGATTCAGTGAAGTTTATGAGTACCTATGTCTTCAACCTTAATTAATTCCATTTAAGTTTCCTGAAGCATAAAATTAGGTCTGTGGTCGCCCGCAAATGTCTTCGTTTCAATTTCTCTCAGCTTCCGGAGCGAACGGAACGATAAGCGTAGGGGCTTAAGTACTTGTATTTATGTTCGTCCTCTGTAGAAGACACCTAAGATAAAAGTCAGGCTATTGAAATTATTTTAAAATTCCTTGAAGTAGGTAGTCATTTCAAAGAACCTAAACGCTAATAAAACGATACTCTTGAGAAGGTCAACCCATCATAATGTTTAAACAAAATGTGCTCCCTAATTTGCAATACAAGTGATTTTCAAAAAGAAAACTCTATGTAAGATGGATAAACGTAATAATAATAAACTTATATATTTACGTTTAAATATATAATATATAATAAACTTAATTACTCGTGCCTAAAATGTTACGTAGGTTGTCGCGTGTGGTATCCAACAATCCGTTCTAGTTTATATAAATAAAACAATCTGTAATTGCAAAATATGGCTTTTATTTATGAGTATCTTTGTCCATACATTAATCTTAATAATTAATTTTAATTAATTATTAATCAACTTTTTAACTCGTTTATAAGTAAACAAAGTAATAATATAATTTGTAATGACTACACATTATCAGTTAGACAGAATCAGTTTTTTTCTCATACATTATTTTGGCAGACAACAATCATGTGTTCATTGCACTCATGTCGTTGGCTTTTGGAGCACGTAGTTTTTTGGTTTTTCTATCTTTGGTTCTTTGACAAATATGACAACTCTTGTATAAAGGTGGTTGTACAGCTCCAGAAGACGAATCATGGCCATCAACTTTATAAATCTGTTTAAGGCGCTTTTGCAATGGTTAGGGTAAAGTAACTTTGTTAGCTCTAGATTTTTGATGAGGTTTGACCAAATCATCAGTCAATTTCTGATTAACGTAGGTCACGCGCTAAAACGAACCTACTAAGAGAACTAACGCGGTAAATTCTAATTTAAAAAAGTTATATGCTTTTAAACACGATCTTGGGTGTTAGACACCCCACGCAAGTAATTGAGGGTTTAACGTATTAATTTTACGAAGTCTGTCAGAGTTTTTATGACACCCGATAGTCCTTTGTTTTGGCTTAAAGACTGCTGTGAGACGTACTAGAGGCTCAGAAAATGTGCGACTTTCAAATACCATGCTGGTACTGTTTTATTCATAAGAGCTTGAACTGTCGACCAAATATTAAAATATATCGATAAGATTAAAAATTTAGCAGCAGTGAATATAATCAAATCAAAATCTTTTTATCCAAATGGGTTACTAAGAACACTTTCGAATCGTCAAGTAAATTAACTACAACTAGCTTTACAAACTAATTACAATACTGTTTTATTGCGTGCATCCAATGGGTAATGTTTGTAAAATCACAAACGAATCATAATATTATAGAGTAGTGTATCAACTTATAAATATATGTTTTGTATTGAAACACTTAATAAACTTAATAAAAAAAATTAGTATTTTAATTAACAGGTATGCAAAAAAGAAATCTAGCTGCATGGGATATTTTTGCCAAATTATACTTGAAATATTCAATTTGAAATACGCAATTTCACAAACTCAGTTATATGTATCCTTCTGGATTTTTACTGTGTATTAACCACAAACATAATAGAAACTGTTAGAATGAAAATTATATATACTCTGCGAGCTATTTTATGGAATGGAATTGACTTACGTGGGCTAAATAATTGATGCCGTATTTGATAAGGTAAAGCACAGATAGCTCATTTGATTGACAAAGCATAAAAATCATCAATTACTTGTTATAATTGTTAACCCTTGCTTCAATCTATATATCTTTCGATGCGGTCGAAGTCGCAAGAAAATGCTGGTTAACACAATAAAAATAGACGAATACAAGTTTAGTATTATAATATCAAGATTTCATGTTCGATAATATCTGTATTGAGGGAGTAAAACACTCGTCTTTCTACAAATTTAGCCACGACAGTCGAGTAGGACGCCACTTTTCGATATACTAGTACTAAAATGACGGGCTTGAAATTGTGGAATTTGTTATACCGTTTTTGTTAACTGTAGAGATAAATTGATGACCTTAGGTTTAGTTTGCTCAATTGACTGCAATGAATGAATGCTCAATTGAATACAAATCAAGACAAACAAAACGTAATTTAAGGTTTTTAAGACTTATTTGTCAGTTTTGTGATGAAAGTGTAATAACATATAAATGGTAATTCTATCTTTTTGTAATTTACACGTTTCTGATCTCTTCATACCGCAAAATACCGACATTTTGGTTTAACATTTTGACATTAATGAAGGATAACCTCACGATCGCGATACTAGATTCAGTTTGGTAAGAAAACCGATTTTAAACAGTGTTGTTACTCGACTATGTCGATTTGGACTTATACTTATACAAAAGAAAACGCCTGCGTATGGCTTCTCCCCCATGTGGTTCCTCAATGAAGCTCTATATCATTATCCATGAATAATTTAATCAGAACCCGGTTGCAACTTTTGAACTCGACCCTGCTAGTAGTCCTTGACCTCATGACAGCTGCCAACGAACTTTTTGGACTTACTTTTACAGTAAATCAATTTTCACCAATCCCTGCTGAAAAAACGTATCATATAATACACACACTCTTAACTTCGCGTATCGTAGCCAATAAATGAAAGCGACTTGGCCACAAGCTCATGGTATTAAGTCTAGTGTTGTCCATTTATTTATTTTTGCTATCGATAAAATACCAGTTACCACGTTCTATTTAATACCAAGTTCTCTCAAAATGACTCTAGGTTTAATAAAATAAACACGGTTCTGTCTCTATTTATGCATTGTGAGAGTGCACGCTCTTGTCGTATTTAACAGCAGAGCTGTGTACTCAGGAAGCTTCATTAGCAGCGTTTGCTTAGGTCGTTTCGCCCCAGCTTGCATATTTGTGCTGTACAAAATTAAATACGCATAGTGCTTGGGTATGTCTCTGATAATTAACAAAAAGTTACAGTTTATTTTGAAAAGGAGGTGGAGTCCCTTATTTATTTATTTATTCATTTATTCTTTTTGCACAAACAAAAGTGTACAGTGGCGAGCTTAATGCCATAGGGCATTCTCTACCAGCTAACCACAAGCTTAATATATAATTTTAAATGGTGGTGCCATAAAACTAGGCTTAACTAACTAGCAGATAAGTAAAAAAACAAACAAAAAAGAACAAATAGTTAAAATTAAACCTATGCTAATACTAATACTATGATGTTTATACTGATAATTTTGGACATTTATAAAAACACATACATAGACATACATAAACACATATAATATATAGATGTACTTACATGTATATTAGATAAATGTACTATATTAAATAAATATTATAAAAATATATTTATATACAGAATAATATCACTAGAAGCCCGAAACTGTACACAGAAAGATTTAATATTGCATCTGTTTAAGATAATGATTTTTTAACTTCTGTTTGAAGACAAGTGTAGATTTAGCACAGCGGATGTGCTTGGGAAGTACGTTCTGGTTTTGCTAAATATAGGAACATATACATCGGGGGTAAAAAGTGACCCCCATCCCCCCCCCATTTTTTTGCCATTTATAGGGTTCCGTACCCGAAGGGTAATTAGCGGAACCCTATTACTGAGACTCCGCTGTCCGTCCGTCCGTCCGTCCGTCTGTCCGTGTGATAGTAAGAAAGTTTAAATTTTCACAGAAAATGTATTTCTGTTGCCGCTATACCATCAAATAATAAAAATCAAAATAAAGTAAATATATAAGGGGGCTCCCATACAACAAACGTGATTTTTTTGCTCGATTTTGCTCGATTTTGCTCGATATTGATCACGGCAACAGGTTGACGCAGAAAATATGCACAGAATATTTAGTTATATAGTCACTTTAAAATTAAATAATTTAATTAAAATAAAACAATTATTAAAGGGGGCTCCCATAAAACAACGTGATTTTTGTGCCTATTTTATACATTATGTTACGGAACCCTTCGTGCGCGAGTCCGACTCGCACTTGGCCGATTTTTATAACTTTTTACTATAAACATATTATTTTTACTCAATAAACTTAAAGTTAATATTTAAAATCTTTTTAACAAAAAAACAACCGGCTTGCTATTACTATACTTTTCTGCAGTTTGAAGACGTTACATCATATTTACGTCAAAATATATGAGTAGAAGATAGTATAGATTACACAAGTTTATTTTATATCTCGTGTACTGTAAATATATTACTCTCATAGACATAATAGAGTACCAAAGCTGAGAATAATTATCGGCCCTTGGAGGCCATTTAAATCTCAGACAAGCAAGACGAATAATGTATTACAAATCCTTCGGAGACCGTTAGAGAGTGCAGCACAAACATCTTAGTAACTAAGTGATGGCTCATTAAAGCTTGTGTATGCTCACTCTGTGATGAACTGCAGGCTTAAGGCAAGTTGGGAGATAATGTATGTACACTAAGAGATACTGATGTTAATATGATTAATGGTTGTCTAATACTTTGTGAGTTACATGTATAAATAGGCATCTGTTGATTTACGTGAGGTATTTTTTAGATTATTTAGACCCCCTCTCGGGTTGTTCCCCTGTGTCCAACTATTCTGTCCAACTAGTTGTACAAACAAGGATTTTTTTCCCCGTAGTCCAACTAAATGGTTGAACATTGGAAAACCGAAATTTACAGTGCCCGTTGTACAACTGCATGGCCAGTTGGACCACTGCCTCAAAATGATAAAATTAAAGCTTTTAACCGACTTTAAAAACGGAGGTTCTCAAATGAGGTTTTCGTGAAGGTTTTATAATGAATTAAACATTATTCCTTTTTAACCAACTTTTAAAAGAATGGAAGTTGTTCTAGTTAAAAAACGTCAAATGTGAGTCTGATTTGCGCACTGAGGGTTTAATACGGAATATAAATACTAACCAAAACTTTTTAACCAAGTTCAATTGAAAACAAGGTTTTTTTTTGCACTCAAAATCTTAAAGCTTTATTCCAAGTGATAGTTTTAAAATGGCTACCTACATCTCCAAAACTATTGATCGTAGACTAGTAGTTTCTGTACAGAAGTGATAGATCTCATCAAGACCTTCGTTTCGAATGACAGCTGTCAAACTAGAATGTGCTTTATCTCCAAAACTATTGATCATAGACTAGAAGTTTCTTTACAGAAGTGACAGATCTCATCAAGATCTTCGTTTCGGGTAACAGCTGTCAAACTAGAAAGTGCTTTATCTCCAAAACTATTGATCATAGACTAGTAGTTTCTGTACAGAAGTGATAGATCTCATCAAAATCTTCGTTTCGGATGACAGCTGTCAAACTAAAAAGTGCTATATCTCCGTAAGATATATGAATATATATATTTATCTCAGGAGTTACTAACTAGCTTTATTTAAATCTCGTCATAGAATTGAGGACTTCTTATAGGTTCACACGGTGTGCCCTTTATGCGATCTGAAAAACTATAGGCAAGTAAAAAATTACTTAAGCTTTTTTTAATTTAAGTACTCACATTGTAAAGCTTGCAGGAAGATGTATTTATTAGTTGATTCACTACAATATAATGTTTTTTTTGTAGTTTTACAAAGAATAAATATGGATGCTGATAATAAACCACTATTTAGTTTTTAAAGCAACTTTATTTTACCATTGAGATCTAAATATGTGAATAAAGAGAGCTATATCTCCGAAATTATAATCGTAGCCTGGTAGTTAAACGTATTCATTCTTACTCCACATGGTACTACATGAACCGCTATTGGTATATTATTAATAAATCTCAAACACTAAAAAAATGGATAGTCATTTAAAGAAAGGGTATTAAAATAACAAAAACAAGTAAACAAGCCAACGTTTTACTGTTCATCTCTGCATAATCGCCCGAAGGGTCTGATACGGTTATTAAGGATGGTGGCTCGGCCCGTCTCGCACTTTGCCAATGTTTATTATTTGTTGTTATACTGTAGAGCTTACACTATCATTACTGCAAAATTGAAACTTGTATGTGTTACTGTATTGACGATAGAGCAAAACAACGAAAATGAAGCACGCGTTCCATGTATGGAGATACACCTTAAATTTCTACTTTTTAACTTCCTATTATATGTTAGATACCTAATTCGCCATTTAAATACATATTCTATAAAAATTTAAGGTTTACATCTATTTCGGTCTGAAAGGGCCCTTTTATAGCCGGACAGACAGCGTAGGCTTAAGTAAAAGGGCTCCGTAGGCACCCTATGGGTATGGAACCCTAACAACGGACAAGTACACGCATTGAGTTAGGATTCCATAAAATAAATGGAATCTAAAAGAACTTGTAAACCGATACTGTTTAAAATTTAATTTCTATTTAGTTTGACAGCTGTCATTCGAAACGAAGATCTTGATGAGAACTATCACTTCTGTAAAGAAACTACTAGCCTACGATCAATAGTTTTGGAGATATAGCACTATCTAGTTTGACAGCTGTCATCCGAAACGAAGATCTTGATGAGATCTATCACTTCTGTAAAGAAACTACTAGTCTCTGATCGATAGTTTTGGAGATATAGCACATTCTAGTTTGACAGCTGTCATCCGAAACGAAGATCTTAATGAGATCTATCACTTTTGTTAAGAAACTACTAGTCTATGATCAATAGTTTTGGAGATAAAGCACTTTCTAGTTTGACAGCTGTCACCCGAAACGAAGATCTTGATGAGATCTATCACTTCTGTAAAGAAACTTCTAGTCTATTATCAATAGTTTTGGAGATAAAGCACATTCTAGTTTGACAGCTGTCATTCGAAACGAAGATCTTGATGAGATCTATCACTTTTGTAAAGAAACTTCTAGTCTACAATCAATAGTTTTAGAAATAAAGGGAGCTATTTTAAAACTATCACTTGGAATAAAGCTTTAAGATTTTGTGCAAAACCTTGTTTTCAATTGAACTTGGTTAAAAAGTTTTGGTAAGTATTTATATTCCGTATTAAACCCTCAGTGCGCAAATCAGACTCACACTTGACGTTTTTTAACTAGAACAACTTCCATTCTTTTAAAAGTCGGTTAAAAAGGAATAATGTTTAATTCATTATAAAACCTTCACGAAAACCTCATTTGAGAACCTCCGTTATTAAAGTCGGTTAAAAGCTTTAATTTTATCATTTTGGGGCAGTGGTCCAACTGGCCATGCAGTTGTACAACGGGAACTGTAAATTTCGGTTTTCCAATGTTCAACTATTTAGTTGGACTACGGGGAAAAAAATTCCTTGTTTGTACAACTAGTTGGTCAAAATAGTTGGACACAGGGGAACAACCCCCCCTCTCCCCCTTGGTGAGATATGATAGACCCTTCCTAAACTTTCCTCTCTCACGTGGGACTCACCCAATAAATCGAAAGAAAATTATACTACATATTACTAACTACATAATACTAACTATACGAGCATAAGCATCAGTGAACTGATACTAATAATATTGATGCGCGAATAGGAAAAAAATAATACATCGTTAGGATGCACAAAAATGAATTTATTTGTACTGAGATAATCTTCCTTAACTCGACAAAGTTGGCATGAGATTTGCAATATCAGAAATTTAATTTGTTACTACGTATTAACGTGCGTTTCTTATAGTAATTCGCTTTTAAAAATACGGTTTGCGAATATGGCGCCTAATACAAGTAATAAGCTATACTTGTAACTGAATAATATTCCCCCAATGACCATTACTAAAGAACAATAAAAAGTAAGCCAAGATCTTTACTTTAAAACAGGTAATTTACACCAGGGTGGGACATATATATACATAGCTTTATGCCAGTTGTCCAGATAACTAACAATAGGTTTACCCTCATGCAGGACTAGCGTTGGTAAAAAGAGGTTGTCCCCATATTATGATGTGGGTGTGTATACAGCTGCTGGTTACTTCTTTCTGGGAATAAAACCGTGAAGATATGCATATGTTACATTCATGCGGTTAAACACCCACATCATAATATGGGGGACAACCTCTTTTCACCACCTTTATATAATCTCTTTTTTTTTAATATATTTTCCCAATTTGGCATTGTCTTTCACAACGACTAAGCTAATACTTAGGTCCTTTATTAAATAATTTGCAATGTGCTCTGTAGCGGACATAGAGTTTCCCAGAAATGAAAAACATAGCATTTTTTCAAATAATTTTCTAGTGTTCAAGGTTGACCTAGAAACATAGCTCAGTAAATAAATTTATGAATTTTAAAAAAAATTTACTTTGCCAAATTAAGGGTTAAATAAAACACTACTAAAATTCTTAATTTCACGCCTGAAATAAAGTGGCTTTTTTTTTAAGACGCATTGTGTAGTATGCAAAAGGTTTTGATGTTTATCAATTACTCATAAGTAAATACGCTCTATGTATACGTAATTATAGTAGATAATAAACCCCATATGACACAATTTAAATATAGATTCTTGATTTTTTTATTAAAAAAACGTATTTTTTTTGTTTCCGCAAAAAAAAGTAGATTTTTAACTAAAGGATGAAAGGCACCCATTTCTGACGAGATATTTTGGCTATGGCCAATAGTTCGAGACTGAAATGGGCCTTTCACCCGAATTAAACACTCTACTTTTCATTTCAAATATAAGGAAAGTAAAAACAAGCCATATATGAAAAAGAACTTACTATTATCCTACTTTTTATTTCGAGTATGAAGAAAGTAAACCAAGATTATGAAAAATAACTTTCCATAACAGCCTAAGCTACTTTGCTAATTAAATCAGGCGTTAAATTAATTTCAGAATCTAAGTTAAATAGATGTTAAATTGAATGTAAGGGAAGATGGCTCTCTGGGGCATACTGTATATCGGAAGCCCACACACACGGACAGATACCTGAACGTCTCCTCGCATCATCACCCACGTCACCTACAATCAGTTGTGACGTCTCTGACTAACCGATCTCATGACCTTTGTGACCCTGAACATTTAGATACTGAGCTGGCATACGTTCAGGAGGCACTTAAGAAAAACGGGTACAAAACGGGTAGAAGTTCAGGTCGCCGTAACACACGTACGAAGAATCCAGAGGTGAGCAGACAGCCAGCGTTCATGCCCTATATCAAAGGAGTAACGGATAAAATTGGATCGCTTTTAAATAAATTCTCCATTAAGACGGTATATGTTCCATACTCCAAAATTGAACAGCAGGTGCGCACGCCAAAGGAAGTAATCCCGTACCCGTGCGGCTGTTCTTACATTGGCCAGACCAAACGTACAATTGCGGACAGGGTCAAAGAACATATTGCTGCTGTAAAGAATTGCCAGACGACAAAATCAACTATAGCAGAACATCTAATTAACTCAAATTCCAACCACTGGATTGAGCTCCACCAGCCTAAGGTTTTAACCACCGATCGCCAATATTACCGTAGATTGGTACGCGAAGCGATTGAAATAAAAAAGCAAAAGAACTTCAATCGTGAGGATGGATACAAACTGTCGCCTGCATGGAATCCAGTCATAGGAAAATACAGCTCTCGAGTTTTACCAACGAGCGCACCCGAGGACACCGTTTGTGTTGTGTGTAGTGATTTTGACAATTATAAAGACAAGGTGAGGGTAGTTCAACAGGACCGACAGTCTACCCGTGACCAAGGCTTGTGTAACCCAGCCGAAACGTCGGGAAAAAGGTATTTTGCCAAATGACGCGTTTAATCCAGTTTTATTATTTTAAATTAGTAATTAAACGCGTAAATTTAAATACTTATAATCATTAATAATTTTCAATTTGTCATGATCTACCTAATTTAATTCTAACGCGGTTTTCTGGTAGCAATAAACTTTCTGGTAGCATATTATCTGGTATAACCAGATGTCTTAAAAAACATCACAATCAAAAAATCTACAAACAAGTTAAAAATAAATATACCTTAATCGAAGTGTGGCTGTATAGGTGACTGACTTTGTCCAATTTCACTGATTTTTTCTTTGTTTACTTTTCAGCCCTAGGGCAAGCATTTTAGATAATATATGGTCTAAATGAGCCTAAAAGGTTATTCCAAATTTATGTATGTTTTATAAATGTATGTTTATATTTATTTATACATGTATGTTTTTGATTTGGCGCTTATTCGTAAAAATCGGCCAAGTGCGAGTCAGTCTCGCGCACGAATGGTTCCGTACCATTATTTAAAAAAACGGCAGAAAAATCACTTTTGTTGTATGTGAGCCCCCCTTAAATATTTGTGCTATTCTAATATAATAATTTGTTTTTAAAGTGATTATATAACTAAATATTCTGTAAATATATTAAGCGTCTACCTGTTGCCGTTATCAATATCGAGCAAAATCGAGCAAAAATATCACGTTTGTTGTAGGGGAGCCCCCTTAAATATTTATTTTATTCTGTTTTTTTCTGTTGTTACAGCGGAAACAGAAATACATCTTCTGTGAAAATTTCAACTGTCTATCACGGTTCATGAGATACAGCCTGGGACAGACGGCCGGACGGACAGCGGAGCTTTAGTAATAGGGTTCCGCTAATTACCCTTTGGGTACGGAACCCTAAAAACCTATTTTCTGCACATGTAACATAAATAATTATTTCATCCCTACACAAAAAGTGAAGTGAGTGAGTAAATTTCAAGTAAATCAACGAGTTCCTTAACGTAACCTTACAATGTATAAAGTTACATGCAAATTGAGAAATGTGATTTTGAATTGATTCAGAAAATGAAACGAGAAATATGTAGGTCTTCCTATAACTTTACAGACGGAAAATTAATATTGTTATCAAGAGCATTGCTTCGGCTTTCTCTTATCTCAATTTTATCTTAATTACTTTGATCTATTTTGTTAATTTTAAATGTAAGTTTATTATTAAACAAAATATTGTATACATGTAAAAAAATCTTAAGTAGTTCCTGTAGCTGAGATATAGTATAATTATGACTAGGATTAAGAACATATAAATGATTTGGTATCATGTTTTATCAAGTAACTGGGAAATAAGTAGGTCTAAGATGATGTTGTACATACTACCTTAATCGAAGTAACTATCCTTCCTTCCTAGCATGATGCGCCCCCACTATTGGGGCACGACCTACTCTTTACGAGGGCGATTTGGTAGTCCACACTTAGGCCAAGTGCGGATAATGGACTTCTCAGCCGCCATTTTTTGTCTTATGCAGGTTTCCTTACAATTTTTTCGTTCACCAAAAATCCAGTGGTGAGAAGATTCAATGTACTTAAGAAATTAAGATAAACACTGTTTGGTAAATTCTGGGCTCGAAATCAGGACGAAAGGCGAAATCAAAACCCCTAGGCTACCACCGACTGAAGACTGAACAGAGAACATTAACATTAGCTTAGATTTTAGACCGTCCCAAAGACTTAAATGAGTGAGATTAGCATTAGAAAGTTTCTTAAAACACTGTTATTTTTAAATTTAAATTTCATCAGATTGTGTGGAAATTCAGTTATTAATTTGTCTTTTACTTTTTTTCGTTCCTTTTAAAACCCAAGAATTTTTGAAATTATCGAGTAACTACTAAACTTAACTGCCTTTCAGGCTAAAGGTTTAAAGTGGCCAATAAGGTTTAAGCTACAAATAATAAACGTTAGGATTTTATAAGACATTTGTGTAACCTGTATTGATAGATCCAACAGATCGCTATCACTAGAAGTGACATGTCGAACTAACATTTAAAAAAAAAATATTATAGAAGTTTTTCTATAAAACAAACAACACAAAACGTACCGTACGTGTTGTAAACTTTCTAACAAAATTTATTTTCGAGATTACTTAGGTAAATCTTCTGTTTCATACAAAGGAGACGTAATTAATTGTTTTCGTCCCTTTGTTCTCGAAGTCAATTTAAGGAGCCACCTTTGTGAAATCTTCTGAGGATAGAAAAACTTAAAGCACTGAAAAACTGAAACTGAACTTTTGAAACTGCTAAAATAGATATTTTTAAAAAAAGTACTTTATACCTATTTGTTTTTTATTTAAAACAAATGTTTCTTTTATATCTATTAATATCTTAATTACATTTTTGTTTCCCAGCAAATATATAAAAATCGTACCTTCCTTATATCGTATCCTTATTGCTATTTCACCCTGGATCAGAGTTTATTTTTTCATATCGATGATAATGGTGCAAATATAATCATGCGCAGTAAAGTACAGTTATTCTTTAATGGTTGTTTCTAAATAAAGAACCCAAAACCGAATATTTAATTAGAAATTCAAAAATAAAATCATTTTCCTGGGACCCTGTCTAGAGCACTAATACCTAATTAATATTATACCTTTAAATTTTTTATTTCGGAAAAAAAGAAATATTGAAGCATTACAGTTGTAATTTTACACTGTTTTTTTACGGGCCTAAAGCAGAAATTTCTGTGTATTATTAAACATACAAAGTATTTAATCAACAAATACTAAACGTGGCGTTTTTTTTTAATCTGCAGTCTAGACAAGAAAGTTTAAATATCAGCAGCGTATTCCCATAATAAAATACCATAAGACATCTTGCTATGACAGTACGAAATTGTATAAGTACCTACTGTGGCTTCGTTCACCACTTCGTCCAACAACTATTTTTTTACATACAAAACATATGTAGATGCATTTTAATAGGAAACTTATTTCCATTACTAAGTAGTACTATGTTTGCTTTCGCAAGCATGAAAACTAAATTTATTAGTTTCTTTGAGATCTCGCATTTACGTTTCAAAAGCAAAGTTTCAAATTAGAAACACTAGTCCGATTTTAATTAAAACTAAGTAGATCTTTCACGATTCATGTTTAGATTTATTTGATACGAGCAACTGTTGGCAGTTTTGCTTGCATGCATTTCTAACTAAATAAAACGTACCTACTTCGTAGTTTTGTTTTGTGTCAAATCTTTGAATTCTGGATAAAATTGTATCGTAATGCAATTTTTATAGCACCTTTACTATAATATAAAAAATTGTCTGTCCGTCAGTCAGTCTAAAGTCCTTTAAGTCGGGTTTTAATCTTCCATAAAAGCATTAGTTTAAAAATCCTAAAGGATAAAACCTAAACTAGTCGGTTTCTAAAGGCACACTCGAAATTTGAAAATCGAGAGTTCCCAACCACCATACATGTCCGTGTATGTGTGTGTAAGTATAGGTGCGTTTTGTTGACTGCATCAATGCGTTTAATGTCATAATCCTGCCAAGTTAAAGACATAAATTCTGTATAACACAGACCAAATCTTTGTTTATTCTCTTTGGTAGGTTTACCGCATTATATACATTATGTCAGTCAACAAAACGCCACTTATATGTATTTGTACGTGACCTTGTTTTTGGGGTGGTCCGATATCTTGAGAACTAATAGACCGATTCATCGCTTAAATCTCAATTGAATCCGCTTCATCCGGAATCAAACTGATTAGTTTTTTCAGAAACATTGAACCAGCGGCGGTTCGTTTTTTACAGAAATTAATAAGACGTTGTTTGATTTAGTTACCTAAAATAATATTAAACTTGGAAGACAAACTGAAAGTTTGGAGAGCATTTGTAAAGAGATTTATTAGATAATGAAGTCTTAACATAACTTTGAAAGACAAACTAGGGTCAAAATAAACTAAAAGCTAAAGGTGTTAAATATTAATAATCCGTGTTAAATAAAGAAATCTTGTATTACCAACAAAGCCAAGTTCAATCACTTGCATTAATAATTATATCATTCATCGAGTTCACACACACTTTTTAGGGTTCCGTATATTCGAATGAAAAAACTGCGGAACGCTTACAAGTAGGCTGTCCGTCTGTCACAGCAAATCTTCTGGGCCGATTAATTTACATTTGTTTAACATATGAATTTCTGTAAATAGGTAAATTTTGAATATGGAAGGTTTATAAACGATTTTGTTGTTAAATATCTCCGAGACTAAAGTAAAAATCATTTTGGCTATAAAATTAAATGGGTTTTCTTCCTAATAAGGAAACCTAGACTGTCAGCAGGCGACAAAGCTGAGTCATTGGGATGCTAAATACCCGCAAAAAGTTTTGCGAAACATTGACAAGACCGGAAGAAGAACGCAATACGGTAGTTAAAGGTGGTTAGCACTACTGTGTATAAGTTTTTTCTTAAATAATTACTGTATACAAAAAATCCACAAAAATAAAAAAAAAAGGCATTTTTTTATTGGAATCCTTTATATTTATTTAAGCAAAATAAAGATCAAATCTGTAATATCTAATAAGGTAACAAAGAGATAGACGAATTTATTTTAGAACGGAATTCAAAACAGACAAAACCATCACCCTATAACATACACTCGTAGATATGATGAATTTAAGCTGCAAAATAATATACCTACCTACTGTTTCTACACAGTTCAGCCTTCACATTGATTTTTTGGTCACGTTCCGAAAATTGATACAGTGTCTACGTGAGTCGTTAAGTTTGATAGCGTTCATTTAAGGCTTAGAATGAGGGGGCTTATGTATTTGCTAACAAATAATTCTCGTGTGTGCGAATATCTTTTTCATATGTTACAAGTACTTGAATTTTTTTGCTCACAGCACTTTATACTAAATTTTTGATGTGGCCAGGTATGGTACTGAAAATAAGAGAAAAAACCGTTTAACATACGTTGTCCAGCCATGATTTATCGTAAAAAACAAAAATCAGCTTATATTTTTCTTAATTTCTCAAGTACATTGATTATTCACACCACTGGATTTTAGGTGAAGGAAAACATCGTGAGGAAACGTGCGTACGTCAAAAAAGACATGTGAAGTTCACAATCCGCACTGGGCTCGCGTGCAGACTATGGCACATATTGCCCAAAAGTGAGGGTAGGCCGTGCCCCAACGGTGGAGACGTATGTGGCTGATAAAGAAACACATCGTGCTTGATTTTATCTCGAAAAATTTTTGAATTTAAGTTTTTGTATTGTTTTTGAAAATAATTTGTTTTTATTTACAAAATCTCCATGCAGTGACGAAAAGTGCGAGATAAAGGTCAGAAACTTAATGTACCTACTCAATTACTTCGGAGCGAAGCAATTCCCACCCTCCATAAGGTACTCCGGCTGTCCCTGGTGCGTTTCGACATTTTGACTAGATTCAAATACGAGCTCTGAAGATAGTCAGCAATCCAAACTCACAAGTCTAAGGAGAGACTTTACCTCCCAATGTGCTTTTATCCGCCGAATAATTTAGAGTTATTTAGGTACTCAAACAAAATGGTTGTAAGTAAAGTGACGGGTACCGAACTCTACAAAATACAAACTTACAAACTCTACTAAGCAAGGCAATACCGTTCTATTTTCAGTTAGCTGGCCATATTTTACATATTTGTATCGCAGGATAATAAACATGTAAGTCTGTAAAATTAGGGAACAAGGATTTTTAAACTTCAACTAACGACTTCAATTCATAAAACATCAATCTTTTATATTGTATTGCTACTTTAAGATTGTATGTATGTTTATTTATATCGTGACTTTCATCGATCCCATAGAATGGGGCTATCAGCGGCTACACACGCACCCACATAATAAAAACCTCTTTTCACTAACCACCTTAGCCCTGCAGGACAGGGAGTGAGCCAAACGCCGCCACACTGCTTCTGATCCAGTGTATTGTCTAAGGTGGCTTTGTATATGCTCCATACTTCGTAAACTACCAATTTTAGAGTAATAAATGATAAAAAAAAGATCAGGGACCGAATAATAAACCCCTTTTGTAACCAAACTGTAAGTCGGGATTGGACTGAAAAGAGTAAAAACATAAGTTACTACTTTGGCATTTACATAATGAGAGACTTTACCTCCCAATGTGTTTATAACCGCATTTTTTTTTGGTGACCGCTTACCATCAGGCGGACCATAAACTTGTTTGCCAACTTAGAGGTATAACAAAAAAAATGTATTTGTCAAAAACACCTTGTTTGTTTTTGTTGAAATACTCTTCTATTGACTTCCTCGTAAATGAAAATTTGAAAACGTGAGCAAAAGAGGTAAACATATATTTCTTAAATAAATATTCACAAAAGTTGTTGCGAAATCAAAGCGAATAAAAAGTGCTTGTGTATGATTCCACGTTTGCTAAGGGGCTGACAAAGTGTTAACAAGTAAAAAATATTTAATAAACCGGACTGTGGATAAAAAAAATAAAAGGTAATCTTAGTAACTATAAAGCAAAAAAGTAATTTTGCGCCAAATATCCGCCATTTTGATTTCCAATAATTTTAATATAGCCTATGACACTCTAGTGGTTAAGACGAATCTTACCACGTAATTTATTGAAATCGGTTTAGTCGTTTAGTAGTTACGAGGGGACATAGTGTCCCACATACATACCTTTGCCGCAGTCTGGTAAAAAAGGTTATTTTAGCTTTTTATAAATACCGTAACCAAGTATTAGCCGTTATATTAAAACTCAAATAGTTCTAGCATAGACATTATCTAATAAACAGTAAGTACCCAATGTTAGATGCGTCATTTTCTATTGGAGTAATGCAACTTAAATACTTCAGCAATGTAATGGTTCCATAAACAGTGTCGAATTGATAATGTTAAGTTGTCGAATTGATAATGCTAAGGTGTCAAATTGATAAAGTTAAGTTGTCAAATTAACATCGAAGATTGTCAACGTTCTTTGAGTTTACCAAAGTATATTTGACAGAGCAAAGTTGTTAGTGCATTGATGTAAACTTTGTTCATAACACAAAGCTTTAATAAATAACAAAACTCGTAAATAGAGTTATGTTATTTCCTGACTTTGTGATTGCCAAGGTTGTTCAGCTAATGCATTCAAGACTAAAACGTGCTAACTAAGCTAAGTATTTAGATTTTTAATCGCTTTATGACACAGTTTGATTTTTAGTCTATTCAGTCGTATGTCAGATCCCT
This sequence comes from Apoda limacodes, assembly GCA_946406115.1. Lineage (NCBI taxonomy): Eukaryota > Metazoa > Arthropoda > Insecta > Lepidoptera > Limacodidae > Apoda > Apoda limacodes. The sequence goes on from OX291554.1 coordinate 9,717,374, forward strand.
ACAGTGTAGACACTCAGATCCACTACTCCACCCTTTCACCAGCTCGGTAAGGATTTCCTCTTTGTTTTAAATCTGCGCGCAAAAATGAACTTTATCGCCTAACGTGCAAAATGTGACGGACTACAGACAGCTGTTAAGTACAAACGAGACAAAGCAAATTCGTGACAGGTGTTTTGTTTTTCATTGAGGACAATGGTGCTGGTCGGGGCGGAATCAGTATTTTAAAGTTAACTTAAAGGAGCTTCTATTGTTTGCAATATTGTTTTTTTTGTTATCTATCAAGTACTTAGCTTTAGTGTTGCTGTGTCGGTAAAAACAAATAGTATTACTACTCGCCAATAGAGTAATATTTTTCAGTTTTTTATTGCCTGAAAACACGGATAAAACCACGTTTTCTAAAGATGAAACCTAGCTAGATCGATTTATCGCCACCGAGACCCCAAATTGCTAAATTTCATGAAAATCGTTGGATCGCTTTCCGATAATCAGATTATAAATATATATATATATATATACACATATACAAGAATTGCTCGTTTAAAGGTATTATATATATAGATAGATTGCACGATATCTATATTATAGTATAATACATAATAGATAACACGAAAGATCGTGACTTGCGAGTGCCATGCGTATTCAAATACAGGGTTTTCCCAGGTCTTAGAGACAATATCTATGTTTTTAGTTTTTTTTTTATTTTGACGTATAGGTTTTTGACATTTAATATGTCAAATGATTCAAAAAATACCTATATGCGAGATTTTAAATAATTATTGTTTCATCTGGTCTTATTAATTATGCAGACACAAAAAAAACTAAGGCCTTGGACTTAATCCATAACTTTTTTATAAAACTTTTTTTTTGTCACGCTAACTTTTTTCATTTGCATTTATTTTGTTAAGAATACGACTCTGCTAGACGGTTTATCTGTCAGTCACACGATGCTAAAAAAAGCGCGCCCTTGCTGGCGTCCCTGACATCTAGGACATGGCCTCTATATTTTTTATTTAGGCCTTTATACGATTTATATTTGTAAGATTTATATTTAGGCTTTATAACGTGTACCTCGTCCTACAGATCAAAATTAGGTTCTGTACCACCACAACAAGCACGAGCCCGACTGCATCGCGTAAAGTTTACCCTTGTGCTTTTTTATTATTATCGCGTAGCATAAGGTAACAGGGAACTGAAAATATTTAAAAGTAAAGGGAAAATATTTAGGATAAGGGGGATTCTGGGTATAAATACAATACCACCTGTTAACATTTCGGTTTTAATTACATTTTATTGCAATATTGTTATCCTTAGTCGAGTTCCATTATAAACTTTAGGTGGACTTGAATTCTTGAGCAAGATTTTAGGGACACACACTTTTAAATACATTTTATGTGCAGGAAGGCCTTGTGTTCTTAAGGAATTTAAATACTCTACTGGGTAGTTGGTAGCGTCGTCTTCTTCGATGACATTATTAATAGAAGTATATTCCGCACTTTCACTGTTTCAATATTTCGAAATTTATAGCTACCACTTGGTCATTCCGAGGTGCCATAATTGCTATTTGACTTAACCATGGAGCTGCTCGATGACTCATTTCAGTTAGATAATCATACACGTACCGAATTAATTCTTGTAAAGATGAAGCCAAACTATATAAATCTCACAACTCTATTTTGTTCACGTGGTAATGTGCCATCTCCAATATTTAAAAGTAGGTCAGAAAATTCTTGTGCACTACAGTGATCTAATCGTGCACGCATATTGACACATAAATTAACTTGCACTATATTCCGTCACAGAATTCAGCTCTTCAGGCAGGCTCCAATTTCATTTGCCCTTGCTTCTCTGGGTATAATTGGTCTGTTTAAAATCTCCACAGAAAAGCACCGTTATGCCACCCATTAAAAGATCCTTCTGCCTAATACCCCGTAACGTTTTGTCTACTGCTTCCATTGCCTTACGAGTTGCCTCAAATTTTATTTTCTCAATTTATCAAACTACATTCTCGTAAACCCCTGTTTTGCCATTTTATTAAAATATTACAAACCGGGCCAAGTCCATGTGTATTTTAAACATTCTATGCGCGGTTTTTCCTCATCGTAACAATGTGTCTGCAATACCTGGTGAGGTGACGGCAAGATTAATTTTACCTTGGTGCCGTATCTGAGCCAAGATAATTTTGGTTAAACAGCATACTTAATCAAATATTATACGGTGTTCTGTCGTTATATTCTAAATTCAATTTTGAAGAGATTCAGCTAATTCCACGGGAATCGTAATCAATTGTCATCTCAGATGCGTACTACCCTGTTTATAGTGTCGCCATCGGCTATTGGGGCGGCTAAGCGGTAATAATTGAGAGATTTACCACTTATACTTGTGATCGTATCATGAATATCCAACAAATATAGATATATTAATGACAATTTTCGCGTAACGGACTAAACACTACACTATCACTATTTTGGTGCAAGTGTGTGTTTTATATATTTTTGCCGTAACTGTGCTGCATCTGACAATTTATAAAAGGTAAGTAAGATGCTAAATTAATGCCGCAAACTATTTGGACTAAAGCTTACACATGCTTCGACCAAGCGTTATCCCAATTCTAATCTCAATCTAATAGATGAAGCGCTTTTCGCGCGTAGCCTGGTGTGTGTGTATCCTACATTATTCACTTCACCTACGCACGGTATTATTGTTATAATAACTTCTCAAGGGAAGTTAATAAATATTTTTGGACATTATATATCAGGACAGGTTATAGTAGGAGTGCCCTGTTACCGAATGCACCGGCTAGGTGCTCAGAAGATAGAAGTTCAGGTAGAGGGAGCTCAGAAGTAAGTAAAGAAACTACTTTTCAAGGGTAAGGCTGGTTGTAATCGAATACTCTTTCACTTTTATCATAACAGTATTTATAAACAATATTATCCTAATCACATAAGGTGATTCTTATCCCTTAAAATATCTATACAGAAGCTTCCTATTTTACAATAGTATAGAACTACCTGAATAAGTAGAAAGACTGAGAAAACGCAAGCCTGCCTACACAGAGGTCATAGTGTATAGTTACCAAGCCTTTATTAGAGATAGCAAACAATTAGAGTTTGTTCGGCCTAGAGCCCAATCAGAAGTCTTGCTTGTCGAGGACACCCCTCAGGTCACCGCCGCCGGAGTAAGTAGATGTGGACATGACTGAATTTAAGTGACCTATCAACGTGTATTAAGTAATGAAAGATATGCCGCACGTCGCTGGCACAATGTAAGGCCGCACGTGGCTGGCACAATGTAAGGCCGCACGTGGCTGGCACAATGTAAGGCCGCACGTGGCTGGCACAATGCAAGGTTGCACGTGAGCGCAGTTCGCCCCGTAGCCTCGGTGTGGAGCGGTGATCAGGCTGAAGCACCGCTACCGCACAGGCCGGGGACTTGGAGCACAGGGTACTCCAGGCAGGTCGAGGATTTGGAGTCTAAAGGACTCCTGGTCTCCCTCAGTGCAAACGTCGCTACCAGGCTGACGCGCACCGGCATTCGCGGTAACCGAGGAGAGTAGGGGTTATATCCGAAGATATAAGACGAAACCCAAACAAAAAAACCGTCCTGCTAGATGTAAATAAAAGTATAATTAGTACATACCTATTTTACATACGATCACAACACAGTAACAAGAGCACAATTACCTATCGACACTCCGGTTTTTTTTTTACTGGTAATAAGAAGTAGAAGTAATAGTAGAAATAGAGTCGCAGCTCAGTAGATAGCTGGAAATATTCAAGTTTAAATAAAAATCAAGTAGATTTTTCTGCGTTTGCAGAAGTCAAGAACAGCTTGTGTTATGGATACCAGAAAACGGATACAAATACATATATATTACTTTTTTTTAATACACTATACAATAAATACACCCTTTGTACAGTGCGGGAATCAAACTCACACCCTCTGCACAGCAGGTGGACACACTACTAATTAGGCTGCGAGAAAGTCGGTATGTACAAAAAGCCTTAAATAATAACACTTGGAAATATTTGGATGCACTGTCCTAAGGGTTTCTGGTTTCTAGGCCTTTTTTTTACAAAGGAGCCAAATTTTTACTACACACTTTTTCCTCATAAAATAGTTATCAGAAATATAAGAGCATTAACAGTCATCCGCCTTATCATCTGATAGGCGGTTTCTTGTTTTACTGACAATGTTTCTCGATAACGAGAAAACACGCTCATTCTCCGTTCCAGGTGACAGCGAGGCGATACTGTGAAATCGTCACAAGTAATATGCTAGTCTTCTTTTAGTTACCTATCGCAAGGAATTTATTTCTCAAGTTCTTGAGTCGTTGAGGTTTTTTCCCGTTTCGACCACAGACAAATTTCTCAAGCAGAAACCCTAATTGTCCCCTCCCAATTACGTGTTCTTTAAAAAAACGGGGTTCCTCTTTCACGGCAGTTCCACGATCCCTGTTGCTTGTTGTAAGTAAAGTAAGATGGCACATCATGATATAAAAGAATTTTGAAAACTTTGTGTGAACTGTGAAAACTTTGACAATAGTTTGAACGATTACAAAAATAAGCAAGCTAGTTTCAGTTTTACCTTGTGTTATGAATCCCTATAAATATAAAAGCCATTACGGTTAGGACACAGGGACATCATATTTGGGACCTTAATAGGCATAGTCTCGAGCTATTGGGACTCTGGAATTCGAGAGTAAAATGCATTCACGAGTATCGAAAGAATAAGACAGACCTCCATACATTTACCCTGTTAAAACGATAAAATGAAAAATTACACACTTGTTTAATTTTAGTTTGGTGTAACAAGTTAAGTTGTATTCACAATCGTAATTTAGACAAACAACTTATGTTTAAAAGTTTCATTTCAAGTTAAATACAAAGATTTACAAATCACAAGTACACAAAGACACGTCAACATTTTAGCTTTAAATTAAAACAAGATTACATAACATTTTACTTAAATGTCTCTCGCAGAGATGGTTACTAAAACATTTTAATGCTAAATTACATAAAAGACGTTATGTTTGGCAACTGCTCTCAGAGTCGCAGAGAAGTAATTTTAAATGTTATAGCCTTTAATAAAACAAAAGTGTACGTGCGAGTATGACGAAGCTAAACTTAAATGATGTTTAAATAAATGAAGTAAGTATTTAAACTAAAATCACACTTTTGACGGCCGCTCAACTAAGCGTCATATAAGAATGTCGAATAAAATAATAACTTCACCATTCAAATTCAAATTCAGGCTCTTTATTTCTAAAATTGGCTATCATATCACTTTTTTGAAGTCCGCTTAGAATTCAAATCTATCGACTTATTACAGGCAGTTACTAGATATGTCGAAAAAACATGGCGGACATTATTTGCAAATAGTTTTTCATATTCTTAGAATCTCTCTATGGACTTGGACATATGCCGTACGTTAGCGGTCGACATGCAACGAGTGTTCGGTAGTAATAGACATGGAATATCGCACAGAATGAGGTATGAAAAGAAGTCACAATTAGTGATATTAGTTGATGGCTAAATAGTTTTAATTTGCAGGGGCGGGGGGGGTGCGTCTTCAGCCTCTTTCTTTAAAAAAAAACACAGTCATAAAAAAATGTTTTGTTATCAAAATAGGCAGGTATAGGTAAAAACCCATTTTTGAAAAAGCAAGGGGGCGCAAGAGGGGTTTTTTTGACCCCTCTTATTTTAGGGGAGTCATAAAAGTCATTAAAATAAGGAATCATACGGACATACATTTATACGTTTTCCTTCGTAAAAAATAGTTTTTGCTCGATTTTGCTGAATTGGATCGTGCTGTCAGTTTGACACTTTGCAGTTATATGTGGTTTACACAATACTATACATTTGCAACTTTATGCTAATCTGATGAAGCCAGGAGGTGAATACTGGAACTCTTCAATGGCTACTAGCAAACCCTTCGTGTTTGGGCTCGTAAGTTGAGTTTTTACGAGACTCTTTCATTGCGCATGGTGGCGAGGCGAGGGTCTAATGATGGAGCCAAAAGGAGTATAGTGGAACTCCTTAATGGTTACTAGTAAAACCTTCGTGTTAAGGCTCATTTGATTTGTAAACGACAAAGCCAGCCATTAGACAGGAGGTAATACTCCTTTTATATTAATTATTACATATTGAATAAACTCGATAGAAATCAATAGGTAAGTATTTCTGTAAAGAGTAGTGACTCTAAAATACTAAATAAAAATTAAATAAAAAAAATCTACGTCGTCGTTTATGCGCAAAAAGGGTGTGGGTTCGATTCCCGCATTGGACAAACATTTATGTGATAAATAACATTTGTGTTTGTTTTGAGTCTGGGTGTCTTTACGTATAATATGTATGTATTTACAAAAAAAAAAGTAATATATATGTATCTGTATCTGTTGTCTGGTCATCATATCACAAGCTCTGCTTACTTTGGGGCCAGACGGCGCTGTGTGTAATGATATAATATAATAATAAAAATATTTATTATTATTAACTATATATACTTCCTTCTGTTCCCTCGGTTTCCGACCGGCGTAAACTGCTAATTCTTCTAACACTATGCCACTATGTAGGTTGTTAAAAAGCTTTCTTTAATCTAGGTAAGTTATTACTTTACCGTCTAAAGATCATACTCTACAAAGCACGACATAAGCTTGCCCTTTGGCGATTTTTTTGGGTCCAAGACATATAACCGCCTTAACTACAGTCGGTAGTTCCTTGTAGTTTTTAAGAGAGGTAGGGCACTGCAAGTACTCGCTCGAATAAGCCACCCGAACAACTAAGCAGGGCATAGCGAGTACTTGCTCGAATGAGCGGCCCGAACTGGGGAAGTACCTCCACCTTACAGAAAACCGCGGCCATAATAACACTAACATTGAGTAGTGTTGTGTTCCTGGCGGTGAGTAAGGTTGCCAGAGCTCTTTGAGGATTCGCTGCGCGGACAGCGGAGGACCGGCGGTGCTTGTTGCTGTCATACTCGGCGTAGACGCGGCGTGCTGGTTCGGCGGTCAGGGAGACCTGATGAAACGGCTGACCGCTGGCCGCCCGCAGGTTGAACGGGATCCCGAACCCAGGGATCACTTAATCTCCGCCCTGGGAGGCTGATTCGCCAGCCTGTGTAAAGTATCTGAAGTGGTAGTCGTGCCGGAGAAGGAGACCGGAGTGGACCCGGCTACTACAACAGAGGGGGATCAGGGGCCCTTCCGCCCGCCGTGCCAGCAACCGTTTCATCTGTGGCGAGCTTCGGCAGTCTTAGAACCGCACCCTTTGTCCTCTATGCTGTCTGTGCATTGAATCCTCATCCTTAGTCTTAGTAACTTTTTTTATATAAATTATGGCCAGAAGACAGAAAAAGAAAAGAGTTTGCACAGCGGCTACTCCATCCACATATAATGTGGATTTTTGCAACATCAGGGGTATTCACGCAAATCTTAACGCAGTCCACCACCATCTCGAAACTGCGCAGCCGACCATTCTTTTTCTAACGGAGACGCAGATATCCTGCCCGGCCGACACATCATACCTTCATTATCCCGGCTACAAACTCGAACACAATTTTATGAGTCGTGCCGGTGTATGTATGTTCGTCCGGGAGGATATCTGCTGTCGCCGCCTTCATAGCCTTGAAGACAGGGACCTGTCGATATTGTGGGTGCGCGTAGATTACGGCGGCCACACTCGTATCTATGCGTGCCTATACAGGTCTCATAGCGGTGACACGGACGTAACTCGACTCTTCACGCACCTGAGTTTGACGACTGACAAAGTTCTAGAGCAATATCCCACAGCAGAACTAGTTATTTTGGGAGACTTTAACGCCCACCATCGCGAGTGGCTCAGTTCTCGAACCAATAACTATGCTGGGATATCTGCTCACGAATTTGCTCTGACCTATGGATTCTCTCAGCTGGTACTTTCTCCAACGAGAATACCAGATATAGAGGAACATACGAGCTCCTTACTGGACCTTCTGCTGACTACTCGTCCGGACGGGTACTCCGTCTCAGTGGATGCGCCTCTTGGCTCCTCGGACCACTGTCTCGTTCGGACTCAAGTGTCATGCACACAACCTGATCCTTCTGGGCCAACTACCTGGCGTCGTGTGTGGCACTATAAGTCGGCAGACTGGGATGGATTGCGTGAATTTTACACATCGTACCCGTGGAGGCAGATCTTTTTTAACTCAGAAGATCCTGACGTCTGCGCAGCTGCAGTCACTGAGACAATCCTTGCTGGTATGGAATGCTATATTCCTAACCCGCGAGTAGCTGCCGGCGTCAAAAAACGACCGTGGTTTAATAGGTCTTGCAGAAAAGCTAAAATTCTTAAGCAAAATGCATATGAGGCTTGGACCACGGCTCGTTTTAATAAGGATCCGAATATTTCTGAGTTAAAACGCAAATTAAATGCTGCCTCGAGGTTCAGTAAGAAAGCAACTGCCAGAGCAAAATTCCAATTCATCGGCAAAATAGGTGGGCGACTTGCGAGCTATCCTTCTGGGAGTCGTGCTTTCTGGTCGCTTGCCAAAGCTGCCGAAGGGAACTTCTGCCAGTCGTCGTTACCACCACTGCGAAAGACCGATGGTGACTTGGCCCATAGTGCTAAAGAGAAAGCCGATCTACTGGGCAGTCTCTTTGCCTCGAACTCGAATATGAACGATGAAGGCGCTGTACCACCTACTATACCGTGGTGCGGTAAGTCCATGCCGGAAATCTCCATAACGCAGCGGGAGGTCAGGCGGGCGTTGCTTTCTCTAGACGTTCATAAGTCGAGTGGGCCAGACGGTATACCAGCAGTGGTGCTTAAGCAGTGTGCTCCTGAGTTATGTCCTGTACTCACGCGCCTCTTCGCGCTTTCCTACCACACTAGGCAATTTCCGTCTACATGGAAGACTGCGAATGTGCACCCGGTGCCCAAAAAGGGCGATAGATCAGATCCATCGAATTACAGGCCTATCGCTATTACCTCTCTTCTCTCTAAGGTGATGGAGCGTGTGATCAACACACAGCTTCTAAGATACCTAGAAGTACACGATCTGGTCAGTGACCGTCAATATGGCTTTCGCCACGGTCGCTCGACTGGTGACCTTCTAGTGTATCTCACACACCGATGGGCACTAGCCATTGAGAGTCAGGGGGAGGCATTGGCATGTAGCCTGGACATAGCGAAGGCGTTCGATCGGGTCTGGCACCGCGGTCTTCTATCGAAGTTGCCATCTTACGGAGTGCCCGAGGGTTTGTGCAAATGGGTGGCTAGCTTTTTGTCCGGCAGACGCATACGAACCGTAGTTGACGGTAGTTGCTCTGATAGCATGGAAATTAATGCTGGTGTCCCGCAAGGCTCTGTGCTGTCTCCTACGCTGTTTCTACTGCATATCAATGACATGTTGGACATCAACAACATACATTGCTATGCAGATGACAGTACTGGAGACGCTTTTTACACGGGTCGTGCAAACATCCCTCGTTCCGTTGTGGAGGAAAACCGCGGAGAACTTGTGTCTCAAATCGAGACCACACTGTCCCAGGTCTCTGACTGGGGACGGGTAAACTTGGTCCGATTCAACCCTACAAAGACACAAGTGTGCGCGTTCACCGCTAAGAAAACTCCATTCACTGTGGTCCCACAATTCCAGAACACTCCCCTCTCCATCTCCAAGAGCATTGGGATCCTTGGTGTCGACATCTCCAGCGATGTTCAGTTCCGAGATCATTTACAAGATAAGGTAAAGCTGGCGTCCAAAAAACTTGGTGTACTCAACAGAGCGAAGCAGTACTTCACGTCGGGGCAAAGGTTGTTACTTTACAAGTCGCAAGTTCGGCCCCATATGGAGTACTGCTGCCATCTCTGGGCAGGTGCACCCGGATACCAGCTTGGCCCTTTTGACTCGGTTCAACGACGGGCTGTGAGAATTGTCGACGATTCCAAACTCACTTGCGGTATCGAGCCCTTAAGTCTAAGGAGAGACTTTGCCTCACTGTGTGTGTTCTACCGCTTGTACAATGGGTTGTGTTCTGAGGAATTGTTCGAAATGATGCCCACGGCTACTTTCTACCATCGCACCGCTCGCCATCGGCAGGGAATTCATTCTCACACTTTAGAACCTAAATGGTCGCGTACAGTGCGGTTTCAGAGAAACTTCCTCCCGCGAACGCTTAAGTTGTGGAATGAGCTCCCTGCCAAGGTTTTCTGCAAGGACTACAGTATGGAGCTCTTCAAGAAAGAAGTTATTAGATTTCTGAAGGGTCGGCAACGCGCAAGTGATACCCCTGGTGTTGCAAGCGTCCATAGGCTACGGTGACCGCTTACCATCAGGCGGTCCGTAAGCTTGTTTGCCACCTTAGTGGTATAAAAAAAAAAAAAAAAAAAAGTTTATGGACATATTAATATGAGGGTAATCATCACTCTTTCTATTTTTCCAGAACCTTTATTCCCTTGAATATGGTAAGTCCCATAGAGTTTGTTTGCGGACATCTACAGGAATATTTTCTTCTGAAAAAGTTAAACTCCAAGCACTTCTAGCTTCACTCAAACCCACTATCTCATCATAAGCAAAACTTGGCAGGTTGAGTATTTTACTTATAGTAGTAGAGGCCAGAAAAGCAGGAAGGGCTAAGCTCGAAATCGTCCTAATACCCAGCCCACGAAACTTGATAGGAAGAGTCGCTTGGCTCCAAGATCGATCGCTAAAAGAAATATTAAGTGTTTTTGATAAATTATTTTTAAGTTGATGGTCTAAAGAAGATGTGATCAAAGGGAATTTCCAAGTGGGGCTACTGCGTAATAAATAACTAAATTTGGGTGTAAAGAGGCACAGTCGAATTAAATATATAGCAATATGTGGTTCAATTTCTAAAAGTCGACCGGATATTTTATTAAATAAATCTATTTTTGAATTGAGGATTTCGTGTATCGCATCATCAAAAATTGGAGAGCCAAGAAGAGTTAGAGTGCTTTTGTTTAAGATGCGTATGTTAGGAGCAAGATTATGAAATTTTGCCAATATACTGTTACTTACAGTTGTAGGTATTGTGTCTGGAATAAATAACTCACACTTGCCGAAATTCAATGTTAAGCTAATATTTGCAAACCGCTGAATGACGAGCTCGAGGTCTTGCAGGACAGTTGACGCATCTCCACCAAGTGAGCCATCATCTAGATACCAAACATTAATTTTAGAAGTAAGAGACGATATTAAAGGATGTATTGCTAAACAAAAAATCATAGGACCAAGCGGATCTCCCTGTTGACAACCTACGCTCGAGGTAATTTCATCATCAAAGTAAAGTAATTTAGATGGAGTGCCGTAACTTTGCCATAAATACTCAAAATTTCAGGAGCAACGTTTTCTATTTCAGCTAAAAAGGCACTCCTAAAAACCAAATTAAAAGCATTTTTAACGTCAATTTTAATAAAAAACTTCATAATCGGGGTTGGTAGTCAGAAATGTTCGTGTAGCGTGTACAGCGGTTGACGAGGTCTCAAAATATTCGTTATCTTGTCACGTAAATTATGGCAACATAGCTTTGATGCCAGCCGTCTCAGAGTGCTGCCGATGGCTATAGGGCGGATACCCCATCTTTTTTGTTTAAACCAATAAGATTTGCCCCATACAGTAAAGGAACAATTTCATCTGGACCCTTACCCGATAACATAAGATTTATAAGGGCTGTAAGTTGAGCAACATAAGTACCTGGTTGCCCTACGAATGGGCCAGTAAGATCTTTAAGATGTTGTGGAGTTATTCCATTTAAACCACCGGCAGAACCATTGGAATATGACTGTATTCCACGCTGAATGTCTTCTGAAGCAACTACCAAAAGAGTGTTAGAATTTAAAGGAGGCCTTAATGAAGGGAATGGCATGAAAGACGTCAAGTGTTTCTCTTGCAAAGCTAAAAGAGTTTCAGGCGAGTGCTTGTAAATAGAGTCAGTGGAATACAAAAGTCTTGCAGCACCCTTCACGTTTCCTTCAGAAATTTTATTTTCGACTGATTTAACGAGAGAATAGTAAGAATAGGGAATGCAAGAATCTTCATTTGGAACTGAAAAATTTAATAAATTCTGTTTGATTTTGGCGGTTAAAGATTGGTTTTTAGCATAGATAGGATTTTTTCACTACGTTCTAAAGACCAATAATGCGTGGGAACGAGAAATCCAAATTAAGTGCATAGTGCCCATGAGAAAATGAGATAGAAGAAAATTTTTAAATTGTTAATGTGGTATTTATTTTGTGAGCCAATGTGACGTTACAAGTCGCAATAATCCGAATAAATACACGTTTTACCGGTGATTTATGACTTTTTTACTGCATTGTTGTTAATTATATTTTATCGAATTTATCCGAAAAATTTACGTAAAAATGAATTTGAATTGTGGTTTATATATTATTCTCTTGATTTAATACCATATTTCATTGCTAAATCAAGATTTGGGGGATATTTTGTGTAAAATATGTAATCATTTAGTTACGATAAAGATTGACTTAGCACTGACGTCATGCGTATCGATATCGATAATAAAGTCTATTAGGAGTTCTTTTTGCGGCAAAGATATATACGTTTGACGGCTCCTTGGCTCTGTTGGTAGAGAAGACTATCTACGGAAACGAGGGGTGCAGGTTCAATCTCCGCACAAGAAAAAAAAAGACCAATAAAGCGTGGAAGCGAGAAATCCAAATTAAGTGCATAGAGCCTGAGAAAAAATAAGACAGAAGAAAATAGGTGCCTATGTCAATGTCTCCCACGATAAGATCCGGTAAGGTCGTCATTTGTTTACTGTGACTGGAATTTTCTTTTTTCTTTCTGTAATTCGTCATATATATATATATATATATTCGTCAAATATTTTTTAGATACAAAAGCTGTCTTCTAGTGTGAGCCAATGTTTATTTACAAGACGGAATAATAAGAATTACTGCATTGTTGATTGAATATTTCATCTAATACAGCTGAAAAATCAACGAAAAAAAACCATTTGAATCGTAGTTTACATGTTTTTCTATCGACTTGATACCATATTTCATTGCTAAATCAAGATTTGGAGGATATTTTGTGTAAAATATATAATCATTTAGTTACGATAGAGATTGACATAGCGCTGACGTCATGCGTATATATAATAAAGTCTATGAGAAGCTCTAACTGCGGCATTAATAGAAACACGTTCATTAAAATTATGATAAAAAAAGTATAAAATTATATGACCACAAGAGGACATAGCGTTTCTCTTAAGGCGAATGGATTTTTTTTTAAATAATCCTGGATTAACATACAAACTATTAATTTTCTAGGTAACTATGGTGTCTTGGGCTGTGAGTAAATGTGAAGTCACAACAGATAATAATTCGAATAGGTACACATTTCACAGGTAAATTATGAAAATTTTTACTGCATTGTTGTCATATGCATATTTTATCAGTTTTAGTTGAGAATTTTACGAAATAAAAAACAATTTAAATCATAGCTTGCATTTTTTTGTCTAGATTTACTGCGTACCATTATTTCGTTGTTAAATAAGGATTTGGAGAGTCTTTTGCGTAAAATATGTAGACATTTAGTTACCATAGAGCTTGACAAGGTGGCGACCGACGGCTTCAATATCGATATATGTAATTATACATGAATAGAATATTAATAAGATAATTATTCGTAGACATCCAAAGGTGATCGCACATTTGTCGGCATTTGTACGCGCCGTTTGAGCCACATTTATAGAATTAGTATGAAATGCAATATGTATTACGCGCACGGTGGGGGTGAATTGAAAGAGGTTGCATGATGAAAAATAATATGAAATACTTGGTTTTTATGACGGTATTTTGTTCACCAGAAGTCTAGTTACAAATAGTTTCTATATTAAATGTTCTTATAGTTTCAGTATCATTACTAAATAATGTTAAATTTGTTAAATTTAGATACTTTCAATAAAAAAAATTGAGACGTATCAATTAAATTTGGTTTTTGCCGTGACAACGTCTTATAAATTGGTTTGCCGGGTGACACTTCAAGAAACTGCGTTACGCTCCGCTCACGTTATGCGCTCACAATGAGAGCGAGTGAGAGGCACGCGCCCGCCTAAGAGCGAGAGAGACAGACATAAAATCATTGTCACGTAAAACTTTCGCCCGTATACCGACTTTACAGGCAACCAGTTTTTTTGTTCTTTACAATTACTCAAACAAAATTCTCTCAACTGGTACTTTCTCCAACGAGAATACTTGATATAGAGGCTAGGAGTGCTAACTACACGTCCGAACTGATATTCCGTCTCAGTGGATGCACCTCTTGGCTCCTTTGACCACTTTCTCGCCCGGAATCAAGTGTCATGCACACTAACCGTTTCCTCTGCGCCAATTAAATGGCGTTGTGTGTGGCATTATAAGTCAGCAGATTGTGATGGATTGTGAGATTTTTATGCATCGTACCCGTGGAGGCAGCTCTGCATCAGCTCAGAAGATCCTGACATCTGCGCAGCCGCAGTCACTGCGACAATCTTCGCTTGCATGGAATGTTACATTTCTAACCCTCGAGTAGCTGCCGATGTCAAAAAAAGTCTGTGGTTTAATAGGTCTTGTAAAGAAGCTAAAATTCTCAAGCAAACTGCATATGAGGCTTGGACCACGGTTCGATCAATAAGGATCTGAATACGTCTGAGTTAAAACGCAAATTAAATGCTGCCTCGAGGTTCAGTAAGAAAGTAACCGCCAGAGCTAAGTTCTAATCGGCAAAATAGGTGGGCGACTTGCAAGCTATCCCTCTGGGAGTCGTGCTTTCTGGTCGCTTGTTAAGCTGCCAAGGGAAACTTTTGTCAGTGGTCGTTACCACCACAGCGAAAAACCGACTCTCACATAGTGCCAGAGAGAAAGCCGATTTACTGGGCAGTCTCATTGCCTCAAACTCGAATATCAATAACGAAGGAGCTGTACCACCTCCTTTAGCGTGATGCGGTAAGACTATGCCAGAAATGTTCATAACACAGTGGGAGGTCCGGCGGTCAATCCAATAAAGACACAAGTCTGCGCGTTCACCGCTAAGAAAATCCCATTTACTGTGGTCCTACAATTCCAGAACACAGCACTTACCATCTCCAAGTGTATTGGGATCTTTGGTGTTGACATCTCCAGCTATATCCAGTTTCGCGACCATTTGGAAACCAAGGTGAAGCTGGCATCCAAGAAACCAAGAGTACTCAACAAAGCGAAGCGATGTTTCACCTCAGGGCAAAGGTTGTTGCTTTGCAAATCACAAGTCCGGCCTGCTGCCATCTCTAGGTGGGTGCACCTGGATACCAGCTTAGCACTTTTAATTCGGTTCAACGACGAGCAATAAGAATCGTCGACGATTCCAAACTCACAAGTCGTATCGAACCTTTAAGTCTGAGGAGAGATTTTGCCTCCCTGTGTGTGTTTTACCGCTTGTACAATATGTTCTGTGTTTTGAGGAATTGTTTGAAATAATTTCCACAGCTACTTTCTACCATCGCTCCGCTCGCCATCGACAGTGAAATCATTCTCAATCTTCGTAACCTAAATGGTCACAAACAGTGCGGTTTGAGAGGAACTTACTCCCGCGAACGCTTAAGTTGTGGAATAAGCTCCCTGCTGAGGTTTTCTCGAGGGACTACGATATGGGGTTCTTTAAGAAGAAAGTGATTAGATTTTTAAATTTCCTATAAGACGTGATTATATTTCTAATAGTTTAGGTTCTAATGGTATGTTTACACTCTTGCATTCAACGCTATGTTATTGGGCACATGTACGAGCACAAGCGTGTAAACAGTTTGCTTTGTCCGACAACGCATTCCGAGGCTGCGTGGCGCGAGTGTAAACGCGACATAGGTAATATTTAATTTCACCAGCGCGCTAGTTTGCAATAATTTTGTGCAGGTAAAATTATCGATAGTGTTGTTTGACAACACTATTCCACTCACACCTTTGCAATTTTTTTTCTGTTTCGTTTTTCATTTGGCATGGTTGATCTTGTACATTCTATATCTATGGTTTTTACATTTGTTTTTTTATATGTAAAGCGGAAAAAGCAAACGTGAATTATAATTACAAGAATTTTGCACGTCTCATAAGCAGAGCGGTGAGGTAGTGCTCTACTCTCGACATGTCAAAAAACCCAGTCTTTCGAAACTTAAATGACTTTTTTTTTTAATTTTTTTTTTTTTTTTTTTTTTTTTTTTAATACCACTAAGGTGGCAAACAAGCTTACGGCCCGCCTGATGGTAAGCGGTCACCGTAGCCTATGGACGCTTGCAACACCAGGGGTATCACTTGCGCGTTGCCGACCCTTCAGAAATCTAATAACTTCTTTCTTGAAGAACTCCATACTGTAGTCCTTGCAGAATACCTTGGCAGGGAGCTCATTCCACAACTTAAGCGTTCGCGGGAGGAAGTTTCTCTGAAACCGCACTGTACGCGACCATTTAGGTTCTAAAGTGTGAGAATGGATTCCCTGCCGATGGCGAGCGGTGCGATGGTAGAAAGTAGCCGTGGGCATCATTTCGAACAATTCCTCAGAACACAACCCATTGTACAAGCGGTAGAACACACACAGTGAGGCAAAGTCTCTCCTTAGACTTAAGGGCTCGATACCGCAAGTGAGTTTGGAATCGTCGACAATTCTCACAGCCCGTCGTTGAACCGAGTCAAAAGGGCCAAGCTGGTATCCGGGTGCACCTGCCCAGAGATGGCAGCAGTACTCCATATGGGGCCGAACTTGCGACTTGTAAAGTAACAACCTTTGCCCCGACGTGAAGTACTGCTTCGCTCTGTTGAGTACATCAAGTTTTTTGGACGCCAGCTTCACCTTATCTGATAAATGATCTCGGAACTGAACATCGCTGGAGATGTCGACACCAAGGATCCCAATGCTCTTGGAGATGGAGAGGGGAGTGTTCTGGAATTGTGGGACTACAGTGAATGGAGTTTTCTTAGCGGTGAACGCGCACACTTGTGTCTTTGTAGGGTTGAATCGGACCAAGTTTACCCGTCCCCAGTCAGAGACCTGGGACAGTATGGTCTCGATTTGAGACACAAGTTCTCCGCGGTTTTCCTCCACAACGGAACGAGGGATGTTTGCACGACCCGTGTAAAATGCGTCTCCAGTACTGTCATCTGCGTAGCAATGTATGTTGTTCATGTCCAACATGTCATTGATATGCAGTAGAAACAGCGTAGGAGACAGCACAGAGCCTTGCGGGACACCAGCATTAATGTCCATGCTATCAGAGCAACTACCGTCAACTACGGCTCGTATGCGTCTGCCAGACAAAAAGCTAGCCACCCATTTGCACAAACCCTCGGGCACTCCGTAAGATGGCAACTTCGATAGAAGACCGCGGTGCCAGACCCGATCGAACGCCTTCGCTATGTCCAGGCTACATGCCAATGCCTCCCCCTGACTCTCAATGGCTAGTGCCCATCGGTGTGTGAGATACACTAGAAGGTCACCAGTCGAGCGACCGTGGCGAAAGCCATATTGGCGGTCGCTGAGCAGGTCATGTTTTTCTAGGTATCTCAAAAGCTGTGTGTTGATCACACGCTCCATCACCTTACAGGATAATATGAAGTTAAATAATCTGTATAGCACATATGGTACATTTTATAAACAATTAATTTGTTTAATATAATAAATAATAACATTAAAACTAATCATTCTTGGACGTCCGTGAGTCTGTGTTTATGTGACCATGTATGTGGCAGAGAAATTGGTCGAAAAATTCATCTTACCGGAATACTTTTGTTTTGAATATATAAAGTATTACACTGTGCTGATTCCTAGTTAATATTAGCGTTCTAAGTACTGTCGTTTAATTATAATTTATAAAAAACTAATATACCACTGTATACTGTATATCTATATATTTTTTTTAAATGTGAATGACCGCTATGAGGCGTGCACTTTTGGATTTTCCAAATTTTCTTTGACTACATTTGCCACACATTCTGCCAAAGATTGCGCTAATGACGCACGCGCCCCCTTTGGTATTCTTTTTATTAGACTGGTCCGATTTTTAAGACGCCCAAGATATTTACAAAACGGAGTACTGCTTTTTGTATTTGACAAGAAGGTCAGGAATTCGAGATGATGTAGCATTGTGTGTAGCACCATGCTTACGACTGGTGTGTATAGCTAATCCTCTAGAATCTTTGTAAACTTTCCGATCGTTACAAATAGGACACTCTAGCAGTACTTGTGAACCTGTAGAATTAGACATAAATCTCTTGTCTACAAAAATCAATATCCAAATATACCTAGGTACGTATAAAAATAAAAACATACAGAAACCTACTACATAAAACTAAAACTTTACATTTTAATTATAAAATTATTTTCGTGATCCAATGATATTTAATTTGTATATAAAATAAAGAAAATGCAAAATAAATTTGATTTTGAAATGTAAATGAAATAAAATAAACTGACAAGACAGAAAGTTCAAATGTAAACAAAAATGACGTAAACACCGTGATTCTGATTGGCTGAGGTAACGACAGTAAACGCTGCAGTAGGCAGTAATTGGTTTTCAGGACTGGTTTCAATCGCCTCAGCACGTTGCCTAGCAACGTATCCTCCGTTATGAAGTTTGGTTTTTCGAGAGGAAATTTTAATTTTTACCCTAGAGACACAGGAACTTTACAGGAATATACCTTTAAGCTCGTGAAAATATAAAGATATTTGCTATTAAAATAACTAGTTTTGAGGCACTCCAGGTTAGTATTTCATTGTAAAATGAATAAATAAATACAGAGTTACGCAATGACAAGCTGCTGTTAGATTTTTTTTGTCGACTATTATAGAGCTGCAGCTGAATGTTTTGAACATCATATTAATTTATTTTTTTCATTCTTCGTTATGATATCGAGTCACAACAAAGAACCGGGCCAAGTTTAGTTGTAAATATGTATATATACATTGTATATTATCACTATGAAATATACTATATAGTACGTACATTCTCTCTTAAAAGTGTTAAATAAAAAGCGAAATTGAAAAGTTTGAAAAACCCACGACACGGTTTAAACGTAATCGAAAAACCATATTATGTAACGAAAGATAATAAATGTAAAAATTTTTTTATAATAGAGTTGATCTATCGCGAAGTCGGTTATATAAACAATGGAGTACCTATCAGTTTTCATAGCACTTTATTGCGTGCCTATTTATTGTTTCACGAAGATATACTTAGATGTGGCAATAATAAATAACATGTTCAACTACATATGAACTTAATAAACAATTAAAGTATATCCGTCGGGGGCTGCCACCTCTATTTCAAATTTCGACTAAAATGAAGATATCCTGTGTTACATTATGTCGTCGTAAAAAACCTTCAATAGTTATATTCACGTTACTATAAAACTGCAAAACTTTAATATAATTTATTTAATGGCAGCCCCGCAGATATTCTTTTTGTCAGTAACACATATTACCAAATAAAATTTATACAAAAATTGACTTAACAATATGCAAATTGAGTGCAACCTAGAAGGCGTGGAGGACCGGGTGTGGTGGTGTTCATTGGGGAAGACCTAAATGGCTGATTAACGAAATCCATACATATAATATTTGTGCAATACCCTGAGTGATTGACTGACTCATTATGGCGTAACCGAAAGTACTAAACTCATAATTATGAAATTAAAACAGTACCTATATTGTTATTCATGCTGTATACGTCAAGTTAGGAAGGAATTTACAAAATTTATACCGTAAGAGGGAAAAATAGCGGTTGCAAATTTGTATGAATATGCTAACGAATTTAAATTTATGAAAATTAGTACACATTCGGAATATTATCATTGGGTCAAATAAAGAATAAAAGTTTGTATGTATGTATTTTATACGGTTAAAATTATATAGAGCCCTTTTAGAGGTCGGGCTTAAAGACGTAAAACGTAGACTTAGTAATACAGTGCCTTCGGCACCCTTTGGGTACGTGATGTTAAGAATTGTTAGAAGAATTTTTAGGTTTTTAGAATTTATCAAATCCAAAGAATTTTTATTATTTAGTAATTTAAATATGCCAGAAGGTAAATATTGTTTTAATAGTTTTTAAAAGTCTAGCTACGGTTCCTAATTTTGTTTTATAACAAAGTCTTTTCAGGTTATGGGCTTGTACCTCTGACATCAAAGATTTTATTTACAATTTTTTTTTTATTTCAACCTAATACTAACAATGTTTTCCTTAGAAAATTTGAATTAGTCTTATTTTCAGACATATTGTTAGGGTTTCATAGTCAGGCGGCAAATATGGAACTCTTATAGTTTCGACATGGACCCGTCCGTCCGTCCGTTTCACAGCCTTATAATTCCTTCGTCTTTTTATTGATATATAATTTTTACTAGCTTCATTTGTGCGGATTGCGAGTTCAAACCTGCTACAATTCCTGTCTTCATTTTTAAACATTATTAATAAACGCATTGATATTTTAATTTATTTATTGTATTGTAATGTATTTATTACACAAATAAAAACATTACAAGAAATGGTTAATCAAGTAAAATAGTACAAAATAGCATAACCTGAAAAAGAATAAATTTAAAAAAAGGTAGCAAGGGCTTGTACTAAAAAGTTTCATGTACATAATACTAATTTAGTAACATAAAATTTATTAACAATATAATTACACATACATTAAAATATAATTATTGCATAAAAATTTACATACTTACTTATATAATACTTAAATAGATGGTAATAAAATTAATTTTGATATTTTTAAATGTCCTCAAATATTGCTCCTTACGCGTATTTCGCGTATTTTCAGTCGATAATTTATCGAGTAGGCGAGTATACGAGATAGCTGCCTCTAAAGAAAATAAACTATAAAAAATTCAGTAAGTTGCGTGGTATTTTCAATAATAGTTAAGTAACTGGTTTTACAGGTTAATTTAGTTGAGTCATGAAATAAGAGTATCACGTAAATGTTTTAAAGAAGGGATAAAGTATAAGTTAAAACTTAGTGATTATATTCTATTTGGTATGAGTATTTAAGTCTGAGGAGAGATTTTGCCTCCCTGTGTGTGTTTTACCGCTTGTACAATATGTTCTGTGTTTTGAGGAATTGTTTGAAATAATTTCCACAGCTACTTTCTACCATCGCTCCGCTCGCCATCGACAGTGAAATCATTCTCAATCTTCGTAACCTAAATGGTCACAAACAGTGCGGTTTGAGAGGAACTTACTCCCGCGAACGCTTAAGTTGTGGAATAAGCTCCCTGCTGAGGTTTTCTCGAGGGACTACGATATGGGGTTCTTTAAGAAGAAAGTGATTAGATTTTTAAATTTCCTATAAGACGTGATTATATTTCTAATAGTTTAGGTTCTAATGGTATGTTTACACTCTTGCATTCAACGCTATGTTATTGGGCACATGTACGAGCACAAGCGTGTAAACAGTTTGCTTTGTCCGACAACGCATTCCGAGGCTGCGTGGCGCGAGTGTAAACGCGACATAGGTAATATTTAATTTCACCAGCGCGCTAGTTTGCAATAATTTTGTGCAGGTAAAATTATCGATAGTGTTGTTTGACAACACTATTCCACTCACACCTTTGCAATTTTTTTTCTGTTTCGTTTTTCATTTGGCATGGTTGATCTTGTACATTCTATATCTATGGTTTTTACATTTGTTTTTTTATATGTAAAGCGGAAAAAGCAAACGTGAATTATAATTACAAGAATTTTGCACGTCTCATAAGCAGAGCGGTGAGGTAGTGCTCTACTCTCGACATGTCAAAAAACCCAGTCTTTCGAAACTTAAATGACTTTTTTTTTTAATTTTTTTTTTTTTTTTTTTTTTTTTTTAATACCACTAAGGTGGCAAACAAGCTTACGGCCCGCCTGATGGTAAGCGGTCACCGTAGCCTATGGACGCTTGCAACACCAGGGGTATCACTTGCGCGTTGCCGACCCTTCAGAAATCTAATAACTTCTTTCTTGAAGAACTCCATACTGTAGTCCTTGCAGAATACCTTGGCAGGGAGCTCATTCCACAACTTAAGCGTTCGCGGGAGGAAGTTTCTCTGAAACCGCACTGTACGCGACCATTTAGGTTCTAAAGTGTGAGAATGGATTCCCTGCCGATGGCGAGCGGTGCGATGGTAGAAAGTAGCCGTGGGCATCATTTCGAACAATTCCTCAGAACACAACCCATTGTACAAGCGGTAGAACACACACAGTGAGGCAAAGTCTCTCCTTAGACTTAAGGGCTCGATACCGCAAGTGAGTTTGGAATCGTCGACAATTCTCACAGCCCGTCGTTGAACCGAGTCAAAAGGGCCAAGCTGGTATCCGGGTGCACCTGCCCAGAGATGGCAGCAGTACTCCATATGGGGCCGAACTTGCGACTTGTAAAGTAACAACCTTTGCCCCGACGTGAAGTACTGCTTCGCTCTGTTGAGTACATCAAGTTTTTTGGACGCCAGCTTCACCTTATCTGATAAATGATCTCGGAACTGAACATCGCTGGAGATGTCGACACCAAGGATCCCAATGCTCTTGGAGATGGAGAGGGGAGTGTTCTGGAATTGTGGGACTACAGTGAATGGAGTTTTCTTAGCGGTGAACGCGCACACTTGTGTCTTTGTAGGGTTGAATCGGACCAAGTTTACCCGTCCCCAGTCAGAGACCTGGGACAGTATGGTCTCGATTTGAGACACAAGTTCTCCGCGGTTTTCCTCCACAACGGAACGAGGGATGTTTGCACGACCCGTGTAAAAAGCGTCTCCAGTACTGTCATCTGCGTAGCAATGTATGTTGTTCATGTCCAACATGTCATTGATATGCAGTAGAAACAGCGTAGGAGACAGCACAGAGCCTTGCGGGACACCAGCATTAATGTCCATGCTATCAGAGCAACTACCGTCAACTACGGCTCGTATGCGTCTGCCAGACAAAAAGCTAGCCACCCATTTGCACAAACCCTCGGGCACTCCGTAAGATGGCAACTTCGATAGAAGACCGCGGTGCCAGACCCGATCGAACGCCTTCGCTATGTCCAGGCTACATGCCAATGCCTCCCCCTGACTCTCAATGGCTAGTGCCCATCGGTGTGTGAGATACACTAGAAGGTCACCAGTCGAGCGACCGTGGCGAAAGCCATATTGGCGGTCGCTGAGCAGGTCATGTTTTTCTAGGTATCTCAAAAGCTGTGTGTTGATCACACGCTCCATCACCTTACAGGATAATATGAAGTTAAATAATCTGTATAGCACATATGGTACATTTTATAAACAATTAATTTGTTTAATATAATAAATAATAACATTAAAACTAATCATTCTTGGACGTCCGTGAGTCTGTGTTTATGTGACCATGTATGTGGCAGAGAAATTGGTCGAAAAATTCATCTTACCGGAATACTTTTGTTTTGAATATATAAAGTATTACACTGTGCTGATTCCTAGTTAATATTAGCGTTCTAAGTACTGTCGTTTAATTATAATTTATAAAAAACTAATATACCACTGTATACTGTATATCTATATATTTTTTTTAAATGTGAATGACCGCTATGAGGCGTGCACTTTTGGATTTTCCAAATTTTCTTTGACTACATTTGCCACACATTCTGCCAAAGATTGCGCTAATGACGCACGCGCCCCCTTTGGTATTCTTTTTATTAGACTGGTCCGATTTTTAAGACGCCCAAGATATTTACAAAACGGAGTACTGCTTTTTGTATTTGACAAGAAGGTCAGGAATTCGAGATGATGTAGCATTGTGTGTAGCACCATGCTTACGACTGGTGTGTATAGCTAATCCTCTAGAATCTTTGTAAACTTTCCGATCGTTACAAATAGGACACTCTAGCAGTACTTGTGAACCTGTAGAATTAGACATAAATCTCTTGTCTACAAAAATCAATATCCAAATATACCTAGGTACGTATAAAAATAAAAACATACAGAAACCTACTACATAAAACTAAAACTTTACATTTTAATTATAAAATTATTTTCGTGATCCAATGATATTTAATTTGTATATAAAATAAAGAAAATGCAAAATAAATTTGATTTTGAAATGTAAATGAAATAAAATAAACTGACAAGACAGAAAGTTCAAATGTAAACAAAAATGACGTAAACACCGTGATTCTGATTGGCTGAGGTAACGACAGTAAACGCTGCAGTAGGCAGTAATTGGTTTTCAGGACTGGTTTCAATCGCCTCAGCACGTTGCCTAGCAACGTATCCTCCGTTATGAAGTTTGGTTTTTCGAGAGGAAATTTTAATTTTTACCCTAGAGACACAGGAACTTTACAGGAATATACCTTTAAGCTCGTGAAAATATAAAGATATTTGCTATTAAAATAACTAGTTTTGAGGCACTCCAGGTTAGTATTTCATTGTAAAATGAATAAATAAATACAGAGTTACGCAATGACAAGCTGCTGTTAGATTTTTTTTGTCGACTATTATAGAGCTGCAGCTGAATGTTTTGAACATCATATTAATTTATTTTTTTCATTCTTCGTTATGATATCGAGTCACAACAAAGAACCGGGCCAAGTTTAGTTGTAAATATGTATATATACATTGTATATTATCACTATGAAATATACTATATAGTACGTACATTCTCTCTTAAAAGTGTTAAATAAAAAGCGAAATTGAAAAGTTTGAAAAACCCACGACACGGTTTAAACGTAATCGAAAAACCATATTATGTAACGAAAGATAATAAATGTAAAAATTTTTTTATAATAGAGTTGATCTATCGCGAAGTCGGTTATATAAACAATGGAGTACCTATCAGTTTTCATAGCACTTTATTGCGTGCCTATTTATTGTTTCACGAAGATATACTTAGATGTGGCAATAATAAATAACATGTTCAACTACATATGAACTTAATAAACAATTAAAGTATATCCGTCGGGGGCTGCCACCTCTATTTCAAATTTCGACTAAAATGAAGATATCCTGTGTTACATTATGTCGTCGTAAAAAACCTTCAATAGTTATATTCACGTTACTATAAAACTGCAAAACTTTAATATAATTTATTTAATGGCAGCCCCGCAGATATTCTTTTTGTCAGTAACACATATTACCAAATAAAATTTATACAAAAATTGACTTAACAATATGCAAATTGAGTGCAACCTAGAAGGCGTGGAGGACCGGGTGTGGTGGTGTTCATTGGGGAAGACCTAAATGGCTGATTAACGAAATCCATACATATAATATTTGTGCAATACCCTGAGTGATTGACTGACTCATTATGGCGTAACCGAAAGTACTAAACTCATAATTATGAAATTAAAACAGTACCTATATTGTTATTCATGCTGTATACGTCAAGTTAGGAAGGAATTTACAAAATTTATACCGTAAGAGGGAAAAATAGCGGTTGCAAATTTGTATGAATATGCTAACGAATTTAAATTTATGAAAATTAGTACACATTCGGAATATTATCATTGGGTCAAATAAAGAATAAAAGTTTGTATGTATGTATTTTATACGGTTAAAATTATATAGAGCCCTTTTAGAGGTCGGGCTTAAAGACGTAAAACGTAGACTTAGTAATACAGTGCCTTCGGCACCCTTTGGGTACGTGATGTTAAGAATTGTTAGAAGAATTTTTAGGTTTTTAGAATTTATCAAATCCAAAGAATTTTTATTATTTAGTAATTTAAATATGCCAGAAGGTAAATATTGTTTTAATAGTTTTTAAAAGTCTAGCTACGGTTCCTAATTTTGTTTTATAACAAAGTCTTTTCAGGTTATGGGCTTGTACCTCTGACATCAAAGATTTTATTTACAATTTTTTTTTTATTTCAACCTAATACTAACAATGTTTTCCTTAGAAAATTTGAATTAGTCTTATTTTCAGACATATTGTTAGGGTTTCATAGTCAGGCGGCAAATATGGAACTCTTATAGTTTCGACATGGACCCGTCCGTCCGTCCGTTTCACAGCCTTATAATTCCTTCGTCTTTTTATTGATATATAATTTTTACTAGCTTCATTTGTGCGGATTGCGAGTTCAAACCTGCTACAATTCCTGTCTTCATTTTTAAACATTATTAATAAACGCATTGATATTTTAATTTATTTATTGTATTGTAATGTATTTATTACACAAATAAAAACATTACAAGAAATGGTTAATCAAGTAAAATAGTACAAAATAGCATAACCTGAAAAAGAATAAATTTAAAAAAAGGTAGCAAGGGCTTGTACTAAAAAGTTTCATGTACATAATACTAATTTAGTAACATAAAATTTATTAACAATATAATTACACATACATTAAAATATAATTATTGCATAAAAATTTACATACTTACTTATATAATACTTAAATAGATGGTAATAAAATTAATTTTGATATTTTTAAATGTCCTCAAATATTGCTCCTTACGCGTATTTCGCGTATTTTCAGTCGATAATTTATCGAGTAGGCGAGTATACGAGATAGCTGCCTCTAAAGAAAATAAACTATAAAAAATTCAGTAAGTTGCGTGGTATTTTCAATAATAGTTAAGTAACTGGTTTTACAGGTTAATTTAGTTGAGTCATGAAATAAGAGTATCACGTAAATGTTTTAAAGAAGGGATAAAGTATAAGTTAAAACTTAGTGATTATATTCTATTTGGTATGAGTATTCCGTCGGAAACGGATTGGAAGCCCCTTGAGTTTATGGGTAGTTCTGAAATTAGAGATATACCAAATGCGCAGGTTTGAAGACGCTCAAGTTTGTTTAAAAGGGCGATATAGGCCAGAAAGCTAATTACTATAATACTAACAATGTGCGTGTAAATTTACAAAACGAATCATTAAACAATGTCATGTACAGACTATGAAATGTATTTGTTATATTCTTCTTTAGTATTTTATACCATAATGACGCCTTAGAACTATGTATTTTTGTATAGTATTTAACGTTTTTACCGTTTTGTAGTCACATTTTTGATTTCAGCTACAAATTGTAGTCAATGCCCGAAATAACAATTGAACCATTTCCAATTATTTAACCGACATTGTTAAAAGCAAATGCAATACACGCTCACACAAGTGTTGAAACAACACACTTCTAGATTTTTAAAGTGAAAACTTCTTTAGCGGCGTTTTGCACTCTTTTTGGTATGGGTAAAAAATTATAAACTCGCGCAGGCTGATCGAAAATTCGTAAGACGGAAACCAAAATGCCACGCCATATTTAAGTATATGGTGATTATGAGTAGTACAGGGATATGGGATTTTGACTCTATGACAGATTGAGATCTCAAATATACTACGTCAAAAAAGTAAATAAACAAACATTATAAATAATAAATAAATATGTATAAAAAGTGATGGGAAGTAACTAGCTTACGACTTCACTTCTGCCGGCACTCCCGTAGTGAAACCCGTTTTTTTTTTAAGCATTAAGGGTAAACGCTGCAGCTTGTTTTCATACAAAATGAAGTTTTCCATAATCTCCGAAGTTTCCTTAATTTTACTTTACATTTTGATTTCAAAAAAAAAGAACAAACAGTTAAGCTCGCGGATTTTGGTTTTGTGAGATTCTGATAAGCCACCATTCTTAATATTTGTACAGAAACTTCTTGTATAATTGCTACTTCAAAAAATATAAAAAAATAATGGCTTATCGGAATCTCATGAAATTAAAATACGTGCTAAGTGCATGTGATTTTTATTTCTTTTTTTTAATCAAAATACAAAGATCACAGAACTTTGAAGATTATGACAAATCAATTTTGTATGAAAAACAATCTATACTATTTATATATACAATAAATAAAAATCACTCAGGAAGATAATAATACTGCACTAGGCAGGTTTTATAACATTTTTTTTTATTCTTCAGATGATATAGTTTCGGCACAAAATTTGCACAAAAAAGGGTGTCTTTACGCGATCTGGCCATATAACAATAATAAATATTCTTTATTGTACACCAAACAAATAACTTAATCTAAGGAACACTAATTATAAAATGCAATGTACAATAGGCGGTGTTATCGCCAAGAAGCGATTTCTGCCACACAACCTATATATTTATAAGCCTTCGTAGCTGGCGTCCAAGTAACCTACATCGGCGTAGACTTAAAGAGAAAGTATTAGAGATTGAGTTAAGATAATTTTAGTAGAAATGGGGACAAAGTTCTGCAAGCACGTTTATGAGGGTAGAGTAAAATGTACTTTTTAGGTAAATGTGCATTGCAAATATATTTAAGCGCAAGATTTTTTTCAGCATCAACTATTAAGATAACTTTGTCGTCATACATTATCGGAACGATCGGTAAAGTAAACAAATTAGTTAAGTATCTACTGCCAACAATCAAATATTTAGCTTTGATGGAGTGACAAGATGACCGTATTATTTAGCCGAATGAAAGATTTTTTGCAGGTCATTATTTAGAAGATTCACAGCATTAGGGATATCAGTGACATGACAGTGTCGGCAAAGCTGCAAATCATCTACATAAAGATGGTAGGGTAGAAAATTACTGAAAAGATGGGATTAATAAATATAGAAAAAAAACAGAAGAGAAAGAACGCTATGCGTTCTTGGCAGGGACTTAAGATTATTTACAAACATTCGTTTAGGAGCTTAGTAGTACTTTCAATCTTTATTCCTTGGTTTGAATTTTTGTTAGAAAGTTTTTATTTGAGGGATAGACCTGCACAAAGTTCTACTCGAATAAGAACGATATTTAAAAGAATCTATTAACTAAAGCCAAAGTGGTATAATGAAGAAGAATGGTAGAGTGAAGAAATAACAAGAGAGATGGAATTAAAAAATATAGAAAAAAGAAGATTTCAAATGAAAATGTGACCAACTTGGAGGTATACCCTATCCAACAAACAAAGAATACTGTAACGAACACTGGGAAACTAAAATGACGTTATGTGTGTGGCAACCTAGTAGTTGTTGACTAAGTGGCCATATTGGCAGTCAACCGTTCGAATGAATCATTTCAAATTGTAATTAAAAAGATAAGTAATGTAATTCGAAATCTGGATATTATGACAAATGCATTGTATGGAAATATGAATAAAATATCAGAATTGATATTTTTGTTTTAATTCTCCACAGCAAGTTACGTGTCGAAAGCGGGATCAATGCAAAAATATATATATTTTATGCAACGCCCACGAACGAGCGAATCGATTAAATGAAAAAAAGATCTAGTTTAGATATTTTGGTTTAATTTCTGCAGAATGTGATTTTAATGGGTCTGTTCGTTTTGATGTGAAAAGTTTCCACGTCGAATACGTTTCACATTCACATTACTAATAGTATAGTAACGTCAGAATTACTTTGTGTTTACTATCCACAGAAAAAATACTCTTGGGGGAGATACTATGAAAATTAATAATTGTAAAACGAACAGTTAACATAATTACACACACTACGATAATACAAGACAACCATAAACAATGGACATGTATAGTTAGTTGGCAGATCTTCACCAAAACCCCACCTTCAGAAATTTATTTTTTCGGTGGCGTAGGAGACAAAAATATTCTGTAGGAACGCTTGATAGTTGATAAAATTTTGATATTTTTGACACCAATGCTAAATGAGCGGATGAAATATGGCAAAATAAATAAAAATATTTATTCTTCATCACAAAACTAATACGGATGTAAAAACATAAGTAATGTATTTGAAATCAGGATGTTATGACAAATGCATTGTATGGAAATATCAATAAAATATCAGAAGATTTGATATTTATGTTGTTATTTTCCACGGAGTGGTACGATACGTTTAGTATGGCGACATGAAGTGAAATATTTTATAATTTAGGTAAGTTCTTAAAAAGATATTATGCATTTATTAATATCTGTATCAATAATTGTGGTAGATAGTTGATACACGTATCTCCACTCCACGTGTTTACACTCTACTTCACTATTATAAAAGAGTAGGTTTTTAAATAATCCGAACTGCCTGTATGAATTTAATTCTTTTACCTCTAATTGATTATAAAAAATTAAAAGAAGAATGGCGCCAAAGAAAATACTTACTATTTTGTTTGTACTTAAATGTTTGGCGTTTTTAATTTTGTAATGATTGCGAATTCTATTGTTGAAAAAAAGACATTTTAAAAGTATTATCAAAATTATTTAGATATCATGTAATGCAATGGCGCCATACTAAATGTATGAAAGCGGAAAACATCAAATTTTCGGAAAGATGCAGTTTATTTTTTAAACCATTATTGCTACCATTAGATCTATCCAATGCTCTAGCTCGTGAAGCACTTTCAGGATCAATAATCAGTATTTTGATATCGTGTATAGTTTAGAGATAATCGAGTAAGATCACTTAGCATTTTCACCCTGTATTAGCATTTTCGCCCCTTTTTAAACTCTGGGTGCACATTCACAGTCTTCCATGAAGACGAAAATTGCCTAGTGTGGTGTATAACTTAGGAGCACACTGTTCAAGCACCACTGCTGGTATACCGTCTGGCTGGTCTTTTGAACGTCTAGAGAAAGCAATTCCCGCCGGTTCTTTTGCTGTGTTATGGAGATTTCCGGCATGGTCTTACCGCCGCGCCGCGCCTTCGTCGTTCATATCCGAGTTAGAGGCAAGGTTCCCTGGTCCAAGGCTCAAACAAAGTTTGCTCCAGAATTTTAGCTTCTCTGCAAGACCTATTGAACCACGGTCGTATTTTTACGCCGGCAGCTAGTCGCAGGTTAGGAATAAAACATTCTATACCAGCGAGGATTGTCGCAGTGACTGCAGCTGCGCAGACGTCAGGATCTTCTGAGCTAAAGCAGAGCTGACTCCACGGGTACGATGCATAAAATTCTCGCAATCCATCCTAGTCTGCCAACTTATAATGCCACACACGATGCCAATTAGTTGGCCCAGATGGATCGGGTTGTTGGCATGACACTTAAGTACGACCGAGACATTGGGCCGAAGAGCCAAGAGGCGCATCCACTTCGACGGAATATCCGTCCAGTCGTGTAGTCTCGTCGAACACGTATAGTCCTCTATATCTAGTATTCTCGTTCAAAGTTTGCAAAGAAAACTAATTTGTAATTTTGGAAATCTGAAATTATGAGATTCGTTTTTTATTGTAAAATAATTGTTTCAAGTCCCCTTCCTTAAAATATTGTCAAATTTTACTATTAAAAGATTATAAAAAAAAAAAAGATTATAAAACATATTTTTAGGGCAATTGTTTTCTAAATTACTTTTTCCAAATTGTTGCAAATTTTGAAATTATTCTAACAACCTATGGTTATATACTAAATTGATGCTAATATAACCATAAAAACAACAACAACAGACTACCAAACAATACATTAGAAATTTTGCACTTATGTGTACAGTCCTACCTCCTTGCTATGCTCCTTGCTGTTTTTAATTATATCCTTTCAGAAATGATTTCTTTGTAATGAACATTTGTATTTGTTTTGAGACTGGAGGTTTTCAATGTATAATATGTATGTATTTACAAAAGTATATATATGTATTTGTATGCGTAATCTGATATCCAAAGGAGAAGTTTTGCTTAGTTTGGGACCAGATGGCGCTGTGTGTAATGTCCAAATATATTTATTTATTTTTCTTTATATATTTTTCACCACCTTTTAGAATCAAACTAATAAATCCACAATCCCTTACTTTGTTTGCAGTAAATATAAACGATAATTATTTCACAAGTGCTCGGAACGAGCTGAAAGTTTGTGTTAAGTGCTCCAAGTATTACCTAAAGTGCTATTAATAATACCTATGTCAAGAAGTCAGTTATGAAATGTTCACTTTTGCATTGTTGTTCAAAAGCTGTAATATATACCATTTCGTTAATTTCCCAAAGCCTAGGCAATAAATTTCCATGATTTATTGATTAAATTTTATAGTTTCAGTTATATACGCAATTCACTAAAAGTTGTAAACAATCTATACTTTATTCATAAAAAAGTCAAAGGTAGTAAGCATAAAGTGTAATTGTTAGAACCCTGACACGTGGGTTAGTTGAAAAACCTGTATTTTAGAAGCTTTTTAATGTCACAAAGAAGCAAATTGATCTGATTTTTTTTCACAAGGACAGTTGTGTTCATATATTTTTGTGTTCATAGTGCGCGGCACTATTTCTTCACGCCCATCGATATTTCACGTCGCAAGTGTCCCAACGCAATGGTGCAACGAAGTGGAATCCCGTATCGCAGCCGATAATTGTAAATACTTAAATTGCAATTACATTTAGTGGTGTGTAATCTTAATAAAATTATTTGATTTCTCGGTATAAAAAATGTTATAAGATAGGTACTAATTTGATGCCAAAATAACAGTGCAATTACGATTGAGCGTCGAAAGCTAACACTACAGACATAGATTTATGTCTGTGATTGATTAATCTTAAAATACATCCCTTTTGAAATTATCAGAATTGATGCAAAGACAGAATTATCAGTATGTGACACACGGACGGACGGATATGACGAAACTATTACGATATAAGCATTGGACTGCAAAACCTGTGATTGGTTGACTATAATTACCATCAATATGTAGTTACTGAAATCTCGTTTTTCGAAGGTGAAAGATACACTCCGATAAGCAATTGTTTATCATCAATGTTATAGAAGGACTTACTTAAATCTTTTTATCAAATGTAAACAATAATAAAAATTACAAATAAATAACCGGAAAATTGTCGAGGGTTTATCAATGTAGCGACCAATGTTTTGTCGTTGTGGCAGCAGGAACTAAAGACAACACGACATTGTCCAGTAATAATCAAGACGTCACTCTGAAGCGCCGGAAATCTTAATTGTTACACGGCTTGGTATGGAGTTTTACTCGCAAACCCTGGGTTCCGTACCACCATTTACGTATTTACGAACAAAAACAAGTGTGCCAATAAGCGGTGACCCATTTAATCACTGACCAAGCTCGACGTTGCTTAACTTTGAATATCGTTTCCAATAAACAAACACAAACAAAAACAAAAAGAGTATTATGAGAAACACATTTGTTTATTAGAAACGATACTCAAAGTTAGAGTCGGGCTAGGTCAGTAATTGGATGTGGTGTGACCGCTTAGGTAATACTGGTATCATAATCGTGGTGAGAAACCACGGTGCGCAAGTCTGACTAGCACTTGACCGATTTTTGTTTCTATACTTTTGTGTCCACAATTTTAATTGTTTGTGTAAATAGTCTTTTATTATTTTTATTGAGGTATTTACGCGCGCCGGCGGTACAGAAATTACAATCTCGAGTCATTAAAGCCTTCGGCCTTATGCTTGCAAATAGCCTCTCGTTAGTAATTTCCTCCTTACTGCCCTTAATACACATTGTGCTATTGTGTATTGCATAGGTTTTTCACATTTATGTAGATAGGTAAAAGTGAAGATGCTGAATACCTTATTTAAGTATACTTTAATCTCTTTGCAGTAATAGCTTGAATTTTAGTTTTAGGAAAAGTGTAGTACCTAGTACTGTGAATGTGTTACAGGGTTCACCTGTAAGCATGTATGTGATGGTGGTGTGTTTTTTATGTGTGTTTGTCTTTTTGTGTCATCAAGGCACCCAGAGGATTATTTTATTCTTTTTAAGGCACATAAAGACGTGATTTTTAGATACATTTGTTTGTTAATGTAGATTACATTAAATTTATCTTTTTTTTTGCAAATGTGTTGAAAATATTGAGTGTAACACGGGCATTATGGAATAGCCTCTCGTTGGCAATTTTCTTCTTACCACCCTTAATACTTAATGTACTATTTTCCTGTGTCGCGACAAAAAAAAGGCAATTATAAAAGTTTACTCTCACACTTCATCTATTCATCCAATCCAATCGATTTGATTCCATCGTATGAAGACAAGAATTATGAGTAACCTAATATCAAACGCAAGAAGAAAGAACGCAACGTCTAATCCCTTTTTCTGAAATGTCATGTCCCTGGCTAGTTTAGCAGTCCAAGTGACAAGGGTCTGTCGATTATCGCCAGGCGATGTCGTGGCTGGGGAGAATATTACGTCGCTCTTTGATCGGTCTGACTGTCCGCCTAATCGTTGGAGCAAAGTGACGGTTTCTCGATATCGGCCATGATTCGTAGATGTGATTATAATAAATCAGAAGTAATATTACCAAATTACAAAATGGAACTTCAAGGATTTTCCAGGATATTCAATTCCAGGTTTTTAATATATACACCAGAAAAAACATAGGACTCTATTAAGATATAATCCGCTCGCGTTTAAAATGGGATAGGTGGAACCTTATATTTTTGTGAGTTAAGTGTTAAGTAAATTAAAAATAAATTCTAAAGTAAAGTAGGGTAAGCAAACAAGTTTATTTAACTTTTCTTTATTTTAAAACATATGATTATTTTATGTGTGTGCGTTGCCGCTTACTGTTGGCCTCTTAAATAAGCTCACAGTTGGATAGAAAGCTATGGAAATAATGGGAATTACTTTGCGTGATAAAATCCGGAATGAGGATATTTGCCGAAGAACCAAAGTTATTGATATAGCTTAATAAAAACAATGGGCTGGCCGCATCGTTTGTCGAACCGATAAAATGGATACGTAGAAGACGTTCTCGGGTGGCGCCTGCAGATCGGAGAAACAACGCAGGACGGCTACCTGCCAAGGGAAAGACGATCTAAAAGCCATTGAGCGTTGGTGGCTTTGTACCGGCCGTTGTGATTCATGTGGGGAATAACTACGTTCAGCAGTGTGCATGTCTTCGGTTACTCACATTATTTATGGGTGCAAAACGAACAGTTGACGTACACACACTATGATAATAACACACACAGTACCATAAGTAATGAATATGTATGAGCATTTTGACAGATTTACGCCCCACCTCCAGACAAATATAAAAATAAATAGGTAATAAATTATATTTTCTTTATCGTTACATAGTAAATTTTGCTTTGAGTCTAAGTAGGACCATTATTGTATCTCCATACATTAACTCACTTTTATAAAAGCATCTTTTCAGGTTATTTAAAATAACAGACTTATTTTTTTATCTATCCTATCATCGTATCCAGCAGAAAATAAAGTATAATTTATATAAGGAGCGAAGCTTAAATTACCCTTAAATTAATGAGAAAGATGTCAGATGTCACAGTTAATTACTGCCCTGTTTCACTGACTTATTCACATTAACGCCGCCATTTTGCGGTAGCGTTGGTTATAATGTCTATTCATTAAATTAATTAATTTAGTCATTGTCGTACTACAATAGCTTTCTATAATAAAACTTCACACTTCTAAATCTATGTAAATCTAGGGGGGGTAAATCTGCATTGTGACAAAGCCGGCGAAGATTGGTGATGAAAGACTGAGCCATACAGCCATGACTTCAATATATTATAATAAATGAATGAATGAATCTTTATTTGCATAAAATGGAGTGTAGTACATAAGCTGTTTACATTTAAAAAAATCTGGTCGTCCATTTTGCTAGATAGCAGCATGCAAATCTTATTAAACCCACATTTAACCTAAGTAGGTGTACTATTACTAATTTTACATTACATAATAAATTTATTTACACACATAATATATCTTAATACTGACAGTTTTACAAACGTTACCGAACTTACAGGCTTCAGTCCTTAAAAATTATTGCATTTTTTACTTAATATCGCATTATTTATTACACTTTCTCTTTACCTAATCACAATTAACTTATTTAATACCAATAAAAACACATTTTGCAATATAATGTAATGACTTATTCTTAATGTCAGTAATATAGTAATTTTATGTCAAATAGTAAATATAAATGTCAAAAAGGGAATTATTCAATTATTTTTATATTTAAATTAGATAAAAAATTTGTATTAATATTTTAGATAATAACAATAATTAATAATTAATCCTATTTTAAATATTTTTCATTTTATCTTTTAAGAACTCTTTAACTGAATAATAGCATTTTTTTATCAACCACTTACGAAACTGAATTTTAAAGATTTTTATGTTATGATATGCATGTCTTTTACATTGACGGGTATTTTATTAAAGAGAAGAACAGCCATACTATAACAGTTTTTTTCATGAGAAGTGGTCTTAGTAGTATCATTGTATGTGAAGATGTGATTTAATCTTGCAATGTTTAAGACGGGGGCGGCATATAGTGGTATAAAAGTTTCTACTACTGTATTGTTCTTTGTCAAACCAAGATGGGCAAATTTTCTCTTGTATTTTACTGAAGCAAGTACCTTTTACTTGAGATTCTCTTCTTCGAATGTCTGCCCACCCTTTTTCAATATCAACCTTTAATTGTGTTTAAAATCTTTGACCGGAATAGGTTAGTTTGCTAATTTGTGGTTATCAAAAGTTTCAGTTGATGTTTTGGTCTTGCTATTTGCCATGAAATCGGCTGCTTCATTGCCTATCCCACCAATGTGTTCATATAAATATTACCTCTTTATTAGCTTTGCTCATTCTAAATATATGTTTCCTCATTTCATATTTCAAGTAAGAAGTGTTGGCATCTAATGTGTTTCTTTAATTTCAGTACACTCAGTATTATCAATTACGAAAATCCGCTTTAGATCTTCTTACGAAGAAATATATTTTAAAGATTAAAGCTCTTATGACTAAAGCCTCAGCAGAAAAAATCGAAGCATTTTAATTTATTTTTACTCCATACCCCCTTTTAGTTAAGCTATCATACATTGTATTTGACACTGATTTGTCGTTTTTAGAACCGTCTGCTTAGATCACATTATAGCCAGCAAATTCTTCAAGCAAGTTAAATACGTCATGTTTGTCTTTAAGGTAAAATTGATAATTATATGAACATTTTGAGCCACAGCTTCATATGGAATTGTATAAAATGTTAAATGCTTGTTTGAATAGAAGCTTTTGTTTTTGCAAACGTCAACAATATGGTTGT
This sequence comes from Apoda limacodes, assembly GCA_946406115.1. NCBI lineage: Eukaryota > Metazoa > Arthropoda > Insecta > Lepidoptera > Limacodidae > Apoda > Apoda limacodes. Next base: position 9,754,241 of record OX291554.1, read on the forward strand.
AATCTTTATATATGAAAAAAGGTCAATTTTTCATAGTCATATTGTAAATTTTTCTTAGAAGAGAATTATTTTCTTATTTAAGATGAAGAAGAAAATTGGATTTCAAAAAGTTAAATCGTCATAATAGGGGTGGGGTACAGAATTCAATTTGTCAGGAATTTATGGGTGTACTGGTAAATGCACCAGTGATTAAACGAATATTTTAGTTCTGGATTTTTTCTAATTTATCTGCTAACTTTGATTTGTGTGCAAAAAATAGGAATACATATTTAAAGTGGCTGCGCACAAAGGATTTGTAAAAGATTCTTAATAGTTAGGGTCTGAACCTCAGTTGGTGCTAGTCAGACATCTCAGCATGTTGGTAGATTTGTTAGCTCTAATAATTAATTCTTCAACATATATATTAGCACATAAATTTTGGGTAAAATTGATACCTAGAAAATAAATATCTAAAACTACTGATAAAATAGAGTTATTGCAGGTTACAGATACTTGGATTATTTTTTTATGTTTAATAAAGACCATAAATTTGCTTTTTTCAAGACTAATTTAAAGACCCAATTCAGAGAAGTAATTATTTAAATTATTAAGGGCATGGTTTATGACACGTACCGCCTGAGTATAATCGATGTGTGCATAGTATATAGCTATATCATTAGCATATTGTAGATTGGTAACAACGTGGCCAATTACCACGTTGAGTCCCTGAATGAAAATTGTGAATAACAAAGGACCTAAATTACTTCCTTGAGAAATACCTTTTCAAGAAAATTGTGGACCATACAGTTGTTCGTTAAAGTGAACATATACCAGGCGACCATTTAGGAAGATAAAATTCCAATTTACTATTTTCATAGGTAAGCCTAAGTAGTTTAATATTTTACAGAGTTTAAAAATATTGACATTGTTAAATGCTTTAATTATGGTCAAGAATAGACAAAGTACTATATTGTTTTGATTAAATGCATGATTTATATCAAGTTGTAATTGTGTAAAGATTTCTCTGGCAGATATTTCTTTTCGAAACCCATATCATAGGGAGGATATTGTTTTTTTCAATAAAGTATTCCATTCTATTTTTAAGTAATTGCTCAAATTTCTTGCCTATACAGGAGGTTAATGTCACTGGTCTGTATGAATCCACTAAACTGGGTTGTTTTTGAGGTTTAAAAATTGAAGTAAAACGCAAATTTAATGCTGCCTCGAGGTTTAGCAAGAAAGCAACTGCCAGAGCAAACTTCCAATTCATTGGCAAAATAGGTGAGCGACTTGCGAGCTATCCTGTAGGAGCAGTCGGTCTATCCTGTAGGAGCAGTCAGTGCTATCTGGTCGCATGCTAAAGCTGCCAAGGGAACTTTTGCCAGTCGTCGTTACTGCCACCGCGAAATACCGATGGTGACTTGGCCCATAGTGCTAAAGAGAAAGCCGATCTACTGGGCAGTCTCTTTGCCTCAAACTCCAATATGAACGAAGAAAGCGCTGTACCACCTACTATACCGTAGTGCAATAAGACCATGCAGTGCAATTCTCCATAATAGGGAGAGGTCCGGCGGGTGTTGCTTGACAAGCCAAGACCACAGGTATACCAGCAATGGCACTAGCCATTAAGAGTCAAGGGGAGGCATTGGCATGTAGCCTAGACATAGTGACGGCGTTCGATCAGGTCTGACAACTGGGTCTTCTATCGAAGTTGCCATCTTACGGAGTGCCCGAGGGTTTGTGCAAATGGGTGGCTAGCTTTTTGTCCGGCAGACGCATACGGACCTTAGTTGACGGTAGTTGCTCTAATAGCATGGACATTAATGCTGGTGTCCCCCAAGGCTCTGTGCTGTCTCCTACGCTTTTTCTACTGCATATCAATGACATGTTGGACATGAAAAATAGGCATTGCTATGCAGATGACAGTACTGGAGACGCTTACTACACGGGTCGTGCAACATACCTCGTTCCGTTGTGGACGCGTACGCTTGGGGTGTGGAATGAGCTCCCTGCTAAGGCTTTAAGGCTAAGGACTACACTATGGTTTTCTTCAAGAAAGAAGTTATTGGATTTCTGAAGGGTGGGCAACGCGCGAGTGATACCCCTGGTGTTACAAGCGTCCATAGGCTACATCAGACGGAATGTAAGCGTGTTTGCTACCTTATTAGTATTAAAAAAAAAACAGTTTTCCATGGTTCTGGTATGATAGAGCTATCCCAGAGAAGATTTATGATTTTGACAAACAATGCATGGGCTACAGGTCTCAATATATTTAAATCTGGTCAAGGCCGCCAGTATATTTGCGAGATTTCATCCTAAATAAAAAATGTCATACTAAAAGGTTTCAAAAAGTAATGGTCACTTTGGTATTCATGGGTACTGCTTTTGATTGGGCTTGGATTATTTAAACCTATATCTTTTGTAAATTTACTAAGAAAGTCAAATACCCATGAGTCATTCTGTAGTAAATTTTGATTGATAAAGCTTTTATAGAATTTTTAAAGCATTTTCCAAACCACACACATAGGTGTAGTGTTGTTCAGTGTATTCCAAAATTTCAGCCAACCTAACAATGTCTGTAGTTTTAAAGTAATTTTCTTTATTGCCTGCCCTTTTGTAATTTATGAAATCTACGGAACTGTCCTAAGGTTTCCTTTCAAACTTGATGTACATTTCTTTGCATTTTTAACCACATTATCACATTTACTATTCCACTAAGGTAATGGAATCCTTGTTTTTCTTGCAGCAGGAGTATTTGAGGTGGATTTGAAGAATTAAGGGGAAGCCTGGACTATGCAGTCATCTAGCACTAGACAGAAATTATTATATATACATATTAGATCGGGATCTTGATTTAATAAGGAAGATGAGTATCAGCCCCAGATGTATAAGAATGCCAATTTACTCTGTTAAAATTTATTTTACGACAAGTGGTGCTTGAAGTATGTGTATGTAGTAACATTTAAAAGATGATTTGTGATAACTGGAAAGTGGTAACAACCCAAGTTATCATCAAACCAATCAAAAGATAAGGCAAGGGATGATGAAGCATAAGGGAGATCTAATGCATTTGTTACCAGATATTTGATCCAATTGTTGTTGTGGCACCGTCATTTAGTAGGATAAGATTGTTATTATCACTGACATTGGCATTCATTCTACCTCGCGGATTAATACTTTGACATACCCAGGGAGTATCAACAGCATTAAAATCACCTGCGACTATCATTCAGGTTCAGGAATGCTTTTAACCTGATCATCAAATTTGGATTTAGTGTAATTTGGATAAAAATTACCAGGGTTACATACACTAACTATACTAATTGTTTTATTATTATAATGAATTTGAAATAATGAATTGCTATATTCTGTATAGTTATCATAAGATGTGTATAACTGAGATTATGATTATTACCAGAATCTAATCTTCTGTGTGATATCCTTTAATTGTAAATAATTGATTATTTTTTAACCAGGTTTCTGATGATAGGGCAATATGAATGTTATTGGTGTATAGGAAGTGTGTATACATGCTGCAATTTCTAGTTATACTTTGAATTTTTATTTGAGGTGTTATGATCTCTAAATAATTTTTGTAACAGATTTCGTACAGATTAGGAATTAACAGGAATAGACTTGGCTCCTGATAACTTGAGAATAGGATAACAACATTTATTAATTCATCAGATTACAAAATCTTTTCCATATTATTATTATTTGAGTTTTTATTGTAATAAAAACTTTTTTAATCTCGTCACTGGGCAAGGATGAGTAAGACTTTAATCTATACATATAAAATGCTTTGTCCTGAATGACTGATGGATCAACGCACAGCCTAAACCGCTCATTGTAGAGACCTGAAACTTGGAGGGTGTGTTCATTGTATGACGTAGGCATCCGATAAGAAAGGATTTTTCGAAATTCTACCTCTAAAGGGGTGAAAAAGGGGGGCAAAGTTTGTATGGGACAACGTGATTCCTTGGTCCAATCTCCTTAAAATTTTGCATAAACCTGTTTTAACAGAATTCTAAAACATTGAAAGTCATCCCCTAACGGGTTTAAAAAGGGGTAGAAAGTTATTTGGCGACATATGGTTCGAAGTTAATATCAATACTCCTTACTCCTTTTGATTTAAATTACATTTTATTTTGACACATGTTTGACAACTCAATTCGATTTTTATTCAAAAAAAAAACCGGCCAAGTGCGAGTTGGACTCACGCACCGGGGGTTCCGTACCTACCACCATTTACGTTCTTTACAAACATGAACAAAAAATATGTTTTTTTTTTATTTTATTTATATTTGAGTTGATTGAATGAAAAGTATAGGATGTTATAGCCTTGAAGATTTTTCATGTTTAAAGGTACATTACGAATAACTGCCATCGATTAATTACCTTTGGCTGGGATATTGGCCTTTATTTCGTGATCTGCTAAGAAAGTTGAGATTTGCAACATTTTGTTTGTGTCAAAAATTACTCCTATTTTGTTTCTGTTTATTCTTGTATATCTTTTAAAACCTTTATTTTGCCTGTTAAAAATATTTAAAATGTACATCATGTCTCTGTCTCCAATAATTTTATTGACATTTGTAGATTCAATGTATACTATGAAGTCTCTATTTAGAGTATTTTCATTGTAATATCTTATGTAGTTTTATCAAAATATCTTTATACTTATCAGAATCAGCGCTATCATCTTCTGCTGCCTCCGGTTTCTTTCGTTCGTCATCAGTAGAACCGTCATCAGACTCGGTGCTTGATAAAAATGGTCATGCTTTTCCTTTTTTTATTTTTTCTCGCCCTCCTAATATTCGTTTTTAAATTTAATTTTAAACGCTCTGATTTGAAAACCATTTATCGAGGAAGGCTATAGGCTATATATCATCACGCTAACACAAATAGGAGCGGAGCACCAATGAAAAATGTTTCAAAATCGGGGTTTTTTTTTATCCTTTTGAGAGCTTCCGCTGCGTGCGCTGCGTAAACGGTTAAAGTTTCGCAAAAATCATGTATGACAGAATTGTTCCCCTGTAAAAGTTCTAAAAAAAGTCCGCCACAGCATATGTCTATATTTTAAGGTTGGCTCACTATAACCTTTTTTATGCTAACCATATTTGTTCTAAAATAATGCATTATTTGTGAAGGTGTTTTTATAAACATAAAATTAATCTTTATCCAAATAAATACGTTATTCATCACAGGTATTAAATTTAAAACGAAATTGCCCTGTTCATAATTCGATTTCAATGAATATCTTAGGAGATATCGCAGTTTTAAAATAACGTCGCAGCAAAATACCTCGCGCATTTATGATGTGCGAGGCCGGCGGGTAGACATGAGGGGGAAGGGCGGTACGTTTTCTTTAAAAATATTTTACCTTCTGTGTTTTTTTTATAATTGAGGAGTTGCCGTAAGAATCCTATGCCGATAACCAAATTTAGGGCGGGCGAAGCCCCTGGCAAAAGCTAGTCTGAAATAATTGTCATAAATATTCTTTAAGGACTTGAAATATTAAAGTATACAGCAGTATACACAGTTTCAACTGCAATAAACATAGGTATATGGTATGGTTCTTTCCACTAAAACATTTACAGACAGGTAAGCAAATACTCCACTTGGAAAACCTGATCCTAGTTAAAAATTCCTTGCATTGTCAACGAAAACCTTCGTAAAACCTGCTGTAAACAATTGTTATTTGGAGACAGCATTATTTCTTTTACTGATTCTATCAATTTATTAAATTATTCCAACAAAGAAATAAAATTTAAATATATTACGACCCTCGAAAATTGTTTAAAAACTCTGTGACATTTTAACATTCATAATAAATAAGTCGAGTGGTCTGTAGGGAACTCTAATTTTCAATTCAATGGCCTAAATGACTCTATTATAAGGTTATAAAATAAAATACGTAGCTCTTAAAAGCTTTCATGAATATTGCATACAGTTGTCAAACGATTTAGGTACAGACGCGCTTTCCAGCCACACATTTATAAAAAACTACTGTACATTTATATTGGTAGATTTATTTAATATTAAACTAATGAAACTTGCTTAACAAGTTAATTTAACAAAGCGATGTTCAATCGTGGATAACGAGATAATAATTAAACTTTCCGAGGATTTGTGCAAATTGAAAGCTAGCTTTTTGTCCAGCAGACGCATATGAGCAGTAGTTGACGGTAGTTGCTGTGATAGCATGAACATTAATGCAAGGCTGTTTGCTGCCTCCTATGCTGTTTCTTCGCATATCGATGATATATTGTCCATCAATAACATACATTTCTGTGCAGATGACAGTACTAGAGACGCTTATTATCCCTGGTCCCGTTATAAAGGAAAACTTCGAGACCATTCTTTCGAAGGTGTCTGACTGGGCACGGGAAAACTTGGTCTGATTCAGCCTTCGAAGACACAAGTCTGTGCGTTCACCACTAAGAAACCCCCATTCAATGAGGTTCCACAGAACACTCCCCTCACCATCTCCGAGAGCATTGGGATGCTTGGTATTGACATCTCCAGCGATGTTCAGTTCCGAGATCATTTGCAAAACAATGTGAAGCTGGCGTCCAGGAACCTTGGTGTACTCAGAGCGAAGCAGTACTTCACCTCGGGGCAAAGGTTGCTGCTTTACAAGCCGCAAGTCCAGTCCATATATACTGTTGCCATCTCTGGGCAGGTGCACCAGCTTGGCCCTTTTAACTCGGAATAACGACGGGCTGTGAGAATCCTCCTTCTACCGCTTGTATAATGGAATGTGGTCTGAGGAATTGTCCGAAATGATGCCCATGGCTACTTTCTACATCGCACCGCTCGCCATCGGCAGGGAATACATCCTCACACCTAAGAACGTACAGTGCGGTTTCAGAAAAACTTCCTCCCGCGAATGCTTGGGTTGTGGAATGAGCTGCCTGCCAAGGTTTTCTCTAAGGACTACAATATGGGGTTCTTCAAGAAATAAGTTTCTAGATTTTGGAAGGGTTGGCAACTCGCGAGTGATGCACTATAGGTGTTGCAAGCTAGGTGTTTAAGTATTTCCCGAATTTCTCGCACAACTTTTCCAATTCTTCTATCCCTAAAAACTTTATTTAGACTATTACGAACATTTGAAAACAAAAATAAGTCAAATCGGACTGTCCGTTTTCAAGCTAACGAGAAACATTAAATTTTTATTTATATTGTTCCATGATTTACATAGTTTAAATACCAAAGATTTTTTCTTAAATAATGCACTTTCTGCTATTTTCTAAGTGAGCTTTGTATATTTTAATGTTATCTGACAGAAATTGCCATATGACGAAAAGATAACAACTAGACACACCATCAAAAAATCTTAAGTAATCATATTTTATGAAAGTTATTCTGGTTTGAACACTTCAATATAATACTTTTCGTTTATGAATTGTTGTCAATAAACATTATAGTAGATAGGTATCCATAGAAATAATACATTGCTATACTTTACCAATTGTGAATAATTTTGTAATTATTAAAGAAAAATAAAAATTAAAATGTAATACTTTTCGTTTATGAATTGTTGTCAATCAACATTATAGTAGGTAGGTATCCATAGAAATAATACATTGCTATACTTTACCAATTGTGAATAAATTTGTAATTATTAAAGAATAAAAAATTAAAATGTGTTTTATATGTGTTTAAACCAGCGAATGATAAAACTGTTACACGACTGTATTATGCTGTTGTCTTCCTTGCCATCTAAGTACGACTTTGTGGAGAAGGCAGCTCGCTTAATTATAGAAGCGTTGTGCTTTTGAAGCATTATTTTGATAAAACTTAAATTTAAGTAAAAGCATCTAACTGTAATAAGACCAAAACTTATTACTCATGTTGAAGTAGATTTGTTAGGATACAAATTATTTTTTGAAAACACTGTAACCCTGTAATATTCTATTAATTATATAATAATCTTAAACGTAAAAATACTTTGAATAACTCCTTATTTAGACTTAGAACACCACCTATATCCAAAAAGCCTATATGCCTACTTTCCATCTGTATAACACACCCTAGATAGCACCTAGGACTATAGTTTTTTTTTTTTTTTTTTGTTTTTAACACTAAGGTGGCAAACAAGCGTACGGCCTGCCTGTTGGTAAGTGGTCACCGCTGGGTATGGACGCTCGCAACACCAGGATCGTCACTCGCGCGTTACGGACCCTTTAAAACTCTAATAACTTCTTTCTTGAATAACCCCATATTGTAGTCCTTAGAGAATACCTTGCCAGAAAGTTATTTCCACAAGCTATAAGCTTTCGCGAGAGGAAGTTCCTTTAAAACCGCACTGTACGTGTTCCTCAGAACACATTGTACAAGCGTTGACGTTAACCATCAGGTGGACCGCAAGCTTGTTTGCCACCTTAGTGGTATACAAAAAAAAAAAAAAGAAGCGGTAGAACACACATAGGGAGGCAAACTCTTTCTGTTTGGGCACTTAAGGCAAAAATATTCTGAAATGCTTTATGCACGTGAAGTAAACGACAAAAAAGTTTACGACAACTTCTACCAATAATCAACAGTGACAAACAGACAAACGCAGAATTGACATCTTGAGGGACCCCGGTTTTATATAATTTTGAGTGGTTTCTTTTGGACCACACACAAAAATATATATATGTAAATATTATACACAGGCTCTTTTAATATAAAGCCGAGTGTATTCATTAACTATACAATAATAAAGCCAGAATTAACAAATTTATCTTTGTTTTATCTCAAGATACTCATCGACAACGTGTTCTTCAAATCAAAGAATTCGTCTGCAAATGCCTCTTGATTTATTTAACGTGAGCACTACAAAGACTTGTCTCGAAAATGTCATTAATTTGGATTTTGTTAAAATTGAATCTGTTGCTGGGAATGTTTATTAAATTTTAGTTATATTACGAAAGTTAAAAATTAAAAAATAATTTAATAATTAGATACGAGATAATTTAAGATATAAATGGAATTGGGATTGGTTTCAATCGTCAGCCCTCGTGTCAGTTGAATGCCCAGTTATAAAAAAAGGAACAAACAAATGAATTGAACATTGAACAAATTGAATTTTGCTTTTATATGTTAGTAAGGATTGGGGTTATGTACTTTTTGTGATAACGAATTAAAAAAAAAGTTCAGGAAAACCGTAAATTATTATGACCTATGGTAAACGGTACATTGTTTACATTATATTGACGATTTAAAAGTGTTTTCGGAAACCTATTTGAATAAATATTATTTGATTTGATTTGACTTACTACCTATTTTGTACATCTCTGGTTAATTCAGACCAAGTTTTTTCGACCCCAGTCAGAGACCTTGGTCAGAGTGGTCTCGATTTGAGACACAAGTTCTCCGCGCTTTTTCTCCACAACAGCACGAGGGATGTTTGCAAGGCCCATGTAGGTAATAAGCGTCTCCAGTATTGTCATCTTTATAGCAATGTATGTCATTGATGGACAACATGTCATTAATGTGCAGAAGAAACAGCGTAGGAGACAGCACAGCGCCTTGCGGGACACCAGAATTAATGCCCATGCTATCAGAAGCAACTACCGTATGGGTGTGCTGGATAAAAATCGAACCACCCATTTGTACAAACCACCGGGCATTCCGTAAGATGGCAGCTTTGATAGAAGACCCCTGTCAGACCCGATCGAACGCCTTCGCTATGTACAGGCTACATGCCAATGCCTCCCCCTGACTCAATGGCTAGTGCCCATCGGTGTGTGTATAAAAAATGGGTTAATGTAAATAAGTATAAAACATTGCACTGCTTAGCTTAGGTTTTTTTTTGAAATGTGTATACATGTGTGACAACGAATACGACATTATTTACAACTGAGTTTCTTGTCAAAGTCCGAAATGTTATATGACGGAAGGCGGAAAATCTATATACCTAAATTCAAAGGTGTATTCATAAAACACGAAGAGAACACAAAGTACTGAATGCAAGAAAAATTTTAAACTTTTGTTGCCAAAAATTTTCTTTGTGTGTGGATGTGTTTCGGAGTTGTAGTTGCGTTTAAAATTTATAAAATGTGACTACTAAAAGGTAAAAATGTTAAATTCCTTAAAAAAAAATTAGGTTTAAGGCGTTTTAATAGTATACATTAATTAGGAAGTAGCTATACCTACAAAGTAAATAAAACAGCATTTAAGCTAAGCAAGAAATGGAAAAAGCATACATTCAAATAATTTACTGGCTGTGAGTAAAAGTACAAATATCTGTGATTAAAGCAGTCTCCATAAGGTTAAGGGGCTCAAGGAGGCAAATTAGATCCCTTGGTTTTGAGGACGGGGCCGGAATCCTATAAAGAGGCAATAGAGCATTAATTTGAACATATATAACTATGTATTTATCTTGTCTCATGTCTAATTGCTTTTATTTATTATTATACTATTATAAATATTGTATTATATATTTTGTCTATTTAAAAGTTTTATTAGACACAAAATTACATACAAAAAACTTAATCTATAACTAAGAATTAAAGAAATTAAACTAAAAATATAAACTGAAATTATAAATAAAAAATCTGATCTAAACTATTGCATTGTGGTATAGTGCCATATTATACTTATTTCTTTATTCATTAATCAAAAAAATATAGCAAATGTATATGACATTATATTTTTAGTACATATACATTTAGTTAGTATTTCAAAAATTAGCTCTCCGACCTGTACCGCCTCTTTAGACGTTAGTTATTGTGATTTCTGTTACCCTTCAATACCTTTAGCTTGCATTTAATTTTGTTAATAAAAAAGGCAAAATAAAAAAAAATCGAACAAGCTGTTGGCCTAAAGTATTGTATTCATACATATTATAAATATTTATTATATAATGTTCTAAGACACAATTTATAATATTACCAAAATTGATGAGGGTCGATCCAGTGGTGACAGCTACTTTGTAGTCGGGAATCGGGATAAATACTGAGCCGAATATAAACGGTTTTGGAATGATGACGAGACACGACTTGACTATGAGAAAAATGTAAAATAGAATCGGTCTCATTTCGCGCAAAAAAAACGATTTTCCGAATTTACTGCAACCAAGCTGAAAAGGTCGTGACCCAGAAATTTGTTTTACCGGAAACGGTATGCGAATTTAAGCAATATGAGGCATGGTGTTCATCACAAACACACCGATCTTGACGCATCCAGAATAGTAATCCCAAATGTCAAATTACTATTATCTCTAAATCGAGTAAATGTAGAGTAAATAGTAGTGCTAGTAATCCTACACAGGCATAGGCAGTCACACACACTATCACATTTATAATAATAGTGAAGATACAGGTAACATATATCTCGCTTTGCTTTACGCTTATTCACACGCCTCATTTACATGTTGCTCGCTCCGTCTAAGCAAGCAACTGAAGCAATGTAGCAAATTTAAATTCTATTCATGGAATGAAAAATTCCAGCGACTAGCAATCGTCGCGTGGCGAAGTAAACTGAACTAATATAAATGCTAATTTGTTGAAAGTAGTGCTTTTACAGGTAACGGAAGAAAATGTTGAAACAAATTTTAAGGTGATTAGAGCTCACTTATGTTTTTATATCATTTTTATCATACTTACACGTAAACAGTGTCAGAGCAGGTAAAGCGGGTGCTAACACCTTAATCACTTCCACGGGCTTCTTCTTTGTATATTTTACATTTCTCAATGCAAAGCCCGCGTTCATAGATTTTACGGGCGGTATAGACGAGCCTATTTTTTAAAGTTTGTCCTGTTGTTCAAAATATGAACAACGCGAACACTACAAGCGCGCTATCACAAGTTTTAACTCTAGCCAAAACTTTTTAATTTATAAATTCTCTAGATCTAGATATCTAGAGATAGATAACGGTGGCGTTGTTTTCTCTACTTCTATTCCCGCAATTTCAAATGTTTTGGTGAGTTTATTTATTTATTCACCTTATATTTTAATTTATTTTCTCGCAAATGTGATGAAAAACATTGTGTGTAACACGGGCGGTACGGAAATTACAAATCGACTCGTTAAAGCCTGTGACTAGTAAATAACCTCTAGTTAGCAGTTTTCTTCTGACAACCCTTAATATACTATTCTTTGATTTTATTTTAAAATTATTATTGAAACTTTTAAGGTGGGCACCAAAATACATGTAAGAAGCTTGTCACTTTAACCAAGAAGCGCTTGCATAGTAGTGGTCGGTCATGCTAATTATCAAAAATATAATTGCCATTCGTCAGGATTTCATTGTTTTTTTATAATCTTGTCAGTTTCATACATAAATATTTAAAATAAATCAAAGAGAAAGAATCGGTGCGAACAAACGTGCGTTTGCTGTATCTTGCTTTTATTGAAAGTCTAAATCATAAATATTATTTTAATATAACATTTTGGTTTTGTTAATCTCAACTTCACCTCTAAATATATTATGCTGTTTCGTGAAATTTTGTTCAGATTTACATTGCAAAGGATCAAGAGTACTTACCTACAACCCATCCTTAAATCCCTAAACATATGGGTGTCCTGTTTGATAAATAAAGCATGTTCAGCGTTGTAACATTCAATAAAAAAACAGAATGTAACTTTTTGTGTATCTCTTGCTTTACATTTACATTTTACTGCAATGCGTTGAAAAAATTACCATTTTTAGCTCCGTGATATAAATTTTCAAAAATGTAAAGTAAAGGTTCAATAATCTTGTAGCACGTTGTTTCGAAAAATATATATATACATATATAAGTAAACTTTAAATGTAGAAATTAAAATAATAAGAAAAATATTAAGTAATTGCCAAAAATCTGGAAACTTTTTTGCTTAAAATGCCCGTTTTTCTTTAATTACAGAAAAAAAATTTGGAATAGGGTATTTTTTATCTTATCGTATTATTACTAAATTAATAACACTTATAACATAAAAAAATGCAAATCAATAACTTAAATAGTTATCAAAATATTGAGTAGATAACTGGCTGGCTGATTATGGGATCATAACAAGTGCTGTTACGTGCATCCATTACTGAATAAGTTGACGAATATGTGTATAGTGTGTATATTTTTATATTATTTTTATTTTTTTATAAATAACCAAGAGCTTTGAAGTCTCCGGTATGCAATGCATAGTATGTACGGCGCCGCTTATTATAATTCTTATTTATTAAAAATTCAAGTTTAGGTCAATCTAAGTCCACTGCGCTTTGAGGCTTTCATGATTCACAGAGCACAACAGTGTGACATAACGTTCTTTTTAACGAAAAGGAAAAAAAATGCTTTAAAACGTTGATGTTTTCATCATTTCAGCTCATATTGGTCGATTGCTGGACATAAGCTTGTTTGCCACCTTAGAGGTTTAAAAAAAAGCCTCCACTGTGGCGCGTCATTTCTCCCGCTCTTCTGCTTTTCGCATTCAGCCACCATCGGTAGACTTTTTAAGGGCTGGGCTGGAGGGCGTCCCACGCTTCGCCTTTCCATACGCAGTATCCACTGTAGGAAACGTCTGCTTCCGGCTGAAACAATCGAACGAATACATACTTAAAGCTTGCAGGGGTATGTAACGTTTCGTAAATATGCCGCGAATCAAAGCGTGATGTCCTACGCTAATTTAATATGTACGGTTATTTAATATTTTATTAATGTTCATAAAAATATTGTTTTTTTTTAAAAAAATAGCCAAGTGCGATTCTGGCTCGCCCATCGAGGATTTTGTACAAAATTATTATATCTTGTGATCAAGTCTCACAGGTATTTTTACGCTACGCTAATATTTACATTCTTTTTCTAAAATGGGTTAATGTATGGGTTAATCTATGGGTTAGTGCCTAAATTATCAGTCTTTGGATTTTGCCTATATTTGTGATGTAACATCTTGCCTTTTGTCAAATTTATTGATTCTAAGTCAATGGTTAGTTTTGATTTATTTATGTCACAATATGCGACAGAAATGACCGTATGATTTTTGGGCATATTATTTTTCATTTCATTTACTTGGAAGCCTGATTTTTTTACAACGTTAAGTGACCTTATACTTTTGTATTTGATATTAATTTTAACTTGAGCCCTCCACGCGTTCTTGAGTAAAAGGGTTTTGACAGGGAGACCCTTTTTGGTGTGCACATCATCAACATCTACAAATTAACGAATTTCGGATTTTTTCCTATATTTGGAATGTTGCTTGCTTCGTGTCAAATTTGATTCCAGAGCAACGGGAAGTACCCCATACATAGGTTTTGATTTATTTGTGAATACCAAACTAGGCGACCAGAATGGGCTTATTTAAGACGTATTTTTTATTGTGTTGACTTAAAAGCTTGATTGTTTTACAGCTTCAAGGGACCGCAGACCTTAGTATTTTATATTAATAGCATGTTAATTCCTTCTCGCGTTCCCGAGAATAAGGGTCTTGACAAACAGACAGACAGGCGGACTGACAGACGGACAACAAAGTGATCCTATAAGGGTAATTTTTTCCTTTTGAGTTTCGGAACCCTACAAAGTAATATTTCATTCAAAATATACTCGAAATAGACAAATACTTGCTCAAATCCACACAAGTTAAAAAGATTAATCATATAAAGTATCCGATTTTATAATGAAATCCCTGCCGAAGTATGTAAATTAAGTTTAAAAACGTTGTAAATGTTGTAAATCAGAAAATTGTCACAAAAGCTTAACATACACTTAAAGACTACCTTGATGATAAAAAATTATGGGATTAAATGTTTTTTTGGTAACACAATTTACTTGACAATTTGTATTGATTAATTAAAATTTAAAAGAGCGACTACCTAATCTTCCAATTAAATCACACAGCTCATTTGCCATCCTAATCCTTCACTCAAGGTTTTAAGTTAAAGACAACTTTTAGTGCTCATTGTAACATTATAATAACAATAAATATTCTTGGACATTACACGCAGCGCCGTCTGGCCCCAATGTAAGCAAAGCTTGTATTATAAATACCAGACAACGAATACTTATATATTTTTTTGTAAATACATACATCGTACACAAATACACCCAGACTCAAAAAAACACGATGTTTATGACATATACATATGTTTTCCCAGTGCAGGACTCGAATCCACACCCTCTGCACAGCAGCTGGCCACACTACCAACTAGGCTGCGAGGGAGTCAATGGAATGCTGATTTAATCCTTGATTCTATTAAAGTGCGTTCGTTTTGGGATACGTAATTACTATATTTGTTAATTTTGTCACCTGTCATCGGTTTGTTTAGCATTGGTGTCAGAAAAATAAAAAACATTTAGTATCATCTGTTATAAACTGTCATGCGTTCGCTTACTATATTTTTGTCACTTTGGCCACCGAAAAATGAAACTTTAGACCCATGTCTGGAGGTGGCGTTTTGGTGTAAATCTGTCAAACTGCCTATACATATTCATTATTTATGGTGCTTTGTGTGTTATAATTATCGTAGTGTCAGCCGTGTTTTGCAGTCATTAATTTTGTTAGTAAAATTTCAAAGCTACAAGAACAATAGGTGTCGATGGTAAAACAGGCGTTATCAAAAGTATGAAAAACATCAAACTTTGGAACTTTTTATCCCAAAACGAACACACTCTCTCTTAAAAGCCATCTCGTCCAAAATGTATATCATTTGCATCAAAAAAACATTCCCTTAAATATGAATATCATTTTGTTATGAACTTGACTTTAAAAAAAATAAAACATGAGTCAGTATTCCGATATATGTTATTTCTAATATATTATTATTACATGAAAAAACAGTCATATTAAAAGTAGGTACTAAACGCAATATAAATCATTTCTCTTGTCACTTCGTTGTAGAATGATGAATGAACATAATATTATCAGGAAAATACGTGTTTGGGAACATTATTATGTGCCGGAAATAAGAAACGTGTAACAAAATTGACAGATATGTATTAGATTTTTCACGTGTAAACTGAAGTCAAGATTTCAGCTGTAATTACTCATAATGATTTTTGACGTAAATTCGATGAACGTCTTTCTTATCGTACTGGCAGGGATTCTATTCCAGGAAACAAATTGAAGTGGGTAGAAGTCGGGCTACCATAATCACGCACTCTCTGATCTGGGAGCTTATTAGGAACAGTCTCGACTACACCAGACTCTGTAATTCAAGAGAAAAATGTATGCAAGTAGCTCTTACCTCTCGAGACCCGTAAAAGTACTATACATACATTTTTCTCTCGAATTTCAAAGTCTGGGATACTTCAGACTGTTCACAATAAGCTCCTAGCTACTTTTTTTGTGACGTTGAGTGAGTTTAGGGCTCTAATCGAGGGAACACTGTCCCCAGTGTCACTTCTATACAAACCTTTAGGAGCGCGTATTATTTCCTTTACCATGGTCACAGTATATAGGGTGTAAGACTACCTGAAGGGCGTGTCCTAGAAATAGACACAAATACGCTCGAAAAGAATTATCCTACCTCAGCGGCAGTCACATGCAATAACTTAATAAGAACGTAGCAATTAAATCAAAACGTATCATCTACAGAAGTCCGTTAATGGAATTTTTAAATTAAATAAAAAAAAAAGCTAAACTATCGGCAACTCTCAATATAGTACAATATAAGTAGGTAGCTTCTTATTTTGTGACTAGAGACAGACAAGATAGCTGCACAGAAAATAAGTAAGGTTAAATCATATATCAACCAAAAACAAAAGAATAATTAAGGCAACGCGCGAGTGGTACCCCTGGTGTTGCAAGCGTCCATATGCTACGGTGACCGCTTACCATCAGGCGGACCGTAAGCTTGTTTGCCACCTTAGTGGTATAAAAAAAAAAAAAACTTGTTTATTATTCTTATGTTAATACTTACAGGTTTATACAAATACTTGAATTAATATAATACGTTCTAAAATAGCTTTTTTTTTATAGTAAAGAAATCATATATTTTTATTTATTAATAGTATTTAAATACAGTTAAAATTAATATATAAATAGCTTATTTGTTCAATTTTTGCACCTCATACAGTTTTTAAATGCCCTTAGTACTAGGCAATGGCAATACTATATTTCGCCAAATGGATATTTATTTATTTATGAATTAATGTGTTTAATTATATACTGACAAGACGAGTACTTATTATAATTATAAATCTTGGATATTCTAACGTCCCAAGTCAGACACTGAAAACGAAATGGAAAGAAGACCTATGTTTGTGAAGTAAACAACAAAAAAAGTTTTAAACATATTTTAAATAAACGATAGGGGCGTTAAATGTGTAAATTATCACATAATTTAGACAATTATTTTACATTAACATTTTAAATGGTAGTCGCAACTCATTTTAATTGCCACATTAACAATATAAACTTCCACTCTCAGCAAAGATTAAGATAAAACATTGTTATTTTAACAATAACATTGTTATTGCTTTCAAATAGCGACTCCAAAATTTGTCCAAAATTTCTTTAAATATGATATTATGAGATTTATGGGCGTTTGAAATAATTTACATAGGGTTTATAAAATTTTACAACTTTTTGGTAACATTATGACCATCTCTAGGTACATAAATTTACTGCTCTCTATAAAATCAGGGTAAAAAAGATTTGATAAATATACATAAGGGCTATGGTATGAGTATATAAGGGTTTATATTCCATTTTAAGGCCCGTATATTGTCGAGACTTTTTCCTCAGGGGAAAATAAATAGAAAGAGTTCGTAAAGACCGCAAATACAATTTATTAATAGTTCTATGTACTATCACAGTTTCACAATTAAATAATACGATTTTCTACTATTCCAGATTAATTTGGATTTTTCGCAGTCTTCATAATTATCCGTTTTGCCGTCATTTTTTCTCTAGACGACCGTACTGTAGTCTTTTTTCTAGTCGACCGTAAAGTAGTAAATATAATTTTCCGTAATAAATATGATATATTGAGATTTATGGGCGTTTGAAATATTTTACATAGAGTTTATAAAATTTTACAACTTTTTGGTAACATTATGACCATCTCTAGGTACATAAATTTACTGCTAATTATACATAAGGGCTATGGTATGAGTATATAAGGGCTTATATTCCATTTTAAGGCCCGTATATTGTCGAGACTATTTCCTCAGGGGAAAATAAATAGAAAGAGTTCGTAAAGACCGTAAATACAATTTATTAATAGTTCTATGTACTATCACAGTTTCACAATTAAATAATACGATTTTCTATTATTCCAGATAAATTTGGATTTTTCCCAGTCTTCATAATTATCCGTTTTGCCGTCACTTTTTCTCTAGACGACCGTACTGTAGTCTTTTTTTTAGTCGACCGTAAAGTAGTAAATATAATTTTCCGTAATAAGGTGTATTTCTTTTACCTTTCTCTATCAAATCGATGTCATCACCAGCTTTTGAAGATCAATAAAAATAAGGTTCTTTATGGCGAAAATGGCCATTCAACAGAACCAGTTTGGTGATGATAGGATTTTGAACTTTCCTTAATAATTTTCGTTGTTTTAAAAATCCTCTTGAATTTAGTAATGATACGTTTCTGTACCTTCGGAGAATTTTAATCACTATATAAAAATATTGATCTTTAATATTTTAAGTGAAATTTCTTTTTTATTCAATTCTATGTTATCATGCATGTATCTCACAAAAGACTGACTTCGAATCTTTTTCCAAATTTATCTGTCATTCTTTTGAATATAAAATTTAAAAGTCTGGCGAAGTAAATAAGTTTGGCATTTCTTGCTCATATGGATATAGAAATTTACAATAATTTTGAAATAAACACGCAAAAGGAGAACTAAAGCTATAATGACATATTAAAACAATTCACTTCTACATTATAAGGGCTTAAGTAATTAGATTTTTATAAAAACTCGCGAGTAATACCCCTCCTTGCAAGCGTCAAGAAGAATAAGGGTCTCTTTATCATTTCTAATTCGTATGGCTTTATTTTTATACCGCTAAGGTGGCAAACAAGCTTACGGTCCGCCTGATGGTAAGCGGTCACTGTAGTCTGTGGACGTTTGTAACACCAAGGGTATAACTGGCGCGTTGCCAACCCTTCTAAAATCTAATAACTTCTTTTTTAAAGAACCCTATACTGTAGTCCTTAGAGAAAACCTTAGCAGGGAGCTCATTCCACAACCCAACTTAAAACCCTTACTTAAGCGTAGTCAGCTGCGGTAATCAATTTATATCAGGAGGGCTGTAAGCTTTTTGCCATCTTGGCTGTATTGTACTTTGGTGGTATAAAAAATTCTAGCTCCGAGTTTATACTTGCTATGCATTTTATTTCTAATATAACTGATGAGCAGTATTGTCATGCTAATTTATCATTTGCCTGCGATTGTGAATTCCACTGTTCAATAAAATAAATACTACTTTATTTCTCAAATAAGGTTGAATGAAAGCTAATTTATATTTTATTTCATTTTTGAAGTATATTGACTTCTATCCACAAAATAAAAATAATCTGGACAAAATGTAAATTTTATTAATATTATTATAAATACCGTACCGTACATTGTAAAATATTTTATTTAACAATGTACGGTATCTCACGTACAGTCCGGTTTCAGAAAAACTTCCTCCCGCGAACGCTTAAGTTGTGGAATAAGCTCTCTGCCAAGGTTTTCTCCAAGGACTACAGTATGGTGTTCTTCAAGAAAGAAGTTATTAGATTTATGAAGGGTCGGCAACACGCCAGTGATACCCCTGGTGTTGCAAGCATCCATAGGCTCCGGTGACCGCTTACCATAAGGCGGACGGTAAGCTTGTTTGCCACCTTAGTGGTATAAAAAAAAACTCTAGAAAAAAAATATCTTTTTTTGATGTTTCAGGTTATCTTGCCTTACTCTCCAGATGTGTCCCCGACCCGAACACACCGGAAATGGTCCCACTTAGTAATTGTGAAATTCCAGGCTTAAGGTAAAAAATATTCATTAAACTGGACAAATTGTCAAAGACGTACCTACGCCACAAATTAATAGACCTTTGTCGCTGTTATACAATTTAATGACGTCAATAAATAGTACGAATGCATATTATAATTTCAAAATTAATCCGGTGCATGCCAAGAATAAAATACCCTGTTGCATATTCTCAATAAAGTGATATTTATGCGAATCGAAAACTGTTGCTATTTCATGTTGCTAAACCACTCAAGCTGTTGTCATATAATTTTATGCAGCGATGCACTTTGTGGCATTTGATATGAAACATCAATACCATATGAAAACAAATCAGTGCATAGTTTATGTATTACTTATAGGCATTTTTTTATAGAAATATTATTATTTTTCTCATGCGGAATATTTGCACTAAATTTGTTATTGCGAACCTATATTTAAGTTTTCGAGTTTCAGTAACTTTTTAACGCTATTAGATAAATACAACTGTTAGATAAATATGGCCACGGAAAGTTTTACAAATCAAGGAATTTTGTAGGTTAAGCTTGTTAGTTAATACAAAACATTATTTTTCACTAATAAATATTTTTGGATACAAATAAGTAGATTCCATCATAATATAAGGCCAACTACAGAGAAGTGTTGGCTTTTGCTAGTAAGCGGTACCTACTTATGTTTTAAATTTATTTTATACTCAATTTCAATTTATTTCTGATACACGGCACTGTTTACCGTTTTACCGTCATTTTAAGTTTTAATACATTTATAAATATTTTTTGACATTACACACAGTAAAGCTTAGGTATATACACTATAAATACCAGACAACGGATACAAATACGTATACAATCTGTTTTTTTAGTAAATATCATATTATATATAGAAAACACCTAATCTCGAGACAAACACAAAAATATCATCAAATAAATTATTGTCTTGTGGAGGAATCGAACCCACGTCCCTTGATTCAGCAATCGAATCATAACCTACAGAGCCATCGCGGACCTTTATTCATTGATTCATTTATTTGCCATTCTGTATCTGTAGTGTACTAAAAAAAGATGATATATGAATGGCTTATTGAGTTACTTATATTTATTTATAATATTCAACAATAATATGTGTGTTGCAATTACAAATTCATAAAATTGTACAAATTTGCAAGATAAAACGCTTGACAAATGACGAATGTATGCCACGCGTCAAAGAATGCTTTGCGCTTGTCAACTGTCACAGATACAAAAGGATTTCGAACCGCATTGTGACTTGCCATGAAAAATTATTTTATTTCGACAACCGTATAAGCGAAGCGCTTAACGTGCTGGGTGTACGATAGTTCAGCCCCTAGGCAATGCCCTAGACAAAGTACCTATAGATATCTAACGATACCATCAACTGTACCTATCTGGTGAGTGGCTAAAGGTAATGCGAACTAACCTTGCGCCAACTGACTTATACCTTTTCCAGAATTTAATTTTTTTTGGCACACAAAAATGAAATTCCCAAGTGACAGATCATTTTGTCTTTGAAAAGTTTGTTGCCCCCTGATCTGCCGACTTTCACAAACGGTTATTAATGAATTGCCACTAAGCAAGGGCGAAAAGATATATTCTGCAATTAATTTTATTGTAGTAATTAACATGGAGAATTGTGAATAAAACATCAATTTTAAACCCCAAATAAACAAAAACTATTTAAAACTTTTATTGTTTAAACTTTCCTATGAATTTAACCAAGTATTAAATAGATACCCGCTTAAATACTCGTGCCACAGAATACTCGTGCCACAGAATACTCGTGCCACAGAATACTTGTACCTCCGAGTACAGGAGGAAACAATGACAGGCGGAACGCAGCCACGAGCCAATATTCCTGTTTGCTTTGATTTTACAAGCAACTCGTTAGCAATTCAACGTGACTAGACTAGGATTTAAATACCTACAACTGTAAATAGGAATTGTTCTCCATTTCCAATTTCCTTTTGAAATGTAATGTTTACTAACTAGTAAATTGATTAAGTGCAAAACAAGTATTTTTTTTAATATTATATTTATAAATAAAAAACTTTATAACTTAACTAACTTAAAATATGGTTAAGCTTAAATGATCTAGTAGCAAGTTTCAGAAATGGTAAAACCAAAACATGACAGAAATGTGACCTCTTACTCTTTTTTTTTTTTTAGTTTTTATTCATTTCTAAAAAGCATCTTCACTTGCAATATTTATTGCTTTAGCCGTTTAACTTCCCCATTACAGTAGCACAAGCTTCTCCTTAGAAAAAGGAAGCTTAGGCCATAGTCTACCGCGCTGGCCCATTGCGTATAAAGATAGTAGCCACTCAACTGTCAGAGTTTCTTAATCTTACATGTGACAACAGCTGCTAATATTAATTCAATTACAAACAAAATCATTTTATGCATAGCTATCTTAAAAATATTATCCATCAATCTGATTTAGATCATAATTTACTTATGACTATCAAGAAATATGTCCTGGTTGTTAATAAAAATGAACAAACTAAGGACTTAAGTATACAAGAAAGTGGTTTTTACGTAGGCACCAGCATTATATATATTTTTTTTTGTCTCCTCGTCATAAATTTTTATATACACAATATATCATTGTAGGTATATATTGCGTTACGAGTCAAAATTCTACTCGAAACACGCAAATACCATGTCTTTAACCCATGCCTTTTACGAGCAGACAGACGACAGACAGCAAACAGAGCTCTGTTTTAGAAACCGCGCTATACAATTTAGTAATTAGTAAAAAAAACAATTAGGTCACCTCATTTACGAGTATTTGCTTCTGAAGTCATCAATTTGTTGTCCCTTGCCTACGAAAATAATACAACTTCATAGACTAAGCAAATTTTTAACGTGAATATTTTGAACAAAATCTGTTGAACGAAAGTTTTTCTAGGTATCCTCGGGTTTTAATTTTCAAAATTATCTTTGAATTAGTATTCCGTACCTTAAAAGGAAAAAAGTAATCCTTATAGGATCATTTTCTTGTCCGTATGTCTGTGTGTCTATAGTAGTAAAATATTGGGCACTCTAGACCACCTCCTTTACATCAGGTTCACTCTGTTCGCCTGCACTCCAGTAGTTTAGCGTGCCCTATATTATGTATTAGAGATCTTCTATTTGATGTTTCAAATACATAACCTTAATTGACTTGGTCGAGGACATCAGATTTTACCCCCACTTCCCTACCTCATACCTTTAGTTCCGAAAAATTTCGTTACAAGCCCTGAAAATATCGAAAGTATTGCCATCTGCTTGATTTTTTTAGTACTTGCTTGAATGCTAGTTAGCTTACAGCAGCTCAGTAGCCCAACCTAACATTCATAAAACAAAACACAAATTTGTCAAAATAGGTTAACCGACCAGACAGTTATATTACTTCTAATAGGTTTATCTTGTAAAACTTTCAAATCGAAACATTATTTTGGCTCTTGCTATTTACGCGACCACGACTCACAGCGCTACCAGCTACGCCAGAAAGACAATATACATTTTATTGAGGTTGCGTTCTTATAAACC
The DNA here is from genome assembly GCA_946406115.1 of Apoda limacodes. Taxonomy (NCBI): domain Eukaryota; kingdom Metazoa; phylum Arthropoda; class Insecta; order Lepidoptera; family Limacodidae; genus Apoda; species Apoda limacodes. The sequence goes on from OX291554.1 coordinate 9,777,626, forward strand.
TAACTACCTTGTATAATTGATTTAAGGAATCAACGGTGGAATAAATATTTACGAAGATAGGTAGGTACATAATTATGTTTTGCATCTTAGAGTTTAATAACGTAAGTTTTAAAATTTATACTTAATTAACGTTAACGACGAGACAGTAAATTTATTACGTTAACTACTTTGAAAAAACGATTTCTATGACTGTCGAGCAAGCAACGTTTTTCACTATTTAATTCTCATCTGAAACCGTTTCTTTTAAAAATATATTTTTTACGAGAATGTTACCAAAACGACAAAATTCATTACTACAAAAATTTCACAGATTTTGGTTCTCGGCCACAAAACAGTCAGTTTTCAATCTTCAAGTTGGCATAAACACCGTCTGTTTATTTTTTAGAAATATATAAAATACTAGCTTTCCGCCTACGGCTTCGCTGGCGCACACTATAAGATTTGCATAGTTTTTTCAATCAACATTCTGTTAAGTGTACCCCTATAGTTAAAATCTTAACTCTTCTTTAAAGTTTGAATGTCAAAACTGACTAATAAAACGATGCCTACAGAACCTACGGTAAAATCACCCTCTGCTCGGAACTTATTTAATAATCAATTTCATTAAATAAATATGAAAATTATTACAAACATCCCTAAAGTAAATTTTCCAGTTTAGCATAAAAACTCGAGAACCCAAATTTTAAACTACCTTCTTGACTCCCTAACAATTCATCTTAAAATTTATTCTGACTTTTATAGGCAATAAATTGGAAATAAAATCAAATTTACATCATTTGATTAATTACCAAACTCATTGTCTCTTACTCTAGAGCTCAAATGAACGCTATCAAACTAAATGACTCACGTACACTCTGTATCAATTTTCGGAACGTGACCGACAAAACAATTGAGGGTGCCTGAAATGAACGTCAGAGGACGTTTCTTGTTTCAATGAGACAACCACAAATTACATTTCTTAAGACCATTCTTAGCTATCTATACCATAGAGTCATATATATAAGAGAAAACTGACTGACTGATTGACTGACTAACTGACTTACCAAACTACTGGGCCTAGAGACTTGAAATTTTGCGCAGGATTTCTATTACAACGTAGGCGAGTACTGAGAAAGGATTTTGGCAAAATTCATCCCCTAAGGAGGTGAAATGAGTGTTGGAATTTTGTATGAAAATATTTTTTAAGCTAAATGTATGTAATTGATGATTTACATGTAGTTTTTAGAGCTAAATGATCACAAGTCATACTATTTCCAGTTGTGCATTTTTACCTTTATTTCTTTGTCTGTTATCTGATGTTCACGGATAACTTTTATTATTGAAAGAAATTTCAGCTCTAACTTGAGGTTTTCTTCTCGGTGAGACTCATCAATTCCTCTAGGATCCAAACAAATGTCTTCAATCTTTTAAAACAGCTCATGGGCGCTTTTCTCTAAAGTCTCCAACTGTTGAAGAAACATACCTTCAATACTTTTGAATTCATTTTCAATATAAGTCAAACGTCCTTTTATATATGTTATTTATAAGCGAATTTGCGTCAGCCATTGTTAAACAAATTCCCAAACCTTGACACTAACTAAATTTGTTTTAAAAGACACTGCAACAACACAGACAGCCTTATATGCTTTCACTATTTAATTTTGTACCTAAGTAGCTTAGTAACGAATATATCGACAACGAAATCATAATAATAAACCGTATAGGAGTTTGACTGAAATTCACGTACTGGAGTCGAATACGTAATATATCATTAGTGTAGTCAATTATGATGTAATTTTGTGTATATATTGCATGAAGTATTGTAAAAACCGCTGTGGCACAATCTTTCAAAGACTACTATATATTATGAAAAATACTTTTTTTGTAGATAATAAACTCTAAAATTAAAAAAATCAATGTATCTTGATATGAATATTGTAGGTTCGTTTCATTTTTTTTTTCGAAAATTGTATGAAAATTTGTGGTGTCCCCATAACCATATATTTTGATGCTGGGAATCGATAAATTACATCGTCGGCAGCAACGTTTGTATGGACTACTTTTGTCTGTGACCCTTCTCCGGACCTCTAGGGGGGATCAAAACTTTCTTTTAAAAGGAGGTGTGGAAAGGAAAAAACGTTAAAATATTCTAAATCCAGCTTTTTCCCTTGCATCCCCTTTCAGTTACTCTAACCATTCTTTTGCACACCCTACATTGAATAAACTTGTGCGGCCAGGTGCCATGTTAACTCGCCCAAGTAGTAGCACCTATCTTATTCTTATTTGTGTTTGTAAATACTTAAACCATACTTAGATAGAAGTAAGGAAAAAATTACTCTTGTAATAAAGCTTTTTTTAAATAGGTACTTTATTTAAAAAAAAAGAAGAAAACGCAAGGTATATTTATAAAACCTTAATTTATTTCGTGGGAATTCCACGAAGCATTAAATTGAGTCTGCGGACGGCCGCAGATGTCCCCGCCTCAATACATTTGAGCTCTAGCGAAGGAAAATAAGAGCGATACGCCGAGGGATTTAACTGGGCAGAGATATTTACATTTATTCACATTCTATCAGTCTTACTTCAGAGGTCCCTTTTTCAATACTATTATTTAAGTATCTCTCTTTAAATACCTAGTCTTCGAATGTGCAAAAAAAAATATTTATATGTCACCCTATTTGCTGTAACACCACTTTTAGATTCGACTCATGTTTCAAACCCCATTTTAATGACTCCAAAATGATTTCCATTGTCTTAACCATGTAGCACTTGCATATTTACTGAAAAAAAAACTATTAACAGACAGACGGACAGATACTGAGATCTTCTCATAAGGTTTAATTTTTTTTTTAGATGCATAACCCTAATAAGAATCCAACATTATATTTTACTTGTTTCGAATGTTTAATTGAAAGTGTCAATTTTATTTATATTAGAAAACTAGCAATATTTTAGAAATAAATAACCGTCTTATCAAATAGAATTATATGTTCATGAAGACATTAGCATAATTTCAACTGCTTCATAGAAAGCTATGAAAAAACATTATAAGGTAAAATTACATAAAAGTAATAACATTTAGCGAGTAAAAGCCTTGGAAGGTGTTTTAAAGTACTTGAGATGACTTTGATAAAACAAAGTAGGATGAGAACCAACGTAAAATGTGATCGTTGTATTATTTTATTGTGATTATAAAAAATAAACATTTTTCCAACTACTCATAAAATAGTTATACAGGCAGTAAATGACCTAGACATGCGGCAGTGTGGCCAGCCAAGTTCAAGGAAAAGGCAACACAGCAGCTATGTGTAATATTACTCAAACCATTTCGAGCTACTTTCGACCCCTTCAAAACTCGAAGCCTATTTGACCTACGTACATGTAGAATGTAGTTTTCACGTACAGGCTATATTATATTTGTCTAATCAACTTTTTTTCGTTAAGTCAAACGCAAGTTAGTGTTCGCCCTGTTTGAGCTCTACTTATACTGTTAGGTTGATATAATAATACCTATGTTACTTTTCTAAAATTTAGTTTGTTGGTAAAAACTAGCGATGTCAAATCTTAAGCTTAAATTACATCCCATGTGAAATAAAAGCATCGTGTAAATAATAGTCTGTTAAAATTTAAGAATTTATATTACATATTAAGAAGTAAACATTGTAGTAGCTCCAACGAATAAGACATTGTTATATAAATTCATTTTATAATGTTGAACACGTTCTTTGAAATGAATTCTTACGATTTTCTACACAGAATTCTTTTATCTGCAAGTCTTGCAAGGTCGACAGCAACGCAAATTCGTAAAATTGAACTTGGCTCTCAATTCACATTTATGTTTTTGATGGGAACAATTTACGCTACGCCCTACTCAAATGTACTGTTTTCTTGTCGTTTTTAAAATCGATTCAACTGATCTATTGCAAGTTTCAAAGTGTAAAAAATAACGTAAGTTCTTTTTCACATTCTTCTAATAGAAAATTACCTTACACGACTCAAAAGGCTAAGCCAATTTTGATGATATTTGGTATGGAGGTAGCTAACACCCTGGATTTTCCGAAAAATTCAAAAGTTCCCGCAGGAATAACTATGACCGAGCTTAAAAGAACTATAACTGCAGCTATAGCAAACTTAATTAGTAAAATAAAATTAAGCAGTTCCACGCCGATAACCGAATTTAGGGCGGGTGAAGCCGCTGGCAAAATCTTGTAAAGTATAAAATAAAAAATATTATGAAGAACATTTAAAACCCATTAGAAAATCACGAAACAAAAAATGTGGGCACTTTCAACTATACAAGTATCAGAGCAAATTTTTCTCAAAGTTTTAGTTTTCCTGTAATGCTGACTGATGCTCTTATATTGCTGTACTCGTATAATATGTATGTTATATAGTTGAAAAGTGCCAATAGTCCATAGAAATGTTACAATTTAAGGACCGAATATTGCATTTGTTAGAGGACGCAATTTTATTTATGGGACATGTGTGGGGGGGTCAATAGAAGCTTAACCTCAAGTTTGAGGGATCGCCACCCTTATCATCCGGCCACCATCTTGGAAAAAGGGGTGAAAACACTTTTTTCGCGATATCTTGGAAACTATGCGTCTTATAAAAAATTCGTTAAGACATAATTTGTAGCAAATTGTTTTGCCTACAAATGTGTTTAATAACTTTTTGCCCTAAATTAAAGAAAGTTATAAGCAAAAAAGTGACAAATTTTTTATAAAAATTTTCTTTTTTGCTCTATAACTTTTTTTATATATTTTACAAAAATATTACCTTAGACCAATCTTGTAGATGATGTTTTGAAGAAAATTTTTCTCTGTAATTTTTGTTAATTTCATTGATTTAAAACGCTGTTACAGCGCTCCACAGTTGACTGGCTTCGTCAATGCTGATGAGAATCCGGTCAAAACGAAATGTCAAAACTTTTTTTTTTTTATTTTATTGTAAATATATTCTTAAAAATTTTCAGTTAAATTCGTACAACTTTACTTTTTCATTCCTAACTATTTTCTCCGACACCTATGACATAGAGTCTGTATTCTCGTTTTTTTTTACGTGACATCCTGAATTAGCTGGTGGTACCGCACTATTCCTGTGTGAGAAAGTCGATCCATCTTTGCTCACTCTTGTTGGACTACATCGTTTTTTGTTCCGTGATTTTCTATTACCATTATTTTGTACATTTTAGTTTTTTTTTATAAGCGCGGATTTTGAATGTTTTTCATAATACTTTTTATAGCATATGTTATGGCTAAATTAATAGTTGTAATAATGTCAAAAATTAAAATCGGTTAAAAACATTTTTTTATCATGTAGGTTTTTCTATTTGATTAATGGGGGCTAAACATTTCAGATTCAGAATGTGTTCGAGTTCAGTGTATGACCAAGCTATTTCGTTACGAAACCGGATATAGCGTCGCTGAGAGCGGCCTGTATATTGTCAGACACGACCTCTCAAACCCCGGATGTTATGCTTTTATGATATATCGTCGTAGCCCAAACCTTGTTACATTGTATTCTACTTTTAGAGCGTCTGAATATTACCTACAATATGTCCTACACGTTCAATTCTTCAACATGTTATGTGTTAGGTTCTAAGGAAATCTTTTAAGGTCTTTTTTATAACAAGGTAACATGAAGTAAGGTTAAAAACAAACATACCTGAATAATAGAAATTGACCACTGTGAATTCGAATTATACAAGAATAGAACGAAATAAAAAATAATATGTTAAATATATAAATAAATAAAAATAAATTTATATTAATACGCGCGCAAAGTATTAATCCTGTTGCAATCAGTTATAAGTACTCCTTTCTCAATACCTACCTCGCCTAAGGCGTTTTTATACGCGCTACTTCAGGGATACAAGCCTCTCCTTGAAGAAGGAAACTTACGCAATACGCTGGCGGAATGCAGGTTGGCGGACGTTGTAGAACTAGTGGCACCTCGACTGTCAGAATTTTCAAGGCGCCGATGTAGGCCTTGACTTGTCTTGACGACTGCTGTCATATGACACACAGCCAGGACAGACGGTTTAACGTGCCCTTCGAAGCATGAAGGAGCTCAGAAAAATGTGCTTCAAGGTATCTTACCCGTCCAAGTAGTGACCACGCCTGACGTTGCTTCACTTCGCGTATCGTTCGCATTACAAAAAATACATTTGAGTTTTAAATATTTATATTACAAAATTTTTTGACTCCCTCGCAGCCTAGTTGGAAGTGTGGCGAGCTGCTGTGCAGAGGGCGTGGGTTTGATTCCCGCACTGCACAAACGTTTAGGTAATAATATAAACATTTGTGTTTGTCTTAACTCTGGGTCTATTTATGTATATGTATGTATTCACAAAAAAAAAGGTGATATGTAAACGTTGTCTGGTACCAATAACACAAGCTTTGCGGCGCTGTGTGTAAAATATTTAAAAATATATATGTATTTAAGATAAGAACAGGTGAGAAAAATCGGGATTAGCAAATATTTAACGGGAAAATCGTACAAGCATCACGTACAACGAAGTTTGATCGAATATCGACGTCTAACATACATTTATGGTTACAACGAGGAACCACAAATAACGTGCGCCGAGGATGGTCGGTCAGACGTGACGCTCAAACAAACGCTGAGCATCCAGTTTTGCACAGTCCATGTCTCACCGCTACCTATGTAACGCGGCTTTAATATTAAGTTTCTGAGATGTAATTGGGTTGTCTAAAAAGACATAAATCAAACCTTTTTACCCTGGTTCCGTTACGAAATATTTTTTCTCAAACATGCGCGGAAATATTATAAATATTATTATTTTTATTATTACTTTTAAAACAAAATATTATTTGGCTAACATGGCTAATTCAACTCCATAGCCGAATTGTTTTTTAAAAATTCAGAACATAAAACACGATCATCCTGGGTTTTCACATTTAAGAAGGCGTATATGCAAGAATTCTGTTTTTTTGCAGGTATTTTCCTAGAATTAGTCTTTTAGATGTGTTTTGAACCTTATCACTTCATTGTACAAAGTCTTTCAATGTCATACCACTTTTCTGCACGAGAACATTAAAATATTAAAACAACGACTTTATAACCATATATTTTAAATGTATTGGCTACCACACACTAGCTACTTCCAATAAATAGTCCGTAATTTTAGTGATGAAAAGTTTTTAGAACTTAAGGCATGTATGGTATTTTAATAACACAAACAGCATCTTTCAACAAAAAGTAAATTTCAGAATATTTACTTAAGATAGTGTCAAAGTTACAGATCATTATTCACGAAGGCACTACACAACATTACAATCCATGTCATATGCATAGTACAAATTACAGTACTAGCAGGTAAACTTAGTTCTGCTGCTATTGCGGTGAGGAAAATCAGGCAATTGACTGACATAACCACAGCAAGACTTGTTTACTTTGCTTATTTCCACAGTGTCATGTCATATGGTATTCTGCTATGGGGTTCTGCTGCTGATATTCAAACCATATTTATATTACAAAAAAGGGCAGTACGAAGCATTTATGAGCTAGGAAGCCAAGACTCTCTCAGGGATGTTTTTAAAGAAATAAATATTCTAACGGTACCGTGTCAATATATCTATAAAAATATTATGTTTTTCCGTAAAAATATATTCCAATTTCCGAGGAACAGTGATAAGCACAATTTAAATACGAGAAATAAAAATAAACTTGCTATGCCAAAGTTTAGGCTTACTAAAGCCAACAAATCATTTATGGGAAGCGGTGTAAAATTTTATAATGAGTTAACTGTAGAAATTCTTAACTTAGGTGACAAACAGTTTAAATTTTATATTAAACATCTGCTATGTAAGAAAGCATATATATAATGTAGATGAATATTTGAATGACAAAATTGTATGGCCTAGTATCACACAAAATTAATGTTAGGTTTTCTATTCAAACTTAAATAATTTAGGTTTGATAAGTTAAAGGAGCACTCTAAAGACCAAGCTAAGTAACGATGTTATGTCTCTGTTGTTTACTTTGTTGTGGTTGGTGGCGAGCTACCAGGGGATGCACCATGTGCAATCCGCCTTTGGTTGCCTGGTTTTGGTGGGGCTTTGGATGTGTGGGGTGGTGGCGCACGAGTACGTACGTGCATGTGTGTATATACATGTTTGGATAGATATCGTGTACTTGATGGCTTGGTTCCTGCATGACTGATTGGTAACAGGTGTACATTCGGGAGTTTCTTGTCACTTCTTCTCCCTCTTTAGGCTAGTTTCCGAAGTGATGGTAGTTTAAATGATGTGCATTTGTTACCGGGCTGTTGTGTAGGGGCTGGCCCACTTTCGTGTGTGCAACGTCCGTTTGAATATGTGTGTGCATTTATGTATATGTGCGTGTTTGTGTGTAGCACCCACTCGTGTTCGGAGCCCTGCCGCTATCGGGCGGCCGAACGAGGATTGAATCAGATAGGACCTATAAGTTCTTTTACGTATAGTTTTATTTTCTATCTTATATATATATTTGTATATTTATATATGTGTATTAATATTTGTCTGTATGTGTATATATGAATATGTGCATGTATCTTATATTATCCTTAATATGTTATGAATACCTATTTATTTATTTATTTGCATTTTTGTAAAATGTTAATATGTATGTATGTGTATATATATATATATATGTGTATATGTACGTCTGCTGTGTAATATTATATGTTATATGAATATAGTACAATCGAAGTTTTATTGGAGTTGCTTGAGTGTGTCATGCTCTCTCAAAGTGTCTCTGCGCTGGTGGCGTGTGTGTCGGGTCGTTACGTTCCCTAAAACATGGTTGAGCGAAGCGATGGCTGATTCATGTGTCATACTTGTGAACCGGTGCCGCCTGTGGAGGCTGGTCTGCTCTTGCAAACTTCTTTGTATTCTTATTATATATATATATATATATTCTTATTATATGTTATATGAATATATTATTCTCGGGAGTTGCTTTTAATCCCGTTACAGAATAATTGAAAACTTTTAACGTATCACATGGTGCCCCCCCCCCCCCTATGCAATCTGAAAAACAATAGGCAATTGAAATATTACATAAATATTGATTGTTTTTTTTTTTAAATTAAACTATTTACATTGTAAATCTTATTTATTTAATGTTTCAATACAAAACATGTATTTATTAGTTGATACACTGTAATTTTATGTTTCGTTTGTGATTTTACAAAGATTACCTATTGGACGCATGCAATAAAACAGTATTGTAATTAGTTTTTAAAGCTAGTTGTAGTTTATTTACTTGACGATTCGAAAGTGTTCTTAGTAACCCATTTGAATAAAAAGATTTTGATTTTGATGATGATGAATAAAAATGCCACACAAAATTAAAGTTCTAGCAGTATTTCACAACAATAGTGGACAATCATTCCTCTTTGCGGACGCTAAAGTCATTCTGATGAATTAAGTAAAGTGCATACTTCATAGTAAAACAAATAATAAAAATATGTCAACTATGAGTGGAATAGTTTTGAAACAAAATTATTTCCACGTACATAGTAAATGAAGTCCTGATGAGTACAAACCCAATAAATAATGGAGGATTTGCTTTCAACACTTTACTCGTATTTATCACTAGTAGTACTGTGATGCTATTACTAGTAGTATTACGCTAGTACTCCTATTTTGTACCTTACAGTACCGAATCCAGTTATTTTTATTTACAAAATAGTTAGCGAACAACTACCAAATTGATCGTGTGCATTAATTCAAGCAGGTTAGTCTTTTTTAGCAGAGGTATTTTTATTTCCATTTGTCAATTCCGTCAATTTGACTATGAGAAAAAGTAGAGGAGGTCGAAATTTAACTAATAAAAATTATATTAAAGTATTAATTTTTGTTCAAAAAAACTGGTGATGAGAAAATTTGAAAATTCCTGTCGCTTGGTCACAGTAGACTTATCAACCCCTAATAACCTAATCGATCTCCAAACTTTAGCTTGTTATTCGTTTTTTACTAATTTGGGAATATGGTGACGTTGTTCATCTTTAGACATACAACACGCAACCTTGCAGCGATTTCTACTTGTCGCGGTTTTTGTTTATATTATTGAGCTCAATTTTTTTATTCAGTAGTTCTGTTAAATCATCTGTTAGACAAGGGGCAGGAAAGTGTTCACTGAGTTATTTAGGAATTTACTTTCTAATCAATATTTGAAGTATAATTAACTGCCGTCCAGTTTATATTCTGTGCATCTTTGAGCAGATTTTCCATATCCATAGCACTAAAATTGCGCTACAGTAGCATTGTCGACTTAACTAATGCTTAATAAATCATATAAAGTTTAACCTATTATGATATGAAAAGGCGTCAGCAGCGCACTGACCATGTTCGATGCTATGATTAGGAAAAGACACTCTTATTAGAAATAAGTTACAAGCATCAATGATTGACTTGAGTTTTTGAGACCTGCTATCGCTGTTTAGTAAACGTGTATTCAAACCTCCTTATAAAATTCTATGAGTATGTTTAAAAAGAGCATTATATTCAATTGACTGCTCAGCAGCAACAAATTGTGAAGGTTGTGCGGTCATACTTCAAATTTTAAGAGGAATATTAAACCGTAAATCCCCCCACCTAAACTTTTCGATCGTTTCTGATGAGCTTAAAACATGGTGGAAGGGATATAGGTACACGTTTCTCAAATAAGAATAAGGTGAATAATATAGTCAGTTTAGTGTGCATACTGCTTAATATTTTGAAATTTTCCAAAGAGTCTGAGAAAGTAGAAGTAGTTTTAAATATTCCGCTGATAGAATCTGAAATACTTTAAAAAAATACCATCACTGTTTAGTTTATCAGTAGAAGAGGTTAGAAAAACAATAGTAGATAGTTACGCCGAGATTTAATGGTTATGTCTTATCTTCTCTGGAAGTTCTATTTTCACTCGAAAAAAAGTCAGCAAATAATATTGTGCGAATTCACTCTATAGCTATACCTTCTACTTTTTAGCCTGTATTCAGTGGTGAAATAGTAGTAATTTCTGATGGTCGGTAGGTAATCGCATCTGTTGGAGCGCGACGGCAAATAATTATGCGCGTGCAACAGAGACAAATAGTGACCGGTTATTGAACAAAATATTTCCTGTATCGCGTACGTAGGTACATCTTTTACAAAACCGTGTTACATATTGAGTAGACAGATACATGACTTGGTATCCGGTATTTGAGTGGTACGTCTACGTCACGTCTGACCATCCCTTAACACCGTTATACGTGGCTAAGTATTTCCACAGACTACAAAGTAGCTGTCGATACTCAATCGACCTTCGTCAGTAACGCTATGCCACTAGTGCCAAGAATAAGGTACAGTCAACACGTGATCTGAAAAATAAATAAAAATGCTGGAGTACGCTCAACCTCAATTTGAAATATCATTTTCGATTAATTATAAAGCGTCGAAATCATTTTTATTAGGTCCATGTAACACTTTCATTGCAATTTTTCGTAGTATAAGGCTGAAAAACTATAAATAAAATAAAATACCTAGCAGAAATCGCAATTTAGATTACACTGAGTTTAGAATCGACAACTAAACTAAACGACCATTTAATGAGGAGGAAGATGCTTAATAGCAGAAAAAATCGGCCAAGTGCGAGGTGGACTCGCGCACGAAGGGTTTTGTACCACCCTTAAATATATGTTTTATTTTAATTTAATTATTTATTTTAAAGTGAATATATATCTCAATCTTCTGGGAATATTAAAGCGTTTTCCTGTTGCCGTTATCAATATAGAGCAAAAACGAGTAAAAAAATCAGTTTGTTGTATTGGTGACCCCTTAAATATTTATTTTATTCTAGTTTTAAGTATTTGTTGTGATAGCGGAACACATTATCTGTAAAAATTTCAACTGTCTAACTATCACGGTTCTTGAGACAGCCTGGTGACAGACGGACGGACAGCGGAGTCTTAGTAAAAGGGTCGTGTTTTCTACCCTTTGGGTACGGGACCCAAAAACACCATTTATGCCTAAAAAGAGGATCTTATATTAATTATCAAAATTAAATAAAAAAAACAATCTTGGCTAGTGAACTTGTATTTTTAAAAACAAAAAGAACTTACTGTGACAAACACTAATTTAATTTCAAAGTGAAATTAATAAAAAAGTCAAAGGTGGTAGCTGCATTCGTTCGCTCAATTGATATGCCATTCATTGTTAATTCTTCGGCAAGTAACGCGAGCTTTTTTGTGGTGACAAGCCAGCCGCAATTCAATTTCAATTAAAAATAAATAGGGCATGGTCTCTATAGGCTAAGCTATTTCACCGCTATTCAATTTCACTATAATATCTTGGCTAGGGCACTAACTCTCAAAACTCGATTTCGATTCCGGTGAAATATGAGTTCTAAGTTTTTTTGCCACAAAATAAGACCTAAGCAATCTATTTTATAGGATGCTAGTTTTTTTTTTATGTTTGTATAACAAATTAACTTTAATATATGTGGAATAAGATTAGATTTAAATACGATAAGAATTAAGATACCTACAACAAAACTAACTGACAAGTTGACAACCTGTCAAGAGTAAAGCCGCGGCTCCTGCTCGCTCCTGCCGCTGAAACATTACACAAAGACATCTACACAAACCATGTTTTGTTTAATGCACGTGTTGTCTTCTGCTTTGGTAATGTTGTCTGATGTTTTTTAAAACATTTACGGTCAAAATCACTTCAAACGTAAAACGCTTGGGTTTATCTAAGGACTACAGTATGGGGTTCTTCAAGAAAGAAGTTATTGGATTTTTGAAGGGTCGGCAATACGCGAGTGATACCCCTGGTATTACAGGCGTTCATAGGCCACGGTGATCGCTTACCATCAGGCGGACCGTGGGCTTGTTTGCCACCTTAGTGGTATACAAAAAAAAAGACTCACTTTCAGTTTAAGAAATGGTAGATTTATTAGATTCGGTATCAACAAGAAAACATTTGACTGCCACAGATCATATATACGAACGAAATTAATTTTTGTGCCCCGCCGCCCTTCCCCTCGAGGGGCTAAATGTTAAGATGTTATCCGTCGAACACGGAAAGCAAAAAAATCATGTCCATTAGTAAAAACAAAGTTTTAACAACAAAAATGTCTTGTGTAGATGTTTTTGTGTAATTTAACGGATTTTAATTAAGGCTGTGCCCTATTCAAATTTGCAGTTTTTTATATTAATTTCACTGTTCTGTTGCAAGTTTAAGACTGGAGAAAAATAGCATGCCTTTACACATTCTTTAACTAGATACCTGTGGATTTTTTAAGATATCTGTTAAAACATCATTTGAAAAGGATAACGGCCGACCCTCTATATTTTTCCTCCTTATCAACTAGGAGCGGGAACATAATTTATTTCATAAAATGTTAAGTAACTAGGTATAAAGCTAGTAAATTACTATAATAGAATTTCTATGTGATGTGACATAATTGTAATTCATTATTGTCCCCGACTTTACCCGACTGCCGGAAGAAAGGAGGGTAATGTTTTTCGAGCGTATATTATATGTATGCATGTCCATTTCTTTGACACGCTCTACAGCCTGAACGGCTTGACAGATTTTGACATGCAAGATGTCATTTGATTCATCGTGATTGTGTGAGAGACACTAGGTATATAAAAATTTCTAAAAAATCAAAATGGCGGATTTTATCCGCCTAGATGGCGCTCTACTCCACAAACATTGGGATGGTGTGCATTTTTTGACAAAATAATAACAAAAAATATACTATTTGATATTTTACTTTATAGGAAATTAATTCATATATGCAAGTGGCTCGACACGGCAAGGTGTAGAAATTAAAACCAACTCATAGTTTTAGTTTATGTATGAATGTAGCGCAGATGAAGTTGAGCGGTCAGATAGTTACAAATAAATTAGAGGTAGGATTCCTAAGCTGAAAATACTTATACTGAAATCAATCTATACCTATCGAAACATATTTATTTTATAAGGAGCAGTATCTACTTAAAATAGCACCGCGAATAGATATTCTTTATTTACTCTTTGTGCAAAACACATTACAAAAATGTTACAAACCAATTATTTAGAAGGAGTGACAAGCTATTTTTAGAAAGTTATACGTCGTTTATAGAATATACCTGTGAGTTGTAGATAGCGTTTCTGCTAAAAGTGGCCGTTTTTAGCAGAAACGCCATTTACATATCACAGCTAAATTCCAGATATAACTAAGTCAAAATAATTGGTTTGTAACATTTTTGAAATGTGTTTTGCACAAAGAGGATATAAAGAATATCTTTTGGCGTCGCTAGTTAGGTAGTCACTACGGTAACTATCTATTTTTCTGGAGATAAAAACATTTAAATTCATTTAGGAAGCAAGCGGGATATTGGTATTTCAGAACACACATGCAAAGCGTTTGAAATTTAGGAGGTGAATTCAAAACAAGCTTCACTAATATTCAACACACGCAAAGCTCGTTACTAGTTCAAACATGTTTAACGAAGTCTCTTATACCAATGAATACGTTGTATAGATACATACTCGTAAAGCTGCGATACTTTGCATGTATTTTGCAATATCATAATCAAGCTGTTAAAAGTATCAAGGCAGTCGTACAAATCTATGATATATTTTTAAGGTTCCGTAGTCGCTTTTCGTCCGTAAAAGTTTCGCAATGTCCATCCTTCCGTCTGTCTGTCTGACTGTCCGCAGCTTACTATTCAAAGTTAGCAACGTCGGGCTTGGTGAGTAATTGAATTGGTGATCGCTTAACGGCAGACTTTTTGTTTTTGTTTGTGTTTGCAAATTGTTATTATAACCAAGGTTATTCATTTTGGGGCGTGGCCTAACTGTTTTGTTAGCTGTTTGTGTTTTCCGAGTCGAATGGAAAACTTCCCCGGCTTTGGCCTTCGGGGGGCCGGGGGGACAATATTATTCATTTCGTGTTTGTGCTCGCCCGAGAAACGTCAAGTCAAATCGGTTATCGTTTTAATTAAGAACTATTTGGTTGCAATGGAGTGAAATAAAGAGTATATATCTTGATATATGTTGAACGAACGTGGTTGTAGGTAGGGTCTAACACGAAATCTATTTCAATTTCTTCTTCCAAGAACTAAATCGACTATTGCCAAAGCAGCAGACACGTCTTCCTCATCGGAACTCATTTTAAATAGATAAGTTACTAACAAAAATATTAATCGCAGTGGACGGCCTGTTTGCTCACGTGTTTTACTAACATGTTAGCAAAACAATATTTTGTTTGTAACATGGCGCAGGAGACGCAGCTAAAAGTGGTACGTCGTAGCACACTGTTTTGCCTGCACGTAATGATACTAAGTGTGATGAAAAATTACTTATACAGGGTAATTTAACCGACGGATGTCGGGATAACGGGATAATTATGAAATTTCAAGGACTTCAAACGGTTCAAAATGATATCATGAAGGTATGCTGCCGCACTGTAGTTCTTTTTTCCCCTATTTTATTTATATAATCGTTATATCGTTAATATACCTAAAAAGATGTAAATAACATGGATAAATATGATAAAAAAAATTTTTGCAATCTGAAATCTCAGTAAAATGTGAATTGTGCCATAAATTATATTAAAACCTTACTGTACCACGTTTTGAGCAAAATAAATGAATATACAAAGAAAAAATTAGATAATATTAAACATGGCAAGGTTAAAAAAGAAAAGTATTATTAATCAATATTTAGGTCTCAGAGCCAATCGATGAAGTAAGGTGTTCGATCATCTGCGTCGCTACATGGTCCCGTGGGTACGCGTTACGCCACGCGATATCGCTGGAAAATGTGTTCCATGGTCTGGACTTCCTCGCCACAATCGCAGAGTTCACTGTCTGACCATCCCCATTTGTGCCGGAGAAAGTTGTATCGACCAGGTCCTGTTTTTATTCTCACCAGAGTTTACTTGGCAGGATGGCCTTTTGGTTTGGATGTAGAACCACTGCAGCCTCGCTCCACTCTGCTTTCCAGTGTTCGTTGATTTGGAATTTGCATATTGGCATAGGTATCTATGTATATTTACTGACTGTAGTTTTTTCAATAGGTATTAAATGAACATAAATATATCTTTTAAAAAAGAATGACAGGAAATCCTACTTACAATATTTTTTATTTTACTTTACTTCACTGCGTTTAGTTACGTAAAATCTTTGCTATATGTACTGCAGAAATTTTGAGGCATGCACAAGCTTTACTCGAGTATTTTCCTCGCATGAATACAATTTAATTTTATTTATACCGGTATAGAGATATTTTGAAATGAAATTCTAAAGTTCAGTCGTGTTCAAATTTTGTGACTATTATTTTTATAATATTCCAAGACGATTAAAAAATTTAACGTGTAATTTCCAATTTGTATTAGCTTTACAATTACATCGAATTTTGTAATATCAATAATATACGCTATATACAAGAAATATGATTTTTTATGGAAGGATTTTTCAAAAATAGTAAACGCAAGCGAAAACTGAAAAAAAAACAACGAATTAGAATACCTATATACCTACTTGAAGGTAGCCCAAAACATTGTATATTCTTTGCGTATGCTCTAAGTACTGGTGCTACTGGTCTTGATTCAAACCCACATGAATCCTTTCTGTCTTTTTGTTGATTTCTGGTAATAGCCGCAATATTAAAATAAGTTATTTAGTAGTAAATCTTGGTCCTCGAGACGACGTAAACAAGGTATCGAGAGCTAACATGTACTAGTTTTTAATGAAATCTTAAAAAAACTTTTAAGGAAAACTCTCTTTGTGCACGACCAAAACCAAGTAGGTACGTAGTTTTAGTACTTAGCACTGTTACGCCAAGTCCTGCCCCAAAGTCTAACATGTCCTATAAAATAACATGAACATCTATTAATTTATAGATCAAATGTGATCAAGGAATAAAAGCAATTTTTTTAGCTGTTCCAAAATCTTGAGTTGTGTAACAATATAAACTTTTCGTCGACGTTGTTATTGCCTTTCTAACTTTGCGAAAGTTGTTCCTCTCTGAATTTACATTTCTAATGAGTAAGTAAGGCATACTTGAAAACTTTTGCATCGTTATTTCAATTTAAGAAAAATGAACAATTATAAGTTACTATATTAAAACGCCATAACTTGCTGATGCTATAGCTGACTTGCGCACTTTGACTATACCATGCCACTCCAATACACAGTTAAAAAGGATTTCTCTTTTCAAGACGGAGTACTTTCTCAAAATATTTAGTAATTCCAAAAATATATTTTCTCAGATTAAAAATATATTTTTGTTGTAAAATTACCACCTGTCTGTTTCTGATACTATTTTATTCTTAGTTTTTTTGTAATTTTAAGATAAATATTCTTAATTTAAGATTTGGTTTTATTTTAGTCAAATGGATGGACTTGTTTAAAATCAAGAATTTAAACCTTTCTAAGAAAAATCTAAATAATATCAACAGATGGTGTTGTACAGTTATTGACAATAAGGTAGAACGCGCTATTTAGAATTATTATGATTTAATGACTACTTTCATAATTAAATCGTTGAGGAATCAATTCGAATAGTCAGATACTTATTAAGAACGCAGTTACATCTCTAAATATGGTGTTTTTGAAACGTAGGTACTGTGTATAAGTACCATTTTTTTTTACCAACAGAAGTATTTATTACCTACTCTGAAGAACCAATTAAGGAAATATAATTGCTAGAAAAAAGAATAATATTTCTTATTCTAACAAAAAAAATCCTTAATGGAAATCGAAACATCTTTCACTTAAAGAATAACTTATCTTTGACTCGATTTATTTGTTTAGTTGCATTGAATATTTTTCGTCTTGGTACAAATAAATATTTTCAAGGTTTTTTTTTTACTTTTACTAAGTAAGAAAGCAACTGCCAGAGCAAAATTCCAATTCATCGGCAAAATATGTGGGCGACTTGCGAGCTATCCTTCTGGGAGTCGTGCTTTCTGGTCGCTTGCCAAAGCTGCCGAAGGGAACTTTTGCCAGTCGTCACTGCGAAAGACCGATGGTGACTTGGCCCATAGTGCTAAAGAGAAAGCCGATCTACTGGGCAGTCTCTTTGCCTCGAACTCAAACATGAACGATGAAGGCGCTGTACCACCTACTATACCGTGGTGCGGTAAGACCATGCCGGAAATCTCCATAACGCAGCGGGAGGTCAGGCGGGCGCTGCTTTCTCTAGACGTTTATAAGTCGAGTAGGCCAGACGGTATACCAGCAGTGGTGCTTAAGCAGTGTGCTCCTGAGTTATATCCTGTACTCACGCGCCTCTTCGCGCTTTCCTACCACACTAGGCAATTTCCGTCTTCATGGAAGACTGCGAATGTGCACCCGGTGCCCAAAAAGGGCGATAGATCAAATCCATCGAATTACAGGCCTATCGCTATTACCTCTCTCCTCTCTGATGGAGCGTATGATCAACACACAGCTTCTTAGATACCTAGAAGTACACGATCTGGTCAGTGACCGTCAATATGGCTTTCGCCACGGTCGCTCGACTGGTGACCTTCTAGTGTATCTCACACACCGATGGGCACTAGCCATTGAGAGTCAGGGGGAGGCATTGGCATGTAGCCTGGACATAGCGAAGGCGTTCGATCGGGTCTGGCACCGGGGTCTTCTATCGAAGTTGCCATCTTACGGAGTGCCCGAGGGTTCGTTCAAATGGGTGGCTAGCTTTTTGTCTAGCAGACGCATACGAACCGTAGTTGACGGTAGTTGCTCTGAAAGCATGGACATTAAGTCTGGTGTCCCGCAAGGCTCTGTGCTGTCTCCTAAGCTGTTTTTACTGCATATCAATGACATGTTGGACATCAACAACATACATTGCTATGCAGATGACAGTACTGGAGATGCTTTTTACACGGGTCGTCAAACATCCCTCGTTCCGTTGTGTAGGAAAACCGCGGAGAACTTGTGTCTCAAATCGAGACCACACTGTCTCAGGTCTCTGACTGGGGACGGGTAAACTTGGTCAATCAAAATGATTCAACCCTACAAAGACACAAGTGTGCACGTTCACCGCTAAGAAAACTCCATTCACTGTAGTCCCACAATTCCAGAACATTCCCCTCTCCATCTCCAAGAGCATTGGGATCCTTGGTGTCGACATCTCTAGCGATGTTCAGTTCCGAGATCATTTACAAGATAAGGTGAAGCTGGCGTCCAAAAAACTTGGTGTACTCAACAGAGCAAAGCAGTACTTCACGTCGGGGCAAAGGTCTACAAGTTGCAAGTTCGGCCCCATATGGAGTACTGCTGCCATCTCTGGGCAGGTGCACCCGGATACCAGCTTGGCCCTTTTGACTCGGTTCAACGACGGGCTGTGAGAATTGTCGACGATTCCAAACTCACTTGCGGTATCGAGCCCTTAAGTCTGAGGAGAGACTTTGCCTCACTGTGTGTGTTCTACCGCTTGTACAATGGGTTGTGTTCTGAGGAATTGTTCGAAATGATGCCCACGGCTACTTTCTACCATCGCACCGCTCGCCATCGGCAGGGAATTCATTCTCACACTTTAGAACCTAAATGGTCGCGTACAGTGCGGTTTTAGAGAAACTTCCTCCCGCGAACGCTTAAGTTGTGGAATGAGCTCCCTGCCAAGGTTTTCTGCAAGGACTACAGTATGGAGTTCTTCAAGAAAGAAGTTATTAGATTTCTGAAGGGTCGGCAACGCGCAAGTGATATCTCTGGTGTTGCAAGCGTCCATAGGCTAGGGTGACCGCTTACCATCAGGCGGACCGTTAGCTTGTTTGCCACCTTAGTGGTATAAAAAAAAAAAAAAAAAAAAAAAGTAAATATTCTCTTACGTCTATAGGGAGAGGATCATTTTCTTGGAGTTAATAAATTTGCTTTGATACAAAGCAATTTGCCTTGTTTTAAGTAATCTGTTTTTACCGTGTACCTTTAATGCTAAACAACCTATTTGCTGCATCAGCTCTTCTGTGGAACAATCTACCTTCCGACATTTAGTTTTCAATCTCTAATCATACTCAAGCAACTCATACCCTTCTTTCTCCAATCATTGCAAACTTGATGACTTGTACTTATTTAATGTATTTATATATATTACACTAAATATTTAAATAAATACATAATTTCATTTAATTTAGCCACTGCTAGCTTGCAAGACAACGATACAGCGGTTATTGTAACAGTTTTTTTTAATGAAAATGAATGCACATCGGATTAACCCGTAAAACCATAGACACAACAAGGATATTGCACTACAGGGACACAGGCAAATAGATGAAAAGACATAAAGAATATTTATGGGTTTTATACTAGCCAGTCGGTTCCAAAACCCAAAAATAGATTATAACTGAACCAAAAATATTGTTTAATTAAATTTAAATAACTTTTTATGTAACGGTTTTGACTTTTGAAATGAAAATTACATTCCTCTTTTAAATTTCTCGCCGTTAGCACTGAAAGTGACAGCAAAATTAGAAAGCTTTGCAAGATGAAAATGGCCGGATTTCTGTTAGCACTTCACGCGGTGGCTTTCAGCAAACGAACGCCGGGGCCTTTACAGTGCACTGGGTGCGAACAGCACGGTTCAAGAGGCCCTTCGCTCCAGTGCATGTAGAACACCGACCAGCTTATTCTGGTCTTTACTAATCATGTAAGAGCTACGATATTATTATATGTAAAGCTACTGAGATCAAAGTTTAGAAATAATCAAAACAGTTTCAACCAGTATCATCTACTATAAACATTTTAAAACTCGCTGTTATTTAGTTATTTACCATTTTCGCAAAAAGCCTATTTATTCATGAAATGCCAGTAAATCAATATTATTATTTCAGTAACCAGAGTTTTTGTAAATGAATACATTGAATTATTTTGATTTATTTTATATTATTTACTGTATTGCAGAGTCGGACATAATTTAAAGATAATTAACAAACACAAACTACAAAAAAAGTTGGCGGTCACCCATCCAATGACTGATCAGCCCGACGTCGCATATCGCGCCATCAACAAATGCTGCTGGGTCACGAGCAATAATCTGGATTTATTTGGCTAGATGGCGCTTATATGGTAATAGATCGAGGCCGTATCACAGGTGACCAGTTTTTATTTTTATTATTTGTTCGATCGCGATCCGCTAATAAAACAAATGTTCTGTGAAAATATCAGAATTCTACCTACATCGGTCTAAAATATGGACTTTTAATTAAAGAAAAAGAAGACCCTTTAATGATCGGACAGACAGTGCAGGCTTAGTAATAAGGCTCCGTTGGCATCCTTTAAATACGGAACCCTAAAATGTGTCGATTCGAGCAGCAAATAAAACCAATAGCTTTAGCGTAAAAAGAGTCTAACATATGGACTGATAGACATCTGTACTATAAATATATACTAGCGACCCGACCCGGCTTCACACGGGCAATGCTGTTACTAAATATACTACAGAATGTCTTTATATACAACGTTCACTGCTTTTTTGTCATCAGACAATACAAACATGTTTACTTTAGAGGTTACTCTTGAAAGAGTGACATATAATTGGCCATGTGAAAAACACTCAATGCTGAAATCTAAGCCTGCAACGTTGAAATTTTGGCAAATTTTAAATGTAGGCATAATACCACGCTTAACGACTTGCTTATTCTTGAAAGAGGTCATTGGAAATGTGTTATTATAACGGCGTATATTTCGCATGAATTGTTGGATTTCGAATGATCATCCATAAGGAGAAAGCGAAGTGGTTCAGGTGGAGGAAGAATTTCTTCTAATTTTACTTTTCCTTGCAACACATGCCTTTTGATTCGTCCTTGAATTTCAATGCCAAGCAAATTTTCACACTCTACTGACATGGTACCTATCGATACTATACTTTGGTCCTTGTAGAGAATCGAAGGATCGTAGTTCATGGCAGAATTTTCTTTATTTACCCATGAATTAGTTACTCTCTCGGATCTGTGTGTCTGTGCCGCCCTATCCTGGCTGGGGTGAGCCTCACGCTCTTCAGACGATTCTCTGGCTCTCTGAACTCTATGTCTATCCCGATCCTGGCTGCGGCGAGCCTCACGCTCTAATGAGTATTCTCTTTCTCTCATAGCTCTATATCTATCCCAAAGCTGGCTGAGGCAAGCCTCACGTTCCGTTGACAATTCCTCGTCTCTTACTGAACGTGATCTTCTCGCATTCACTGTACTACGACCTATGTTCAAACGACGACGTCTTCCAGACATGACTTTATAATTTCTGTACAAAATTTACTCAGTTCTTGTTTGAACTTACACCTTAAAAGTATACGTATGATTATGAACAAATTGCCATAATATTTGCTGCAGTAAAAAATTACTATTCGTTCGACTAAAAACAAAAGATAATCAACAATTATAACAATAATAACAAAAGATATCTATTCTATTCAATTCTTTTTTGAACTAAAATATCTCACCCTTAACTACGATTTTCGATAATTAAAAATACTACTAAATTGCCTTAACTCTAAATTCACACCAATATCTTTATACAAGAAATACAATTGATAAATGATAAATTGTGGTTCTAATTTAATCCTATCTAACCTAATGTACTTACTATAAGTGCGGTTTTAAAATTAACCTTAATACCGGCTAAAGTACGAACATACAATTTCGAAAAAAAGTAATTTTCGAAAAATCTATCTATATTAAATGCACAATGTATTTAAGGTACCTAATTGGATAAAGATTAATGTTGTATTGCTTAAACTCGCTTCTTAAATAAGCCATTATTTCTCGTAAAAAGTAAAGGATAAAAAATGGTTATTGTGGGTTATCCCTAAGAGATAGTCATATACCATCGCGGCATTTTTTGTAGATCTTTTTAAGGTGTACAATACTGTAGCACATAATTTTGATCTACCTCGTAGGGTTCAGCCAGCGTTTGCAATGTAAGCGCAAAAAAATGTGTTTATTTACATCACATTAGAAACCTCTAAAATTATCAGTATTTCTCTACTATATTATGCATGTTTTAAACATTTAAACCTTCCTCTTGTCATCACTCTATCTATTATAAAAAACCACATTAAAATCCATTGCGTAGTTTTAAAGATCTAAGCATACATAGGGACAGACACCTGGAAGCGACTTTGTTTTATACTATGTAGCGATATATATATATATATATATAAACTTTCGCGAATTGACAGAAACGCAACAACATATTAACTATAGGCATAAATTTATGGTAAATTATACTATTGATCATTCTTATACCTACTTTTTTATATTTATTCTTCATATATCTTTAATTATTTATATAATACTTAATGTGTTATAAATAAAATAAAAATATATTACCAGATTTTCGGCATAAAGGTTAGTAGTTGTTGTTTTGCGATAGCTCTTACTTGAAAAATTGCTATAAATTGTATGCAACCTCTACCGCCTATCTTTTCCCTCTTATGATTATCATCTATACCATCTCTTCTGAATGCCTATCTAATAGATAGGGGTATCTCAAATTGCTGCACTCAAAACATACAAACTGCAGCTCAACTAACTAATTTGTTTTACATATTGTTAAGTGTTTGTTGTAGTAATTTAGACACCTTCCCCGGCGCGCGGCGTGCGCTACTCTCACCAAAGTTTTTTTTATCGCAATCGGGCAATGCATATAAGAACGCAGCATAATGATCCCTACCCTATCCCAAACAAATTAATACACTCGTTTGACAAATTCATAAACTCGACCACAACTCCACCTATCGCATATAATTTTTGCAATTTAATTTTTTCAGTAGAAAACCAACATATATTGTGAATGTGAGTTATCGTGCTCAAAAAATAAAAACAAACTATTAATAACTCGACCACTACGGCACCTACAAAATCAATTGTATATCTTAACCAAACGCAGCGATCCCCTTTAACTCACACAAAAAAAATCATCAAATCGGTGTAGACCAGTAGTTCCCAAAGTTGTCCAGGGTCCATGGGAGACTCGACAGGGGTCTACGTTGGCGTGCCAAAAAATTTGGGGTTCACAATTCGTAAGCCTTTTTAATCGTCCAGCTTTACTTTTTAGACATCCACTCACAACATAATCAATTAATTAATCAATCAATCGATTGTCAATTTTTTTTTTGGAAAAATATCATATCCTTAGTTGGAACTCAGCTGCATCACGAGTTTTCATAGTTAGATCTTATCTTCACATTTTTTGTCGAGATTTTGGAATATGGAAGAGCTAAATTTCTACCATATACCCAAAACTCGACAAAAAATATAAAGATAACATCTAACTATGGAGCGGGGTTCCACCGGAACCAGCTAAATTTTAAAAGTGGTCTATGAGAAAAAAAGTCTGGGAACCTCTGTAGACGTGTAATAAATGTTCCTTTCTTGTCTATAATATTTGCAAAGATTACTTATCATCATTACGTGTTTCTGTAATGATGACCCCTGTGACACATTGTGTTCATAGAACGTAATCACTTATGCATTTTTTTAAATTTTACTTTAACACAAACATAACAGTTGGATGGACTACGAAACTAAAATAATTTATCACCGTATCTTTAAACACATTAGTAGTTAAATAATAATCTCTTGTCTTCACAACGAAAGGTAACGTCACACCTTGAACTCTTTGTATGAAAATTTTAAATTTAATTACCTACTACTACTACTACATTAGCAAGACAGCATATGACCAGTAATAACCACGCGCAATTGGGTGTGTAAAATAATAAGGCTGTCTCATTGTCACGTCACGTCACGCTTCCGCCGTGGCGCCAGCGTCCTACCTGTCTAGTCGGCCGGCGCGGCAGATCAAAAGTGCGAAAACAGCTACACGGGTGCATTAAGGGCGCATTCGTTCTGGTATTAAGAGTTTCCACGAATGATACTTTTCACACTTTTGATAACGCCAGTTTTGCCACCGACACCTACCATTCGTGTAGCTTTGAAACGTGACTTACAAAATTTTTGTTTACAAAACTTGCAAAACGAACGGTTGACGTACACACACTACGATAAAACACACACACACTAACATAAACAATGAATATGTATAGGCAGTTTGACAGATTAACACAAAAACCCTACCTCCAGACATGGGTCTAAAGTTTCATCTTTGGTGGCAAAAGTGACAAAAATAACAAAAATATCGTCACAGATGATACTAAAATTTTGATATTTTTGATACCAATGCTAAACGAACGGGGCGCGATGCAGAATCATTATTTTCATTACTTTTGTCACCTGTCATCCGTTCGTAAATAATTAATCCCGGATGAAATTACTCTACGTTTATCCCAAAATGTTTAAAAAATAAAAGTCCACATGTGCGAAGCCGGGACGGGCCGCTAGTACCGAAAAAATAACTTTAGGGTTGGTAACACTGAGATTACGCACATAGGTGTAAAAATGATAGTCGTATTAGCTGATTTACACATACATGGCTACGAAAATGGCTCGCAGTGCTCCGTTTGATGTTGTTTGGGACACGGTATCTAGACGTATAAGTAATCTTTGGTTATTTGTAATATTTTTTGTATTAAATTCTTAGCCTGAAACTAAACTATTTTGCATTCAATATTGATAGAAGGTATTTGATAATTGATAGTATTTATGAGCTTTGTGCGTAAATTAAATATATATATGTAAATGCCTCCCAATCAATCCCCCATAACGTAGCAATTAACCACTAACCGCTATTTGTAAAGCACTGATTGAAGCACTCGTTTGAGAGCTGCAGGTCGAAATGAAGGAGCGAAGTGCATTCTATAAGCAATACTCGACCCCATTTCAGTCTTAAATATTTTCTATCTACTTTTAAATCAAAGGATTACACTGTTTACCGTTTAAGGTGGTGGCATAACCAAACTCATCTTTCCACTACGAACATCTTTTGATCGGCCGGTCCGATCGATTTTCGGACCCGAACTTTATTTGACATTTATTGCGTCGTAAACCTACTCTGAACGCATTCATTCATTCATTTAGTATTAAATAGATATCTTTTGATTATAGTAAGTATGATAGATTTGACAAGACAAGTCTTTGTAAATGTTATATTTATTAAATGTGGAAAAGTAAGTGTTTAAAATTGCATTGAAATAGCAGAATATGTATATTTTTGGTAGAATTTAAGTTCTAAATATAATATGCATTTAGATACGAAATGTATTTATTTTGCTTTCCAGATAAGCAATATGAATATGGAAATCCACTTATACTTTCATTTCCAAACTTTGAATACACGAGCATGACAAAACCAAGAAGCCACTTTATCACGTATAATGTTTCTTATATGTTAAAAAGGGCTTATACTTACGTAATCACAAATATTACGTAAAATTTCGGGACTACAAACTTTATTTATTGCATTGTTTTGTTTATACGAGGTTTTCTTCTTTAATGGCACAAAGCTTTAATTGTACAAACGTATACAAATAAATTTTTGGTTAATGTTTAAATCTTATACAATATAAAGTTTTCCCCTTAAAAATTAAAGTACAATCAAAATGTTAAATTTCTTTATTTACAAATACTTATTAATAGGTAATTAGACCTAAGTATTACACCGAAATAAGAAAATAAAGATATCTATAAAGTTAAATGCCCTAGTACATTACTTTATGCCTTCTAGGGCTGCCACCTTTCAAAAAGAGCAGGCCCGGAGATTTCGGTAAATTTCGTGTTTTTTTTAAATATCAACAAGGTTTTTAAGAGGTACCTAGGGAATTGTTTATTGAAATTAAATATTATTGTACATTAAATTTAGGAAATCAAACATAGCTGCAGCTTGATTTTTAATATTTCTTTTGATTGTCTGATATTTTTTTTTAAATCTAAAGGACGTTAAAGGAAAAATATTCAATTATTTTTGGTAGTTCTGTGAAATTGTGATACAGAACCTATAGTAAATCAGCTGACTTTCGCTCTGTTGTCTGTCCTCGGCCGGTCTGATCCGGAGATATCGATGTTTAGCCCGTAGCCCGGATATGCACCATGTAAACCAGTAGTCTTCGGGTCAAACCCGGAGGGGTGCCAGCCCTAATGCCTTCCAAATATTGTCCTTTTAAGCTATTGCATAGCTTTTATCGCGGGCTCTGAGCGCGGCGACCGAATCAAGAAATTGCGTAACAAAAATAAAACCTAACGCCGTGCATCGTCTAACGTCGTTTCTGTTCGGCTGACTTCGGCACGGTGTTTGTGTGCGTGCGACTAGACGTAAGCGTGTAGACTAGCTGCTAACTGCTCATAATTATTTCTAGTATATGGCGATTATGAGTAGTACAGGCAGGTTGGATATGGGATTTTAATTCTATGACAGATTGAGATGTCAAATATAATACGTCAAAAAAGTAAATAAACAAACATTATTATTTCTTGACAATGTCAAAGACATGTCTTGTGACATATTTGAGTGTTAAGCGCGAATTGTGTGTTAAGGACATTGGTTCTGTACAATTTAATATGTCGTATGAGTTGTCTCGTAACATATTTGAATGTTAAGCGCGAATCGTGTGTAAAGGTTTTCACTTATGCTGGCACTCCCTAAGTGCAACTCGTTTTTTTAATAATTGCATAAAACACTTTACCGCGGCAGGCCCCGAGTGCCACTGTTTTTTTTATTTATTTAACATAATATTTGGACGAATGGGAAAACCCCATTTTAATCAAGGTAGTCTTGAATTGTGTCATAAGCTTTTTCAACAAGTTTCAGCTTTACAAAATTTTAAAAACTTTTTTAAGTTTAATTGACATAATTCTGAGAAATAATATTTTTAAAACGAATACATTGTCCTTTAAATTATTTATATATTTTCTTAAGCCTTGTGTGGATCAGAGCAAGTTTGTGTCTATTTCGAGAATTAAGATTATAAATATCGCTATTCTTTTTAAAGCAATAAATATTTTCATAAACATAAATTAAATTATCTAATATATACTCAAACGGTAAGGTTGAGACTTTGATTTCCTTAAATTTATCGCTTAAAGAGTGTCTATGGTATAGATTGTAAATTGCTCAAACAGCCTTTTTCTGCAGCACAAAGATTGTTTGAATATCAGCTTCGTGTCCCCATAGTAAAATACCGTAGGACATCACGCGATGAAAGTAGCTGAAAAAAACTATCCGGGCAGTAGCTTTGTCCGTAAGTTGAAGAATCTTTTAAACCGAAAATGCTGCAGAACTAAGCCTATTCTCCACATTGATTCCACTTGACAGATGCAACTTGGTTAGCCGTTCAAAAACTTTAGGGTAGAGTAAGAAACCCAAGGACGTCATTTTAAATTACTCGTTTTTGAAGCAACCCGTTGTAAATATGCCTTTATGTCTTAGTGTCAATGACCTTCTAAGTAGCTAAGTAATCAAAATGTGTTAAAGAAATATTTGCGCATCAAATAGCAAAAAAATGATAGCTTCCTTGTATCTTAAAAAACGTATTTCTCAGGAGAATTTCCTTGCATGTCACACATAGCGGAACTCTGTCGGCCAGGCTTACGGGTTGAAAAATTCAATTTTAAAATACGTATGAGTATTTTAGAACTTGCTACCTTTTCAGTGACAATATTTTATACACTTCAGGTTTTATATAAATATATTCCTGTGGGAATACTTTTGTTTTAACTGGGTATTATCCATCTTTATTATACATATATATAAAATTATTCTATACATACATGAATTCGTCACTGAACCTTTCCTAAACGGCTGCACCGATTGTAATTTAACTTTTATGTATGTTTGAATACGTCGCTCAATGGTTTAAACTACTGTGAAATTTTAATTTAACCCTCTTTGATATCAAAATTATTAGTTTTTAACATTTTTTTATTTAAGAACGATAGACATTAGCATCTGCTCAACAGTATTGTAGAGGGATGCAACCTACAAATATTACCCTTTAATGTTACCTAATTATTTCCAAGTTCAAACCCTACAGCCTCTCTTTAAGATTTAATCACAGGTCTCTCCCTAACACACGTGTACAATCATGGTCAGTCCAATTCTGATGACTTTTCTTATTACGATTTGATTTACGTATCCTACAAAGTATGTCTTCCTCAAGCTTAGTCAAGAATACTTCAGCAACGCAATTTTAGTGTAATGGATATGAACTGACTATGCGATGATACTTGTAAATTGAATTGAGTCAAAGTTATTAAGGCATCTACAGTTAATAAAAAAAATCAATTTTTTAACAAAGTCATTAAGTACTGAATTTATGACACATGCTCCAATACAAATGGTTAAAACAAAACATCTTCCAGCACTGTAGCTTACCGATGAAATTAAAAAGGGTCATGGTCAAAAGAGATCTCACTAAAGCTAAATTTAAGACAAACCCTTGTAAAAACATTAATTCTTAGGATAAACTCCTGAGAAAAAACAGATCATGGTAAAAAGAAATCGCACTAAAGCTAAATTGAAGACAAATCCTTGTAAAAATAATAATTCTAAGTATAACCTCCTGAGAAATCGCTTCAACAGAATGTGTAGAGGTGCACAATGACGCTATATCTATAAGTCCGTTAAAAAGGTAATCCAACAAAAATCTGGGAATTTGTTAAGGCATTAAGAGATAGCAAGACTAACCGTATCGATGTCAACAGTTTTCTTTCAAAGTTTTTCTTGTTGGTAACAAAAAAATAAACAAAAAAAAATTCCTGACATTTCCGTTATTAGTTCTCTAAAAAACCAGCACAAACTTTAAGAATGTTTAAAAATCTGGTAAATACATATTACTTGCATAAGTACACTGTTTAATTATCTACAAAATTATTAAAGATAGTCCTATGTAGTTTGTATATTAGAGTTGTTTAATATTTATTCATATGTGTATTAGTGACAACATTATACAATGCTTTATTTTAAAAAAAAGGCATGTAAGTACAGAGCTATAAGTCAATTACTTGAAAAGTACAATGGTTTTAAACAACATTTGTATTTAGACAAATACATAGTTGTGATTATTTACACTGTTGTGTATACTTTAGGCAATATAAATATAAATTACTCAACATTTATACAGGTAACACCAGATTAAAAGCTGCGGAAGAAGCTCTTTTATGATTGCACTGTAACATAGACATAACAACCTTTACATGGCTTATTTCATACTATATTATAAAAGTTTACGCAGCAATTTTATTCAGTTTCTGATGAATGAAGCTAATTTACTACATAATATGCTTGACTGTGTGTGTATAATGCGGTCCCATAACTTACACTCTATATGATACTTTATGATATATAAGACGAATCATACACAGCATTTGTGCTACCTGGGATACTACTCGAAACTTTTATATAGTCTCCTTTACACAAAGGTTGTCTGAAAGATATCGCTCGTTTGCGGTAAGACCGCCAAAGTGTTATTTCTTTGCTTACTCTAATAATTAATTATTTGAGTATGCACAATATAATTAAAAATTAATTATTGTTTGCCAAAATTTTAAAAACGTACATTGCTTAACTAGTGTAATAATATAAAGCAAAATGGACGCCTATTTTGTGAGCTGCATTATGAAATTAGTGCAATAATGGCCATTTTTAAATAAGATTAAATAAATACTTATCATTCGTACCTGCCAAAGAGCAACACGGCCCCACCGGGTTGCGTTCAAAAACGAGTAATGAGTTTGAAATGGGTTCCTGACTCCACACCACAGTTTTTAAACGGCTAACCGAGTAGCATCTGTCAAGTTGAATCAATGTTTCTACTTTTAGGAATGTTCAACTCATTGAACAATAATAAAATAACTAACAAGCCGAGTCGCATTACAAACTATATGTTGTGTGAATGTTGAAATGTGAATATAGGTTACTCGTGGAAACTGCAAAATTGATGAGTATTATCTAGGCAATACACTTTGTAACATCACTGTGCACACCAACAGCACACTAATATATATTATATTTGTTAAGTCAACATAAATAAATGTATATGAAGTAGAAATTTGTTAAATAAAATTAATTGAAATCAAGAATCAGTCGAGTTTTACTCCTCCTCCCCTGAAGTACCCAGCACCCGCTGGATGAGCAGCCCTGAAGTACCCAGCACCCGCTGGACTAGCAGCCCTGAAGTACCCAGCAACCGCTGGAGGAGCAGCCCTGGCTAGATGTTCCCAGCATCCGTTGGATGAGCTGACATCATATGTCAGCATCCTCTCACTGCGGCCAGGAAACCTTTAGCCATCAGTCGATTGGTCTTGTGAGTCCGCTTGACCAGCAGTGAGAAAATCCATCCTGTGTACATTGCACGACGTACACACACCCCTTCCTACCCACATTAGGTCTCCTGGTGACAGGCAATCCCGTATATATCTATATATTTATATATTGTTCGAATCCTATGGTTAGGGCTAGGGCGTTAGGGTCACGATAGGTAGGGTAGGGCCAATAGGTACACAATTAGCTAGGTACACACACTTACATACAATCACTAACCTAGGATACATGCACAAGGGGTCCAGATTATATTTACAAATAATTAGGGAACTAGGGATAGGTTGTAGGAATAGGTGTTAGGGTAGGATTTACCCTCCGTTATTGTTAACTTATCTGGTACA
Organism: Apoda limacodes; assembly: GCA_946406115.1. Lineage (NCBI taxonomy): Eukaryota > Metazoa > Arthropoda > Insecta > Lepidoptera > Limacodidae > Apoda > Apoda limacodes. The sequence continues at coordinate 9,809,123 of OX291554.1, forward strand.
TACCTCGCGTAGGGTAAAGTGCCGGTTGCCAGGTGCAGTTTAACAAGGAATTTTGCCGATTTTAAGGGCCATATTTTAATTTGAAGTATCAATGTAGAGCCCAGATAACACTAAACTTGAATTGAAGTTTAGTGTTTTCTAGACAATATTTGAGTATGATCAAGATATCAAATACCATTTGATTTTTTCAATTAAGCTTACACAAACTAGGCGAGTACTTGCTGAATTCATTGGTTTAATTGTATATTTTTAGAAAACTTATTATTTATTCTGTTATTTATTTATTCATTTCACTCATTATTTGTAACATTATTTTCCTCTTTGTAGCGGTAACATTATGAGCTCTGTTTTTAAACACTCTTAACGCTCCTAATTCTACTGTGTGATTTCATGACAGAAAAAATAAATTGAGTTTTTATTTCTAAACACCTATAAAATCTAAAACCTAATAGTGCAGTGGAAAACTAAAAAACACCTTTGTTTGATTTTTCAAGTTTAAACGCTCCGAATACAAGTCATTAATTTTTTTTTCAATTAGGAAACATTGTTTCGACCTTTCTTATCAAATATGGACGCCAACTCCGTCGAACCCGCGTCGAGTACGGTTCACTTGAGTCAATACTAGGGTAACAACTCTACACGTTTTTGAACGGTATCGGGTTGGAACTCAATTAGTTTTTGAACGGTTCAAGTCATAACTGTACTTGACTCAGTTTTCTCTTACACTATTTTATTTAAATGAATATCTTAGGAAATATCATAGATACAAATATAAGGTCTCTCTATATCGAAGACATTGTACTACAAATAATCAACTGCGGCTAATACCTTTTGCTTAACACCAAATGGCGCTCTACTCCACAAACATTGCGATAGTGTTTATTTTTTGAAAAAATACAAAATATTCTATTTGATATTTTACTTTATAGGAAATTAATTCATATAAGCAACTGGTTCAACGCAGCAAGGTGTAAAAATGAAAACTTAGGTACTTATAACATAGTTTTAGTTCATAATTTCATAAATGCGGCGCAGATAAAGTTGAGCAGTCAGCTAGTTATAAGTAATTAGAGGGTAAATACTCACAATCAAAACAATCTAAACCTACCGAAACATTTGTAGTTTTTAAGGCGCATTAACTACTTAGACTAGCACCGCCAATGGATATTCCTTATTTCCTCTTTGCACAAAAACACATTTCAAAAATATTAAAAACCAATTATTTAGAAAAAGTGACAAGCTATTTTTAGAGAGTTATACGTGGTTGATAGATTATACCTAAGAGAATATAGATAGCGTTTCTGCTAAAATTGGCCGTTTTTAGCAAAAACGCCATCAACATATTACAGCTTTATTCCAGATACAATACGTAACTTTCTTAAAAAAGCTTAAAACTAGTTCTAAGTAATTGGTTTGTAACATTTTTCAAATGTGTTTTGCACAAACAGGAAATAAAGAATATCTTTTGGCGGTGATAAAAATATTTAAATTCGTTAAGGAAACAAGCGGGATATTGGCATTTCAGACAGAACACACATGCAAAGCGTTTGAAATTAAGGAGGTGAATCCAAAACAAGCTTCACTAATATTCAACACACGCAAAGCTTGTTACTAGTTCAAACATGTTTAACGAAGTCTCTTTTACCAATGAATACGTTGTATAGATACATACTCGTAAAGCTGCGATACTTTGCATGTATTTTGCAATATCATAATCAAGCTGTTAAAAGTATCAAGGCAGTCGTACAAATCTATGATATATTTTTAAGGTTCCGTAGTCAACAAGGAACTCTTATAGTTTTGCAATTACCATCTTTCCGTCTGTCTGTCTGACTGTCCACGGCTTACTATTCAAAGTAAAGCAACGTTGGGCTTGGTGAGTAATTGGATGGGTGATCGCTCAGCGGCACACTTTTTGTTTTTGTTTGTTGCATAGGTACTCGTAGTTTGATACAAATAAAGCAAAATATTTGCGAATATAATAATTGGACTTCTATTTTTTTATATTCAACAATCTGTATCTTCAGAAATACTGGTTTTTTTGAAAAAAAAAATTGTATAGTAAATAACGTTAAACCGGCTTTAAAACAATATGAACTTTACATTTACGTCAATCTAATAAAAAATCGGACACGATACGGGATGGCGCGCGGCGGCGCTGCGGCCGATGTATTTATTTGATCTGTCTATATTACGCAAGCTTACATAAGGAGTCGTACGTAAGTATAATTTTAGTTGCAGACATTGTAGTCAATACAACCCTAACTATTACTTACTCGAGTCATCAAAACCTTCAGCCTTAGGCTTCTCAATAGACTCTCGTTAGTAATTTCCTTCTAACCGCCCTTAATACAGAATAATAATATTATTAATTCGAATAGAAATGTACAAAAAAATTTAATTATAACGTTTGACTGAAATGTTCCGAGTTGACATGGTACACTTTAAGGTGTGGCCGTTTGAACGTGCTTTGCCTTACATTTCAAAATAAGCCACGTGTACAAGCATGTAACGCATTTAATGCGCTCAATGCCACAGTGAATGCTTTCTATGTGCGCATTCGATTGTTGAATATAATTAATTTGCTGTGGAATATGGCGATACTTTCAGTGTGCATGAAGTCAATGGCCAGTTTTTTTTAACGAATACATTGCCTATGCGATGTAATGCTTCCCTATGCCAAGGTAACCTTGTTAACAAACCGCGGCTATAATATGATATATCTACAAAAAATACAAAAAACCGGCCAAGTGCGAGCGCGCACCGAGAGTTTCGTACGTAACACTATTTACGTAATTTGCAAACCGCCCTCCTACCCCTCAGGGGGGGGGGGTGGATCGGCTACCGGGCTAAATCAGCTTACGTTGACCCAGTCTTCATCTGTCCCAAATGAATCCTTTCTATACCAGTTGGCAACCGCTTCATACATTGTCGAGCAAACCTAACTTATCTGTACCGCCCGTGTTACACACAATGTTTTTCATCACAGTGACGAGTAAATAAATAAAAATATAAGGTGAATCTAGAGAATTTATTAATTTAAAAGTTTTAGCTGAAGTTAAAGCTTGTAATTGCGCGCGGTGCGTTCAAATGTCATTATCGACCGTGGGTTTTGAGAAAAGTAAAATTTACAAATAAAATGGCTGTAAGAGTAATTATCACCAATAGATGTCGGAATAACTGGATAATTATGGAATTTTAAAGACTTCAAACAGTACAAAATTCAAATAATGTAAGTACTTTACCGTGTAGCCGGCTCTATCATGAAGTCAAACTTAATAAATATGCGGTATGTTGCCGCGCTGCAGTAGTTTGTTCCCCTATTTTAAGGGTTCCGTACCAGAAAGGTAATTAGGAACCCTATTACTAAGGCTGTCCGTCCGTCCTTTCGTCTGTCACCAGGCTGTATCTCATGACCCGTTATAGTAAGACAGTTGAAATTTTCACAGAAGATGTATTTCTGTTGCCGCTATAACAACAAATACTAAAAAACAGAAAAAAATAAATATTTAAGGGGGCTTCCATACAACATACGTGATTTTTTTGCTCGTTTTTGTAGATAATGGTACGGAACCCTTCGTGTGCGAGGCCGACTCGCACTTGGCCGATTTTTTATTTACTTAATCGTATGATAGTGTGAAATAGGCGAAAATTTACAAAAAATAGATAAAATTAAACATGTCAAGATTAAAAAATCAAATCATTATTTATCAATGTTCAGGTCTCGGAGAAAATCGATGAAGTTAGGTGTTCGATCATCTGCGTCGCTACATGGTCCCGGGTACGCGTGACCAGTGCATCGCTGTAAAATGTGTTGGACTTCCTCGCCACAGTCGCAGAGTGCACTGTCTAACCATCCCCATTTGTGCCGCAGAAAGTTGAAGCCTTTTGGTTTGGATGTAGGGTCAGTGCTCTGAACAAAGAAGCCATCCACTGCAGCCTCGCTCCACTCGGCTCTCCAGTATTCGTTGATTTGGAAATGTCTGAGTCTTCCCCTATATATCGCATATATTCCTTATTCTGTCGCATAGATAGATAGATATATGCATATTTACTGTCTGGAGTTTTTTTCAATAGGTATTTAATGAACATAAAAAAGAATGAAAGGGAATCCTACCTAAAATATTTTTTATTTTACTTTACTTCATTGCGTTCAGTCACGTAAAATCTTTTCTAAAATGTTGAGGAATGCACAAGCTTTACTCGAGAATTTTCCTTTCACGAATACAATTTTATTTTATTTATACCTCAGAGATATTTTGAAATGAAATTTAAAGTTTAAATTTTGTGGCTGTTATTGCATCATATTCCAAGACGATTAAAAATTTTAACTTGTTATTTCCAATTTGTATTGGCTTTACAATTACATCGAATCGAATTTACGCCATGAATAAGTGTAAGAAATAAGATTGTTTATGTAGGGATTTTTCAAATATAGTAAACGTAAGCGAAAACTGAAAAAAAAAACAACGCATTAGAGTACCTATATACCTACTAGAGGAGTCCAAAACATTGTTTATTCTTTGCGTATGCTCTTAGTACTGGTTCTACTAAGGTTCAGACCCACATGAATCCTGTCTGTCTTTTTTGTTGATTTTGATTAGAACATTTTTTTTGTTGATTTTAATTTTTTTTATCTGGTTATAACCAAAATATTAAAATAAGTTGTTTATAAGTACATCTTGGTCCTCGGGACGACGTAAACAAGGTCTCGAAAGCTAACATGTACTACCATACATACATTTTGCCCCCGAGAACGCAAGACCCAAGTACCTGTACTAGACCTTTCGCAAAATATTGGCAAAATGCGAGCTCTGTAGCGGCGCGTCGGCCGCTAAGTATAATGAATTGAGTTTCTAGGGTATGAAGCGTAGCAAAATGATTAGTCATGCAAAGTCCTTATTTCCCATATGTCCCTTAGTTATGTGGGTAACGTGCGTCGTATGTTACAGCCACAGACTATCAACACACTCCAAAGTCACAGGCTTATGTTTCCACCATTTTTAGATTGATTGTCATCAAAACCGGAGATGCGCCACCATAGTTTTTAATGAAATCTTAAAAAAACTTTTAAGGAAAACCCTCTTTGTGCACGACCAAAACCAAGTAGGTACGTAGTTTTAGTACTTAGCACTGTTACGCCAAGTCCTGCCCCGAAGTGTAACATGTCCTATAAAATAACATGAACATCTATTAATTTATAGATCGAATGTGATCAAGGAATATAAGCAATTTTTGTAGCTGTTCCAAAATCTCGAATTGTGTAACAATATAAACTTTTCGTCGACGTTGTTATTGCCTTTCTAACTTTGCGAAAGTTCTTACTCTCTGAATTTACATTTCGAAGTAAGTAAGGCATACTTAACTTACAGAACTTTTGCATTGTTATTTCAATTTAAGAAAAATTAACAATTATAAGTATATTAAAATGCTATAACTCAGCTGACTCGCGAACCGAGGGTTCCGTACCACCACAGAAAGCACGAGCCGAGTCGCACTTGACTGGTTTTTATTATATTTTTTGTTTTACAACACAGCTAAAACTATAATCGTTTTAGCTTGCAGTATTATTGTTTTTACGATTGAGCAATAACCATAAAAACTTAATTCTTGACCCCTTACATTTTTACTTAATAAAATTACGAAGACAACCGTCCACGGCACTTATTTATCAGCAACTAAGCCGCACGCCACTGTGGAGCCTTGTCGCGTTCACGCCAAGTTTGTCACAGGACGAAATATCGACAACAACCGGGAACAAGGCGCGAAACCGCGAAAAATATGCGAATCGGACTCAGGCTTTGCGGGTAGTTTGAGGCTTCGCGTGTGAACCGCACACGGGTGTGGATAAGCCTAAGGCCTTAAGAGGGAGGGGCACATGGAAAGCGGGAAATTACACGTCGCTTACTTGCTTCATGCAATTTGAGTCATGATGGAGCGCTTCTCGGGACAGCAGCGTGCTTTTTTTGTTCACCAATTTTACAAAAAGAACGATGCCTACGCTACCGTGCGACGCCTATTTAAATTTGAATACGGATTACGCTGCATAAGTAAGTTTCCAAGTGTTAATTTAATCAAAACTTGGGTCGAGAAGTTTGACCAAACTGGTTATACGACGAATATTAAATAAACAGGGGGGGCACGTTCAAAGAGAACCGATGAGAACATTCGGAAGGTTGAAATTACCTGGAACGATCCGGAATCATTTACGCGCAAGCATTTGATGGCTCTGGCAATACCAAGATCTTGGATTATTAAGACAGGTTAATAATCAAAGACCAAGACATAGTCTACGGTGAAATTTGCATATAGACCTCAAACTGCACCCATACAAGCTTCAAATTGTGCAGGAGATGATTCCAAGCGATTGCATTCAACGTAAGTTATTGGCTGACACTATGCTGGAGCGATTCTCTAGCCTTGAAAATGTATTGGTTACGGACGAGGCCCATTTTAACATCAACGTTCACGTTAATGAACACAAATTGTCGATAGCTATTGGAGCAGGGAAAACTTGACTGTGAACTCAGAGGCATAATTGAAAATGTTTATAAAGTTTTTGACGCCACAGTTACATGAATTTGAAGTATACAACAACTGGACCTTAATACTAAAATATGAAGCAACATGCCATACGTCAAACATGACTTTACTCGTAGTTAAAGAAATGTTCTAGAATAATTTGATTTCTCGCGAGAGGTGATATCACATGGCCTCCGAGAATCCCTTAAACCTTGCGATTTGTTCTTGTCGGATTACTTTAAGACTCAAGTGTACCGTAATAAACCAACGACAAGACCCCATTAAAAACAAAACATCCCCGAGGAGACAACACGATAGCCCGCAGCATGTGTCAGCAAGTTTTCCAAAAAATTGTGTAGTCGATTGCAGGAATGCCAACGAAGAACTGGGGCACATCTCAACGATGTCATTAAAAAAAATATCTACTAATTACACGTTTGTAACGTTAAATAAATTCTCAAAGCAAATAACATTTGTAGTTTTAATTCTATTCATATTTCAAAAGTGCATGAATTTATGGACCGGGTGAATACTCACATTCTCATTTTTTTGTACGCTTAATTATCCCTCTACACTTTAACTATTTAACTATACCATGCCACTCCACTACCTTTAATGCTAAATAACCTATTTGCTGCATCAGCTCTACTGTGGAACAATCTACCTTCCGACATTTAGCTGTCAATCTCTAATCATACTCATCAAACTGATATCCTTCTTTCTCCAATTACTGCAAACTTGATGACACGTACTTATTTGATATATAAAGGTATATATAATTACATTAAATTTAGCCACTGCTACCTTGTTACTTCAACGATACTGTTGAGGGATATTTAGTGTAACAGTTTTTTTTATGAAAATGAATGCACAACGGATTAACCTGTAAATCTATCGACACAACAAGGAAGTTGCACTACAGGAACATAGACAAATTGATGAAAAGACATAAAGAATATTTATGGCTATTATACTAGCCAGTCGGTTCCAAAACCCAAAAAATTATAGCTGACCCAAAAATATGATTGTTATATATATATATTTAATGTTTTAATTAAATTTAAATACCTTCTTATGTAAGGGTTTTGATTTTTGAAATGAAAATTACATTCCTCTTTTACAATTTTTGCCGTTAGCACTGAAAGTGACAGCAAAAGTAGAAAGCTATGCAAGATGAAAATAGCTGGATTTCTGTTAGCACTTCACGCGGTGGCTTTCAGCAAACGAACGCCGGGGCCTTTACAGTGCACTGGGCGCGAACAGCACGATTCAAGAGGCCCTTCGCTCCAGTGCATGTAGAACACCGACCAGCTTATTCTGGTCTTTACTATTCATGTAACAGCTACGATATTATTATATGTTAAGCTACTGGGATCAAAGTTTAGTTTAGAAACATATAGTTACAACAGTATCAACCAATATCATCTACTAGAAACATTTTAAAACTAGCTTTTACTGTATAAAGTTTTTTACTATTGTCACAAAAAGCTTATTTATTCAGTAAATGCCAGTGAATAAAAATTAGTATATAAGTAACCAGAGTTTTTGTTAAATGGATACATTGAATTATTTTTATTTATAATTGTGTTGCAGAGTCGGTCTCGCGACCCGTGGGTTCCGTGCCACCATATACATAATTTAAAGATAATTTACAAACACAAACAACAAAATAGTGGCTCTTGGTGGTCGGCCATCCAATGACTGATCAGCCCGACGTTGCTCAACGCATATCGCGCAATAAACAAATGTTGCTGAGCCACGAGCAATAATCTGGACTATTTTTGCTAGATGGCGCTTATATAGTAATTTATAATGGTAAAAGCTCGCGCCCGTCTCACAGTTGACCAGTTTTTTTTTTATCGTTCTGTAGGTAATCCGCAATTAAGAGGCATATAGCAACTAGCGCCGCCATTAGATATCCTCAATTTCCTCTTCGTAGACAACGAATGACTAAAATCCAAATTTTGGAAATATAAAACTAGTCATGAGCTATTTTTGGAAGGTTTTATATAGCTTCTAAATAATATCTGTGAGTTGTACTTGGCATTTCTGCTAAAAACGGCCACTTTTAAGAGGTCCCTTAAAATAAATATTCTGTGAAAATATTAGAATTCTACCTACTTCGGTCTAAAAGATTGTCCCTTTAATGAAAGAAAAAGAAGACTCTTTAATGATCGGACAGACAGTGCAGGCTTAGGAATAAGGCTCCGTTGTCACCAATAAAATACGGAACCCGAAAATGTGTAGATTCGAGCAGCAAATAAAACCAATAGTTTTCGCGTAAAAAGAGTGTAACATACGGAGTGATAGACGAATAGCTTTTACTTGAAAAATGCTACTAATTGTATTCAACCTCTACCGCTCTTCCGAATGCCTGTCCCCCTATCTCAAATCACTGCAGTTAAAACACACAAACTGCAGCTCAAATATAAGAAAACTAATTTGTTTTACACATTGTTAAGTGTTTCTTCTAGTAATTCAGACATTTTCCCCGGCGCGCGCCGTGCGCTTTACTCACCGAAGTCTTTTTATCGCAATCGGTCAAGCATATAAGAACGCGGCAAATTAAAAGGGGAGATTAATTTATATGGGATCGTTATGCCGCGTTCTGTACCGGTTACAATAGTAACACTTTACACATTTCGTTTGATTTCGGTGAGTCAAATATACATACAGTTAAATTGACATAGAAACATATAATTTTTGTCTATGCTTTACAAAAACAGATATTCTTAACTATGATATTAATTGTTTATAAAGAGCTACGGAACTTTAAAAATGCTAAGTCATTTGTTACTTTCGTCCTCAGGGTCAGGTCGAAAGTAACACGCCACGGGCCAAAAGTAACATTGTAACATATACTGCGTATTTGGTAGATAAGCAATAAAACTAATTTTGAGATAAATACAAATAATTTTATGAACTTTGTGCGTAAATTTATATATGAAAATGCATCCCAATAAATCCCCCTTCACCTAGCAATTAACCACTAACCTCTATTTGTAAAGCACTGATTGAAGCACTCGTTTGAGAGCTGCAGGTCGAACTGAAAGAGCCAAGTGCATTCTAAAAGCAATACTCGACCCCATTTCAGTCTAAAATATATTTTATCTAGTCTTTAAATCAAAGGATTAGACTGTTTACCGTTTAAGGTGGTAGCATACCCAAACGAGTTAAGTTTGCAAGAATTTGATTTATTTTGTTACAGTCCTGAGTACATTTTTTGAAATTATTACTAATAAATTTAGAAAAAAAAATATTCCACTCTATTAAAAATTCCAATCTTACACTCTATTTTTGGGCTTCAATTAAAATTTTAAACAAAATATATTTAACTAGTCGAAAACGCGTAAATATTTTATTTGAATTGAATACCTTTTCTCGATCATGCTACGATATTCGACCATATCTTGCACATGTTTATTGGTATAAATCGGACTTGCAGTATCAGTATCAGAAAGCGACCCGCAATGTTGCAAATTGGAAATGCAACGAACTTTTTTAAGCCCGCACATTGGTAACTAAAGAGATAACTCATCAAGTTTTATTTAAATTTGGGACTGGCACAACAAACAGAATGCGCCATTAATTTAATTTAGAAAAGTCGAAAATTGAACGCGGCGAATTGGCGGCAAAATTACCTAAACTATTAGAGTTATAATGTATATAGTATATTACATTTATACAATTACCAATATACGAGAAATTCGTTTTTTTACCCGCATGTTTGAGAGAAGCACTATACAAGCCTTAGCCACAACTGAACATAACCGGACTTTGTAATGCGTGTACTCACGATCGCCCGGTTATGCTGCGTTTGCAGGCCGTGGCAATAATGTACTATTTTATTTTTCCTGACGTTTCGACCGACTAACACCGATCGTGGTCACGGTAGGAATATAATGAAAATTGTTTACTATTATCTCATTTTGGTATATATTCGGTAATTATTACCGGGTGATAAGAGAACAAAGACATAAAACAACTACAATAACAAGCAACTAAAACAATTTAACAATTGTTCCAGATTCAAAATGTTGTTATTCACTCACTTCCAGATTCATGTACTGTTATCGATGAATAAAATGCCTTTTTTCAAGTGGTTATTGTGACACAAATAAATAAAAACGTATACTTCCTGTTGTCCTAGAATCATAAAATTTATATTTATTTATATAATAAGTTCGTGCGGTTCGATTACAAAATCTTTGAACTTTTAATTGACATAATTCTGCAGAAATTTTATTGTAAAAACAGATACATTGTCATTTAAATGATTTATATATTTTCTCAAGCCTTGTGCGGTTCAGAGCGAGTTTGTGTCTATTTCGAGTATTATAGGATTATAAATATCGCTATTCTTTTTAAAGCAACCTATATTCTTATGAACATAAATTAAATTATCTAATATAAACTGAAACGGTAAGGTTATTTCCTTTTAAATTTATCTCTTAAAGAGTATAAATGTTATAGATTGTAAATTGCTCAAACAGCCCTCTCCTGCACCACAAAGATTGTTTGAATATCAGCTGCGTTTCCACGTAGTAAAATACCGAAGGACATCACGCTATATTTTCAACCGCGAATGCTGCAGAACTAAGCTTATTTTCCACATTGCTTCAGCTTGACAGAACTCGGTTAGCCGTTCAAAAGCTGTAGGGTAAAGTTAGAAACCCAATGACGTCATTTTAAACTCGTTACTCGTTTTTGAACGCAACCCGTTGTAAATATGCCTTTATGTCTAAGTAACAATAACCTTCTAAGTAGCTTAGCAATGAAAATGTGTTATAGAAATATTTGCGCATCAAATAGCAGAAAAAACGATAGCTTCCCTTTATCTGAAAAACGTATTTCTCAGGAGAATTTCCCTGCATGTCACATAGCGGAACTCCGGCGGCCAGGTTTACAGGTTGAAAAATTCAATTTTCAAATACGTTTGAGTATTTTAGAACTAGCTACCTTTTCAGTAAAATATTTTATACACTTCAAGTTTTACATAAATATATTCCTGTGGAAATCCTTTTGTTTTAGCCGGGTATTATCCATCTTTATTATACATATATATAAAATTATTCAGTACATGAATAAGTCACTGAACTCGTCCTAAACGGCTGCACCGATTTTAATTTAACTTTTGTGTTTGTTTAAATACCACGCTGAATGGTTTAAACTTCTGTGAAAATTAAACACCCCTCTATGATATCACAATTATAACGGAAGGTTTTAACACTTGTTTATTAAAAAACGATAGACATTGGCAGCTGCTCATCAGTGATGTAGAGGGATGCAACCTACAAATATTACCCCTTAATGTTATACAATTATTTCCAAGCCGTACAACCTGACTTTTAGATTTAATCATAGGTCTCTCCCCAACACAAGTGTTTCTGATTCTGTTTCTGTTTCTGATTCAACGATTCTGATGCCTTGTCTTATTACGATTAGATTTACCTATCCTACAAAGTACGTCTTCCTCAAGCTAAGTCGAGAATACTTCAGCAACGCAATTTAAGTGATGCAATGAACTGACTATGCGATGATGCTAGTAAATTAAATTGGGACATAGTTATTAGGGCATCTACTGTTAAAAACATTATTACACAAAGTCATTAAGTACTGACGTCTATGACATACATACTCCAATACAAATGGTTAAAACAAAACACCTTCCAGCACAGTAGCTTACTGATGAAATTAAAAAGATTATGGTTAAAAATATGGCACTATATAGTTTGTATATTGGAGTTGTTTAATATTTCTCTTTATATGTGTATTAGTAACAACATTATACAACGCTTTACTTTTAAAAAGCTATGTAAGTATACAGCTATATGTAAATTACATAGTTGTGATTATTAACACTTTTATACGTATTTTAGGTAATATAAAATTAAATTACTCAACATGTATACAGCTAACACCAGATTAATACCTACGGAAGAAGCTGTTTAATGATTGGTCTGTAACATAGACATGAGAATGTTTACATGGCTTATTTCATACTATATTATATAACAGCAATTTAAAAATACAATATAAAAGTTTACACAGCAATTTTATTCAGTTTATGATGAAAGAAGCTAATTAACTACATAATATGCTTGACTGTATGTGTAGGTATATTGCGGGCCCATAACTTACAATCCATAAACCACTTTTTGATTTATGAGACAAATCATACAAAGCGTTTGTGCTACCTGGGATACTACTCGAAATTTTTATATAGTCTGCTTTACACAAAGGTTGTCTGAAAGATATCGCTCGTTAGCGATAAGACCGCCAATGTGTTATTTCTTTGCTTACTTTTATAATTTATTATTTGAGTATGTACAATATAATTAAAAAATATATTTATTGTTTGCCAAAATTTCAAAAAAGTAAATTGCTTAAGTAGTGTAATAATGTAAAGCAATTTTGCTTTTTGTGAGCCGCATTATAAAAATGGCCATTTTAAATAAAATAAAATGCATAGTAATCGTTCGTACCTACCATAGAGCAAAAAGCCCATCTAAAACCTCATAGTGCAGTGGAAGAACTAAAAAAACTTTTGTTTAATTTTTCAAGTTTAAACACTCCGAATACAAGTCATTGATTTTTTTTTTCAATTAAGAAACATTGTTTCGACCTTTCTTATCAAATATGGACGCCAACTCCGTCGAACCCGCGTCGAGTACGGTTCACTTAAATCAACATTAGGTTAACAACTCTATACGTTTTTGAAGGGTATCGGATTGGAACTCTTTTGGTTAGTTTTTGAATAGTTCAAGTCATAACTTTACTCGACTCAGTCGGTTTTTAAACGGCCCCCAGGCTAGATTGCCGTCTTGCTTTGGTACCTACATAATAATGTTATTCAAAAATAGTATATATTACTAGATTGTGTCGTCAATTATGTTAAAATATTCCCGTGAACACCTCAACAAACTTTTCATCTACTTTGTCTCGAAGTAAAGAAAGTTCTTTTTCAGAAAGTTTATTTACTTACCGGTTCTTTTTAAGTAAAATAAAAGAATGTCAATTCTGTATTTCTGTAATAACAATTAAAGTCAATTAAATTTGAGGTATTTAACATCCCGGTATAGGCAAAATATGAATACTACAAATCTATTTAAAGTTTTGTTATTGTTCTTGTTTATTTGTAACAACAGTTTTGGTAACATTACAATGTAATAATATATTATTATACTGTGGTTACATTATGATACTTACAAGCGAGCAAAATTGGTTATAACACACAATAAAGAATTTATTTTATACACAATAAAGCTAAAGAGTCTCATACGACATTTTTCGATAAACTTGCGTGAAAAAAAAACGCCACGCGACTCTTTTTGTTTACGCTAATACCTACTTGTGGAAAATGGCGCGCAAATTATTTTTTTATCGCGCGCCACTCCTGTGGATGTAACACATTATCAATAAAGTAAAAGCACTGGCCAGCGTAGATACCAATACCTATGTTTTCGTCATGATGACAGGTACAAAAAAACCCAAATTATTACAAGGTGACTTACCTCAATATACTCTTGTTATATCTATATGGACCGAGTCTGTCTGTCCTATGTCTTCTAAGGGGAGCCCTAAATTGTAGTTTAAACTGAGAGAGTACATAAAAGGTAGGGACAAGATCTGACCTTTAAGTAAGTAGGTATGATCCTTTCTTGAATGTAACTGGCACAAGGCACTACAAGTAAAATAGACACGAACTTAATATATAAAAAAAAACAATTTTCTGAGAAAAATAGGTTACTTTAATTCTGCAGACTTATGACAACTATAGAGTGTTGCTAGAATTACAAAACAGCTTGCGTTCGGAACCTAGCGTTTCGTGCGTTAGGCGCGGCCATTATAGCAATGGTACAAAACAGCCTATATTTTCTTGAGATTTAAAAACAACAAGCTACATTACGCACTTGTGCTATAATTCAAAGTATAAAGCACGCGTGTTTTATAAGTTACTTTATGAACCTAAAAGCGATGCAAGAGTAGAGAATATAATCCCGGACCATTTTTTAAATCTCGAGATTTCGGGATTTAGCAATCTTAGTCCCGGGATCCTGGGGTCAATGCCGGGATTTTCGAAATTTGAAACTTTGCATGCGGAGGATGTTAGTGGTTGATACACATGAAACAAAATACCTTGAACATATTAACATACACCCCGTCACTCACACAGTATTTTTAAATTGTATTCGTCCCTAACCCAATTATAAGAGAAAAAGACTGAAGAACTCACGTTTAGCACCTTGCAGTTCATCCCTTCGAATGACCTGTATAAAGGGAAAAGGTTTCAACTTGATATTTTCAGGTATTGTCTCAGCGCTTACGCTCCAAATTCAAAACCTGTTAATAAAAGAACGACAATTAAATAGCAGAAGCCTGAAGACAGCTTGTACAATACTGCATTCCGGATCTGAACCTAAACCTAGGGTTGAGAGAGAGAGATTTGGACTAACATTCATCAATGTTCATGATAAGTTTGTATATAAGCTTGTGACGTACCTTTACGTCATCACTCTTTACTTATTTTTTCATATTAAATACTAACATTTTTAATTAAAAGAGTTTTTAAATTATTTTCTTGTTTACTGGAACAGGAGGTTTCAGTATAAGGTTCCGCGCTTGACTGACCAATGTCTTCTCGTCAAATGTTTGACGAGACGACGATCTACGCGGAATTCTCAAAAAAGGTCTATTTTACTAATTCTAGATTGAAGAAGTGGCACTAATTACAGAGCTGAAAAAAATACATAGGTTAGGGAAAAACATAATCTAAACATACAATGGTACAGTATTTTGAAAAAGGACATCAGAATTTAAGAAAAAAAATCGCAAAAAAGACATCAAAATAAGTTTACTTGTCGAAGATTTTTATAATTTGTTAGGGTATCATACTATTTTTTTTATGCACTGGAAAGATATTTTTATATATATAACATTGAATCGAACAGAATTTTGATACAGTGTCTACTTTTTTTTTAATAAAATAAAAACCTAAATACGAGCGAAATTATTCCATGCAATATAAAATTTATACAGGCTTGATTTACAAAATGCAACGTTATGTGAGTACGCGTGACCTGACTCTAGTTAATTATGGTATAAATTACTAAAGTAGTAAATAACAAATATATGCCATAGTAATGTATATGGCATTGTATATTGATGTTGAGTAAATTTACATGCACATCGTTAGTGTTACAGAAATTAGCTTTCGGCCAGAAAGAGAGAAATATTTTATCTGGATTAAAATTCGTTTTTTTTTCTTACAGTTAATCTATATTTTCACTTTATATGACTTTTTACAAATTTATAATTTTGCTGATTTTTGAAAACTGATATTTTTAAAGTTTATACTTTTAAAGTAGCCAATTAATTCCCTTTAAAAATTGTCAATTTTAATTTGATGTAACATATTGATAATTTCTTATAAAATATATTAAAAAACTGTCGTTATAGTTATTGTCAGCCCTGCATTAATTTCAATTAAAATCAATAATTTTAAAACTTATCAAAATTGTATGACTCCAACATCTAAGAAAACCTATAAACCCCAAGGATATTTCAAAACTTTAACTTTGAATATTGACTTTATTTACCACGACATTCGAGACGACAGATATGTTATTATGAATTAAATAACGCAAATTGGTTCAACGCTAATAATTTGTTACTTAATGAGAAAAAAACAAAATGTGTTTAATTTACATTATCCAATGTTAGTCAGATCCAATCATGTATTATTATTAATGTTGAGCATTTAGAACTTGTTGCTTCAACAGTCTTTTTGGCACAAAGCTGGACTCTAAACTTCAATGGGGTCCTCATATTCATAACCTAGCGAAAAACCTTAACGCTGCTGTGTTTGAAATCAAGAAAATAAGACAATTGACCGATGTAAACACTGCAAAGATAGTGTATTTTAGCTATACTATTGCAAAAATTTGAACTGTACTTAAAAATTAATATAATATATTATACGTATTTATATATTATGTGTTACTATAATATATTCTACAATACATACATATTTGTTTATTAAGTGTATAAGGTCTAATAATATCAATATCTCTAATATGTAACGGAATACCCCCAAATCCCTTGAAGGGTGAAATCATAAACCTGAAAAACCCACAGCTTTCAGAAGTTTAGTGAGAACTTCTCCTTAAACTCAGCTGTGTGGGAGTCGATAACCGGTCTTGTTGTCAAAATTTGTGATAAAATATCTTAATCGTTTTTTCTACTTTCACCTGCAGGCGATTTCTCTGTGAGGCATATTTAATAAAAAAAAATAGTTTAAGACCTTTTGCTTGTTCCTTTAATTGCTTATTTTTAAATTAATGAGTGAAATGATAAGAAAATTATTTAAATATAATTTATTCATCGTAAAATGTTCTTTATCGCTAATAAACAACATGTTTCGTTATTTTAATTTATTAATATGCATGTTCAATTCAGAATATTAGTGCAGACCGGTCTAGTAGTTACTAGCCACGTGACATCCAACATGTTAAGATTGTGTATTAATAAATTTTAATTACAATAAAAACTTAGT
This sequence comes from Apoda limacodes, assembly GCA_946406115.1. Taxonomy (NCBI): domain Eukaryota; kingdom Metazoa; phylum Arthropoda; class Insecta; order Lepidoptera; family Limacodidae; genus Apoda; species Apoda limacodes. The sequence goes on from OX291554.1 coordinate 9,826,200, forward strand.
CAATGTCGCTACTACGATCTGTTGTTCTTTGAAGAACCCGGACATCAGAAATTGCGCAGGTTGAGAGGGAGAATTTTCTCTTTCTTACACATATTTTATCTAAAGGGTCCTTCATAAATAATTACATATTTTTCGGAATCCACGAAAAATTGGTTTAAATCTTGCAATTAACAAAAGTAAAAAGATTCCATCAGAGAATATTAATAAAAATAAAGTAATTAAAATTTTAATAAAAAATTGTAAGAAGGCTCAGCACTCGTATAACGTTTTGAGTAATTTCTACTAAATCATATCTCATAAATTTGTACCCTTTTTTACATTTTTAAATTACACCTAAGCTATTAGGGCAATTGAGTTCATTAAAATTGACATAGCAGTCACTTTTAATGTGAGCTTCTAAATTTCATGTACCAGGATTTCATAGAACACTGTTAGCATTTCGGACAAAGTTGATAAAATAACAAAACGGTACGCCAATTTTCGGAATGTAGAATTCGCGCTAATAATTTGCACACCGACGATTGGTCAACATGGTCAACGCCTACCTGGAGCCTGGGTTGTTTGGGACTTCTCAGCAAAACAACCATAAAATTGGGAATTAAGATCACTATTAGTAATCACAAGAATTTCACTTTGTTATTTTTGCTAAATAAGTAATAGCTACTTCTTTTTTTTAATAGTCGTATTACAAAAAATTTAACAACAATAATATCACGTTCCTGTTTAGGCTTGTATTCACACATTCATTTTCAGGTAAATCTTATTAAATAACTTTTTGCCTGTCGATCGTAACCATGATTTGTAAAAATGAATAGATGGAGATAAAGAAAACAAACTTAAGCCCCTCGGAGAACCTAGGTTAGGATTTTGTTACCTGTGTAGAGTCGGCACAGATAACAGGATACCTACCTACTAACCGCGCCACAAAAAAAAACATACCTACTTTCAGTAACATATCTAGGGATCAAATCAAATACCTAATATTTATTTAATTTTAGTAGGTTGCTGAGAACACTTTTGAATCGTCGATACAATCTATTTAAAAACGTGAATTTGTGCCGAAAGGAGCCGGAAAGAATCTTAATTATTAAATGTATTAAAATTTATTATTAAATAAAACAATACTTTGTTAATCAACTAACAAGTAGGTATACAATCTGTATTGAAGCACATCAGGTTGATACTAATTCTATCGCAATGTCTTCTCTACAGATGGTACAAAAGAAACTCGGTATGACAACACTTTTTAGTTAAAAACGTTATAGCACAATCTGCACAATAGGTCCTGTACCTACATTGGTACTATATTCACTTTATCTATCGACCGATCAAAATCTTCAGTCAAAAGCCGACGGCCGGCACGCGACTTGACGCAACGCCATTGTTTTGTTTGCATAAAATATCAATGAGGGAAATTCGTTAATTAAGTGGTTTTTTAATAAAATGGGTAAATTATTCATTAACAAATACAACAAGATGATTCTGTGTGTAGGAGTCTTTGAAAATAACGATTTGAGTTGTGGGCAAGATATGTATTTAGAGCGTTTTATCAACGGGAGACCATCGCACTAGCAAGCAACAAAGGTTTTCGTCATATGATGCCTGCAGAAGCATATCACTGGCACATGCTACTTTTACGGTGTGAAAAAGGGGCGTCTAAGCTGAAGAAGCTTGGAGAGGATAAACAGTCGCGTTCAACTTCATAACAGTGGAAATGCTACGAAATGCGCCTATCATTACGTGTTGCGGCGCGTCTCTTTTTTAACAAAAATGGAGGCAACTTTGAATCATTTTGTAAATGTTACGTTACCTACTTCCCCAGCAAATGTTTGAAATAGAAGTTAAAATACTCAAGTTTTTTTTTTTTGTTTAGTGTTCAGTTCACTTTGAACTACTTTTGTGAAAACGTACGTGCGTACCTACCTAGCTAATTTTTAAAATAGGAAGTTAAAATTGGTTTTAATTCAGTGTTAAAGTAAATTAAGGTTACTTTGAACCATTTTTGTGAATTAAGATACTGCAAAGGTAGTTAATGTTTGAAAACAGTATTAGGTTACAGTGTTAGTGAATTTACCTATGTCATTGAACCATTTTTGTTAAAACTTAAAAAGTTTAATGCAGTGCTAAGTAAAAAAGATTTGTGAATTAAAGAAGTAAGCTGCTGCTGAAGCTTTTTAGTTGAGTAGGTAGCTTTTAGCCATCCTGTTTTTATTTTTGCGTAGCGTCGCACAAATTCGCGTTTCTACGCCGAAAAAAGAACCAGGAACACATAAACGACAAGACGTCGTACGCGTTGTAGGTAATTATTGTGTAGCTGGAGTCGTACGAATTCAAAAGTACTAGATTCTCATAAATTAGCGGGTGCATATTCAAAAGTTCATTAAACTTTGTGTTCAAGTAGAACGTAAAATTATTTTATGAAATTAGTATGAAAAACTGAAATGCCGATTTTCAGCGTGAAACTTTGGATAGTGATTGCTGAGTAGGTGCACTCTTGCCCCTTTAGGGATTTGGGGCATTTCCGTTACACTCTGTATATGCAACTACTATATTTTTTTTTTACTTAACTTTTGTATTGCGCATCATAACTTCATAAGTTTAATAATTAATTTTCTAAATGTTATATATTTAAATTAATTTGTAAAAGTGAATAGTGGTATAAGGAAAGAACTGGATCCTGACACACAGCTCGCGCTACGGACGCCAATTATTGTCCTGTGTATCATTTTTTGATCCAATTATAAAAATAAAAAGAATTATTTAGTTTCAGCAAGAAAAGTGACGTTCACAAAGTAAATACTAAAAGTAAAAATAAAATCTTGGTGCATGATACACTACACCGCACCCCGCGTCCGTTTGTTCACGCACGACACTTCAATAGGTATTGACTATTTATTATTTTCGCGTTCGCGTCAAGATTGCTGACGTAGGACGCCGCGTTACTGTTGCTTCCGCCTAAAACATAAGAAAAATATAATAAAACCTACATAAATCTAGCTAACATTAATGTCACCTAATTGTCAGTTTTTCTCGATTTCTTTTATTTATTTTCTTAGTTCTCTCATAAAATAAAATTGATATCATTTGATTCTAAAATAAGAAAGCCAGTTAAATTTTGTCAAAATGAATATTTTTACTAAAGTTCCTTCATAAGTGTGTTAATAAAATTTCCCCACAAAACTTCTTCAAACACTTTCTTTGAGAAACTTTGCAAACATCGGAGGACGAACATAAATTATTAAAGTTCACAACTAAGAAACTGTTTATTAAGACCTTCTTATTTTAAAAATTCTACGTAGCGTTCCATAACTTTTACCTTTTTACGCACAGAATATTTGTTTTAGTTTCTGTGGAATCGCAATTTTTACGAGACAAGTAAGCAACTAGCTACTTTAACAAAAAGCAATTCTATTTATGTAAATGGTCGCCGTGAACCATTTTGGCAGCTCGTTTCGCTCCACAATTGCCATGAAGCATCGTTAAAAGACGCTTGCTTCCCCTTTTTACTTCGACTTTGGAACAACGCTCATCATATAAATAAGCCCTAATTCCTTATGGTAGATAGGCAAATGGTAATACACGCATTCAAATACACGTAAAGGAGAAATTAATGTGTTTTGAATAACAGTGTAGTATATGAGTCTTCGATGAAATAGATACCTATATACCTGATATATACTCTTTTATATCTATACATATAAAATAGTAAACTGACTTGACTGACTAACTGATATACAGTTAAAATCTTTGCACGTGTTTAAGCGTTTTTAGAAAACCATTCCCTAGAGCAGTGGTAGGCAAAGTACGGCCCGAGGGCCAGTCCCGGCCCGCGAAAGGTTTTTATCCGGCCGCACGGAAATAATTAGTATATGGCCTGCGATAACTATATTTTGACTTTGAAAGTTACTTCTTCGCAACTCGAACCTGCATTCGACGATATTTTGGCAAATCAAAACAATTTCATATGTCTCACACACCGACTATAGCAGGGCCTTCAAATTAAAGTAATTTTTTATTTTTAAGTAAGTTACATAATGTTTATAATTTTATATGATGAAACGATTACAAATAAAAAAAAAATTAGACATTTTATATGATTAGTTAACTACTCTTTTGAAATTTCTAAAACTTTCTGGCCCTCCATGAAAAAAATTTGCCCAGCACTGCCCTAGAGGTTAAAATAGGGGATGAAAATTTGTATGAGAAGAGATTAATTGCTCATATTCATGTACCTATGATAGCAAGTAGGTCTGTCTTAGCACGTACAAACGTGTTAGTAGGAAAGTAGGGAACACATGTACACTGGCAAGCGCATACTATTGAAAGACAAAGTTAGGTATAGGAATGTGACAGGGATGCAAATACGATCGCGACAAAAATAAAACTAAATGTGATTGGTCGCAGAAAATAAAATCGATTGTGATTGGTCAGCGGGCCAGCCGGGTCAGGTAAATAAGCGAGCGCAAAACCCGCTGAAAGCATTCTTGTCGCCTCGGGGATCAAGAAAGTCTCCTGAAAGAAGAAGTTATATTTTTAAGTGCAGTGTAAATAAGTTGTAAATAGTAATTTAAGAAGATTTGTGAATATTAGGGGCCACAATGAAGGTGGTTGGAATTGTCGCATGTCCGGGCTTTTTATTGTTTCTTTCTCTAATCATCTTACTGATTCTCGGGGCCCTTTCAATCGTAACGTCGGCTCTTCAGAAGGCCAGTTAGTTTGCACGACTATACAGTCCGCTGCTCGGTCTGTTACAATATCCTTGGTCCTTGCGAGCCGGATTGGGACCATTGCCTTGATCTTTTTGAAGACGGATCAGGACCATCAAGATGCCGTCGACGCGAAGCCAGACTCAGAGAGGTGAAGCTTCAGCAGTTCCTGAGCACGTCGTGTACGTGCACCAGCCGCGCTCTCCATCAGAAGTGACGGGTCAGGAAGGTAAAAGGGCCGGTGAAAAGGTGCTCGAGCCAAGGTCGGTGATTCATCGCGGATGGGTACCGATCGACCCTCGTCACAGTCGTCGATCAACACGCGCATACTGCGTGCTGAATTGAAAGCGCAAAAGAAAATAGCCAAGATTCAAGAGCCGTCGAAATCTCCGAGATTGGAGAGGAATCATCCAGAGGGGGAAGTACCATCGATCTGTCCCTTGCAGGCGCGAGGGTTGATGTCTGATTGCAGGACACCGGCATCGAAGAGGACACGCCGAGTGACGCGACCGTGCGACGGCGCCCACTTGAGGAGCAGGCACGAGCATTGACTCCGTGCGACGCCGCCCCCGCAGGGGGGGAGGAAGACATCAGGCACCACGCCGAGATGCTACGAGGGGAGCAATTGGCCGCAGCCATCGCCGAGGAAGACGTCAGCCGCCGCCACCGCGATTTTGAGGACGTAGCGTCGCCAAGAAGAGGTGGGCGCTGGGAGGGGCAGGGCCCCCCGCGCCCGCGCCGGACCGAGCCGTGCAGGCAGGGCCCAGGCCCCCTGCACCCGCGCCGCGCCGAGATGCGCGGGGACTCGCCCGCTCACAACTTCGCACCCCTGCCGAGCGTAGGCGAAGCCGCGGACGAGGGATCGAAGAGTTGGCCGAGGCACTGCGGGACCTAGCGACGTCGCGACCACCGCCGCCGCGTCAAGCCGTTGAGCTGCCCATCTTCAGTGAGGCACCTACCAATGGCTGCCCTTCCGAGCTGCATACTGGAACTCTGCGGCCCACAACCTCACGCAGGCTTTTTATTCAAAAGGGGTAAAGAACATTGAATCGCCAAAAAAAACAAATTATAAATGACCAACAACAAATCATCCTACAGTTGCCTACAGTAAATCGACCAATAATTTTGTTATTGAAACGTTATTTTAAAATTTAAATGTAAATAAATGACTGCAATTCGTTTTCTTATACTATACAACCTTTGTTTAGGTTTTTATACAAGACATATTTGTATTACCTATATGTTGTTTCTGTTCTTCTAGATCTGTTTAATCTTTTTCGCGCTGGCCTATGGTGCCGAAGCCCTGCTTCTTTCAAACGCCGCCGGACAATCTGCATCGAAATCTGAAAATTAAATTTTAATAAAAAATACCCAATAATAAAAGCTGAAGCATACGAAGAGGCAGTGGTGCCATCTCAAAAAGTCTAATCCTATTATAAATTATTTCCTCGTTTTGTGTGTAATTAAAATACTATTTAATCAAAGAAAATAATACCTACACATAATTTATTAATTACTGAAATTATTTTCATAATAATTTTCGCGACGTGTATCCTCTACAACTCTCTTCTCGTGAATTAAAATTATTTCCCGGCAGTCATCATTACTTACCTTAACCCTAACCCTTAGGAACTCTTAGTGATCGGTCACACGATAATTTTTACAGGGTTTTGTTTAGACTTTAAAATTTAATTTAAGATTACATTGCCAATCCGTAATTAAAATTCTGAGATTTTTTTAATGTTTCGGTCGTAATCGGGCAACGCCGACTTAGTTCAGTTACTCTGAGACGAAAGTCACAGTAGCTGAGCCTCAACCAAAAAGAATGTTTCACCTATAAAAAATCGCTCCTTGTTACCTGTTACCTAGATAATGAATCACACTTTAATATTATAAAGGCGAAAGTTAGTAAATGTGTTTGTATGTTTGTTTCTTCTTCATGCTCAAACGGCTGGACCAAATTTAATGAAATTTGGCACGAAGGTAGGTGACACCCTGGAATAACATATATGCTACTTTTTATCCTGAAAAAATATAGTGTTTTCGTGGGATGAGCACGGAATCGAATATGGCTCGATAACTAAATTAAGCACGGGTGGAACCGCGGGCATAGCTAGTAACATAATTAAATAACGAAAGTTCTTTTACACTAACCTTATTACCTAGATAATGAATAACATAATAAAATAAAGAAAGTTTTTTAAACTGACCGGCGTGCATATTTTGTAACTACGAGTACCTATAATGGGAACGGTGCTAAAATCGATTACAGTTACCATTGCCGTATGTGTTGTTTGTCAAGAAAAGAAAGAAGTTATCGGTTTTTTTAAAGGTCGGCAACGCGCGAGTGATACCCCTGGTGTTACAAGCGTCCATAGGCCACGGTGACCGCTTACCATTAGGCGGACCGTGGTCTTGTTTGCCACCTTAGTGGTATAAAAAAAACTTACGCGAGCGGCAATGGTAAAAGGCATAAGAAATAATACCAGAAGCCTCAATGATGAGATGATTTTTTTCATATAAAGCCGACGACATGGTTCAGTAAATATATTTTTCTATCGCTTATAGTGCATCTATGTTTAAAGCTTTAAAAGTGCAAATGAATACCTACCACGGACTGACCGACTCATCAATTGCATTGTATAAAAAGGTAATAGATAATGATACTTACGTGATATTGAGAAGTAGTGCTCTGGGTATTGAGAAACGGCTCAATTTGGTGAGCCGCTTTTATAGCCGTTATCTTGCTCAGCAGTTGTGGCTTGAGCATAAACCTGCCGATGGTATGGCGATAGATCTCCCCCCGTTTCTTTTGTTCCGGAGGATCCAGTGTCTTATAGTTTTTCTCTGTAAACAGAATGTTTTAAATTTGACACAAAACTGGTGTCCAAAAAGTTAAGTCGATACCTAAAAAAAAACTATAAAATGTCACTCAAGAGACTGCTTTTAGTTACCTATTCAAGAACAGGTAAAATTGTTTTTTATTACTGTTTTTCTTTTATATTTATTATTCTATATTAAGTATGTATTAATTCCTACTGTCTTTTCGGTGAAGGAAAACATTGTGAAGAAACCTGCATACATAAAAAAAGAGTCATATGACTGAGAATACGATTCGGAGCGCCTCTCAGCGTGCTTCATACAAACGAATTTCTCACTTATTTTTGACACTTGCTGATCAAACACTTTTTGAAGACATGAAATTTTGAAGACATGTTCTTTGAATAAATATCTGAGTCTGCAGTATGCCAGTTTTCTATGAAATTTTGTAGTTCTAAAGTTATACAGGTTTCAAGTTTTGCATACAAATAGTTTCAAAAAAGATTTTGAATTAATAAAAACATTTTATAATATTTTGGAAAACCACATATGTAGGTATTTGGCTCGGGATTACAACTAAGAAATTTCACAGTGATTGATCAGTAAATGTCAAAAACAAATGAGAAATTCGTTTGTATGAAGCCCGCTGCGAGGCGCCGCGAATCGTATCCTCTTGTCACCCTCAATAAGGCGAGGCTGTGCCCCACAGTTGGAATATAGGTATAAGGCTGATAAGGATTTCTAATTATTAAGTTACTATTATACGTAATTAAGAAAGTAAATTTACTTACTGTTATTCCAGTTCGTCGCTCAATATCTTTTATTTTGTAGCCCGCTTCTCGCAGGGCTACAATCTGCTCCCGCTGCACTGAGGTGAGCTGAGGTGCCATGTTTTAATTTAAATAACGATGCAATAAACAATAGCACGAGCAATGTCAAGAACAGCGCTAATTTTTGATTTATTTTATTTTACCTAGATATTTATTGAGCTCGGTACTTACGCCGCCCCACCGCGCCGGCTTTCATTCATGTTTGTAGTTTATACCTACCTATTGATATGTTCGCAGACGCAGCTATGTTCAGTCTCTTTCCTACGATTTGTCTATAGTGAAACGTTTTAGTTAAAGGTATGTTTTCGTGGGTAGCTTGATGTGTCGCGTAGTGTACCTACGTAGCCAAACGGTAAAAAGTAATTTAAAACGCTTATGATTTCGCCATGTATTTTTAATCATTTGTTTTAAGGGTTCCATAGATATGTAGTAAAAACCAAAACCTTGTAGTTTCCTACCCTTTCATTCTTATTCATTCGTCCACTTGACTATTCTAGGGTTTTGAAGCCAATGAATTTTCAACTATATTTTCTTAAAAAATCCGTGTTTAGAAGTTTATATGAATACAAATTTAGAAATAATGCATGTTTAGAGTATTTATAACACGCACGGTTTCGGAGATATGACCAATTGAAGTTGAACTGCTATCAATATCACCGACCAAATTAAATAGGGTTCAGCTTACGGGTTCGTCGTGCATTGGTCGGGCGTGGCTGGCTAATATAAAGTGCACCGCAAGCAAGATGCTGAGATCTTATCTGGAAGGTCGTATTTCTGGGTAATGGTCGACGAGGCCATTTGGACAAAGCACCGAGCCTAAGCCGGAGTCCCACAGGGAAGCGTACTTTTTCCAACGTGCTACTCTATATTCACCGATGACCTCCCTAATAAAACATATAAGGTAAGGAGAAAATTACTAACGAGAGGCTGTTTAGAAGCCTAAGGCCGAAAGCTTTAATGACTCGAGTTAGTAATTTCTGTAACGCCCGTGTTACAAACAATGATTTTCATCACATTTGCGAGTAAATAAAAAAAAAACGGGTTGCACTCCGGGAATGCCGGCAGAAGTGAAAACATACTAGCTATTTACTTCCCATCACTTCGTATACATATTTATTTATTATATATAATAATGTTTGTTTATTTACTTTTTTGACATCTCAATCTGTCATAGAATTAAAATCCCATATCCAACCTCCCTATACTACTCATAATCGCCATATACTAAAAACTAACCTAATGTAAATAAAGGTCACGTGTCCTGACGCGAGTTCCGTCTTACGAATTTTCGATCAGTTCACCTACCCTGACGCGTGTTTAACATTTTTTACCCATCACAAAAAAAGTATACAACGCCGCTAAAGAAGTGTTCACTTTGCAAAATATAATGCGAAACTACATACTTAAAAATTTACTTTACAATTTTTGAAAACACCATAAAAGATTTTCAAGTTACCTTAGGGTCGGCTCAGACCGAGACGCGACGCGAAGAGTCTTGAAGATGCAACAAGCGACTCAACATACCTCGAGCTGCGCCACGCGGCGCATCCTAAGGCCGCTTTGCGTTTCGTGGCCTCTCGTTGCTCGTAGTGACACGAGACGCCGCGCGGCGCATCTATTCACGTCGCTTGGTGACTTTGTCGGTTGTCACGGTTTCCTTATATTATTTGTTCTGGGGTGTACAAAAAGTGTCATTACTCCCACGGGTTTTTTTTTTGTAAATTTTACTTTACAGAAGAATCAAGATCTTCATTTCGTATGATAGCTGTCAACCTAGAAACGGCTTTATCTCTGTAACTTTTGATCGTAGACTAGTATTTTCTGTTTAGAAGTGATAGATCTCATCAAAATCTTCATTTCGGATGACAGCTGTCAAACTAGAAACGGCTTTATCGCCGTAACTTTTGATCGTATACTAGTATTTTTTTCACAGAAGTGATAGATCTCATTAGGACCTTTATTTCGGATGACAGCTGTCAAACTAAAAACGGCTTTAGCTCCGTAACTTGATTGTATTTTTGATTTGACATCTGTCACTCTTAGCTTTTGAGACTTTTGAGTATATATAGTTCGGTAACGCAATACAACTGGACTGCTAACACTTTTTACTAAATATAGACAGCTGTTATCCGCGATGAAGATATTGATGAGATCTATCACTTCTGAAAAGAAACTACTGTTCTAAAATATATTTTTTTCTCTAAGTCAAATCGGCACATCCTACCCAACGTCGCGCGACGCATCTTCGTAACCTCTCACTTTTGTACTCTCACTTTAATTTGTATCTTTTTGTTTAGTAAACAAGGTCCATAATGTGTTGCTATTTCAAAAATGCCGTCTCGGTATGAGCCGATCGTTAGTGTGTAAATATCTATCGTCAGGAGCTTCATTCATAATTTTCTTACATTTTCTCCCGTAAGCGTCTAGCTCGATGTAGTGTTGTGTGTTGCCAGATTGGGCCACAATTTGGCGATAAAATTATTGGAGAATTTGAATAAAATTGAGCCATGTTATATCTTCACGTGCCGTAAGGCAAGTGGTAGGGGTAGACGGATGGGTGGGTCCCTGTAGGCTTAGGAGGAAATCCGGGGCTTAGACCTAATCTTAACTTCATCAGTTGATATATTTTTTGCATCTTTTCATTTCATTTGAATATTGTCGTTGTTATGGCAACGAAAAATATCGCAGTCACTGATATATAAATCAGTGTTTTAACACTTTTTTCGTCTCTGCAGTCGTTTCTACATCAAAATTCGCCGTGAATATACTTGAGGGAATCAGTGTTTTTTACGCTTTGTGTCGCCTATGAAACAAAATTCAATACTAGGAGTTTAAACAAGATAATTTCAGAAATCATGCTTTCAACATTTATTTTGTCTCTGCAGTTGTTTTTATATCAAAATTCGATGTGAATATACTCTAGAAAATCAGTGTTTTTACGCTTTATGTAGCTTATGCAACATAATTAAATACTAGAAGTTTAAACAAGATAATTTTAAATTAATGCAAGAAAACAATCGTGTCATTGTTTTGTGTTGCTTCTTCAAACAAATTTACATTCAAGTACTGCTTGGACTTTCTACAAGTTACTTATTTAGCATTCACTCAATGAAACAATCTGTGCTCTGAGGATTTGGTGTGTCGCCTCTACTACAAAATTTGCTGTTCAGAGTTTCTACAGAATATCTTAAAATTTACTCAACCAAAATCAAGACTCAAAAATTTCAATGCCAGTGTCAAAGAAACAGTTATAAAGGATATTTTTATATAATAAGTTACATATATTTATTTATTTTATTTTCATTTTTTTTTTTTTTTTTTTTTAAGTATTTTTAATGTCACTGTGTGCTCAAGCGGGCGAAAATGAATTTAGTCAAGGGATTGTGTCACAGGAAAATCTTGTGCGTTGCCCAGAATGTTCTCAGGAACGTTATTTTAGAGGATTAAGAGGTTTAAAAATTCATAAAAGTAAGTGTCATAAATCCGTTTTATCTACTTCTATTTCCAATTTAGGCTTTAATAATGACTGCTCAAACCAACCTTTTTGGCAAACTCTGACATACTATAAATTACATAAACCAGTTGTAAAGCGTATTCCTAGAGGTGCTCGCCTATCTGTCGCAGCAGCCTTGTCCCATGCCATTAAGGCTGTGATATGTTTTAACACTGTACATTCCTGGGAGTTTTTGTTGTCATTTCCGTATACCGTGCTCCACGTTAGTCCAGATCCTAATAATAAAAAATCTTTAACAACGAGAATAAAGGAAAATTGCGTGAAATATAGTACTTTGGAAGAGCACTCTTTTGTGCCTTTAAATAATTCAGACTTAAATCAAATTTATAAATTCAGAAAGTCTACGGAGTCTGCCACTTTCAAACTTGTAGAAAGCAAAATTAGTGATGGTGATATTAAAGGAGCAGCACGTATTCTCTTTTCCAGTGACACAATCGCACCATCGAATCCTGAAACCTTATCTATTTTGGAGGAAAAACACCCGGCTTCAGCGGTAGATTTATCACTTCCTGAAGCACCGGTAGATAATAACGACTCCATTGAGGTGACAGAATTAGAAGTTTCAGCAGCCATCGGGTCTTTTCAAAGTGGGTCTGCTGGAGGTTTAGATTCATTAACACCACAGCATTTAAAGGATTTATTATGTGGTGCAAGTGGAGAATCCGGGGAGGTACTTTTGAGGGATTTGACAGCTCTAATAAATTTAATGTTGTCGGGCCGAGTTAATGATACTATCACGGATATTTTATATGGTGCTAATTTATGCGCCTTAAAGAAGAAAGATGGAGGTATTAGGCCAATCGCAGTTGGTATGACCTATCGTCGCCTCGCCGCCAAATTATGTTGTAAAAAGATATCGCTGGTTTTGGCAAATATTTTTCAGCCTATACAGTTAGGTTTTGGATCGCGAGGTGGTTGTGAAGCTGCCGTCCATTCCGTCAGAACCTTTTTGACTCAAAAATGTGGAAATCTGCTCTTGAAGGTTGACGTAAAGAATGCCTTTAATTCAGTTGATAGGGGTGCTCTTTTGACACAAACTAAAGAAAAAATTCCAAAATTATATGGTTTTCTTTGGCAATGTTATGGTTCTTCTTCAAAGTTGACTTACAATGGAAATGAAATTACTTCCGCCGTAGGTTGTCAACAGGGTGACCCTCTGGGCCCTGCCATTTTTAGTTTGGCCATTCATCCCATCATACAACGTTTGAAATCCAAACTTAATGTTTGGTATTTGGATGATGGAACATTAGGTGGTGACTCAAATACTTTATATGATGACCTTGCCCTTTTGATCTCTGAATTTCGCGCTATTGGTCTCAATTTAAATTTTTCAAAATGTGAACTTTTTTTTCCAGTTTTGTACCAGGATAAGGATTTGGTAATACAAAAATTTAACTTATTAGCCCCTAATATCAAAATAGTCGACAATAGTAATCTTTCTTTGTTAGGTTCGCCTATATTTGACGAATTTTTCCCTTCATTTTTTGAGGAAAAAATTCAAAGCTTTTTGCAGGTTTCAAATCGCTTAGCAAAAATCAATACTCACATGGCATTCACAATTATACGTTTCTGTCTTTTTATACCTAAATTCACATATCTTGTTAGATGTTGTCAACTCTGAAAACATACCAACCTTGTTCAGAGTTTGGACAACATCATTAAAAATACTTTGATTTCTATGTTGAATGTAAATTTAAATCATCGAGAATGGTTACAGGCTTCTCTGCCAGTGCGATTTGGAGGTTTAGGTATCCGTTCAATTTCAGGTGTTGCTCTCCCTGCTTTCCTTTCCTCTGTTCATAGTAATCAAAATTTAATTAACAAAATTCTTTCAAATATTCCGGAAATTGTTGAAATATCTTTCATGAACGAAGCCAAGAATACATGGACTGTAACATGCCCAGATACCGATTTTCCAAAAAATCCTTTTTCACAGCGGTTGTGGGATGGGTCGATCTGCGAACAAGTGCGGAAGCAACTCCTTAATACGTGCTTGAACTCCGCAGATCGTGCCCGTTTACTAGCTGTTGCCGAGTGGGAATCGGGTTTGTGGTTGCATGTCCTTCCTTCACCAAAATTAGGGACCCTCCTGGATTCTTCCACTTTCAGAATTGCGACCTCCCTCCGCTTGGGTACACCATGTTGTGCTCCACACCGTTGCCAGTGTGGTGTTGCTGTCGACCAGCGTGGTCATCACGGCCTTTCTTGCACAAAGAGTGCGGGCAGGTTTTCCCGCCATGCCAGCCTTAATGACATAATACGCCGAGCTCTTGTCTCTGCCAATTGCGCGGCTGTTCTTGAACCAAACGGGCTTTTACGGGACGATGGTAAGAGACCAGACGGCATGACTCTGATTCCGTGGAGGATGGGGCGGCCCTTAGTGTGGGATGCTACTTGCGTCGACACCCTGGCACCGTCACATCTTCAAGGAACACAGAGTAGAGCTGGTGCGGCGGCGGACTCTGCAGAAGTCATCAAAAGGCGGAAATACACTACTCTCGACAGTGGGTATGTATTTGAGCCTTTTGGGGTCGAAACCTTAGGACCGTGGGGGAAAAGTGCCAAAAAAATTTTTCGATCTTTATCTTTACGTCTGGTTGAAGCTTCTCGTGACCAAAATGCTGGCCTTTATTTTGCTCAAAGAATTTGCATTGCAATTCAACGCGGCAATACGGCCAGCATTTTGGGAACTATACCAACTGGCAACGGTCTTTTAGATATTTAATTAATTTTTAATTTTTAATTTTTATTATTTAGGTTAACATTTAAATATATTTTTGTAAAATTATTATGTTAATAATGTAAATAAAGATCTTAACTAGTTTTAAACTTAATCAATTTAATGATCAACACAATACGACTCAGAGTTTTCAAGTCATTTGAAAGATTTTTACAGTCCTTAATGGCCAGTGTCATGTTATGACAACAACATAGTTAGAATGGCCGACGAGCGTACTTTTAAAAAACACATAGGAGCTAAGAAATGGCCACTATCGGTTACCCATCCAATGACTAACTTACAAATTAAGAAAGTAACTATTTCTATTTCAGAAGAAGTTCTTGAAAGCTTTCTACAAATGAGCGACACAGCCCTCCCAGTGCGCTCAAGCTTTGCAAGCTAAAAGCCGCCCCCACACGTCAGCAGCTCTTCAGTCTCGACAATCTTACTGTGACCTCATTTAACAGGAAAAAGTCACGCTCTGGCTTACGATATACGAACTTTTTTATACTTTACTATTTGCATTTCAAGATTCCAGAGGAATTCGGGTAGAAGTCTCCTTACCATACCAACTTACTATGTTTTTAATGGCAAATTGATACAGGAAAGTGTGGATGTGTACTTGCTATACTTATACATATATGTAGAAGAAGAAGAAATAATGTCATTAAAATTATCCAGGCCGTTTAGAAAAAGATCAGTGACACACTAACTGCACCGCCATCTACCGGGTCCATTTGTAAAATCAAACCTTGCAGGGACCCACTCGAACGTCACAAAAAATATCATTAAAATCATCCCTGCTATTTCAAGAAGATCAGTGACACACCGACTGCAGCGCCACCTAGCGGGTTCAATTGTGTTTTCAAACCTAGCAGGGATCCAGTCCAACGTATACAGAAAACACCATTAAAATCATCCTGTTTAAGAGAAGATCAGTGACACACCGACTGCAGCGCCACCTACCGGTTCCAATTGTGTTAACATTCAGGAACCCATTAAAATATTCAGACAAAATTTCCCCCGAATCGTTCTAGCCGTTTAGGAGGAGTTACGCGACAAACACACGTACAGAAGAATTATGCGTAGAAAAAAACTGACTCACACTTGACGTTTTTAAGTAGCCTATGTCCTTTCTCGGAACTCAGACTATCTCCTTGCCAAATTTCATCTTAATCCGTACAGTAGTGTAAGCGTGAAGCGGTAACAGACAGACAGACAGAGTAACTTTCGCATTTATAATATTAGTATGGATAATATTAATTATAACTACATTAATAACACTAAACTCTTGCCATAAAATTTCCTTTTGTGGCATAGAATCCTAAAGTGGATGTATTTCATTTACGAACTCTCTGGAAAATGCTGCACCACTACCTTATTGAAAACATCGCATAGACTTTCTGCAAATGACTGACGCGGGCTTTGTAGCGCTGCACGCTATGCTAGAGAGTGCCTTTTCATGCCGTCCTTGCTATTCTTGAACATGAACCAACTTACTTTGATCCTTGTTAGCTCTTTTAAAATTATGTTAACTCACCTTAAAGAACTTAAGCTCGGAGATCATACTATACAAGTTACAACTAACATTGTTACTGAAAAATTGTTGATAATGACGTGATTGTACAGTGTTGGTATAATTTATATTTATATCATTATGTGCAGGTTTAATTATTTTAAAAAAATAATGCAAATTAAAGATTATAGTTAAAATTTTGATGAAAGACTAAAATTTAATAAGTATAAATCAATTAAATATAAGCTTTTAGTAAACGAAATATGTAATTTTTTACTTGTCTCACTAGCTCAGAAAAGCTTTTTCTTTTTTAAAATCTGCGTGCAAAAGTCCACGCAACAGTTCATAATGGGCAAAGTTGTATTTGTTACTGAAAATTGTGATTTTTCAAACGGTACGGTTACGGTACATTACAAGTTGTGTTCATTTCAATATTTTATTTATTCAGTTCCTATTAAAATGTCAATATTAAATTAATATTTGTGCTTGAAGCTACGCTAGCTTCGTTTGTTTATTGTCAAACGACCCAATTACCTACTAATTGCGAGGAAACGTTAGCTTAAAAGAGGCTTTTGAAGTCGAGACGACTTAAAGCAAGTACTCTATTCGTATCTTTAACAATCTACTGCATACAATTATGTGTTATATTTATCGTATCTCACAATATTACTTAATAACTAATATTGAAACAACAAACAAACAACCAAAAAACAAGTATTTAAAAGGCGCGTTCTGTTCACTGCTTCAATACGTTTAGTGTCATAATCCAGGCAAGTTCAAAAAACCTTAAAAGCTTGGCTCATTTTTTATTTTGGTTGGCCTATTTACGTCATGTGCATAATGTATACAATGTTGGTCAACATAACGCCACTTAAATCATAAGTTAATTTAAGTAGACAAGGCCACTCCTAAAAGTATATTATGTTAACTCAGGGCATTAAAGCAAAACATTAAGTAATTATTATAAAAAAACTACTGCCAATTTCCATTGGTAGATTTATTTAATATTAAGCCAATAAAAGTACCAATACAGGGTAATTGAGCCAATCGTTTTTTAATCGTGGATTTCAAGATAATAATAAAAATTCAAACGGTATAAAATCGCAATGGTGTACTATGGCGTTTGGCCGGGTGCAGGTTTCTAGTAACTATAGTACCTTTTCGTGGTCCTTGTGTAGGAACCATCACAAAATATAACATAAGATATACATCTACTTTGTTTTCGTACTAAAGTGTCTTAAAACTTGTCGTATCAGATTGTGACTATAGCAGATTTTTCCTGCTACATTGCAAACAAAAAAAAAACAACTGTCGAAGCTTAATAACAAAGATGATCAAGAAAGAGAATACAAAGGCATCTGTAAAGTAACTAAAGCGTACCTCGTTAATGTTGGCTTACTCAACGATGGGCTACGGAAATAACAGCAATTATTAAATATATTTTTTGAGTATTGCATTATTCCCGTTATTTACTAGTTGTAAAATACCTTCTCAAAAGTGCCGCTTTGCTTAAAATCAGTTTCGGCGACTGTCAGAAGAAAAAGTGTTGTAGTTCATTTAATTATTTATTTAGAATCATTACGCTTTGTAAATCTTTTGGCAGTAGCTGGTACAACCTGCCAATTCGGGGGGCACGGGTTTGATCCCCTCACAAGATGGTTTCATCAATTCCCCTCAAAAATCTCTAAGTCAAAAATCAGCTTAATTGGTTACTAATAATTAATACTAAATTACTAACGAAAGGCTTTAATGATTCGAGTTTGTAATTTCCGTACCGCTCGTATTACAATGTTTTTCATCACATTTTCAGGTAAATAAATAAAAATATAAGGTGAATAAATAAATAAACTCACCAAAACATAATTAAAATGGTGGGAATAGAAGTCGAAAAAACAACGCCACCGCCAGATGGCGCTAGGTATCTAGAGGATTTATAAATTAAGAAATTTTGGCAGAAGTTAAAACACTTAAACATACTTATAGAATAGGTGCGTCATTGCTGCCCGTGGACGCGCGCTTTGTTTAGAGAAAAGTAAAATTTACAAATAAAAAGCCCGTGGGTGCAATTTAGTTTTAGTTTATTAACAAACTAATATAAATAGACTTTCACAAATTCCTATTTTTTTGGATTTGTATCTGTTGTCTGCTATCCATATAAAAGTTTATAATTCCATCTTAAATATATCATTATCCAAATCTAATAATTATATTCTAATCATAACTAGGTGACTTTTTTTTTAGTGAACAAGACCTATCAATTATAATAGCCGAGTGGGCTGCAAAGAAAATGGGTCAGTGTGATAGCTTTTAAAATATTTAGGCAAGCCTTTTAAAACAAACGCCTAATTGAAGTTTATTTCATTACAAATATAGGAAGTAGTAAAAAGTTTGCTTTATTTTTGGTATTATAAACACCGTTAACTAAAAAATAAAGTCGATTTTTAAAAAATTTAATGACAAATTTGAAACCATTTGTTTTACTTCCTTTCTTATTCTATCATATAAATATGGCATTACTTGTGCAGAAAATCATTATTCTGATCAAATGCAATTTAAAATATGCTACTAACCCCTGAAGTGAAAAATAATCATTTTTACTTAACTTACTTTTTATTAAAAATAAACACAGAACTCATTTTTCTAATTTTAGAAGCATACTCTTATTAACACACAGTGTGAACATCTTTAAAGATTTGAACCTGAAAACTTTTATTTTCGATGGTACTTACTGCTCTTGCGTAGGTAATTTTAGGGTACTGCATAGTGAGACTAGTATAGGGGATCTAAGCGATCGTAAGCTGTTTCTTAAGGTCAGAGGATTTTCTCAGAACTTAAACCTTAACCGGAATAGCTAAATTGTTCCACATTACTAAAATCTTAGGACCAAATGGACCCTTTAATTAAAATTCAAGGTTTTTTCTAATATAGATGAAATTACCACTAAGATGGGTTATAAGTGCATTAAAACAAGTTTTATGTAATGTAATCGTTTTCAGTCTTTTACTATTCTATATAAGGCACTTTATTTTTTTAATATAATTTTTATTTTAACATAAAGCTTACAAATAAATTTGCAGCATCTACCACAATTTTGCGATTGTTAAGCATAGGACAACATTAATATTGAGCAGTGCCTTCATGTTCCGGATTTTTACTGTCAAAAATCAGTTTTTATTTTTTTAAAGACGCAAAAAATATTCTCAAGTGAAGTTGCTCGTGCGGTACTGGCACCGAACTAATTTTTGAACCTCTTTTTCTAATTCCTAATCAGCAAGAAGTATAAATAAGAATCATACATCTAAGGTTTGGATATTTGCAAATCAATACTTTAATTCACATACAATACTCACATGTACTTCTACATTTATACATAGTAGTATTTCCAAAGCTTTTTAAAATGTAACTGTTGTAAACAAAACACACAGAAAAGCTTTTAAAATTAGTCAAAAGTACACAAAAGAGCTTTTATTGGAACGGAACAAATGCTGGTATCTTCGCTTTGTAGCTTGCAAAAGTTGGTCTTAGAAGAGCTTTTTAAAACTTTAATTTTCTACTTTCCTTCAGTAATGTTCAAGGAACTGAGTCATTGTTGTTTTTTTTCAATGTCATAGTTTAAGAGCAAACCGGTTAAGTGCAAGTGGGTCTCGCGCAACCAACGGTTCCGTGCCTAATAGTAATATTAAAAATGTTACATTTTGACAACTTTTGAATCGGCGTTTTCGGAATTTGTAGAATATTGTACCAATACAATAATCATTTCTTTTTTTCGACTACTTTTTACATACTTTGGAAAAATTAAAAAAATGGTTAAAAAAAATTTTTATTCCATAATCAATTGTGTAACTCACTCCGTTCACGAGCTAGAGACATAAGCACGTTTCATGTTTACTGTCTAGCAATTTTATTAATCAAATCAAAAAATTGGTTCCTTACGACTTATGAAACATAAAAAGCCACTTTAGTCCCGGCAGTGTTGCAACGTCAGCCTCACGACGTGCCACGCAGGCATACCTATAATGTGACGCAGGGCTAAAGTAGTTTGTAGAAGCAGTCTGTTTCCCACATGTGGAATTGTATCTAGCTACTGGTTACTTACTTCCTTCTGAGGGTTAGAACCAGGAAGTTATACAAATATTTGTGTTTGTAAATTATTTACAAAATTCGTAAGTTTTTGAAATGGCAAGTGGTACAATAGTTCCACCCTTTTTTTCCCCATTTCATAAACTTCAGAACACCAAATTGTAATAGGTATTCCTTTTTAGGGTTCCGTACCCAGAGGGTACCCGGAGCCCTATTACTAAGACTGCGCTGCTGTCTGTCTGTTCGTTTGTCCGACCATTAAATAGCTCTATCCTTTAGACTGCAATAGGTATAAGTCTAAATTTTCACAGAATATGTATTATAACCCATTATAATCCCCCAGGATTATATAAAAAAATTAAAAAAGTCATAATTTAAGGGGGGGTCTTCATACAAGAAACACATTTTCGTTGTTTGTCGCACAAACAAACTTCAAACTTGCAGTGAAAAATAGCGTGAACTCCAAAGTATAACAACAAAAAATAAAAACCTGCCAAGTGTGAGACGGGCCTTTGGTTTCCTGTGACGCTCAGATGCGTGCATGTATGTGTGTGTATGCATATTTGGATAGATGTTGTATGCTTGATGACTTGGTTCTTGCATGGCTGATTGGTAACAGGTGTACATCTGGCAGTTTCTTGTCACTTCTTCTCCCCTTACGCTAGTTTCCGAAGTGATGATACTTAGTTTAAATTATGTGCATTTGTTGCGTGACTGTTGTGTGGGGGCTGGGCCACTTCCAGGTTTGCGATGTCTATCTAAATGTTTATGTGCGTATATATATATATAAATAGGTATGTCTGTATATTTTTCTTATTTCTTTAATATGTATAATTATGTGCATATGTTTGTTTATTTATTTACACGTACGTATGAAAGTATTTTTTTATATGTATTTATATTGTGGAGATATATGAATATGCATATTCTATCATGGGAGTTACTAATAATATTCAAATCCAGTCTCACAATTGACGACTTTAAGTGCTTCACATGGTATGCCCCCTATGCAAATCTGAGAAAAAATAAGCAATTTAAATATTGCTTCAGTTTAAGTTTAATTTTTTTTTTCTTAACTATTTAGATTTATACAGCTTGTTTTTTTAAGCGTTTCAATACAAAATATGTATTTATTAATTGATTATAATATTATGTTTTGTTGGTAGTTTTACAAATAATGGACAATTATTTGATGCTGGCAATAAACCAGTTGGTATTGTAATTAGTTTTTAAAGCAAATTCTTGTTTTGTTTTTGTTGATGATGTTCCACATATTTAAGTAAGTGATAGAACAGAAAAAGTTGGAATCAATTTAGTGAAATATTTTGAATCACCTGTCATAATGGAAGTATTCCGAAGTTCAATACTATAGTTCAGGTCCCTTTTTATTTTCAGTGTATATATTAACGATTTTCCTTTTATGTAGAAAATCTGTGCAAAATTGTATTGTTTGCAGATGATACGTCTGTAACATTTAATATTGATAGAAACAAAAATACATATGATGATATAAATTATGCACTTTCGCAGCACTTTTACTGAATGTACAGCAAACAAAATGTATAAAGTTTGCTTTACCAAATGTTAAAAATAGTCCAACAAAATTATTTATCATATTGAATCAACTGTCTTCTTGGGCAACACTTTGGATACTAAATCGCAGTGGCACTCACATAGTTCTTAGCTTGAAACTCAGCTAACTAAATCAAATGTAGAAACTGCTCGATTAGTATTCTTTAGTGTTTTCCATTCCCTTCCGGGATAAGGTATTTTATTGTGGGGAAGGGTCGCTGACATAGAAACAACTTTTAAGCTTCAAAAAAGAGCCAATTAGTCATCAATCTTTGCTCATCTTTGAAAGCATATATCCGTCTGGGATATCTCGCTTAAGCAACCAGTATTTTTACGCACGTTTGTTTTACATAGCGAAACGTTAGATAACGTTCTCAAAAATATTTTATATTTTTTTTACCCTACAGGGTAACCTAAATACCTAAATAGTTACAACTATTACTCTCCGTTTTACACTTCACTTCTGTATGTTTTTGGGTTAAGTGAAAATCATCAATGTTCATTTACTTTGTAGGATACCAAAGTTGGCTGCGAAAGTAGCAACGATTGTTATAGATGATTACCGCATTTCGGGGAGTTTATTAAGACTAATGAGCTGGCAACTCAGCTTGGCGCTGCACGGTACAGGAAACGGTCGAGATTTATCGTCGTTTAATGGGCACAAAAGGCTTGAGCCACGATCTTCTTTTATATCAGTTGTGAAGAATCTTCCACTGTTAGTAGTTAAATAAAATACAAAAACAATTTATTCAACTATTGTTTAATATTAAAAATAATCGTATTAAATTAATTTATAGCCTAGAATACACATGCCAGCAGCTTTCACAACGACATACCAGCTACTTAGGGTACATGCCTTACCTACACGAAAAGTGGGGATGATGTAATTCGTTCAAAAATATTCTATTTTTCAATATTCAGGGATCCGTTTGCGAAATATTTGACTAAAAATTGCTAATTTTTCTTCAAATCAAGCCAGCAAAAATATTGTTTTTGGATATGGGAAAATATATCATCAGAGCAGTAGTATATATAACGAAGTTAAAATGGAAAACTAACTTGTAAAGTATGTTGTAAAGCCTATTTAGCTGTTTTGTAACAGTTTACAAGTCAACGAGTAATAGTCGACCAACTTATAAAATATACTTGACGAAGTAAAAAATTAAACTAGTAAAAACTGATAACTGAGTCTTGGACTGACATTAGTACTATCATAGTATACGATAATTATGATTATCGAGCACTATCACATTTTTTTTAAAGTAAGGAAAAATCATTTGAATTTTAAGAAGAAACAAGCTTCAAACTACACAAAAGTACCTATTATGCTAATATTTATTTTTTCTATTTATTAATTTTTCTGAAGGATGTTTTTTTAACGTACTTCATTCGTACGTAATCCTTAAAAATGTGTATCAAACTATTTATAGCCGAACAACGTGCTCGGGGTCAGCTAGTAGGTATTATAAATTATTCTTTTTGAAATGGATCCCTTTTGGGTTTTTACCAAACCCTATCTTTTTTAATTTTTTCTCTCTATGCTCCTGTTTGTGGATATTTATTGTCAACGAACATCACTTTACTTATATTATCTGCCCATTGTTTCTTTGGTCGTCCGACCTTTCTTTTACCTAATGGCCCAAACCACTTTGTTGACTGTGAAGTCCGCCTTTTATCTGTATGCCTTGTTATGTGACTACCCATTGCTACGTTAGTAAAAAGGCCTATGTATAAGAGCACCTCTCAAGTTTTTCTTCTTTTAATCACTTCTCTTATACCTTTCTCTATTTATTCGTCAATACCCATATTTGACAACTGTAAGTTAGGCTAGGCAAATACAAGTTTCTATTACAACCTTTTAAGTGGCATGCTGTAGTTTCCTTTCAAAAATTTTCTTTGGTCTCAAAAGCATTACCATAAGCTGTTGATTCTTCTTTCCACCGCATTTTCATTACTGCCTTGATTGAAGGATGCCATTTAGGAGACAAGCGGTCGTCTTGCCGGATTCCTTCTATTTTTGCAACTTCTTCTCCTTTAGTTTCTAACTTTATTTTGCTTGAACTCTTTGTGTAGATATTTTTTAGAATGGTTATGTAGTTTGCCTCTGTGTTACCTACAATATTCTAGTGCTTTCCATGTGAAAGTATGAAAGATGCTTTCGAACGCTCTAAAACAGTATATAAAGCCATCATACAGGAATTGGTCTTGTCGTTTTCTTGGTGTGTGTATCCAGTTTTTATGTGTATTTAATTATTTGTTGGCTCTTTAACGCTATTTATGTGCACATTGTAGTCGGCTTTGTTTGTTTTTTGTAAAAAAAAATTATTTCATTTTTAATTTCTTTTGTTTTATTGTTACGAATTCTGCGAGTTCAGTGAAAATTGTTCAGTGGTAATTATTTTAATTATAATTTTATAATTTATCAAGTCTATAGTACTCTTTTAAATATTTTGCGTTCTTCACTCTCATCGTGTTTTATTTCTTGTTCTTATTTTTTATCTTGTGAAAATTATACTTTCGAGTTGGATGTTATAGTTCTACACATCTTGAATTTTTTAAGCTTCTCTACCTGGGTTTTTATATTCTCATTTATTTATTTTCTGTATTTCCCTTTTTCGCTTTCTGTTTTTTGTGGTCTTGATGTTGATGTGAAAGACGTTCTATGTAGGTCTAGATTTATAGACCCTTATTTATAGTATAAATAGGATATACCTATATGTTATTAATTTGTTGTTTTGTGCAACTTAGCCAAATCTGGGGCAGTTGGACGTCTTAAATACCAGAGTCCAGTAACCATACTACTTGACAACGTCTGCTGACCCACACTACGCCAACTGGGTGGACTTTAGACTAAGTCACCTATCTATCTACCCATCTTTTAAGCAGAGGCCTGTGCCCAGTATTTATTACCCAGTAGGCAGATTAACTTGTTATCGAAAGTCACCTTGAATTTTATTTTACTAAATAATAAAAAGTGATTTTAATGCTACTATCAAGTCATAGTCTTATTAGTTTGTTAACATTTGTCTTGTATTAGTGACTTTTGTATGTTTAGTCGTAACTGTTTCCAACGCCAAACCGTAAAACTTATTTTAAAACGTTTAAAACTAAAAATACGTAAATGTTAAAATTTCATTGCTGTTGCCTTCAAAAGCTCGCTGAAAAAATACAGTAAATTTCAACTCGTATTATTTCAAGCACAGTGAATGCAGACTACAGTTACTGTGTTGAAAAATACATTGTATCAAGCGAGCTTTATTTCTGGTACAAAACTACTTGAATTAAAACCACCAAGCGACGTGAAATCTTTTGTGGCTTTTTTTAATATTTTTGTGTTTTTATTTGCCAAAGGTTGTTTTTTTTATATATTATTGTAGGGATGATGCCGTAGTTCACTTGGCTTTAGCATCTGGTTCGCGGTCTTAACACAGGCGTTCGAACTTAACATTCGTTTTTTTTAGTAAAGCAAAAATGTGTGTGTAAACCTGTATATGTTAAAGTAGAGATTCAAAAAAGTAAAGGTGTGTAAAAGTTCACACATCCGTAATTATGTCAACATACCTACCTATATATCCTTAAATAATTATTTTTACTTAGATCAAACTTCACATATATATGTAAATAGGACAATAATGTATTAATTAGTTTCCAAGTACAAGAACAACCTTACCGGAACTTGTATTTTACAAAAATGCAGTAAAAACGCACATTGCGGTTTCATAGGAACTTCTTGTCGCGAACGCCTTGGGTTAAAGAATAAGGTCCCTCCCTAGAAGGGGTTTTCTCTAAGGACTACAGTACAGAGTTATAGTAAGAAGTGATCAGATATTAAAATGGTCGGCTGCGATGATCGCTTACTATCAGGCGGACCGTTAGCTTGTTTGCCACCTTGTTGTTATAAAAAGAAAATGTATTAAAATTCGTTTCCTTTTTGTAGTACGAAGTCAGAGTTTGTAAAGTGTTTCATACAGTTGTTTTCAGTTATTCAAAACATTACGCACAGATACTTAAGTCTTCAAAACACAACCAAAGTAAAACAAAACACACACCAAAGCTTTTAAAACAACTCAAAGAGTACACAAAAGGGCTTTTATTGAAATTGCCAAACACACTGGCTTCGCTTTGTAGCTTACAAAAGTTGCAAGCTTTTGAAAACTTTAATTTAACGCTGCCTTTAAAAATTGGCAATGTATAGATAGGTACCTAGTTGTACTTCAGTAATATTTTAACACCGTGAACAGTAGAATATGATGCTATTGAACAATATCGCCCTCTATATCGACTGTATCTATATTCCACTGTAATTGTTTTGAAATACGTTCAGCCAAAAGTTTATCGCTGATAATTTCCGTTCCGTACCCAGAGGGTGCCAACCGAGCCCTATTACTAAGACTATACGCTGTCTGACTGTCTGTCCGTCTGTCCAACCATTAAAAGGCTTTATAAGTAAGAGCCTTAATTTTTCACAGAATATGTGTTATGATGGAGGAAAAAAAATTTAAAAAAGTTAAAATTCAAGGGGTTAAAACCCCTTACAAGAAACACATTTTCGTTGCTTTTGCTCTATCATCGTTAAAACAGAAAGACATACAATACTTCAAACCTGCAGTAAAAAATAGTGTGAACTGTGAAGAATTTGTTTGTTGGAAACGATATTCAAAGTTAAACAACGTCGGGCTTGATAGTACTTGGATTAATTATGAGATCTGATTGGTGCAGCGGTAGAGCGTGCGGCTGCCATGTCAAAGAATCCGAGTTCGATTTACAGTAAGGGCAACCAATTTTGTTACAATTTGTTAATTGTAAAGTTGTCTCGAATTTGTTTTGTGCCCGGCACGGCGATAGGCTCACCACCTACCACGTTTTGGAATGCGATCCAAAAACTAAAAATTTGTGGTCCCTCCCCTCTAACTTTTAAATCGCGTGATCTTAAATAAATATAAAGACATATATATATAAGAATAAAGCTTAATGAACACTTACGGTTCATATGTTTTTTAGATATCCGCAATAGTTCTCATTCTACGGAACCCTAACTTAATGCGTGTATGACACATATGACTAATAATTGGTGATAGTCGATAAAATTGAGAAAAAGACAACGAATCGGAGCTCACCTTTTATTGCCTACTAGATTGACACTAATACTTATTGATGTATATTTATATATAAATATTATTATATTATTTATATTATGTATATATTGGTTTACTTATGTTAATAATAATAAACTTAGTTCCATTTGAAAATCCTTTACAGTAGGTATAAATAATTATTACACTAACATAAACTTAGTAATAAATATAACTAAGTATATAAATATATAGGTATATATATATATGATATAACTAACAACTCGAATTTATAATTTTATATTTCAAATTACTAACATCTAACATTGATAATATGTTATAAGGTAAATATATATCTCAATATTACATTATAGACTGAATAATAAAAATGGGAGAAAAATCGAGAAATTGTTTAGTATTAACTAGCCGAGAAAAGTTGTATTTAACTTATTTATCTTCATGTATCAGCCGCGTCGATGTTGCCATACTGTGGAATTTCTAATCTAAAACAACAAGGGTAATTAAGAACTTTTAAACACAAAAAGTAATCACAACATAGCTGATGTTACAAACGTAAAAAATTATAATATGCACGTTAGTAACTATTATAGATTTTTAAGATATTTGTAGACAAAGACAGTTAAGAGGCGTACGTTACAGAAAACCAAGTAAAATATGCACTAAAAGGTAAAAATAATTACTTATTGCCCAAAATCTGATCTGTATTACAGTTTGAAGTTGGTGTCTATGTTTTAATATTTTATAACACACTTCACCTGTATGACACCAATTTTGAACGGTACTTCAGACGAGATTTTTGGACATAAGTAATCATTTTTTCTTTTTTATTACATCTTTTTGAAGCCCGTTGTTTTGTTTTGTTAAAAAGTTTTTATTTTTTGCTTTTGAGTGATGGATTGCTTTTTTCTTGTACACTAAAAACATTAATTATTGTAACAAAATTTTGAACAATAATCAACATAAAAGGCGTGTTTTACCTGTTCCAAATTAACAGAAATTAAAATTTCTCCAAAAGTTTAAGTTTTAAATCCACTTCTTTAATATGGAACCACCTCATAAACATACTCTTTCGAAAAAAAAAGAATGTTTTAAATCGGTTCACAATTGACAGGGACATCGGTAGACATACATTAAAAAAATATACCCTTTGAACATAGAACCACCTCCTTTTTTGAAGTCGGTAAAAACAACGATGACGCGATTTGATTTTCATTAAAATACAACAAATAAATTGATAGTTTATTATACATTGCTGTTATCAAATAAGGCTATTTGTAAGCTTTTACAACACAATCACGGATATGCTTTAGCAAAATTCTCAACTAATAGCATTTATAACTCAGAAAATTTCTATGCTAAAACATTTAAAAAGGACTATTATGGAGTCAGCTTAAAATTTTTTATCGAAGAAAAGTTCATTATTCGTGTTTTTACGGTTTTTAGCATCTGAACCATACCCCTAAGAACACAGTTAAGTTAACAGAAAACAGAACTTGAATAATTATAAGATATTTTTCACCTCACCAGCACGAAAAGGATAGTTTTGCAAAATCGAATTTTGCTCACTAGTGAGGCAAAGTAATTCACTGGTCAAACACTGACTTTTGGAATTAACCCGATGATGAAAAAAAAATCAATACAATGACTGGTCAGAAACTAATTTCGTGACAAATACTTAACCTTGTTTATTTTAATTAAGAATATAACTACATAGCATTTTTTCATTTTTAAGTTAGTATTTATAAATTATTTGTATTATTAAAAGTTTATACAGCTAACTTAAAAAATATCATACGTTGTTTTGATAGCTACAATTCCGAACGCAACCTTAATTAAAAAAAAAAACAAAGTAAAATGGCGGCATTTTTTGCACATAATATGGTTAATTAAATAATAATTCTATTTTGTTTGAAAAATGAGCGATACAAGCTACGAAGATATTTCCCCGACAGCAAAAGAATTAAAACAACAAGTCTCTAATGCCGAACTTAACATTTTACCAGAAAAGTCACGTGAATTGATTGTGAGTGATTTTTCTCGCTGGTAGAGGTGAAAAGTTGTATGTTGGACGCGTGAGCAAATTTTTTCGGTCTCGTGCCTTTAAATCCCTCGCCATGCTCAGTAGTCTCTATTTAATTCTAATTAATTCTAACCTATTTCGCTAGCTCAGGATTTAAAGTCGGCACTTCTACCAAAAAATACTTTTACTCACTTGTATAACAAATAACTATAAACAACCATTAAACTATATTATAGATAGGTATATAAACCTTTTATAAAGGATACCACTCAAATCTTTAAATCTTAATGATAGCTAAAGGAAAGCTCACAAAGGTGTGGTGTGATTGCAGATAATCATTGTTCAAGATCATTCGTCCACCTAGCTTATTACTTTTTTTTGTCAGCCTTTATATACTTTTAGTAAATGAAAACAAAATACTAAAACATTAAAAATTAAAAAAGGTTGGAAAGATATGTTACTATACATTAAATGCTCCTGTTAATGCCCTGAACACGGGTGACACTCTTTTTGGAGACTGGCACTTTAAGAATTGGACCCCATTTACTATAAAACGTGAATCTCCTTCAATTTTTTTTATCCATAGAGCTACATATGTGAAATACAAATCTTTGTTTAATTTACGTAAGAAACTACAAACCTTCGGGCTGCCGGACACACGGTGTAACCATAGATATAGAGTTTGTACTATTTGGTTATGAAGCCATAAAAATAGGTAAACAGTATTAAATACGATTTCAGTAATGTTTACCAAATTTCACTGTACTTACAATTCAAGTGGCAGGTGACTCTGCATCATCATCGACAGCGCTGTTTTGGAACTGCGTTTAACCGGGCTCTCCTCCTCCGACCATCCTTCCTTATTTAGCATATGATCTGTAATAATAGAAATACCGTTAAGATAGTTATGGGTTGTCAGAAATATTACGAACAATGCTCATAAAACCACGTTTCACCAATGATACTCCTACCCACAAATGTGCTAGGTAGTGTCTCTTTAGTATGTTATATTTCACATATTTTCAAAAAAAATTATAAAAATGTCACTATGGTCGATATCGCCTACGTGTGAGCCAAGGTTAAATATAGTACATATATTTAAGCTGCTTTGTGTGAGCTATGGTTGCAATATTCAAATAAAAAATATGTATGTCTGTCTATTTGTTTTCACGCACATCATGCAAAAAATATTTGACAGGTTTTGATGACGCTTATAGATACAGGTTAGGTTAAGATACAACATTGATACAAAAATATCTGCCTAAACTGTGGATTTAACATCCATGTGCATTTGGAAGAAAAATAGCAATCGTATTCATAGTGAAAACTTACTTTTATACGCATTTGCGGTTCTCTTGTTATATTCCATTTCTAAAGCAGGCAACAGTCCTGGGGTCAGCAGTGGTGTTCGATAGAAATCTGTTTCGAACAATTAAAACTTTAACTAACTTCAAAAACTTGTCATCATATCAGCTTATATTGGTCCACTGCTGGACATATGCCTCCTCCCGGTCCTATGCCTTCTGCTTCCAGTCACCCTTTCAAGGTCATCAGTCCACCGGGCTGGTGGGCGTTCCACGCTTCGCCGTCCCATACGCAGTCTCCACTCTACAACACGTCTGCTTCATCGGTCAACGGTCCTCAGATAGACGTGACCACTTGACCAGCCCATTGCCACTTCTAACTTTCTAATTAGGCGAACTATGTCGGTGAATTTAAAATAAAATGTCTATGCTACCTCAATTAGAAGTAACATACTTATACTATTTTAATACTACGATATGTTTATATTGTATATTTTTAACAACAGCGGATGTGTGGGTTGTTTTAATTCTGCTCGCTCCCATCGACTTACAACAAAGTCTGCTCGTGGCCAGTACAACGTGGCCGAAACGTCAAGGACCAAAAAAAAATGTTTTTTACTTAAAAACGCAATGAAAAGTTCGAATTACATTTGATAAAAGAATATTGGAAGGAAATAGATGCAGGATTGCTAAAAAATAATTTAAAAAAAACACTTTCAGGACAGATAAGGCGACAGTATTAATCGTAATTTCATATACGATTTTCCTTGCATGGCCTGTTATAAAGCACGCACTAGCGCACAAATAATATATATACCTACAATATTTTTTCTTTTTAGGGTTCCTTACTCACGGAAAGCGAAGTCTTAGTAATAGGTTTCCGCTAATTACCAAATTAGCGGAAACCTATTACTAAGACTTCGCTGTCCGTCCGTCCGTCCGTCCGTCTGTCACCAGGCTGTATCTCAGAAATCGTTGTAGTTAGGTAGTTAAAATTTTCACAGATGATGTATTTCTATTGCCGCTATAACAACAACTATATACTAAAAAATAGAATAAAATAAATATTTAAGGACTCCCTTACAACAAAAGTTTTTTTTTTGCTATTGATATTGATAACGGCAACAGGTAGACGCTTAATTTATTAATATTATTAATTAATTAATATTAACAAAATATTTAGTTTTATTGTCAATGGTACGGACCCTTCGTGCGCGAGTCCGACTCGCACTTGGACAATATTTTTTTTTGAAATATCGAAGTGGCCAGTTTTGATCCACCCCGCTGCCACGGACGCTGCGGGCGATGCATTAAAAAGAAATAAAAGCAGGAACGCAGGAATTCATAAGATTTGCTCTTATTTGTTATGTTTAATTTAATTTTGTTATCTGATTTTATTTTAATAATTGCCCAAATATGAAACATAACATTTAACAAAAAATAATCTTTAACATTTTTAATTTATAACATTTTTATTAAACCTCTATTCTGTTATCTCTGTGCTTTTCAGATACTAGAGCGTCCTCCGAATAAGCTCTTATATAATCTAATAAGTTCTTACCCACACAATACACGCTCTGCAATGGGCTTTCAGGTACCGGAATTTTGCACGTATTAAAATGTGAAGCGATAATTCTTTCGTATATTGTTAGCTATCGCATTATTAATCTCATTCATGCAGGCACCACGCCTCCGCCACGCAGACACTTAAATGGCCCGTCTAGACGAAGAGCATCAAAATAATACAACCTAAAAACACTTTCTCACATACCTCTGGTTTTCTTGTTACAATCTTTACTAAAATAAAAACGGAATTGATCTGTGGGTTATTCCTTCCCTATACGATATTTGTTTCAAATTGGTGTACTAATAACGGAGTTCTGAGGTAACAAACATTGTAACAAAGGTTTTTTGCGATGAAAAACAAACCGGTGGATCGATTTTGCTCAAACTCTTTTCAGATCCAAGTTATAACGTGGCGTATCGATTGATTTGGTCACGAGACAAATTTGTCAATTGGTTCTTGAGATAAACCTTATACGAGCAATAAACCTCATACACACACACGCACACACACACACACACCCAGAAAAAAAATTCGGCAAACAATTCTCCAGGGCTCGAAACGTAAAGAAAATGCAAATTTAGCAATTTAGATTTTAACGTCCCTCAAGAATTATCAAAGCGTTATCGAAACATGCTCTTATGTGATATAATAAGTACTTACCCGCACAGTACACGCTCTGCAGACACTGGGCCTTCAGGTATCAGAGCGTGATTGGAACAGCTCTTATAAAAGCTAAAAATAAATTGTTACTTGCACTGTATGTACACGCTCTGCAGACACTGGGCCTTCAGGTACGGAACATGCTCATATCTAATCTAAAATCAAAATTCTTATTGACACAAAACACGCTCTGCAGACACTGGGCCTTCTGGTATCAGAGCATCATCGGAACATACTCTAAAGTAATGAAAAACTAAAAATTTTATTAACACAATACACGGTCTGCGGAAACTGTTCCTTCAGGTCCCAAAGCGTCATCGAAACATGCTCTATGTATTCTCAAAATAACATTCTTACTCATACTGTACACTTTCTACAAACACTGAGCCTTTAGGTACCAGAACGTCATTAGAACATAGTGTCATGCAACCTAAAATTTAAATTTTTACCCACTCAGTACACGCTCTACAGACTCTGGTCCAGCGGGTGGTCAAAGCGTCATCAGAACATGCTCTCAAGCAATCTAAAAATAACATTTTTACTTACACAGTACACGTTCTGCAGACACTGGGTTTTGAGGTATCAAAACATCATCGGAACAAGCTCTTATGTAATCTGAAAAAAAAAG
Organism: Apoda limacodes; assembly: GCA_946406115.1. NCBI lineage: Eukaryota > Metazoa > Arthropoda > Insecta > Lepidoptera > Limacodidae > Apoda > Apoda limacodes. The sequence goes on from OX291554.1 coordinate 9,859,229, forward strand.
CTTACTTACATAGTACACGCTCAGCAGACGCTGGGCTTCAGGTATTACAGCGTGATCGGAACATGCTCTCATGTAATCTAAAAATAATTTGTTACTCACACTGTATGTACACGCTCTGCAATCACTGGGCCTTCAGGTACGGAACATTCTCTCATGTAATCTAAAAACTTAATTCGTACTTACACAGTACACACTCTGCAGACGCTGAGCCTTCAGGTATCAGAGCGTAATCGGAACATGCTCTCATGTAATCTAAAAATAAATTCTAACTTACACTGTTCACGCTCTACAGACACAGGCCCTTCAGGTATCAGACTTTCATCGGGACATGCTCTCAAGTAATCTAAAAATAAATTGTTACTCACACTGTATGTACACGCTCTGCAGACACTTGACCCTCAGGTACGTAACATCCTCTCATGTAATCTAAAAACTGAATTCTAACTTACACAGTAAACGCTCTGCAGACACTGTTACTTCAGGTATCAGAGCGTCATCGGAACCTGCTCTCGTGCAATCTTAAAATAACATTCTTACTAACTCTGTACACGCTTTGCTGACTCTGCCGCTTCACGTATCAGAGCGTCATCCAAACATGCTCTCATGCAAACTAAAAATAACATTTTTACTCTCACTGTGCACTTTCTGCAGACACTGGTCCTTAAGATATCAGAGCGCCGTTTGAACATGCTCTCGTGCAATCTAAAAAAAACATTCTTACTTACAATGTGCACTTTCTGCAGACACTGGTCCTTAAGATATCAGAGCGCCGTCTGAACAAGCTCTTGTGCAATCTAAAAAAAAAACATTCTTACTCACACTGTGCACTTTCTGCAGACAATGGTCCGTTAGGTATCAGAGCGCCGTTGGAACATGCTCTCGTGCAATTTAAAAATTCTTACTCACACTATACACGCCCTGCATTCACTGGTTGTTCAGCTACCAGACTGTCACCGGGACATGCTGTCATTTAATCTCTAAAAAAAACATTCTTAGTAACCCTGTACACGCTTTGCACACTCTGCTGCTTCAGGTACCAGAGCGTCATCCAAACATGCTCTCATGCAAACTAAAAATAACATTTTTACTCATACTGTACACGCACTGTAGACACTGGTCCTTTAGGTGTCAGCTCATCATCGGAACATGCTTTTGTGTAATCTAAGAAAAACATTCTTCCTCAGACTGTGCACTTTCTGCAGACACTGGTCCTTAAGATATCAGAGCGCCGTTTGAACGTGCTCTCGTGCAATTTAAAAAAAAACATTCTTACTCACACTCTACATGCCCTGCAGTCACTGGTTTTTCAGCTACCAGACTGTCACCGGGACATGCTGTCATGCAATCCAAATATAACATGCGAGTGATGCCCCTGGTGTTGCAAGTGTCCATAGGCTACGGTGACCGCTTACCATCAGGCGGACCGTAGGCTGGTTTGCCACCTTAGTGGTATAAAAAAAAAACATTTTACTCAAACTGTACTCGCTCTGGAGACACTGGTCCTTCGGGTATCAGAGCGCCATCGGAACATGCTCTCATGCAATCTCTAAATAACATTCTTACTCACACTATACACGTTTTGCAGACACTATTCGTTCAGGTACCAGAGCGTCATCCAAACCTGCTCTCATGCATACTAAAAATGAAATTGTTACTTACACTAGACACGCTCTGGAGACACTGGTCCTTCAGGTATCAGAGCGCCGTCGCACAGTGGATCGAAACTACCGTTTGTGGGCGTCGCCTTTTTAAAAATTAGCTTTCGATCGATTTTATTTTGATAGTGAAGAAATGTTATTATGCATTTTTGTGAAAAGCTAGTATTGTGGCAAAAAAATATATTTTAACTTTTGTATGGAACGTGGCCGAAAATGAGCTGCCATTCATCATTCGTCGTAGGTAATAGTCTGAAACCGCTATCCATTCAATATTTGGCTTATCTATTATAACTCTACACCATGAGTGTCCGCCCAACAGTCAGTTGAAGATGGTTTTTATGGACTGAGCATTGTTTATTAGTATTGCTATTAATAAATAAGTACATAATATATGATATTGATTTTTAGTCTTTTTTTCTGACACTTATTAAAGTTAATAATTTATTTTAAGTTTATTAGTATTACCAATTTGAATGTCTGAGATACTATCATAGCAGAAGATTTGTGTCGGATATCCTCGGAACTCTACTGACTTAATATTTTATTGTTGCTCAGCATTCTACCATTCTACATTTTGTTTGGAACAGGTACCTCACTACAGTTACTCATTTTTAGATAGTATAAGAAATAAATAAGTAATAGTTTAAAAATAAATAAGTTTCAAATTGACTATTTACTTCATTTTGATAATATGTTTTGTCATTTGCAAAAAATAAAGTGGCCATTAAGTATCGAGCAGGTCGACCAAACTATTACTGGATCTGCGGAATAACCCCTTATAAAAGGAATAAGGGGTTGCAGCAATTTCAGAGTGAAATACAACAAAGCGTTATCGGAACCTGCTCTAATGCAATTTAAAAATAACAATTTTACTCACACTGTACATGCTCCGCAGACACTGGTCCTTTAGGTACCAGAGCGTCTTCGGAACGTGCTCTCATGTAATCTGAAAATAAAGATCATTATAAATTAAATATATCCTCGAAAGTCTTTCAATTAATATTTCTCAGAACGCGTATGGTAAAACTGACTATCTAACTCGGTTACACTTTCTGTCCATTTTGCGGTCGGCTAAACCTATAGGAACCTATTCTAATATACGGTTACATAGGTTAAAATATCTACATGTACTTTTAAGAATGCCTTGCAGAGAAAAGAGAAAGAGAATTATATTATAATTATATACAGTTGTGCAAATGTTAATCTTTTGAAACAAAGAAATGGGAAGTCCATTATATCATTTAAAGGGTGAGCTTGAAATACTTCATAATCTTTTATGTTCGCCAGAGTGCACAGAAAGCTGAAAATGAGGCCAGCCGCAACTCGGAATATTCCAATTAAAATTGAGCCACAGTCATAATACAAAGACTTTGCTCTTTTATGCAACACACAATTTGCTAACGATCTGGCCGTTCACAGCTTCCATGTGAAAAAAAGTAAATACAAAAATAATTTTATTTTTATAAATATAAAAACTTGTATACCAGCAATTTAAAAATTTAAACTTTAATTGCCTACACATATCAAAAACGACTTCTTTATTCTGTTTTCATTTAAAAAAAATGAGTAAAAAGTTATTGCCATTCTTTCAGTAAATTCGAAAGAAAAGAATTGATTTTTTTAAATACGCCAACTTATCGGAAACGGTAAATTTAAAAGGATAGGTATCTAAGTAATTTTATTTATTCGCAAAGTATTGTTTTGCTTACCTAGTTTTGATATTTTGTTTCTAAGATACCATCAAGCACTAAATTATGATCTTAATTTAATATCTTAACGAATCTAAACTAATCAAATGTATATCTACGAGTTTGACAAAATAAATAAAATGGCTTCAAAATCTACGCTTAGTTTTTACAAAACTAGTTTTTCTTCTTCGCGATACAGTAAAACGTATATTTCGGAGCTTAATTCGGTTACAACGAAAACCGCAACGAGTCCGCAATGCACAACGAATCTCAAAAACGGTTGTAGTAATGGAAGTATAACTAAATCTACCTTTATAGAAATTAAAGCCGTCCTTATTGATGTCGACGCATTTAACGCTCTGAATGGTAAGCGCTAAAATAGCAACAATAGAAATAAATGTTTCCCGCATTTTGGGGAGTTTATTAAGACTAATGAGCTAGCAGGGCCGCATGACCCGGTCGAAAACGGTACGGATTTATTGCCGGTTAAAAGAGCACTAAAAGGATAAGCAACGATTTCCTTATATATAGTTACTGCCCAAGCCTGGAGATGACGGTTCTTACGTGGGAAGTTACATGTTTATTTTCCGTTCGTCTGACATTTCCTGATAAAGTAACGTACATTTTTACGTCAGAACGTTAAGTAGATTCTTATTTATTCGAATTATATATTTCTAGAGTTCCTTATCAAAAAAGTGGCCCTAATCATTCGGTAAATAATTACTTATTGGGCTCGAGTTATTTTTTCATAAAAAATATGTTAATAGATAAAGATGCATCCCCTTACACACAAATGAAATGCAAAAATCGGCGGTACCGATAAGTTTTAAAAAAAATGTTGAAATAAATTAACCTCCGCCCAATGATATTTGTGTCACAGAAAATGATAGGAATTTCGGTAAAATTGGGTTTGGACTTTGATGCATATTCTTAAAACCAATTGTGTCTTGACTTGTTTTATTAATTAAAAGGCACATCCCATTCAATAAAAAACCAAGTAATACGTGCCCAGTTCTATTCTGGCACTCGCTCGGCTAGTTTGCTATATTTATAAAATATAACCTAACAGCTTGTTTATTAAAGGTCTAAAATTTAGGTAGCGGGGAGCGTAGCCAGAGAACCATTGCTAGCCGCCAATTTTTTTTTATTTTTCATATTGGGAAGCTCAACTATCATTTAAAAGTTTATTAAAAAAAATGTCATATATAAATAAAATACAAATACGCTCCCGGACACATCTATAAACACACCTTATGCTTTAAGTTTTGATCGTCCAGAGCTAAAAATAAGTGTAAGGATTAGCAAAAAGTTTTAATGCAGTTATGAAGCTGGCACATTTTGTCACCTTTTTCGTATGATATTGTTTCAAAATCGAATTTAAAATACCGAAAAATAAAGAGTTGCAGCAATAAAGTCGAGTATCCGCCATGGTAAAGGATAAGACTGTTGCTGGAATTTTCAATAAAACAAAATCTTTGTCTCAATAAAACGTTTATTTAGTAACTTGTTTTGCCTCCTAAGGCATCTAGGACAGCCTTCACGCGATTAGGCATATAATATATAAGTTTTACTATGAAGCTCTGTGCAATCATATCCAATTCCTCTTCTATGGCTATTTTCAGTTGCTGCATTGTCTATGGAGCTGGCTGGCGTTTGAGGACACGCCGCTTTATCTTGTCCCATAAGTGTTCAATGGAGATAATATCTGGGCTTCTTGCTGGCCAGTCCATAACTACGATACCCATATCACAAAGTATTCTTGGACAATACCAGCCGTATACGCTCTTGCATTATCATGCATAAAAATTAAATTTTGGCTAACATATTCAGCGTATGGCATCACGTGAGGTTCTAAGCACTGGTGAATGTAACTGTCACTATAAAATGATGGCAGTCGTGGCCCACTAACCACCTCAAGCTCAGTTTTTCCATTTGTGAATATTCCTCCGCAGATTATCCATGTGTCACCGCCAAAAGTAACGCTCACATCTATGCAGCACTGAGCAGAACGCTCCCTCTTTCTTGATGACAAAATGTGCTAGCTTCATAACTGCATAAAAACTATTTGCTCATCCTAACATTTCAATAAAAAATCATCGTTATCAAATTCATAGGTATCTTCAAATTTTGTTTCTAGCACTTACATAGTAATTTACTTTTTTTACCGCCATTTGTCGGTCAAAAACCGTTTCTTTCAAACAAAAATTTACGAAAATTTTTTTTGCATTTTATTTGTGTCTAAGGAGATGCTTTTTTATCGATAAAAATTAATGCGAAAGTATCTTGTGTCCAATGCCAGAATCAGTAAACTAAAGGTAAAGGCAAAAGGTAGAGAATCCGTTACTTCTGTAAATATTTTAAAATGGCGTACAGATTTTTTATGATTCTTTTGTTTCTTAGTTAATAAAGTGTTCAACTCAGGTGTTAGAAATCAATTACATCTTCGATCTATAAGCAACCTCCCTCGTTTGTGTGGCTCAATATCCCAGGTGTAATTAAATACTTACAACCTGTGTTTAACAAACAACAATTAAGTGTCATTTGTGAATCCTCTTGTGAGTGATCTATTATGTTTTTTTTAAGACATAATGTAATTTTCAATAAGAAATAAATGACATACCATACAATATCATACCATGTCGTGGCAACTAATGGAATTATCGCAAGTTTCACTTTGCCAACGACAACTAATGTAGTACATTTCCAACTCTTCTCTTCTATAGTAATAAGGGTAACCCTTACCCATGTCGCATTTTGGCAAAAGACCTGTTACAAATTTGTTCTGATAATTATGATGTACCAACCTTACTGTGAAATTCATAGCTATACAGTTATCAAAATTCCTCTTTATTCCTTTTGAAAGACGGAACCCTTAAAAACCTACACAAAAAACTGAAGTGAAGCTACTCAACCCCTCAGAACACCAGATATAATGTGAATGGACGCCATAAAAATGCTTATTTTTCCTTCGTTCATTTTATTTGTGTCACTGTACACGACAGCTCAGCAGGATAGCCGCTACCTGGTAGATATTTCTATTCTAATATAGGTACTTCTGAAAAGAATATCATTTTTATTTTATATACTGAGTAACAACTTCTTAGCCAGAAAATATATAGGTCCTTATATATGAAATTGATGTTTTATATGGAACAAGCAAAACTAATTATTTTTTTATATATTTTTTATTTAATCAATCAAAGCAGGTACCTTTGTGATCTATGTACTTTTGCCATTTTCTAGGGAGTTAATTGATTCTATTGCTGAAAAAATTGCAGGAGCGAGAATCAACAAAATCTTTGAAGGTGGTTCGGACTGCCTCACCTGAATTTTTTTCCAATTAAGAAATTAGCCAAATTCCGAAAAAGTGGTTTTTTGTTGGAGCAAAGTCCGGAAAGTATGGTGTAATCCTAGCTCCTGTGGTCTAGGATTACACCATACTTTCCGGACGTTTTCCTGAAGTAGCAGTGGGCTAGAGCGGTTGACAAATTTCGGCTGTTTAACGGCTAGCTTTTCCATAATGGTTTCTAATAAAATTGTCGGCAATATAGATCTGCCGTAATCGTCTGACCAGATCTTAGCAAGCTGTAGTAGATGACACCAACGCTGGTCCACCAGACACTAACCAGTACCTTTTTTTAAGTCAACTTTCGCTTTGCGCAGGATTTAGCCGGTTCTCCTGGATTTAACCACTGTAATGAGCGTTTGCGTTCATCGTATAGAATCCATTTTTCATCACAAGTAATGATAAGATTCAAAATTCCCTCCTTATTGTGACGGTTGAGTAACGTGACGCAGCAGTCGAGGCGTTTTTGTTGGTTTGCTTCACTTAGTTCATGCAGTACCCATTTTTCAAGCTTTTCCACTTTTCTAATTTGTTTCAAATGATTCAAAATAGTTTTATCACTCACACCAAAGCCTGCAGCTTACTCTGACGTGGCTTAAGATGGATCCGATTCCACGATCAATTTCAATTCCTCATTGACAACTAGGGTCTCCGGCCGTTCACGAGGTTTGTTCTGGAGGTCAAAATTCCCTGAACGAAAGCGTTGTAACCAAAAACGTACTGTGTTTTCTTTAACAGTGGCTTCTCCGTACACATAAGTTAGGAACCTAGGCATCATTTTTAATCGTACTTTGTTCTGGGTCCCACAAATTTCTCTTGCACAATCCCTTTTACTTCCTACACCTACTTGCCTACACCGATGCCACATCCTATATGCCTATATTGCCTATATATAATGCCTATATTTGGATCTCACTGAACAACAGCTTAACCAACTTGAGCGTCTTCAAAACATGAGTTTAAAGTTTATTTTTGGCTTAAGAAAGTATGAACATATCTCTGAATATCGTATTCACCTCAAATGGATTCCTATTAGATCACGCTGGAATACTCATATTCTAACACGTCTCTTTTCTATATTGTTCAATCCTTTAGCGCCAGCCTATTATAAAGAGCATTTCGAATATCACCGTTCATTACGGCCTTGCTCCAATTTCTTACTTAAAACTCCGTCACATACCACTCAATTATTTGCTAAATCTTTTACAGTACAAGCTATTCAGTTATGGAATTTACTTCCTTCTCCTATTAGAATTTTTAAGCACAGCCCTCTGTGTTCAAAAATCTTATGAAAGTTTATTATGATTCTCTAAAAGTTTCTTCTGTTTGCATTTTTCTGCTCTTATTTTATTAAGTTAACTCTTGATTGTATTATAGATTACTTATATCTATATTATTCACAATTTATTTATTGTTATATATTTTATTTATTATTGTAACTATGTTAGTATATTTTATTATATTTATCATATATGCACATTTTTATTGATGTGTAAAGTTTAAGTGCCTATATATTTATTTTATTAGAATCGGACATAAATGTACACCCTGCCTGTTACTGGTTTTATTACTTTTCTTTGTTATGCAGTTTAAGGTTGTCAGATAGAAATTGCCTACAGGTGATAAGGCCGCTTATTGCACCATTTTTAATTATTATTTTGATGTTACTTTTTTGTGTTTTTGTTTACAATAAAATATATTTGTATTGTATTGTAAATGTGAAAGTTTGGATGTTTGTTTCTTCTTAACGTCCGCGTCGCAACGGAAATCCCAATTGATGAATTAAACTTTTTATTCCAATCGAGTTCCCACCAAGGGAATTATTTTTGGCAGGGCTTTAATTCAAATTGTTAGGAAAACTAAGAGTAATAATCTCTTTATTCTTATTTTATATAATATGTATGAATATTACCATAAAATAATAAATATTTGAGTTTCAAACCGACAAAAGTCGAAAAATAGAGTTTTTTAATGTGCAGTCACGTGCTAGCGCCTATCGTGCGTACGCAGAACTGTGTCTCTTTGTATGCTTATGCTTAAATAGTGTAATTTTTCTTTGTACACTGGTCTAAACGGCACACCGCGGGAAACAATCCTTATGGGTTGCAAAAGAAAATCAGCTGAATGATCGATTCATAGCCCAAGGATAGTTTTTTAGGGTTCCATACCTCAAAAGGAAAAGAGGAACCCTTATAGGATCACTTCGTTGTCCGTCTGCCTGTCTGTCTGTCTGTCAAGACCCCTTTTCTCAGGAACACGTGGAAGTATCAAGTTGAATTTAATATCAAATACTAAAGTCTACGGTCAGTTAAAGTTGTAAATAAATCAAGCTTCTAAATCAATCCAATAAAAAAAAATACATACATATCATACATAAATACACACAGGCTGAAGACAATCACAAATGTTTATAACATAAATGTTTGTCCAGTGCGAAAATCGAACCCTCACCCTCCGCACAGCAGCCGGCCATACTACCAACTAGACTGACGAAAAAAAGAAGGACTTTTTATGCCAAGGCCTCGCGGTTTTTTTTACACCAAACTTTACTTTGACACTGCGTATAATGCATCTAGATTTAGTAGGCGACAAAATACTCAATTGAATAGAAAACTGGCAGAGAAGAATCATAGTATAATATTAAAATAGTAAGTGTCAAATGTAGAAAATTCGTTTGTATGAAGCATACTGTGCTGAGAATCGTATACTCTTATGAATCGTAAACACGTACGATCGTTGGTAAAGTCCAAACATTTCTAAAACAAACACAAAAACTATAAAATAAAATGAATTAAACCTAATGTATACATACATAATGGTTACAAAATGTTTGAAATAAATTAAAGAAACGGGTCGTGTTAGATTTGAACGTGCATTAAACCACTTCACCAATTAGCCACCAGTTTTTTTTTTTAATAACTCAAAAACACTATTTAAAACTTCATTATATCTTTCCTGTAAAATATAGATAGATATCTATTATTTATCGGCTCATAAATTCAAAGTCTCGGAGAACGGTTATTTTTAGTACATATCTGGCTTAGATAGTTTGTTAAGATGTTTTTGTTTTTTTAGTCTTCCATATTAGTTGTTGGGATTACCTAGTAATAAATATAACAATCCCGCCCCCCTATAACTAATCATCATACCAGGCCACGTAGAAAGTTTTGCGAAAAAAAGTTTTTGAAACTTTTGAAAGATTTGGTTATTTAAAAGTAAAAATACCATTGTTCGAATTTCCATCCACATTTTTTTGAGAGCCAAATTAAATTATCGTATCTCAATTAAAATTGGATCTGCATCGAAAACATATTCGTGCAATAATTTTCTACGATTTTAAATGTGGCCTAAAACCTGATGAGTCATTTGATCGACTTCAAATGGTTTTTACGAGCGAAGAACCTTCAAAAGCAAACATCTACTGTTGACATAGCGAGTTCAATCGCGGTCGCCTTACTTTAGTTATTGACAGTTTACAGTTTCAAATTTTTTAGTGATATAAGAGTTACAATATTTTTTATCACTAATCTTTAGCACTTCATTCTCGCGATCAGATCGTATTTTATTTTGCATTGAGTTTCTTGGAATATTAAATTTGAAAGCGTATTATATCGGGAGTAACCCACGTAAGAGTGCGTTTACTTTGAACTATTCTTTTTGTTGTATTCAGTAAGGTTTCTTTAATTTTACTTATTAGCTCATTAGTTACGAGGTTACCGTTGTAGGAAAATAGATCTTAAATTAATTATTTTTTTAGGTACTTTTCAAAGTCAACATTGTTTTATTTTTTTGGCATTTTGGTTATTTTTTTTTCTTACATGCGACCTAGCAGACCTACGACCTAGGAGCTTATTGCGAAAGTTCTCGACCAGTCCAGAGTCGGAAATTCGATACCAGAAGATATGCAAGTAGGTCTTACCCCTCGAGACCCATAAAAGTACTTGCATACATTATACTCGCAAGTGGATTCAGTCTCGCGTACTCAAAACTGTTTGAAATAACCTTCTGGGTCCCCTTAGCACATTATTCTGTGCCCTAAGTAAGCCTAGTGATCTCACTTAAATCAAATCAGCTTTTAAATACCCTTAAAAATCTGTTTCAACGCTCAATAGCAGTTGAAGTTACTTTAAATTCATATTATATTCATTAAAAGTAGCTACCTACTAAAAGGAACGACTTTCTCTGTACTTTTTTCTACCATATTTTCTTTTAAGTTTCTTTTTTTGTGCTGTATTTTTTTTGTTCATTCCTTTAAGGGATTCCAAAGGTCAGTATAGAAGCTTACCACGAAACTTTATTACGTCGTCGAAGTCAATTTGAGGTCGCTTCTGTAACTAAAAGTAATGCACCATTCCTGTCCACCTTATTACAGTTTACGCTTTCGACGTGTCCTACGTAAGCAAGTATTGTGGACTTACAAAACTACTAATATAAAGACTCCAATAAAATATAGTTAGATACCCACTAAGTTGATAAACTTTGTTTGTTGTTTTTCTAAGTTTTAGATTTTTAAGCAAAGTCACCCTCTAAAAAAAGTTTAGCAGATTTTAAGCATTATTAATTGACCGCTTTGGTGACACAGTAGGGAACGACACTGCCTACTGAACTCAGGGGCGTAAGAGGTCTGTTTTTCACAGTACAAGTACACTCTAACTAAAGAAATATTTTAATTAATACTATCACCATCCAAGGCATCTCGATAGAGCAATCGTAAGGAACATATTCTATTAGTATGAAACAATACTACATCTTCCTAAGTACATAGACAAAAACCTTACTAATAAAGATGTTACTAAGCTATACAACCTAAACTCAAAAGTTTTTTAATCAAATAGACTTTTAAACAGCACTTTTGAATCGTCAGTTTAATTATTAATTAAAAAAATACAAACAATACCTACAAATAAATTAAGTTCTAATTTTTCCAAGCATTTTTATCATTTATGTATTCATCAACATTGTTATAAGCTTTTTTTCATTAAACTATCTTTGAAATATATTTAAATTTATTTGAGGGTAAATTAACCACATGTTCTGAAATTTTATTGTAGAAAAATATACTTTGTATTGCGAAAGAGCTATGTACCTTCCTTCGGAAGACGACATTTTGGAACTAACAATTTATCCTTATTCCTTGTATTAACAGTGTGGGTCACTATTTTTATCAAATAAGTGTCAATTTTTGCGTACATTCATTATACAAGCGAAGATATATTAGCAAGGAACACTTAAAATATCAATTTCTCTATATAGTTCCCAAAGAGAAATTAGAGGTCTTAATTGACCGTACTGCTCTCTTTTGCAAAATAGAGACTGTATCAATATCAGCTGCCTTACCCCAAAAAAAATGCCATAAGACGTGACGGAATAGAAATATGTACAGTAGACCAAGCGAGCAGTGTCAACATCTGTAAGCTGCTTTAACTTTTCTAACTGCATAAGCAGCTGAACTAAGTTCCCTGCGAGATCTGAGATAGAAGAATTCCACTGCATCCTATTGTCTAATGTAATACGTAGAAACACTGTTGAGTCTAATAATTCTATTTCTTGTCTGTTTAAAGATAATTTTGTACTTAGGTATGCTTCTGACATTTGGCAACATAAAAGTTTTTTTCGCATTAAGAAGTTATTTGCCGTAAACCACTGTAGTTTGGCAACAAACAGTGTGCTCCGCAGTTGTGTCCTGTACTCATGTGCCTCTTCGCGCTCTTCTACTACACAAGACAATTTCCGTCTTCACTGCCAGAAGGCTGTAAATGTGCACCCGGTGCCCAAACAGGGCGATAGATCAGATCCATCGAATTACAGGCCTATCGCTATTATCTCTCTCCTCTACAAGGTGATAGAGCGTGTGATCAACAAACAGATTCTAAGACACCTAGTAAAACACGACCTGGTTAGCGACCGTCAATATGGTTTTTGCCGCGGTCGCTCGACTGGTTACCATCTATTGTATCTCACACACCTATGGACACTAGCCATTGAGAGTCAGGTGGAGGCATAGGCGTGTAGCCTGGTCATAACGAAGGCGTTCGATCGGGTCTGGCACCGGGGTCTTCTATCGAAAACCCGAAACAGTACTTTACCTCGGGGCAAATGTTGCTGCTTTACAAGTCGCAAGTCCGGCCCCATATGGAGTACTGCTACCATCTCTGGGAGGGTGCACCCGGATACCAGCTTGGCCCTTTGGACTCAGTTCCCGACGCGTTGTGACCCAAACTTACAAGCTGGATCGCACCCTTAAGTCAGAGGAGAGACTTTGCGTCCCTGTGTGTTCTACCGCTTGTATAAGGGAATGCGTTCCGAGGAATTATTCGAAATGATGCCCACGGCTACTTTCAACCATCGCACCGCTCGCCATCGGCAGGAAATTTATCCTCACATCACACATTTGTTATTTTTTTCTTGATTTAATTATTTTTATTTTTTGATTTGTTATATTTTTGCCCTAATGTTTATTTCTTCATTGATCTAACCGATATGGTTAATGAACACAAACTGAGACCCATACCCAGGGCCGAAGCTAGAGTTGAATCTGCGGTAGGGCAGCGGTGGTTTCAGGTAGGGCGGAAACACTTTTTCTTTAAAATCTTAACCAGGCCACGCAGCAAGTAGGAATAAGGCACTGGCCACTGGTATTTAATTTCAAAAATTTGGTTATTTATAAGTAAAAATACCATTGTTCGAATTTAGAATTTCCCTCCACATTTTTTTGAGGGCCAAAATAAATTATCTTGTCTCATTTAAAAATGGATCTGCATCGGAAACATTTTCGTGCGATGATTTTCTACGATTTTCAATATGGCATAAAACCTGATGAGTCATTTGATCGACTTCAAATGGCTTTTATGGATGAAAGACGTTTAAAAGCAACCATCTACCGTTGGCATAGCAAGTTCAAGCGCGGTCGCCTTACTTTGGGCTATGAACAAAGGATTGGTTGTCCTACGACGGCTGTCACGGAAGAAAGTGTGCTGGCAGTAAAAAAAATTATTAAAGAAAACAGGCGAATTACATACGAAGAGTTTACAAGATTCTACACGAGCCCTTCGCGTGAGAACGATAGGTTCGCGCTGGGTGCCGCAGAACTTCACCGAAGCTCAGAAGCAGGCCCGTGTGAAGTGGTGCCATGATATGATTAAAAAAATTTAAACAGGCTCGTCTCGGCGCGTTAACGACATTGTGACAGGTGACGAATCCTGGATTTATCAAAACAATACAGAAACAAAGCGTCGGTCGACAGTTACGCTGTTACAAAACGAACAAAAGCCTACAAAAGTGAAGCGATCGAGAAGCGCAGAAAAAAATTTGATAGCTAGTTTCTTCACTTTGATGGGGTATGTGGTTTCAATTCCATTATGCGACACCAAAGCAGCATCAACGTCGAATGGTATACCACAACGCGCCCTTTAATTATTGTACCTGCTTGAGAGCGTAAGACAGTAGTTAGTAGGAAGGGGAGCGGGGGAAAATAAGAGCAAAATGGTTACATACACACTTCAAATGCCACCATAATGCAATCTATAGACAGAATTTAGAATTATTTATAACTATGATTGTAAAAAACCATGGATGATTCAGATTTAATTTGATAAATGTCGCTAGTAGTAAATCAATAATTATTTTTTTATTTGTTTATACTATGGTAAAAATTACATATATTATACTTAGTTATAACAGGACAGGGTAAAGCAGTAGTGCCCTGTTACCGAATGCACCGGCTAGGTGCTCAGTAGGAGGAGAAAAGATAGAGGGAGTTCAAAGGCGAGTAAAGAAACACTTTTCAAGGGTAAGGCAGGTTATATTAGTATACTCTTTCAATATATAGTAACAGCTTTTAATGCACAAAATCCTAATCACATAGGGTGATTCGTAGCACTTAAATATCTAGCTCACAGCTACCTAATTCACAATCATAAAGGACTACCTAAATAAATAGAAAGATAGCCAAACGCAAGCCTGCCTACACAGATTTTAAGTGTAGTTTTAAAAAGCTTTTATTAGGGGACTAGTACACTCAGGTCTCTTCGGCCTAGAGCCCGATTTGATGTCTTGCTCGCTGTAGGCACCCCTCAGGTCAGCACCGCCGTAGAAAGAAGACGCGGATGGGACTGATGTTACGTGGCCTAACAGCGTGTGGTGAGTAGTGAATATGCCGCCCGTGGCAGGCACAAGGTAAGGCCGCACGTGGACGTAGCTCCGGCGTAGAGCAGGTCGCCCCGTAGCCTTGGTGTGTAGCGATGTTTCAGATAGCACCACTACTGCACAGGCCGAAGTTTTGGAGTCAAGGAGACTCCGGACAGGCCGAGGATTTGGAGTTCAGTAGACTCCGGCCTCCCACAGTATAAGGACAGCAAAGCAGCTGCGGTGCGCCGTCGTTAGAAGACAAACGTGTACCAGCCCACAGAGAAGTCTTCTCGCGGACCTCAGTTACGGCGTAGAGCCGTAGTAGAGTAATATATATACGTTGTATATATAAACTAAGAACCGTACTGTCAAGGAGAAAGAGAAATGTATTAGTGACTTACCAATAACTCACAAAACACAGAACGAGAACAAATAAATATATAAAATTACCGAGGACGGTTTCCATTTATAGAAGAGAAGTGGATATGCAATTAATTTGCAGTTTAGAAGAAGATCGCACAGTTTACTATCCGTAAAAATAATTAGTAGTAGAATTTTTACAACTACGTCAAGCAGAACGTAAAGTAATCTGTTTTTGACTTACCGATGTCAAACATCTATAGATTCTTTGATCTCTAAATTTAAATTACCACAGTGGTAATGGACCTAAGAGCGAATGTCCAGAAACTTCTATCGTTTCCTACATCATCCGGTCCTTTACCGGAGACGGACCACCGGAAACGGTCGTTCCGTTACATAGTTTATGATATTTTTTTGGTAGGACATTAGTATTTCAAGGTAGGGCATTGCCCTACAATGCCCCCCCTTAGCTACGGCCATGCCCATACCTACATTTCAAAATAGGAAACTTTCTTTCTAATTAAGCTTCCAGCTCCGGAACTGCCGAGCTAAAATGCTTGAAATTGAAACCTAACTCCAGAGTTGAAAATCGTCCGAGTTCTAAGCCCTAGTTTTCACTAGAGTAGGGTTAAGAATGAACTTTTTACTTTATTTTTATGGAATTATTTGGAAGTAAGATATCAATCGAAGAAAACAAACATGCATCATATGCATTTTTGTTCAGTCGTCAAGTGTCAGTAGCCCTCGGCTGATGCTTGACCCGAGGATGATCGTTTTTGATTGAAATGTAGGTATGGGCAAAGTAAAGTAAAATAAACTTAAGCATTAACGTTTTGCCACGGATGAAAAGTAGACATGTTCGCGTGACCGCGTAGATCACCATCTTTCCGCTCTCATCAAAGAGCATTGGCATGCCCCGCGAAGGTTTTTATTTATTTATTTATTTATTTATTATTACTGTTTAATCTTGTTGCTTACAGTTGTACCTATCGCAACAGGACATAATATTATTACAATTGCTTAACTAAGTTTATTATAGTTTTACATACTGGTTTTATAATTAATATTTTATATAATACATAGGAAGTTATTACAAGTACTAAATTATTGTTAATGGGTTAGAATGTCAAATAAAAATGGTTATTTATTTATTAATATTAATCAGTTGTAAACATCGTCAAAGTTCGATAGTAGTGGCAGGAATCAGGGATTCTAAATAGGTGCCAGCTGTAGCGGTGAACAGGGTCTCAGAGCATGAGAACAGATCGAACTCCATGTCGGTTTGAAGAATAGCATTGAGCTGTTTGAAGTGCTCTGGGAGCGGCGCCTCTGAGAGGATGTTAGTGCGCGCTCGCGGAATTGCGATCAGTTTGCGTTGTGTCCGCGCACGTATATACTGATCTGGAACATGTAGGGATATCTGTGCTAGTAGTGGTGAGTACTGGTTTGGCCACGGATTAGTCTAAAGACGTATGTTAGTAGTGATAGGTCGCGTCTTGTTTCTAATTACCGATATCCCACCATGCCCAGTACAAACGATGTGGGGAAGAGGTAGGGGTAAAAGCCGTACATTTTTTTATATAAAAATCTTACGAAAGATTTTTGCACTTTTTCTACCTTTGATTTATATAGGTTTTCGCTTGGACTCCAGACCGCGGCGTTGGTTTCAAGTTTGCTACGCACATACGCTTCGCGTGCTTGTACAGCGCGCATATAGCTTCGCGGGTGTCGAACGATTTTGCTTGGCGTAAGCTCTTTCTGGTAGAGGTAGAGCTTTACCATGTACGGATGAAAAGTTAGTTGTTGGTCAAACCATGTTCCCAAGTCCTTTATTTCTGTAGTCTGTTTCAGGATGACGTCGCCATTAACGGCGTAATCCCAAAGGAGTGGTTCCTGCGCTTGAGAGTACGACATAACGGCACATTTGGATACGTTTAGGGTTAATTTGTTTTTGTAGCTCCATTCTTGTGTCGCATTGATGTCGTTTTGTAGTAATAAACAGTCATTGCCAGAGCTAATGGGTATCGATCAATCAAATCAAATCAAATCATCAATTCAAAAAAAAATATTAAATTTTAATATTTTCCAAATTGCTTTCAGGGAGTTAAAAATGAGGATATAAACTGTCCATTGAGCCGTCTTCTACCTAGAGGGGCCCAAACTTGGTATGTTTTTAAAATACATTTTGGATTTTAAGAAAAAAAGTAACCCAAAGGTAATAGTGTGGTATATGTTTAGAACCGGTTCATCAAGCCTTTTCATTTGATACCCCACACGATGGGTTTCTGATATTTTTTTTTTTAAATCCCATACAAAAAATTGATGTCCCCATAGCTTGGAAGTCGGGCAAGTCAAATTTGGCTGGTTCACAGGTAGTTCGGTTTCCTTTTATTACAGACCAAAATGATTTCGGATCGTTTCGAATTCTGTTTTCGATGCTTTTGCAATATATTAGAAAGTTTTCTTGTATTTTTTTTAGTCAACTTTCTGTAATACGAGAATAGACCAAAGTAAAGCTGCGATTTTTCACTTTTATATATGTTGTGATATTTGTTTTTTAGCTTAATTGTTTTAATCATTTCACTATTGTACCAAGCAGGATACGACCGTGGTGATTGCTTTCGATTTGATTTATATGGTACGGTATCATTAAATTGCGTATAAATAATGTTATAGAGATGCTCAACTGCGTCGTCAATGTTTTCTATTTCGAATAGGGTTGCCCAGTTGACGTCGCGCAATTGAGCATACAATAAAGGAAAATTGGCTTTTCTAAAGTTTCTTTGACGGTTTTTGGTAGGTTCATTAGGATAAATTTGTAAACGTATGTCGTTTTTATGCAATGTTGTAGATAAAAAGTCAAAATAAAAAGTAATGTCAAGAGGATAATGGTGAATTTCGGAGCTTACTAATCCGTCCTCACACTCTGTGACCTCTGTTTTGATGTTGTGACTTGTGATAACTAAATCGAGTACTTACTCTACCGCGGAGGTTGGTTACTTTGTTGTGCTGCACTAAATTGTGCGTTGTTAAGAACAGATCAATATCGTCGCGTTCTGTCTGGGATGTTGAATATAGGTTAAAGTCACCGATTGCTACAACGGACAGTTTATACATATCAATTATTAATTCTAGATATTGAGGAATATTAGGTGGTAAGTAGATCGCGCAACTTATAAACTGCTTACATTCCGCAGTGATAATACCACAGGCTAACTCGTCATGTGGTGAGCGGTGCACGTCTAGTCTGCGCAGTGAGTAGGGATGACGCACGGCCAACAGTACTCCGCCTCCGGTGCGCCCCTGTCGGTCGCAGCGTATAACGCAGTAGTCAGCTAAACAACTCTGCGTCGTACACTGTCGTCTAGTCGCGTCTCGGTCAGAACAATAATTGGTGTTGGGAAACATCCGAGTAGTCCTTTTATTTCCTGGAGTTTACCTTTCAGGCCTCGAACGTTTTGATAAAATGCTTCTACTATTTTCGGTTTATTGACGAGGTTTATTTTGTGATTTGCGAACGAAAGGACTTGCTTCCTGCAACTTTTGGTCGCTTGTTCATGAACCACCCCTGAAGCCCTGGGTTTTTAGGCCAGTTATTAGGCGATAGAAAATATTGAAAGTGTTCGTCTGGGACGCTGAATATATCCGGCGGCATCGTTGTGGGTAGATGTCATATCGGTGGTGTTAAGATTTTTCTGGCTTGATGTTGTGTCGCGTGCTTGACTGTGCTGGTGATCGCAGTGCGCAGGCGCTGGCGCAGATGTGGTCGCAGTCGATGACTCGCTGGTTGTGGGTGTGGGAGCAAACCTGGAGTGGCCTGTAGCCACAGATTACCAGGCCGATATACCGTCGAACGTGTTCTCGAGGAATTGGACTCGGGTTATGGCCGCTTATAACGGAACGAACGTTTCCGGTGATCCGTCTCCGGTAAAGGACCAGATGATGTAAGAAACGGTGGAAGTTTCTAGGCATCCATTCTTAGCTTTATAACCGGTGTCATGATTTCGAATATCGAGATCAAAAAGTCTCGATGGGTTGTGACATTTTCGTTGCCATAACACTTCTTTACGTTTGTACGCTGAGCGGACATAAAAAAATCTATCTGAGATTATTGGAATAAAATACTAAAACTTTTTATGACTATAGTGATTTGACTATGTATATATAATCAATTTGAGTGTCAACACCGCGGGCACTCCGAAATGGTGGGTACTGCGAGATCTTGAATTAAAAAAAAACTGATAAATTCAGCACCCCCGAAAACCTAACAGTTTTATCGAAATCGATAAAAGTTTTGAAAACACAATGGACAAAAAATTTTTTTTAATGAAGCGGGATTCATACTTACAGTATCGTGCCGTGTGGAAGCCATATGTTTTGTATGAAGGAAGGTCACGACACCAGTAATATGCACAGATTAAAAAAGGAAAGAAAAAAAATATTCACAATAGCATAGTCTTTATTTGCGTATAAAATGTAAATCAAAATTTTATCAACTTAAATAACTATACCTACATTATTTATTACAAATACAACATTTACTTAAATATGTTTGTATATTTCAGATTACTTATTTCACAAATAATATACATACCTACTGTGGAAAATAATACCAACAGGAATGAGTAAGATAACCAGCCTTTTACAAACATTTTGTGATCGTAAACTATGCCACAATTTGCTAAAACATTAAAATCTATAATACATTTATTTTACGAATTAAATATTATTTGATGAATATAAGTAACAGTTTCTTTTTAAATTTCTTCAAATTGAACTATAGAACAACTATAGGTAATTATTGTGTATGCATAACTTGAGATAAATTTTTCAATCGTTATTGTCGAAATATATATAAATTACTGTCTCCTCGAAAGTAATCTAATAAGGACAGTAAACACAATAAAAATACTTCTTGTACGTATTTCATTAGAATACTTGGATACATTAATCATTATCATTTAATTTAATAATCATACATAAACCTACATCAATTTAATCAAAATGTATAATTTTGATGAATTATTATTTTTTGACACTATGTTTATAAAAAAATAATATTGGAATTTATATTTAGAAAGATTGTGGCATAAATATTAAATTTTTTTTTATAAGAACATCAATTAGGCGTACTTTTTAAATAATTCGTATTCAAATACAATTAAAACTGCTGTCTTAAAAGAAGTATTTCAAGAATAACATAAAGCTATAAAACATGATTTAAAAAAAAAATTCAAATCAGATCTGTAATATAAGATTAACTTAAAATTATAAAGGTTGT
The DNA here is from genome assembly GCA_946406115.1 of Apoda limacodes. Classification (NCBI taxonomy): domain Eukaryota; kingdom Metazoa; phylum Arthropoda; class Insecta; order Lepidoptera; family Limacodidae; genus Apoda; species Apoda limacodes. The sequence goes on from OX291554.1 coordinate 9,879,689, forward strand.
AGATAAGGAGTCAAAAGGAATGTAAAAAAATGTTGATGAGATATAGTAGATTAAAAATATTTTCTAAGATTCGAATAATACAACCTTTCAATTCATAGTAAAAATGGCAATATACACAAGGTATAAATAAATTTTAAATATAATCGACGTAGACGTAAAAGAAATTCTAGTTTATAATACAATTTTAAGATAATTTGTGCAAACTATAGAGATTTTTTTACAATAATAATTTCTTAAGTAAATTAATTGGCAATAATTAATTCATTAAAGTACATTTCCTAAAATAGTAATTTCAATACTAGATTACCCATTGAGTATTTACTTAAAAAGTAATAAATATACACTATAATAATTCTTATTAGAACGTTAAAATCAATTAATATTTTAATGTATTAATTAATAATACATTAAATTCTATGATACATTAAAATTTATAATATTGTCAGCAATTAATCTCCTGCTGCTTTGCTCACGACCCAAGCATCTAACTTTTATGTTAAGACCCAAATAATTTATTTACGCGATTACATAAATAATAAAATATGTATATGAAGTAATACTTAAAGCATTCATAAACCTACATGGTATTAAAATTAGTATAAGCGATATAAGTATTAAATAAAAAAGTAAATATGTATGCATGTAAAATTATAATTTATTATTATGCTATATTTCTGAGCAAGACTTTGTGTATGGATTTTTGTGCTATTTTTCATAAAATTAGCGATTCTCAAAAAAAATATTAACTAAACCCTGGGCTGTCAAAATAAATAAACATTAATTGCTTCTTTTCACAGTAGTTTGATAAGAATTTGTAAAACAAAACTAAATTGTTCATACTAGTGAGCTGGGTATAGTTTCACGTTATTTAACATACAAAATTGAAATTGAAATTGAATATGATTGGAAATTAATGAGACCTTTTATTATTTATTTATTATCTAGATTATCGTGAAATATGAGCACCGATAATATGGAAAATAAAGGCAATGAACAATGTTAGTTTTAAAAAGGTTAAGTATTAAAAATAAAATGTATGCAAGTCAATTACCTTTTTTGACTAGTTAGTAAGAGTTTCACATTTTTTAAATGTCACGCATACCTAGTAAATATTTTGGGAGTTTACAAATGTACCTTTAGTATCACCTTTTCGACTAACCTTGTATGGAAACCATACATTCTGAAACATGCGCATACAATATTAAGACCTCCTTCCAACACCTAGTAATACTTATTTCAACTCACAGCTCCCGTTAAGGCTATTTGGCCAATATTTGAACACATAGCTCTATACAGTCAGCTTCATTAAAAACTAGGGCATTTTTAAAAATGTGTGAATGTCATTAGGTAAGTGTTTAAGGTTTAGGTTGACTTTTTCTTTTTAATTAAAAATCCAAATATTTTTTTTGATACAAACTGCGTTACACTACATATCTTTAATTATAAACATTTCGATACTTATAACGCGTTATCATTATATATAGCTTAGTCGCAAAACGCAAATTTTATCCATTTATTACAATAAAGTTTGTATGAAATAAATCTTAATCGATTTCACATTAAAATATTTTAATAAGTAATGTACAAGTCAATTTCATCTATTAAATAAATGCCAATGCAGACATTTATGCCTTTTTCGATATTATCATTATAGCTAAGTACTTAAATTGAACATATTTGAAGGTGACTGTACATTTTGACTCTATAACAATGAATATCAGCAACCACTTCTAATAACATGATTAAATATTCAAATTAAGTATTACCTATCAAGTGGTTTAAAGTGTCAGAAGTGTGTTGTTATGAGGCTGTAGAAATTGGTACGGTGACGGAATAATAAGGTTCGTCACATTACAGCAAAATTTTCCCAAATATCCTCAAAAGAAAAAAGCCTGGGTCCACCACGGCTTAGTCTATTTTTGCTTGCACCAGTACGATCGATAGCCACTGGACATTGGCAATGAAATAATTAGTCTTGAAGGAAGTCTCGTAGGATGTGCACGCAAAGGCTACACACGCAAGCTACGCAAGTCCATTTTGTATCGGAAACGTCATGAAGCCACGCGTCTGTGTGTAGCGTGGCTGTGGGTCGCACGCAGTGGATTATTTCACTTACATTTTCAAACAAAACGTAGCTAAGTATAAGTGCATAGCATATACAGCAGTGTATCCGTAGTCTTTAAGGGAACGTTTTTTTTAATAATGACGAACTTTTTTATTCCGCTACTGTAAACACAATCTGTGTAGTAATCTCTATGTACTGTATAGAAAATCATAAAATTTTTAAACATCTCGCCAAAAGCACTCTTTTAAGAAAGTCTCACGCGAATCACATATTTTACCAAATAACAAAGTTTAGTTCATTGAACGTGAAGTTTAGTTACTTAGTAGTTAAACGTTAACTTTCAAAAATTAGAACTACGTTCACCAGTCCAGCTAGTTTTAGATAAAAAAAAACTGTTGTTTATACAGTCTAATGTTTATATATTAAGTCTGTAAATAAATAAATCTTGTTCGCCTCTACTACAGATGGCGTTGACAAATAAATTGGTCTAATTCATGGTAAAACTTTAATGCACTTGCTAACCGACCTGCTTTCACCGTTCCAACCCCTTCGGCCGCTTTCAAAAAGGAAAAAAAATTTTCCACCGAAACGCCGTTTCCGATAAATAATAAAGTAAAAATCAGGACAACTAACAATATTGAGAGGTGGCACTCCAAAAAAAACCGTTCTTGCTCATGTCCTTGATGTTTTTAAAAATGAAATAGTAGTAGATGCCAATTTCCTAAGAAGAGCAAAAATTAAATTGAGATTAATGAGAAAATCAATTCTACCATACAACTTTTAACAGAAAAGAAAATTACAGTTGGACGCTGGCATAAAATTATTGCGCCGTTCTCATTTTACTTCAAAAGTTTAATTTTTCGTATCAGTTTTAGTTAGAATAGATTTTAAGTTTATTAAGTTTCATTTGATTTTTTTTTAAATTTTTGTTTTGAAAAACTACCACTAAGAGTTTTTTCTGTTAAAAACGGACCAACTTTCTCGTATAATATTGAGAATTTCGAGTTCCAGAAATAGTTTCGAAACAGAATATTTTCCTTTTAAATGGTAACTGGTTTCGATCAAAGAAGTAATGTTCTGTAGAAGAAATATTTCATGTTTTGGAAACCGGTTTCGAAAGTGGCTGAAGGGGTTCCAGCGAAAGTCGCCGCATTATTAAAAATGAACAGCTAAAAGAACCAATGAACGGAATGTTTACGACGCTTTGAGCTAATTTATTTAATAAAGTTATTTGGCAGCAATGTAGGTAAGGCGTCTAGATTTTTCATGATTTACTAACGTAGTAACAACGGTATACACTTGAGGTGACTGTCAATGATTGAAAATCGAAGATCAAAAATTATTAAGGCTTTCGATCATAGAGAAATTAATCACAACCACGCGCAAAAATGAAATCTAGTTAAGTCACATGTACGCGGCATATAAAAATACAATAGCGACTAGATTTGTAAAACAATTATAATATTACAATGAAATCATATTAAAAAAAAAAGTTGCCATAGAAATGTTAAACAAGACTGAAAACTTTTCATACCTTAACATTCACTGTCAAATACATAAATATTGTTTCTATTTTGCCTAATCGGAAATGTTTTTACATAACGTCCTCTCAACTGTTCACGTGACAGGTCATCGAGGAGTGTTCGAGATTCAGTCGGTAAGAGGTATCGCCGAGATGCATTTCGGGATCTGTTAGAGTATAGAGGGATGTTTCTGGGGTATAAAGGGGTCGATAAAGGTCGCGAGCGAAGGTGCGACGCGCGGCGCGTCACACGGCGGCAGGAGAGGCTGATTGTCAGTGCCACTTCGCTTTTTGAGCGAAGATGTCGGCTCGGAGATTCTGAGCGAAACATATTCCTAGGATCTGTAGGAAGAGAAATGGTACATTTGTTATTAGTTAGCAATAACGAAATAAATCGAAGTCAGACTTTAAACTCTGATGAAATGGTAGGGACTTCAACATTTATTAAGATTTACTTTTAAGATACTAATTAAGTTCTTTAAAATTACAAAAAAAAAATTAAGTTAGACCATTTAATTGAATTACACAATTTCGAAAAGGTCACATAAAAATTTCTAAAGTAAAACCTTGTTGGATTTCTTATTCTAATGTAGATATCAGATATACTTACCTACCAGTGGTGAAGTCTACTTAAAAGTCGATTCACATCAGCCTCCCTTCCAGCAATCCCTTTCATTATTTTATTACTACCAATACCAAGCACTTTCTAGAGAAGCAATAAATTATGTCTTTTGAACTATTGTTTAAAAGTCTGTGACTCATTTCAAGGCGCGCAATACTTAGCAATAAGGAAATCCAGGGGATGCTGATACTGGGGGCACCGGTCTCGATATAACGTCACCAGAGACTATCACACTAAATTCGCCTACATTCCAAGCAGCTACAGTTGCCTTACTACAATCACTCTTACAGTTCTCTTTATTCTCTCCATGGTAAGGTGGCTGCTACAAGATTCCACGATAAATTATCTACGAATTTACAAGTATAAATTGGACTACCAATCATTAAAAATCTGCTTAGATTAAGCAAATTTTTTGTGTTGTTGTACTTGATGTAGATACTATTAGCCTAAACAATAATTTCATTTAATCGGCTATCGAAGGTGTTCTAAAAGAACAAGCGTGAAAAAGTTCGTGGCGCGACGGGGACGAGCGAAACCGACTATCCTCTAGCGTCACATATGGCTAGTCGAGTGCTCCACATCTACCCAATTATGTCGCGGCGCCATGATTTGATTTTATTTGATTTGATTTTTCTACGTTGTCAGATTTATCAAAGACTGACTGACTGACTGACTGTACGAATGAAATTAATGCTTCAGCTGTGCTATCACTATATATCGACTGTAAGAGATTTGTCTATTTAATTCACAATAGCTTTAGATCACTTTTACATGAAAAATAAAATATATTATTGTTTATATACCAGACGTGCCCTTTTCGAAATTGCATATTCAACATAAGGTAAAATCTCTTATTGGATTATAAATAAATCTACTTTTATTTAACATAATTTGTTTATTGAATCAGATTTTAAATAAGGAAGTTATAAATATAACACAAGAAATCATGCATATAGTGTAACCAACAAAAAATAATTAAAATAGTATATACAATGCTCTACAATACACATTTCTTGCTAGCGTTATACAAAAAAAAAAAGAACAGTGCATCTATAAAACAAACTTACTTGTGCAAAAGCAGTACAAACAGCAGTTGTGGCAACGACCAATAAGTTGTGGTCGAACCACTCTTCAGCGGCCTCTAAACAGCCCTTGTCATATATTATCTTAGTCATATCATAATTCTAGAACAAAACAAAAACAAAACTTTCACAAACAATAAATAAAACTTTGACTAGCATATCTTGAGCCAAAACTACAAATTCAAACACGCTGTCCTCGCCAAATTATTCAAAGCTGTAGATCAACTATCCTTACAGGCAATTTGATGGTGTTGCTTAAGAAGAATTTTAGAAAGTTCTAAGTTATGATGACTAAAACTAAGAATAAATAGGGATATTTTTAGATAATGATGACTAAGAATAATACGTTCTTGATGGTAATGACTCAGAACAAATTGAGAAAGTTCTAGGAAATTATAACTAAGAATAATTTAAAGTTCTAGATTATGATGACTAAAAATAAATTAAGAAATTTCTAGATGACGATGACTAAGTAGAAATTGGGAAAGTTTTAGATAATGACGACTAAGAACAAATTGAAAAAAAATCTAGATGGTGACTGAAAATAATTTGAGAAAGTTCTAGTTGATGATGACTAAGAATAATTTGAGAAAGTTGTAGATGATGATCGCTAAGAATAAATTGACAAATTCTAATTGATATATCAAATGGTTTGATAATTTGATTAGATTAATATTCTCCATGAAAATAACTACTCTAAACTTACATATGAACACACAAACTAACAAACTTAATCTGAGGGCGAGTTAATTAGAATGTGTTTGTTATTAACACAAACAACAAAGCTACTGGAAAAAACATTTTACTGTTATAAAACTACATAATAGATATGCAGTTTTTGGTCCTACGTACTTTTTTAATATTCAGACGGTTTTATTTGATAACAATAAAATAAATAACTACGGTGAAGTTTGTCAAAATCTTAAGAAGTTTACAAGACTATATTAAATACATAACATTATTGTAGTACTGTAATGTTCTAACTAAAAACCAACAATAAAAAACCAAATGTACAGCACTATCGATAAAACAAAAACACTTGTCGTCTATAAAGCAAGGTCCAAAGCTACTTAGCAGTGCTAAATCAAACCACAGCATTACAAAACAATTTTCAAAGGACACCTTTAGTGCTAGTGGGGCTAGAGTGACCGCCGCGACAGTAGCAATATGGCGGTGAAGCCAATCTTCGCCGGCCGCCAAACAACCCCGCTCGTGTATCACTCGCTCACTTATTTGCTAAATACATGTAAATCAGTATTTTAATACCATAGAATGGCAGCCTGCAGTTCCGTCTTATGGTAAACAACAACCATAACCACAGATTAAATTTTACCACAGATTAAGTTATAACACTATACAGAAGTGTCGCCCTCTGGTAACTATCGCAAACACAAAAATGACAAGTAGTAAGTATAAACTGAGATTGAAACTAATATTCAGCGCAGAACGCTCTTCGTTTTGTGAACCATTCGTAGGCAAATTTACTATTTTACTATTATTATTAAAGTATATTTTGCTACAATAAAATTCCAAAACATGTGGTAAATTTACCCTCAAATAAATTTAAAATATATGTCAAAGATAGTTTAATGAAAAAAAGTTATTTCAAAGTTTATGTATACATAAATGATAAAAATGCTTGGAAAAATTAGAACTTTATTGATTTGTATTTGTTTTGGGGCATTTGTAATATTTTTTGAATAAAAACATTGTATGTTATGTTATTACCTAGTGTAAGGCTATATTGTATTTTAATATGAAGTTGAAAGTTGAAAAAATATATAAGATTAACTGCCGAGTTTCTTGCGAGTACTTCTCGGTAGTAAATCATTCCAAACCGGTTGTAATTAAACTGAAGATTCAAAAGTGCTGTTGAAAAGTCTAATTGAATAAACAAAGTTTAGATAATTTTCGCGTATACTTAGGGTTAATCACCATACGTATCATAATTCAAAAAGAAAACAAGTACTATTTCGAAAAAAAAAAGATTTTTACAAGAATGTTTACTCTTAGAATGTATCATCATTGCAATTTATAAGTCCACTGCTGGACATTGGCTTCCTTTTTAGATTCCCAAAATAAACTCCGACCCGCTGAGATTTCAGCCATTTCCCGCGGCCTTATCTGAGACTGTAGTTGGACACTACTAGGTTTTAGCTAATTAGAACTCTACATTATCTCTCCGCCGAGCGAAAACAAAGTTAGCCTTAATTTGTCGATTGATTCAATACTTTAAGATCACAAGATTTTGGTAGTTAATAGGGTTATTTATTATGGGCAATCAGTTTGCGTCACGGTATTCTACTGAACGCAGCTCACGAATATGGCTCCCGTTGGAATCACAAGCCGTGAATATATCCTACTAATAGTATAAATGTGAAAGTTTGTACGTCTGGATGGATGTTTGCTACTCAATCACGCTTCAACCACTAGACGGATGGGGATAAAACTTGGCATACCTAAAGGTTAGGTCCTGGAATAGCATATAGGCCACTTTTTTACCCTTAAGCTGCGGGAATAACTATAATAGAGTTAAACGAACTATTGCTGCACCTATAGCATGCTACAGCAATTCATTGGTATAACTAATTAATTAATTGGAGTTAATTTAGGAGTTCCACGCCGATAACCGAATTTAGGGCGGGCGAAGCCGCTGGCAAAGTCTAGTATATTATAGATGTTTGGGGCTTTGTTTAAATTCATCTATGGTGTACTACAGGAACATTTAGTATACTCACGTAGGTAGGTTTCCTGACGTCATACCCGCACTGCTTGTTTCGGATGACGTCTTGGGGCTTGTTGCGGCAACAGCTAAAGGGCACTCCGCACGCCTCCCGCGATCCAACCGCCCCACTTGAGCAGTTGAAGTAAGGATTTCGGTCCCAGTCCTTTGGTCCTTCCACACCGCAACATTGTAGCTGAAATTTTATTACAGTATTACGGTATACATACATCACATAAACCGATTGTAATTAAATTTTGGTAAGTTGTTATGCACACACCGGGGAAGGTAAACTGGTCAAGTGTGAGTCGGACTCAAGTAATAAGGGTAAACCGATTGTATTGAAATTTTAGTAAATTGTGCACACGCCGGGGAAGGTTTCTGAATTAGTACAACCCTTTCAAAATAGGGCGCGGCAAAAAAGAAAAACAACATCGCCGGGTTAGCTAGTAAATAATAAAAAAAAATATATCAGATAATAAATAGACTTGAATTAATTAGATTGCTTTTACTTTTAAATTTGATAAACACATTTTCATATAGATAATTTTGTATACATTTATAATGTTGCTGTTCCCTATTCCCGAAGGGGCTAAACAGTGGCTGTGTAGACACCTGCATCATAATAAAGAGCTTATTACCCCTTTACCACTTTAGACTTACTAGATTAGGGCGGTCCGGTAAGTAAGCTTATTGCCACGAGACTGTTTTCGATACAGTTTATCTGGAGTAATGTAGCTTCATATATGTCCTACTTCGTAAATCACCAGCTTTAGAGTAAAAAAAAAACCGGCCAAGTGCGAGTCGGACTCGCGCACCAAGGGTGCCGTACCTCATCTATAAAAACGGCAAAAAAATAAAGCGCTTTATTAGTTGCCGGCCGCTTAAGGATGGATTCTTGTACAATTTTACATTTTAAATAAAAAAACCAGACTTGAAATATTTTCATCAGGTACAATTTTCAATAAAAATAAGGTTAAATGGTGCAAAAAGCACGTTTTTAGTCAAATTTACGATTTCTTTCTGAACTCAGTACTTTTATTCTTTTTATTATATAACCACAAGTCACAATAAAATTTAAATGATTTTTAAAATAGACTTGTATGATTTTCCATCGCTAAGCTATAAGCATTCCATATATGTATTCTCATCGCTCCCAGTACTATGGAGCCTAAACTAATTTGTATGGAAAAGAAAACATTTTGGTAAAACATTGATAACTTCTGAAGAAACTGTACCAATTTTACACATAAAAAAATACAATAGTTCAACTTTACTATCATATAATTTGAAAGGGACACAATTTTTTTTTTTTTTTTTGATTAAAACAGAATATTACAAACTACCAAAATCATTAATTTTTGACAATTAGATCTCATTTGTCTTAAAAATATGAGCTAACGATGACTTTTCTTGGTGTTTATTATAAAATATTGGCTTAAATAAATGCAAAGTAAAACATATTTTGGGAGCAACAAAATCCTTGTTGCCTTGTGTTACGTTTGATGTATGGGTCCCCCTTACATATTTGTTTTATATTAATTTAATAATTATTTTTGAATTGAATACAAAACTAAATATTATGTATATTTCAAGCGTCTACCTGTTACCGTTATCAATATCAAGCAAAACAATCACGGCTGTTGTATCGGAGCCCCCTTCATTTATTCTGTTCTTTAGTATTTGTTGTTATAGCCGAAAAAAAATTTCAACTGTCTAATTCACGATTCATGAGATACAGTCTGGTGACAGACGGACGGACAACGAAGTCTTAAAAATAAGGGTCTCGTTTTACCCTTTGGGTACAGAACCCTAAAAATGGTTAAATTAAACAGCAGGGAATGTATAATATACCACCTTTTTCAGTCAGAATTAGTCAAATGCTTTGAAAACTTATCCGTTACTTACCCAGTCTTCTTGGATCCAGTCAATCAAATTCTGCTGATCAGGGTCTTCTCTATAATGTGTTATGAATGTTTGAAATCCACTCGTCGATTGTTGTTTTATCTAAAAAATATATTTTTTATCTATACATTGAAAATTATTATGAGCGATAAAAGACATTGGGGCGTAGCACACGCGCCAATCTCAGGTGCAGCTGCAGAGGGTTAACGATTTAGTCGATTGAAGATAAAAGAAAAATATTTTCTCCACAAGTTTTCATACACTAGATTACGACGAATTGAATTTTGTTGACGAATTACGAATTCCATGATATTAAAATATAAATATGTCAGTTACAACTACGTGTCAGTTTATAAGAATTCCAAGTGGGTCTGTGTTTTTATATTTCTTTTTTGTTCAAATTTTCAAGCAAAACTATAGCATCTAAATGAGTCATAAAAATTGCTTTTGAAATTTAAAATAAATCACTGATAGAATTGAAATTATCACTATAATGAGAACAAACTATCTCTTACATATCGCCTATGGTTAAGTGCTTGTTGTTTTTAAAACTCAAAGGTTACTTTCTTTCTCACCCAGTCTTTGAAGACAAAGAATAGCACCCCCACAGTCATCTCGGCCAACAGTAATAACGCCAGAAATACAGCATACTGTAAGATAAAGACAATTCATTACCGTAACTATAATATTATACATAAGTTGATAATGACAATGGTTTATTCAACCTCATGAGTATAAGAAATGATACTTAAAGCCGGCGCTAGACATGGCTTTAAACATTTAAACGTATTAATAAAAGACATAGTACGCATAGGTATTTAAACGTTTGCCCAAATTTTGTACAAATATGTGCACTTTGCCATTCCATGTCGGTTATTGGGCGCATATTAAAGCGTTCAAATATGTGTAAGCATCAATATTTGTAGCTACTAGGCTTTCGCGTAACTTGCCACACATTTGTACAAATGAGCGAAACGGTTGGTTTAGTGTAGTAATTCAAGAAGTACTAAGACAATAAAATGTTCTTAAATTTATTCAATTATTGCAAAAAAAAATTTATTAAAGTTTTTTACATACATTTATGATATTTGTCTTTGTTTATTGCATCCCAAACATTTAAGCTCACATGTTTGGAAGGTACACTTGTTTGCGACAATATGTGTGATCCGGCTCTGGCCGCGTTCATATTTAAATAAACAACATGAACTGATAATGCAATGAATGACACCTTGTTTATCTCTGTTAAGGATATGCAGAACAGAAAACGTTATTATTATAAACAATCATTGTTGCACAGAACTGGGAACTGATATTGACCCTAAAATATCTACTTAACCTGAACTAAAAAAAGTGTCTTTAAAACTATTTACCCTAACCAAATCTATTTAAAGCAGGAAAGGTTACACAAAAACTACAGACCAAATCGAAATATTACTTACAATATGATAACTCTTATTTTTCAGAGTGCCACAGGGGGTTTTACAGCGTTTATCCTTGAATATTTCTATTACTGGTTGTTTAAGATATGCGGTTTAACGTAATTATTCTAAACCCCATTTTAACATTCATTTATCAAAAGTTCATGATAAAAAGAGGGTTAAATGAAAACTTTTCTTATACCCGTTGGTACGACAGTTACATCGCAAAAAGAAAATGCAAATCTTTGTTCAAGAAACCTGTCTTTTTTCACTTTATTAAAACCATGAATTTAAGCTAGACTTAAATATTCTTATCATTCAGTTATCCTTCAACTCATTAACAAATAGCACAATAAAAATCTAAAATTGCAAATTACCTACTATTGTAATAAAATAAGATACTTACGCATGCCAACAAGCAAGTGTTCTCACGCAACGCTCCGACACAACCCGCGAAGCCAATTATAAACGTAATTGTTCCTGCAATTACACAATTAAAAATATCAGTCAAAACAGAACCTTAGGCTGGCCGTTGGTAACCCAAAAGGCGTAAATGATATGCCTAACATATTTTGTAGACCAATTTAAAAGAGCTGACTTCATTTTTTTTTATTTGATATTTCTATGAAGCATATTATTAGAATAGATTTGAAAAAGCTGCTTAATTCGGTAATTTTTAATACTGTTCATCTAATACCTTTAAACGAGCCATTTTTTTTTACATATGTATATAATCTGAATCTCGGAAACGGCTCCAGCCGTGGGGGTTTCGGGGGCGATAAATTGATCTAGCTAAGTTTCATTTTTAGAAAACGTCGTTTTATCGGTATTTTCAGACAATGATAAACTGAGAAATATGACTCTTCCTGAAATGTATTGCCAAGTAGTAATACTATTATTTTTGTCGACACAGCAACACTAAAGCTACTTGACAATAGATGGCGTTGTTAAGCAACACTAAAGCTACTTGAGAATAGATGGCGTTGTTAAAAAAAACGAGCAAAGCTCGGTCCTCCAGGTACTTATTTTTTAAAGTGACTTAACGTTTTTTTTATGTTCGGCTCCGTGTGATAAGATTTACGTCACATGGGATAACCGTACTTATAAAACACTAGCTTCTGCCAGCGGCTTCGCCCGCCCTAAATTTTGTTATCGGCGTAAGTTCTTACGGCAACTCCTCAATTATAGAAAAAAACCAAACAATCAAATCTTTCCTTTAATGGTATAATACATTCGTGTCTGTAAAACCATGGAAATACACATACAAAATTTCAATCCAATCGGTCAAGCCGTTTAATAGTTGACATAGCTACAGCAGCGCCACCTATCGAGTCCAATTGTATTTTTAAATCATCCAGAAAACCATCGAAATACCCATATAAAATTTCAACCCAATCGGTTCAGCTGTTTAGAAGTTATGTGAAAAAGGAAGTAACACAGGATTTTCGTAAATAATAAACAAATATAAGATTAGACCGATAGATAGGTGACGCGGAATATAATTTTTAGTAGTTATTTTAAATGCATTTACAAATAATGTATTCATAAATATGTAAGTATACCGTCGAAGTTTTAATCTTCAAAAGGGTAACCAGTGGCTGATGATTACGCACCCACATCATAATGTGGGGAATTCCTCATTTTACCAACCACGTTAAGTAAGCTTCTGATAGTATCTGCACTGAGGTGACTTAAGTGCGTTACCTCTGCTAACTAGCGCCACAAATTATATTTTTATTTTCCTCTTTGTACAAGCAAATTTCAAAAATGTACGTCTACAGAAATATGTAACCAGTTATAAGCTATTTTTAGAATGTATTGTTATGTTTTTAGGATAAAACTGCAAGTTGTAAATAGCATATCTGCTTAAAACCGGCCGAATGCAAGTCGGACTCGCGCACGAAGAGTTCCGTACCATTATCTATAAAATAGACAAAAGAATCCCCCCTTAAATACTTGTTTTATTTTAATTTTATTATTTATTTTCAAAGTGAATATATAACTTAATATTCTTTGAATATTTCAGGCGTCTACCGGGTGCAGTTATCAAAATTGAGCAAAAACGAGCAAAAAATCACGTTTGTTGTATGGGAGCCCCCTTTAATATTTATTTAATTCTGTTTTTTTAGTGTTTGTTATTATAGCGGCAACAGAAATACAACATCTGTGAAAATTTCAACTGTCTAACTATCACGGTTCATGAGATACAGCCTGGTGCCAGACGGACAGCGAAGTCGTAGTAATATGGTCCCGTTTGTACCCTTTGGGTACGGAACCCTTAAAACGACCACTTTTAGCAGAACTCAAAGTTTTATGCTAGAAAAAGTACCAAACGTTCATAAAATAGCTTTTAACTGGTTACATATTTTTCTAAAAGCATATTTTTGAATTTCGCGAGGAAAATAAAAATATCATTTGGCGGCGCTAGTGACCGCCAGGAACCCTCTTAACGACTCAAGTTATAAAATAAAAGAATAAATCCCAATTAATGTACATCGTTGTGAATTCTTAAAAAATGAGAAAGATGAACTTTTACAAATTATCCTTTAGTGATATGAACCAAATGCTAACTTAAAGTGATTCACTGGTTAATATTTTTCAAGTCCAGTCATGACCGCCTTTTTTGCAAGTCAAATAATGGCATTGGCTCATGCACTGTAACAAAATGGAATATTACCATCCAGATTTGGCTGGGTTATACTAACAGTAAAATGCCTACCAATAGAACCGTTACTTTGACAATATGAAAGGTCAACTGCCTCAATTATCAAATCAAATATTAAGTAGGTCTGCCATTTGTAGTACCGTGTTCTGCATAGTGAGTGACTCACCAACACATATTAGTATGAATGCTGGATCCAAAGCGATATTAGCCAGTCGAGGCAGGTTGTTGAAAATGTCTTTTTCCGACCACGCCCACACACCAACTGCCACAACAATGAGACCAAGGAACTGAAATAAATTTTATTATGAATAGTACTTTATACAACAATCACTCATAAATAAATAATTATAAAACCGGTTTCCGTACTGATAAAAGTTTATACCGCTGGGCGCTAGTAATAGGGTTTACCTGGGACAGACCCCTTGTCAAAAAATTTCGAGAATTCTCGACCTCACTGAGGCAATAAACAAAAGCTGTATATGTAAAGCAGCAATGTATGTTTCTACCGCCATGTACCAGGGCTTGGGTTTACCTGGGACAGATCCCTATTTCGAAAACTTTCAGTCAGCATTTTACTACCTCATTGTGGCAATACCAAAAATCTAATGATGTAAAGCAGCAATCTTGACTTAAGACTTAAGTTAGAGGCCAAGGTCTTTATTCTTTCAGGCTCTTATTATTTCGTGCAGCAGCTCCGTGGCTCAGTGAGTAATGACCTGCCTGCTGAACTAAGGGGCGTGGGTTCGATTCCCGCACAAAACAAACAGTTATGTGATGAACATGTGAGTTTGTATTAAATCTAGGTGTTTTCTATGAATATAAGAGAAAGTATATATACATTTTATGTATTTTCATTTGTTGTCTAGTAACCATAGTACAAGCTATGCTTAATTTGGAACCAGATGGCGTTGTAATGTCCAAAAATATTCATTATATTTATCGTTATTGCAACATCGGATATAGGTCGTGACACGAATCTAGAGGCACGAGAGAAATGAATGGAAGAAGAGGGGGAGGAAGGAGAAGAAGGAAGTGAAGTCAAAGTGATTATTGCGCATGGGTGAAGTTGTGCATGTTTTTTATTATTTTACCACGTTTTTATTAAGTCACTTTCTTGTGAGTCTGTCTGTCGTTCCGAGTGGAATCTTGAAACGGCTTTTTTTAATTTTTCCTGTAATCCGATCATGCTGATTTTTTTGCAAACAGCCTCAGTTCCGATGACAACACAATATTATATATTCAATATCACGATAGGTCTAATATGGCCGTCACCACAAAATGGCGGTCTACCTGATTCTTGAGATACCCCTCGACTTGAGTGTCAAATAAAAAGGTATGATGATTGGAAAACAATGAGACTTTAACTGTATTTAAAATCCAAAATGGTGAATATAACAAAATAGCGGAACACTTACTTCTTGACAACCCCCACGACATGGGTATCAAATGAAAGGTTATGACTTAGACTAATGACAGGGTAAATCCAAAATGGCGGATTACCAGCCTGCCTGCTGTGCCTGCAACCTGTTTCTTTAGATACTCCTCGACATGGGTATCAAATGAACGGGTATGATGAGCAGAAAACAATAACCGGGAGTTCAAAGAACCCACGGGTGGTACTGACATAAAAAAATAATGCGAGTTGCACTCGCGAACCGTGGGTTCCGTACCACCATTTAGATAAATTACAAACAAAAACAAAAAGTATGCCGATAAGCGGTCACCCATGCAATTAGTGACCTTAGTACTTAGTACCTTAGTAGTGACTCAGTGAGTGTTTTATGTGTGTATGTGCTCTTGTAGGAGTATTTTATTCTTTTTAAAAATAGTATACTACCAAGGCGGCAAACAAACTTACGACCCGCCTAATGTTGAGCAGTTACAGCAGCTCTGTAGCTTGTAACACTAGAGGCATTACACTCTTTTACCCTATACCATGCTGTAGTAGTATCTAAGGAAAACCACGAAATAAGCGTTTACGGCAGGAAATACTTCCTAATCCGTGGGAATGAACTCTCAGCCGATGGCGACCTGTGCGATAGTTAAGGGCATAAGGTTTTGATATCAACAAACTATTCTTGCAGCTTGTCTCCAGCCAGTATACAGATGGATCCCTGTGCCAAAAGATGGCAGTACGGCACGAAAGACCGACTAACGAACTAAAGATAAGAAAGATTTTAACTTAGTTTTCATAGTTGTATTGTTTTTTTTTTGTTATTGGGTTATAATGGAGTCATTCTTCGACTAATTAGGACTTGGCTGAGCTTGTGGCGGGGCTGAACCACCATTGAAAAAAAGTTTGTAATGGTCCAGAGAACAAGGTCCTTAATTATCTTCACTTCAAATTTAGTGCAACCCCTGCTTAAATTTCAAAAAGGGGTGGCCTCTCAGAGGTAGTTTTTGCGTTTTTAAGAATTTTTGGCCCCTTCGACAGCTGGCTAAGTTAACAAATAATATTTTATAGTGAGTGGCCATAATAGAACCAACCTAGGGTTGACAACTTTTGTTTCTCGGCCTACAGGGACAAACAATCATGAACCTCAAATAAACCGGATTTCTTTTTAACCCCGAGACAAAGTTCATTGCATTTTTAGTTAAGTATTTTGTTTAATTCATACTTAACACTTAACATTGTTACAGATTACCGACTTTACTACACGCAACATATCTTTTTGTGTTTTGACATGTTTATAACATAAACAAAAAACAATAAAAATCGTAGTTAAACATGGTCGTGGTCGGTCTCTCCTTAGATTTTCGTAAAATACGGGACGCGTCCCGTGAAATATCACTACATGTAAGTATAAGTAAAGCAACACTGACTACACTATCCAATTTTGGGAAGTTATGATTATGGCACACTGATTAGTAGGTACACAATATGGTTCTGGGTCTCGGCCACCACTGCCGCAGAAAAGTAAGCTTACCATAAGTAAAAGTAAGTTTCTTTCTTAGTGGTTTTATGCTGTCTCCTACGCAGTTTCTGCTGCATATCAATGACATGTTGTCCATCACCAACATACATTGCTATGCAGATGACAGTATTGGAGACGCTTATTACACGGGCCGTGCAAACATCCCTCGTTCCATTGTGGAGGAAAAGCGCGCAGAACTTGTGTCTCAAATCGAGACCACTCTGTCCAAGATCTCTGACTGGGGACAGGAAAACTTGGTCCGATTAAATCCTACGAGGACAGAAGTCTACTAAAGTTTACTGATGTCTTACAATTCCAGAACACACCCCTCAGCATCTTCAAGAACATTGGGATATTAGGTGTTGACATCTCCGGCGATGTTTATTCCGGCGATCATCATCATCATCAGAGAGCAAGACAAGGTGGCATCCAAAAAACTTGGGGTACTCAACAGAGCGAAGCAGTACGCCGGGGTAAAGTTTGCAGCTTTAAAAGTCGCAAGTCCAGCCCCATATGGAGTACTGCTGCCATCTCTGCGCAGGTGCACCACCTTGGCCCTTTTACTTAAGTTTAACAACGGGCTGCAGTGACGGCTTGCCATTGATTCTCTTTTTCACTTAGCTTACAGTGTATTGTTGCCCTTCGCACATTTCAAGTGACCCTGAACCGCTGTGTAGGAGTATATTAAATGCAATAAACATTACCGATGATAACTGTGCACCTCTGTGGTAAGTAAAGACCAAAGTCAAAAATGAAGCGTAGATTAACGATAGCATAATTAAATAAATTTTGGATAAAAAACTTTTTGGGACAAATACAGGATCTCAATGAATGAAGAGAAGTGCAAGATCTTCAGGGAAGCAAACAACAAAGTTTTGCTCTATCTAGGAAGCAACGAAGCATTTATAAAGCTAAGATCCTACACAATGGTGAGAAAGCTTTTTTGGCATGGCGCGGCCAGTGCTGATTTATGCGGTGAGGATAGGTTGGCAAGGGTGCAGGAATAAAGTGATAGTACTTGGGTAAATGAAATTGTATATTCAGTGAAGAGCTGAATAGAAATGGGTACAGTACACTCTCGGTGAACGGGCACTTGTATCCAGAACAGTCGCGCGGCGGTAGCTAGCGAGGACAGGTACATGGGTGACGTGTCAAACGTGTTTCACTGTGTAAGTGACATCTAATATATCGTATGTGCGGTACAGTCCACCATAGTACTCCAACCCCCCTCCCAACTCCTTAAAAAAGAGAGAAAAAACCATACTTTTTTTGTAGTTCATCCAACAACATACTGTGGTGATGACCCAAAGTCAGAATTCGCCCAGCAATAAAAAAAACAACGGGGATATAATAATCAGGCCTTGTGACATTGCTGGCGTCACACTCTTTCGAATTTGAACAAGCATACTCAAAGGAGCCTGTTATAAATAGAGAGACTAACATTCCTCCAGTACCATATGAGGGAAAAAGCTTGTGCAACATCACCTTTTCTGAGAGCAAGTTTGTGAACATCATATCTGACCTGGAGTTGTAGTCATCCCGTGGGCCAGACCAGCTGCCAGTCTGTATTCTTAAAAACTGTGTTCATATCCTTGCAGCTGACCTGACACAATTAGTGAATACATCTTTTGAAACAGGAAATCTTCCTCAGGACTGGAAGCCTGCCATAGTTACTTCGATATTTAAGAAAGTATATATATAATAAATAATTTCGTCAAATAAGCCTTACAAGCATTGTAGTCAAGAAATTGGAATAAATTATTATATGATAAATTGTCGATTAACACAGTTCCTAAATAGACAGTGTGTGAATTCAACCAAGCAACATTGAAAAGATATCCATAAGATATCCACTGAGTCTGAGAGAAATCTGCTAGAGTGTGTACATGCCTGGAGCAACAAAGAGGATATGCAAAATCCTGTAGATGTGGAGCATAAATGACAAAATCCAACAACCACTAATACTGCACACCACATCCTTAGCAATTGAATCATGCAGAATAGGAACAAATTACCAGAGCATGTAGTGGCCTCAAAGACAAATAATAAATAAAATTCAAATTCAAATAGTTTATTTCTCAAAAATAGGATACAATATCACTTTTTTGATGTCAGTATAATATGCAAGGAATTTATAAAGTACTAACTTTTACTAATACTTTACCATTAACCCCTTTAACTAATACTTTTAAAAAACAAGCTGAACCGATGTATAACGAAAGAGAAAATTATCCTTACAGAATAAATGATCAAATTTTAACACTGCATGATATAGGCACATCAGCTTCTGCTGCTCGCTTATCATCTAATAAATGAATAAAATTTATTCCAGACAACACAAGCTGTGCCTTCTGGTTAACTATTTGTGACCACGGTGTTTGCAGGTTTTAAAAATGTTGACTTGGCAGTGCAACTTTGTCCTGAAGCTTCGTGGTCCCTACAATCTTCATTGACATTCTTTTTTGACCATTCAGCTATTTTTTCCAGCTTTAAAAATTGATTAGAGCACACAACTCTGCTAATTTCTAATTACAGATTGTATGATCATGAGCAGAAAAAAGCAGTAGCTTTTATACTTATGCTACACAACACAAGCTTTTTATGAATGCATATGTAATAATAACTAGCACACAATAAACTTTGTAATTATTTTTTGTTAAAACATAGCTTCTATTAGAAACACTATTAGATCTTGTCTTAATAATGTAATTTTTCACTTAAACAGAGAAAGATCTAAGGAACTAAAAGTGATATTGATCCATGCGCATTATATATCGATACCGCGATTTCTGAGGTATCGGTAGAAGTAGGCAGTTACTAATGCTATATAAATTGCAATAGTTTGCAATTATGATTATTCAATTTACTGAGAGTGTTTTCTAAAATTTTTAGACTTTTGTTTTGAACAAACATAGTTATTATGTTATATGTGTGAGTTTTATGTTTTTAAGCTCTGGTTAATTTGATGTGCAATCAGTATAATTGATATGAAGATAATATTTTCGTACATTAGATAACTTTTTTGTTGCTCATTAAAGGAAAACATATAATACAGTATTGATGCATATTTTTGGTACTAGTTTTGTAAAAAATTTGGTTTTTTTTGCATTACAATAATTATTTTGATTTACTTAAACAATATTTAATTGATGTGTGATAAGTTATTTGATGTAGATTTAAAAATAAGTCGTCAAAAACTAATTCTAATATTTGTAGTAGGCAAACAGCAACTAAGTGGACTTTGTATGTGGTTAATATAACACTCTAAGAGTGTGCCATAAATTAATAATTAAGGACAGTGATGCTTTTGTACCACAAGAGCGACTGCTAGCAATCTTTTCCTAACCCTAAGCTCGACCCTGACTAAACCTGTCTCAAAATCTATTTGCAATTCGGGTACACAAAAATGACCTTGACGCGCATCTTTCGCTTTCTTAGTCTATGCAGCATATACATAAATACGTATAATATTTTGCATCATGAATTTGGAATTTTGTAGAATTTAGGTTTAATCAGTGTCGTGATTTGAAAACCAGTTAAAGAATGTGACAAAAAAGGTGAACATTAAGTAAAGTTAGGTTATATTTACAAGATTTGCAAATAGATTTTGAGTCAGGTTTACATAACTAGTTCACTTCTATTTATTCTGACTGTCTTTGAGGCCATGTTTCAATACTCTTTTACTGTCAGCCGAGTGATCAATAAAATCTTTTGTATTTATATATGAAAATGAAGATGAGTCTGATATTTCTGAATGTATTAAACTAATACCTTTTTTATAATTTTCATCAGAAAAATGACGTTATAAATATGACCTTGAATTTCATGTCCTTTCTACTAACATTTGGAAATGTTTACTCAACTATTTATATATTTACAGTAGTGGAACTAAACAGTGACTCCTCGATATAATATTATGATACTTATAATAGGCATCCACTAAGTAATTTCAATAAAAATAAATTACACAAATCATTTGGAAATTAGGACAAAATAATGAGTCAACTAAAACTAACTACCACCATTCCCTGCTAAAAATCGTGTAAATACCTTTGAAAACAATTAAGTTTACTGCACGGAATGCTTAACATTTGTTTTATTCAAACGATGTACGTAAAGTAAAAGGTACTTACCCAGAACAAAACATTTACACCAAAAATAACATATTTTAAACAACAGCTGACTTCACTGGTGTCGCGTCGATATTTCCTTAAACTGGGCATATTGCCTAGTGGTCACTTCATTTCAATTAAGGATTTAGAATGAAAATAATAGTCTTACATTTATCTAAAACATTAATAAAAGTTGGCAAATCCAGTTCTTGAGATCATAATTTAATGTTTTTTTTTAATATATATTTTTTATGGCCTGGATGGTAACAAGATTTTTTTTTTTTATTTATTTATGGCCAGGGTTACTAGAATCTTTTCTAATCTAACTAGAGTCATTCAGCGATGTTCCGTGATCATCGTTATTGCCATTTCTCCAAAATCGATAAATAATTAGCAGTTGCGACATCGATGTCAACCATAGACATAGGATTTTTTCACTACGTTCAAAAGACCATTAAAGCGTGGGAGCGAGAAATCGAAATTAAGTGCATAGTGCCCATGAGAAAATGAGGTAGAAGAAAATGGCCGAATGTGACAATGATTACATTGATAAACGGCGATATCGGCGGGTCTATTTTATAGCGATTGGAATTTTCTGTTTTCCTCCTTGAATCCTTGATTTATATTTTAGAATATTTAAATTGTAAATTTGGTATCTATTTTGTGAGCCAATGTGACGTTACAAGTCGCAATATTCCGAATAAATACACGTTTTACCGGTGATTTATGATTTTTTACTGCTTTGTTGTTAATTATATTTTATCGAATTTATCCGAAAAATTTACGTAAAAATGAATTTGAATTGTAGTTTATATATTATTCTCTCGATTTAATACTATATTTCATTGCTAAATCAAAATTTGGGGGATATTTTGTGTAAAATATGTAATCATTTAGTTACGATAAAGATTGACTTAGCACTGACGTCATGCGTATCGATATCGATAATAAAGTCTATTACGAGTTCTCTTTGCGGCAAAGATATATACGTTTGACGGCTCCTTGGTTCTGTTAGTAGTGAAGACTATCTACGGAAACTAGGGGTGCAGGTTCAATCTCCGCACAAGAAAAAAAAGACCAATAAAGCGTGGAAGCGAGAAATCCAAATTAAGTGCACAGAGCCCGAGACAAAATAAGGCAGAAGAAAATAGGTGCCTATGTCAATGTCTCCCGCGATAAGATCCGGTAAGGTCGTCATTTGTTTACTGTGACTGGAATTTTCTTTTTTCTTTCTGTAAACCGTCATTAATATTTAAAATATTTTTTAGATACAAAAGCTGTCTTCAAGTGTGAGCCAATTTTTATTTACAAGACGGAATAATCAGAATTACTGCATTGTTGGTTGAATATTTTATCTAATGTGAATCGTAAGAGGTTTCATGATGAAAAATAATATAAAATACTTGGTTTTTATGACGGTATTTTGTTCACCAGAAGTCTATTTACAAATAGTTTCTATATTTAATGTTCTGATAGTTTTAGTATTATTACTAAATAATGTTAAATTTGTTAAATTTAGATACTTTTAATAAAAAAAATTGAGACGTATCAATTAAATTTGGTTTTTGTTCTTTACAATTACTCAAACAAAATTCTCTCAACTGGTACTTTCTCTAACGAGCATTCCTGATATAGAGGCTAGGAGTGCTAACTACACGTCCGAACTGATATTCCGTCTCAGTGGATGCGCCTCTTGGCTCTTTTGACCACTCTCTCGCTCGGAATCAAGTGTCATGCACACTCACCGTTTCCTCTGCGCCAATTAATTGGCGTTGTGTGTGGCAGTATAAGTCAGCAGATTGTGATGGATTGCGGGATTTTTATGTATCGTACCCGTGGATGCAGCTCTGCTTCAGCTCAGAAGATCCTGACATCTGCATGACATGATCATGGCAGCCGCAGTCACTGAGACAATCTTCGCTGGCATGGAATGTTACATTTCTAACCCTCGAGTAGCTGCCGATGTCAAAAAAAGACTTTGGTTTAATAGGTCTTGTAAAGAAGCTAAAATTCTGAAGCAAACTGCATATGAGGCTTGGACCACGGTTCGATCAATAAGGATCTGAATACGTCTGAGTTAAAACGCAAATTAAATGCTGCCTTGAGGTTCAGTAAGAAAGTAACCACCAGAGCTAAGTTCCAATTCATCGGCAAAATAGGTGGGCGACTTGCAAGCTATCCCTCTGGGAGTCGTGCTTTCTGGCACTTTCGCTTGTTAAGTTGCCAAGGGAAACTTTTGACAGTGGTCGTTACCACCACAGCGAAAAACCGATTCTCCCATAGTGCTAGAGAGAAAGCTAATTTACTGGGCAGTCTCGTTGCTTCAAACTCGAATATCAATAACGAAGGAGCTGTACCACCTACTTTACCATGATACGGTAAGACTATGTCAGAAATCTCCATAACACAGTGGGAGGTCCGGCTGGCGTTAAGCGTTTCAGGATTCAACCCAATAAAGACACAAGTCTGCGCGTTCACCGCTAAGAAAATCCCATTTACTGTGGTCCTACAATTCCATAACACAGCACTTTCCATCTCCAAGTGTATTGGGATCTTTGGTGTTGACATCTCCAGCTATATCCAGTTTCGCGACCATTTGGAAACCAAGGTGAAGCTGGCGTCCAAGAAACCAGGAGTACTCAACAGAGCGAAGCGATGCTTCACCTTAGGGCAAAGGTTGTTGCTTTACTAATCACAAGTCCGGCCTGCTGCCATCTCTAGGTGGGTGCATCTGGATACCAGCTTAGCCCTTTTAATTCGGTTCAACGACGAGCAGTAAGAATCGTCGACGATCCCAAACTCACAAGTCGTATCGAACCTTTAAGTCTGAGGAGAGATTTTGCCTCCCTGTGTGTGTTCTACCGCTTGTATAATATGTTCTGTGTTTTGAGGAATTGTTTGAAATAATTTCCACAGCTACTTTCATTAATTCATTCTCACTCTTCGTATCCTAAATGGTCACAAACAGTGCAGTTTGAGAGGAACTTACTCCCGCGAACGCTTAAGTTGTGGAATAAGCTCCCTGCTGAGGTTTTCTCGAGGGACTACGATATGGGGTTCTTTAAAAAGAAAGTGATTAGGTTTTTAAATTTCCTTTAAGACGTGATTTTATTTCTAATAGTTTAGGTTCTAATGGTATGTTTACACTCTTGCATTCAACGCTATGTTATTGGGCACATGTACGAGCACAAGCGTGTAAACAGTTTGCTTTGTCCGACAACGCGTTCCGAGGCTGCGTGGCGCGAGTGTAAACGCGACATAAGTAATATTTAATTTTACAAGCGCGCTAGTTTGCAATAATTTTGTGTAGGTAAAATTATCGTTAGTGTTGTTTGACAACACTATTCCACTCACACATTTGCAATTATTTTTCTGTTTCGTTTTTCATTTGGCATGGTTGATCTTGTACATTCTATATCTATGATGTCAACATACTCTCGAGTAGGACAACTATACTCCATATTATTAGCGTGCATATTTTAATAAATTCGCGATCTTTTATTTTATTGTAAATTGCTCATACAAGAAACGTTAACTACACCTCATCTGTGAATTTATTACATATTTCATATGGTTTTTATCAAGTAAGTTTCACAAATCCAAATAGTTTTGTGTTGCTGTGGGAAATCATGATCGGAATAAAAATATTCTTCGTTTCGTGCCGGAAATCAAGTTAATTGTAAGCACCGTTAGACGTTTGAAAAAATAGCAGAAAAAATATTCCCATAGGAACTCTTGATCAGGATAAAATACGTTCTAAAATTACTCTGTCCTTCCAGGTATCATGGCGCTTGAAATCCAATATCATTGCTTCGTTGCAACGTTAAGAAAAAGTGCTATTTTTCTTCTAATTTGACTAACAGATACCTATAGATATTTTGAACTAAAACGTATAAAAATCAATAGAATCTGACAAAACCACTTCATCCTCTACATTAGTTAAATTTATCGCTAACAGGGGTAATAGTACCTTTAAGCGCACTGAAAGTAAATAAAATGGTAAGGGTTTGCCACAGGAGGAAATCAACCCCAGGTTTGAGATAAATTTAGCTTTGCACTATGTCTAGCATAACTTTTATGTGATAGATACTAATAGTATTTTTAGACATAATTATGTAAGGACGAGACATAAATATTATTTTACCCACCATTGTACTAGAGTGTTAGCGATGTCGCTATCCTTTTATATTAATACTACGCCAATAATTTGGCTTAACTATCTGCTTTTATTGAGCAGTGTAATTATAATATTGTCATAGACATTTCAGCCAAGTATTTGGCTAAACAACCTGCTTCTAATAAGCAATGCAGTACTTTGATATGTAATAATTTAAATTATATTTTTAGACAACGAAGGACAACTTTGGCAAAAAAATGTAATAGATAGTATTAATTTGAATAAATCTATATCTAATCAAGTGCTATGCAAATATAAACAAAAAACTAAACTATGTCACACTAAAAACGGAATAGCCGTTAAACCTGGTGCATCAGAATATACAAGGAATATCTTACAAATAACTAGAAATTGCATGGTTCATAAATTGCCAAAAGATCGACATTTTATGTGTCACAACACTGGCTATGCAGCTATCAGTTTATGTTGAATTTCACTAATCACCAGATGGGAAATTCGTTCAGCCGAGTAAAAGCAATTCATGTTGGGCCATATTCCAAACTTCCATACTTATATGTCTTTTTTAAACGTAGGTATGCAGGTTTCCTAACGATTTTTTCTTTACCGAAAAGCTAATGGTGTCAATAATCAATGTAGCATACATGGAAGTGGCCAAGCTACCGCACAACATCCTGGCAATATAATATGCACATAATTTAAATTACCATCACTTCGGAAACTAGTCTAAGGGGAGAAGAAGTGACATGAAACTGCCGGATGTATACCTATTATCTACCAATAAGCCATGCAGGTACTTGAGAAATTATGAAAAAGATTAATTGGTACACGCCGGGCTCGCACCTTCGCCATTGTAGGGTAGTCAACTAGAAAAACGTGTTAATTTATGAAAAGTTCCTAAAAATAAGTGCGATAGCTCATTCGATTCGGTATGACTGTGTCGATCACGATTGATCGAATTAATTTAATTCAATCAATACCAGCGCGCGATCGGCGATCGGCGGGGTCGTGAGTTTCTAAAAGATTTGATTATTTTTACCCGCTCAAAGAATGGAGTAAGCAAACGATTCTCGAAAGTTAGTGTTGAATACTGTATTAGACTTTATAACAGTTTTTACTTTTTGACTGTTTTTGACGTTTTGACTTTATAAAATTAGTTCCAATTTTTTTTAATTAAATTTATACGGGTTAAATGTTCATACTCCATAGAAGTATCATACAATGTTTAAGAGCTGATAGACAACTGAAGTAATTCCATGAGGGTTTCATTTGTTTCTTTTGGCCTAATAATAACCGTAAAAAAATATTACAAAAAATGTTTTAAAACCACGCTTATAAAAAGTTGTCTAAAAATAGAAAATAAGGCCCCATACATTACATACCATACGTTTGCAACTATCATACAGCAATACAGCAAAAGGGCAAAAATAAAAAGGTTAAATTTTCCTGTGATGTTGACGGATGCTTTTGTATTGCAGTATATGATATGATTTATTTTATACTTTTTAGTTTTTTTAATATGATGATGAGCTCGCACGGTCTTAGCAGACCATTTATGCATTTGCCAGAGTCAATGTCAATTATATCGTGGCGCGGGCGTTACCGCGTGTCCTCGTTCACATATCCTACGATTGGGCGGGAGATTTGGTGTGGATCCTCAGATATTGCGCGTCATGTCCTGATTAATTTTGCATAATTCACTGTTCATGAGCCTTCGCTCCACAATTCTTAACACGCTTTCGGAAAACATTGCTAAAATATATACCTACATCGAAACTCACTAAATGAATTTAGAAAAATTAAACACAAAAAAACACCACTCCTTCTTAAGATTTACGCCAAAACTCCCTTTTTAGTTTTATTAGGCATAACTTTGTTCAAGCGTGAACTTATCAGTAGCGACATCTTTAATTTTTCACTTGTAAACTCATTACTCCACCTAGCGACAACACGACACATTTTTCCCTTCGGTGCATTTACACTGAACACAACTCATTATCACGCTACTTAACACATCTCATAGGTAGCGCTGTCAGTACCGATTTTGTGAACTAAATTTCCATGCAAAATAAAAAAAAATTAAATGGAGGTAAATATTGAGATTAAATGGTGTTGCTCGCATTTGATAATTGCTGAGTCTTCTGAGATAACCTAAAAATTTAAGCGTTTTAGATAGTCGGGAAGTACCTAATGGAAATTATAATTGCAAGGTTTGACCAAGACAGGTGAAACTAATATACCTATGAGAGAGAGAAAAATTTGCTTTGATGCTTGCAACTATTGCTGTATGATTTTTGTATCTAATACCTTTAAACTATATAAAAATAAATAAATATATTAATAATTTGAAAACGGTTCCAACGATATCATAAAATTTAGCATGCAGGGGTTTTCGGGGGCAATATAACGATCTAGCTGGGTTTCATTTTTAGAAAACGTTCGTGATATCCGTGTTTTCAGGCAATGATAAACTGAAAAATATGTCTCTTTCTGACATTTATTGGCAAGTAGCAATACTATTATTTTTACCGACACAGCAACACTAAAGCTACTTGACAATAGATGGCGTTGTTAACAAAAAACGAGCAAAGCTCGGTCTTCCAGTTACTGATAGTTGAAAAATGCTCAGGTTTTTTTCTCCGTGATGTATTGAGGCTTATTTTCTACTTTTAAGTTCATTTTTATTAGCGTGGTTTTTAAATGTTTTTATAAGATTTTATTTATTTTACAATATTCTGCAAAATTCTGATCTTCATTCTGTAATTAATTCATAATGTTACTAACCTACATGAATGCATTTTAATAGTGAATTTTGTCATGAAATTAAATAAAATTTATTATCTTAAACAGCATTTTATTCCACAAATATACTAAATTACAATACACAAAATTATCTCATTTATACATTAAGGACAAGTTTCTCCATCGGCACTGTGTTTTTTAATCCAGTCAATGTAATTGCTCACCTTAGTATACACTCCTGTAAATATTAATGGTAAAATTAAAAATTAAGGCCAATATAACTGCTTGACTTTAAATTTAGGTTTTTTTCCTACATCAAAATAAAAAAAATTGCTCCTAGTGATTATACTATCTTTAAGTGCTTCCTTTAAATGAATAGATTAAGACATCATCTTTAGCTTTCATTTTAATTTAATTTGTATGGTTTTTAAATTTTTTCTATAGTGTTAAACTCTATCACAACACAAAACACCCACATTAGTAAACACGTTAGATAAAGATGTACGCGTGCACCTATGGGGGACTTTAGTAAATTAGGCTTGTTGAAGGAAATTCGATATTATATGTCGGCGCCGTGGCTCAGTAGGTAATGAATGACCCTATTGCTTAATCAAGGGACGTGGGTTGGATTCCCGCACAAGACGAACATTTAGATAATGAACATACGTGTTTTCCTTGGGACTGGGTGTTATATGCTATGTGTAATATGTATGTAATTTTAATAAAAAGTATATATCTGTATTTATATCTGGCAACTATAGACTTGTCTAAGCTTTGCTTAGTTTGAGATCAGACGGTGGCGTGTGTATAGTCCAAAAATATAAAAAATATCCAAAAATTGTAAGGAATAGTAACCACGAAACTCAACCTATGTCGTCCTATGAATTTTACTTTTTTTTTCACTTGTGAAATCTACTATTTATGCTATAACACTAGCTTCAATAATGCATTACAATACATTCAATAAATACCATATTTTAGAACGTATCAAAATATGATATACCGGGATATTTGGGATCTGCACATCCGATTCCCCAAGACACAATACCTGAAAAAAACCAGTAATATATTATGAATTAAAATCCCGACATACGGATATCTTTTATTTGTTCTAGGTAAATCAAAAAAAAAATACCGGCTTGTACATATTGTCCTTGTGGTTCAAATACTAATAAAGGACCACCGCTGTCACCCTGAAAAAATATTAACAGAATAAGAAAACGTATTAAACAAAATAAAATAAAAAAAAATTACTACGTACACCGTATTAAAAAACCCACTAAAAAGTAAAAAATAAACCTACACACGGATGTGTGGCAAGAAAACCGTAGTTTTTATGGTCCGAATCCATAATCGAACCAACAGGAAAAAAAAATGTCGTGGTCCGATCCATCGGCAAAGCAGTCGGACTACGTGTCCACAGGGGGCTCGAATGACGTTATATCAAACAAAAACAAACGTAGCCTGCTCGGATGAGGAACTATAAATATTGTCATTATTGGTTCAGGATCAAACCCGGGACCTATGACATGGCAGCCTATTATGCATTTTTTGTACCACTAAGGTGGCAAACAAGCTTATGGTCCGCCTGATGGTAGGCGATCACCGTAGCCTATGGACACTTGTAACACCAGGGGTACCTATCACTCGCGCGTTGCCGAGCCTTAAAAAATCCAATAACTTCTTTCTTGAAGAACCCCATAGTGTAGTCCTTAGAGAAAACCTTCCCAAGCGTTCGCGGGA
Organism: Apoda limacodes; assembly: GCA_946406115.1. NCBI lineage: Eukaryota > Metazoa > Arthropoda > Insecta > Lepidoptera > Limacodidae > Apoda > Apoda limacodes. Next base: position 9,909,337 of record OX291554.1, read on the forward strand.
GGAAGTTACTCAGCACGCACTGTACGCGACCATTTACGCATTACTGCGCTGCTTGATAAGAATGTACTCTTTGCGCTTGATCTACATGCTACAATTCTCTAACAAGTCAGCGTGGCGATCATGGGCGCGGCGCGGCGCACGTGTCTGGCAGGCCGTTTGCTTATTTGTCACCTCAGTGCGGTGCTATAAAATCGGCTCACCATTGGCAAAGAGATCGGGTAACATTAAGCCAATGCTTAAACCGACGACGACGGTGATGGTATACCCAAACTAGTTAAGTTTGCAAGAATTTGATTAATTTCGTTATAGTCTTTAGTACACTTTTTGATGTGACAAAAATATATATAAAAATAAATATATAATTCTCAACTTGCGGTCACGTGCTACGGCCTATCGTACGCGGAACCGTTTCTCTTTGGGCCTGTTTTGTAGCTTGCAATTTCTCGCAAATTTAGCAAATTTTGCAACTGACAGCAGGATAGCAAATAGATTTTTTAACAAAACAGTAAGAGACAGCACGAAAGCAATTGCAATCGTAACAGCTAAAAAATCACGCCCTTTGTATGCTTCAATAGTGTAATATGTCTTTGTACACTGGTCGAAACGGCACGCTTCTGCTAGGGTATGCCATAGCTTTAATGTAATTTACACTGTTCCGTAAGATGAACGATACCTGATTAAAAAAAAAATTGCTAAAAGCTAATAATCCATACTAATATTATTAATGCGAAAGTAATTCTGTCTGTCTGTCTGTTACCTTTTCACGCTTAAACAACTATTTAGGAACAACGCCGATGATTCATAACCCTTTACAGAAAACCGTCCTACCGTTGTTTCTTTCTAACATTTTGTTTTTATTTACTGAAGAGAGACAGGTAGTTGCAGCGAATTTACTTTGTCTCTTTTTAAAGAGCAGTCAAAATTTTTGTAAGGCCTTTTCGCAGTCCATAGGACAGATTACAGAACTCGAAGTCTTTGTTCAGTTCTTAGGAGAGCTTCGCAACTGACTACAGTGCTACAAACTTTTCTGACTTGGTGTCTGCCGTATTTTAATATGGCGACTGTAGGTTTGATGTTACACTATGGTATGGTTAAACCATAGACATAGAGACTGGACAACGCATTGCCTAGCAAGCTAAGAAAAATAAAAATGCCTAAAAAACTTGCGGTCTCTAGTCTCTACGTAAACAGTAACAAAAATAAAATGAAAAAGAGACCGCAGGTTCGCTTTGTATCTTTGTAAAGGATGGCCGATTTTATAAGGTTATTGCGGTTATTATTAAGGTTATATTAATCTGTCTTATGGATTATAAGACAGATTACAAAATTCGGAGTCTATGGTTTACACACACATTTTTTTACCTGGCAGCCATCCTTTCCTTTTGAAAAGGCGCACATCATAGACGGCTTAAGGTGCTGGGCTAACTTAGAATTCATACATTCTTCGTAAGAAAGAATTCCCAGATTGGCTTTTAGCAATACTTTTGATGAAGATTTATCGGCACCCATCCGTCCCCAACCAACTATGGTTCCAATCCATCCAGTGTAGTCTTTTCCTGAAAATGGAGAGATCTTTTAAAAACCATACCTTATTTTAATTGTTGCACGGCTTAGATGTTCTTTGTTTGGGTATAAACTTCGATGTCAGGATCTCTTTCTTCTTTAATATATATTTTTATTAATCTTCTGCTAATTATATCTGTATTTGCATTTAAATTTGCAAATAAAAGTAAAATAGACAATGTTCTAGTTACCTTTAATACAACATTCTACTTTATCTTTTACGTAGGTACAGTGCAGTTTCAGAGGAACTGCCTCCCGCCTACGCTTAGTTTGTGGCATGAGCTCCCTGCCAAGGTTTCTCTAAGGCTTACAATATGGGGTTCTTCAAGATAGAAGTTATTAATTTTTTAAAGGGTCGGCGACGCGCGAGTGATGCTTTTGGTTTCCTGTGATCCACAACTTACCAGTGTTCGGGAGATTGCTACTATTAGCTATACCTGTCATTATTTTGTAATATCTCCTTCTCACTTTTATTTTAATGTCCCTCGTATAAAACTCCTACTTGTACATAAATAGCTTTGACCTCTTTTATATGATCCTAATAGATTGAAAAAACTGACTAGAATAATTTTAGTAAATTATAAGAAAGTGCAGAAATTTACCTGGTTTAGGTAAACAAATGGGCGTTATGGTGTCTCCAAATGTAACAGGTTCACTTAATGTGGCGATGGCAATATCATTTTCGTCTCTTACTGCTGTTGAGGTGAATTCTTCGTGGATAACAGCCTTTGATATATTTCTCTGTACTACATTTTTCAATACATCTAAATTATCTAGCCCGATAAGAACTTCCATATTCCGAAAATTGTCCCTGAAAAATATGAGAAGAAAGTGTTAAGTACTTCGTTTAACTTGTAGCTTAAAGTGTCATTGCTGTGGATGCTCCGGAACCCTATACTAAATAGCAAAAATACAACTATAGTTTTATACGCATATACGTATTAGTTGATGATTCTAATCAGCAGAAGAAGGTAACAAGTAGCTGAACATACAACCACAGAAAAGACAGGGTATCACCTCTTTTTATTAAGGCACATATATTATATATTACTTATTTCCTCTTCATACAAAGTTTATTTCAAAAATGTAATACATATAAGTTATAACACTAGTTACAAGCTATTTTAAAATCGTTTTGTTTTGTTCCTGAAATAAATCTGTGAGTTTTACTTACAATTTTCATGTGTGGCCACTTTTAGCAGACAAGGTAACCAAAGCTTACAAATGTGTTTTAGAAACGTACGATACAAAATGTTCGTAATGTACCTTATATTTAACTTCTATTTTACTGAATGAAAGAATTGAATTGAACAGAATGATTAATGTTCTTTGCCATTTCTTGAAGAACTAAGAAGTAAGTCACGATTGGGTGGTTTAAAACAGTATAAAAAAGTCTATGTACCATTTGTAACAATGTCCAGCACTCAGGATGTGTTTGTTAGTGATGAGGGCTCCACCACAATGCATTCGATCGTTCTTTACAATAGCTACAGTCCATGGGAACGAATGCGGCACCGCTCTCCGACCTCCAACAATCCTCATCGTCACAAGTGATTCTGATGCCTTGCCACATTCTATTTAATACCAACCATCTATTAAGTACCAAAAAAGTAATTGTTTGAGGAATTATTTATTTTTCATCACATTTACTCGTAAACAGTGTAATAACGGACCTAAATGACTCCCATGAGCTTTTTCTTTGAAAATTATACTTTCTTCGAAGCAAAGCGCGCGTTCATAGTACCCGCGGGCAGTTTATTGACGCGCCTATTCTATCAAGTATGTATAAAAGCTATAGTGTTGTTCAAAATATGTTTTTATATGTTTTAGTATGTTTTAACTCCAGGCAAAACTTTTTGATTCATAAATTTGCATGAATTATATTCCCGATATTCCCACCATTTCGATTTAGTTTTGGGAGGTTTATTCATTTATTCATTTTATATACATTAACATTTTATTTACTCGCAAATGTGATAAAAAATATTGTAGGGAATTTAACAACTTAACAACTCAATAAGGGAAAATGCCGCAGATTAATTTCATACAAAATGAATTTTGGCTATTATCTCCGAAGTTCCCATAATTTTACTTTACATTTTGATTTAAAAACGAGACAAAAACTTTATAAGCTCGCCATTTATTGTTGATGAGATTCTGATAAGCCATTATTTTTTAATATTTTAGCAAAAGTGCCAGAATCTCGCAGCCTAGTTGGTAGTGTGATGGACTGCCGTGCAGAGGGTTTGGGTTCGATTCCCGCACTGGACAAACATTTATGTGTTAAACATTTGTGTTTGTCTTGAGTCTGGGTGTTACTTATGTATGATGTGTATGTATTTACAAGAAAGAAGTAATATATATGTATTTATATCCGTTGTCTGGTACCCAAAACACAACCTTTGCTTACTTTGGCGCTAGACGGCACTGTGTGTAATGTCCAAAAGTATTTATTTAAAATATATTTATTTCCATTTATTTATTATGTAATTTCTTATTTGCAGCAACTACAATAAAATATAAAATATAATGGCTTATCACATCAGAAACTCATGAAACTAAAAACCGCAAGCACTTTTTTTTTTTAAATCAAAACGTAAGGTAAAATTTAGGGAAATTCGAAGATTATGGATAAATAATTTTGTATAAAAACAATCTGCTGCATTTTCCCTTAGAGCCTTCGGTCTTAGGCTTCTAAATAGCCTCTCGTTCGTAATTTTCTCCTTACCGCCCTTAATACACAATGTTAATATTATCACTTAATTATAAATCTATTACCCCTAACTTTTGATTAGGGTTCATTACTTGTTATCACCGCTGCAAAAAAGCAAAACACAAATTGCATCCAAAAACATTTATATAAAAATGCATAATTTTTGTCATGTAATGTTTCGTAATAATAAGTTAATATTAAGTATATATTTACACAATAAAAAACTATTTTGTAACTTGTAGGGATTAGTTTAGATTTAAGAAAATGTCATAACAATCAGTGTAAAATTGTATTAAGTTAGGTAAAAGTAGAGTAGGTTTGTTTCATTTCCCCTCTTTACTATTTGTTGATATCAAAAATAATATTGTGTGAGTACCAACATGTTGTCGACTTTGTACGCACGACTATTCCAAAAAAAGCGAGAAATTTAATTTAATATATGTATATAAAACATATGCCATTTGTTGTGCAAAAATGTACAGAACTACTATGTAAAGTTCTATATAGACCGTATGTACGGTTAATAAGTTACAGGTGAAAACAGTTAGCATGTTGAGTATTGTTCATTCTTTCTCCCTCACTCCTATGATAATAGACCGCGATAGAGATACAAAAGGGATGGGTCTATGGGTAAAAAATAGAAAGACTGTCTGAAACTTTACCTGCCTAAAATGAGCATTACAGGTTAAAAGCACACCTTTGCCCCTACACGTAGGTATCTATACCGTTACGATAAGTAGTATGGTTAGGGCGCAAATTACGTGTAAACTTATGAAATACGATAGCTTATAAGTCAGCAACCGGGTAGAATAGGATAAAGATAAATATATCACTCTCTCATAGTCATCTATCAAAATAAAAATAAATACAGGTAACTTTAAGCCCTGAAGTACAGGAGCACAAGGAAAATCCTGAAAACTTGTATCACACATTTTTTCATGATTTAACATACTGACAGACACCAAAAACACGGAAAGGTATGTCCGAATTTTAGGTCTATTTTTTGACATATAGCTCAAAGTCTGTAGTCATCTAGTGTAGGCAGAAATCCCTGAGAGCTAGAATTCCAGCTCTTCTCTCACTACGGCCTAACCGTAGACGATGGAACATACCACTATGCGTCGTTGGAACCGCTTCCGAAAGCTCTATCTTAGGACACCTAAATCGTCATTATAGCTCCTACCGTTTGGCTATAAAACCTAAAAATGTAAAGCAGCGTTATTTTATAGCCAAGCCGCAAATCGTGAGACTGTGATGGCAATAGCCGATAGAGACCCCAACTGTCAGTAGCGATTTATAGCTAGGTAGATATACCTACACTTTCGATATATGTCTATATCGACTACTATATGGTGTCTTTCACTAAGTTTTTGTGTGGGCTAGATTTTCAGTCACCACAGTAAATACAGTAAGTTAAGTACTGAATCTAGAAGGTTCTATGGAACAACCTCTCCCTCTGATGGGGTTTTTCATTTTTATTATAAATATAGAACAAAATTTGTATTTGTACTCAGTCAATCAAGAAGCTTCAAAAACTATCCATCAGATACTAATATATAATGTTTAAAGTGAAATAATGTAAATGTGTTAGAATTTAAGCTAGAATGTAAGAATTAGAAGCATAAGTTAAAAAATAAAATCGGTCTGTTGTGTGCATATCCGCGTTTTAATATCTCAAGCGCCTAAGAAGAAACTCATTGTCACGGGCAAAACCTTGTGCCACAGATTTCGAAGGGTCTGTCCGCACAATTTGGTCAGCTTCGAGCCGAATTTTGGAATAACTAGCAATTTCGGTTGCTGAAGAAGTTTGGTCCATTGCAACCGAAAGAGCCCAATCCCAGTTACAAGAAGCTGTAAAGGCGCAGCCGAGACGCATGAAGAAGCGTCAGCCACGCAGACTGACGCCACCGCCACGACCTGAGAAACGACCGCGCATACTTGGTCGTCAGGGTCAACAACGACGACGACGGCGTCCACCATCGACGCAGCAAATGAAGCACAGATTAGCGTCGTCACCGCCATAGAACAGCCCAACTCCGTACCTGACCCGCCGAAGAGCATCGCCGGGTCAATTAAGTCTGAAAGAAGAACTCGAAAAAGAGAGTTAATTGAAGAATTAGCACTACTAAAACTGGAAAAATGGCTGATGAGTCGTCAGACTCCGACGACCGCGAGAGCGTCGAGAGAGAATCACGGGTAAGAGAGTGGATCGAAGAGCAGCAGGGGCCACCTGCATTATTAGCAATCGCCGAGAAACCCCACCAGGGGGCGCCTCCGTCGCACAAAAAAAAAATCGGAACTTGACCGACGTCGAACAAAACCGGCAGGAATATGTCGAGGAAAAATCCATACGGAAAGGAATGATGAGAGGAAGGATCCAAATGGAAGGAAGTTCGACCGTCGATGTAGCTATGCTGGCAAATGCATTAGCGCAAGCCGTGCGACAGAATAATACACCTAGCGCCGCCCCTCGGTACGTTCAGGAACTACCAAACGTATACGGGAAACACAAGCGAATGGTTAAATTATCGATCGTCTTACCAGAGTACAGCGAAATATTTCTCCAAAGTAGAGAATGTAGCTAGGCTACGGAGAAGCCTACAGTTTGTGGCAAAAGAAACATTGTCCAGTTTACTACTAGTCGACCCAGAACCGGAAGTTATAATGTCAACGCTTGAACGCAGGTTTGGAAGACCTGAAATAATTATTATGTCTGAGATGGACAAAATGAGAACCGCACATAAGTTGAACGAATCGCCACGTGAATTGTGCATTTTTGCATGCAAAATAAGCAACAGTGTTGCCACGCTAGAAGCTTTGAACAAATGTGAGTACCTTTACAACCCAGAGATGGCGCGAGTAGTATGTGAAAAGCTTACTCCTATATTGAGATCAAAATGGTTCGACTACAGAGCTGGACGGTCAGATGACGTACCAGAACTCAAGAAAACATAGAAGCGGACAAATGCGGAAGCTACGCGCTGCCAGAAAAGGAGCGTACTACGGAACGAAAAAACTTTGCGAGACCTACCGAAAAACGTCGTAGGCCCTCTTTGTCTCGTTTGACACTGCTAAAACGAGACAAAGAGGGCCTACGACGTGTCCTCTGTGCAAAGACGACCACAGACTGTCGCGATGTCCCACTTTTTCAAAGAAAAGCGTGTCTGAACGGTGGGAAATCGTAAAGAAAATACGTTTTTGTTTTCAATGCATACGCGGCTCACATCGCAAAGACACTTGCCGCGCGAGACCATGTGGTGTAAAAGGGTGCAAGTTTTCACACCATAGACTGCTTCATGAGATAAAAGAGCAACAGAACAGCCGACCATCACCGAAGAGTCCGCCCAACTCGCTTTGCCGTCATCACCGCCAGAACCAACAATCGAGCTCGTCGCCACGGCAACCGCTGAAGGAAAGGTGCTGCTGAAAATAGCACCTGTTGTTGTCTCCGGTCCCAAGGGAGACGTCAACAACTACTGCCTACTTGACGAAGGTTCTAGCGTCACCATTTTGACGGAGGAGTTGGCGGAGAAAATCGGAGCCACCGGTCCAATAAAACCATACTTGAACATCACGACGCAAACGATAAAGCGAGCCGACATCGAAAGTTGCAAACACCTCAGTGGCATCGTCGACCAATTGACCTATGACCACGCCGTTCCCACTATGTTAATTGGACAAGACAACTGGGAATATATTATCTCAATAAAGGTCAAGAGAGGTCGCCCAAATCAACCCGTTGCGTCAAAAACAAAGCTAGGATGGGTGCTACACGGAAGATCGAAAAAGATATTCGTAGAAAGCGAAAGTGTATGCGCTCATGCCGCCATCGAAGAGAACTTCGAAGAACAAATGAAAGATTTTTTCAAACTCGAATCGCTATGCATCAAACCAAAATCCATGAAGCAAGATCCCGATGTGCGTGCCACCGAGTATTTAGAAAAATACACCGAGCGCTTACCCGACGGAAGGCTACTGGCACCGTTGCTATGGAAAAAGGAAAATGAAAAAATTGAAAATAATTACGCAGATGCGTGTAAGCGCCTGAAAGGCCTGAAAAAACGTCTAGAAAAGGACGAAAGTTTGAACGAAAAGTACACACAGAGTGTCAACAACCTCTTAGAAAAAGGTTATGCAGATCCCGCCGAGTTGCCTGGACCAAAAAATCGCACCCTATACTTGCCGCACTTTCCCGTCATCAACACGGAGAAAAAGAAAATACGTCTTGTACACGACGCCGCAGCCAGAACAAACGGCAAGAGCCTTAACGACATGTTGCTGTCCGGACCCGACCTCCTACGATCACTACCGGGGGTCCTAATGAAGTTCCGTTAGCAACCATTAGCCGTGTCCAGCGATATAGCCGAGATGTTAATGCAAGTTAAAATAAGACCGCAAGACAGAGACGCATTACCATTTTTGGGGTACGGCGAGAGCCAAGGCGGCGAGCGCCAAAACAACATACCTACTGAGTACCGAATGACCTCAGTTATATTTGGACTTGCTGTTCACCGGCGACAGCCATCTATGCAAAAAACAGAAACGCGCGGGATTATGCGGAACAATTTCAGAGGCCGCTAAAGCAATTGAGGTGAACCATTACGTCGACGATTACCTGCAAAGTTTTGAAAGCGTCGAAAAAGCAAAAAAAATCACCTCTGAAGTCGACTATATTCACAAACAAGCCGGCTTCATTTTAACGCAGTGGAAATCGAACAAAAAAGAGGTACTTAGAAACTTTCAAGACGCACACAACAGGCCGAACGCACACAGCAGACAAAGCACAGAGCTGAGAAACAAAGGCAATAGCGAAAAAACATTAGGCCTTTTTTGGTACGTCGACTCAGATGATATTGGGTTCCGTGTCAACACAGCGAAATCGCCGGCAGAGGTCATCACGGGGCAACGACCGCCCACTAAAAGAGAGGCACTGTCAATTTTAATGTCTCTATTCGATCCGTTGGGGCTCGTTTCACCCGTAACGACGCCGGCTAAACGCATACTTCAAGACACATGGAAGCACGGAACGAAATGGGACCAGCCATTGCCGCCAGAATTGCATTCCAGATGGCACAGCTGGCTGACCGACCTTCAAGCACTGGGCGATCTCAAAATCCCACGTTGCTATGACGACGGCACACCCGTGATAAGAGAGCTGCACACTTTTGTGGACGCCTCCGAAGAGGCCTACGCCGCAGCCATGTAGCCGATGGTTCTGTGGGCCTGAGTTCCTACGAGGCTCAGAGGAGACTAGGCCGCACCAGCCGGTGTCGCTGATACCGTCGCCAGAAAGTGTACTATTCACAAGTGAAAATAATTGTAACGAACAGTGCAGTAAAAAACAAACAGACTCATTAAATAAAAATAAAAGTGAAAATTCAAATAAAATCAGTGAGGACTGTTTAAAAATGGTGCTACCGGACATTAATCGGTTTTCAAAGTGGTTAAGACTCATTCGTACCACAGCGCGACTGTTACAATTCATTGAAATATTAAAATCAAAAATTTCACGAACAGTGCCCGCCAATATAAACGCAATGAATCGTATTAAAAATAAGAAACCGAAAAACTTCGCGAGTGTTAATAATAATAAAGATAAAACAAAAAACGCCAAATACCTACCGAGCTAATGAACCGAGCTGAATTTCTGTGGCTAAAATGTATGCAACGCGAGTGTTTTAAAAAAGAACTAAACAGAGTGAATAAAAATTGTTTAACTGAATCAGTGACTAGAAATAACGACCGGCTCTACGCCGTAACTGTATTTCTCGATAAAAATGGACTTTTAAAGCTTAATAGTCGTATTGAAGCCACAAAAAACGTTAATAGTGAGTTCATTCATTCAGTGATAATAGATTACAACCATAGGTATATAGAACTGTTAATATTGCGTAAACACGAACAAATGAGCCACGCAAGTGCTAATACAATTTTAAACGAACTAAGACAGTGTTACTGGGGTCCTAAGTTACGATCTGGGGTCAGACAAAAAGTGCATACGTGCTTGTATTGCAAAATTATACAAGCTAAACCCGCTAGTCCGCCCGTAGGCGATTTGCCGTCCGCCCGACTCGCGCACAGTGCACGGCCGTTCACCTTTGCCGGTGTCGATTATTTCGGCCCGCTAGAGGTGGTGGTTGGCCGTCACCATGAGAAGCGCTGGGTGGCGCTATTCACCTGCCTGACTTCAAGGGCGATACACCTGGAGGTTGCCGCCACACTTAGCACCGACTCTGCGATCTAGGCGCTGCGCCGATTCTGCGCGCGCCGGGGTTGCCCTAATGAGATATGGTCGGACAACGGGACCAAATTCCGAGGAGCTGACCGTGAGATGCGAGAGGCGGCCCTTGCTGCTGTGCAGACAGAAGCAGTCAACCGCCAAATACGATGGCGTTTCATCCCCCCCGCTAGCCCCTCTTTGGGGGGGCATAGGAACGCATGGTGCGCTCTGTGAAAGAAGCTCTGCGTGCTACCTTGCACGAGAGGTACCCCCGTGATGAGATCCTGACGACGCTGCTGGCTGGAGCTGAGAAGACCGTCAATTCGCGCCCGCTCACTCACATTACGAGCACCCCTGATGAACCCGAGGCGTTGACCCCGAACCACATCTTGTTGGGGTCAAACAGCCACACACCTCAGCCTGGCAGCTTCGATGACTGCGACTTTAACGCGCGTCAACAATGGCGGTGCGCGCAACGACTAGCTGACATCTTTTGGGAGCGATGGATGCGAGAATACCTACCAACGCTCCAGACAAGGCGACCACAGAGCAATCCGGGAACACCACCAAAGATCGGGGACTGTCATTATTTGGGATGTCAACCTCCCCAGAAACACATGGCCGAGAGGTAGGATAGCGGCCGTGCATCCTAAACGTGCAGTGAAGACTTACTATTGTCGCACTCCCGGCGACGGGGGGGGGGGGGCTTTGTTATCACCGCTGCAAGAATGCAACACAAATTGCATCCAAAAACATTTATATAAAAATGCATAATTTTTGTCATGTAATGTTTCGTAATAATAAGTTGATATTAAGTATATATTTACACAATAAAAAACTATTTTGTAACTTGTAGGGATTAGTTTAGATTTAAGAAAATGTCATAACAATCAGTGTAAAATTGTATTAAGTTAGGTAAAAGTAGAGTAGGTTTGTTTCATTTCCCCTCTTTACTATTTGTTGATATCAAAAATAATATTGTGTGAGTACCGACATGTTGTCAACTTTGTACGCACGACTATCCCCAAAAAAGCGGGAAATTTAGTTTAATATATGTATATAAAACATATGCCATTTGTTGTGCAAAAATGTACAGAACTACTATGTAAAGTTGTACGTATGTACGGTTATTAAGTTACAGGTGAAAACAGTTAGCATGTTGAGTATTGTACATTCTTTTTCCCTCACTCCTATGATAATAGACCGCGATAGAGATACAAAAGGGATGGGTCTATGGGTAAAAAAGAGAATAAGCATTACAGGTTAAAAGCACACCTTTGCCCCTACACGTAGGTATCTATACCGTTACGATAAGTAGTATGGTTAGGTCGCAAATTACGTGTAAACTTATGAAATACGATAGCTTATAACTCAGCAACCGGGTAGAATAGGATAAAGATAAATATATCACTCTCTCATAGTCATCTATCAAAATAAAAATAAAAACAGGTAACTTTAAGTCCTGAAGTACAGGAACACAAGGAAAATCCGGAAAACTTGTATCACACATTTTTTCATGATTTAACATACTGACAGACACCAAAAACACGGAAAGGTATGTCCGAATTTTAGGTCTATTTTTTGACATATAGCACAAAGTCTGTAGTCATCTAGTGTAGGCAGAAATCTCTGAGAGCTAGAATTCCAGCTCTTCTCTCACTACGGCCTAACCGTAGACGATGGAACATACCACTATGCGTCGTTGGAACCGCTTCCGAAAGCTCTATCTTAGGACACCTAAATCGTCATTATAGCTCCTACCGTTTGGCTATAAAACCTAAAAATGTAAAACAGCGTTATTTTATAGTCAAGCCGCAAATCGTGTGACTGTGATGGCAATAGCCGATAGAGACCCCAACTGTCAGTAGCGATTTATAGCTAGGTAGATATACCTACACTTTCGATATATGTCTATATCGACTACTATATGGTGTCTTTCACTAAGTTTTTGTGTGGGCTAGATTTTCAGTCACCACAGTAAATACAGTAAGTTAAGTACTGAATCTAGAAGGTTCTATGGAACAACCTCTCCCTCTGATGGGGTTTTTCATTTTTATTATAAATATAGAACAAAATTTGTATTTGTACTCAGTCAATCAAGAAGCTTCAAAAACTATCCATCAGATACTAATATATAATGTTTAAAGTGAAATAATGTAAATGTGTTAGAATTTAAGCTAGAATGTAAGAATTAGAAGCATAAGTTAAAAAATAAAATCGGTCTGTTGTGTGCATATACGCGTTTTAATATCTCAAGCGCCTAAGAAGAAACTCATTGTCACGGGCAAAACCTTGTGCCACAGATTTCGAAGGGTCTGTCCGCACATTACTATTATAAAATCCTTATTTGTCTTTTCCTTAATCCATTATGGGTCGGGTCTACTCAGCCTTTTCTGCCAGGGCGGCAACTCAGGTCTATTTAGGGTGCATGCATATAAGCAACTTATGTTACAAAAGTCTGAACCCTAAAAAAGGATTTTCTAAGGACCCTCTTTTGCCGCTATATTTGTAATTACAATAGTAATAAATTATATTACAGCACAAAACCACTCAAATCCATTTCGTCGATGCTTACCACATTTTTCTCCCCTCACCGAGCTCATCTGAAAAACGGTTAAAACTTTAAATACATCACTAAAAATGTATATATCTTGAAAAACAACTCGGGTCGAAGGCGTGAGTTTTTGTTATGCGTACTAATACATATAAAAGTAGTGCGTGCGCAAAAAAAGTCATCAATCATATGGCTTGTAAGAATGTCTGTCCGGTTTTTTTTTATCATCCCTCAGATATCTAAAAAATTACTACATATCTGTACAACATATTAAACCCAACTTCCACGAAAATTATCATGTGCAATAACCTAATTTTTCTTTGAAGTCGGTCAAAAAGAATCTACTGGTTCACAAGCTATAAACGTCAACTCCGTAAAATTGTATTCCGCTCCGCATAATACGTAATTAGAACGAAATCAAATGTCAGTCGAGCAAAACTACGATGAATATAATGCTAGATTTTGAACGCGACAAATGTCCGCGAAAAATTAGTTACTGCGTGACTATTACAGGTACCCCTTCATAAATTCGGGTAAAAATTATTCTATGTCCTCCATTCTTCCAGCTACCTCTGCACTTGAAATCAAGATTCTTTACAGTCAGTTCAAGCACGAAAAAACTGTTTCGTGGAAGATAGAGATCGAAATAAAAAGTACACTATGTACTCCATCTTTCCAATCTCAATTGCGTCAAAAGTATCCTTGGAGTGAAGCAAATTATAAATATTAGGTCACACCGTATATAGCTTTATTGCAACGTTCAGGGTAGAGCTCCGCGGTATCATCGTGTAAGAATGTATTCCCGTGAGAATTCTCGTTTGAAATCAAACCTTTCTCCTTCTGCATATTTCCAGCTTTCCCTATGCTGAAAATCAAGTCACTCTGTTAGTCGCGATTCTACCTGCTCTACGGTAAAATTCCGGTGTCGATTTCCAAACTAGAATAGAAAAATTATGTAAATTTGATTTACATCCCATAGGATTACCCAGTCTTTTTTTTTTATCTAACAATCGCACTGGCCACCATGACCAACGCTTTAAAAAAGTTGAAGAAAAAAACGTGGTAAGGTTTTTTTTGTGTTTAGCAGATTTAGTTGAAAAACGTTGTTGGAAATATAATCTAAAATAAAAATGTTCTAGCGTTATTGATTTAGATTTGACGCCGGAATCGATAAAAGCTGAAGCAAAGACAAAAGTAGAAAATCTGATACCCCCAATATTAAAATAAAGATATATGAAGGTGCATGACGTTTTTATTAAGCGACGAACTGAAAATGAGTTTTTTTATATCCTCTGGTTTCCTCGCAGACGTATTACTGTTTTCTCTGTATTACCTAAAGGTTGGCTGGGAGATAATGCCTGAGGCTTTAAGTTCGCCTTTTGTGCAAAATTGTACAATCAAGCATCAATAAATAAATAAATAAAAGTAGCAGTTGCAAGTGCTCAATTCCACCCTCGAATACAAACACTCTGGCTCGCTTCGCTTGGTCGTGTGCCTAAATATCTCGTGCTTCGTGTTGTAATTGATGACTGTTCTGACTGACTGACATCCCATGTTTAACAATCTATATAATATTCTAATTCTAACTAATATTCAAAAGCTATCAATTAGTTAATTTAAATCTTTTATCAAACAACAACTTAACTTAAAAAAAGCATACTATACAATATTTCAGACTATGTAACTGATAAAAATCTATTGGACTGAAGTTTCTCAATTAAGGGACGCATACTAAATTAAAATGGAAATAATATAAAATTGTACGGATTAAAATTTTTTTATATTGCTTTTTAAAATGTATTTGTTTTTAGATACGTGTCGTAGTTTCACCATGTCCATCCGTCTGTCTGTCTGCCTGTCTATCCGCGTCTTAGCTTAGAGACTATTAGTACTAGAAAACTGTAATTTGGCATGGATATACATATTAATTAGGCCGACAAAGCTGTATAATAAAATGTTGAAAATAAAATATCACACATTGTCGTTGGATAGGTTGTTCAAAAATATTGCAGGTGTGTGAAAACTATTTTTCAATTCACAGATCCGTTTGCGAAACTGATTCTCGTGCTTTAAGAGATAATCTCGAATTCGAGATATGTGTAATTGATTTACTCATCACTTGTTAATCGTGGTTACTGTTTTAGTCCATAGATCGACTAGTTTAAGTAGATATGTCAATAAAACATTGCAGATATCGTGCGCAAATAGTTTTTCGCATTCTTAGAACGTCTCTTTAGACATATCTCGTAGGTTGAGTGCTTTCAATCCCCCTTTTTTGGTAAAAAAAATGTTCGGTACGAACATTGCTGGGGGCGGTGGATTCGATCGATCATCAAAATGGGAAGTTACAGGGAAACACCCCTCTTAAAAAACAATGGAGGCACAAGAGGGTTTATTCAACCCCTGTTTTTTTCAAGGGTGACTCCCTTGGAAAACAGTCATTAAAAAATAAAAAATGGGGGATCATATGGACCCCTTTTTGAACACATCAGGGGATTTTGTGACCCATGAGTTAATAAAATGGGGAATCATATGGACCCCGTTTTAACATTTTACTCGATACATTTTTCGGAAAACCTTGTTTTGAACACTTTTTTTGTTGCATATTTAAAACAAAAGGCTATTTCGCGATTAATTAAAAAAAAATTGTTAGGCAATAACTGCGTTAACGCTATACTATAACATCACTTTTTGTAAACGAAACCATAGCGCGATCTAATTCGACGCCAACGCCATCTAGTTAGCAAATAGAAAACATTTTATATGGTGAAAAATTATAACACATCTAAGTTATGACTTTACACGATTTTTTAAAATAAAATAAATGGCTATGTGTGAGTAGAATAATTAATAATTAAGAAGCAAGTCAAATATGCTTCGTTAGATTACACGTTGTTACAGAATGCGTTGAAGAAATAAAGGTTCACTGCTCGTTCCCCGTAGGTGATAGCGTGATAATAGGTGGCCTATATGTTGACCCGACTTCTTCATAATATTCGTGCCAAATTTGAAGTAAATCCATGCAGTACTTTTTGAGTTTATCCCGGACATACATACAGACAACCAGACAAAAATTCTAGAAACTATATTTTTGGCTTCGGTATCGATTGTAGATCACACCCCAAGTATTATTTTAAAAAAATATTCAATGTACAGTTTTGACTTTCCTACCATTTTATGATATGTAAAGATGCTCAAACCAGTATTTTGATAACTATCGCAGTAGGCAGCAATTTGGAATTTAGCGCTGTCTCTTTACGTAAGTCTCCTGCATAGACGCACTCTAAAATGATAATTTGTAAGATTCAAGCAATAAGAGTTGAAATTATTGGAAAATTATCACAGCTAAGTAGGCTAGCTAGATGAGTTAACAAGTAATATTCAACCAACTTGTAAAATGTACATACTGGGCAATGTATGGGTACCTACTTCGAAATCCCATTTAAAATTATTTAGATAGAGTTTTGTGAAATAGGTATGTTGGTATTAAATATAAGTTTATGATCCATGAAAAAGAATGAATAAATAAAATCATAAATAACATCCTTTATACAAAATAGGTTTATAAGTTTTTTAAATTTTCACAATAATTCTCGGCTAAACCCCTAGCTTAAGGCGCAGTGACTGTTATACAAACCGCAAAAAGAAAGGGATTAGAGGTATGGAATTTATTTTTCGTCCCCTTAAGTCGAAAAGGGGTTCTTATATATGTATATATATATATATATGTATATATATAAGCCATGACGAGGTCTCAATCTCTACGTTTTGCACTGATTTTTGTGACAAGTGTAGAATCGCCTTTCGAGCTCCCAATACATAAGAACAAGTGTAGGAACAAAAAGATCAGTTTCCTCCCATTACAACTCAAACCATCTGTTCTCATAATTTTTTAAAAAATGGAATAGGTTCTGACGAGACGCCCCCACGGACGACTATAGTGATGCCTCACAGCGTGCCAATACATCTAGAAAATTCCTTAGGATCATGTTGTGTTCTAATTTGAATGAATAGGAGCTAAACCTATAGAAAACCGTAACACTAACATAATTATAATCTCTAAACTAAATGTACATACTAACCATATTATAGTATTTTTTTGCAGTTAAAATAATTGTTTTTATAGTGGATTCTTGTAACTAATTTGTAAACTGTTTCGTAGTTCCGACGACAAACACTAGGTCCTCACTGAAAATCAGTGGTGTGGCTTACTGCTGCAGCTTTATACTGAGTGAGGACCTTTTTGGCTTGGCGCAACAAATGCGTGTCTATTTAGTATTAGTATAGTAGTATAGTATTTAGTATTAATATAGTATTTAGTATGTACTTGTATTGCGCTTATTGCTAAATAAATAGTTTGTTTTCTTTTTTTAACGATTCATCCTGCATAATAGATAACGCTAAAGCACAGGCAGTCTAGGATGGCTTAAAAGCTGTGTCAGAACAAACTAAAATATGCTCAAACATTTTAACGAAATGTGCAGAATCGTATTTGCTGTTTTGAAAAACTTAGGTCAAGTTAAGCTTCGGAATATTATCCAGGGCAATTCAAACAGTATGAGTCTTAGAGCAAGGGAAAGTAATATCATATTAAGCCAATTGCCCCAATACTTCTTCTAACCCTATGTCGTCATAAATTACCAGATTCAAAGTCATAAGCGGTAAAATAAAAGGCCTGGGGACAGAATAATATAGCCCATTGGCAATTCCTGACGAAGTATTAGAAATATGTAAGTCAGGATTACGCATTATACACACAGTATTCTTTGAGACAAGGGCGTAGCAAAGAATTTTTTTCCGAAGGTGGTCCAAATTTTCCAGTTGCCCCTAACACATAGTGTAAGGGATAGCTTTCTAGTATTTACTAGGGTGTGCCAGGCCCAATTTTTTTTTACACTGATAATATAAATAACTACTAACTAAAATAACATCGTTAGAAACTTATAATACATCTCATACATATTAAATAAAATTTTAATAAAAAAATCATATCAGCAGAGAAAATATGCTCGATATTTAATTTCGTATAAACATATTTCAAACATTATATGGCAATCGTGATATTGAACACCGTACTAATTAGACGGTAATTCTTATGCAATATTTATGCAAGATGTAAACGTCCAGTAAAGTTCCTCGGCTATATAGCGGGCCTTATCAGACTCTTAAATTTTATTAAAATGGTAACATTGTTTTCTTTACAAACCTGTGTTAATCCAACAATGAAGTAAGCAGTGCTGAATATATAAAACATAGTCGCCCACTGTATTCACTTTAAATCACTCTTACTACACTGTTTTCTTAGAATGGTGTTGGTTGCTTATTTATGGTACAGACGGCTTAAAACGGAGAAATTATCCACGCGATAATGTCCTTCAATGTATACCTACTAAATGCATCAAGGCATTTGCACAAATAACTTCCATAAGTCAAGAAATCTGGTAGAATTATCAATTTTGTTTAATCATCACCTGAACTCATTATAAACTTGAATTAACAAATTGTACAATATTCTCATTTTAGTATTAACTTATTAAAAACGTATACCTACTTAAGTACAAAAATGAGAGAAATAAAAGATACTCATGAAAAAGCAATTTTTTATTTATACATACGCTATAGAAAAAAATCAATTTATTTTATTACTACCTTATCTACCTATTTCACGTCATAATCATATGAACAAGGCATGAAAATATATTTCCAATTGTACTTTAAAATTTATTGCAATTGTATCCAGTGACGAATTAAATTTCTGTTTAATATGAGACGTTTTAAGATATTTTAAGACTTTTTTTCACACAAAATATATCAATAGAAAGGTCAACATATATATTTTACTCAACACAGAAAAAAATCTTTTGCACATATGAGTATAAATACTAAACACAATAAATTGCACTCGCAGTCTCTTCATAAATCCAATCGATGTATTTGGATACTATTGTATAAACACCTGCAAAAATAAACGAGACGTTTATCAAAAGGTAGTTAACTGTAGGTTTACCATACGTCAGGATTTGTCCTAGGATTTTATAGTTTTTGTCAGGATTGCGGCCGGATTTCGGAACTGTCAGGTTTTTTTTTATTGAAAGGATATGGTATATGGCAAAGGATATTTTTGACAGATCTTTTGGGACATAAGCGTAAATAACACAGGTGGTGGAAAATGTCGGTTAGTATGTCTTTGATGAATCTGCCAATGCTTAAAACAAATATTTGTAACTAGAGTTACATTGTCAATTACTCTTGCAGCATAATGTCAGGACTTTTTATTTTTCCGTATGGTTACCCTAGTCAAATCGGATTCGCGCTTTGAGGGGTCCGTACAGAGTTTTCAAAACTTTTTCAATACTCAAAAGTGTATGAAAATTTACCCTTTGATTTTGATGTTTCTATTAACTAGACAGTATTATCTATATGTATACTTATCCGAGTACTTAGAAATTTATCTTTCATTCTAAATGACTATAGATTTTTTAGATAGTAAACTAGAAATAGGTAGTTTTTTGTAAATATTACCTAATTTTAGCAATTTATCGCCCTAATTAGTGACATGTCGTGAGATTTGCATAACCGCGATAAATATTATTGTAAACACGTGAGAAAGGGTAAGATTCGGCTAGACCCAATAATACCTCACGTAAAATTAATGGAATCGTAAATGGGCTTACGATTGTTTTATCTTGAATTGATGCAAGAGAGTTCTTAAATTGCAAGTACCTTTAGTATTGATAGCATTTGTAATTGCTGAGAAAAACAACTGTGACCTAGACAGTCAAACATGGACCGAATTCCATTTTACCATTTTGGTAAGGAACCCTAAAACTTATAACAAAAATACATATTTATATCACATAATTCACATACCTGGATAGTCGGGTTTTGCGCAGTCTATTCCCCAAGATACAATACCTGGAAAAATAATGGAAATACATAGTCATAAATTCATATTGGGAAATAATTTTTTTTTAGGTTTACTTATGGGAAATTTTACGACCTAAGTATATAATTTTTGAAGGGAAAACTTCTTTAGCGTCGTCGTGCACTTTTTTGTGATGGTTAAAAAATGTTAAACCCGCGTCAGGTCACGTGTCCTGATCGAAAATTCGTAAGATGTCACTCGCGTCAGGACACGTGAACTTTATTTACATTAGGTTAGTTTTTATTTTTAGTATATGGCGATTATAAGTAGAACAGGGAGGTTGGATATGGGATTTTAATTCTATGACAGATTGAGACGTCAAATATACTACGTCCAAAAAGTAAAAAAACAAACATTATTATTTATAATTAATAAATATGTATACGAATATGATACGAACGCGAACATTATTATTTATGATATATTAATATGTATACGAAGTGAGTGTTGCAAGAGGCAACTTGGTGGCTAATGTTGCCGTTTGTAGAGAGTAATTGGTTAATACACTAAGATGACTTTTTTCGAATTTAGTTATTTGTCTGTATTGTTTAAATAATTTCCGTCGGCACAGAGACGTTACAAATACAAATCGTTTTTAGGATATGAGTCGTGTTTTTTTTGTTTTCAGAGATTTGATATGAATAATAAACACAATAACGGAACATTAAAAGCAATTGTGAGCGCTGATTATGTTCAATTAACGGCTGAATAAGCGGAAGTTTTTCAGGAATAGCATCAAAACAATATCTTTTGGTGCATTTGCATCAAATTATCAAAAAAAAAGGCTTTGCAATGGGCGATGGATGCAATATAGGAGCGTAAGCACGACATACGACATGCGCGTCAAGGCATACCTTGTTACACTAAAACGATGCAATTTTGAATCTCATTGTCATTTACGATGAAAAATGGATTTTTAGCGCAAACAATCTCAGCGTACATACTGTTAAATAGATTCTAGCTCATTACGGGTAAACGCTGTAGATTTCATACAATATTGATTTGCCATAATCTACGAAGTTCCGTTAATTTCTGTTTGCATTTTGATTTAAAAAAAAACTAAAAATTAAGTTCTTCTTTCTTGAGATTCTGAAAAGCTATTATTTTTTATTATTTTTGCAAAGGTACAGGAATTTCTTGTATGGAGCGATTTCAAAAAAAGTAACAGATCTAGTGCTGGGTCGATGTTGATAATTAATCATTAATACAGATTTTTGTTGCTATTATTATATACGTTTAAAAATATGTTTAATTGAAAAATAAAATAACCTCTCCTTCCCCTATCCCTCTTTTCCCTGTTTCTGCTTTACGCTCTTAATTCACACACTTGTTCGTGGGCACAAAAACTTACCAAAGATTCAACGCAATGGGACGAATACAAACAAACAAGGCAACATGCATGTTTATACAAATATATAATAGAGCGTAAATCCAACATTTAAATGTTTAAATTAAAATAACTATTTTTCCGATTAATTTAATGTGCAAAATCGATAACTAATACTTTTTTGGTTAAGAACGTCTCTCTTTTTGTGCACGCAACAATAAAGTATGGCATGGTCAAATATACATATTACCGCCTGAAAATAAGAAACTCTATAGACGTGATTCAAATGATAGTTGTCGCAGAGCTCATCCTATATTTTAAGAACTATAATAAGACGGACGAAATCCTACACTCCACATGTCTAACTAACATAATTTCCATCAATTAAAATTAGAAAACGTTGCAACTTTACTACATAATACATGTATTAATTAATATAAAAAATCTTACCAACTTGATACCACTTTCTGTTGTTTGTTTTGAAGTGTGTTGCGAATAGTGGTCCACCGCTATCACCCTGTAAAATATTGTACACAATTGTAATCACAAAATGTACTATATTTTTCAATAAGATTTTGTATGATAAGGAAATAAAAATATGTAATGGTGGAGCTAGTTAGCAGCTATAGGACCATAAATATTGCGTGTTAGAGCTAGAAAAGAAATCGAATTGGGTAATAACTGCAAAACTAGTAGTTTTGGTTTTTAGAAATATACTATCCCACCTAAAACATTTCATGTAAAATGTTGCCAAGGCGAGAACGTATGGCTCGCACTGTCAAAAAGTTATAAGATCTCATGTAGAGCCAAGCTTCTAACTATACAATCCCTAACTTCACAAACTCTACACCTTAGACAAAATATGTGGCTTGGCCATTTTGTTAAGTATAGTGTTAAGAACTATTGTATAACAGAAAATTAATAAACAGTGAATACATTTTTTACCTTACGCGAATAAGTAGATTTTACCTGGCTAGTTTATATTATTTGTTGTTATACTTAAGAGTTCACTCTATTGAGGTTTGTATGTATAACTTTTTTTACGATAAAG
Organism: Apoda limacodes; assembly: GCA_946406115.1. Classification (NCBI taxonomy): domain Eukaryota; kingdom Metazoa; phylum Arthropoda; class Insecta; order Lepidoptera; family Limacodidae; genus Apoda; species Apoda limacodes. The sequence continues at coordinate 9,931,690 of OX291554.1, forward strand.
CAACAACAACGAAAATGTGTTTCTTGTATAGGGACCCCCTTAAATTTTTACTTTTGTAACCTTTTATTATTTTTAGGGTTCCGTGCCTCAAAAGGAAAAAAGGAAACCTTATAGGATCACTTTGTTGTCCGGCTGTCTGTCTGTCAAGACCCTTTTTCTCAGGAATGCGTGAAGGTATCAACAAGGATTAATACAAAGAGATGCATAACATGGTCTGATTTTGGTCGGGATTTCCATCAACTTTTTAAATGTAAAAAGTATAGATCTTGATTGTTGTTACGGCGATAGATTTCGTGACAGAATGGGCCTAGAATAATTTTATTCCGATAAGAATACGCACTATTTTCACCACGTGACAACGGAGCAACAGAACATGAACTAGAAATATCTAAAAAAAAAATTAAATGACATCTAGTGGCGAGTAGTAATATTATTATTTTTACCAACACAGCAACACTAAGCTAATTGACAATAGATGGCGTTGTTACAAAAAATGAGCAAAGCTCGGTCGCCAGGTACTACTTTCTTAAGTGTGTTAATTGTATTTCTGAATTTGAGAAATAAATATCTAAAACCGTAGATATATAAGACATAGTATACTTTATGTCTTAATTTAGAGTTCCAACGGAAATAGATTTACGGGTAATATTGCGAGGCACTTTTCTTTCGCGTCATGAAGGTGCTATGGGTCATTAAATTTTTATCACAGGGGTAGCTGAAGAAACAGAAAGTACCATAAAATATTTTATTTCAATTAATCAATGGGTAAGAATCCCATATGATGTCTGAATTCGGTGCGGTCAACACCGCGGAAAAAAGCTAAAATTTTATATATTTCATTGCTTGTGTTTAAAAAAGAACAATTACTAGTAGCCAGTATTACTCATATTGCTTTGACACTGTGACCGAAACAATTAACATGCTAATCCAATTGAAGTTGAGGATGGATACGTATACGTAGCGTATGACACAATGGATGGTATACAATTGCCAGTACCTAGCTAATTGCATTTCCATCATAAACTGCTCATTATTTCACATTACTACTCACATCCAGACAATTATTCTAACTGCTTTGAATAAATTTTTGCCAACTCGTAAAACAAATACAATCGAATTTGAGTACTAGTCAAAGAATGCAAAACATATACGCACTTGACAAGCATCTTTTCCGAGACTATAAGCACACATCATGGTATCTTTAACTAGGTTTTCTTTATAAACTGATGTCATTTCACATTGGTCACCGTCTACCAGCTGTACTTTAGTTTCGAGCAAATATCTTGAAGAAGTTGCTGCCCCTTGTCTTGTCTTTCCCCATCCAGCTACAGTCAACGGCATGTTTTCAAAAGACATATCTAAAATCAAAATAAGTATACTCAATGGATCAATCAATAACAATTACCTAAACGAGACAACAGAAGAAGAAGAAACACACTTTTTTGCACCAAACACTACAAAGTAAAAAAAAACATTAATAAAAACTAATTACATAGAGTGCTGGTAGCAAAAGATTTTCCAGGCAATCTTAGGGCAGAGGAAAGTTGGTTATTAATGTAAACTTGAATCTGTCTCGCGCACCAAGAATACCGTGCAAATTTGTAAGTAGAAAATTAATTTGTCTGTCACTAGAACCGAGTCTCGGAAATTTCTTGCTGGGTGCCATTTTTAGGGGTACAAAACCCTATTACAAAGACTTCGCTGTCCGTCCGTCTGTCACCAGGCTGTACCTCATGAACCGTGATAGACAGTTGTAATTTTCACAGATGATGTATTTCTGTTGCCGCTATAACAACCAAATACTAAAAAAACAGAATAAAATAAAAATTTAAGGGGGCTCCCATACTACAAACGTGATTATTTTGCTCGTTTATGCTCGATTTTAATTATGCAACAGGTAGACGCTTGAATATTTAGTTATGTATTCACTTTAAACATAAATAATGAAATTCATATAAAACAAATATTTTTTTCTCATACAACAAACGTGATGTTTTTTTATAGATAATGGTACAGAACCCTTCATAGAGTACGAGTAATAGAAAAAAAACAATGAGTTGTAGATGATAGAGATACTAGAACCACCAAATTTTACGAAGAAAGTATCTAAAGAATAACACTCTTATTGTTACAGACTAGACTATTGACAGACATAGAATTTGGGTAATAAACCATTTTAAGAGAATTGGTTTAATACCCAAATTTTAATAATAGTTAAAAAAGTTTTAACAATCTTTTTTCCACGGGAAAAATTGCACTAGGGAAATTGTAAGCAAATTAATGAAATTCTTGAAATTTTTACTGGTTTGCGTATGCCATACCCTTAAGGCATATACATATCACCAGAGTCAAGTTTCATATAAATATGTTTAAAAAGTACTTCATGACACTGTAGTGAACCCTCATTCGCATTATAGCATTAGCATAGATTAGACAAGTGTATAAAATTGATCATTAATTAATTAGTTATCATAATTAATTATTACTATATTTTTAATTTAAATAACCTCTAGAGGTTTCTGCTAAATGGTTATAGTCATTAATAGGTATGAACCTAAATGCAGACTTCATTTTAAACAATAGATTAAAAAAAAACTACCAAAGGTATTGTTTGAGATTTAGAAGCGATACCAGGACATATTGATATTTAGACCAAATTATTGTTTAAAACTTAAATTGCAGCCGAAAGTTTGACAAATAGGAGATCGTCAGCATAAAGGTGGAAGAGAGAAAAATGTTAAAGTCGTATCGAATTTATAAAGATGAAGAAAAGAAGTAACAATTAAGCTATAAGGAAACCATAACTATGTTATACTGACCTTTTTCCGGTAAGCAAACGGGGCGAACTTTGTCAGAGAATTTAATTTTTTGACTTAGTGTCAACACTGCTATATCGTTTATATCCCTCACAGCATTGGATGTAAAGTGTGGATGCTTGAGACCATTTATTATCTGCAATGTCGAGTAGCTAGAATCCAATCGGTCGTGCATTCCAACGTAAACTGTGAGATCTCGGAAATGGACCCTGGACATAAAGACGTTACAGCACACTAACAAGAATTGACTGAATCTACAAAAATGTATGACAAAGATAAGAAATTTGCTTACCCAAATGTGATGCAATGACCTGCTGTCAGAACATGTTGATCTGTTATTATTGCACCTCCGCAATGTAGCTTAGGTCCTAGCATGAGCGATACCATCCAAGGATATTCATGTGGCTGGACCGTAGTGCCACCTACTATACGTCGATTGTTACCAGCAATCCCACATTCTGAAACCATTCATGCTCAATATACCGTATAACTACCATTTTTGTTTATATCAATAGTTAACAAAAAGACCTTACCACATGAGTAATTAAAATTTATCCCGTTGGTCTAAAAACAAAAAGAGCTATCAAATTAAAAATTGGTACAGGAAGCACAGAATGAAAGGGTTCCAAAAAGGTGGTACTCACAAATTTAATAACTAAACAAAGAATGATATATAACTGTTTCATTTTATAGTTGTTTTAAGAATTTGGTATATTGTTGAGAAAACTTCCGTCATGGTCAGGATCACCACAATTATTTCAACGGCAATAAATTATGAACACGCGCAAAGATTTAATTAAAACTCAGTACGATATCGAACGTATACATTCATAAGACGTATTTATAATGATTTTTTTTTTATTTAATTCCAAGCACGTACGCATAGATAAAGTCATAATGAAAATAGTGAATAACTAATATTTGATTCAATATCAAACTTTCGTTTATTATAAACTAGATACATTTTATTGCTTCGAAATTCTGCGTAAAATCAATAATTTGGGTACACCACTGCTTAGCATTGGCCTCACTGACAGACTTTCTCTACAGATTCTGTAACCAATCTCCGAAATCTTCACAAGGTCATCTGTCCAACTGGCGGAAGGCCGTCCTACGCTGCGCTTTCCGGTGCGTAGTCACCATTCGAGAATCTTTTCACCCATCAGGTCTTCAAGCTATATGGCCTGCCTACTGTCACTTCAGCTTTTTCCTCAATTCTGATTCGATTACGTAGGAAACTTTGCGCATCTCTAAAATCACCCGATGAGCGACCTTGTACTTTCTTATGAAGCCCTCCCTAGTATAGCACCCACGTCTCAGAGCCGTTAGTCATCTCTGGCTACGCACACAAAAGTCTTGTCCTCAAGCATTGGAATACCGTGTCGGATTCAGCGACCAACCTCTTTCTCGGATTGAACCTACCTAACAACTTCGAGCGATTTGTTATTTTAAATCCATCCTAGCCCAACCATTAGACAATTTCATTATTGTCATAATCATAATCAAATTTTAGTTACTCTGACCGTTTTTTTGCGCACCCTACATTAAACAGACTTATCACGGCTAGATGTCAAGGGTCGCCCAAGTTGACTCATGTCACTTGTTTTTATATAAATAAAAAGTGCAATTATAGTTTTTAAGATTGACAGATTACGTATTTATTCCTATTTATTATCTATGGAGCATGAATTATGGATCCTACTTGACTAAATGAGCTACTTAGATTAGTTAGACTTAGGTGATTAAGTTTCATCGTTTATTTCTTTTTGACTTGTTGCTGATTTTTTGTTTTAGGGCTTATGACGACTTAATACTTGATTAAATACATGGAATATGTAATCGTCTTTCATTTTTCTATGAAAAGAATATATATTATGTTAGGTACCTGCGTCCTGTAATAGAGCATCTTCAGTCCCATGGATTTTTATAATTTATATAGTCTGAAATTTTGTAGTAGGCATGCTTCGTTACAAATTTGTTGTTTGATAAAAGATTTAAATTTACTAATTAATAGCTTTTGCATATTATTAGGAACACTGTTGTAAAAGTGTATACATACATTGCCCCATAAAAGAGTTATAAATTTTGTGTAGACGTGTATCTTGCACCAACAGCTTATTTTTCGTAGTCAGTGCCACTCGAGAACCCAGAAAAAATCAACTTTGTTAATCAGTTCTAAACCCTATATGACCTGCCCGTTTACACTTTAGCTTACCAACTATTTGAGTACTTCTATGAGACCAAGAATTGTTCGGTCAAAAAGTCGTCACACATTGGTTCAATGCTTTCGTTTCGAGCAGAAAAAATCGGAGAGTTTTAGTAGGTATTCCTAGCATTACTAAGCATAGCAGTGGCCAGGTCCGAAAATGGATTCCTCTTTAAAAAAGAGACCTATCCTAAAATTTAACCATTTATCCTATTTATTCTCCTGTTGTACCAATAATGATGAAACTGCCTTTATAATACCATACATTATTTCTAACACAATATTTGCTGTCATTGTAAATAATCTACGTACTAGTATTATAGCCGTGAAAGGAAACTCAACAATATTACTTATTTGAAGTTAATTATAATTTTGGATGTGTACACACTTGTGACATCATAAACTACAAATTGATTAAATAAATAAAAAGTGAAAAGAAGTGAAATGGATTTACATTGATTTAATATTTATTTTATGTGACACCATATGATACGGACTCAGCGTAGGCAGGTAGGTACGTGGCAGAACACGTAAACGTCTCACTCTTTCTTATTCTCATTATTAGGCAAAGGTGGAAAATGACAGACTTCATACATACCTAAGTGATCCGTTAATAACACTTTAGTTTAATTTTTGGTACTATTGCATTAAAGATAATGCTTTGTTTAATGTTATTTAATACACATAATTTTTCGCAGTTTGATAATTTATTAAATACAAAAAAAAAAAAATAAGTTTTAAGTATAATTTTTGTTTTAAGAATTTTAAAATTGTCATCGTGCAAATTCGGAACGCACCTTACAAAAAAAGAAATGCAACATCTATTTGGAATTACGTAATAAGTACATCATTTTGATTGTTTTTACTATAAACTTATTACTTTTACTAAATACTTAAAGTTAAAAATTAAAAAACATGAGTCACTCCACCAGTGACGTAAAATACCTAAGTTTACCCGCGAAAAATAGGTAAGTACCTACTCTTACCTCTGAGCGTACGCTCTATTGACTACATGCATACATATAAAAGGCGCTCAACCTATTTCAGAGACTTATTTATAATGTTGTTATCATGTTATCAATTCTTAATTAAACTATTTGAAATAAGTGAACTTGTTCCATTCCTAAGTTATTAAACACTAATTATAGTTTTTCTTATATCTTGTATAAATTTTCCTCGCTGTAGTGAGATGAAAAATTGTGTGTTTCGCACGACTGGATTTTTTTTTGGGTTTCGTGCCTTAGAATTCACCTCGCTTTGCTCAGGATTCAATCTTTGAATCCTTCGCTTGCTCGATATTCAATATAGGCACTCGTACGCCAAAAAGCAACTTTCCTGCCTTGCATAACAAATAACTATTATTCATTTATCTTCTCACGATCCCGGTGCCGTAAAGCAAGAGGGAGATTGCATTACTTATATATCGGAATTGGCATACAATTTTCTGTGTTCTAAAATTTTGAGAGATAAAAAGAAAATGTTACCCTCAGTAGTTTCGAAACGAGGCGAATGGTGAAATTTAATGCTTTTCTTAAAAAACTTTAAAACTAATTATCTTAAAATTATCAAAAATATATATTTGAGACCCACACAACAAGCCCTTTTGTTTGATATGTCATGTGGTACACTTTGCAAAATGCTGATTTTGTAAGTTTGTACCTACGCCCAATATTAAGAAATTTACTATGTTATTTTGAGAGCATATAGACTTTTCATAGAAAAGTATTAAACTGTATATATAGTCTTACGGAAAATAAATAAAATATCCAGCACTTTATTGATTCTAAAATATTATAATACATTTTAGAAACACTGACAGTCCGAACGAGTATATTCGCGAATCCAGGCTAAATGGTCAACAATCCTTGTGTACAGAGGGGTCACTGCGTCTTCACATGACGACGCTGCTGCTATCAATCCGACCAACCTGAATGGCGCGCCAGGAGACCAGTGCCACATCAATGGAGCTCCGACATCTTCCTATAAACATTTTTTCCAAGTCAGAATTTCTCAATTTTTAAGTGTGGTTAAATAAGCTCAGAGTCTCTCCGCGAGCTATGGAAAGAGCTTATGCTTGGTGTTTCTTTGCGCGATAGAATCCGAAACGAGAAAATTCGCCGAAGAACTAAGGTTACCGACATTGCTCAAACAGTTAGCAAGCTAAAGAGGCAATGGGCAGGCCACATCGCTCGTCGAAACGATAGCCGATGGGGAAGAAAGGTTATCGAGTGGCGAGCACGGATCGAAAGACGCAGCGTGGGTCGGCCTCCTGCCGGGTGGACAGACGATCTGGTCAGAGCCGCAGGAAGCAGATGGGTGAGGGCGGCTCAGGACCGGCCATTGTGGAGACGTATGAGGGAGGCCTACGTTCAGCAGTGGAGGTCTTTCGGCTGAAACGATGTGCGGTTTTAAATTTCTACCAGTTGTCTGAAACTAGCTTGACAACGTCTACCAATTCGCATTAGGCCTGCGTGGTGAACCATGGCCTAAGCCGCCTTACTCTAACGAGAAGCACGTGCCCTGTAGTATGGAGACAAACAACAAATTAGATTGCAAGGGCTTAAAATATGTCGCAGTACTCCAGTGGCTTAGATATCTAGTAAGGTTTTCTCAAAAACTAATTCTACTTCTTAAGACCCGGTTGACAAGAAATTTCAGGATTTACCCGCCCACCGCATATGACATTTTGAATCACAGCTTTTTTTTTTTTTATACCACTAAGGTGGCAAACAAGCTTACGGTCCGCCTGATGGTAAGCGGTCACCGTAGCCTATAGACACTTGAAACACCAGGGGTATCACTTGCGCGTTGCCGACCCTTCAGAAATATAATAACTTCTTTCTTGAAGAACTCCATACTGTAGTCCTTGCAGAAAACCTTGGCAGGGAGCTCATTCCACAACTTCCGCGTTCGCGGGAGGAAGTTTATCTGACGGTTTCAGACTGTACTCGGACTGTACGCGACCATTTAGGTTCTAAAGTGTGAGAATGAATTCCCTGCCGATGGCGAGCGGTGCACTGGTAGAAAGTAGCCGTGGGCATCATTTCAAACAATTCCTCAGAACACAACCCATTGTACAAGCGGTAGAACACACACAGTGAGGCAAAGTCTCTCCTCAGACTTAAGGGCTCGATACCGCAAGTGAGTTTGGAATCGTCGACAATTCTCACAGCCCGTCGTTGAACCGTGTCAAAAGGGCCAAGCTGGTATCCGGGTGCACCTGCCCAGAGATGGCAGCAGTACTCCATATGGGGCCGAACTTGCGACTTGTAAAGTAACAACCTTTGCCCCGACGTGAAGCACTGCTTCGCTCTGTTGAGTACACCAAGTTTTTTGGACGCAAGCTTCACCTTATCTTGTAAATGATCTCGGAACTGAACATCGCTGGAGATGTCGACACCAAGGATCCCAATGCTCTTGGAGATGGAGAGGGGAGTGTTCTGGAATTGTGGGACTACAGTGAATGGAGTTTTCTTAGCGGTGAACGCGCACACTTGTGTCTTTGTAGGGTTGAATCGGACCAAGTTTACCCGTCCCCAGTCAGAGACCTGGGACAGTGTGGTCTCGATTTGAGACACAAGTTCTCCGCGGTTTTCCTCCACACGGAACGAGGGATGTTTGCACGACCCGTGTAAAAAGCGTCTCCAGTACTGTCATCTGCATAGCAATGTATGTTTTTGATGTCCAACATATCATTGATATGCAGTAGAAACAGCGTAGGAGACAGCACAGAGCGTTGCGGGACACCAGCATTAATGTCCATGCTATCAGAGCAACTACCGTCAAATACGGTTCGTATGCGTCTGCCGGACAAAAAGCTAGCCACCCATTTGCACAAACCCTCGGGCACTCCGTAAGATGGCAACTTCAATAGAAGACCCCGGTGCCAGACCCGATCGAACGCCTTCGCTATGTCCAGGCGTCATGCCAATGCCTCCCCCTGACTCTCAATGGCTAGTGCCCATCGGTGTGTGAGATACACTAGAAGGTCACCAGTCGAGCGACCGTGGCGAAAGCCATATTGACGGTCACTGACCAGATCGTGTACTTCTAGGTATCTTAGAAGCTGTGTGTTGATCACACGCTCCATCACCTTAGAGGGGAGAGAGGTAATAGCGATAGGCCTGTAATTCGATGGATCTGATCTATCGCCCTTTTTGGGCAACGGGTGCACATTCGCAGTCTTCCATGAAGACGGAAATTGCCTAGTGTGGTAGGAAAGCGCGAAGAGGCGCGTGAGTACAGGACTTAACTCAGGAGAACACTGCTTAAGCACCACTGCTGGTATACCGTCTGGCCCACTCGACTTATGAACGTCTACAGAAAGCAACGCCCGCCTGACCTCCCGCTGCGTTATGGAGATTTCCGGCATGGTCTTACCGTACCACGGTATAGTAGGTGGTACAACGCCTTCATCGTTCATTTTCGAGTTCGAGGCAAAGAGACTGCCCAGTAGATCGGCTTTCTCTTTAGCACTATGGGCCAAGTCACCATCGGTCTTTCGCAGTGGTGGTAACGACGACTGGCAAAAGTTACCTTCGGCAGCTTTGGCAAGCGACCAGAAAGCACGACTACCAGAAGGATAGCTCGCAAGTCGCCCAACTATTTTACCGATGAATTGGAATTTTGCTCTGGCAGTTGCTTTCTTACTGAACCTCGAGGCAGCATTTAATTTGCGTTTTAACTCAGAAATATTCGGATTCATATTATAACGAGCCGTGGTCCAAGCCTCATATGCATTTTGCTTAAGAATTTTAGCTTTTCTGCAATACCTATTAAACCACGGTCGTTTTTTGACGCCGGCAGCTACTCGCGGGTTAGGAATATAGCATTCCATACCAGCAAGGATTGTCTCAGTGACTGCGGCTGCGCAAACGTCAGGATCTTTTGAGTTAAAGCAGATCTGCCTCCACGGGTACGATGCGTAAAATTCTCGCAATCCATCCCAGTCTGCCGACTTATAGTGCCACACACGACGCCAATTAGTTGGCCCAGAAGGATCGGGTTGTGTGCATGACACTTGAGTCCGAACGAGACAGTGGTCCGAGGAGCCAAGAGGCGCATCCACTGAGACGGAGTATCCGTCCTGACGAGTAGTCAGCAGAAGGTCCAGTAAGGAGCTCGTATGTTCCTCTATATCTGGTATTCTCGTTGGAGAAAGTACCAGCTGAGAGAATCCATAGGTCAGAGCAAGTTCATGAGCAGATATCCCAGCATAGTTATTGGTTCGAGAACTGAGCCACTCGCGATGGTGGGCGTTAAAGTCTCCCAAAATAACTAGTTCTGCTGTGGGATATTGCTCTAGAACTTTGTCAGTCGTCAAACTCAGGTGCGTGAAGAGTCGAGTTACGTCCGTGTCACCGCTATGAGAGCTGTATAGGCACGCATAGATACGAGTGTGGCCGCCGTAATCTACGCGCACCCACAATATCGACAGGTCCCTGTCTTCAAGGCTATGAAGGCGGCGACAGCAGATATCCTCCCGGACGAACATACATACACCGGCACGACTCATAAAATTGTGTTCGAGTTTGTCGGCCGGGCAGGATATCTGCGTCTCCGTTAGAAAAAGAATGGTCGACTGCGCAGTTTCGAGATGCTGGTGGACTGCGTTAAGATTTGCGTGAATACCCCTGATGTTGCAAAAATCCACATTATATGTGGATGGAGTAGCCGCTGTACAAACTCTTTTCTTTTTCCTTCTCATGGCCATAATATATAAAAAAAGTTACTAAGACTAAGGATGAGGATTCACTGCACAGACAGCTTAGAGGACAAAAGGTGCGGTTCTAAGACTGCCGAAGCTCGCCACAGATGATACGGTTGCTGGCACGGCGGGCGGAAGGGCCCCTGATCCCCCTCTATTGTAGTAGCCGGGTCCACTCCGGTCTCCTTCTCCGGCACGACTACCACTTCAGATACTTTACACAGGCTGGCGGATCAGCCTCCCAGGGCGGAGATTAAGTGATCCCTGGGTTTGGGATCCCGTTTAACCTGCGGGCGGCCAGCGGTCAGCCGTTTCATCAGGTCTCCCTGACCGCCGAACCAGCACGCCGCGTCTACGCCGAGCATGACAGCAACAAGAACCGCCGGTCCTCCGCTGTCCGCGCAGCGAATCCTCAAAGAGCTCTGGCAACCTTACTCACCGCCAGGAACACAACACTACTCAATGTTAGTGTTATTATAAAACTAACTCGATTTAAGTAGTAACAACCGTGGACTGCCTAGTTAGCTAGACATTAAATTTTAATGTTAAATTTTAATGAATAGCGGTAAAACACAGCAACTGCAATGGTAAGTCTCTTTCTTCTACAGAAAGAATAAGTGATAAATGTATTTTTGAAATCGTCAACAAACAATTTACAATTAAATATAAAATTATTAGAATATTCAGTAGATATTATGTTATTTTATTTCTACCTGTAGGTATGCTGTAAAAAAACCATCTTAACATGACAATAATTAATATTGTTGTAATCAAAGCAATGAATATTACCTTACAAATTATGCTCTTTGCCCCCAAAGGCCCCAAACAACCTTTATCAGATGTTACCATCTTGGCATCCATCGCTCCCCTGACACAAAGATCAGGAGATAATATAGGATGAGAAGCAACTCGGGGTATGCAAGTGTTGGTGGCATTTTTTTCTATCCATGAAGCTGTCCAGGCCACCTGCCCCGAATTCTGAAAGTCTGAATAATTCATGATAAGATTAAGTACTTACGAGTAAATAACTAAATTTTTCTCTGGAGTACCTACCCATGCTTATAGAGTAAAATCGATCCGTAAAATTAACGTGTTGTTGGATTTTGCGGGTCGATTATTTATACATGTAAATAAATAATAAAATAATAAATATTTTTGGACATTACGCACAGCGCCATCTGGTCCCAAACTAAGCAAAGCTTGTGCTATGGATACCACACAACGAATACAATCACAAAGGTATGTATACTTTTTTTTGTAAATACATACATATTATACATAGAAAACACCCAGTCACAAGACAAACATTAAATATTAAATGTTTGTCTTGTGCGGGAATCGATTCAGCAGTTGGGTCATTTATTACACACTGAGCTGACTATATTAGTAGCACATAATATTTTATAGTGGTGTGGTGCGATTTAATAATAACAAGTAGATTATTCAAGAAAAATCGAACAAAGTATAAAAAATCTCAGTTACAAAGATAGAGAACTGATAGAGCTATTTTTTCAAGTCAAAAATTGTACTTAGGACTGTAACAACTCGTTTGGGTATGCCATCAACTTAATCGTTTATTACAATTAAATAAACTTTTAAAAAGAATAACAGACCTAAGAATAAAAAATAAAACAAAAAAGTGTAGGTTTTACTGAAGCCTTCTCCGTCCAGAATTTTTTTTTTATTTATTGGAAAATCCAGAATTGATGTCCTTCGCGTTTTGTTTCAAATGTTATATAAACTTTTCCTAGCGTTTTTAGTAAAAGTTTTCGCTCGACCAAACTTGTGCGGATTCCTTGGTGAGGTTATATAGAAAAAAATGTAAGTATGCCCTTTATGTTGTGGGATAACAACTTTCTAAGTTTATGTCGCGCATATGTACATTGTACATTGCACACTTGGCTAAGGCCTCTTTTTTCACATTTAGGTAGATAATGTCCCAAGTACTAAGTTCCATGCGTTGCGGTATAAAAACAATCTTTTTTAATTACTTTGGTTTTGTAAAACGAATCAATTAGGCTGTTGCATTCTTGTAACTCTATCAAATGGGTAATAAATTATGACATAGAAAAAAAATAAGGTCAAGTAAACATTAATTTCAAACCAAAAAAAACGTACCAAAATATGGCATGCATATGGGTGATACGTATTTACTAAATGCCACGGCATGTCTGAGTCTTAACAACGCAATGTCATTCATCGTATTAGATGACAGATAGTTTGGATGTGCGATGACAACAGCTACACTGCTGTTAAGTGCTGTATCACCGTCAGCGCTGCAGCGATCATGGTCTCCGAGTGTCACCACAATTTGACCAGCGGTAATTCTGAAAAAAAAACATCCACGTGTGTGATATTGTTATTATTTTTCCTTAACCATTATTTACTCCTACTAAAGCATTAATTACTCTCTGCCACTAGGTGGTCACGCATCCAATGACTGACCACGCCTGTCGTTGATTAACTTCGCATATCGTTTACCATTGACGAATGTTATTTACTCTTATGTTTGTGCAAAGTTTACATTATTCATGAATATTTATTGTGTTGCTATCAATAATACCTAATGTTTAAAGTTGTATGTAGTACGCGACGTTGCATGTAGTACGCGACGTTGCATTAAGTACGCGACGTTGCATAAAGTACGCGACGTTGCATAAAGTACGCTACGTTGTATGTACGAGGGAGGAGTACATTAGGATCCTAACATGTTCAGTGACTCATAATTAGTATAAATTCGAGGTTTCATTGTTATTAGACAATTAATCTTTGAGCTATCGTCAATCAAGCAACATAATCGGGAGTGAAACAAGAAATATGAAAAAAAAAATCGAATATCTTGCCGTTATGAAGTCCCTTACCAAGTAAGGTAAATGAGTTGCGACTATATTAAATCTGATCTCATTGGTTTACGGAAACTCTTGTCTAGGAAAAACCATGGTGTACAAGTGGCACAGTTTATTTAAACAAGGAAGGGAATCCCTTGAAGACGACAGTCAGCTGGAAAACTCATGGCAACGTTCTTTTGAGACTCAGAAGGAATATTATTGATCGATTATAAAGATAAAGGTGTTTCTACAACCGGAGAATACTACGCTTTAATATTAGAGCAACTAAAAGAAGCCATTAAAGAGAAAAGATGGGGAAAAAATGAGGAAAGGAGTGCTGCTTGTGCACGACATCGCGCCTGTCCACAAGAGCTGCGTTGCGTTGGCTGCCCTGCATATGGTGGGCTTCGATATTTTGAATCACCCATCCTACAGCCCAGATCTGGCCCCGAGTGATTATAACCTGTTTCCAAAAATGAAAAAACAGCTACGGAGTAAAAAAATTACCACCAATGATGAAGTCAAGGAGGCAGTTTCGGCATACTTTGAAGATAAAAAGAAAACATTTGTTATAAATAAATTAATTGAAAGATCTGAAAAATGTATCCGTCTTGCAGATGAATATATTAAAAAGGAAAAATAATTTATTCCCCTATAAACTTATCCCCCATTCCGCGAACATAAAAACGCTCCCTCGTAGTACGCGACGTTGCATGTTAGCAACGTTTCTAAAATTCTTACATTCTTGTTATCTACCTCAAATGAGAAGCACGAACTACTAATTCTGAACACCAGAAATAAATATAGATGAAGAACAGGAACCCTAGTGAAGCAGTGGACCTTTAACCTTCTATCTTGGAACAGACCAATTCCTTAACCACTGTGCTACATTATCTAATAAAAATATGTACCTGCTAAGTTCTTACCCTTGTACTGGTGACGCAGCGGTGATAACATGCCTTTCAGATATAAGCGCACCTCCTATGATTCGAGAGCCTGTGTTCACAGTCACCAACCATGGGAATTGATGAGGAGTAGTCAGATCACCACCAATCAGACGAGCAGTCCTTATGCTCCTGGTCTGCATACTACTTATCCCACATCCTAGTTACATCAAACGGTAAAATTTGCATGTAAATATTTAACAAATAAATAAAGTTTAAATGATTATAAATATATTGTTCGATTTCGGTTCTGGTTAAAAATTCCATAATAAAAACATAATTGAATGCCACAAAGAATACGATAAATAATATTACTCAAAACAAATAAATTTCAATATGTAAGTGTTTTAAAGTATTACACTATGCATAAGATAATTTAAAATTAACTTCTGAGTTTGATTGGTATTGTTAGGTAAGCCTCTAGTCCTGGTATTTGACACTTTTACCTGGTCGTATAAGTATATTTTCAACTAGCTTTTGTCCGCTGCTCCGCCCGCGCTATTCTCGATTATCGAACCCTTTGACTGTAATAAAACAACCGACTCACTCTTGATGTTTTTAAGTAGGTAACCTATTACCGTCTCCAAGGTCCCATCTTTATACCAAAATTCGTCATAATCGATTCAGAGCTATGCTTAGGCGTGAAAGTAATAACAAATTAACAAACAAACTATTCGCATTTATAATATTATTAGATTTAGGATAGAATTAGGATTTCAAAGTAAAATTTTGAATGTACATATATATTTTCATAGCAAAGATTCAGTCAAAAGATTAACATCGAGCCAGGACTTAAACCTGCAACAATCCTTACAGTCCGTGTAAGTGCTATACCAACTGAGCTATTGAGGCACAAGTCTGGCCAATGAAAATCCCAACTAGATCTTTGCCATGGCAAAAAAAAAATTACCTTTAGGGAGTGATAATAAAAGAAGAAAGATTATTTCTATGTCTATTAATATTGCTTTTCTTAAGGCCTTCCCTGCAGTCCACTAGCGCCGCGATTGGATATTTTTTATTTACTTTTTGTAGAAAATTTGTTCAAATAGGTGATTGAACGAAATATGAAACTAGTTAGAAGCTATTTTTAGAACGGTTTTTTTATTGTTCCTTAAATATATCTCTGCGTTGTAGATAGTACCTATATTTATTCTAGAAACATTACAAATAGTTCTAAAAATAGCTCAGTTCAATCAAATTTTTGAAATACGCTATCTACGAACAGTAAATAAAAAATATACAATGGCGGCGCTTGTCGACTGCAGAATTGGCCTCAAATTCTATAAATATTTGTGTATTTATTTGTAAGATTGAAATACTAGGACTTAATAAGTCACTAGGAGATTTTTGAGACGTTCGTAACGACACTAAAATTTTGAAAGAAAAGTATGCGTAACATATAATGCGTGCAACTCCATAAAAAAATGTGCGTAACATATAATGCGTGTAACTCCATAAAAAGTATGCGTAACATATAATGTGTGTAACCCCATATTAAAAAAAGATGCGTAAGAATAATGCGTGTAACCCCATTAAAAAGTATGCGTAACATATAATGCGTGTAACCATATAAAAAAGTATGCGTAACACATAATGCGTGCAACTCCATAAAAAAGTATGCGCAACATATAATGCGTGTAACCCCATAAAAACTACAATTTTACAATTGTTTTAATACTTACTGCAAAAACATAGTCTCTGAAATGTACGAGTGAAATAAGAACCCAAAATTCCTGTAGACGGTTGTGTCTTAACAAACTGTAAAAATTAAATGAAACAATATTATAATAATACTATTAATTTTTGATTTAAAGAGTTGTTATTTTATAATAACAACTCTTTAAATCAAAAATTAATATAGAAACTTCAAATGGCATCTGCAAATATGCCTGTTGATTAAAACTATATTCACAAAAATCTTACCGTAAAATTAATTAAACAAAGATACAGTATTACGCGTAAAGTAACCATTTTTGGATAAACACTGTAAACCAGCAAATACCTATAGATAACTGGCTCAACTTTTACAGAGCTGGCACGTTTGAAGTCAAGTTTATGTCGATAATGTATTTCGATGCGGGTTCTTATTTCCCAAAGTAGTCATTTGTGTTGTGATAACAGGCTAATGAATGAACTTTTTAGTTTTTTTTAAGTAAATAAGCCTAAAAAGGGCTATAAATAGTATCTTTTATTGAAGTAAAAGTGATCCAAATCTATAATAGCTATAGAGGTAGACAATTTAGTCAGCGCAAAAACATCCAGAGCGAGCGTTGTGACGAATCCAATATAGATACTTGGTCACTCGGGTGTAAACTCCTGGGTATCCAGGCCTGCCACAGCCTATTCCCCATGACACCACACCTACAACAAAAACGTATAAGGATCGGTAGTGGTTAACTCAAGAACTGGAAAATATAGGGAAATGGGGAAAAACTGGCAGCTTAAGCTATAATTAGGCTTCTGTTACACAAATTGTAATACAAATTATTTTATGGCTTCATATATTTCCACCCTAACGGAAAGAGAATCAATAAAGCCAGGTAACTTGCTCGTGTTTTTTCGAAACATTACACAATGAAATGTACACAAAAGTTTCGCTGCAAATTTTTGTTTGTTAAAACTTTGTTTTTTTAATGAAAACAATGTTTTTGATTTCCACGCTCGATGGAAAACATCTGACCATTACCCCCGCGAGGGTAGGGCGTTGTTTTGGGCGAGACACAACCGTTGATTTCGTTCGTATGTATGAACTTTGGTACTCTGTGGCGCGAATTAAATTTACGAAATCTACTATTTCTGAAACTGAAAATACATATTCTACGTTTGAACTCATTTTGACAAAATCATTTTCAAAACATCAAACAAAAATACCAAAGCAGAGACAAGTGCATAAAAAAAAACATGTTTTGTGCAGATGTCATGACTTAGATCTGAAAAGAGTGTGAGCAAAATCGGTGCAACGGTTTGTTTTTCATCGTTAAAAAACTGTTTTTTTAAGGACATAATACTAATCTTCATGTATAAACTCACAAATATAAAAAAAAATTAAGAGAAGTTGCTCGTGCGGTATTTGCTACCGAACTAATTTTTTAAATTATTTTATTTCGATAAAAATTAATTCTATTTTATTTTCGACCGTTCTAAATTAAAATCTTTCAACAATTTTTTTTACAAATTCAAGATGGTGGATAGATATATGGCGTTCATATTTTTTCAAAAGTCTTCAATTTCGATGATTCCAAATTTTGTTGGTTTTTCGCGGGTGCTGAAATCAAATATATTATACAAAGGGAAGCTGTCAAACCAATTATATATTTATTTACGTACCTAATAGTTCATATCGTTTGTCAGCTTTCTCGACCGTCAAAGGACCACCGCTATCACCCTGTAACACCATATACGTAAGGAATTTTAGATCTTCTTTTCAAATTCAAATTAGAATTGAAAATTTAGAACTTTAAACTACCTATAACTCCAAAATTAGAGTCTAGAGATGGATCTTCCCCGCAGATTAAATTATATGTGCTAATTGTGTTAAAGACATACCTACAGATACTCGAATCAAAGACATACCTACAGATACTCGAATCAAAGCTTTTTTTGCAATGTTTTCGTCCTCATTCAAAGCACTCAATAAAGATGAACACCATTTTTTAAACTGAATATATACTTACTTTACTTTATAAGCAGGTATTTTACAGCCTACATTTTTATAAAAATTGAAGATAAGATACATATAGTTAACTACATATAATTAATTATATAAAATACAGATAATTAACTCTGTTTACTATTATAGTAGTACATAATTGTTTGTTATCTCAAAAAAATAAATAGGCTACTATGCGTTTTAAATGAGTTAACCAATGGTCTGTCGCCATATTGGCGCCACATTGTACGTAAGTTGCTACGGTGTGCGCGATATTCAGTACTAGTGACGCACTTCAGTCACCATTAAGGAGCCTGACCGTTGGCCAACTCATTTGAAACGCATAAGTACACGTGCAAAGCGTGTGCGTGTGCACTAGTGGATCCGTGGCTTAAACTACCTGACAGGTGTCCTTTTTGCCAGTATCCGGATATCCAGCGCATAGCATGACGTCAACAATCATGGCAGACTCGTAATTTGTGTTCCTGCATCTTTCATTACTCATTACAGGAAGCTCAACATCCATCAAGTAACAGGAGTGGTTTCTAAGCTCTGACACGGAGCCCCAACCAGTTGCCGTAGCTTTTACCCCAACATAATCCTTTTCTGAAAACATATTTAAATAGTTTTTATACACTTAATTTACTTTGATCAAGGCTTTTTATATATCTATCTATATCCGCGTCTGTATATAGATATATCATATATGTATGTACAGATGAAGGTATGAATGCTTATCTTCACATTTTTTGGCCCCACCCACCTGTCACGCGTGCTGATGTATCCAGTGTCACCAGCTTTAGAGTAAAAAGAAAAAAAACCAGGAAAAGACTAATCTTAATAATCCTGCCCTGTACTTGACAAACTATGGGTCGAATGAAAACAGGAAGTTTTTAAACTTTTTGCAAAGACCCTAAATATAGTTTTAAGGAATAGGTTTAAGTTTATAGTTTTTCTTATGTAATAAATAAATTCTTAAACAAATTTTTGTTCCTTGTTCTACCCACTAGAAGTATTTTTTTAACATGACATGTAGTTCTTACTTTCTAACCAAAAGACCAACTTCCAATTTTCCTGGACTAACTTTAAGTCCAGCCGCATATGACGAGAAATTTTTTACAGAAAAAATCTCGTGCGCGCCGATTAGCACTCCGTCCAATACATTTTATACAAGACCCCGCACACTGTGAGAAGATTTCTCGTGACAAAATGTATGTGTCGCAACCATCTGGTTAAATTAGCCAGTTAATTGGGTACCCAGGCAGATCGTTAAGTATGAAAAAAAATTATCATATTTAACTGCACAGATTATTATATGAAACGTGACTGAAACGCTCCGCTCTACTCTCCGCACACGGTAAGAAGATTTCCCATAACAAAATGTATTTGTCGCAACCATCTGGTTAAATTAGCCGGTTAATTTGGCGCTTAGGCAGATCGCTAAGTATGGAAAAGAAATTATCATGTAACTGAACACATTATTATATGAAACTTGAGTGGAACGCTCCGCTCTACTATCTACGTTAACACAAGAGAAACTAACCCTAACACAACATACATGACTTATACAGTGCGATTTATTTTCCTTTCTTTTCCATACTTGACGATCTGACTAGGCGTCTATTAACTGGCTAATTAATCCGAATGGCTGCGACATATTCACGAAGTCCCCGTCCGGTGCGTGCGCAAGGATTTTTCTATGAGAAATTTCTTATAATATGCTGCCACCCTAAGACTGTCAGATTGTCATACTAACCTCAAACTCCTATTTTATCCCGTTCGGGTATGAATTAAGGAACAGCCTTTCTCAATTAAACAATCCATATTACAAATTTTAACTTTTTAGACCTAGACTTGTTTAGCCTGTGTGTTTACGTAAACAAATCTATGCAATGGTTTTCTGTAAAAACGAATTCTCCGGGCGTGTACATAGGTAGATGGGCTGGTCCACTGCGGTTTTTCTTAGTCAATTAAAAATAATAATAACTGCTATATAAAAAAGGGTGACGTTAAAAAGTTACCATCATCATGCGGCAAACACACAGGTTTGATTAGATTCGTGATGGTGACCCTGTCATTGAGCTTCAGCAGTGCGATGTCATCTCTTAAGGTGATATAAGTGAAGTCGTGCGCTATCACCTGGACCACGAACCTTGTCTCAGGTCTTTGTAACTCATTGCAGCGATTGTGCTCTCCTAGAGTTACTTTTATCATAAACCACATCAGACTGAAAAACAAATATAAATCTCTTTTGCATACATATCTTCTGTAATAACATATTTACCATCATTAAGGAAGCCTTTCTGCTGAAAACCGGTGCCATACTGTATAGTGTGGCATTTATGCTGAGCTGAGTTTTAAGTTTTTGACAGTGTCGCTGTAAATCGTCATATTATGAAGGTCCAAAAAACGTCACAGCAATAATGATAAACATACATATTTTTTAATAGTCTATCTATCTTTATAAACAAAAATCAATTGCGACATGTATGACGGAGCATCACTTGAGGACGGCTCCACCGATTTGGCTGGTTTCTCATTTGATGTGTTCCTAATTGTGAGGACAAAGTTAGTGTACAAGAAAAAACCGGTCAGTGCGAGTCGGTACATCCGATTGTAATGAAATTTTAGTAAGTTGTTGTGCACACGCCGGTTAAGGTTTTGGAATTAGTACAACCTTTTGACAATGGGTGGCGCGCCAGTCGTGGTGCGAAATGTCATCGATTTTAAAGTTTTTGCAATATATTAAAATAAAACACTTATTAAGAAAGGCCCTGGATGTTGTTGCCAGGTGATGAAGTTGCCAGAGGACTGGCTGCGTTGCCACGTTGTATGGCAGCGCTCATTTGTTGACCAAAATAAAAACCAGCCTTTTGATTTTTGGAAGTGGAGATCAATCGCTTGGCTATTTCCTAATAAAAACGATGGTCACTCGGTCCCCAAGATCTCATGGTCTCCACTCCAAAAGCTTCAAAAGTGCCGCAGCGCCAGGTCCTGAACCAGCCTTTCTTGAGGTAGTTAGAAGATGAGACGTGAACAAGGTGTCCATGCAAATTGCGTCCAACTCGTTATATATTATATATAAATATATATATATATTACATAAATTGTATCCACTAATTACGGAACCTTGTTACATAAAACCAACCCTTTAACACAATGCGCAGCTGTAAGGACGTATCTGTCGTTGATGAGCATGGCTCCGCAGTAAAACTTTGTGAAGTATGTGAGACGAGCCATCCATGGAAACTCGTTGATCGAAGTCTCGTCGCCGCCAACTATCCGCGAAGCTTCGTTGCGTTCACCACAACCTAGTATTACGTAATTGTTTAATTACATACCAAAGGCTTTTTGTAATACCTTCAAACGAGCTATCCTTATTTATATGTATATAATACATATATAACCTGTATCTCGGAAACGGCTTCAACGATTTACATGAAATTTAGTATGCGGGGGGTTTCGGGGGCGATAAATCGATCTAGCTAGGATTCACTTTTAGAAAACGTCGTTCAATCCGTATTTTAGGCAATGATAAACTAAAGATTGTGACTCTTTCTGACATCTATTAGCGAGTAGTAATACTATTTTTACCGACACAGCAACACTAAAGCTACTTGACAAAAGATGGCTTTATTAAAAAAAAACGAGCAAAGCTCGGTTCCCTGGTACTAACAATTAAGCCTTGCCTTGCTTTTTTATATAAGTATACCTTGTCCAAAATAAAAAGTCTATTTACAAGTAAACAAAACAAATTATTCTGAAATAAGTGATTTACATTACTGGTACTTACGACAATTACACTTCTGTTTTTTTTCGTATTCTTCCTCATCTATACTTCGTGTTACGTTCACTGATTTCACCTTGTAATATTAAAAAAAATACGCTTTAACTAAAAATAAACTAAACACTAATGCCCAGTATTTTTTAATTACTAACCGAAGTAACCAAACTAAGCAGCGTTGCAATGACAACAATTAAAACAAACAATAAATAACACTTATGCATTTTTAACTACTAAATCTTCTTAATTTTTAGGTAATAACAAAGTTGCAGTGCCAAGAATTCACTGAGATCTTAGAAATGAGAGTTCCAGCGAGAAGCTGTGACCAGGATTGAGGGCATTGCACCCAAAACCACATTAGTATTCAGGGCTAAACAACAGTTGAATACAACTTTGTGTGGTATCGTCACGTTACTGTAAGTACTATGCTGTACTTACATGTTTACAAATACGATACTGTAGCTTTGAGTGGAGTATAACCTTTATACCAGTTACATGTCACTTAAATGCATTTATTTTCAAAATCAACTTTACGGTAATTTTATTATATTTTTTATTGCACAAAACATTTAAAAATAACAATGTTTTACATTGAGGCGGTCTTGTCGCTATCGGCGATTTCTGCCAGACAATCTTCGGTTAGAGGAAACTACATAATTATAATGATACTAAAGCAAGAGTTTAATAATCATAATATTAATTTTATTTTAACATAACTGCTATTGGTAGATCTCAGAGCTCAAAAATTATGTACTAATATCATTATTACCTGTGTATCATGCAAATAAAGAATTTGATTGATTGATTAAATAAATATCCTATTGAAATAAATATAATATAAAAGTCCAATAAAATTAGAAAATGAAATAATATTAATTGGTAGAGATTTGAATTTTGGTGTACATGTTCATTACGACCTCACGTAGTGCATACTAAAAGTCCCCATCGATACCTGTTGCGCTCGCGCCGCCATCTTGGAAAAAAGGTACCCTTATTCGGTTTTTTGCTTATATCTCGGCAATAATTAACGATAAAATTGTGTATAAAAAACCTGTAACTTATTAAATTTTCTATGAAAAAGCTAAGATATATTATTTATGTATCTCTAATACTTAAGCTGTAATCCGAAATTGAAAAGTTGTTATCGATATACAGTTTTGTTTCTGTTTACACCTAAAATGTTTATATATATCTAATGAAACTTATTCCATGACACTACCTACAGATAGAAAGTTGAGAAAAAGTAAGAGAGAGAGAGAGAGAGAGAAGGGGAGAGATAATTTAGGGGCAGATGTATTATACGTCATGATGTGTATAGCAGGGCAGAGTCTGCTTGGTAAGTAAGAATCGCATCTGATTCCGATAAAAACAACCTATCCTGAGTAGAAAAAAGGCAAGGTTCTCAACAGACTGATAAACAAACTAAATTTTAACATTACGACTGCTACTAACTACGCCGTTAATGACAACCATAGACTGGACGTACTCAATATAGGGTTTCTACAGAAAATAAGCCAAAGTTTGAGCTCCATAGAAGTACTGTACTCCATGAAATTTGCTCTAACAATCTCTTAGTTATTATGTCCCTTGGGCGCCAGGCCTACGAAGCCACTGCGACAAACTGATAAACTGGGACAAATTCAAGAAAAGCTCTTAAAATAATTAGCTTATCACAGCTAGATCTCATTCCTGCTCTCATTAGATCTCTAATATTAATGTGGTCATCGAATCTGTCACCCAACAGTCACTCGCAAGCTACTTAGCAAGTGCATAAAATAAAAACCAGTTAAGAGTGACCTCACTGTATGTAGAACAGCTTAGAAATGTAATAGCTTAAAAAACGTTGTGTTAGTATTTATTGACCGCTGTTGCGACGTCGAAAAATGGCGCTCCTATAGGTATAAAAGTGCTCCATGAAATCTGTGATACAGTGCCCCTGTTCTGTTGCCCAAAATCAGAAATGACTTTTGTGAAGAGGTCTATACTTAGTGTCTATGAAATTACGTAACCGTTTTAGTAGTAACAGTTAATAGAGATTACTCAAAGCGTTTAGTAAACTAAATCATCTATATGACGAGGATTTAGGACATTTTTACCCTAACTGCGCCGCGAAAAAATGTAGTTTGACATCGCCCCGTTAAAAATACTTATTAATATAATAATCAGGAGTAAACTTAATATTGATAGTCTCCAGAACTTCGTCTGCCATGTCAGGAGGTAGAGAGGTAAGTGGCGAGATAGCGCATCTACTTTTGACCTCACTGTTTACCTCGCGGTCATGATTGGTGTCTACTGGTTTAGTTTAAGCAAGCATTACGACTTTAAATTTTTTTATAAGCAGTCTGTCTTTTAGTCATCGTCACAGGGATTAATTAAGTCTTTGGAAGGAAGGCATGGCGCCCAGGGTGTCAATTTCGTCGACTTCAATTGCTTTATAGCTCCAGTTAGTCTGGAGGCCAGGCTACATCCCTTCCATCGCGTTTTCGTGTCTGCTTTTTGTACGCCTGTAGCATTCTTGACACTTTTGTAGAAGGAGTCTAGTCTTCGGCAGAGGGAAAATTGTTAAGTTGTCGTCGTGCGAAGTTGGGCTCCCTTATTAGTAACTCTGTGAACGCTTGTTTAGAGCACTCGCCGATGGTAGCTTAACTTAGTGACTGGTAAGAGATTCGATGCCACGTTACTGGTAAGAGGATGCGATCTAGTTGCTTTAAGCTAATAAGCGTTTAAGGACTTTCTTGAATACGCCTTTGTCGAATAAGAGCAAAATCCGTCTAGCTAGATACAGAAACCTAGGCTTACGTTATGTGAACGCGCTACGTCAAGTATTTCCAGCCTATGACTATTGGAAGTATTACAGTAATATAAACGGTGCTTGGTAATTATATAAATTTACATACAATGTCACGTACATTGGAATAAGTTGCCTAAGTCTTTATGGGAAGTGAGGCACGGCATGGCTTTTTGGTATTGATAGCCAGGATATTTATATATATAATTTATGGATATTTCGTGGTACTTATACCCACCAAGTGGCCCGAATACACATTTCGACCCAGCCATACACATCATGTTACATAACGCATTTGCGTCTTTCATCACCTCCCTTTTTCTCTCTTTCTCACCCTCTCATCTCTCTCTCTCTCGCTCTCTCCCTCTCTCGCTCTCTCTCTCTCTTGGTAGTTTCGCGGAATAAATCTACAAAATATATTTGAACCATTTTGGAGTAAATATTAAACAAACGGTATATCGGCAGCAAAAAATAAATAATTTTCCTCTTTAACGCCGGATTACAGCTAAAATACTAGAGATACAATAGTAATATGTATGAGCCTTTTTAGGATACTAAATAATCTATATTTTTTAAACACACATTTCCTCCGTATCGGCAATAATTGCCGAGATATAAGCAAAGAAATAAAAAGGGTACCTTTTTCCAAGATGGCGGCGCGAGCGCAACAGCTATCGATGGGGACTTTTAGTATGTTCAATGGGACGTCCTAATGAACAAGTACACCAAAATTCAAAACTCTACCTATTAATGTTTTTTCAGCCTAAAAATGTATCTTATTTGACTGTACTATAAATAAAATCAACCTTACGGTAAGTTGTGCAATGACATTTCTTATTATTTTATTCGCTTTCGAACACAAGGAATTAAGTTTTTAGGCGTTACATTTGACATACCTACTTATCATTTTATCACATCCCAAATGTTCTATACTGAGCTGAGAAATGAAAGTTCTATTTCCTTTATCTACTTGAGCTTACACTGTTGGACTGAAGGCCTGTCGCATATAACCTACACCACATTGACTACTTTTCTTGTCCAGACGCTACCTTTTTGAGATCATATCGGTTCTTAAGGTAGTATTTTTAGCAGTAAGGCATTTACGTTACGTCCATTTTTTACTTTTTAATTAATAACTTTTTAAGTATTAGTATTAAGTTTTAGCATTTAATTGGTAGTTGACATCTGCTTCAAGAATGATACCTACTTAACGTTTGCTATAGGGGATTATTTACACGGAATCATCATATTTCCTGACCGTTGAATCACGTGAAAAAAAATTACGTTGCCTAGTAACGAGCAAACAATCAATTTTTACTTAAGATTTATATTTATATTAATTTATTCGTATATTTTAGACTTTTTATTCAAAATTATTAGTGAAAATAAAACAATCTTTATAAATTTAAATAGTTTTGTAATAAATATGATAAATTAGTTTTAAAGTTTTCGTATAATTGACAAAACACAACACTTAAAAAAAATTAAACGTTATAAACTGAACTGCTGTTTTATTTGTAGCTGGTAAAATAACATTACAATAATTGGTAAATGATTACAATTGTAAAATATCTAAAAGTAACTAAATATATAACCACACGATGCTAGAAAACCTAACGTTCAGTGTCAGATGTCAAACTTGTCTATGCCCAATCATTAGAGCAAAGAGTTTGTCATAGAGACATACAGTCTTCACACCCTCCCACCTTTTTTCAGGATCGAGAGATTCTGTTGAGACCGACTCTTTTGCTCAAACCTTGTAGTCTGGGTCCGTAGAGTGGTTTGGTCAGCATCTCAGCTAGCTGTAGCTCTGAGGACACTTGCTACACTTCAAGTTCTCCGTTAGCTACACATTCTCTGACGAATAAATGCTTCAGTGTTATGTGTTTCGTACGCTTGTGGTACTCGTACTTCTTCTGTGAAAGCTTGATTGCTGACTCGTTATCAAGGTAGAGTGTAGGCTTGTTCAACTTCATCAGTTCCTTAAGTATGCTGTTTAGCCATATAAGTTCTTGAGAAGCCTCACTGGCTGCGATTGTTTCTGCTTCGGTTGATGAAATCGATACAACGCTTTAACGTTGCGATTTCCAGCTTATAGCAGCTCCGGCGAGTAAGCACAGAGAACCAGATGTAGACTTACCAGTTGATTGATCTCCAGCAAAGTCAGAGTCACTATAACAAAGTATGTTCTCTGGTGTGTCCTTCGTGTATGTCAGACGAATATCAGAGCTTCCTTTTAGATAGCGCTAAATTCGTTTAACGAGTTCAGTTGGCGCTGCAAGATGTCTTGATGCCATTCCGACAGCATAATAACTTCTACAAACATTCTCATGACAATGACACAAGAGTAAGAGGGACAAAGAAAGTCCATATTGCTTTATACGTTGATGACGGACTCGTAGCCAGCAATAATATTGAGGCTGAAACCGAATTTATTAATAAGCTACAAAAGAGACTAAAGATCAGAACGTTACCTGTAAAATTTTTCCTTTGAATGGAGATTAGCAAAGTGGATCATAAAATCACTCTCCTTCAAACATCCTATACAAAGAAACTGTTACAAAAATTCAACATGAGTAACTGCAAGTCTGCACCGACACCTATTGTTAAAGAAAACATGGGAGGAGGAGAAGAACAAATACAAGCTGAATCAAGCTTTCCTTATAGGCAGGCCGTAGGTGCACTGACATACTTAGCAGTGGCCACAAGGCCTGATATTTCCTATGCTGTCGGAATGGCATCAAGACATCTTGAAGCGCCAACTGAAAAGGACTTTGCACTCGTTAAACGAATTTTGCGCTATCTCGAAGGAAGCTCTGATATTGGTCTGACGTACACGAGGGAAACATGTATGTATGTTCGTCCGGGAGGATATCTGCTGTCGCCGACTTCATAGCCTTGAAGACAGGGACCTGTCGATATTATGGGTGCGCGTAGATCATGGGGGCCACACTCGTATCTATGCGTGCCTATACAGGTCTCATAGCGGTGACACGGACGTAACTCGACTCTTCACGCACCCGAGTTTGACGACTGACAAAGTTCTAGAGCAATATTCTACAGCAGAATTAGTTATTTTGGGAGACTTTAACGCCCACCATCGTGAGTGGCTCAGTTCTCGAACCAATAACTATGCAGGGATATCTGCTCATGAATTTGCTCTGACCTATGGATTCTCTCAGCTGCTACTTTCTCCAACGAGAATACCAGATATAGAGGACCATACAAGCTCCTTACTGGACCTTCTGCTGACTACACGTCCGGATGGATACTCCGTCTCAGTGGATGCGCATTTTGGCTCCTCGGACCACTGTCTCATCCGGACTCAAATGTCATGCACACAACCTGATCCTTCTGGGCCAACTAATTGGCGTCGTGTGTGGCATTATAAGTCGGCAGACTGGGATGGATTGCGAGAATTTTATGCATCGTACCCGTGGAGGCAGATCTGCTATAGCTCAAAAGATCCTGACGTCTGCGCAGCCGCAGTCACTGAGACAATCCTCGCTGGTATGGAATGTTTCATTCCTAACCTGCGAGTAGCTGCCGGCGTCAAAAAACGACCGTGGTTAAATAGGCCTTGCAGAGAAGCTAAAATTCTTAAGCAAACTGCGTATGAGGCTTGGACCACGGCTCGTAATAATAAGGATCCGAATATTTCTGAGTTAAAACGCAAATTAAATGCTGCCTCGAGGTTCAGTAAGAAAGCAACTGCCAGAGCAAAATTCCAATTCATCGGCAAAATAGGTGGGCGACTTGCGAGCTATCCTTCTGGGAGTCGTGCTTTCTGGTCGCTTGCTAAAGCTGCCGAGGGGAACTTCTGCCAGTCGTCATAACCACCACTGCGAAAGACCGATGGTGACTTGGCCCACAGTGCAAAAGAGAAAGCCGATCTATTGGGCAGTCTCTTTGCCTCTAACTCGAATGTGAACGACGAAGGCGCTGTACCACCTACTTTACCGTGGTGCGGTAAGACCATGCCGGAAATCTCTATAACACAGCGCGAGGTCCGGCGGGCGTTGCTTTCCCTAGACGTTCATAAGTCGAGTGGGCCAGACGGCATACCAGCAGTGGTGCTTAAGGAGTGTGCTCCTGAGTTATGTCCTGTACTCACGCGCCTCTTCACGCTTTCCTACCACACTAGGCAATTTCCGTCTTCATGGAAGACTGCAAATGTGCACCCGGTGCCCAAAAAGGGCGATAGATCAGATCCATCGAATTACAGGCCTATCGCTATAACCTCTCTCCTCTCCAAGGTGATGGAGCGTGTGGTCAACACACAGCTTTTGAGATACCTAGAAAAACACGACCTGATCAGTGACCGTCAATATGGCTTTCGCCACGGTCGCTCAACTGGTGACCTTCTAGTGTATCTCACACACCGATGGGCACTAGCCATTGAGAGTCAGGGGGAGACATTGGCATGTAGCCTAGACAAAGCGAAGGCGTTCGATCGGGTCTGGCACCGGGGTCTTCTATCGAAGTTGCCATCTTACGGAGTGCCCGAGGGTTTGTGCAAATGGGTGGCTAGCTTTTTGTCCAGCAGAAGCATACGAGCCGTAGTTGACGGTAGTTGCTCTGATAGCATGGACATTAATGCTGGTGTCTCGCAAGGCTCTGTGCTGTCTCCTACGCTGTTTCTACTGCACATCAATGATATGTTGGACATCAACAACATACATTGCTATGCAGATGACAGTACTGGAGACGCTTATTACACGGGCCGTGCAAGCATCCCACGTTCCGTTGTGGAGGAAAAGCGTGAAGAACTTGTGTCTCAAATCGAGATCGGTCTGTCCAAGGTCTCTGACTGGGGGCGGGAAAACTTGGTCCGATTCAACCCTTCAAAGACACAAGTCTG
Organism: Apoda limacodes; assembly: GCA_946406115.1. Classification (NCBI taxonomy): domain Eukaryota; kingdom Metazoa; phylum Arthropoda; class Insecta; order Lepidoptera; family Limacodidae; genus Apoda; species Apoda limacodes. The sequence goes on from OX291554.1 coordinate 9,961,273, forward strand.
CGCGTTCACCGCTAAGAAAACCCCATTCACTGTAGTCCCACAATTCCAGAACACTCCCCTCTCCATCTCCAAGAGCATTGGGATCCTTGGCGTTGACATCTCCAGCGATGTTCAGTTCCGAGATCATTTGCTAGACAAGGTAAAGCTGGCGTCCAAAAAACTTGGTGTACTCAACAGAGCGAAGCAGTACTTCACGTCGGGGCAAAGGTTGCTACTTTACAAGTCGCAAGTCCGGCCCCATATGGAGTACTGCTGCCATCTCTGGGCGGGTGCACCCGGATACCAGCTTGGCCCTTTTGACTCGGTTCAACGACGGGCTGTGAGAATTGTCGACGATCCCAAACTCACTTGCGGTATCGAGCCCTTAAGTTTGAGGAGAGACTTTGCCTCCCTGTGTGTGTTCTACCGCTTGTACAATGGATTGTGTTCTGAGGAATTGTTCGAAATGATGCCCACGGCTACTTTCTACCATCGCACCGCTCGCCATCGACAGGGAATTCATTCTCACACTTTGGAACCAAAATGGTCGCGTACAGTGCGGTTTCAGAAAAACTTCCTCCCGCGAACCCTTGAGTTGTGGAATGAGCTCCCTGCCAAGGTTTTCTCTAAGAACTACAGTATAGGGTTCTTCAAAAAAGAAGTTATTAGATTTCTGAAGGGTCGGCAACGCGTGAGTGATGCCCCTAGTGTTGCAAGCGTCCATAGGCTTCGGTGACCGTTTACCACCAGGCGGACCGTAGGCTTGTTTGCCACCTTAGTGGTATAAAAAAAAAAAAAAAAAAAAAATTAGTGTCGGACAACCGTCCGGAATCGTGACAACTTGTGCCTTTCACTTTTTATGTCTGTCTCTCTCGCTCTTAGGCGGGCTAACCATGCCGCGTGCCTCTCACTCGCTCTCATTGTGAGCGCATAACGTGAGCGGAGCGTAACGCAGTTTCTTGAAGTGTCACCCGGCAAACCAATTTATAAGACGTTGTCACGTCAAAAAAAAGAGAACATACTTTGTTATAGTGACTCTGACTTTGCTGGAGATCAATCAAGCTTGGCACTTGAGTCATTTATGCTTGAATGCAGGCCTCACAGTCTGACAATACCTCGTCTTTGTTAAAGTTTAAGCCAACTAGTGTCTCGTTTTTTAACGCTATGTGAAGGTCTTTGCCGTTCATGTGTCCCAGTTTTCTATGCCAGTCTTCGATGGAGTTTCCTTGTATTGTCACCATGTTTGTTTCAGGTGTAACTGTGAAACCATGTTTTTGCGTTTTGACATACTAAAGATTATTTTTCTTTATAGCAGTCATCATAATTTTGTTGGTCTTGGTAACTGTAGCTTTGTTTCCAGTAAAAGTTACGATGCCACTATTTTGAGTTATTTTTGCAACAGATAGGAGATTAGTTGTAAGGGAAGGTGCGTACAGCGTTTCCAAAAGGTTTACTGTGCCATATTCGTTGGTTACAACTTTAACTGTACCTCGTCCTTTAATCTTTCACATTAGTCGTACATGGATACTGTTAATACCAGCCAGCTGTCCAGCAGAAATCTCGACAAACAATGTTCAGTGTCCATTTTGCTCCAAATATTTTAAACGAAATGGACTTAAACGTCATATACGAGCCACCCATTACTATCAATCGCTATCACAGCCAAATATCCATACTCATATACAGACATCGCACCTGGAGGAAGCTTTTGGATCACCTTTCCTTAATGGGATAGGTTCGAAGACTGATATATGGCAAAGGCGTTGGGACAAAGTATATTCCCTTCATGGTAAGCTTTACGATCTTCCTTTAAACACTACCAGTAGAAAATTTATTCATACATTAGCGAATTCCTTCAGAACGTGCATTAGTTTTGATTGCTGTAACATTACAAAGAGAAAAAAATGTAAGAAAAGCTAAAGATATAACCAGATTACTTGATCGTCGTCTGAAATTGTGGATTGATGAACAATTTGAAGTTCTCATTACAGAATCCATAAAAGCAGATAATTCTCTTCGAAATTTATATAGTCAGAAGCAAGATATTAATGATCAGACAACAAAAATGTTTACACGCCATATTTTAAGAGGAAAAATACATGAAGCAGTAAATTGGCTATTAACAAAAGATACAAGCAAAATTCTTTGTCCTAATGATGAAGTAGATGTATCAGGAAAAACTGTCTATGACATTTTGAATGAAAAGCACCCCATACAAAGCACTCCAGACCCACTTCTATTTACATTACCAGATGGTGTCTCGGAATTACCTCCATTTTTAGAAGTTGACATAACGAGTGATCATGTAGAATTAGTCGCTAGGAAGTTACATGGTGGTGCTGGACCAACTGGCATGACATCCGAAAACTGGAAAGATTACCTTTTACGATTTGGCGAAGCAAGCTTACATTTAAGAAATGCTGTAGCCCGTTTAACAATGACACTTAATAATGAAAATGTACCTTGGAACCAAATACAAGCACTCATGTCAAGCCGGCTTGTTGCTCTAGATAATTGCCCAGGAGTGAGACCAATAGGCATTGGTGAATGCCTACGCAGAATATTATCAAAATGCATGATTGAAGCTACTGGTTCTGAAGTCACCGAAGCTTGTGCTCAATTGCAACTCTGCAGTGGATTAAGCAGTGGTATTGAAGGAACCATTCATGCTATGAATGAAATATTTCAGGAAGAGTGCCAACCAGGCCAAAATTGGGGAATGCTTCTTGTTGACGCAAATAATGCCTTTAACAATGTAAATAGACAACTAACCCTCTGGCAATCAAGAATACATTGTCCACATTGAGCTCGTTTTTTATATAACACATATAATGGTCATGCAGAGCTCGTGATGCGTAATTCTGACATGAGACTATATAGCAAAGAAAGGGTGACCCAAGGAGACGCTTTGGCCATGCCGTTATATGCTCTTGCAACACTTCCTATCATTAAACAACTTAAAAATGAACGAAATATTAATCAATGTTGGTATGCAGATGATTTATCAGCCCAAGGTAAACTAGAAAACTTACGTCAATGGTGGGACAAATTAAGTAATAAGGGACCAGCCTATGGATATTTGCCCCAAGGTAAGAAATCATTTCTTATCGTATCTGAGGCAGATATACAATTAGCTAACCATATTTTCAAAAAAACAAACTTATGATGGATCACGCTTCTTAGGTGGTTACATTGGTAAAGGAAAGGAAGATTTTATTAAATAGAATATAACGAAATGGATCTCGGTGATAAAAAGTTAACACAAGTCTGCAAAAATTCACCTCAGGCTGCTTATACGCCCCTCACAAATGTAGTTCAATTTCAATAGTCATTCTTACTAAGAGTTTTCAATAATGTCAATGAATATTTTGAACCATTAACACACACAATACACAAAAAATTCTTGCCGACCTTGTTTGGAGGAGATGTTACACTAATTGAAGCAAACTTATTTTCGTTACCTATCAACAAAAGTGGTTTAGCAATATCTGATCCTTTTAACATGATTAGCTTAAAGGACGAAACATCCAAAAGAGGTTGTGAAATGCTTTCATCTGCTCTGAAAGAGAAAAAACATTTAGACCTAAATCTACATCATAAATCCTTGAGGGATGCACGTAAAATAAGCTACAAAGAGAAAGGCACCCTTGATGACAAACTCCTTGAAACTATTCTTGCCAAACTCTCACCTAAATATAAAAAGGCCATAGAAAGATCTATTTCAAAAAAAATGAAAACTAAATCATCTAACTGGCTTTCTGTTATACCAACTAGGAAAGACCATTTTGATTTATCTCCAATGGAATTTAGAGATGCTTTGGCATTACGATACCATCGAATACCAGTTTCTATGCCAAAACTATGTGATGGCTGCGGTAATAATGACTTCAATGTAGATATGCACTATGTTGCAAAACTGGAGGTCTAATCACAAGGCGTCACAATGAAATAAGAGACCTCTTCTGTGAACTTTGCCAACAGGCATGGGGAAATGTAGTTAAAGAACCAATCATAAATGAAGGAGACAATGGACTGCAAGGAGACTTTGCCTGTCGTGGTGTATGGAATGCTCAGAGGGCGGCGTTATTCGATATACGTGTTGTAGACACCGACGCTCCTTCTTACATTTCATATACCGTTGCTTCAGTCCTTAGATCTGCTGAAAAAGAAAAAAAAAGCAAATATTCTAATGCCTGTGAGATGCGACATGCAACTTTCACGCCTCTCGTAACTTCAGTTGACGGAGTGTTTGCTCCACAAATGTCTTCATTTAGAAAACACCTCGGAGAAACCATTGCTCACCGTTGGGATCGGTCATTAAGCACAGTGATGGGATGGCTAAGGGCTCGAATAACAGTATCTATAGTCCGAGCTACCAGCATGTGCATTCGTGGCACTCGTCACAAATGGAAACCCGCGGCGAAGTTATTTGGTCTCGATGATGGTACAGCCTTGCCATATTCAGATATTTAACCTATATTTATTTATTTTGTTATTGATTTTTTTTTAATGTAACCTTAGTGGAATTTCGATGTATACTGTGTGTTGTAAATAAATAATTATTTGAGCCTATTTCCTGACCGTAAACAGTCCACGAACAGTCTTCTCCAAATTTATATGAAACCATTTAGGAGTCTTTCCCAATCTTTGATTTCGACCATCCATTGGTATTATTTGGGAAATTAAATGTATATTTTTTCACTTATATTTAAGTTATATCCATTGATAACAAAAAGATAATTAAATTTAGCCTCTATTTTTGAAAAAATAAAGGCGTCGATTTACTTCTAATAAGGGAGAGACTCTACTTTTTGATTAATGTGTCATGTCTTGATGTCAGAGTCACTGACGTTCAGGATATCTTCATTACTTTGTATGTATACATATGACGCACGGCTTTTGTTCCCCGAAGAGATAATAGTAATCAGTAACTGAAAACACAGCCACATCATAATGTAGGCGACAGCCTGCTTTCACCAATTACTTTAGTTCTCCATGACAGGTGGTGGCCAATCCTAACCTGCTTCTTATACAGTGTATCTGGACTAAAGTGGCTTGATATATGTCCCATAAGTTGTGAATTTCCAATTTTAAATAATTAAGTGGTAAAATGAAAGACCAGAGATAAAATAACATACCTACTTTGCCGGTTTTCGACAAACTACAAAAAGTAAATTAAGATTCGGCAGTTGACTTTATCTTAGTTTTTTTTTAAGTGTAAGACCGGTATTTCCGAACGTAATACCATTAATCAATGATCAATTAATAACATACTATTAAATAATTATATATATTTAATCCATTTTATTTTTATTGGACTAATACGGGTTAATTGAGAAGCGAGATCGATTAAATCACAAAAAACAATACCTATATTTTAAATCTAATATTTGCAATAGCATGAGTCTTCAGTGTTATCTTCAATCCAGTCAAGAAATTCCGTGACTCTTGTATAGACTCCTGGGTATCCTTTTCTGGCGCATCCATAGCCCCAAGACACAATACCTGAAAAACGTAACATTTCTGTTACACCCAGGGTTGCCAACCTTACTCTAAATGAAATATATAATTATACTCTATTTCATGTAGGTGTACTTAATAATCTATAAATTAAACTTTTTATTTTTGTTAATGTTTAAGTGTTGTATGACTTTTGGTTTGTTGGTACATTACTTTGCCTGTAGAGATCGGGTGAGCAAAGGACAGAATTGATGTGTGCTCTTTATTTACCCGCTTTAAAAGGCTACCTAAATTAATTTTATTTGGCATAGGTTTCTCCGGAAACGCTGAGCAGATTCAACTTTATTTTAATGACTGTTCTTCGGGATATAGTTCATACCCTGAAAAAACGGTAAAATCTTTAAAGTTCTCAGTGCTATTAGTTCACAACTACGCATTTCTTGATAACTAAAAATAAATAAATAAATATTTTTGTACATTACATACAGCGCCGTCTAACCCCAAAGTAAGCAAAGCTTGTGTTATGGATACCAGACAGTGGATACAGATACATATATATTACAAACATATTATACATAAATACACCCAGAATCAAGACCAACACAAATGTTTTTTATCACATTAATGTTTGTCCTTTTTACTCAAGTTTTCTGTCTCGTAGTACTGCCTTTTAAACCCAGATAATACTCTGTTTTATTCAAAAACAGTTGGCAACCCTAGTTACACCCATAAGAGTTTCTTTTTTAGATTAGAAGCAAGCATGTAAAATCATAAGCACTTTGAACTTTGGTCTATGTATCTATTGTATAACAATCCTAAACTATGCCTGAAAGATGTATTACTATAGCATAGGAAATGACACGTAGACTCTATTACCTATAGCTTCATATACACCATCTTCATTCTCTGCAACCAACGGACCGCCGCTGTCACCCTGGTTAACAAAAATCAGAACGTTAATAAACTAACACTTTACTTAAACCTTAATTAAAATACCGAGTGAAACGATTCGATTTCCTCACAGAGGGTTATAAAGATCTCAGATAATTCAATAAACGTCATCCTTTATTGGTACGTACATTGACTTTTATTAGCCCAATCACCTACCATTTATGCAATTCTAATTGCATCGATTGTTTAGTAAACTTAAGTAATATTTTAAGCATGAAGATTGAACATTTATTTTAATATTGTAACACAGGGAATTCTATTTTTCATTATTACTTAGTCCAAAAAAAATTATCCATATAAATCTAAATTGAAACACGCGGGCTTGTAAGTTAATTTATAATTACCTTGCTTGTTTGTTTGTGATATCTGATGTATTTTGTTCACTACAAATCATTAATTCTACTGTTTTTACAAATGTCTGATACGTGTACCTTATTTTCTTGCTAATACGAAGTATTTGTAGTTGCTATCCGTAGTTATATAAATATATGTAGTTAAGGATAAAAATGTTAGTGAATTTATATTCAAGGGTATTTCACCTTTAAATTTTTACCAAAAGTATGCTATCACGGAAGACAGTATACTTTTGGTGTTTAAATTATGTCAAATATTTTACTAATTATTGCTAGTTTGGAACAAAAAAGCAAAGTTGGAGTAGAAAATGTTTTAATTGATATTGCTTAGGTTTTGGGACCTCATTAAAAATCGAGTTTTCGAGCTTGAGGCATTAGTCGCCATATATGTTTAATAGGGCCAAAATTCATGTTTTTTTTTTTTGCTACAAAAAATCACTTTATAACAAAAGTGTCTATGAAAAGCAAAAATAACTAAAAAATTCTAACATTTTCGTACCTATTTTTATTTTATTTTATTTGAGATAACAAACAGTTGTCACAATTAGGCAGGCTTATTTACTAAAACAAAATCATATTTTACACTTATACTTAAGTCATTGCGAAACCCACACCGTTATCCACGGGTTAGAATGGTAGTGATACTCAATTTATTTCATTTCTGTGCAATAAATAGGTATATAGGTAATTTTTTTTAAAACATACATTTTTTTATGTTTAAGGAAGAAACATTAACACGCAGTGGAGCCCGCGTGGGTCCGACACGGTGCGATGTGGAACAATCTCGGCACGCGCACTTCCCTTTTGTGCACAGTGCGCGGGACCACGTAACACAACTTGTCGCTCAGATCAATACAGTCAATGTTACTATTGCATATATTGTATAAAGCCACGGCACTGAAAAGTTTACGTCTGCATACTAAAGAAGGAAGATTGTATTTGTCCAGCGAGTGTGTGTATAATTAATAGTTACAATGATTTTTAAAATTAATAGTACGCAAGAATTTACGTTGTACTTTTTCTAACATGTTAGTGTATTTTTGGAATATAGGATTCCAGACTGGTATGGCGTATTCCAGTTGTGACCGTATTAGTGACTTATAAGGAAAAAGTAGTGTAGAAGTTTTCTTAAAGTCTAAAGAGGATCGCATTACGAAGCCGTACATTCTAAGCGCTTTGTCCTTAATAGTGCATATATGATAATTAAGATGTAATTTAGAATCTAGGAAAATACCAAGATCTTTTATTAACTGGACAGGTTTTAAATTAACATTCAATAGGATGTATGTATTATTAATTATATTTTTGTTTTTTGACAAATTGATCATATGGCAATTGGAGGTGTTGAGCTGTAATTTATTTAGAAGACAATAATTAGATAATCTATCTAGATCTTGTTGAAGTAAGTCTACATCAGTAATATCTTTAGTAGGTCTAAAGATTTTTAGGTCATCTGCATACATTAGGAAATGAGAGTTAAGAACACAGTTTCTGATGTTAATGAACAAAACAAATAGCAGAGGACCCAGGATAGATCTCTGGGGTACGCCCGATGATACATTAATAGTGTCTGATTTAAAACCATGGATTACTACTGTTTGTGATCTGTTAGTTATGCAACAAAAAAACCATCTTAGCAGGTTACCACGAATGCCATTATAAGAAATTTTACCTATATACATTTATTATGAAAGTGCCCATCGAAGTTGAAAACTTGAATTTTTCCTTAAGTCCACATACATTTAAATCCTTTAAAGTTTAAACTTTTTGAACTTTCACCGCCCTTGTAGGTAAATAACTTTGAGACTGCTTGCTTGTCCTAAACTTACTGTGCAGCCATCCATGTGAGCTGTTTCTGGATACCCAGCACACATCATGACCTCCATGATTCGTGAGGAATTGTACTTGGTCTTCTTACACTCTTCATTGCTGAGAACTGGTAGTTTGGCCTCCAAAAGCGTGCAAGACCAATTTCCTGATTCTGCCGTTGCCCCCCAACCTGCGATTATTGCGGGTGTACCCGTATAAGTCTTATCTGAAACAACACATGCAGTATTTCAGCTGAAAAAATACCAATTAATGGTATAAATAATTGTTTGTAAATAGGTTTACGTGGCAATGAACTACATAGACGTATTATAATCAGCTCAAAATCGTTAAAACGTAAGTACGCCTAGTGGCCCTATTCAGTTATGCATAACTGAGTAAGCAAGATAAATACAATATTCAGTGCACAAGAAAGGGACAAGGATAATTCCTATTTCCAAGAGAATGTGAAAAACGCTGCCCGCCCCGCCCGCTTGACGTTCGACTTTGCCGGGTTGTCAGTTCGTACAGATAAGAAGAGAGAACAACATGATTAGCTAGTAACACGGGCAAAAACACGGGACATATTATTGTCCAGTGACATTGTGGTAGTAAGTATAAACAATTAGTTATTCTTTTAGTATACCCTAAAAAAACCGTCAAGTACGCGTCGGACTCGCACACCAAGGGTTCCGGACCAAGGTAATACCACCATATAATTTACGAACACACACGATAATAAAAAGTTTATAGAGCTCATTACTGCAACTTTGAAGCTTGAATGTATGTTCAGTTCTTAGGATAGAGCTAAAAAAACGAAAAAGTGTTTCTTGTATGGGGATGTCTCTCAATTATTAACTTAACATATATAAATATATATATATATATATATATATATATATATATATATATTTCGTGAAAATTTCAGGCGTCTACCTACTTCGATCTAAAGGAACAGATCTTTACAGGTCGAAGGGACAAACAGTAGGCTTTGTAGATAATAGGTTTCCGGTGGAGGGATTTCAAAGAAGCATGTGGACACATAGACAAATCAACCGTTGTAAAAAACTTCTTTAACGTTTAGCAACCTTATTGATAAATTTAACAAATACTGAATAAATGTGTACCTTCTAAAACTATGGGTTTATTTAACAGAATCTTCCAGTTAGATAAAAAATAAATAAATAAGTTCCTTTTATAACTTTTTTACTAATCTACGTACCTGGTTGTTTTGGTAAACAGACGGGTCGGACGATGGGAGAGTACTCCACGGGTTTATTGAGGCGCAGCAGAGAAATGTCATTGGCTAGCACTGACATTGAGAAGTCTTGCAGAATCATTTTCACTACGTAACGGACATCAGGTTTACGTGTCTTGTCACACCGATCGTGTTCTCCAAATGTGACTTGATACATAAACCAGAAGAACCTGTGCATAACAATTTTGCTTTATATATTTACTTTTTTAAATATAAAGTACTACTAGTTCGGTAAAGATAAGCGTGTTACGTCATTTGCAGTCATTCTTCACCGTCGAGAAAGACGGCCACAAGGTAAGTCAATCTAATAAACATAAGGTAGCTGTTTTTGATCCACGGAGCTCGGATTAACTAACCCTATGCGCCGATAGGAACCGTCGGTAGGTATTTAGTAACTAGTTTGTTCACTTGAGTTCAGGTTAAAGAATTCATATTAGGTATTGTTCAGGTTTATAGGTATAGCGATACACGGTAGTTAGATAGTAGTTTGCATTGCTAATTAGGTTTTTATAATTTTGTTTTTATCTTTTGATTATCTTTTGAGTGTATTTCGTAATCGCTAACGATGTCGAAACCAAGGGAGGGAGTTTTGAATGTGCTGCGGTAGTTAGCATCGGCTAAGCTTAACATAGGGAGGCCGGACAGGAGGCAGACCTTAATTGTGTGGTCGGGACAGCTCGATGACAAAATAGTCTTTTCTACTCCTTCACATAGTTTTAGGAAAATATGCCGGTGGACGTAAGGAACCGGCTTAAGTGCTCCAACGGGGGAGACTTCAACACCCCCTTACCCAAATTTTCAAATTTGGTGGGTTTTTTGGAGGAAGAGTGTCGTTGAGCGGATAATCTCGCTCTCTCCGAGCCCTCCACCTCGTACACTAGAACTAGGCCACCACCGGTGCTGTTGCCTAGACAGCGGCCTAGACCTCAGGGAGGTGGGCGGTTGCGTGCTGCGGCAGAGGAAGAGTGTCCATTGTCGCGGTAGGGACCATATGGTTAACAAGTGTCCCAAATTTATAAGTTTGCGTCGCGTGGGACGACCCAACATTGTGCGCACGCAACGCTGGAGTAATAGGTGTCTTGGTTCCGACCACGGGGTCGCTCATTGCCCTTTCTCGGACACTGTATGTAGCGATTGTGGTGGTTCCCAGCACTCTATCATTGGCCTCGTGCCGTCATAGGGACAAGCCACGGACGGATCGGTAAGGTTGAAAGATCAGGACCGTGAAGCTTTCGTTGTGAATAGCACAGCCAGGCTCCAATCTGGTCATTTTCTGACAAGATTGCCTTTTCGCCCAGCACTCTTTGGGTCACTCCAGAAAGCTGGCCGGAACCGGAATAGTATCCATGAAGAAACGTATGACCCGAAGTTCGGAATGTAAGCAAAATAGACTGCATTCCTTAACTCACTACCTGGGTATGTAGTGTGTTTGTATGTATGTTCTTCTTCTTCTATGTAGTGATCCCGCCGTGAACCGGTTGACGCGTTTTTAAACTACTGCGGCAGATGTCGAAATCATTTTGGAAACGATTCTCAATGGAGTATCTGTATCTTCTGCAGCAGCGCGTCCGTTGGTATGATAAAACGGAAGCTCCTAAGGTCGGAGACTTTGTCTTAGTGAGGAAGGCTAATATGGCGCCCCGCCATTGGAGAAGGGGTCGTATATTGCAATTGTTTCTAGGGCATGATAGAGTTCCTCGAGTTGCTGAGGTAATGGTTAGTGACTCCATTCTGAGACGAGCTGTGGCGACCTTGTCCCGTCTCCCTGTTGTTTAGGATTCTCCCGTTTGACGCGTGCGTGTGTGTGTGTGTTTGAAAGAGAGAGAGAGAGAGAGTTTTGTGTGCGAAAGCCTGCGTGGTGAAGAGGATAATTGGGTTCATAAAACTGTTAATCTAATTTTTTTCGTTTGTTGATTGATTTTTCCTTGAGATTATTTTCCCCAGCTCATCTCAGTAGGTTGTTCAGTTGTTGCTCAGTTTTGTTGTAGGTTTACAAATTTTCAATATGGCGAGTGTAGTTTTGATTTTTGACCACCGGGTCAGAAAAGGTTGTTGTGCTATACTAGTCGACTACAACTTATTGTCCCTAAAAGCTTAGTTTAGTGATTTGAAATTACCCTTTCACACAGTGAGCGGCAGACATGACATATCTGCTGTTAATAAGCGCAGCACCGCATCCGAAGGCGTCACGGTAAAGAAGACGGGCCAACCAGGGATAGGCGTTCTCACTTGCTGCTGTACCGCCCACCACTCGCGGCTGCTGATTACGCAAACCGCAAGCTGGAAAAAAAAAGAAGATCGTAACAATAACAATCTAATACCTTTAAGCAAGCAATTCTTGTATATATGTATATATACAATCTGAATCTCGACTCGACGATTTCATGAAATTTAGTATTCGGGGGTTTCGGGGGTGATAAATGAATCTGGCTAGGTTTAATTTTTAGACAACGTCGTTTCATCCGTATTTTCAGGCAATGATAAACTGCAAAATATGACTCTTCCTGACATTTATTGGCGAGTAGAGTAATACTATATTTTTACCGACACAGCCATACTAAAGCTACTTTTATATATATTCTAAAATAATTATTTATTTATGTATAGTATTATGTAATTGTATTTAATATTAAATATGTATGATTGTAATTATTATCTACTTTATTTTAATGCACACATTACCTTTTATTAAGTTTTTTATTTAAAATCCTTCAACCAAAGTTACCTGGTAGAGATCGATTCATAGCGAAACGTAGCCATTTTTATTTTTTTTTCTTCTATGTAACTATTGTTTTTGTTATATTATGTGCAATAAAGTATATTATTATTATTATTATTATTGACAATATGTTGACGTTGTTAAAATGAGCAAAGCTCGGTCTTCCAGGTACTAACATATAATTTGAGATACAAATTCACAATTAGGCTTTACGGGGCTTACGTACGTTCCAAATAAAGCCCGGAGTAGAGTAATTTTAAACTAGAGTAACTAGATTAAAGTAAATTAAAATCGCGAAGTAAATTAATATAGTAATGGCGAAAAAAAATTGATAAAAAATAATTTTGTCCACAAGCTACGTGAGGATTCATTAAAAGGGGAAGGGGGGTCGAAAAATCGTCAAACAAATCTCAAATTCACTTTTGGATGGCTGAACAGGCTATAATAAACATGTATTTCAACTTGCAAGACATATTTTAGTAAAAATAAAAATACCGACCAAATGCGTGTTGTACATGTATTCAGTTAGGGTTCCATAAAATGAAAATTATTGCAAACATCTGAAAAACTTATGAATTGTTCAAACCAATTTATCGTTGGAAGTATTTATAAAGATCAATTATCGAGATTTTTTCAGATTTTCATAAAACTCGTTTAAAAAGTTACTCGCAAAATATAAATCCTAGATTAAAGTTTCTTGACAAGCTCATTTTTAAAGTCCTGTCCAACGATGGGGTGTTGCGAAAAAAAATATTTTTGTCTCCATTTTTATACTAAATATGTAGGAGGTTTACAAAAACACATCTCAGTGAAATTTTATAACAATCGATGCAAAGGCGGCAAAATTATAACGTTGTGACTTACTCAGGGACGAACTAATTTTGCAAAATAAGGGTTTCCTTCTTGCCACTTAGTTACGGGACCCCAAAAAATATAATTCATCAATAAAATCAAGAAGGTCATAATTTTTTTTTTAGAAAACCTTGATTTGATTAAAATTAAAAACGTCGTGAACCTTGGGTACCAAACCCTACTCCTAAGTTAACACGGCTGTCGGCTGAAAATTGGTAACTAATATTTGTTTTGTGAATCAGTTACTGAAATTTCCTAGAGTACTATGATATTATATACTAACTGTTTAATGACTCGTCGAGAAGAAACCCTTAAACTAAGGATGGAACCCAGGGAGAACCCGAAGTTTTGCTGGGTTACCAATTGTATGAATTCGTACGAAAGAGCGAAACCAAAAGCAGGTTTTCTATTACGCTTACCTTAAAAGAGCTCAACAACTTTTTGTAAAGTAAAGTAAAGTAAAGTCTCCCGAAGTTTGCCTCTGGGAACGCTCTTGTGCGTGATTTATAGCTCGTATCAGACACTTTAAATACCTATTTGTCTTAGTTTTTTCGGTAGGATCTGTAAAAGCACACGTAGATATGAAACTAAGTCCCTATTTCTAAGTTATAAAGATAAGTGTCAGATACTCTAAATACCTATTTTTCTTAGTTTTGGGGTAGGATCTGCATAAGCAAACGTAGATATGAAACGGAGTCCCTGTTTCTAAGTTGTTAAAGAAAAGTGACCCAAGTTGCGAAGATGACGACAGCAAACATCCTACCGGAAATACAAAACATGATTATTTTAGTGAGTAGCCTGAGCAATGACCGGTTGAAATTGTTGGATTTCCGAGCAGTTTTCCTTAAAATATTATGTATGTAAAAATATTCCGCAAAATTGTTACACTAATGTTTGAGAGTGACTCATAAGACCTCGTCTGATGAAGTATTGAGATAATATGTGCGTTCTGTCCAAACCAGTTTGGAATTGAGCGAGATTCTTTTTTTGACATCTTTTTTCTGTTGTTTCTATAATTTGTGATGTAAAAGGGGGTATAAGGGGTAAGTCAACAGGTCCTTTAAATAAATCGAAATAAATAAAAATATAATAAAAACACTTACTGCAATCCTGACAGTCCTGTATTTGATCACCCTCAAAGGAATCAGAAATCGGTTTTTCGTATTCTGACTGAATCCATATATCCTGAGGATAAAAAGCATATAGATAATAGAGAAAGTAGGTATGGAAATTATTAAAGAAAATTATTATCAGAAAGTTTAAGTTATTTATTAAAAATAAATAAGTTAAGTTAAAAAGTGAAAGGAATATAAAGTTTGGTAATTGTTATTTATTACAGATTTTTAAAACACAGGTATTGGTTAGAGGGGTATTTTACAGAAAAAGTCACTTAAAAACCATTTTTGAAGATCTATCCAACGACCCGCTCCACAATGAAGTGCGTAAAAATAATATTCTTTCGTCAGTTATATGTTTGGAGAGCTGCCCTAAGTTTTTTATTTTTACAAAGCGGTTTGGTTGCTAAATTTTTTGACGTGACAACGTCTTATAAATTGGTTTGCCGGGTGACACTTCAAGAAACTGCGTTACGCTCCGCTCACGTTATGCGCTCACAATGAGAGCGAGTGAGAGGCACGCGCCCGCCTAAGAGCGAAAGAGACAGACATAAAATCATTGTCACGTAAAACTTTCGCCCGTATACCGACTTTACAGGCAACCAGTTTTTTTTATTGTTTGTATAATTGCATTATAAGACTATGTCAAAGGAATGGACGGAATTATAAGGATTTTATTTATTCTAATAAATTGCTAAAAAAAGGATGCTAACATAGGAAGCACCTTTGCGAAAAATCCAAAGATATGTTTTTGAAACGTTTCTGTTCGCAATTTCAGATAGCGCATTATACCTACTAAAATGCAGCCCCTAGTGACCGTAATGAAGTTAACGAGTGTGTAGTTTTAAAGATAATTGTATTTTTATTGTATAACACTTATCTAATAATATGATACAAATCCTACTAATATTATAAATGTGAAAGTTTGTATGTCTGGATGGATGTTTGTTACTCAATCCACCAGACGGATCGGGATAAAACTTGGCACACCATAGCTTAGGTCCTGGAATAACACATAGGCTACTTTTTATCCCGAAAAATTCAAAGTTTCCCGCGGGAATAACTATAACCGAGCTTAAACGAACTATAGTTATAGCTACAGCTTGATATAGCAAACTTCATTAGTAAAAGTAAGGAGTAAATCACAGTATTAATAATGTAATTAAATAAAGTAGTCCCACACCGATAACCGAATTAAGGGCGGGCGGAGCCGCTGGCAAAATCTAGTATATTATGTTTATAAAAACAAAATTACAACATGCTACGCACCATACTCTGTGAGTCTGATAAAACAAAGTGTAAAAAAAACTATGCAACCTCTACATAAATATTGCTTACAGTTATAATTTATGTCAATAAAATTAATACCCACCTTTATTTTCGATATTACAGATATAAAAAAAAAACAAAACAGATGTTTTTATAAATGCAAAATTTACCACATGTGGTTTTGTTCATTCATGCAAATTTTAATAAGATATAATTTATAAGTAATCTCTTAAACAAAACGACACTTTTGATTTCGATTTCGATTAAACTTTTAGACTCTAATTTACATGCGCATTATTTAGAAATAATTAAATAAAAAAAGACAGTTACCTTGCTAATGATGTTATCAACAGATACGAACAATATTAACATTAAAAACCACATATTTATTAGATTATAAAAACACTTATCAATAGATAAATTTAAAAATATTTGCCAATATCACTCTTCAGTAGAAAGTTCATGTCCAGTTACAAAGTGTTAATACACTAAAGCGATTCAAAACTTTGGTCCCAAATACTACTGGTTATTGGGCAGCTAAAATGTTGCCAACAAATCTACTAGTCGATCGCAGCGAACTGAGAGACCTTGCGAATTGTCATGTATGGTATATCTTTACGGTTTTTATTTCTATGTGTGTCCACGTTCAAGATAATTATATAGTAGACAGACTCTTTTCACCGACCGCTTTAGTCTTACATGACAGAGTGGTTTTATATAAGCTCTATGGTTCGTAAATTTCCAGCTTCAAACTAATAAGCGGTAGGAGATATAAAAGACCAGGGACAAAATAATATACCCCCATTATCAGTTCCTAATGAACTGTAAGAAGTAAGGCAGGATTAGGCCGGGGGAGATTTACGTATAAAAATTAAAGTAAGTTTAAATAAACTGACTTTTAATAACAACTCTACAGCACTATGTACTAAAAAAATAATTTTATTAATTAATTATTTTTTAAGAATAAAAAATTTAAATATTATTTAATTATAATTAATTAATTATTTATGAGAACTTTATTATTTAACTATTTTTTTTATTTAGTTAAGATAACTTTTTAATAAGTATTATTTTTAATTTTAATTTTCGACAATTATTTAACAATAACTTACTTAACAGAGCAAAGTTATATTTTGTGGCAACTTTTTAAAACCCCAGAGGCTGTACGAACTTATTCATTTGGCAATGACCTTAAAGACCATTGACCTCTTGATGTTGCTTCTCTTACAAAATCTAACAATATCTAATTTGCATCTTACACAATTAGAAATAAAGCTGAACTTCACTAACTATAATTCATCTCAGAAAACTGGGTATCGGTAGAGTCAATGACTCTTAAATTTTTACACCACATTAGTTAGATGCAGTATCTTAAGAAAATAACCATAAAAGCAAAGTAAAATGATACCGGTTTATTAAATTGCTTATGTGGCTTGTAACTTTAAGTAAAGTAAACAAAATAATACAAAAAGTTCAACTTTGACTAACTACCAATGCCCTAAGTTTGTGCAACCGTGGTGAGCAATATAAGCTGATGGTCCTTCACGAAAAGACATTTTGGTAATATTCATCAATAGGACTCGTATATACTATACATATTGTTCAAATTTAATTACGAGTAAAAATAGCTACTCACTTACATAGACGACATTATGTCCTAAACAACCCATGGTAGCTCTATGAGGTCAAAGGAAATTGAAGCGTATTTAATCATTTATTAAAACTATTTATGTATAAAATAATAGCATATTCTACACAACCCGTTCTTAAATAAATTAGTAAATAAATTTGAAATAAAGAAAGTTGAACAGTTCTTTAATATTACATTTAAATTGTTTCGAAAATTGTTCTTAGATTTAGCTGGTTACTTTAGAAAGCGACATATTTTGGATAAAAAGCATATTTGTGATACCATTAACAAATACGTTAGCTATAACGATAACAAAACGTGTTTCTTAGGCTACAACTTGAAAAATCATGTATTAAAAATTAATATTTCTTCCCAGAGACTCCGACAAACGAATATGATAGATTTCTTCAAAATAAACAAAGTAAACATCCTTACTTCAAAAACAGAATGTCAAGACAAATTTTCGTCCCTAACCACGAGGCCTACTTTAATATTTTGCACCTTAATATTCAAAGAATAAAATCAAAAGTAAGCTACATCAAAACTTCAACTAAGCCAGAATTGGATAAATTTGCGTTTTAATGAAACTTTTTTAAAACATGCCGAGGCTAATATGTTTAGGCTGGAGGGTTATAAATTAGCAACTTGTTTTCATAGAAAATCTAAGTCTAGAAGCGGTGTCTGCGTCGCAGGCAAATCGTATAATCCGCCGTTTCATAATAAGTATGCCTAGACAGATCGTAAAGTATGGAATGGAAATTATCATATAACTGAACAGATTATTATATGTAGCTTGGCTGGAACGCTCCGCTCGCTTCGCTCGCTCCACATCTACGTTCACAAAAGAGAAACTGAACCTAACCTAACATACATGACTTATACAGTGCGATTTCTGTTCCTTTCATTTCCATACTTTACGATCTGCCTAGGCATATTATGAAACGGCGGATTATACGATTTCCATGGGACATCTGTATATTAATAAAAAGTTACATCATATTACTGACACAGCTAATGAGTTACACTTTGAATGTTGTGCAATATCAATACCGGAATTATACTGCATAATAATTTGTATCTGTTGCACCCCAGATAGTAATTTTGATATTTTCATGGAAAAAATGCAAACCTTATTACGAAATTTGGCCGGAATAATATCAGATCAAACGTAGTTAATAAAAAGATGTAATCCTAGGTTACTTTAATATTAATATGATGGAAAATAGTAAAAAGAGCAAACAATTTTTAAAAACATTACGAAGCTGCAATTTACATACAACTATTCAGGAACCTACAAGAATAACTTCTCATTCGAGTAAGTACTCGTAAGTATTCGAGTAAGTATAGATAACATAATCATAAACACAAAAAAAATATAAATCTAGAGTATGGTAGTATATATTGATAAAAATACCATGTAGTGCGAGTTATGAAGAAAAATATTGGTTTGTCTAAAGAAGAAATATAAACAAACACTTACAACCAATGTTTTTGAAATATATTTCACAAGTAAACTTTTCTGAGGTCTATACTCATACTGATGTGAACCAGGCATATAAACCTTTATAGATCTATTCAAGCTTATATTTTAACTTGTGCATACCACTTGAAAGATATAAAGTGTCACACAATAAGACACCCAGATTTCCATCTGACACTATGGGCATTTAAATTTCATGTAAAAATAAAAGAAAAATGTACTTAAAATCACTGAAAACTCGACACTTTAAGAAAAACAATAATTATAGAACCTACAATAAAATATTAAAAACAGTTATCATTAAATAAAACTGTCCAACATAAATTACATTAATAACAGTGATAATAAAACTAGAACTAAATGGGATTTCATAAAACAGTACACACTTCAAGCTCGAATTTAATAGTTAATAAAAATTCAAAAAATATTAAATAGTTTTTGAATCCGTAAATGTTTTTCAAACTATGTCTTTTCTGTCTATTTATATATTTTATAAGTTTTTTTTCTGAACTGTCAATGCAGTTGGCTGTTGCAGCCATTACTGCTTCACCGGGCTTTTTGAGGCGAGTCTCTGAAGGAGCCTCAGCCCATATAGCGCCCAACGCTCAAGGGCTCCCCGCGGCTTGGGTTGTCGCTCTCGGGGCGTCCCTTCGGCGTGAGACTCGAACCCGAAGGTGAATCAGCGCCAAGAGGGGAGTTCCCTGTTACTCGGGTGCGGTTGCGATTGAGTAGATGCGAGAAGCGCCCCGGCACTCTTTGATATCTCGTGTATCCTTGCGGGCGCCAACGAACCCGGGGACGTCGGCGTCGTGGTAGAGGGGAGGCCCTATTAGGGGAGGTCGTTGAGACTAATCTCGCTATCCGGATAGCGAGATCGTCATCTGGGGCCGTTAGTACGAGCCGAGGCCGCCTAACGATAGTTTTACGACCGTGCCGAGGTCGGTCGGGGGGATGAACCTTATAAGTTAGGCCAAATTGATAACTAGAGGTTTCGATGTAATTATATAGGTATAGGCTAAATAAACTATATATTGTAATAACTAACACAATGTATCTAATGTTGTAGAACACTAATTTTGAAATATTGCATGCCATTTAGACTCCCTCGCAGCCTAGTTGGTAGTGTGACGGACTGCCGTGCAGAGGGTGTGGGTTCGAATCCCGCACTGGACAAACATTTATGTGATAAACATTTGTGTTTGTCTTGAGTCTGGGTGTACTTATGTATGATATGTATGTATTTACAAAAAGTAATATATATATGTATTTATATCCGTTGTCTAGTACCCATAACACAAGCTTTGCTTACTTTGGGGCTAAACGGCGCTGTGTGTAATGTCCAAAAATATTTATTTATTTATTTATGTTTATTGGTAATTGTGGATACCTAGTATAATGTGCCATCTTGTAAACACAGTCAGGCAATAAATACATATTCTAAAAGTATTCTAGATACAAGTGTGCTATTTTGGCTATTACGTTCGAGGCGGTATTCAGATATGTAATGTGACGTGAGGCAAGGCGGGAGTGTAATGATCAATGCATACGCGTTTCATGCGACGTTTTTCTTCACACTTGCGAGGAAAAAAAAATTGTATTGTTATTAATTTTTAATGATTGAAACTATAAGTGAAAGTCATTTCAAAATGATACCGAACAGTTTTTGGTGGCATCCTAACAAATTTGTGTTATGGTATTGGTATTAATAATTATTTCGTTACTTTCATTTTCTTGGGTAAACGTCAGCGATGAGGGAATATTTTCATAGAAGTTAAGTAAATGTTGTAAATATAAGCGCTCATTAGTAAGTATTAGTAATTAGTAATAAGTAAGCAGGAGACACCAAATAATTATTGTCACGAGAAGTAGATGTCGCGCCTCATGGCAAAAAGTTGCTAATTCAGGAAGAATATACCTTACTAGTTTAACTTAACCTTGAGCAGTGAATAATTTATAATACCCAGTATTGAAAATTGCGATTATATATTGAGATAAATAAAATAAAAACATGTGGTAGGTTTCACTAATCACAGAATAAACTATTTGTTTTATTGGATTGGCGTATAATATTATACTTTTATGATACAACGAAAGCTAATGATCAAAGAACGAAAGTCTTCACGGCAGGAGTCAAAAATATATTTGCTAAACATTTGTCAAAGCTTCAAACCTAAGCTGTGCCCTTTGTGATTTTACCCGCAAAAAGCTATTGGGATGGGTACCTTCGGCCAGGAAAATAAGTGTTCCATGTTTGCCGAATTATATTAAAACTAGAGTATAAGTATTTCGCTCGCTGCGTAAGCAGCTCGCGTGTTCTTGGTGGAGTTTGGTTTGAAATTTTGGAAAATCAAAAGACCGACTGACTGTTAAGTATCAGCGACCCCGAAAACCCCCGGACGCAAAATTTCGCCCGGATCGGTAAATTAATTTTTTCGACCTCCATTTTGAATCCACTATCTTGATTTTTTTTCGCCAGGCAGTTGCTCTTCATTGCCCTTTACAACATTTGTTTGAGCACCCCCCTTCTATAGAAAATAGTTTGCGAGATATCCATTGTTGAATGTTTGTATGGCGGCCATGTTGTTTTTCGACATTTTGAAGATCTGAAAGTTTCGCTATATTTACGTAACGATTTCGTTCAAACGCCCTCTACATTATTTTTAACCCCGGACACTCCTGCAGGTAGATTAAAAGGCTTCGATAAATTATAACTATGGCGGCCATCTTGAAATTTTAAAATCTAAAGATCGACTCAATATTCAATATGTGTATATGTGTGCGTATAATGTTTAGTATCAGCGACCCTGAAAACCCCTGGATCCAAAGTTTCAACTGGATCGGTAAATAGATATTTTCTTCTTGTATTTTTTTCCACCAGGCAGTTGCTCTTTGGTGTCCTATACATTTGTTGAAGCGGGGGGTGCTATAGCAAATAGTTGTCGAGATATCCGTCATTGAATGTTTGTATGGCAGCCATGTTGTTTTCCGCCATTTTGATTTTTTTTCACCGGCGATTGAATTTGACCAGGGTGTAGGTACACAAAGTACAAAAAGTTTGCCTCAAAATGCCGTAGTTTAGGCGGGCTTCACCCTGACTCCCTGACGAGGAGCAGCTTTCGAAGATGTTGAAGTTTTCTCATACTCACTGGACCATTTCGATCACTTTCCCCATACATCACTTTCACCCCCGGAGGCTCCTTCTGAGAGAACAATTATGTCAGTGAGTGAGTGAGTCAGTGAGTGAGTGGGTCTCCAGCTTTATATATTATAAAATAATAATAATAAGTGTCCCCTGTGTGCCAAATTATGTTTAAATCCGATTATTGATCATGAGTGGTTGAAGAACAAATATTTTAATAAAAATTGACATCAATGAAAAATGGCACATTCGACTGTCATGTCAAAGGCTTCGGTTTAAACGATAACAATTTTCATAAACAACTAGAAAGCTGTATTTGGCATGGGTATATTAATTAGGCCGATAAAGTGGTAAAAGTGGGGATGAATATTTTTTTCTCGTCTACCCCATAGTGTGGGGTGTCATTGGATAGCTCGTTTAAAAATATTGAGTGTGAGTAAAACCAATTTTCGATTAAGCGATGCGTTTCCGAATATTAAGCTTTAAGCACAAATTTTTGTTAGAGCCCCCCACTGCCAGCTAAATTTCTGTTCTTGGTTGTGTAAAAAAAATAGCAGTATAACGGAATTAAAAGTAAAACTATCATAGCTAAGAAGGCTTTACAACTTAATGAGTAATAGTCGACCAACTTAAAAAATGTAGTCAGAAAAGTTTTTTTTTTATACCACTAAGGTGGCAAACAAGCCTAGGGTCCGCCTGATGGTAAGCGGTCACCGTAGCCTATGGACACTTGCAACATACTGTAGTCCTTGCAGAAAACCTTGGCAGGGAGCTCATTCCACAACCCAAGCGTTCGCGGGAGGAAGTTTCTCTGAAACCGCACTGTACGCGACCATTTCGGTTCTAAAGTGTGAGAATGTAATTCCCTGCCGATGGCGAGCGGTGCGATGGTAGAAAGTAGCCGTGGGCATCATTTCAAACGAATCCTCAGAGCACAACCCATTGTACAAGCGGTAGAACACACACAGGGAGGCAAAGTCTCTCCTCAGACTTAAGGGCTCGATACCGCAAGTGACTTTCGGATCGTCGACAATTCTCACAGCCCGTCGTTGAACCGAGTTAAAAGGGCCAAGCTGGTATCCGGGTGCACCCGCCCAGAGATGGCAGCCATACTCTATACGGGGCCGGACTAGCGACTTGTACAACTTGACAGCTTTACCTTGTCTAGCAAAAATCTCGGAACTAAAATGATACCGAACAGTTTTTGGTGGCATCCTAACAAATTTGTGTTATGGTATTGGTATTAATAATTATTTCGTTACTTTCATTTTCTTGGGTAAACGTCAGCGATGAGGGAATATTTTCATAGGAGTTAAGTAAATGTTGTAAATATAAGCGCTCATTAGTAAGTATTAGTAATTAGTAATAAGTAAGCAGGAGACACCAAATAATTATTGTCACGAGAAGTAGATGTCGCGCCTCATGGCAAAAAGTTGCTAATTCAGGAAGAATATACCTTACTAGTTTAACTTAACCTTGAGCAGTGAATAATTTATAATACCCAGTATTGAAAATTGCGATTATATATTGAGATAAATAAAATAAAAACATGTGGTAGGTTTCACTAATCACAGAATAAACTATTTGTTTTATTGGATTGGCGTATAATATTATACTTTTATGATACAACGAAAGCTAATGATCAAAGAACGAAAGTCTTCACGGCAGGAGTTCGCGGGAGGAAGTTTCTCTGAAACCGCACTGTACGCGACCATTTCGGTTCTAAAGTGTGAGAATGTAATTCCCTGCCGATGGCGAGCGGTGCGATGGTAGAAAGTAGCCGTGGGCATCATTTCAAACGAATCCTCAGAGCACAACCCATTGTACAAGCGGTAGAACACACACAGGGAGGCAAAGTCTCTCCTCAGACTTAAGGGCTCGATACCGCAAGTGACTTTCGGATCGTCGACAATTCTCACAGCCCGTCGTTGAACCGAGTTAAAAGGGCCAAGCTGGTATCCGGGTGCACCCGCCCAGAGATGGCAGCCATACTCTATACGGGGCCGGACTAGCGACTTGTACAACTTGACAGCTTTACCTTGTCTAGCAAAAATCTCGGAACTAAACATCGCTGGAGATGTCAACACCAAGGATCCCAATGCTCTTGGAGCTGGAGAGAGGACTGTTCTGGAATTGTGGGACCAGAATTGTGTCTTTGAAGGGTTGAATCAGACCAAGTTTTTCCGTCCCCAGTCAGAGACCTTGGACAGACCGATCTCGATTTGAGACACAAGTTCTTCACATTTTTCCTCCACAACGGAACGAGGGATGCTTGCACGGCCCGTGTAATAAGCGTCTCCAGTACTGTCATCTGCATAGCAATGTATGTTTTTGATGTCCAACATATCATTGATATGCAGTAGAAACAGCGTAGGAGACAGCACAGAGCCTTGCAGGATACCAGCATTAATTTCCATGCTATCAGAGCAACTACCGTAAACTACGGCTCGTATGTGTCTGCCGGACAAAAAGCTAGCCACCCATAAAGTAAAAATTACGTACAAATTCCATTAAAAGTTTTTTAAGTTAAATAACTTTAAAAAACCATGTAACATTATAGAAAAATGAAATTATAACATTTTGAATACTAATCTATACTATAAAGAGGAAAGATTTGATTGTTTGATTTCAAAACTACTAGACCGATTTGAAAAATTCTTTTACACTTAGAAGACGACATTATCCCTGATGAACATAGGCTACTTTTTACCGCGGGGAAATGCTTCATTCCTACGGGATTACGGGTAATAGGACAACGGGTAGAAAGAATTATCCTTCCGTACTTATCTTTTTCACATAACTTCTAAACGGCTGAACCGATTGGTTTGAAATTTTATATTGGTATTTCGATGGTTTCCTGGATGATTTTAAAATACAATTGGACCCGGTAGGTGGCGCTGCTGTCGGTATTTTAACTACTAAGCGGCTTATCCGATTGGGTTGAAATTTTGTATGTGTATTTCCATGGTTTCACAGACACGAATGTATTTTAAGAGCCATTAAAGAGGAAAGATTTGATTGTTTGTTTTTTTTTCTATAATCGGGGAGTTGCCGTAAGAACCTACGCCGATAACGAAATTTAGGGCGGGCGAAGCCGCTGGCAGAAGCTAGTACTTACTAAATTAATAACAATATTTACGTTTGAATAACGCATTGGACTAGGCGGCGCGTACAGGGTACAAACTTAATAATCTAGTTGCTCTATCTTAAAAATAGTAACACATGCAAGAATACCATATAGCAACATATTCATAATTAAGCAACGTCGGGCTTGGTCAGTAATTGAATGGGTGACCGATTAGCGGCACACTTCCGTTTTTGTTTGTGTTTGTAATTTACGTAATTGGTGGTAGGTACGGAACGCTCGGTGTACGAGTCCGACTCGCACTTGGCCGGTTTTTAGATTCATCAACAAACCTTTGGAGGTATATAAATCAGCTCTCAATTGGAATTGGAAAGACATTAGGTAAGGTACACACCATAAGATCCGCGTTGCAAAATACTTTTATTATTCCCTCTAATTCAAGAAATAAATAATTTATTGAAATTCGACTAGTTTCTGACATAGAGGAACACGGCATCCTGACACGGCTAAGAGGGGGGGGGGGGGGGGAGGCGCCATTGAGTCTTATTCTCGTACAAAAACACCAGTTCCTCAGACTTAAGGGCTCAATACGGCTAGTGAGTTTGGGATCATCGAGTATTCTCACAGCCCGTCGGTAACCCGATGAAAAGGGCCAAGCTGGTATCCAGGTGCACAGAGATGGCAGCAGTACTCCATATGGGGCCGAACTTGCGATTTGTACAGTTCGCTCCGACGTGAAGTTAAACTAATAATGAAACTATTTTGAATATACGTCACTTTGTTACTGTGTATAAGACAGTAACGCTGTACTGATTTTTTTAAGGTACGTGGATATTACCTGAATTTATTCATAAACAGATAGGGCTTGACCTGTCGATCAAAATTATCGATAAATTGAAATTTTTTATAGCAGAAAAAAGTAGTACTATTAAAACGCTAGTGAATATAAAGTGTTTTTACAATCTTAATTATTTCTACATAGTGAGTATAATTTTAATTATTATTTTTATAAATTCTATGAAAACCTATTACGTTGATATTTCTTTACGGAGTAAAAGCACGGAAATTATTTTACTTAACCAACAGATTAGGATCTAATTAAATAAAATATTAACAAACATTAGTACACCGCTAAACCAAAACTAAAACAAAATAGCACACAATTAGGGATCTATTAACAGGTCTTATGCTAAACATCAATGTTATTAAATCTACACCTAAAATAACATATAAAAAAAACAAAAAATATTCACACAGGAAATAAATGTAACAATATATTTGTTGCCATCATCCTTGCTGCAAAACTTATCCTGTTATCAACGAAAATATAACCATTACTACAATCAATACAAAAAAAAATATTTAGGAAACAATGAAATCTTTTTTACATCATAAGTATTAAGTTTATATATATATATAAAAGTGTAAACACTGGAATTGTTTTTGCATTGATGAGAACCGTAACAGCACATAAACCTGAGAATCTGAATTTTAACGAATGCTGTACAGTACGTATAAACAAATAATTTGAACCACCTATTATTTACCATATCATTATCTGCAGTCACATTTTAAACTTTAATTTGACATTGTAGGGGCACACTAGCGCCGTCACCTATGTCTTACTGACAACTATCACCGCTTTTTAATCATGGCGGCCGCGTAACTGCGTTAGATAATCTCTTCCGGCTCTTCATACAAATTAAATCTCACTATAAACTTTTCTAAGGCAACAGTTTAGAAAGCTATAAGTTTTTTTTATTTATTTTTATTAAAAAAGGATTGTATGGGCCTAAATATGCATTGTAATTTACCTTTATAAATAAATATATGTGGACATTATATACCGCGCCGTCTGGCCCCAAAGTAAGCAAAGCTTGTGTTATGGATACCGACAGCGCATGCAAATACATATATGTTTTACCTTTTTTGTAAATACATACATAACATATATAATTACACCCAGACATAAGACAAACACAAATGTTTATTACATAAATGTATGTCCAGTGCGGGAATCGAACCCACATCCTCTGCACAGCAGTCGGCCACAATACCAACTAGGCTGCAAGGGAGTCCCCTTGTTTTTTTATTGCAAATTCAAAATATATGTTTGGATATATAGCCGCGAAAAGGTGGCAAATATTAAATAATTTGGTAATGCTACAAAATGAAGATAACACTGACTTAAAACTTTCTACCTATATCATTTCATTACGTATAAATATCGGTTATCCAGACATTTTACTAAATCATATTTTAATGTCAATTCAATTCAAGTTTGATATGTCTGCCTACAAATTACATTTTACAAAACAATTAAATACATACGAAACTATATCTAAATCTACATTCATATAAAACAAAATATTTACAGGATCTTAAGACAGTTCATCGTTAAAAGAGGCTTTAATTTATTAACGGACTATAACATTTTCTCAAATATGCTTATTTACAATCCAGATATTAATAGTAAGTAAAAACGTTTTAATTTGTAAAATCTGTAATGGAGATAATTAAACAAGATTGACGTTTTTTTTTTACGAAATTAAGTCCTGAAAAATGTATTAGACATTTGTAATAAACTAACTTATGCCCGTGATTTCGTCCGCGTGGACTTTGGAGAAAGAAAGAAACTGTTTATGGTTTCACAGTACTTTAAGCTAAAAGCAAATATAACTAATGTCTGGTTTTTTAAATTTTGTGTGGGTTTGTGGGTTAGGTTTTTCAATAAGAAACTGCTTATTGTATCTGTATATTTTTCCGTGCTTAATTAAGCTAAATTATCACACTGCATTTACTTCTCCTTGACTAATAATTTGGAATTTATTAAGGCAAGACGATATAGACCATTAAGTTACGGTTCACATTTCTGTCCGGGTACCCGTATGTTTCGGTACGATCTTAACGACGTTTCACGTCAAAATAGGCTAAAACATACAAGTATTATAAATATCATGATTTTATTTTCTATAATATCTGTGTTGAGAGAGAACAACACTATCGTCTTTTGGCAAATCTAGCCATAACAGTTGAACAGGCCGCTACTTTTGGCGGACATAGCTCAAAACCGCTCAAAGCCAAAAATTTGGTCTTAAATTCACAGTTGATCCCACCTAAACACTCACCGTCGTCTTAGCTGGCAGACGCTGATGCTTTCAAGCCCACCGGCTCCAACTAATGCGTCTGTTCACCTGGCAGAAATCTTCGAAATCCGTGGTCTCTACTCAAGAACCTTTCTTCCCCATCGGTTATCGGTACAGCGAGCGATGTAGCCTGCTACTGATCATTTAGCATCGCACTATTTATTCCAGAGTTGGACTTACCTTGTTGCATTATTTGCGCTAAGAAGATGTGTGTATTTGTGAACAGCTTTGAGCGATAGCATTTACAACAACAACCGGTATGCGAGACATGGACATTAAACATTACCTTTGCTTCATCCATGTTCATTTTGAGGGCCATCTGTTGGGAAACTCCAGTCAGACAGACATAGTGGCTCTGTTATAATATCATTTCAATACTTCGATGTACCGATAGATAATGTGGCTTCTTTGTGGAGACTGTAACGCCTCTTAGGTCTTCGCAAAGGCCATTTATACTTCTTACGAATTATGTATTTTTAAAATATTCAATGTAAAAAAAATTATAAATATATACCTCGCACAGGAAATAATTAAAATTCCCTTTTTTTTGTCTTCGGTTATGGAGCTGAACCAAAGCTATAACTGGAATGACGACATTTCTGACCTACTTTAGAGAAAGTCAAAGTCAATGTTAATTTTTAATTCAAATTATGATTTTACAAACACTTTTGAATCGTTAAAGTTATGAAACTTATAAATGTAATGAATTATAATTCGTATTCAGGGTTTTGCTATAAATAAATCTTTTTTTGGGTATATTTAAACGAATTTATTTAATAAATATACATTCCTACGAAATATTTACAACTATCATGGTAATCACAAAATACAGTAAGTACATATTGTACGAGTTTACACATCACATTAGACATTAAAATTATTTTTTTATGAATTGTTTGAAAAAATGTTCCAACATGTTATCTAAGATCAACCAAAGTTAATTCTAAGATAAAGTGATACTTATAGACCCACAAACTTATTTGAGATCTGAGTGGAGACGCTAAACTCAACTAATATAATATACAAACAAATAAAATTTGTTTGTAAAATTTAGTTGGTTGCGTTCAGTTACTTCGTTTTCTGTGGCCTTGTCTGGCTACACACCTACAACCCAAGAATATCTGAACAATAACTGGTGTCAGGCCTGTCACTTCATGTGTGTGTGTGCAAACGCCACATTGACATTTGTGGCATTAAACAGTATGCAGTGCTAAAATTGGTTCTTGACACCAATACTCATATTGATTTGACATAAGAGTTTTGGAACGTCTTAGTATCGAAACAATAACATTGGTTTTAATCACAGACCTAGGATTTTTTCGCTACGGTTTTAATATGCGAACAGCCCGTAAGCATTTAACATGACAGCATTGACAGTTTTCAAAGATTAATAACTCGAAAATGATAAGTTCCTCAAACTGACAGATCTCAGATAACTTGGTAGGTCTGTATATCTTTGATTGCAAAAGGCTTCCTACCATTGTCTTTAATATTTTAGATGCCTAAAACAAGCATACAATCAATATCAATGTAGCGTGAAAATTATTAAACTACGACCACTGATAGTGAGTATAGCAAGTTTATAAATATTTAACGCACAATCCATATAATAAATACTCAAAACTTCTTTATTATTTGCAAAGGTTAGACATCTCACACATATATTAATAGGTTCTTATCTTATTCAATAATTTTTGATCAATTTTTATTTGTCAATTTTAATTCAATAATTTTTGATCAATTTTTATTTTGTCACAATGTTTATGTGTTTCGGGTTTACCACGATTTGATTTGTTGAGTTCCTGATATTTCGGCACAGTTGCATGCGCCATCTTCGGTGAACATGAACTACTAATAAACATTTAGGCTTTTGCCTAAAACCTGCATAGGAAGCTCTTAATTAATTTAGGTGTTATATTTTTATAAGATATAGCGGCTCACTTGTTAACACAAACTTTGAATTTTCAATTTTCTGAGAAACCTTTCTAGTAAAGCCAAAGCCGGTACGAAAAACTCAAATGAAACGTTAAAAATTCCTTATTTAAACAGTTTGCGTTATCGTCATTGATTGATTAGACAGTCAGTCAGGAAGAGTTTACCGTATAACTTGTAGTCTTCACAATGACAATCGGCTACGATTGCCGAATAGTGCCGATTTAAATAGATTAAGTTTCAGTTACAATGATTACAAGATCCGAAAAGTACAATATCGTGATTTTTTATAATCTAGGAGGACCCGTAACATATACGTAAATATATCACTTTGAATCCTACCGCTAATTAAATTATAGTTTAATAAAACTATGAAAGAAATATTTTCTTTTTTATCAACGCATTTATAAATATTCGAATTAGTTATGGCATTCTTATTTCGTAGTTGAAATTTATCACAAAGCAGCTATTATTAACTATAAACGTGCGTGTAGCATAAATACTATTCTTAGTTACCTATTTCTTTGAGAAAGAACAAGTATATACAGTCGAGAAAAGTATTTCTCATTTTATAATGTCCGTTTTTATTATCTATATACATATAATAAAACTTTGTCTGTAGGTAAGTTGTACTTATGTAGAGGTTATTGAAACTAAGTCAGTTTATTTGTCTAAAGTTTTTTTTTTACCAATAAATAGCCAAAATGATTATTTGGTAATTTTACTACTCGATATTTTGGTAATTTTCTCAATTTAGTTTTCTTTCCTCGACCGTGACCTAAATAACATCTTACACATATCTATGTACGTATAAAAGTTAGGTAACATATATATATATATATATATATATATATATATATATATATATATATATATCACATTAATTTAACTAATCCGTGCAGTAACAACCATCTTGAGTATTTTCTCTGATCCAGTCCAAGAACCTAGTTACTCTTGTGTATACGCCCGGAAAGCCAGGCCTAGCGCAGCCATTACCCCATGAAACTATACCTGAAATCATCAAACATATATTTTGAATTGAAAATCGTTGGAGAAGGTAAACTCCTAGGATCGCAGGAAAAACAAATGTTTTGGTGACAATGTACTCTTAAATTAAATTTCAATGTGGAACTTTGCTATTGCTATATTTGATTGGCTGGGATGGACATATTTGTCGAATAAAAGTATGGACTTCGAACACATTTTAGGCGAAACGCTAAATATACAAATAATTTGGTCACTTGGGTTTTAGACCAAAAATATTTGTGGTGTTATGATGTATGCTACCTTCACTAACAGTTTGTAGGGAAAATCTGCTATTATATCTTTTATTATTTTGAACTTTACGAATAAAAGAAGACGAAATAAATATCATATGCAATTCCTTCATTAACCTGATTATTATCATAGAGAACAATATCTACATCCTTGTTTCAGCAGCGTATGCCTACATATACCTGCCATAATTTTTAATTATATAATTTAAAATTATATTAATAAATAAATGAATAACATCTAACGCCAGTCTTTTCTTTATTCTGTGGTTTTAGCGAGAAGAAACAGCGCAAGAAAATCTCCAGCAGTCACTTTTTTAAATTTAATTATGGTTACAATTATCAAGTTAATTATATTATCAACACTTTATTTAATCCTATGCATCTATTTTATAAAATACTTACATATACTAATAATCCTTTTTTTAGTTTTATTAATATACTACTGAAGGGATTTTATGGTGAAAACGGACACATTGTCCCTTTAAGTGATTTATCTACTTTCCTAAGCATTGTCTTGAAGTATCTATTTTGCGTATTACAATTATAAATATCACTATTCTTTTTATAACGAACAATATTCTTATAAATACACATTCAATCATATAAATTATACTGAGACAGTAAGATTAATATATTGGTTTTCTTTTTAAGAGTGTCTATGGGACAAGTTAGAAATTGCTCAAACAACACCTTGAGGATTGTAATTATTAATAATCCCTATCGATTTTACAATGTCAAGGAATGCCCTGATTTCCCCAATTATTAAGGATTGTACCAAAATGGAAATCAGGAATTGTTTAGGTATCATGGGCGCTGACGGAGATTCAGTCAAAAGTCAACAGCTTTCTCGGCGCGGCGTCTTGTGAACATTCGACCCCCTGCCTATCCCCAGGGGTAAAATATTTGAGGTAGTCGTGAAGGTTGCTAAAGTAATATTCCGTAAATTAGTAGCTCCTATAAGTTCAAGAAACCTTGCGTCCACGTAATCTAGCAAAGGGAATAGCAGAAACTGTGCCAACGGAACTTTAGTTTGGAGTGTTAAAAAGTAAAACGTAGCCGTTAAAGTTAATGCAAGGATGCATACCTCTTTTTGCTTACACAGTCAACTTGTGGAATCCAAGATATTTTTTTATCAAGTAATATGCCTAAGGTTTTGACTCTCTTAACTATTTATTTTGTCTACTGAGACATAATACACATATTAATGTAAATAGTCTGTAAATAAAATGGATATAGTATGCCACCCTGAGGTATGCCAACGGTAAAAGGGCACCATTCAAAGCAACTCAAATCAGTTCGTATACACTGTTGTCTTCCTTCGAGATAGAACTCGAACCATTAAGTCGCTGTTGAAGATATGTAACGTAGTAATAAAATTTCGATTCAAACATCGAGGCGTACAGTCTTGAACGCGTTACTTAAATCAAATAAAACCTAGACAGTGACATGCTGTTTTGGAGAAGGGCAAGTGAACTGAAAACATTTTTTAAACAATATTCAATACGAATTTTAGTACTTTTGAGCTACTACGACATCTTGTAACCTTATAGGCTATTATAGGCACTGTAATGTAATACTTTTGTGTCAGACTGAGTGATTTTAGAATAAATTGCCATTGTGGCTTTTAAACCAGGTGTACCTCTGTGTCTGCATTAAAACATTTCTCCCGGTATATTAGTTATTACTAGTAGTTGTCAACTAGTTCTACATTAGTCCACCAGTCAAAACTTCCAACCGCTTAATAAATAAATATTCCTGAACATTACTCACAGCGCTACCTGGACCCAAAAAAGCGAAGCTTTTACTATGGAAAAAAGACGACGGATACAAATACTTATTTACTTGTTTTGTAAATACGTACATATTACACATAGAAAACATCCAGATTCAAAATAAACACAAATGTAAAAAGTAAAAAATAACCCACACATTTACGCGCGGGGAACATTTAGCTAAGTGTTTTTTAAGTGGAATGCCAAAAATTTTAAGCAAAGATACGAGATATATTATTTGGCATCCAACTTCAAAGAGAAGACACTTAGATCAGTGTTCCATATGCGTAAAAGTAGGGTTTATTTTTTAATTTTAGTGGGGTTTCAAAGGCGGTGTAAGTTCAAGCAGGGAGTTTCAAAATTTTAAAGGGTCGGCAACGCACCCTGGTGTTGCAAGCGACCATTAGGTAGGTCATATTCTTGTTTGTTAACAGTGGTAAAAATAATCGGCGAAGATATCACGTAACATACACACATTACAAACTATAAGTTCCGCGTAACTTGTGAAGTGATTGGTACACACTAAACAGTTCATACCTTGATCTATTTAATACGCTACGCGCTTAGGCTCCCCCCTAAGGAAGGTCATACAAAGTGTGACATAGGCAAATTTTTCATACTAAAATTGGATGAAAAGCGTGACATTCTCTTTAATTATTGAAATCTGCGTAACGTTTTAAATGGATGGCCCCTAAGTTGAATACTTAATCCAAAAAAAAGGAATTACCTACAACAACCCGAAAACTAGTTTCTGAGAAAAAACATACATAATACAAACAAATAAACATACACTTTTGAAATTTGGGACACATAGATCATTTGAATTTAACATATTAGAAAACAGACCAAAATATGAAAATATTGTGCAATGCCAAAATTATCACGTAATACGGATCGAATTGATAACCTCCTTTTTTAGGAGTCGTATAAAAACAAAGATTCATCAATTGTTTTTATATAAGGTACTCATATTATTTCTATACAAAAAATGCGATATATATATTATGAACATAAAATGTTCCTCGACAATACACCGTCTGCTTCTAGCAAGTGATAGTTTATAGTAATACTTAATACAAGTGAAAGGTGCACAAGTCGTCACCCAAAGGACGAACGACGCAGTTTGTTTGGAAGATTTAATTTTAAATATTCATTACCTATGAGTTCGTATCGATTCGCCTCGTCGTGCTTTCTCACCGTTATTAGTGGGCCGCCGCTGTCACCCTGAAAAATGGTAGAAAGTGAACGAAATACTCGTTTAAACAGGTACAATGTGCATAAGAAAACCGTGTTTCGTAATGAACATGTTTGAGTTTTGGTCCATTATCATTTAAAATTATAGCTATAGGTTTTTAGGCCTCTATTAGCCCGCAGCTAAGCCTGAATAGATTTAAAAAAACTCTAATCTCTTAGTATCCTACACTTCCATTGGTTTTCTAAATGTAAAAAGTATATTCATAAATAGAAATATTACGTTGATTTTCCCCAAACAAACGTATTCCCCTGTTTCCTATATGGATTAAGGCATTAGACCTTTTTTTTTTATATGATGGATATACACAGTCACTGTATGTATGTTTTGTTTTTTTTTCAAATGTCATTTGTATAAATAACTGGGGCGCTGCAAAAGTCTAAAAAATGCCTCTTTTCATGCCATTTTCAGACATGTTCTGTGCGAATATTTAAGTAAGTTGTTTTAAGAAAACAATTTATACGTACATAATTTATCAACTTCCAGGATTAGTCATTTCCATGAGATTTGGTAGAAATTTAGAGAAGAAAATGGAAGTACAAATATTTAAGACTAAACAAAAGGCGCAGTTGTCCCTATCGCGCATCAGCATCTTGGCCCGGGTTTTAATGCGACAGCAATTTTATTTTGAAGTACATATGTGTGTATTCGGTTGGGTCTGACATTTCTTCTTAAAGTCTTAGTTATACCTACGGATACCTTTATTGGACTTACTTGAATATCAAAATATACAAATCTTTAAAGCCTTCAGTTATATAGAGATCTCTATTGGCTTCACTAGAATAAATGTAAAAAATATATGTTTACTAATGTTTATCTGGCTATAGATGAAATCAACATTAGCTTCTGCTAGAAAATAAACTTAAGTTTAGCCGGTTAATGATAAGTTAATTTTCACACCTACCTTTAGCCGTATCATATACCTATATATTTATATTGGCGAAGAAAAAAGGAACACGGAACACAGTGATTTGATTTTCGGCACAGCTGCGAAGGTCATATTTTTAACATAGTTTAATCTTGACGTATAAAGGATTGGCCTCTCGCAGCGATGAACGAAATTTGCGTGGGTAAAGAAATGGGCAAAAGTTAGTTAGAATATTATTGTCTTAATCAATGTCGTCTTTTGCATCCAATTTCACATGAATTTGCATTTAAACTGGTTTTATTCCATGATAAATTTCACTTTAGTCGCAAAAGGTAAAGTTGAAGAAGTCTAATTTATTCTTAGAATTATATGTTTATACCTACTCTTTGTTTAAGTCTTACGTAGCTATAAGTTTTTACTAAATAAGAAAATCTACAAATATTGAAAAAAAAAAAGCTTATTAAAAGCAAAAAAAGGCCGTAGAGGTTCTTCCTAAAGTCAAGAAAAGAAAGTTGGAGCAACTTCGGCATATCATGAGTGGTCCCGTAGTACATGTTACAACAACAGATGGCTAGTCTTTATCTTATTTTTTTAACAACATGCACACCTACCTACAGTAAGTACCTACAGAGACTGTTCCAGATACTTCTGTGCACATTTATAAGAAGTCGGTTAATAATACGAATTTCCCACTTTGACACATATTAAACACCTTGAATTTAGGTCTGCGGTGTGCATTTAAATTGTATATGTAGTAGGTATTAAAGTTTTTCATACACCATTGACATCGGCAAACATCGATTCCGATGAGCTAAATTATTCTAACTCTGCGTTTAGGCCGAGAGTATTGTTAAGAGATCGCAAAGCTTCAAAACCGGAGCTATTATAGAGTATTTGGTAGTTGTAAAAGAAGGTAAATATAGTAAGTTCACCTGACAAGAGTCTTTGCCTCCAGTGAGTGGATAACCTGCACAGAGCATGTTCTCAGTTATCA
Source organism: Apoda limacodes (assembly GCA_946406115.1). Lineage (NCBI taxonomy): Eukaryota > Metazoa > Arthropoda > Insecta > Lepidoptera > Limacodidae > Apoda > Apoda limacodes. The sequence continues at coordinate 9,997,610 of OX291554.1, forward strand.
TACTGGCAGTATACTTGGTACTTATGCATTCCTCATTACTGAGCACTGGTAATTCAAGCTCTTGAAGGGTACAGGACACCTTTCCTTCTTCAGTTAACGTACCCCAGCCAGCCACTATTGCTTTTACGCCCGCATATGTGTTAGCTAGAAAAAGGAATTAAAACATGATTATCATCAAATGCTACTAATACTGTCATACATGCATGCAACTCTTGATAGTTCTGATAATTTTGGAGTCATGGCAACAAAAAAAAATCACTGTCTGGCTATTAATTATACTATACTTCTTGGAATTTCCACAGATTTTCAGACGACTTTTTAGGTTTATTTAAAAGAATGGTCAATAAATCGTCTGTCAAGATGTAACCGCTGAAGATCTAATGAGGCTTCCAGTATCTATATATATTGCTATTGCTTTTTGACGAATGTCATCGTCACCAGCCTTTACACGTCCCTACTATTGAGGCCCTGGCCTACCCTTAACTTGGTGACGGCGATTTGGACCATAGTTCCTCACGCAGGCCCAGTGCAAATTCTGGACTTCATATACGTCATTTTTACATAAACAGGTTTCCTCAATATATTTTCCTTCCTCGAATTTAGCTAGAATAGTGTAAACTAATGTGTTTAAGAAAAAAAAAAGTGGTAAAGTTAGCTTGTTACACAAAGGGCGAAGATATTTAAGAAAGGGCTTTGAAAATTTTACTATGGAACCCGTCCTACCTACCGTTTGCCATTTTATTTTTATTTTAATAGTGGCCGCCACTGAAGCAACCTATATATATTCGATAGCTGACATCATTACAAACGAAAAAAGTAGAATGAATAAATCTTGTAAAGTGTCAGGTTTTCGAGATAAATGCTTTCGAAGTTGTTGATTCAACAACTTTAAAAGTTTTTAGCTAAAAAAATTATTCTTTAAAATGATGTCAGAGTGATCGCCATTTTGAAAATGAAAGTATAATAGCGGCCAGAAAAGTAAGATAAAATAATCAAACCCCTTTGTCTGTTAAACATAACAAATAAGTACACAAAGTTTATAATTAGTGAACTTACAATCGTCAAGTGGTAAACAAATAGGCATGATATAATTAGACAAGGGAACTCGATCGTTGAGGCGAAGCAGAGCGATGTCGTTGTCGAAGTTGGTGAGACTGAACTTGTTAACGATAGCACGCAGCACGAAGCGGGTCTCGGGACGCGCCTTTGAATCACACCTATTATGCTGGTTGAATGATACTTTTATCATGAACCACATGAAGCTAAAAATAAATAAAACAAATAAGTAAGTAGCTATATTAAAGTCAAAGTCATTTTTTTTATCCAAATTAGATTTTTACAAACACTTTTGAATCGTCAAAGTTATTACATACTATTTTTTTGAAATCCGGTTCACAATGTAGAATTTTACCGAGATGAATCCGGCAAGAAACTCAATAGTTACACTTTTAAAAAATCATTAAACATACAATTACAATCAATGTTTTAAATAAAAAATTTCATCCATACATTTGTATATTATTTCTATTTTAATTTGGTTTACCAAGGCGTCCTGTAATTGAGCCTGTAATCATCATGGTGTGTCCCATGTATTTTTAACATTTAGACAGTCTGAAATATTGTAGAATGCTTTTTTACAAATTTGTTGTTTGTTAAAAGATTTAAATTTACTTATTGATAGCTTTTTTAACATTAGTAGGAACTTTTTTGTAAAAGTGTAAACATTGCCCCATAGAAAAAGTTACTAATTTTGTGAAGACGTGTATCATGCACTAGCAGCTTGTTTTTACTTCTAGTATTTACTTCGTGAACGTCACTTTTCTTGCTGAAACTATTTATATTTTTTTGAACGTATAAGAGATTTTCATACTATGCACTAGTTAAAATATTTACTTCCTTAAACCTATACCTCAGAGATGTCCTAGATCCTAATTAGTAAATAGCACGAATTGCCTTTCTTTGGAGTCCAGCATTATGCCAAGAAAGACTGCTGAATCAATAAGTTCTAATTGCTCGCCAAATATTAATACATGTCTGGATCTGACTAACATTTGGTAATGTAAATTTAACACATTTGTTTTTTTTCTTATTAAATAACAAATTAACATCGTTAAACCTATTAACAATCTTAAAAATGACATAATTGTATTTATCTTGACATGTCTTCTGTCGTCTCTTAACTTTAAAAAGTAAAGAGGTGTCGTCAGCGAATAAGTAAATGTCATGGTTTCTTACATGATTAATTTAAATAAGAAATAGAAAAGGACCTAAAATATTGATCCCTGAGGGACTCCCAAACTAACTACTGATCCCGGAGATCTTTTACCGTTGACATCTATGTTCTGTACTCTGCTACTCATGTAGGAGGTCTAGCTTTACCAGTTTTATTATTTATTATGTTCCATGTAGTTTTTTTTTATATTTGTTGAATTTTTTACAGTACTTTTGAGGTGAATTGATTTTGCAACAAGGCTTTCTTTTAAAGATTTTTTAATATTTTTTTACTTATTCCCTTGGCTATTAATAAATGTTCTTTCTTTTTATAATTCATACAGTTTACATCTACATTTATAAATACCTAGGGTAGCCCATGCACTAAAACTCAAGCGACTGGAAATAAGTTTCTTTTTTTCAGTAAATATTTTATTATACTCAGTTGCAATAGTGTCAAGAACAGTATTGTACATATCATTTGGGTTTCCATTATATATAAAAATCCGGAAGTTTATGCAATAACTTAGATTTATATGATTCAATCCGTTTAGGTGTAATTGGTTGGAAATTAATTTCCTTTTTAGTAATACTATTCTTTCTTTCTCAAACCACTAACTGACCATAATGATAAGATTGCTTATAATTGATTTTTGAATTGGTTTCATGTCAGTTAATAAACTGTCGATGCAAGCAGCACTAGATACAGTCATTCTTGTTGGTTCACAAAACAAAAATATTTAAATTAAAAGACCGAAATAAGGCAAAATCTGGTGTTTAATGAGCCAATCTCTAAATGTTTATATTAAAGTCTTTACAAATAATGATTTGTTTAATGGAGTTAAGTCAACTTAAGTCAAAATTATCATAAATTGCACAAGGCGGCTTGTATACACTCACACCAACGTGATGCTCAAATTCTATACAGGACAGCTTGGCAGTTAGCTCAACTAAGAGGCTCACAATATATATACGTTCCTTAAACTTTAGCTGTTTATTAACTAAAATTAAAGGGCCACCATGAATTGCCTTTTCTCGGCTGACGGACTTTCCTCCTGATGATTAGTGAAATTAAACATAAACCGATGGCTGTGTAGTCAGTGTTCAGTGATACATAAAATGTCCAACTTTTGGCACTTTATGAAAAATTTAATTTCTAGTTTTTATTGAGACATTTCTTTGGAATATTATTTTTAGTGTGACAAAGTTTATTTTTTTGTTTCTGTTTGCATAAAACTTGAGTAGATGTTAAAAAGATTGCTTAATATTATCATTATTTATGTTGGTATTATATATAATTTGCCAAAGTATCCTTTGACGTCTGAAAATTGAATTTAGATTATTACGTGTCAAAGTATTGCACTGCTCAATAAGTGAAAGCGTGTAGGTATACGATACCAAAAACACGACGTATGTGAATGACACTTTCACTCATCAGCGATATGAATTGGACTGCATACACTAGTATAATGCGTAAGGCGATAGTGATATAATTTCACTGTTGAAGAATCGATTCAATTTATAAGCAAAAAAAAATTTTTAGCTAGTAAAAAACTGCAGTAATATGCAGACCGATTACTTATCGACCGGTAGTTTATAAATTCCTTGCATATTATACTGACGTCAAAAAAGTTATATTGTACTTAACCTATTTTTGAGAAATAAACTATTTGAATTTATTTGAATTTGAAATTTGATACATTGAAGCCTCGCTCTATGGGTTTTTAACATTTTCGCAAATGCACTGATAAGTCCAACAAATTACCTTACAATAAATTACTGATTTTCTAACCAATTTGAAGTGCCTAAAAATATCAATGACCTTCAAAGTATCATAAACTAAAATTGACTCAACATGGTGCTTTTAAAAGTTGATTCAACAAGAAAAATATAAAAAAAAAAACACAAAACAATAAAGGCTCAGAAAATGGTCAAAGTGGATTTGTTGAGGATAATGAACTTTTGAATTTTGAGGCCCGATTGCTATCCGGTAGAGGTGAATGAACTGACTGATACGATTAAAATAAAATTGGAATAAACTAATTCAGACTGAGAATTTACTTGAGACCAGTTTGTCGTTTTTTTGGTTCTCTGTCATCATGGTATCTTTTGCGCATAATTTTTGTTTTACTCCACTTCGCCGTCGGTTTTGAGATCATCGACGTAAAAACCATGCTTAGATCTTACGTTAATGTGCAAAAAAAAACAACTTTCAGACAACCTTTTTTATAGGATAGCAAGTTATTATAGATGTAAAAACTTTATTTTATATTCTAATACTAATCCTACTAATATCATAAATGTGAAAGTATTTCTGGGTGGATGGATGCATCCAAATCACGCTTCAACCACTGGATGGATCGGGATGAAATTTGGCACACATATGGGTTAGGTCCTGGAATAGGACATAGGCTACTCTTTTTCCCGAAAAATTCCGAGGGAATAACTATAACACAGCTACAGCTTTTTTAGTATAATTAAGGAGTTACACGCCGATAACTGAATATAGGGTGGGCAGAGTCGCTGGCAAAATCAAGTAATTCATAAATATCTAATACCTTTAAACAAGCGATTCTTGAATCTGAATCTCGGAAACGGCTCCAACGATTTTCATACAATTAAATATGTAGAGTTTCGGGGGCGATGAATCGATCTAGCTAGGTTTCATTTTAGAAAACGACATTTTATCCGCGTTTTTAGGCAATGATAAACTGAAAAATATGACTCTTCCTGACACCTATTGGCGATTAGTAATACTATTTCTTTTACCGACACGGCAACACTAATGCTTCTTGATAATAGATGGCATTGTTAAGCAGCACTAAATCTACTTGATAATAGATGGCGTTGTTAAAAAAAACGAGCAAAGCTCGGTCCCCAGGTACTGTCTAACTAAAGGTCGTCTGGAATACATGTGAAGAACTAAGCGGAGTAGGGATTACAAAAGTTAATTAGCTGGGGCATAATTATATAATTTAATGTTGTATTCCGGACGATATTTAGAACGTCAATTATTTCTCTTCAATTTTTTAGGTATTGGCATCATAGACTGTCCTATACGTAATCTGAACTATTGTCTGCGCAGTAGCTTTACGAAATCGACTATTCAGTAGAAAGAGACAAAGCAAAACTGAGGTCTCCTTTCTCTTTCTACCAACGTCCACCATTTTGTTTATGTATATTAAAACAAGTTGGAAAAAAGCAAAAGACGCCACTGGTTCGCTTCATCTCCGTCACACTTATGCGATCATATACTCTGTGCACTATGTCTATAGAAAGCATCTACAGCTAGGCACGTGAAATGGAAATGAAGTAGTTAAAAAAACTTAATTATTGTCATTGATATGAGCAATGTTAAGATTTCATGAAATGGCCTATGAGCCGCCTCTGGATGCTGAGTTACGACATGCTGCCACCTTATGACAAATATTAAGTTGAGTGTTAATAAATATAACTCCGAATTGTTGGCGTTTCCTCCGCTTTACATCAGTTTTCATTACCCTACTTAGATTAAGAACATACTAATCTTTAATGAATATAGCCTTAATTGGATATTAATAGCTTTTATTTTATAATTTTTTTATTGTTCTAGTTTAACTGGTAATCATATAATGGCATTTCATTTGTTTCTACTATTCAAAAAGTCATAAATAGAGGGATAGCATTTTCCTTTCCCACAATTTTCCTTTGGTCTTTATGATCAGACAATATGTGAACCCTACAGTAATAATTCAATTAACATGACGAATTGGCGTTTGTATGTAAATATGTGTCATGCGTCTTAGTATCTATTAGTTATCTAATAGATAGTTTTACTTTATGACTAGTGTATCCTAGTGTGTAACATGTTTGTCGCATTGTATCTGATTTTTGAAAACTTTGATAGGTGAGATTATTAGGCAAAAACACGACCAGCAACGGTTAATCGGTTACCGAAATGTGACGAGATGTTCAAATATATAATTACTATCCCGGCTTCGCACAGGTGGTCTTTTTAAAAAAACATTTTTTTGGAATAAACTTAGAGTAAATGTATTTTTAGGCATGACATAAGTAGTTTCTTTTTTTTCAAATTACAAAATATATATTTTTATCAATAAACCTAGTTTTACTCTTAAAGTTGTTTTCCTAGCAAAAAGTCAAAATATTCAATGTCAGTTTGGTCCGCTTCGTAGGGAGGGAGGAACCCACCGCGCGTTTAAGCCGCCGTCCTTCCCCCTCATGCCGGTATCATAAATGCGCGCCCAGTACTTGATCATTATTTTGCTGCGATGTTTTTTAAAACTGCCTTATTTCCTAAGTTATGCATTGAAATTGAATGATGTAATTTTGTTTTAAATTAAGTATTTGTGATGAATGTATTTATTTGGATAAGGATTAATATTATGTTTATAATAACACCTTCGCAAATAATGCATTATTTTATAAATTTGGTTAGCATAAACAAGATTGTAGTGAACCTTAAAAGATACACATATGCTATCTCGGACTTTTTTTTAGAACTTTTAAAGGGGAACAATTCTGTTATATATGATTTTTGCGAAACTTTAACCGTTTACGCAGCAGCGGAAGCTCTCAAAAGGAAAAGAAACCCCCCGATTTTGAAACATTCCTCACTGGTGCTCCGCTCCTATTGGTCTTAGCGTGGTGATATATAGCTTATAGCCTTCCTCGATAAATATGATAGGAATCTAACACTGAAAGATTTTTTTTAATCGGAATAGTAGTTCCTGGGATAAAAGCGTTCAAGCAAACAAACAAAAAAACTCTTCAGCTTTATAATATTAGTATAGATGATTTAAAATGTTGAGTGAGAATACGCCTTAGGTGGTCACTTATGGTATGATAATGGTATTAATCTTAATAAATTATTTTTTTGATTCCTTAAAAAAGTAATGAGTTTGAACAAGTGTTAAAAGTAAAAACTTTTATTCCAAATGATAAAATGAAATTTAAGGACTCGGCTACTGTAGGAATACACCGAAGTCGAACTAGTTTGTACGAGTTGTATGAAATGAAACTATATAACCACAGTCCCACGTTCACCGACTCTGTGAAAATGTATTCAAAAATATTAAAAAAGGGTGCAGGGTTGCAAAATCAATACATTTAAGTAATAAAATTAAAAATTTTGATAGTAAAATAAAGGCCACATGGAATGTAATAAATAGTGAAAAAGGAAAAATTTAACCGCGTCACAATAATTATTCACTTTTTGAAGATTCAAAAATAATTTATTCAGATCTTGATGTCGCTAACTTTTTTGAGAAACATGTTACGGGAATGTCTACAATTACAACTAATGCATTAAATTTCTCTCCATTATAACCAGAGTTACTTTAAAAATGTAATGGAAATAAATGCAACATTTACATTATAACATTATAAAGACATTTAACTCAGCAGAAAAAACTGGGGTATATCAGTCGGAATTATTGATATTAAAGCTCCAATCTTAAACATAATATTTAATAAGTGTGTTGACGAAGGAATATTCCCAGACTTAATGAAATATAGTGAGATAATACCACTTTTTAAAACTGTAAGCAAAGATGATCGTAATAATTTAAGACATATCTCTATACTGTTTGCCTTAAGCATTTTTTTTTAAAAACTTCTGTTCAATCAGATGCTTAAACATTTTAACTTAAATGGATTGCTACATCCTCAACAGTTTGATTTTACAAAAGTGCGTTTCACAAGTGACACAGGTGTTGCCCTTGTACAACATATACTTGATGCTTGGGAACAGTCACAAAATGCCATTCTGTGATCTATCAAAGGCTTTCCACTGCGTGCAACATAAAACGCTTGCTCGAAAACTTAGTCATTATGGTATTGAAGTTATGACTCTTGAGCTTATCAGCTCATATTTAAGTGTGTAGAATGCAAAAGGTTTAAATCAGTGAAGTAAAATCCAATGGATCAGAAATAAAATTAGGGATTCCTCAAGGTTCTATTTTAGGTCCTTTTCTATTTTTAATTTACATAAGTGACTTGTCTTTCTTTGTAGAGAAGCTGTGCAAGATTGTACTATTTGCAGATGAAATTACTCTTTTATTTAAAGTTGACAGAAATAAAACTTATTTTGACGACGTAAGTTGCATTACTTACGTCTTTCTCAGGTCCTTCAGTAGTTTACGGCAAATAACTTATTTTTTAATGCGAAAAAGACTAAGTGTTTAAAATTTATAATGCCAAATATCAGAAACATAAGTACAAAATTATCTTTAAACGGAGAAGAAATAGAACTACTAGACTTAACAATGTTCTAGGTATTACATTAGACAATAGGCTACAGTGGAACCCTCACGTCTCAGTCGCAGGCAATCTTATTCCAGCTGCTTATACACACTGAAAAAAATATATTGTCAAATTGACAAAAAACTTTGTTACTGTGGAGCCCACCATAGATGGAATGACGACGTTTTTATTGTCACTTTGTACTTTGATAATTCAACAATGCTGTTGAGGTTTAATGTTACAACAATGTTACTGCTGTCAGCCTAACCAAGCAAATATGTTGCAGTGACAAAGCCTATGTTGTCCTCATGACCAAGTTTGATTCTATAGCTATGTTAATTTTGTCAGTCTGACTAGGTAATTTGCTATAGTGACAAAGCTAACGTTGTTCTCATGACCAAGTTTGAATTTACAACGATGTTAATGTTGTCACTCTGCCTAGGTAATTTGCTATTGTGACAAAGCTTACGTTGTTTTAATGACCCACCCTTGACTACCTACTTACTATTACTACTAGTAACTAATAGGGGGCGCAAGGGAAATCACTACACACAGCAAGGGAACATTTGTACACTCCAACTGGTAACATTGCGCCTTTTGAACACATATATACGCGCAGCTTTGGTACTGGCATCAAAACTGTTCCTATTCCTAAAAAAGGAAGCTATAACCACATAACCAGCTAATATTTACAAAAAATTTACTCAATACTTGATCTATTGCTGTTGCTGTTGGAGCACATGTTGGTATACTTTTGCAAAAATTATGACAAAACTAAAAATAACATTGATAATCGTCCATTACCCACTTAATCCAAAGTGGAACTGAACTCTCAAGTCGCAACGCAATTTTGGCACCCTATCAACTTTCCAAGCGCCAACGTTTATTTTGTCAATTTATTGAAACTTTGTGTTATTAGCAAAGTGTACTAATGAAAATATAAAATTGTCAAACCAACAAAATATATTTTGTTTTGATCTTAATTTTGCCTATGGACACTTCGACAACTTAACATTGTCACTTCAAGAATTTAGGATGCTTAAAACATTGTCGATTTGACAACTTAAGAGTGTCAATTGAACAATGTATTTTATACATAGCTTTAATATTGATGTTCAATAGCTACTCTAACAATAAAAGAGTTAGTATCGAAACAATATGAGTTTCAATGTAGGGGCAATACAGTACTTAGTTACAGTATTTATACAAAGCTAACAAAGCGTATTTTTTCACTTTGTTAGCGCTTTTTTTTCTCAGTGCAGTTCGAAGATTTAGTTGCTTGCTTGGTCTGATTTAGCTATTTCCATACCGTCATATCTTATGGTATTTTGCTTTGGGTTAAGGCAGCTGAAATTGATATAGTCTTGATTTTGCAAAAGAGAGCAATACGTTCAATTTATTAATTGTAACCTCGAATTTCCCTTAGGGAACTATTTAGGGAAATTGTTATTTTAACTGTTCCTTGCCAATATATCTTTGATTGTGTAATGTATGTACGCAAAAATTTACACTTATTGGCTAAAAGCAGTGACCAACACAGTGTTAATACAAGGAATAAGGATAAATCAGCAGTTCCAAAATATCATCTTCAGAAGGTACATAGCTCTTTCGCAATACAAAGTATATACTTCTACAATGACAATACAAATTCCAGAACATGTGGTTAATTTACCTCCAAATAAATTTAAAATATATGTCACAGATAGTTTAATGAAAAAGCTATTACAAAGTTGATGAATACATAAATAATAAAAATGCTTGGGAAAATTAGAACTTAATTGATTTGTATGGGTATTGGTGCATTTTTAATATTTTTTTAAAATTAAAACATAGTATGTTATGTTATTTCCTAGTGTATCATCATTTTTCATATCAGCTTATATTGGTCCACTGCTGGACATAAGCCTCCTCTATGGCCCGCCATTTCACCCGGTCCTCTGCCTTCCGCATCCAGTCAACACCAGCCACCTTTTTAAGGTCGTCGGTCCACCGGGCTGGAGGGCGTCCCACGCTTCGCCTTCCCATACGTCTCCACTATAAGACGCGTCTGCTCCATCGGCCATCGGTCCTCCGACAGATGTGGCCAGCCCACTGCCACTTCAGCTTGCTAATTCTGCGAGCTATGTGTATCGCTGTATTGTATTTTGATATGAAGTTGAACAAATATAAAAGATTAACAAAATAAAAAAAATTGCTGAGTTTCTTGCCGGTTCTTCTCGGTGGGTAATCATTCCGAACCGGTGGTAATTAAGTGGTAATTATTTAAAATTAATATTTAAAGTGACGATTTGAAAGTGCTGTTTGAAAGTTCAATTGTACAAAAAGTTTGAGTTTCTATGTAATCTATGAGCCTACATAGTGATGTGTTAGGTTATCAACTAAGGACCAAGGCGTCGATGAAACTGGACTATTCTCTTAAATTTAGTAACTCCAAATAATAAATCCAGAGCAGTGTTGTTTCTTTGTGTTAGATATATTTGTTGCCAAAGCTGTATTGTGATATCATACAACCTATGAATTTACCGGTCCAAAATGTGAAACCTAATCCAATTCCAATAAATAATTTACTTCAAGCGTAGCAGCAGTCAACGGTTTAATAAATGACTTCAAAAATAAACTGTAAGTATCGATTGTTCTTGCAATCGATTAATAAAGTTTTTATCATCAATTTCATTTAAACGTGTTTTATTTTAAAAACATATTCGAACCTAACGATGAAAAATTTGAAAATTTATAAAAGTATGTACCCACCCTTTAATGCAATGAGCAGCAGTCATTCCATATCGGTCGTTGAGAAGCATCCCCCCGCAATAGAAACGCTTAAAGTAAGACAGTAACATTATCCAGGGGAACTCCCCAGGACTTGCTTCAACTCCTTCCACCACTCGGGAGTTTTCATTCCTCACACCACATTCTGTAACAGATTCTATATTTCACTAATTTATTGTTTTTTACTTTAATATTTATCAGTCAATCATGTGTAATGTTTATAATTCAATAATTCATCGCAAAAATTTAAATAATATGCTTACTACAGGAACAGGTGTTGCGGGATTTGGTGTCCAGCAATGGAGGTCGGTTGCCCCACACTCCACCGAAGAAATTCTTTGTGAAGTGTCCACGAGGATCTCGTCTCGAATAGCTGACTAATTCACTTTGTTCCTGCAACAAAATAAAAAACGAGTGAGGTAATAATAAAATACCTGTTGACAAACATAAAAACCGTGTAAAGATTGATTAATCGAATCGATTATTCAATAAATCGATTAATTCGATTACTATTGCATAAATTTAAATGTGATTATAAAAAGTGTTTGTAGAATTGAAGACAAATTATTTATTGTTGCTCCAAAAATGTTAAGACAAATGCAAATCCGACCAATGAGGATGACAGTTGACCAATAAATAAATATTTTTGGAATATTTATGATACACAAATACACCCAGACTCAAGACAAACATAAATATTTAATACATAAATGCTGGTCCAGTGCGGGAATCAAACCCGCACCCTCTTCATAGCAGCCAGCCACACTACCAACTAGGCTGCGATCCCTCGACCAATACGATATAAGTGGCTATCAATGATCATCCTTATATTTTAGTTGGTTTGGCAAATTTTTCCACTAAAGTTATGCTTAATATAATTAAAAGACATTCAATTGCTTTCATGCGTACATATTATGGGCAAAACGAAGCTAAACTAAGTTATGCATTTAACAGTGAAAGTCAGATCAAGTACCTACATTTATAATAGCTTTGTCTTATGTACGCCAAACAAACGTATAAAAATAATTGAATAAATAGTATGGGGTTCCTTATAAAGGGGATAATGAGATTTTTTAAAGGACACCACTAATAATGTCCCTGCGGTGTTACTAATTACGAGAGTTCAAATACTACAGTAATCGTTCTATACCAGGTGGGCCGTAAGCTGGTTTCAAATTTATTATATAGGAAACAAAATTAAGGCCTTTAGAAGCTAACTATAAACAAAATATTATTTATCTAAGAGAAAAAGAGATGCATTTTTAAGACCTGTCTAAAGACGCCTGACATGACGGATACGTTAAAATAACATTTTTACACAAACAAAGACAGAAATTTCATGTTTATTATTAGTCTTTAATGTAAGCTATAGGTACTGTTAGCTGCCGACATTTTTTATGGTGAATGTTGCTGCAAAAATTTGAGATGGTGAAAGAAATCAAAGCAATAATCCTTCAAATATATTTGAAGAAAAAATTAGGAAATTTTAATAGCTGTTGACAGATCTATGTTTATTTACTATGTTTGTTTACGTTTTAGTTGATGACTAATTAATAAATGACACTTTACTAGAATAAAGCAAAAAATTTTATTTAATTTTGTGGGTAAATTTAATAGGTGCCTATTACTGAACACTAGGCAACAAAGTCAAAATCAAAATATTTTACTTTAAGAATTTTCCCTTTCCAAATCATGACGTAAAATACTAACAGCTTGTACCTACAATGATATTTTCAAAGTTGGTGTCATGAAAGTAAAGTGTGTTATAAACTTCAGATACACACCATTATATTAATATGGGACCACCTCGGAAGTATATCCTTTTGAATAAAAAAAGAATTTTGAAAAAAAATATTTATGTAATTAATTAAATTGTTATGTACGAACATACATAAAAAAATAAAAAAAACCTCATCCGAATTGAGAACGTCCTCTTTTTTTAAATCGGTTAGCTATAACAAAAGATGGACTTAATAATAATTAATGCTACTATACTAAGTGATTATAGTGGTGTGACAACAAAAGATGGACTTAATAATATAATTAATGCTACCATTTTATTCCTGCCTATTGAACAAATGAACGAGTTGTTATTAAATAGGCCGTGGAAACTTACCACATTCCTTTCCTTTCAAAAATACTTGTAGGTTTTTCCACCCAGAAAAAAGTAAATAAATGACAATATTTTATGACACAAAAAGTATATATAACTAGCTTATACCCACAACTTCGTCCGCGTAAACTTTTAAAATAAAAGACGATGTTTACGCTTTTCCCCCTATCCCCTATTATATCTAGAATATAATTTTCCAAAACCGGTGAAACACGTCATTTGTTAATTTTTAACTTAATCTTTAACCTAAAGGTTATTAATATTATGATCACTATTATTTAATTTTCGAGCACACGCAAATAATTCTTTTGCATATATTGTAGATCTTGGCCGTGTCGAGGTTCAGCCATAACGCTTCTAGCAGCGGATATTCGGTGCCACATAGCTGACAACAACTAAGTACCCTATATGCTTTCTAAGAAGTTATTTCCAAAATAATTTATGTATATCTTCACGGTTTCTCACAGGTAACCAGCGGATACATAGCCACATTAAAATGTGAGATACAGCCTCTTTTGACCAACCACTTTTGTTATGAGTGACAGGGGGATAGACTATCGCCGAAACCAAGGACATTAAAGTAGCATAGACTGCTGATGATTCGGAAAATGTATGAAAACCACATCAACCAGTTTACGGGGAAACGGGGTGGAGGTAACACTGAAAGTTATGCCATTGGTGAATTCTTAACCAATAGTGAAGCAGTTGCGACCAATCAGAGTGCTGCTGCTGTACTATGCAGCATAAAAATCTCTTATGGCAATTAATTAGTGATATGCAAAATAAAAATAAAATAGTTTCGATACATTTACTAGCGCTTTATTGCGCCGCGAGCAATTATATGTATATGCTGCTGCGACTTACAGCTTTGTGTCCTGTACATACATTTGTCCGTATTATAACATTGTGCATATAATGCGTGGAAAGAATTACGGTTCCCTCTCATCCAGATGAAATTATGATATTTTTCAATAATTAATCAACACAGTTTAATATTTGTTGTTACTGATTTTAGTACTGTATTATTTGGCAATATCTTGGTAGGCAAAGGACTGTGTATATTCAGCTGTAGTAGTAGCGGTAGCTGTATATGTTAATTTTATATGTCAAACACATGTCATGTAAAGTAAAAACGTGTAAGATAAAAAATGTTGATATTGTTATGCTCTATAAACATAGATTTAATATTATAAATGCGTAATTAACTCTGTCTGTCTGTTTGTCTGCTACCTCTTCATGCCTAAGCCGCTAAACCGATTTAGACGAAATTTGGTATGGAGATAGTTTGAGACCTGGGGACATAATCTACTTGAAAACGTCACGTGTAAGTCGGTTCTTTTTCTATAACTAAGGAGTTGCAGTTAATAACCGATAACCGAATTTAGGGCGGGTGGGACCACGGGCAAATTTAGCATGAAGATAGTTTGAGTCCCGGGGAAAGACATACTACTTGAAAAAGTCCAGTGTGAGTGGGTTTTTTTTTCTATAATTGAGGAGTTACCGTTAAAATCCTACACTGGTAACCGAATTTAGGGTGGGTAAAAGCTAGTAATTTATAACAGCTATTGTACGAGATAACGTTTGTGGGAACTTTGGAAATTAACTGACCAAACAAAACAAAATTCTGTTACTCGGCCTTCCAACATATACTTACTTTTTTCACGATATATGTTTTTCCTAATACATATTTAGGGGTAAAATATATGCTGATTTTAGTAAACCCCTTTTTACAAAAAACAAAATTTCCAAAATGGTTAAATAGACCAAATAATTTTTCATTGTCATAAGTTCCAAAATCTATGTTTGAGTTTTACTAATTTTATAACAATAGAGAGAGAAGTAACTAGTAGGTATAAAAATTTTTACATTGTCGGTCACATGTACCCGGAGTTCAAGCAAATCTTGGGAAGTTGTATAATAATCCTGTCAATTAAAATAAAAAAAAACGTTTTATGAAAAGGCCAATTTTTTAAAAGGAAACCTATGAACCGATAACATACATATCTACCTCGAATATGTATCCTAATTTGTACAATCCAAAAATTATTTTTTTTTATTTTGAATGCATAGTGCAGAAGTTGTGTATCAAGTGAAACGCTGACTTACCACACATATATTTTAATAGAACATCAAACTCGGCTGTATAATATTGTCTCTTAGCCCTAATTATTATAGGTAAACAAAAAAAAAAACTGTTTTTATAATACGCGCGAATTTATTTTATTTTTATATTTATAAATATATTTTTTTAGAATAAGCAAGTAACAACGCGCAATATTTGAAGACTTCATAGCAAATTATCCCTTACAAAATAGCGATTCGCTATAATCAACTAAAAATTTTATAAAGACTATGCAGTCATAAGTGATTATAGTGGTGTGAGCTCTAACACCAATTAATAAAAACCGGCTAAGTGTGAGACGGGCTCGAGCCATTAGCATCTTAAATTGCCGTATCAGCGCAATCTAGCGAAGACAGTCTAGATTATTAAGAGACACCGATACACATTTGTTTATTAGAAACGATATTCAAAGCTAAGCAACGTTGGGCTTGGTCAGTCATTGGATGAGTGACCGCTTAGTGGCACACTTTTTGTTTTAGTAATTTACGTAAATGGTGGAACGGAACCCACGTAGCGTGAGTGCGACTCGCCGATTTTTTAATTATCAGTCAGAATTCAGCATTATTTTGCTACAGAAAAAGATAAAAAACGTTTGACACTGTAAAATTAATTTGTAGGACTAAAAATATTGATTACCTCATCCCACTACCAGTCGGTGGTGGTCGAGGGGTTTAAATTTCACTTCACGTCCCAAGTGGTGGAGGTTCGAGCCCCGGGTCGGCGTGTACAACTACACTGAGTTATTTTTTCACACCACTGGCTTTTCGGTGAAGGAAAACATGGTGAGGAAACCTGCATAAGTCAAGAAAAAAAAGACGTATGTGAAGTCCACAATCCGCACTGGGCCCGCGTGTGGACCATGGCCCAAATCACCCTCGCTTATGAGGGTAGGCCGTGCCCAACAGTGGGGACGTATGAAGGCTGGCGAGAATACCAGTGTGCAATTATTTAAACTAAGATTTGGCACCGACTTTATCTTCGGGAGGGGTCTTTTCAAACCATTGTTGAACACAGAATTTTTCGTTTGTATGATGTTTCGACACACGACTCATTAGATTCAATCCGGACCATCCAGCGCTACAGTATTTATTTATTTGTAAATAGTTTAATGACTTTTATGTTATAAAACATTTTAAATTGTTTTATGCAATAAGTTTTACCGCTGTTTATCGATACAAGAAATGTGGAAACTTATGAACTCCGTTCAAAATGTGTAAACAGATCTGTTTAAAATATTTATGATACCTACCATTATTTTTTGCGTTCAACGTCATAGATATATATCAGTAACGATCAGCCGTTGGTGGTATATATGTCGCAGGCAAATCGTATCATCCGCCGGTTCATATTATGCCTAGGCAAATCGTAAAGTATGGAAATGAAAGGAACAGAAATCGCACTGTATAAGACATGTATGTTAGGTTCAGTTTCTCTTTTGCTAACGTAGATGTGGAGCGAGCGGAGCGTTCCAGCCAAGCTTCATATAATAATCTGTTCAGTTATATGATAACTTCTTTTCCATACTTTATGATCTGCCTAGACATATTATGAAACGGCGGATTATAGGATTGGCCTGCGACATATACATCATTGCGATCAGCGCTACATGATGGGTTTTGTACATTTTTATTAACACACTGGAATCTATTTTATAAACACGGATCACCT
Source organism: Apoda limacodes (assembly GCA_946406115.1). Classification (NCBI taxonomy): domain Eukaryota; kingdom Metazoa; phylum Arthropoda; class Insecta; order Lepidoptera; family Limacodidae; genus Apoda; species Apoda limacodes. Next base: position 10,014,736 of record OX291554.1, read on the forward strand.
ATCACGTTAGTGGGACGAAATACAATTGGTTAACTGTGAATCTTAAAGGCATTCGATCGTAACATCTCTGACCACTTCCTTCGGGGACAAGTTACGTGATGGTATTTTTTTTATTTTAATATCAATTTATTTTTACCTTCCATCTAAATTAATATCAATTTCAACTGAAAACATTGTGTAAGTCAGAGCTTCCAAACTTTAAGACAGTGATCAATTAATTCGGGCAAAAAAAAATAATAATAGAAAAAAAATATTTTTGGACATTACACACAGCACATCTGATCCCAAACGAAGCAAAGCTTGTCCTATGTATACCAGACAACGGATACACATACATATATACTTTATATATTTTTTGTTAATACATACATATTTTTTACACGAAAAAATCATGTATTTATACAAATATTGCATACCACAGAGAATAATAGAGCCGTATGCTCTATTATTTCATTAAGGGTTTAAAAAAATCCATCTCTTAGAGCAAGAAAGGCTCTTGAATCTTGGCCCGTCAAAATTTTCTGACGAAATCAAGGAAACTTCATTAAGGAAATTCATTATGATGTGACTATGATTTAAGGTGGATTATTTTAGATTCTGATTAATTGTTCTGTGAAAGAAATCTGGATAGTTTTTTTTTTAATTCTACGGTAGTTTGGGTATTATGTTGAACAGTTACCGTAACCAACAGAGATGCTCGTAACATCAGTTAGAAAGGGCGTTGTCCATTAAAATAATTATCTTTACCTGAAGAATTAAATGCTTTTAGGGAGAAATAAATTATTTTTAGTTAGAAATATTGCCATGTTTACTATTGGTACTTGCTTTGACAAATAAGTTTTTTATTTTTACAAGTATATTAAATATAATTTGCATTCAGTTTGTTGGAATTCAATAATCAAAAACCTTGACTTGAAGCTCATTCTAGAACCAAACCGTTCGGGGGCGGAAACTCCTGTCATCGGAATGAGGAACAGCACTGTGTGTGACTGTGTTCGACAATGATCCCTGTTTATTTGAAAAAAGGAAAAAAAAACAAGAAATGTCTTGATATATTCTGCATTCTACACGAAGCAAACAATGGACATTATTATACCTCCTAGCTGTTGCCAGCATTTCTGCCCGCGCTAAATTTGGTTTTCGGCGTAGAATTCCTACGCTAAGCCGTTGATTAAAGAAAAGAGTTTGCTTTAGCCTTAGCTATAATTCGTTCGCGTGGAATTCGGTTACTACGAGGAAGTTAAAAAAAAGTGGTTTTGGAACGCCCGGGGTAGAGTAATTTTCTAACTGTCAAGTTGAATTCTTTATACTGCCATAGAAAAGGCGGTCCAAAACGGGTCGATTTTTCAACTCTACCGGGCTATAATCACTCACACTTAATATTAAAAAAAAAACAACTTTTGAAATAAAATAAAAATTAGGGAACTATGAATGTTAAAAAAAAGTTTAGATTGGGTACCTATTTATGCCTATTATTTATATATTCAGCATCTAAGAAATCTTAAAATTTCGTCAAATCTCTTTATTTTGTATTAAGTACAAATATTTCTGTCTTCTTACACAAAAATATAGATCTAAAAGTATTACCATTCAACACATACTATAGGACCATTGATATCCAATATACATCCTTAATGAAAGCATACATTTTATTTATTTAAATGTAATAAAAAAATAAGCACTAACCTTAGAATACGTAAAAACCACAGCGACAACCACAAATATAAAAGCGCACTTCCACATTTTTCCTCAAAATTTAAAGTCTTACGCGATTTAACAAGGTAACTTAGCAGGTAAAAAATTTAAAAATACAGTTTTCTTTCCACAATACGCTAGTGCATCGTCCAGCGTTCTTGAACTTGGCGCATTTGGTCGCATTCGGACTCACACTGAGATCGGTGTCGCTGGCAGGACTGGCAGGTACACCCCAACAAACAAATGACGTGATATGAATTCTTAATTTATCAAACACTTTAGTCTAATGACATTTCCACTGGCATCTTCGTCTTCGTAGCAATAGAAAACAAAACTGGTTTTGTTGAAGCCGCAACCTGACAGTGTGTGTTTGCTTTCAAATGCTTTAACATTTCGCCGGCATTTGTTGTGTAAACTAATAGCCCAAACAACGATGATTTTTTTTACTTAGTTCTAACAACAGTTCTGGTTTTGATAATGTTTTTTGAAATGCGTCTTTTAATTTACTTATCATTTAAAATTAGAATCTATGATAAAGGGACATACGTTTTTTTATAATGAAAATTTGAAAGGGTTGAACAGCTCTCGGTGGAATAAGTAATAAAGAACCGGCCAAGTGCGAGTCGGACTCGCGCACGAAGGATTCCGTACCGTTATCTATAAAAACTGCAAAAAAAATCACGTTTATTGTATGCGAGCCCCCTTAAATATTTATTTTATTCTGTTTTTAGCGGCTGTTATAGCGGCTACAGAAATACATCATCTGTGAAAATTTCAACTGTCTTACTATCACGGTTCATGAGATACAGCCTGGTGACTGACGGACAGCGAAGTCTTAGTAATAGGGTCCCGTTTTACCCTTTGGGTACGGAACCCTAAAAATATATATTTACGCACCCAATTGTTATTGAAATAAAGATTAGTTATTGAAGAAAGAGAAGAGAAAGAAAAGAAGAGAAAGTTTTTTTCAATATTTAATAGCCTGATAGCTGATAGGTACATCAAATTAGTACAAATCAATGTCAGCTAATCTGGAATCAAGAGTTAGGTATAATAGCATTTGCGGTTATTTTGTGACTAGGTTCGCAGTATATATGGCATTTGCAAAAATATAATTAAAAAGAAACATATGTAAATTTTGTACTTTGCAACTAAATAACCCAAAAATAAAAGTCCTAGACTATTTGGACGGTTATAAAGTTTTCCCTGACTTTACTGAATTTATCTTCTGTATATATGTCGCAGTAAGATGGTTGAAACCGTGATATGGTTATATCCCTAGGGATATAGCTATATACCGTAATATAGTTATATGTTGGCGGCTTATAACTGTCTTACTAGACTAATGTAGTGAAAACTAGTTATTCATTTTTAGTAAAATGGTACACAATACATCTATATTCTTTCAACCTTGCTTTTGTTTTCACCAGATAAATAATTATAACATTTGGAATTACACAGCACTCAACATTCTTCATACAGGCGCATCTTTTAGTTGAACACTGTGTCTTGGATTTTTTACAGGTATGTACATTTTAAAAAACCTTGGCCTTCAAATGCTGACAACTTTTGGTATATAGCTCAATAACAACTTCTCGTTTGATATATGATCATTCATAGTAATATGTGTCAACTGTATCGCATTTCTGGGCAGCCTGGCTTTCGTTTCGCTTTTTAAAAACTCTACCTAATACGTTTTTTGATCCAAAGGTCCGCGATCTACTTTTGGTATCTCAATCAGAACTGTAGACCCAACGTCAATGTTGAGAAATTTGTTTGAAGCTTCTTGCATTTTTGCATTGCAACATGAAGGAAGGACAAACAAACACACATTCGCATTCATAATAACATTAATATATATTGTAGTCACAACAATATACCAGTATCACCTGATTTCTAAGTGGGCGGACGTAGGCTCAACAAACTTATAAAAAATGACAGCAATCTTAAATAAACCTTAAGTGAAAGTATCTGTTGATCTTGTTGACCGCATACATTAAATCATGTAGCATGGTTTGTTTATTGTATTTTTTAACGGATTTTAAAAAATGAGGTTCACAATTCGACTGTATTTTGTTTGTGTATATAATAAATAAATATATTGTAATTATCTTCTTGACCTTAGATCTCTGTCATTTCAGACACGGATTAAGATGTTTTTAATGAAATAGGTTCCTTTACAATTTAGTTAAGGCAGTTGATACTCTTAGTACATTTTTATTTGGATGTTATCAATGTAAATAAATATTTCACACTATACACTATCATTGATTTCAAAGCAAAAACATTAATGATGTAGCCATTGATATGGCATGTATGATATATTTTTTTCCAAAAACTATATATCGTATACCTTCAGGGAGTCATAAACGAAGAAATATATTTTTTCTATATATGTATATTTATATTGTATTTCCATATTCTATGAAGATTTTGTGTATTTGTAAGATTGATGTACAAGGGCTTTATAAATCTATAGAAGTTGTCTATTGGGATGTTGTACTGTTATATTAGTCCACAATCCGCACTGGGCCCGCGTGTAGACTAAATACGACCCAAATAACCCTTGGAGAGGGTAGGCCGCACCAACAGAGGGGACGTATGAGGCTAATAAGGACAATAAACTGTATTCTAATTGATATTATATCAACGTGTCATAGGTACTTCGTTGCTATATAAATTAAAGCTTCTATGTTCGTGATGCAATAGCAGTGCGGTAGCGAACATTGCATATATCTAATAGTGAAGCTACAAGAACCATGGTTGACGTATAAATTACAAATTTTTCTGACTCGATGTGTGGGCGCTAGTATCGTGTAAGTTCACACCATTTTAATATAGCGACTATAGTTTTGATTTTTGACCACCGAGTCAAAAAAGTTTGTTGTACTGTTCACGTTTTTGACGTTATTTTATTTTGTTTCAACAGCATAACTACATTCTCTAAACATATTTTGAGTCGCCAGTATGTTAGTTCTGTAACATGATATACGAGTTACTTAACAGGCTGGGTGCGCACCGATTGTGCTTTGACTAAACTTACTTAAAATATCCACAAAAAAGTATGCCCCTAAAATAAACAAGCATTGAGTTAATCTATTTTAGGCAACGTTCGCAAATTCGCATGGGAAAAATGTGGTTGCCAGTGGTGCCTGAGCCTCCTTCTACCTGGGAGAGGCCTGTACCACTGTATATACAGGACTATAGTCGGGAGAGACAACGTTTTTAACTCTACCACTCTTTCGCGTATTCTTCTAAGCAATCTTTTAAGACAAACAACTGCTTCATTTCTATGCAAATATTTGAAACTTACACTCGGGCCATTAGGCTGAGGCAAAAAAACATGGTCCTATATCACGCAAGCAATATAGATATACAAGTTTCAAGTGGTCGAATTCGTACATAATCAATTAATGTGCTCGTACAAGAAGAATTTATTTTTCGTACAGATCTGGGTTATGTACGAGGAATTATTTATTCTTCGAATATTACTAGTTATGTACAGCGAAACGTTATTTGACATACATAACCGTGATAACTTGTGAGAAATTATTCGTTTTTCTGACAAAGTCAAGTAGGTTTTCAAACTTATTGCTTAGTTGAGTTTCTTGTTGTTTTTAGGGTTCCGTATTCGAAGGGAAGAACGGAGCCATTGCTGTCACTAACGTGTTCGTCTGTCCGTTGTCCGTTTAACATTATACATGTAAACTGTTGGGGCTACAGTCTTCAAACTTTTACAGTATAAAGCTCTTGTTAACCAAAAGCCATACAAATTGACATAAAAAAAATTAAGAGAAGCATCTGTATAGTTATAAAAAATTTTACCTACCCCATCAGGGTATCGTTTTTTAGAACTCGTTGAGTAGATGAATACTGTATTTTTTGTTTTATAATATATTGGAAAACCAAGGAATAAAAAGCCACCAACGTAATGTCATCTTTTTTTACAAAATTTTGTTCTGAAGATTTTATTTACTTCTCATTAAAGAAGTTAAAAGTCAAAATGATTTATTCAAATTAGGATTTTACAATCACTTTTGAATCGTCAAAGATATGAAAAACTATTTTTTGAAAAAAAAAGAATTACTTATTTTGTGTAGACGTGTATCATGCATTAACAGCTTATTTTTACTTCTAGTATTTACTTTGTAAACGTCACTTTTCTTGCTGAAACTATTGATATTTTTATGTACATATACTTATTTTGTGTAGACGTGTATCATGCACCAATAGCTTATTTTTACTTCTAGTATTTACTTTGTAAACGTCACTTTTCTTGCTGGAACTTTACTGAGTACAGGTAGTATTGAAATAGGCCGAAAATTATTATAATCTGTTGAACTAACTGGTATAACTTTGCTAAGTTTCATCTCATCAGGAAACACACCACTATCAACACAACTATAAAAAATTATGGCTAAGGACTGCTATAACATGAATTATTGAATTTATAGTTTTTACAGAAAGTCCCCAAAGGTCTGTGGTGTATTTTATTTCTAATGTTTTAAATGTATTTATGATATCCGTAGGACTAATATGTTTAAGTACATAGGGAACTTAACATTCAGGAATACTTGTTTTTATTATATTTTTTGCTAAAATTGGACTTTAGTTAGATGTTTAGTTGTTTTGAATGGAATATTGCAAAAAAAAATTTCAAAAGCACTTTTTAGATTTGTTTACAATTAATTCGTTTTTATTTTATTTGTTGATTTTTTTACTTTATGTCTGAGGTGAATTGATTCTGCAAGAAGACAGATCTTTCAAAAGGTTTTTGAGTATTTTTTTAAATATTCCCTAGATATTTGGCTATTATTATATGTTTTTTCTTTATATTTTTATTAATACCTGGGGTAGCCCATTCACTAAAACTAAAGCGACTGGAAATAAGTTTTTTTTTTTTTGCAGTTAATATTTTATTATACTCTGTAGTAATAGTGTCAAGATCAGTGTTGTACATATCATTTGGGTTGCCATTATAAAGCAAATCTGGAAGTTTATGCAATAAGTTAGATTTATATGATTCAATCCGTTTAGTTGTAATTGGTTTGAAATTAATTTCCTTTTTATTAATACTATTCTTTCTTTCTCGAACCACTAACTGACCGCAATGACTAGATTGCTTATAATTGACTTTTGAATTGGTTTTATGACAGTAAATAAACTGTCGATGCAAGTAGCACTAGATTCTAGTTGGTTCACAAAACAAAAATATCTAAATTTAAAGACCAAAATAAGGCAAGCAATCTGGTGCTTAATGAGCTATTTTCCAAAATGTTTATATTGAAGTCTCCACAAACAATGATTTGTTTATTGGAATTGCTGATTTTATTCAGCACTTCTTCCATAACTAATTCAAAATTATCATAAATTGCACAAGGCGGCTTGTATACACTCACAACAATGAGATGCTCAACTTCTATACAGGACAGCTCGGCAGTTCGCTCAACTGAGAGGCTCACAATTTTAATGAAATCTTAATATATATAGATCTCGTGTCACAATGTTTGTCCTCAATGGACTCCTAAACTACTGAACCGATTTTGATCAAACTTCGTAAATATCTGTTCTTTGATCCAACTTAAAAGATAGGATAGTTTTTATCTCGATATGTCAAGTGCGAGTCGGACTCGGGCATTATAGGTAAAAACCAACTTGCGCCGGGTACAGAGGAACGGCAGCGGAACAACGTTCGCCGGGACAGCTAGTTTAGTATAAAGAGGAGAAAGACACCTCACCTGATAGGCGTAACCTTTGCTATTTGACTACGGAACTCCAAAAGTGGTCATTTGAAAAAACAGAGTGTTATTTTTATACATGTAGATACTGAAACAGTCAAATGTGTTGTGTTTTATTCATTAGAGTCAAAAAAATTTTACTTAATGATTAAGTAAGTATAACAAGTTCACAGCATGTAATAAATAAGGTATAACAAGTTAGTAATAAATTTCATCTCGCCATTTAGCACATCGTAAAAATCGCTTGAGACATGTCATGGATAGTGAAATCTAGCGGGAGTGTATTGATACTCGTAGTTCTAATCTTCGATGTGAAAGGCTTCGTTTTTTAATATAACAATTTCACGGGTTTTGAAATAAATTTTATTTTATATTTTTTTTAATCTCTGCTTATTCCAGCTGATTTCTAACTATGGTTAGAATTGGCAATATTATGGACACGCTTTACAAGTGCATGTCGCACCCAGGTTTAGTAGAATAAGAATTATTGTGGATATCTAAATAACTTACCTGATTTTGTCCAAAATTATTTTGATTATTTTTAATGCACTATTATCGTGATTTTTAAATCATGCTTTTAGAAATTTAGAGGGGGGCCCAACTATTACTATTTCCAACTTTGAAACTCAATAACGCGCAAAATAGAAATCATAGAGTTCTTTTCTAAGAACTTTAAATTTATTATCTAATGATACCCCACATGATGGGGAGTGCAGAAAAAAGTTTTTATCCCTCGGTTCAATGTACGGTAAACGATCCCTAATAAAATATATTTTTTTAATTTCATAACATAACTATAGCGGTCTACAAAGGACAAATATCCATAAAATTTTATTAGAATCTGCTCTAAATAAAGGCAGTGGTAAAAGGCTGTGACATACAGACATTACAGACTGTGACAGACGGACGATTTTTTTTATAAAAGTTCAAAAGTACTACGGTTTTTGGGTAACGTAATTTATGGACGACCCCTTTACAATAGAGAAGGAGGAAAAACACACATTCGCGAGGCCTCAGTTAATTTTAATAATGTGATAATTGTGTCATTCAAAGTTTAAAAGAGGCGGCGCGGCGCGGCGCCTCGCAGCGTGCTTTAAACAAACGAATTCCTCACTTATTTTTGACACTTGCTAATTAAACACTACAAAATCTTGAAGACGTGATCCAGGAATAAATATCTAGGTCTGCAATGTTTGAGATTTATATTAAATTGTGTAGTTTAAAAGTTATACATTTTTCATACAAATTGTCTCAAATAATATTTATAGTTAATAAATCTTTTTTCAGTATTTTGGAAATCCAAAGACACCGATATTCGGCTTGAGATCATGTCTACAAAATTTCACAATGTATGATCAATACATGTCAAACACAAATGAGAAATTAATTTGTATAATGCACGCTGCGAGACGCCGCGCCGCGCCGATGATTAAGAAAAAATCTTGATGCCAGATGTTAATTAAAAGATGCTTACAATTGGCACCATTTTTAGGGTTCCGTACCCGAATGGTAATAAGCGGAACCCTATTACTAAGACTTCGCTGTTTGTCCGTCCGTCTGTCACCAGTCTGTATCTCATGACCCGTGATAGTTAGACAGTTGAAATTTTCGCTGAAGATGTATTTCTAATCCCGCTATAACAACAAATACTAAATAACAAAATAAATTAAATATTTAAGGGGGCTCCCATACAACAAACGTGATTTTATTTCTCGTTTTTGTTCGATGTTGATAACGGCCACAAGTAGACGCTTGGAACATAAAATATTTACAAATTGAAATATTTTGCAGAATATTTAGTTATATATTCACTTTAAAAACAAATAATTAATTTCAAATAAAACAAATATTGAAGGGGGGCTCCCATACAACAAACGTGATTTTTTTGCCATTTTTATAGATAATGGTACGGAACCCTTCGTGCGCGAGTCCGACTCGCACTTGGTACATTTTTTTTGTTTTACAGAGGCTTGGCATTTGTCGCCAAAATGATTTAGAACCATTTCCATTTTTTTAAGCTTCCAGATAACATTTAGTTATACACCCCTTAAAATCTCTCAATTTAAGTAACCCGTCCACAGAGTTTCTGATCTAAAGCTAGCTCAAGCAGGTTGTACTACATAAAGGAATAGTGTGATTAACCCGCAGAAAAATCAGTTCTTTATCCATCTTTTAAACTATTCTAATCACAATAAAAACTTAGTCATTCCTACGTTCCGTAGCCACTAAAGGAATAGCGACGATACCTATATTAGTTACTAGAATATAGGATTAGGATGTTATCAGCTGCGTGAAGGTCGCACGACCCATGCGAGCACAAAATCCCAAACACCACTCAAAAAATTGTGCTAAATGTGTGGTCTTCAATAGTCGTATTCCAGAAATGGCCTTGCCTGAAAGTGGTGCCTTTTTCTTTTCGCGCGGCCAACAACAAATCCTTTTTTATTAGCTCAGAATGGTACAGTGAACAGAACTTAGTAAGACATGTATAAGCTCAGTTGGGGCAGAGTTATTAAGGTTGAAAGTCGACAAGCAACTGTGGTAATTTCTATAGATTTTTTTTCGCGTAGCCATCATCACTAGCCGTTGAGAGTCAGGGAGAGGCATCCGTATGTAGCCTGGGCAAAGCGAAGGCGTCCGATTGGGTCTGGCCCCGGGTCTTCTATAGAAGTTGCCATCTTACGGACTGCCCGAGTGTTTGAGCTCATAGGTGGCGGCTAGCTTCTTGCGGCAAGGCTCTGTGCCATATCCTAAGCTGTTTCTACTGCATATCAATGACATGTTGTCCATCAACATCATACATTGCTATGCAGATGACAATACTGGACACGTTTATTACATGGGTCGTTATAATATACCTCGTTCCGTTGTGGAGCAAAAGCGCAGTGAAATTGTGCCTTAACATGAGACCACTCTGTCCCAGTTCTCTGACTGGGGACGGGAAAACTTCGTACGATTCAACCCAGCAAAGATGCAAGTCTGCACGTTAACCGCTTAGAAAACCCCATTCACTGAGGTCCCAAATTTACAGAACACATCCCTTACCATCTCCAAAAGCACTGTAATCCTTGGTGTTGACATCTCCAGCGATGTGTAGTTCTAAGGTCATTTGTAAGACAAGGAAAAGCTGGCGTCCTAAACTCGGAGTACTCAACAGAGCGAAGCAGTATATACTTCACCTCATGGAAAAGATTGTTGCTTTGCAAGCCGCAAGTCCGACGCCATATGGAGTACTGTTACCATCTTTAGGCAGGTGAACTTGATTAGTCTAGACTTAGCTGTTGGTAAGGTTTTTTCTAAGCACTACAGTATAGGGTTCTTTAAGATAGAAGTTATTAGATTTTTGAAGGGTTGACAACGCGCGAGTGATGCCCCAGGTGTTGCAAACGTCCATAGACTGCGGTGACCGCTTACCATCGAGCGGAACGTAAGCTTGTTTTCCACCTTAGTGGTATCAAAAAAAAAATGTTTTATTAATTGTATTATTCTAATTAAAAATAAACATATTTCGATATTGAATTAGCGAAAAAAATATAAAACATCTGTAAGAATTACACTTTTTGTCGACGTCTATCATTTAAAACTCAGTCCCGACTAAGATTAGAAGTACACATGTTATACTATGTTTTGTTTGTTACAGTTTTCTTAACAAAAAAAAAAGATTTAGTTTTTGGCTACGTTAAACAATAAACTAAACCTATAAAAATTACCACAGTTGCTTATCGACCTTTAACCTTTATAACTCGGTCCCGACTGAGTTTACCTTTGACTTATGCAAGTTTCCTCGCTATGGTTTTTTTTTTCTGTAACGAAAAGCCAGTGGTGTGAATAATCAATGTTCTTGAGAAATTCAGAAAAAAGCTCATTGGTACTCGCCGGTCATGAACCTCCGCCACTCTGGACGCAAAATGAAATCGAAACCCCTCGGCCACCACCGACCGACCGAGGTATGTATATATGTACATACTTACTATCAAACAAACAAATACCTCTTCATAATAATATTGTAATAAGAACCTATAGATAACACGTGACTAGGGTTGGCAACCGTATTCTTAAATAGGGTATTGTAATGTTTTTCATGTAAGTGTACATCTAACACCAATGCAGTACGCTAAAATACTTACGTAAACCACGACTTTTTCGCTATTGACAGGGTTGTATAGCTTGCTACCTCTCGAGATCGGGCCAACTAAAGAAGACCCTGGTAATGAACTCTGCATTTTAATTTTACTGTGTAATAAATAAGTAATGTTCTATTATATGAGACCTACACTTTTTTTAACTTTTCATGAAACCAGATATAGGTACCATATTTTTATTTCCAAAAAAGTTGGTAACCCTTTGTGGCATGCATGACTATAAACCATACTATATAAATAAAAACAAAGGTCCTCTTGTTAGCGCATCGAACAGTGTTGCTAGTTGTAGGGAGGTACGATATAATTTTTTACCACTGTGAAGCTTGTACGACCCTAAGAATCGTACGTGAATCCACTTCTTGCCCGTTCAAACGTCTTTTTTATATACTTAAAAAATTTAAGGTTATTTTAGGTTATCAAAACCGTCACTATTCTACACGATGGTATATTTGTAACAAAACTGATCACCATTGGCAACACTAAAACCCGACCAATTTGCGATATGCTTTTAGTCATCTTTCTTAAGACGGATTACTGCATAAAAGTTTAATAAGTGAGAAGTTCACTAGGCATTCACAACCCCCAACTGGGCTTTTAGGCTGTGGCAGGTTTGGTGGCAGTTTTTATAAATCTGGCAGTATTTTACATTATTGCAAAAAAAATATTTTTTAATATGAATATGGTAACACTACATCGCCAGTCAAGGGTATTCCCCTATACTTCTCATAAAGATTTTGTGGGTTACCATTTAAATATTTTAAAAGTCCTGACAAAAGGCCTGACATTTCAAAAAAGTCCGGACATTGTGACATAATCAAATAAATTATTAAATCCTACTTTATGTTAAAAGTTCAAACCATAAGTTGAATGTTTTAAGTTGAGATAAATCATAATTGAAAGTGATTAACTAGTTGAATTATATCTATTTGTAAAAATTATACAGAAGTCTAAAGTCCTAATGTTAACCCTAATACCTAACCTATCACCTATACCTACTATTTATAACTAAAATCACCTAAAATTGATGTTTGAGTGTTCTTCATATTATGTTTGAGGGGACTTTTGTTTTTGCCTGAGTCCGCTGCTTGTAAGAAAATATTCTCTTAGATTAACCTTGTCAAGACACTAGTCTTTTAATATAATGCTATGTGAAGACACGTAATAGATTTATTACAAAACATGTGTTATCTATTTTGCGTCAAACAAGGCCTTAAAGAACATGACGATGGTGTTTCATTTTAACCAACCAAAGAAATAGTCAAACGGATGACTAAAGATAAACATAAAGAAACCAATAGCAACGTAGAATATAATGTTAATTGTTATGTATGATTAATACTTTATGTATTTTTTAATTATTAAAATGTACTTTTTCTTTTTACTATATCATATGATATTGGCATTATTATGGTAATTATTTAATCACAATAGACTACGGCAGGTTTGGCAAGATTCTAGGCAATCTAAGGCAAGAAGTTTTGTAACGGTCACACTGGTTGGCATCAGTGGCCACGCCGCGCCCCCTTTATGGGTATCGCCAGTCTGCCCGATGAACGCTAAGCTGTTGCAAGTAAAGACAATAAATACTACCTACGTAGTGCAAGTCGAAGTTTAGTGTAACTCGCATAAGTACTTTGTTCTGTACTCAGGCGAAACGTGTCGGAAAAAGGTATTTTACAGTTTTTTATTGGCAATGAACCCTATAATCCGTAATAAAGTTATTCAGCTTATTAGAATCCTTTGTTTACTACTAGTATTTACCAGTGGCTTTGCGCGGAAGTAGGTCATCGCTGTGGGATTCCTACAAAAACTTATTGACGAACCAAGGTAGTTCTGTGCTAAAATAATGTCATCTTATAGCACCATTCCAACATGAAGAAATGGTGCTAAAAATCTCATATCGCGGAAATTCTCTCCCCTTTCCTCTTACAGCTATCCTATGCTGAAATTTTTCTTAGTGAAAAAAGATGGCTTATACGTTAAGTCATCTTTGGTTTTGCCGTTCCTTTTGTATCATCCGTAGAAAAATCTATTCTCTTGGGAAATCTCGATTGGGATATCAAGCATTCTGTATCCTTTATAGTCCTGACAGCTATTCCTGTGCCGATAATCAGTTCATCCGTTCTCCAGGGCTATTGCAACGTGAAATTCTCGCAGAAAATAATAATATTGATTATGACGAAACATGCGAAGCCTACAAACAATAATCGATTTCTATACAATTAACATATATCTATTTAACAAAATACACTGCGGTAAAATCATGTGGGCTTAGATATATTTACAAGTATCTATATATACTTCCTACTTTTGAAGCCTGTACCAAGCCACGAAATATACCTACCTACATACAAATAAGTATACTTTGTTTTTTCTTAAAACTTAAAAGCAAGAAAATTATTAAAAATACCCACCTATATTATTTTTAGTAGCTTTTTGAGCCTAAATCACAGTTTTATTGACAAAATAACATTAAAACAAAATAAGACAAGTATTAATTAGAATGAATCCTAATCAAAATTAATAAAGAAACCGCTTGGCACTTCAAAGCATGTAATCTAGACACGCGGTAGCGTGTCAAGCCAAGTTCAAGTAATTGGCGAGCAGCACCGTGTGTAATATTACACGAACCATTTGAAGCCACATTTGACCCCGTCATAACTCAAAAACTATTTCACATAAACGTATCAAATTTGGCTCATATATTAAGTATAATTTCAAAAGCACATCTCAAACAGTTATTTAAATATTAACGTTCAAAAATCGTCATTTTTATCACTGACTGACCTATAGATCAAAACTCTAAACCAGTTCCAGATTACCTAGAAAGTTCAAATTTGGCATGCAGATAGGTAATTAGGTGAATACAAAGGAATAAATCAGAAACTGGTAAATTTTTATCATTTTATTATAATTTTTCACTTAATCTTTATTTGTAAACGTAGGAAAATACAGTAGTTTAACAAAAACCATTGGGTATTAATTTTGTTATTCGGAAGTTCTAAACCTGTTACTTGTCGGTTCTTATTTTATTATTCCGAAATTTTGGCTTGCTGGTAGAAACTAGCCATCGAACATAATAATTCGTGTATTAGAACTAGCCAAGTCAGACCTTAGGCTACATTATATTATTCTAAGTTATAAGAAGAAATGATATTTTATGTTGTTATAAATGAATTTTAGGACTGACCATTGAACTTGGCACCCATTTAGATCTCACTTCTTTTGTCTTTGAAGTCAACATCCAAGGCATATATCATAATATTGAACTTGGCTCTCATTTCACATTCATGTTTTTGATTGGATATGCCATTCCTGTTTAGATATTTTAATTTTATTGGTCCAAGCCTAATGATTTTTAACACCCGACGCGACGCAAAATGAGGGGTGTAATAAATTTAACCGCTATATATTTGTACGTGTGTGTCTGTGGATGCGGTTTTTTTAATTGAAAGCAGGTGGTTCTTAGATATGTTTTAACAAAATCGGTTAAGTTTTTTATTAACAATTTCATTAGTTGAAAACTATTTTGTTTATATCAATGGTTGAAAAATGGAAAATTTTTAAATTTTTCAACTACGTAAATTGTTAATAAAAAACTGGAAAATATATTATTTCTTTCTATTCTATGGGATAGATCTATTCTATGGGGATCTATTCTTAAGCCTTTCAAGAATAGCTCCATAAAAGGGAAAAAATCCCGTTGGAGCAGAAAAAAATTGTTAATTAATTATTGCATAACTAATAAAAAAAACCCGATAAAGATTTTTGCCGAGAATACCTATTTTCAGCTGTACTTTCACCCCACTGGGAGAATTATAAATATTGGTCCTACAGTTCCGGGATTCGAGACTATTTTTTATGAATTTCGTCCTCTTTTCGAATCTTTTTTTAGATTTTAAAAATCTTAATAATTTTCTTTCAGTAAATTTTTATAACTTTTGAAATTTTTTTGAGCAAAACTTAATTTTTCAAAAATCATCTTACACGCGATTTCGAATCGAATGACACCTCACTCATATTTTTCGGAGACTGCTAAAAAGGTTAAAAAAAGCACTTAACATGTTTACATGTTTACATGTTTAACTAAATATGTTTAACGTAAGGTCTTAAACATCCTTGGCCATCATACTTGGTCATAAATCCGCGACGTACATTGTTGTACTAAGAACATCTTTAGTAGGTATATGTATTTAAAAATATTCGTCTCAGTAATCTTGTAGGATGAGTGGATTTTGACAAGCAAAATCTTCTATTGCAATTTTGGGCGTCGTCCCGAAAAGTATTTACGTGAGCGTGGAGACAGAGCGTTGTTCGTAGCGTGCCGACTTAAAAACACTTTATAAAGTTTTGGAAAATTTAAGAAAACCCTGACTCAGAAAGCTTCAAAAAGTAAACAAATAATATGTGTTGTTGGCCCTCTAACTTTATTATAAGTAGGTACGCAGTATATTGATCTAAGATTCGACGCGTCAGGGAAATGCTAATGAAATAGAATACAATTCGTTACAAATCAACAGAAGCTTAGTAATGATAAACTATAAAACTTAATGTATGTATTCAACAATAATGAAAATACTTCTTTAGCAGTCCCCTAAAATACTGGGTACTTATAATAAAAACTAGCTTATTCCCGCAATTTCGTCTGCGTAAACTTTTTAAAATGAAACAGCTTTTGACTGTTTACTGTTTTACATACAATAACATCGGAATTCTCATACACATTTTCATCCTCTATTTTGCCATCTAGGGAATAATTTTTCAAAAACGGTGAATCACGTGAATCTTAATTTTTAACGTCTAAGCCAAGTTTTAGCCATTTCCATTCAAACTGGCAACCCATATTATTTTCCAAAAATCCCTTCTTAGTGCACAATAACGTCATTTAAGGAACGTTTGTGCAAAATGCCGTGCTTTTAGACATAGCGGTTTCAGCTGTTCATTGATCGATTAGTCAGTCAGCCAGTCAATTTCTTCTTTTAGATAAATATAGCTGAACCGGCGAACGTTGTTTCTTTTTTTAAAACAACCTAATAGGCTTAAATTCAGAAACCTTCCCCGGCGTGTGCATAACAACTTACCAAAATTTCATTATGATCGGTTTACCCTTATAACGCGAGTCCGACTCGCACTTCACCCTTTCAGTAAAACCTTATCTTGTCGGATGCCTACGTCATACAAAGAACACACCCTCCAAGTTTCAGGTCTCTACGATCAGCGGTTTAGGCTGTGCGTTGATCCATCAGTCATTCAGGACAAAGCCTTTTATATGTAAAGATAAGATAGTTAGAAAAAGAGAACTAAGTATTATTGTACACAAAAAATCAAACACCTTAAAAACGCATAACCTCTTTCAGCTTAGAAACCCCTTAAATGAGGTACTAATATAGTGCGGTGACATTCGAGACATTCCAATTTTTAAAGTGTATAACTGAGGTTGTTTATGTCTTTAAGTAAGTTCAACCTTTTTTGAATAAAATCGGATTGAGTTTTCAAACATGTGTCAAAATAGAATTTAATTTAAATCAAAAGCACTAAGGAGTATTGATGTCAACTTCGAAGCAAATAACCGCCAAATAACTTTTTCCCCCTTCTTCCCCTTCCCCTCTACCCCTTTTTTAACCCCGCTATGGGATGAATTTCAATAAAATACGAAACACGTCTTCCATCAATTCTGTTAAAAAAGGTTTATGCAAAATTTGAAGTAGGTTGGACCAAGGAATCACGTTATCCCATACAAACTTTGTCCCCCTTTTTCACCCCCTTAGGGGTAGAATTCCGGAAAATCCTTTCTTATCGGATGCCTACGTCATACAAAGAACACACGCTCCAAGTTTCAGGTCTCTACGATCAGCGGTTTAGGCTGTGCGTTGATCCATCAGTCATTCAGGACAAAGCCTTTTATATGTATAGATAGATTAGAGGGCCAACAAACACATATTATTTGTTTAATTTTTGAAGTTTTCTGAGTCAGGGTTTTCTTAAATTTTCCAAAACTTTATAATTATGTTTTTAAATACATATACCTACTAAAGATGTTCTTTGTACAACAATGTACGTCGCGGATTTATGACGGAATCGGTGGTTTTTGAAAATTTTCAATTATGTTTTACTAGATAAACTATGTATCTCAATCAACGCACAGACCAAATTACTGGCTAAAATGGCTAAAAGGGAGGACCCCTTTGAGGATAAAATGAGAATTGGAGTTTTCTTATTCGGAAACCCAAAATTTTTTAAACTTTTGTTAAAAATTTAAATTGACATGTATCACAGTTTTTGGAAAATTATCCCCTAGCGGGCAAAATAGGTGGTGAAGATTTGTATGTATTTGTATGAGAATTCCGAATGATTTTGTAGGTTAAACCATAAGCAGTAAGCTTTCTAAGAGCAGAAATTGCGGGAATAAGCTTGTGGCAATACAAAACTGTAAAACATTTTCGAATATTTTAATATCAAGTATTTAAGAAATCGTACATAGCATCAAGGTTGATAAAAATCCTGATTTTTATGAAAAATATCAAAATAATCGGATTTAGATATAGAGATAAATCTTTTGATTTTATTATGTTATTATCTTTTTAAATTTGGAAGTCAAAAAAAATACAACACAATTTTTATTTTGCCAGCGGCTCCGCCCGCCCTAAATTTGATTATCGGCATAAGATATTTACGGCAACTCCTTTATTATAATAAAGAAGTTTGTAAGAAAAAACTATAGCTGCTGCTATAGTTCGTTACATTAGTTACTCTCGCGAAATTTTTATGAATTTTCCGGGATAAAGAGTAGCCTATGTCCTTTTCCAGGACCTAAGCTCATATGCGTGCCAAGTTTCATCCCGATCCGTCCAGCGGTTGAAGCATGATTAACAAACATCAAAACTATAGTAAGAAGGATTAGTAAGTTAATAAGTTAATTTATAAGCTTTTGCCAGCGGCTCCACCCGCCCTAAATTCGGTTATCGGCAATTTCATTTCTATAACTCCTTCATTAAATATATATATATGTATTAAATTAAATAACTATCCTATGTCCCTTCCCGGGACTCAATCTATCTTCATAGCAAATTTCATCTAAATAAACGTGAAAGAAGACGTAACAGACGAGACAGATATATAGACAGACAGAGTTATTTTGGCATTTTTATATTAGTATGGATGGATTTATAAAAATACCAAAAGTCAACATAGTAGTAATATATAATTAGGTACTTACATCTAAAAAGTGAGTCATTTTTTAAAAAAAACATAGAATATCGATTTGCCATTTATTTTACAAATCTATTCTAAAATGTCAATCAAGAATAAACACATACAACAGATTTTTTTTTCTTCCAGATATTCTATTCACTCTTTTCATTTTTAAATTAGCGATTAGCGAGTCGCGGGCTTAAATATCGGAGAATCCCTGAACTGTGTAGGTCAGAGGTGCTTAAACGGTCGATGGCGATGTGTGGACAGTACAGTCGTACAGTTCGATACAGCTTCGAGAGATACTGCCCAGTGTATTTTTTTCGTATGGTATTCAATGACATATCGACATTGCTCTGAAAGGAAAGACCCGTGGCGAAGATACATATGGTTTCCTTCAAATTTGTAGCAAACTACAAGCTAACAAAATATATATTAGTGAACATTACAACCGATGGAGCACCAGCAATGACTGGAAACAAAAACGGTTTTGTGGCATCGATTTGCGGTTATTTTTGTGTACACCTTCTACTTATACAAAAAACAAAACCTAGCAAGCCTTGTTACAACTCATACAAATTGCCCAGGAAGATAATTTTAGCAGCTGAATATTCGGACATTGTCCGCACTTACTTAGAATACAAATGCAAATGCACTTACTCTAAGAAGACCCATCGGATATTGTCCACTGTCCAAAGTTTGCTTTACAAAGAATATCTTGGGCCTGTAGCGGTTTTAAAGCTTGGCACCGTCGAATCTTCCATAAACAATAACCACGTGACCAATGTGACGGATGAAGGTCCACAACAGCAAGTTTTTATTTAGTCATTAGATTTTTTAAGCTATTAGTTTTCCTTTGCTTTTTTTCAACGTTTGTTGATATGTTTGTATCGTTTTTAAGAGAGGAAGAGAGATAGAGAGAGAAAGAATGAGTTAGGAATGAGATTTATTATTTTTAAATGTTTTTTTTATATGTCAACAATAAAACTCGAAATAGTACTAGTACTACTAGTAATAAAGTGGTAAAAAATACTGAATATTCTATTACTTTTTTCAGGTGCAAGTACTGCCTAGTAAAATTATATTGATCAGCTATCAAAATGAGGCAAGTATTAGTATTTATGTTATTTTTACTAGCTTTTTTCTGTGGCTCTGCCCGCGCTAAATTCGGTTTTCAGTGTGGATTTTCTACGGCAACTGCTTGATAATTGTATATAATAAACATATTATAGTAAGAATGTTTGATATACTAAACTAGCAAGCTATACATAGTAAAGCTAAAGGAATCCAATAAAAAAAAATGTCAATCTAAACAAAGTACTAATAGAACCGACCAAGTGCACCGAGGGTTCTGGTAAACTTATTATATGTAAATAGTTCTTCCATCGTGAGATCGTCTTCCATATTAATGACTTGCCAAATTTCATGATTTTAGGTATATGCGACGAAAATTACCGTGTGTTGGGCATTTTTTATTGCATTGTCTTTTTTACAACTTTAAGGGACCGTAGATTTTAGTATTTGATATTTATTTCAAATTGATACCTCCACGCGTTCTTGAGTAAAAAGGTCTTGACAGACAGACAGACATACGGACAACAAAGTAATCTAATAAGGATTCTGTTTTTTTTTGTAAGGTACGGGACTTCAATTTTTTCCGAGCGGAACTTTTTTTTTAAATTATATAGACGCGATTCTGAATCGAATGACACATCATTCATGTTTTTCCAAAACTGTTGAAAAAAGTTGAACCAAAAAGCACTTGTTGACTAGATTAGAAAATACAATTGCACAATAATTGTATACTCGCTTTGGTCTAGTATTTCCTCTAAACAGGTGTTTTATCAAAAAATCTTTAAATGCAGTTTCTCTTTCCCTTCAACCACGGCCTTGCTTTTCCAGCCTGAATATAAAAATAGCCTATTTCCTTTTCCTTCTTTTGAGCGATCCCTGTAAAAATTTGAGCTCAATTAGATGCTATGTTGCAACTTGCAACCTAAAGAAAGGACTAGCAAACTTACTTTCGCAATTAATATTAGTATGTATTGACCAAACCATTTCTCACAGCCAGCAAAACATGCAGTCATGGTCGTTACCTAAAGATTGCATTCTTCCGGGTGCTATGTGTATAGTGGGGTCTATTTGGTTTTTAATTGAAGATTTTTTCTATTGTTTCAGCGAGCTTAAATTGGTAATCGCCCAGAATAAAGGAAAAACTTTGACACTTAAGTTTAAAATCACCTCCCAAAATCCTAATGTAAAGTCTACTTTCTCCTCTGAAGAGCTTCAAATTAAAAACTCGGTGCGGGTAAAGTTTCGGTTCACCAGCTCTCTTCAAGAATGCTCAGTATTTGGTACATTTACAAAATTATATGCGAATGACTTCAATTATACATTGAAAATTTGCTGCGAAGATTTAGCCCTGACTGATAAAACATACTACACAGATTATTCTGAACAATACTTGGGCACGAAATCTGGTGGTCAAACTTTCCAAATAGGCTTTCAAATTGACATCGATGTAGCTCCGAGAGCTAAGCAGTTCGAGGCACTATACGACGACACAGACTTAACAGACTTTGAGCTTCGGGTAGAAGACGGATCCGTGCACTTCCACAAGGTAGTACTAGCATATTGGAGTCCAGTTTTCAAAACCATGTTTTCTGGCAAGTGGAAAGAGACTAAAGAAGGCCAAATAAAGCTTAAGGGAGTTACGGGTTCCACGGTTCAGCAGCTAAAAGACTATCTGTACCTGCAGGTGCTACCGGACAGCGGGCTGGAGCAGTTGCTGCAGCTGGCTTCCTGCTACCTGCTGCCAGAGCTTAAGCAGCGTTGCGTGAACCGCCTGCTCGGCTCGCTGACCGTTCATAACGCCTGGCAGCTCATGGAGTTTGCAGTTGCGCATGACATGCCCTGTCTCTTCGGAGGGATGATGCTGCATTTAGACCAAGAAATGATACAAGATATTGGTAAACATTACGAATAGTGCTAGAAACGCGGCTGTTTGTCATCAATAAACGTATATTTTTAATATTTTTTTAAACTTGTTATAATATAATGCTTTCTGTGATAAAGGTTAAAACCCTTTTCTCGGATGATTTATAACAGCGCTTAAATATCGGTAGTCAAAAAAACATTTTTTTATTAAACCTCCTTATTTGACATTTTTTTACTTTTATCGGGTCTTAAACGCAAAACTATTATTTTAGGTGTGTGTAACACCACCTACGATGCGGCCGAAACGACAAAAGAATTAAAATGTAATGTTTAAGATTCGGTAAGTACCTACCTTAAATAATACCTGAAAGGTAATAACTTACTGCTTTGTACAGGGCCGCAAAAAGAAAATCAGGGTCCGGGGGTATCCATGTTCGGGCCCCCTCCCTTCCCTTCAAATAAATCAGCTATTTTCGGTTCCATTTTCCGGTTTATTTTATCTGCTAAGTCTTCACTTACATTTGCAAAGTGCTTATTTACGTGTTCGATAGCAAGTTCAGAGGTGAAATTTACTTTAAGGAGATCGGTCTGATAGTGTTCCTTCCTGTTTGTTTATTTTATTTTCCATGTATTTTTAGGATTATCAACGTTTTTTACAAGTTCATTTCGTTCATATTCTCTTTTAAGCCTTCTCGACAGGTTAATACAATATTTTTTTATATCTGTTATAGGTGATATTAGGTATGAGGTTATTAGGTTCTTTTTTGCATTTTAGGTACATTCGGGTGCATTTTTATACATCGTACTAGGCGAAGTGTTATCCTAGGCTTAATGCATTAGAACTTTCTAAAGTCGTTGGGACTTTAAAGAGTGTGTTTCTGGATAATATCTGATACGGTACTAACAAGCTTGTTGGCAGACCAATCAGGATCGTTTGAAGTGGTAATACAATCTTGGTCACTGGTTTCAATGTCCGTAACAATCACATCGCAGTTATTTTTCCGTATGGTAAATGTTTTATCGTGCTTAATTTCACAATTCAGAAGTGATCTGTTAAGGTTGATTTAAGTACCACAGTTGTTTTGAGTTTTGTTTGTATCGGTCTAAGCAATTGTAAGCAAATCATCGTTAACAAGTAAAATACCATGGCTTGCCAACAAATTTAATGGTTGGTTGACTGTAAGTGCAGGATTACTTACTCTTAATGACTCTGAATTAATTAAACGCAAGAAGCTTTAATTGCGGCTCTATTTGTTCAAATTCGTCGGGACTTAACTACCCAGCAAATGTTTTTAAAATTTTCATTTGGCGCTGGTGGACTAACAATATTATGGGGCTGTTATACTATATCAGTTTATCAGGAGAGTTTGGAATTTTTTTTCCTTAAATATTTTAGATATTACAAGTTTACGTGATGCCAAAAGAGCCATATTTAGTTTTTCTTTATTGTTTTTTACTCTCAGATAGAATTTAATTTTACTTAGATTTATGATTATAGGTGCTACCAACGACCGTTTTGAATTTTAAGTTTGTGAAATGTTTTTTTCTATTAAATATTTAAAAGACTGTTACTTTTTGCTACAATTTGAATATAGCAAGTTTATTTACTCCTTTTGTTTTAAATTTCTTCTGATTTTAAGCAGATAATATGCGTTCAAATTATCCTGCCCCATAACATAAGTCAATCATCCCGGCTATTGAAAAATATTCATATGCCGCCTTTTATAAAAGCAATCATTGCTCCCAGTTCCAATCTTTGCAGCAACTTGAAAAAAACAAGATTTATAGTTGAATTCATGCTCGATCAACGACAATGATTTGTTTTTTTCATAATTTAAATAGTTCATGTATTACCTTGAATATAATAAGTGACTGCTATCCCCGGTCTCCTCTACACTTGCGAGAAATCGGCCGGGCGCCGAGAAAAAGTATCAGTTGCTACCGCCACAAGACTAAATATTAGTCTTGTGCTACCACATCTACCGCCATGAGGCTCGAACATGTATCCGGAATCTCTTCGTCCGGAAAAAACACGGCTCTGGATTAGCCCGGATCTAATTTCGGTTGTTATCGACTACATGCGGCCGGTTTGGATCCAGATAGAAATCAACTCAATCGGCCGCAAGCACTTGCGTTGGATAGTTGTTGAGACGCTTTTTAAACATTATCTTTTGTTGAGATTTTGTGTGTAGCTGTGGTCGTTAAAGTTTTATTTTGGTATTTCGCTGTATCGGTGTTCTAGATGCATTGGTAATTTTTAATTACGGTTATCAAATGTTCGGAATTGACCATTTTAGTTAGTCCGGAAGCGCCCGGAACGACGTGTCGTGTGGTCAGCTTTATACAACAGCATATGTTATTGATAAAAGTTGAAAATTAACGGACTGGGCATCCGGAGAACCAAGAGCATGCTCCGGATGCTTCCTGGTAAAATTCAAATTCGACTGAATCCGGATCCTATGTAGTCGATGTAGGGAAAATTCAAATGTTTGTTTGAGCGACGGATTTGATCCGTGCTAATCAAAAGCCGTTTTTTTTCCGGATGGACAGCTACCGTATGCATGTAGTTCGAGCCTAAAAGAAAAGCTTTGCTTAGTTTGGGACCAGATGGAAGGACACTATTCCTCACGTTATCGTAACGATGCATACAGTTGATTTGATGGAAAGACCTTTCCTTACGCATACTTATTATCTCTATCTCTATTGAGTATTCCAACAGAAAAAGATTTTTTTATAGGTGATACTATTTTACGTCGCATCGAAGTATCGGATCAATTAGATTTTTGAGACAGGTATAGACATCTGGAACGAAGACATGCTTACGTTTTATACCAGTTTACTGCTTATTACTTTACAGCTGGTAAATTACAACGTATGGGACATAAATATAGCCATCTTTGTCCAGATGCACTGCATCTGAAGCAGTTATGCACTGATAAGCTCACCCCGTCACGTAGGACTAAATTGGTGAATGAAAAGACATTATGATGTGGGTGTGTTACCAGTGACTGGTTACACCACTGATAAAAACGGTGTTCATATCGCAGTAATTAAAAATAAAAATCAGCAGTGTTAAGTCAAGGAGACTTATCGCTTGATACGATGGGATTTTAAGGGACGAGGAAAGTTTAATTATTAAGTATTAATAAAATAAAGCCATATGCTCTGAAAGAACAAGTTAAACAATTTTCTTTCAAATATATTTTTCAAAATTTAAAAACTTTATTTAATACTTGATACCTATTTTAGAATAATATACGACTATAAGGTCGTTTACTTTTTAGCAAAACAAAGTAGGTAGCCTACGAAAACAGCTGTGCAATAACCCCAAATATAACGGTATGGTACCTACTATTTGACAAACGGAGATGACAATAAGCGAAGATAATCTGACCACAGAGCAGCATCCTTTTAGCATGACGAACCGGTTTAAGTGAAACTTTACTGACACTTTCCAATCGCTGCCACAATAATTTGCTTACGTACCAATCTTCTTTTCTTTAGCAAACTTGTTGCAACTATTAATATTAAGAGATATTGACAACCTGTATGGTAAGCAGAAGTATAGATAGGAAGTATTTTTTACTAAAGAAACCGGCCAAGTTCACACACATTAAGTTAGGGTTACGTAGAATGAGAATAATTTATTGTTTTGTAATTAAACATTTTATTCAGTACTTGTAAAAAAGTATCCAAATCGCGGGTAAAGTGGTAGTCGGTTGGTGCAAGGTCCGGCGAGTATGGAGGATGACAGTTGTTTTCTAACTGTAGTTCTTGTCTGGAGTGTTAACACTGTTTTACAAGCAGTGAGGTTTGGCGTTATCATAAAGCCCTTTACCGATTTGCTACAAATGAGTCTATATTGTGGGTATGCTTATAAATGCTGATTATTCTTTGGTAGTTTGACACCTTCGATTCTTCGTTATTTACCTAAGTGGCTGGTCTTCCTCGTGGTTTATTCTTCAGGAATAACCCACGAAGCGTTCGTTAGCCGCACCCTTTTTAAACACAGCATTGACACAACGAGCAGTTACTGCTGCGTTAGCCCCACGTCGGACAGAACTCTTATTCGAATATTGCTCTGATTTCGCTGTAAGGGGGCTTTTATAAATAATGTGAGGTGAGATGTCCTTATACTCATCTAACGTGAGATTTTTTAAAATACGTATCGTTAGTGTACAGACGTTATCTGTGCTTGATTGCGTTGGATATATTAAAAAAAAAATAACTTCCTACTGTTGTGGCGTTCGCATAGCTGCAATTTTCTCGTTTTTCTCGCAATTCTGTTATATGTATATTTGCAAAAACACCTCCACGTGAGATTAGGTGAGATTCTGCTCTTCACCTTAAAGCTGATTGTATAAACAATTGAAAATCGAACATTCAATGTCTTCGACAAAAGTTTCACTATCAAATCTGATACTTTGCTTGTTTAATTTCTTTTTAAAGTGGCCAGTGCGTTGAAACGGCAATTTCATAGTTAAACCGCTATTATTTATAAAATTTTAACGTCCAAAAGTTAGAGGTGAGTTAGGGGTGGGGCACAAGGTTTCCATCGCATAGCATACAGTTGAGAAAAAGTTACATAGAAACTCTTTTTTCAGTTTTAAAGAGTTACGCAACAGGTGCAAGAAATAAAATGTTTTCATCCTACAGTTCAGTGTATACAACAAGTGTCTAATACTGAACTAAGCTTTTTACCAGAGAAGTCACGAGAAAAATATCTTAAAGTAATAATTGGCGACTTTCAAAAGGTGCTAATGTTAAAAAGAATAGTTTACAAAGTATAGTTGATAATTTTTTACTTCTCTGCACCAAATCATTTTTGCGTAAAAATGTAAGTGAAGATGCATCCCCTTATACCCAAATGAAATGCAGAAATCGGCGCCCGCAATTTTTTTTTGTATGGAATTTTTGATAAATTTTGCTTAATATGGATTAAACACACCCCTCTGTGGGCTGCCTAACCTAACCTAGCACTAGTATTTTAGTAGACGTTTTTATTTTGAATATCCTCATACACAAATGAAATAAAAAGTCGGTGGAAAAGAATAGTTTAAAAAAAAAACAAAATAAAAAAGTCTATAATACTAAAATTCTAGTGCTACTCTATCAATTAAATTTTTTTACCCAAAAATAACTTGGTGCAGAGAAGTAAATAATTACCTTTATTTTTTGATAGGAGCAGAGTATAGAAGGTAGTGTTTGTAAATTAGAATAAACTTATTGCTTAATATGGCCTTTAGTGTGTTCTTTGGGTGTGGTGTTTGGGTAGAGGTAAAAAATTGTATGTTTCGAGCAAGAGCAAATTATGTTGATCCAGTGACTTTAAATCCCTCGCTGCGCTCAGTAGTCTATATTAGAATTCAATTCTAGACTACTTGCTGGCTCGGGATTTAAAGGTGTCACTCTTCAAAAAAAACAACTTTGCCCATTTGTTGAATAAATAACTATAAGAATTCCTTTAAGTGCGGAACCTGGATGCGCGAGTCTAACATGCACTTCATCAAATTTTTTTTAACGTTGCACCACAACACAAACATTTCCGACTGATTATGGCAGTAATAGACCTCATGATTTGAAAAGAAGAATGAAGTTGCCACTCTAATATAGTATAAATAAATAACTTTCTCAACTGTTTATTTTGTTACCTAGAAAAAATAATGAAATCGAACCACAAAAAATATTGAGATTATTTTCCTGTTACTCTTAATAAAAAGGAAAATCAGATACTTTCTAATGCGATGACGCAAATTATGTCATAGCAGCCACACTACTATCACCTCTTTACAAAACCTCGTACTCTGGCGAATCACATCCTTATAGGTATAATATTGGTATTTTAAAAATGCTAAGGTTCGCTTAATTTAATTATTGTATAATCTATACGTCCTATCTAAGAAAGTGGTGTTACGATCAAAATATAAGTGCACTTTCGCCTGTACCTGGGGACCGAGCTTAGCTCGTTTTTTTAACAACGCCACCTATTGTCGAGTAGTTTTAGTGTTGCTGTGTCGGTGAAAATTATAGTATTACTACTCGCCAATAGATGTCAGGAAAAGTCATATTTATAAGTTGTAAACACGGATACGATTTAGATTGAATACGATTAAAAATAAAACGTATACCATATCTCATGAAAATTCTAAGAGCCGTTTCCGAGATTCAGATTATATATCTATATAATATGTACATATATATATATACAAGAATTGCTCATTTAAATGTAGCAGATTGATTCGATTTCAAACACGTGCGTGGCTTGGCCAAATGATACAAAAAAATGTTTTTGTATACTTTCAAGATATGCAAATAACATACTTCTGGTAAAGCGCACTGTTGCTTTCAAAGACACTCCTAATAAAAACATTTCGAAAATTTAATAAAGCCACTTTTCTGTAAGGTTCTCTAAAATGATTTGAATTTTATTACTATATATAATTACTGATTAGGTAACAGGCAGACAGATATCTACCTATCTTTATATCTACGGAAAATTAAACAAAAAAACGGCCAAGTCTAGCTCGCGCACCAAGGGTTCCCTTAAGTATCACAGGTTTATGCTTTAATTATCAGTTTTTTTTGTTTTTTTTCCTATTTTGTAAATTTCAATTTCAACGGGAATTACTCCATAGGTTTTGATTTATTTGTGTCACAATATACGACAAAAATTACCGTATTTGGGCATATTTTTTTATTGAACTGACTTAGAAGGTTGATTTTTTTACAACTTTAAGAGACCGTAGTTAAGTATTTGACGTTAATTTCAACTTGATACCTCCGTGCGTTCTTGATTAAAATGGTCTTGGCAGACAGACACACTTTTTTTAATGTGTTATAACTACGAATTTTGGATTTTTCCCATATTTGCGATGTTAGACATTGCTTCATGTCAAATTCATGATTTTATGACAACGGAAAGTACCCCGTAGGTTTTGATTAATTTGTGAATGCCAAAATATGCGTCAAAAATGGCCGTATTTTTTTATTGCGATTACTCATGAAGTTATTAATTGAGTTTGATTTTTCAGCTTCAAGGGACCGTAGACCTTAGTATTATATATTTATTTTAATTTGATACCTTCACGCGTTCTTGGGAAAAAGGGTCTTGACAGACAGACAGACAGACGGACAAAAAAAGTAATCCTACAAGGGTTCCTTTTTTCCTTTTAAGGCACGGAACCCTAAAATATAGTTACAAAAACAATTTATTTTGAAATAAATTATTCGCTTCTTATGGAATTCATTAGTTTAGTCTACAAACTGTGACTGTATAGCAATGTACTGTGTACACTTAATATCAAACACTTCTAACGTATAATAACTGTATAATAACTAGTGGTAGGTCGCGCAAACAAAACCGAAGCAACCCACCCCCGACCCCGTTTAGACCCCGAGTATCTTCGTTGCGGGTGAAGCTAGAAGTCTGAAATTCCAGTTGCCTATTGTAGTTACTGAACCTACCTCTATTACAAGTTTGTGTCTAATATAGTTTTAATCTTGATTCCAAATATTGTAAAGCGTTCATGTACCACATGAAAAACCTATGTTTGTATCCTTCACTTTCACGTCCTGGCAATTTTTGTGAAATTTGATTATTTGCATGCCAAAAAAATCTTTGCTGCAGTTGTTTCCGTAAGCAGTCCATAATTCCATACACGTTACAAATATTGATATTGGCACCTTCAAGTTCTCAGAACGTATGGTTAAAAATGAATAGCACATTATCAAAAAAATATAAGTGTAGTTCGGCTTCCGTAACGGTATCATCGGAATTCTCTGTCTCTATTGGCAATGTATTTTCGAAGAATTTCGTTATGTAAATCGGGCAGTCATAATCCGGCGACTTAAAATAACTTTTGACGTGACAACGTCTTATAAATTGGTTTGCCGGGTGACACTTCAAGAAACTGCGTTACGCTCCGCTCACGTTATGCGCTCACAATGAGAGCGAGTGAGAGGCACGCGCCCGCCTAAGAGCGAGAGAGACAGACATAAAATCATTGTCACGTAAAACTTTCGCCCGTATACCGACTTTACAGGCAACCAGTTTTTTAATAGCGGGAATGTTTTTCAAAAGTCTACCTACAGCATCAGGGTGTAATGACAACCAGTGAGTTGTAACGTACCACATTAATAAAGGCTTCTACTCTAATTCTACAAATTCCAAAAAGGATTTTAGTTCACCAGTACGGTCAGCATGACTGGCAAAATAATTAAATACCTTTGTTACTAAAACTTCAACTAATTTTTTTTAAAGAATATTTAGCACAATAATAAACAATGTGCGCTAAGCATATTGCTTCCGAAATGTTGCTATTCTCGTTCTTAAGGCGTGCTAAAAAGAATTAAGTCGACAAAAAATTACATTGGCGTTGTCTGCTGCGTAACATTCTAAATATCCATATTGTTTTTAAGCAGCTTGCCTATAATTGTAACAAAAAAATCATTAGATCCTTCTTTGGCAACTTCATAATAATCCAGTAGATATTCATTAATAACCCCTGCTTCTAAAGTGTAGAATCTTATACTTAGACCTATTGAAACATCTTTGTTATCATGGTAGAGGCATATGTTGCTATGGAGTATCGTCCCGAATCCACAAGTTTTTTTATTATAGGGTGGATAGATTATGGCGCTAATACGCCTGTTACAATGTTTGCCGCTTTTGTTCGATCTAACTGAATATCATTTGCAAATTTAGAATCGTTGTATACAATACAATACCATCATTAATTTAGTAGAACAATCTAAAGATAGGTAAGAATGCGCGTGCATAACGTTGAGGTACACTTCACAAAGTTCAGCCGCAGTGACTTTTATAAATGTTGAGACGATGATGAAGGTTGTCCAAAAAAAATGCTTTGAGTGCTACATATATTTTTCTGCCTCCTCATCATGTTGCATTACGTCATTCAGGCCACCGTTTGCAACTTTGAAGCTTTTTTGAATAATGTCTATATTGCTTTGCTTTTATTTCTGTCGCCAGGTTTCAACCACGTAAATTGTGTTTCCCATTTGTTTTTATAATTGCAAACATACTTCTTCTTTCCTCTCCATTTTATCGTCCATATTTTTATCGGTATTATCACTCGAACCGCTTGAACATGACCAGTTCATAATTTTTATTAACAAAGTATTCGATGGAGGCATCAGGCCCTGTGGAGACTACCGTCGGCTGAACGCTGTCACTAAGCCGGACAGATACCCAATCTCAAGCCTCCAAGATGAAGTCATTTGCGCTATCAGGTAAGAAATTTTTACAAAATTAGACATAACTAGGGCTTTTTATTTTATCCCTGTCGCTCAAGAGGGTGTGGAAAAGACAGCAGTGTCTAGTCCTATGGGTTTAGTGGAATGGACATGACTCCCATTCGGGTTAAAAAATGCAGTGCAGACATTCCAGACATTTATGGATCATACAGTTTTAAAAGGTATTGAAAATTTTAGGGATCTACAGGAAAATAATTATTTTTTATTTAGTTACATTGGAGATTTAATTATAGCATCGGATAATGAAGCATTGCATTAAAGTCATTTAGATAAAGTATTCCAACGTTTTTCAGGTTAGGTTAATGAACTGCCTTCGGTAATGCTAAGGTTGAGGTCAGCATTTCAAAGTGACACAGGCGTAAGCGCGGCCGAGCCTAACATCCTACCATCTCCCGGACCGACCACGTCTTCAGAGAGGAGTAATGGCTGCATCAGCCAACTGCATAGTCAGTTCAGAAAAAAAAGCGCGGCCGAGATGACTCTAGGCTAAACTTGACGTTTACCAGGCAATTTCGCGAGTTGTGAGAAATTACGCCAACAAATAGGTAAGTTGAAACCTCAGTCAAGAGAGACACGGGGTTCATGTGGATTTAAAAACTTTTTATCAGGTTTTTGTAAGAGATGACGCTGCCAAAAAACCTTTATAGCCTACTTACAACGGCCCATACCGCGTGAAGGTGGGATAGTAAAGTATTCTTAGTAAAATTCCCGAATAGGCAATCATTTATTTAAAAAGACGGATTGAAACAAGCTTATACGTTCAATGACGATTTTAGTGATAACGTTAGATGCACAAAACCGAAATTTGAAAAAAAATGTAAAGTACAAACGGAACGCGAATCTCTAAGCGAACCGCTTGTAACTTACACTACCAAAATGGTCGTACCAGTAGGAAACCGGTACGATTTTTGTTATAGAATGTTTAGATAAGTAATCAAAATATTTAGTTTATGTTATAGTAATCAAGAACCTAAGTAACGTAGTTATGCGTGAGGCGACGACTCGAGACGGAGCGTTTGCGGACATTAAACTGACACCGCGCAGCTGTGAGCGCACCTTCTCGCATAACCATAATGTTGTGACAATGATGAATTATGTTGCAAGTTAGCTTACTTTATAAAGAGTTCGTTTTTGTAATGTTTTCAAATTTTTGAAAAAAATATTTAGAAGTGGACGATTGTGCGTGCCGAGTCCCCCACAGAAGGTATTCCGATTTGTTTTCTAGTGATCGGGCCGTTCATTAGATTGCACAAGGTAAAACGATATTAATTACACTAAGAAAGACATTTTCTTTGCTGTGTTCACGTGCGGTCAAGCGTATATTCTATCTTTTAATCATGCTGACTTCGGTAGTATTAAAGTCCGCAATCTATACATATAAAATGCTTTGTCCTAAATGACTGAATGCCGGATCTACGCACAGCCTTAACCGCTGATCTTAGAGGACTGAAACTTTGAGGGTGTTTTCTTTGTATGACGTAGGCATTCGATAATGATGTGATATGAGTCGGACTCGCTCAATAAGGTTAAACCGATTTTAATTAAATTTTGGTAAGTTGTTATGCACACGCCAGGGAAGTTTTTTGAGAAAAAAAGGGTCAAGTGCGAATTAGACTCGCGCAGCAAGGTTAAACCGATTGTAATGAAATTTTGGTAAGTTGTTATGCACACGCCAGGGAAGGTTTTTGAATTAGTAACAACAAAAATCAACCCTTTCACAATAGGCTGGTGCGGCAGTTGTTTTAAAAATAGAACAACGTTCGCCGGGTCACTAGTCGCTGAATAAAATCGACTCAAAGCATTTAATCGAAACCCCTAAAAACTCAACAGCGAAATGCGAGTAGCTTAAAGAGCTGAAAACAATAGGCACTAGAAAAGAGACAAAAGGCCTACGAGTCCAACGACCTACAAAAATTTGAAACAAATACGTGCCAAGCCATTGCAAGGGTAATATAGAGGTATTGAAAGGGGTATAATACTTATTATCTTGATCGAACTACCCAACGGGAATATATTTTTGCGTGCAACTTTTTCTCACATCCTAACGGTGGCACGCCGATAATAAGGGATAAAGGAGCACTAAAAAATGATTCGTGTATCATGATCGAGTATAAATTTTTCTACGAGTGAAACCTCAGGGTATATCTAGTTGGAAATAAAACAAGTCCACCTTAAAAACATAGGAAAATATTTGGTTTCTTAAAATAATAGCACCAGTTGATTAAATAACAAGCACAACATTGTTATTTTATGTTTACAACAGAAAAAAAATTCAATAAAGGTATGTAACAACGCCAACAAAGAATAAATTCTTTTACATTCTAAAATTCTTAAGTCTTAATTATCAACCACTTAGATTCATACTTAATATAACATAAACACCATTTAAAGAATCACAGTCGCAGCCAAAGAGCATCATTCTTACTAACGATACATATCATTATTAACCTACTATCGTTACTTTATCTGTAATCCAAAATTGAACTTAGCAATTAACATAATACCTGGAAACTTTAAAGATTAATAAACTGGCTAAAGTATGAAATAGGTATCAAATATGTAACAATTTCTTATACCCAAAATTAAAAAAAAAATACTAAAATACTGCTTTGTTTTAAACCGCCCTATAACTAACAGCAAATACAAGTCAGAGCTCGTGGCCAAGTTACATTCGTTTATTGAAAACGATGAATGAAGTTTAAATCAATGTTGGACGCTATCAGTAGCTGGATGGTCGTCCGCCTAGTGGTACTTTTTTCAGAGTGGGCACGTGCTTCGGATAACACATTAAACGTGTCTTGATCCTTATGACAGCAGTCGTTAAGCTAACGTCATAGGCTTTAATATACAGCTTGAAGACTTGACATTTGAGTGGCCACTAGATCGACAACATTAAAGGATGTATAAAACCTTTTATACAAGACTAGTTGACCCGGCGAACGTTGTTCTGCTCATGGCCGAATAAAACATGGTCTATTATTCCCGCCAATAGCACGAGCATACGTCACTTAACTATATCTACAAGGTAAAACAGTACCATGCACCCAAACTACTCAATGAATAGGTATCGAATATGAAATAAATTTACCTTTTAAAAATTACTTATACCACAGACTATATAATATACGTAATTAGTTTAATTAATTATCTGTAAAATCAATACATTTATAACTATTTTTAACTAAATATTAACTATTGGCATGTTTGTCAAAAGCTAATTACAAAAAGTTTGACTAAAAAAATTACATACAATATACAGAATCTTAAACTCTATACTGAAATACAAATAAATAATTTAATTAATCACTTAACAAATATTAAGAGACAAATGAACACTTAGGTAGTACCTAATATTGACTTAACTCTATTGGTAATCTGCACCACCGGCCTTTTAAATAACTTAATAATTAAGTTAAAAATATTAAATAAATACTATAATGTAGGTACTTAAGTATACTGATAGAATCACGGGTCTTAGGGTTTAAGGCCACCTGCGCAGATCATATACCTACACCTGTTGATGACATGCGTTTGCTCGGCTTCACCGATTGGTTGTCATTTCTAAGTACACTACAGTAACAAATGTAAAAAAAATTATAAAGATATAAAATACATTTAAAACACTTATGTGACTGAGTGTACATTCGTATCATATTACCATGAAACCTCAACAACCGAAGTTCGAACTATACGTAATTAGGAAGTTTTCAGTTCAGTAGACATAAGAAACGACCAAATAGACTCAAGAAATAGACAATTTTCTTTCGGTTTTTGCTTCCAATAATATTTAATTTAATTTTTACTTTTGACGGTTTTGATGATTTACAAGGATGATTTACATTATAATTTTTTCAATACAATATAGTTTATTTTATAATTCTAATTAGATATGCCTATGTGTTTTGTTGCTAAATAAGTGTGCGCTATTCGATCAATATTTATAAGCCTTATTTATATTATATGAGTAAAGTATTTAAAGTAATTTAAACCTATTTTATAACCATAACCTCTTGAAATAACTTAATTTTCATTCTTTTCATCAAGATACAGTTTTTACATTAAATTAACATCAAACAAGTTAATATGATACACAAACACAAACAATCTATTTAAACTCTTCCCCCACTTTTCAATTCTGACTTAGGTACTAGTTATAGATCGATAAGAAGTGAAAAAGGAGGTATATTCATCTATTATTGTACCACTTAAGTGTTATGAAGTTGGTACGAAGAGGGACATATAAAGCGACATAGTGCTTTAGTGCGCAGAAACACTATATCAGAAGCAGTATTTCGGGGATAGGCTCACTACCTGTTGAGCAAGTAAAGTGGTAAGTGAAAAGAGGCTATTTTTATGTGGGTATATGTCAAGCTGTTTAGGCCCTTCGGGGGATTGGAACCTTTAGGTATATCCATCCACGGTTCCATAACCAAACAGCATGTCCGTTCTGTCTGTTCGTATGTCTATGTATACAGGCCTACAAGATAAAAGTACATGCCACTTAAGCGTAAATTCTTTTATAATATTTTTAAATGAAATGAGAATCCGGAGAACGCAAGACAAATTAATTTACAGAAAAATAGACAAACAAATTGTACAAACAAAAATATAGTGCACAGCTTTGTTACATTGTTTTACTTATACATTCTTCTCGATTTGTTAATTTTGATAAGTTTCTCAGCCGGCGCATAGGCAGGTGTCTTTGAGGTTCGCCCGGAGCCAGGGCAGATAGCGGGTAATCCGGGTGTAGACTCCGGGATACCCGGGTCGACCGCAGCCCACACCCCAGGACACTATACCTGGAATATTCATGAACATAGTAAGTCAAAAGGGCAGAAAACCATTCCTGAATTGAAAAATATTAAAAACGCCTTTGTCATTGTTTGTGCATTAGCAAGTTTTTAGGAAAAAACTAAATTTTTTGACTTACGAAGCCAAATGGCAAAAACCCTAACAGTTTCGTCATGTCCGTCCGTCCGTATGCCACAGCTTTATAATTTCACCACCTTTGTATTAGTGTTCATGAAATTTCACAGGCGAGTTGTGTCCGCCTTCATAGTTTTGAAATGAAATTAAGAAAAAAATGTTTAAAGGTTAAGTTTACATTATATTCAGGGATCAGGAATGTCTTCAATGGGACATTGATAGTTATGAAAGGGACATATTAAAATAAAACATAAGTAATTGTCAATTTTTTATAACATGACATTCGCTGATATTTTACTTAGGTATGCACTAGCAACACATCATAAAGGCATTTTTTTTTCTATGACTACAACATATAAAATACTTTTAAGCACGAAATAATTAACCACGGTCCACCATTTTGTTTATTTTAAAAATCACGTGACATTTAGGTCAATATTGTCTGTGGGTCAGTTTTGCCATAATTTAAGTAGTAATTGCTGTGTAGTTTTTAAGACTTAGAACTTAAGGCTGTAAATTTAATTTACCCCATTATGGACCTGTCCCTTTCATAGCACTTTCCCCTCGTCGCTGGTAGGTGTTTCATTTACCTAAATAAAGTTATGAAAATATTTTTTGAAACATACCAACAATTTGGAATTTATCTCCTTGTTGAACAAGTAAAGGCCCGCCACTATCACCTTGGCAGGAGTCAGTAGACGCTCGGCCTGCGCATAACTGGAACATTTACAAACATACACAAGTAAGTAGTAGGTATCTACAGATATGTACCTAATAATTCCACTAATATAGTAAATGCGTATTTAATAGGTGTTTGTTATTTCTTCACGCCACAGCAACTGAACCGATATGGCTGAAATTTAGAATGGAGACAGTTTAGTATACCATTAAAACTGCTCCTAATTGATTACCAGTCTGAATAGTGAATTGATAAATAAATAAATATTTTTGGACATTTTACACAACGCCATCTAGTTCCAAGCAAAGCTCGTATAGATATACCTGACAACGTATACAAATACATTTATACTTTTTTGTTGTAAATACATAATATCTTATACCTTTAACCGAGTAATTGTTGTATATATGTATATAATCTGAATATCTGCACGGCTGCGGGGTGTTTCGGGGGCTATAAATCGATCTAGCTAGGTTTCACTTTTAGAAAACGTCGTTTTATTTGTGTTTTTAGGTAATAAAACTGAGAAATATGACTTTTCCTGACATCTATTCGCGAGAAGTAATACATTTTTTTTACCATCACAGCAACAGTAAAGCTTCTTGACAAAAGATGGCGTTGTTAAAAAAAGAGAAAAGCTCGGTCCTTATACTTAAATAGAAATCACACAGAGTCAAGACTAACGCATATTATGTTTATCACATAAGTATTTGTCTTGCACGGGGATCGAACCCACGCCCTGGAATTCAGCAGGCATGTCAATTCTCACTGAGCCACGGAGCCGCTAAATTATTTTGGCTTAATTGACCACTGGTGGTGGCTGGTGGTGGACAGGTCAGGACACATAGGCGTTATAGGAAATTTAAAATTTAACGGCAGGAGTAATTTTGACCTAATTCCTATAGCTTGCTATAGCGAAAAGCAAACTTTCTTACTAGAGTTCCTTCAAGGAGTTGCGTAGGAAACCCTCGCCGACGAGTTAATTTAGATCGGGTTGAGCCGCGGGCAAAACTAGCAATAATAATAATGTGTAAGTACACATCTATTTAACACAATTTAAGACATTGCCAAGTACAAACCACAATCATCGTCACATTTTAAAGTAAGTGAAATATTTGCATACAACACTAATTAATATATTGTATACTTATTGTATTATGTTCCAGCTAATGTCCAAGAGCGGGTATACAATAACCGGGTACCGTTACATAATCCAACATTCTAGGCTTGTAGGCTAGACCTTGGTTTTTTTTTATTTTTCTTTAATATCATTTATAAGAAAGATAAAGCAAATAGTGGCTGAATAAAAGAGAACAGAAATAACAGGCACTTAACCAGACAAAAAAAGTGATGGATCAAGATACTCCACCAAGAGGAATATGTACTTATCTTTTTTTAATGATCAAAAAGAAGGAAAAGCAAATAGTACCTGAATAAAAGAAAACAGAAAAACAATCAGGCTAAACCATTAAAAAAAATAGTGGTTTAAGATACCGGACCAAGAGAAACAGGAATTAGTACTATATTTTTTAACAAAAATTGTTATTATTATTTCAGTGATCACTAAAACTTAACCCCTGCGGTCCTCTATACTGGTCCTTACCAGAACCTTACGCCTACATACGCGCGTAACCAATACCCATAGTCCAGCTTGTCCCAACTGGCTAAATAAGAAAATTGACCTCAATCAGTATGCTAAATAAATGGTCTAATATATATTTATAGATATTATTTATCTAATAGATATTTTAAGTCATCACTGAATCCCTAAGGACTCTTCAGAATGTGGGTGGTACGCTGCATCACAACTCTACTCCTACTCCACCAGCTTTTACCTGACTGAATATCAGGTAGTAAAGAAATTCACAAGTCTTTCACTTTCGGTGAATAGCAACAACATATGATAAGGCATAGAGGTTTTGCTGGTAATTCTGGGTATAGATCCAAATAAAGTTGGTTAATCGTTTATGCTCTAAAAATTTAATATTTGTAACAATTCAATCCTCGGTATGTAATACAATTTAGTTATAAAAGTAAAGCTTACCATATTGCCCGTAATCCTTGAAGCCCGGTACTTCATTGCGCGGCACTGCGACAGCGTCAGGATTGGAACTCTCACCTCTTGCACTAAAGCTGGCAGTTGTCCACCTTCCGAGGTTCTTCCCCAGCCCACTACTATACCCTCCTTACCGGCTGGTTCAAAGTCTACAGCAAAAATGATTGAATTAGAGTAAAGTATTATTTTTTATTAGTAAAGTAAAGTATTCTAAACTTTCTTATTTTTTTTTGTCTCCTACAAATGTAGTAAAAAGTATACATAAAATAATATCCCATACCTCCCTATCCCTTTACCATTAGTAAAACAGTACGCAACTTTTTTTTATTACTGGTATTGCTTTATTTTATAGCTTCAGTACCTGTATCTCGCTAATCCCTACGAATTTCAATCCAAGCATTTTTAGAGTTTCTTACCAAAACAGTAATAAAGAGCTCTTATGATGAGACTAGGTTTTTTTACAAATTAAAAGTGGTATATACTTAAAAATTGATTCAATTGTAGAACTTCAACGTTCTCAAATCAGATTATTTTGGTCCACTACTTTATAACCAGCCATTTTTCACGGTCTACATGTACTTGTACCCACCAACGCGCTTAAGCGCCGTGCCTTTGGTGCTATGCTGTTGTAGATAACGTAATTAAAGATCTTGACCAACCTGAGTTCCACTTTTGGACAGTTAATAATATGCTCGTATTTATAACAACGACAGAGTGTCGCAGTGGTAGGACATTGGGCTGCCAAACTCGAAGATCTAGGGTTCGGTTCCCGGTTCGGGGCAAGAAATGTAAAACTTGAGTTAATTGTAGTTAGTGCCAGGCAAGGTGATAGGCAAACGCCGTATTACGTTGATAAGGAATAGGTTGAATATTACGAGCGTGTAGTACCTATACTGATCAAGAGAGGAGCTCGTAGCCCAGTTTCAGTTGTCCCCCGGAAAAATTATTTGAGATATTGAGCAACGTCGACCATAGTCTCTACTTGGATGGGTGACCGCCTAGCGGCAAATTTTTCTAAGCTCCGTGTTTTGGAGGGCACGTAAAACCGTCAGTCCTGGCTGTTTGTATATGGCAGCAATCGTCAAGCCAACTCAGAGGCCTTAACTAACCTGGCTTACAGTCAAATGGTCACTAGCTCGACAACATCGGCCAATCCGCATCAGGCCAGCATGGTGGACTATGGCCTAAGCCTCCTTCTTCAACGAAAGGTCACAGTAATTGACACTGATGAAAGGGTGAATGTGAAAATGATATGACTCTTGGGTATGCAATACTTACTGGTAGAAGGCAAGCATACGGGCTTGATGATCTTGGTGAAGGTGACAGGTTTCCGGAGCTTCAGTAGCGCAATGTCGTTGTTGTAAGACTCTACATCGAAGCTGCGATGCCTCACAATTGATGTCACAGCTCTCATGATGGCGGCGCTTTCAGTCGTGATCGTCTGGTCATGGTCACCTAAGATCACTCTAATTTTTGTGCGTTTTAACCTTGAATAAAACATAAAACATATATACATACGGGTTTTAAATTCGTGTTATTTTATATAGAGGTATCTTCACTATTTAGCAAGGTTAAAAACTATCAATGTTCTACATTTTGAAAATAATTAATCAATACAATACGTATTCGTCTCAAAATAGGGTGGTAAAATATAACTGCCTCGTATTATTCTGTTTTAAAAACCTACTATATATGTATTATGTACGCTCCTCCACTAGCCTAATATTAAAAATACCCAGTCATAGTACCAATTTCTATAACTTATCGTTTACTGTTTATGCAATAAAGTTATAGAACTCTCTACCTTTATCTATCAGACGCTCACAATCCGCCGCAACTTAAAAAAAACAGGTTAAAATCCAATTATCTTAACTCCAATTTATAAATTCCGTCTTGCTATTAATACTTTAGTTCAATTTGAATATCCTAACAATAATGTAATATAGGTATGTATGTATGTATATATATATAAATTTATTTATATACACGTATATATAAGTTTTTTTATAGAACTTTATGTATGTTCATGTATTTTTATATACAATTATATAAGTACGTAGTATTTTTTTTCTCTTCGTAACTTTTCTTTTTCTGTGGCACCTACTTATCTTGCTTCCATTTCTATTACTTGTACTCTAAGGTTGCCTGTTAGAGATCGCTTTATAGCGATAAGGCCGCCTAGTTGTACTCTAAATATATAAGATTCTATGATTGTTTTTTTTTTAATTATTTGGTGTACAATAAAAGTATATTCTATTCTATTGTATGTATATCATCTATTTAACACACGCATAGTAACATCCAGTCAATAGTTAAATCAATGGTTAAAACCACTAACTACGGTCGGTCTTGTACACTTCTTATTCCGGCGACATTGTCCGCGTGGACTTCTAAAATAAATATCTTTTAACTGTTGAAAACAAAATCGGAATTCAATCCCCTAGTTTGCCCTCTAGGAGATAATTTTCCAAAAACAGTGAAACATGTCAGTCTTGATCTTCAACCTTAGGCCAAATTCCAATTTTTATGCTCTTAGCTTAAAAAATGACGGACATCCATACAAAATTTCAAACCCCCGTTTAACTCTTGGGGGGGATGAATTTTGCAAAATCCTAGGGGCGAATTATAGCAAAATTGACAAACAATACTTTCTCGATTAGAAACACTTCAATGTGCCAACAAACATAATTATTTGTCAATCGGTACCGGAGTTCAATTTATATATTTTTATTGTACACCAATATAAAAAACTAGCACCTTTGAAAGTACTTAATAACCACACTTACTAGGTAAGTATATATAGCGATTTATTAGAAAGTATTTTCCCAACCTTTGGAAACTCATTCTATTATCATCGTTCCACTTCAGAAAAAGTAATTAAAAAATTAGGTCAATAAAGAGCATGTCGGGCCATTATTAGAGAAGGGACCGTATCCGTTACCTGGTACCTACAATCTCTTTGTTTTATTTTTTAAAGTAATTTCTAAACTGGAGTTTTTCAGTTTTTTCGGCAATTCGTTCAGGGTAATATATTGACCGACAGAAATGCCGAAAATGACCACTTTAGTGCCAAATTTCTCTAACAAGGGCATAATTTCAAAGAACAATTTGAAGAACCTCACAATTATTTCAAATTTCTTACTTCCTTTTTTTTATTTCCCTGTAATTATTAAGGTCACAATTTTATCATCAAACAAACAAGCAAGTTAAAATAATCCGATACTTATAATTGAAATCCGATGATAATTTTCTACTTATAATAAAGCACTAAAGCCTAAAATATTGCCGGCAATATACAAGATCTTGTTCACACTACTTACTTTTTGACACAATGTGCGGCCGTGAGCACATACTCCTTAGTCAGCAAGGAAGCTCCGCAGTGGAACTGTCCATCGTAGACGATGCGGGCCATCCATGGGTAGCGGTTGGCGCCTGCAGGCATGCCACCAACTATGCGGTTCTCCTGGTTTGCACCGCCACACTCTGCGGATACCACGAGAAAGTGAACGTTGGTTATTGAACCGTATGCGGAAACCCTACTACTGCTTTAAACACTATCGCTGCTTGTAAATAACTTAGTATTTGCATTACAGGAAATAACTGCGTAAACCACTTCGTTATTTACGATAATTTTTGATACAATATCTAACAAGAAGGTTGTGGTAATGGGGAGTTAAGTTACGGTCAAATAGTGTTACGCTTTCGCCATTGTTTCTGTTGTCTCTGTGTAACTGTAGATTGAAGAATCAGCGAAATTGTACTTTTTTTCGTATAATTTATTATTGTCTAGTTTTCTCTCCCATTGTTATACCTATTACAACTACTTCTTTTCAGATTCCTTGTATAATTGGAGTTAGTGACATGGTAAAGATGAAGAGTCAAATACAATTTAAATATTAAAAACAAGCTTTGCACATTGTATTTAAAAATCGTCTAAGTGCGAGTTGGACTCGCGCACCGAGGGTTTCTTACCTACCATAATTTACAAACACAAACAAAACAAAAGTGTGCCGCTAAGCGGTCACGATCCAAGTACTGACCAAGCCCGACGTTGCTTAACTTTGAATATCGTTTCAGCAAACAAATGTTTTACTGTTTCTCTTAATAAGTAGATGGCGCTGTACCGATAATTTAAATTTTCCAACAGACAAATGTGTTACTGTTTCTCTTAATGATAAGCTGGATGGCGCTGAAAATAGTAATGCCTTTGGCCTGTCTAACACTTGGCCGGTTGTTATACTTTAGGGTTCACACTATTTTTCACTGCAAGTTTGAAGTTTGTTTGTCTTTCTGTTTTTACGATTGAGCAAAAACATCGAAAATGTGTTTCTTGTATCGGGATCCCCCTTAAATTTTAACTTTTTTAAAATTCTTCTTCCATTATAACACATATACTGTGAAAAATTCAGGCTTCTACCTATTCCGGTCTAAAAGATAGAGCCTTTAATGTTCGGACAGACAGGCAGACGGC
Source organism: Apoda limacodes (assembly GCA_946406115.1). Taxonomy (NCBI): domain Eukaryota; kingdom Metazoa; phylum Arthropoda; class Insecta; order Lepidoptera; family Limacodidae; genus Apoda; species Apoda limacodes. Next base: position 10,057,844 of record OX291554.1, read on the forward strand.
GTAGTCTTAGTAATAGGGCTCCGTTGGTACGGAACCCTAAAAACTTACTTATATATGTACATCATATCTTATTTCAAATGTTAGATACTAAAATAAATAAGCATAATTTATTGTTTTTTTCTAACTTACATAGAAATAGAAATTAATATATACTTATATTAAAACACATATATATTTAATTAGTTACATGATAAGAAATTGGTACAGATAGATTATTATTAATAGATAGATACATACTTAAAATTCATTATGCTTGTTATTAACAAGAAGGTTCTACAAAAGTCTTCTTTAAGAAATCAAGAAAAACCCAAAGATAAGGTGCTAAAGAATGCCTTGAAACAAAACATACATATAGATAGATACATTTCTTTTGATAGAGTACAGTGGAATGCTATATATAGGCATACATTGCTATATACATTGGTTATAGTGACTTACCTATCTTTCTTTGAAGTAGATTAGCTCTGCCGCACTCTAAAACGTGAATGTGAAATAAGATTATTAATTTAGCTAATTAGATGATTATTCCTCTGCACTGCAAGAAAAAAAACCATTCTCCATTCTTCCTGAGAAAGTGCAGTGCTTTCTAATTTAAAAAAATTCATTGTCTCTAATGATGTGTGTGTATATAAAAATAATATATATATTTCACCAACCACTTTACGTGCGTGACAAGGAGGTGAGCTTATCAAAGCTTTTAATGTAGTGTATTTGGGTTCAGGTGGCTTTATACATAATGTCTCATAGGTCGTAAACTTCTTAGCTTTGATTAAAAAATAAAAATTATTACCGGTAAAATGAAAGACTCTATTTTAATTTAAACCCAGTAATAAGGGATATTCAAATAAACGTTAGTACTAACAGACACACAACGTACGAATATGTTACTGCACTTGTGAGCAAGTACAGTTTCATACCTGCCAATATAAATGGGCCATAATAAGGTACCTGCGGGATATAAGGCCTGTCAGCTAATACGGCCTATCCCCTAAATTTTAAAATAAGAAAAGTGTAAAAAATATTTCAGTATGGGAAACTAATACAAAATGTTCTTTAGTCTAAGAAACGAGAAAGAAAAATCAAAATGTTATCATATTTTTTTAGCAAAATAATGAGTTTGTAAAGTGCGAGTAATAAAGCCTACGTGCTGCATTCAAATTTTAACATCACATGGAAGATTATTGATTTCTATGGTAAAAACATTTGTATGTAACGCCAGTTTCTTTTCCTTTAAATAACAAAGCGTAATTCCAAGAATTATAACAGGATCAAATAAGCAATTAAATGTAAATAAGCAATTCTGTTATTTATTGAAAAATTGGTTTTCTTACACACCTAAGGCCATATTATTTAAAATAAGTTAAAAATATATTTTTCATCTCAATGGCTCGGAAAGGTTCACTTTGTCGTTTAAAATCTGATAAAATTTGCGTGGAGAAGCCTTCTTTACTCGCTTGCGCGTAAAAGGTTTTTTTTTAAATTCTACAAAAACAAACACAATGAAACCGTCCGAAATGCGGATCGTCTGTCTGACTTTTTACATTAGTGATTTTTGATTCTTTTGCATTAAAGATAAACTTATGTTTGATGTTTCTTAATAGATAATTATTGTAGTTTGTCAAATTATTAAATACAACAAGAATGAATAAGTTTTAAGTATCATTTTTATTCTAAGAATTTTAAAATTGGCACGGTGCAAATTCGGAACGCACTTAAAAAAAAGAAAAAGAAAAGAAACATTCATCTAGAATTACGTAGTAAGTACATAATTTTGATTGATTTTACTATAAACATTTTACTTTTACTACATAAACTTAAAGTTAAAAATTAAAAAAACATAAGTCACTCCACCAGTGACGTAAAATACCTAAGTTAACCCGCGAAAAGTAGGTAAGTACTCGTACCTTTTTTTGACTAGCACACATACAAAAGGCGCTTAACCTTACAAAAGACTTATAATGTTGTTATCATGTTATCAATTAACATAAGTATACTTATTCTATTCATAAGTAAACAAACACTAATAATTGTTTTTCTTGTATCTTGTATATATTTTTCTTGCTATACTCGAGATGAAAAATTGTGTGTTACGCACGGCCTGTTCTTTTTTTGGCATCCCTCACTTTGCTCAGGATTCAATTTTTAAACCCCTCGCTTCGCTTGTGGGTTTAATGTTTAAGGCTTTCGCTTGCTCGATATTTAATATAAAAAGCAACTTTCCAGCCTTGCATAACAAATAATTATTTCTTCCGAGAAACTGCACTGAACTGAAATAGATCGCATTGAAAATAAGTATCAACCTATAGATAAAATACTGAAATTTTGCATTTGTGAAAAATTATTTTAAAAACTGCCCCCGAAGTCTTAAAGCTCAATTAACTTCAAAGAATGACAAAATTATGTCATGCCTTATAAATTTTATTTACTATTTACACATGGTGCCGTGTCATATGTATGTATAATAAACTGTGTCAACTAATTTGTATGGATGGTAAAGGAAAATGTTGACACCACCATCACCGCCCATCGTCGTTTGTACTTGGCATGCAGCCTTCTACGTATAACCCCATCCACGCGAACGCAGTCGTGGACAAAAGTTAATTAAGTATATGAAGAAGTACTTATGTTTATAACAAATACTACATAAGTATTCGCCAACACACTCTATACCTAGCTAGTTATAAAAAACTATATTCTAGTAAAACTGTATTACCTATATATGAGTAACAACCGGATGAAAAGAGAGTACCAAATTGTTTTTTCTTTATTTCTCTTAATCTATTTGAAATTGAAACTATTGTAAGGAAAGTAAAAAAGTAGATGTTTACCACATGCGCAGTCCCTCACACCACTGTCGTCATCATCTTCATCATCGTCAACTTCCTGCTCCTGAAGCACGGGTACCTCCAAGCCGAAGATAACATCGAATAGGAAGCGCGATGTTCTATTGCCCGATGATACCTGAAATCGTAAACGAAATTCTTTTATTCTTTTAAAGCCTACTGTAGGGGCAGGTTTATTCTTGAAAAAATTAGGTCTATGAGACGCTGACCTAGTGCGGGTTAGCAAGTAAATTTTCAAGCCATTAGACCTATCGGTCATGACGAAAGCAGTCCCGAAACACGGGCTCACAACAGTCAACCATCTTCATCTAATTATTTAACTATCTAATAAATAACATTATTTATTTAACTCCGTCTGCAAAAACATTAAGAACTAAAAAGAAATTAAAAAATACAAAATACCTGTCTGCTTATAGTTAAATATTTGGTCAGTTTTAATTTCTTTTTAGTTCTGAATGTTTTTGCATTCGGGTTTTTTATTTTATTTAATTTTTTATTTTTATTTACCGCTTTTTTTTTTACTTTTTCAGGGTTCACACAAAATTAAATTATTTTATGTTTATGTTTTTTTACTAAAGTGCATAAAATGCGCCATTTCGAAGACTAAGTACTTTATGTACCTCATGTAATTTATATATAGGTATATTTTTTTAAAATCGGTTGAGCCGTTGAGTACTTACGAGCGAACATATGATACATTCATACAACATGCGCAGGCGCACAAGAATAATCAAAATGTGTAGTGTACAACAAAACGCATACATATTGATATTTTCGCATTGCTACCTACATAACATACATATAATATGTTAATAAATGCGATCGTAAAAAGTGTGTCACCACAGATCTTTCATGTTACATCAGAAACTAAAACACAAATTGCTTTTTCCTCAGGAAATGCACTTACATAAGTGTGTTTATCGCAGTTCCCAAGAACGCAATCGCAACGGTTCACTTTCGCGCGATCGCGGCGCCAGCGTGCGGCGACGCCGAGAGGTTGTGTAATAGGTCCCAAGCTAATTGGAGAGTAATGTCAATGTTACTTTCACAATCATCAGACGTTCCGGGCCATTATTACACTTTTGTTGATTTTGTTTCCTTCGATAACAGCAGTTTTGTTACACAAGTGTGCGTGATACAGACGCTTTCTCGTGTTTTCAAGAACTGCTCTTGCTTGTTAGTTAGGTAGGTTAAGGTATATAATTATTTAGCTGTCAAGGACTGTCACACTTTGTTGTCCGTCTTTCTGTCTGTCTGTCAAGACCCTTTTTCTCAGCTAACGCATGAAGGTATCAAGCTGTAATTAATATTAAATACTAAGGTCGACGGTCTCTTGAAGCTGTAAAATAATCAACCTTATAATTCAACACAAAAAAAATACGGGTATTTTTGCCGCATATTTTGGAATTCACAAATAAATCAAAACCTATGGGGTATTTTCCGGTGTCCTAGAATCATGAAATTTTACCAGAAGCAAGGTCTTACATCATCAATATAGAAAAAAATCCGAAATTTGTTAATTTGTAGTTATAACATATTAAAAAAATATTAGTCTGACAAGACCCTTTTACTCAAAAACGCGTGGCGGTATCAAGTTAAAATTAATATCAAATACTAAAGTCTACGGTCACTTAAAGTTGTAAATAAATCAAGCTTCTAAGTCAATGCAATAAAAATATGCCCATTTTGCAAAATACAGTTATTTTAGACGCATATTGTGACGCATATAAATCAAATTTATGGGGTACTTCCTTTTGACCTACCTTCATAAATATTGACAAGAAGCAAGGCCATGTAGCACACATAAAGAAAAAAATTTAAAAACCGTATATTTGATATTTTACAGTTTTCAGATTTTTTCCTTTAATAATTTACAGTTGGTAAACTAACCGCGATATATTGAGATAACAATTGTTCAATGGCAAAGTTAAGTTTGTCCTTTAATACAGTTTATCTTTTACGAAACCCTGGTTGCGCGATTCCAATATTCCGCGATATAACTATTTAAATTAAAAGAAATTAATTTTAGTTTAATCAGTCGCAGTCGTAGGATATAATGTCTAAATGTCGGCCAAATGCAAGGAATTTAGATTCTGTAGATGTAACGCATTGCTCTTATTCCAAGCCAATATAGGTATGACTCGGTATGGTCAATTTGGAGGAAAAGGGAGGAAAACGTCACCTTTACAGATTTTTTTCCTTTAAGAGACCTTAAAGCTAAGGCAATTGAGTGATTTGAGTTGAGTTGAGTTATCCAAATCTATTTGATGTAGAAAGTTGAAAATTACAGAAGTATATATAAAGTTTAACTTTGATTTTAAAAGTAACCTATTCTAGGTTACACAAGAAGTGAAAAAACAGGCCAAGTGCCAATTGGACTCGCACACGAAGGATTCCGTACATTATCTACAAAAACGGCAAAAAAATAACGTTTGTTGTATCGGAGCCCCCTTAAATATTTATTTTATTCTGTTTTTTAGAATTTATTTTAATAGCTTTATATATAATTTAAAAATAGTTTCACATCATCTGTGAAAATTTTAACAATCCTGATAAAAGACGCACGGACTGACAGACGGACAGCGAAGTCTTAGTAATAGGTCCCCCTTTAGGTACGAAACCCTAAAAAGCGGGAATTTAATTCGAAGGACTAAGTTAAATCCCGATAGCAGCGAAGGATGATAGAGCAGAAGAGTATAATCCTGAGCGGAGCGAGGGTAACAAAGGACCGAGATGCATTTTTTTTATTACTGGGTAATTAGAGAACAATCACATAAAACAACCACAATAACAATTAAAACAAATGTTCCAAATTCAAAGTGTTTTTATTCATTCTGTGAGTAAAATTAAGTTTTATTCACTGTTATGTTTTTATTCACTCAGTAAGTAGGTAAAAGTGAGTTTTATCCACTGTTATCGATGAATAAAATGCCCTTTTTTGAATGACAATGGTAAAAAGAATTTATTTTCTCCTCGTATTCCTCTCTAATGAAACACCTATACAAAATATACTTTGTTTATACTTTTACAAATGCCTTTCGCAGCATCGAATAACACTTGTGCATGGTATGACAATACATACAACAGCTTTAAAGAACACCTAGAATATTACTGTGCAAAAGGTATACCTAGATTGGAGATATGATTAAATAAATTAATGAAATCATTTCCTAGATAGGTACCTACATGAAAAAAAAAAAAAATTCGACTATGCCGTACCCTTTGTCTATCTGTAAAATACCAATTTATCTACGCCAAATGCATATACAAATAAAGTATGTATGTCATACCATATTGAATATGCAATATTCATGCGCTTTCCCTTGTGTGAACGAACGACTCACGTAATATGTGATGAAATTGGTGACATATAAAATTCTATTTACATAGATTAGCGAACATGTTGACATAACAGAATTAAGGCTAAGGTTGCCCCTTTACAGCCTAGTTCGAATATAGGAAATGTTAGTATGTAAGTAATTTTTAATAAAACATGGATATGATGTGTTGTAATTAGACACCGATTGTGTGAACAGAGTTTAATAATAATTTTTGATTAAAAAGGCCTCGGGAATGATTCTATATAAATTGGAAAATATGATTACCTACAAGATTTTTTTAATACTTGGGTGGTCTAGTAAAATTTTAAACGTAGTACAAACGAAGTTGCAGTTTTATAGGGGTTTTTAGTTGCACTTATGTAAGTAACAACTAAAAATCTACACTAGGTTAAGGTTTTATAAAGAGAGAGCGAGAGAGCGGATTTTGTATGTTTGTTTATAAATGGAGCGTTAACTCAGAAAACACTGCACCTTTTAAAGAAATATTTCGCTATGTATTTAAAAGGTAAGTTATATGATTCCAGATAGACATAGGCTATGTATTATGTATTTGGTGTGGTAATCAGCAATTATATAATAAAGTAATAAATATTTAAAACAAAATTAGGTACTTACACTATTAAAAGTAAAAATCACCTATAATACTGACTGCACATTGAACTACGTACGAATTTTTCTGTAAAGATGGGTAAAAATTGTCTATTGGCATCCGATATTTTTTTTGAAAAATAAATAGTGAATTTCAAGCATTAGCAAATGTAATATCGGTTTCTAAAAATTTGAGAATCATTTAACAATTTTCTCACTTATGCCATTTTGTATACCTATGGGTAGAAGAAGTTGTTATAAACAAATATTCAAAGCGGCATACAACAACAACTTTTCCGATACTTTATAGCATGAAAGCCCCACTTAGCACTTATTCCATTCAAATTAATTCATTTTTTATTAATAACATTATAGTGTAATTTGAATTTGAATTTGATATGTGAAGAAATCGCAGAACCAAGCTGTAAATTTTCATCAACTTTTCCAGAACCGAAATTCATTCAGCCCTTATCTACCCTTATTCCAATATTTTAATAGACTGTGTCAGTTGATTAATTTCAAACTTTACATTGAGAGCGATGACAAAATCATTTACTATCACTTACATTTTAAGACAATTTCACCCTTCAACATCATTTTTTGAACAAGGCTTAATTTTTTTGCAAAGTAAATATTTATTTAAACAACTTTGTCCCCGGGAGGACCGCTCAATTTTTCGATGATTTTACTTGTCTCTGAAGTAACTTTCAGTATTCAGAGAGGCATAAGGGAGAAAATTTTCCTTGAACTTCTGTCATCAGCTCCCGGTCTAAAAGTTGGAAGACAAAAATACCGTCCCGACTGATGTTGAGCCAGTTAAGCGGTTACCATATACAACCTATACATACTAGATGATACCAGTAAGTCAGAGCAAAATCGAAAATAAATGAAAGAAGGTCGGAGAAATGTATATGACTACAAAAAAAAAGAAACCAACGTATTGTGCGTTTGAAAATAATTTAAAAAGTCACACGTCACTAGACCGCAATTGTGTTAAAAAATATAATGAATACTTATGGGAGAAAAAACTGTTGAAAAGATTTCTATACCTAGTCAATGAATGAATAGCAATAAGTGTAATGAAAAACACCCAAGAAAAAAATATGAAATAGACACTTACCAGAAGTTTCAGAGTAATAGATACTTTACAAATAACAATGTAAGTACACGTACCGAAAATAAAACGTTATTTTTATTTCACTTTTCATGGAAAGCTGTTTTGTACCTCCTTTTTTGTAGGTAACGTTTTATTTGTTGTTATAAAACTTCTACTTGTTAAAACGGCAAAACTTTTTCAGTGAGCTACGTGTTTGTACTTTTAGTAATGTTAAATAAAATAACGTTTGTGCCTAATTTTTTTTTTATTTTTTTGTAGGTAGGTACTGAGTAAAACCTTTAAGAGAATACGATTCGGAGTGCTTCTCAGCGTGCATTATACAAATGAATTTCGCACTTTTTTTTGCCTCCGGCTGACTGATGGAAACACCACGAAATTTTGAAGACATGTTCTAGTAATAAATATCTAGGTCTGCAGTGTCCCAGTTTTCTATTAAATTTTATCGTTTAAATGTTATACAGGATTAAAGTTTTTCATACAAATGGTTTCAAAAAAGATTTCTAGTAATTAAAATAATTTTACGAGAAGCCGCGAAGTGTATCCTTTTAAGGCGCATGTAGCAGCTAACTAGCGCCGCCATTAGATATCCTCAATTTTCTCTTGGTAGAAAACGAATTTCTAAAATCCAAATGTCGCAAATATAAAGCTAGTCATAAGCTATTTTTAGAAGGTTTTATATAGTTTATTAATAATATCTTTGAGTTGTAGTTGGCATTTCTGCTAAAAATGGCCACTTTTAGCAAATATTTATTCATTATAACAAAATAAATACACATTGAAAATTTCAAATTAACAAGTTGAAAAAAAAGGTAATTAAAATAACAACACAGCGCTCATACCTACCTCCCATAGGTAATAAATTATTTTTAAAAATTTTATGCCTAAATCATTAGTCATTAAAATTAACATCATTTTCCAGTGAATTAATTCCGAATCAACTTTTTTCTATTGTTAAAAAAATATTTGTAAAATAAAGTATTATTATTATTTCTTAAACGTGAAATGAAAAAAAAAGGAGGGTTCCTTTTGACACATTTTGTCGAAAGCGTGGAAAATAAAAACCAATGTTTTTTTTATAAAATTTATAAAGTAACTATATGCAGGCCTCTTATTGTAACTTCTTTTTTGGAGACACGCTTATTCTCGACAATTGTAAGTCCATAATATTTCAGTTTTTATTGCAATTTTTGCCCCCACGTGTCCCAAAAAAAAATGCCCTGACTATATGTAAATACATAAGTAGGTACTATCGAGGCAAAACTCAAGCCTGAAACCAGACGCGGGGGAAAACTAATAATGACCTGCTTTTTAAACTAACTAGTACCTATCTAAGTAAAGTAATTAAACAGAGGTCAACCTGGTCTAATCACAAAAAATGTGCTGAATCACTTAAGAATTACAGAACAATTCACTGCCACAGATTTGGCTAATCTAACATTGCAAGACTAAACTCTTAAAATTTATTGCTACTTGACCCCTTTCTAATAAGCTAAATGGTGCCGTAACGGTCCGTGCTCATTATTCGATGGCCAGTTCAGGTTCTATCAGCCAAGTTCAATGTTGGTGTCAGGGCCAATGACAAAAATGTCTTGCAGCAATGAAATTAAGGCGCTAATTTATTTGTTATTGCCTCATTGTCTTGTATCTAAGCAATAGGTATGAAAATTGAGGGTTAATTTCTTGTATTGATCTTATTGTGTTATAAATCATCATCACCAGATATTTTATAAGGTACCTACAATAAAAATAGATTAAAATACTAGTTCATTTCATTCATAATTTACCTGCAAGTATTTAATCCTAAGCCGACTCCATAAGGCTTGAGATGGGCCTCAAACCCCCCCTGTGTTAGTGATGGGGGGGGACTTGGGCAATGCTGAACAAAGGCCTCTCCCACTTTACACGGTCCTAATAATTCACGTTTAATTTCTCCTGTCTCACGGAGGATATCGTATCCCTAAATTTGTTAACAAAAGTACTAATTTTTATTCATTGCTATGCTTCTGCTCTACGCCTCTGGAGTTTTACCATTATGAATAATTAAGTGTCTATAATGCCATTTTTTGTTTGCCACATAAAAACATAATATTTACTAGGTCATTTTTAGTCAAAGTCAAATTATTTCATTATGATTTAGGTACATAATTTTCAAAGTACCTACTTCCTTGTGGTACTATCAATACTTTGGTACTATACTATTACTTGTACTGTCGGTTCACAACGCTGATTTTCTAACTTTTGCTGAGGTTAATTTATTTTAGTTTACCACATAAATCGGATCGAAATATTTCATCATAAAACAATTCCAAACGACGAACGATGAAGCCGGACGAGTACCATTGGGTGGTCGTCAAAATCGATCGTGTAAGTCGACCAAGTGACACGATAACTTATATAATAGACAAGTATGACATAAAATTGCCAGCTGACACGGAATAATCAAAGATTACATAAGTCTAAATTTTACATCTTTGAATCAGAAATCTTGTAACATAATATTAAGATTTATGACGCATATACAATTTCGTTCAAATTACGACAATAAAAATAATTAATTTTATAGATCTGAAGTAGATATGTACCTATTCAAAGAAAGTACTTCTTACGTAAATGTACAAAACGGAAGCAGACAAGTAATTATGAATTTACATAATTATTTCTTATGTGTAACGTGTTTAACACATATCTATTACTAGTTAATTTTACCGGATTCTTACCGTCACTAGCCGGAGGTTTGAGCTCCCGATATTTCGATGGTATTACAAGTATCATGACCACGCAATCCCCTGGTAAAAATATGAACTGTTAATCTTTTTTGAAACTTCCGGATAATCACATTACATCACTACTATGCCAGAAAAAATTTACTACACGTCTAAGATAACATAATAGGTACATTAGCACCACACAACATTAACAATCGCCTAACATCTTACCTGGCATGGTAAACAGCCCAGGTACTCGTACAGGCAAATTCTAAGGGGCAGGATAATAGCAAAGCACCCCAAAATGTGTTTCGTAAATACTACTAGAAGGATGTCATCCGTCGCTCGTTTCCACTTACGAATCACAAAATGTAAAGGAAGACAACGACAGGGGCGGATCCAGAGCAAAGTTTAGGAGGGGCGATCATAAGATCTGAAGGTAGTTTTTGAACTTTGAATCTGCAAACGTAAGTTACCCAGTCGACCCAGCTCGTGCAGTTTTTGAATAATTAAATATACAAACCCAAGTAACCCCAAGCACTTTTTATATGTAGTAAAAGTTATATATTTAAAAAAAAAGTTACAATTAATTTCTTCCTCGGCCGTCCTTAGGGGGGCGATCGGGGCGATCCGCCCATGGACAACGATGATCTATAATGCTGATATCACGCTAACATGAGTTTGGCATGGTAACAAAGAGGGTTGAAAAGCAACTTCCTACAAATACAAGTTTGAGGAAGGTGTTTTTGATATGTGAGCCAAAATTTTGTACAGCATTAAGAGGAGCATATTATGCAAGAACCACTAGATTACTTGAAAGGTTTTATCATGGCAGCGGATGTCGCCATATCTGACCTATTAGACGATGAAACTAAGCTTTCAACTTCCGGTGTTGAACGGATTTTGTTAGTTGCATCACTGTAAGCAGAATTGACATAGCTCTTACACCTCTTTAAGCTCACAAGATTTGCTGCCAACAGATCTAAAACCAAGTTGATGCTAATGGTCTACTAATACAGATTTCTAATCTCTACAGTTTCGTACAGAATTTACTTGGGATCTGTCATCATAAATAACAGATAAGGGTGCCCAAAATAGAAGTAACCGAACTTAGTCAAGTATATGAAGAGAGAAACATTATCCACCAACTTTGAATAATTCTATGGTCGTCTTGAGGTATAGGTACTTGTGTGAATATAAAGCCACGGGCCCTTAGACATTTGATGGCCTGGAAATTTGGTTTTAAATAGAATACTATGAACATTCTGGATACCATACCAAACTAACGTCTTCTTGACGCTTTCAAAAACTAAAACAAAAAAATTTGTTGTTCACTACATGTCTGAGTTGAACAGTCTAGTACTATGGATGTCATCGAACAGAAAGAAGAAACTAATAACAGAACGGCAATAATATTCTAGAGCATTGGTTCCAATCGTTTAGATCGGAGGTTTTTCAAATCAAACAACAACATCAAATTTAATGTAATCCTAAAAATATATCAGTCTACCAGGAAAATATGAAAATGAGGAAAGTATGAAGTCATTTCTTGCTGCAATCGTGTTCTTACAAACATCGCTGGCGCTCGGGTTCCAATCTCACACTGATGAAAACAGCAAGAACTGATTTTTTTTTCTTTTCACTTCTACTTCTCAACAATTTATTAATTTAATTTGAAGTTTACGTGATCTTTCATCGCAAAATGCAAATTTACGGGACTACGGGACGCTTATAACTAGTCCACCTTTCTAAAGAAAATGTACTTTTTTATAGAATTTGATCAAACTATCACTCACACTAACCTTGCATTATGTTAAATGTTGGTTTTAAAATGTGTGGGTTAGGAAATAGCTCAAGTCATTTTTAATACACATACATAGAAATAATCTTTCTTCGTTTATGACTCCCTGAACTGAAGGTTAGAGTCTATGTATATTTATTTATATTGTATTTCCTAATTCTATGAAGATTTTGTGTGTTTGTAAGATTTATATGAACACACTCGTATATATAGCCATGAATGAACCAATGAACAATTAATATAATCATCGAATGATCTCTTCAATGGAAGTATCATACCTACATTTCATTCTTAAGATACTAGTATAATGTCTTTTTATGTCAGGTAGGTAGTTTCCTGTATGGTTTTCTTTTACCTCCCAGCTGGGTTTTTTAAACACATAAGTACCAAGCATTACATTTAAGTATAGTAGAATTATTGGTTATTTTTAAATCTTCAAATAAAGGAATAAATATTTGGAGTAGAAATCTATAATAGCTACAGAGTAGTTCGCTATTACCCAAATATCAGGTATATACAGAGAGTTATAAACAAAAGGACAAAGTATTTTCACAGCCAAAACATTAATTGCGGTACTATTATGACTGAACACGAGAAGGGAATAGTCATTTATAGGAAAACGAAAGTAATTTATGGAAAAGACACTGGGTTTCAACAATTTACATAATACTTGCACTCTGTATGATACATACTTCTTAATCGTAGGTAAACAAATAATACCTACAATACAAATCGTACAGCCTACTAATGAATCTACACGAATAGGCCCAGTTAGTTAAAGTACACACACGAAGTAGTAAAATGGTCTTAATATACTTAAGAATAAGGAGATATAGGTATATATATATTATAAACTTTAGCTTATATTATAAAAATTAAAATATTATTTAAACACTTCCAGGCAGAATTATTGATTATCTGAGTATATTTTAAATAAAGGTTACTTTTATAACGTAGGGCTCCACTAAGAAAGGATCCACGAATACATGATGACTTATGCGTCATCTTTGGTATTTATGCTGCAAGTACGAAATGGCTTATTTCAACGTTTTCGAAAATTAATCACTTTGGATGGTAAAATAAGGGATGAAAGTTTATAGAGAAGTTTTATCCATCGCTCTAAAGTTTTATGGGATGACGGGAAAAGTTTAATCGCTCGGGAAACCAGCTAGTAAGTAAGATGCATATCGAGGGAGTCAATGCACGTCTACCTACAAACTCGATGGACGAATCAGCTGCAACGAGAATTGAGTGCATACTACGGAAAGTAAAAGTGCATCGTCGGAGTCGATGCACTATTGGCACCAACGCGGCATCAATAAAGACAATAAAGTGATAAACTGTGACACTTCTAACTGTTAAATGAATATTAATAACTTTAACCACAGCAATATTTAACAAAAAAATATCTATAAAATCTTTCATAAGGAAAAAAAACATAAATATTAAAAACAATTTCTGCAAAAATTTCACAAATACTTTGTTACGAGTGGAAGAAAGTTAATGTTTAGTAAGTAGACGTTCCCCCAACTTAAACCAAAATCGCAAAGGTAGTGTGGCCGGCTGCTTTGCAGTGGGTGTGGGTTCGATTCCCGCACTGGATAAAACATTCGTGTGATAAACATTTGTGTTTATCTTAAGTCTGGGTGTATTTATGTATGATAATGCATTTATTTAACAAAAAAATATATAATAAAGATAGTTGTCAAATATCCATAACACCAGCTTACTTTGGGGCCAGAAGGCGCTGTCCAATAAAATATTATAAAATATTTACTATTTATTTTGAAAATTATTTTAATAATTCAGAAATCGTATTTAAAAATTTTGAATCTGGCAAAATAAAAAATAAATTAAAAAAACATTGATCAACTCACATGGTTGAAAGGCGCATCCAGAGAACTAATTTGCTTAGCAGCTGTCAGTTGCAAAACAAGAACTTCAAAAAGTAAAGTCACTAATTTCCATGTACACATTGTCGCAGAGAGCTAGTATCGAGATCGTGTTTTTATTGTTGACGGCACCGCTATTTATTTGCGCGGCATCTCCGCGCATGGGTTGGTCACTGGCGAATTCGGCGTCGGTGATTTAGCGGCATTATCTGAGCGGCCTAATGTCGGCCGCAGCCGCACCGATCCCGAGGAGTGACGCCGCTGCTACCGCGGAGGTCTTCGGCCACCACCTTGCTCACTTTCACTTCTCGCCAAAAACAAGCACGGCAGAACCAACGTAGCCCACAGACGTTCAGATACAAGCAGCACCGATATCAGTTTTTGCGTCACGCAGGGTAACAATTACCTTTTTTTCTTTTCACTTCTTTTTACTTTCGCTCAAAATTAGGTATACTTACACTTTTGTTATTGTTTGACAAAATAACGGAGACAAAAAAACAGAATTCATACAGTTCATCTAGGGGAAAAAGAGCACACAGGTCCTGCGGAATATAGAGGTTTGGCATTAATCATGTTGTCCGAAACGTTTTGCTTTAGTTGTCATTGACACATTTTCCATACGGCGCGGAATATTTACGTAATATGGGCGAAAAACATTAAATGTTAATAACAGCCCCAAGTTTTATATTAAGTAATATTTGATTAAAATTTCAGCTTTGTATGTATGTACGGTTGTAATATTAAATCAAAAATTGAAAAAAAAATAGATGTGACGTGATTTTTTTCTCTTGAGAAAATTTTCTTGCATTATGTTTTTGCTAATATCAGACATTCAAATTATAATGTAGTATCTACATGTTTTTTTATTATTTATTTAGACTTGATTTAGTTACCGAAAATTTAATTCTACTGAGGGCATTTACGCGAAGAAAAAAAATGAACCAATATTAAGGTAATACTGTAAAAAAAAAAACTTTATGTTGCTTGTGTTATCCTATCTATCTGTAATTGACTTTTGGTTTAACGTAGTAATGCTTCCAAAAAATTTTACGTCCATCAGATACCTACTTTTGTACAATTACATTTGTTTTAACTTTGGTCCTGCGGGGCTCACAGGTCAACATGGTGGCGGGGCACATATAGTGTATGTATTTACTTTTGTGGAAGATTTCATAAATACAATTTAATGAAGGGTGGACCTTATACCAAATTTGCAAAGAATGAGCACATGACGCTTGTGCTGATGCCGATAACAAACACAATTTCATACTTTGTCCCAAATGCGAATTTTTTTTTTTTTTTTCTGAGCTGACTATGCAGTTGGCTGTTGCAGCCATTACTGCTTCACCGGGCTTTTGGGGCGAGACTCTGAAGGAGCCTCAGCCCATATAGCGCCCAACGCTCAAGGACTCCCGGGCTGCGAATGATTCATTCTCTTATCTGTTTTTTTTTATCTTTAATACAGTAAAATGTTTGCAAAACAATTCAATAATAAAGCTTTTAAAATTAATTAACCGTATTTGTTTCCTACTGCATCTTCTACATTCATCTTACATACCAGGTTACAGAGGACCTCGCGTGGACCTTCGTGGACCTTACATGTTGGGGCACAGAAGTCCTAATACCGTTTCCGACAGATATATTTTTATATTCAAAACCAATGTAATAATGGTTTAGTCAAATAATTTAACGATAACTGTAAATTACGTAGGTACTACCATTTTACAATTTTAATTAAAGTACTGTATCCTACTTTATTTATCAGCAATAGTTAAGCGGACTCATGTGCCCCTCTTTACCCTATTTGTTCTTTGAGTACCTATTTGCTTTAGCTTACAAATATTTATTAAGCGTATTAAATTCATAAATCCGGCAAAGTGCGGGTCGGACCTCAAAATAATTTAATTTCGTAGATTGTTGTACAGGTTGTCAACAGGTGACCCATTCGGACCAGCAATTTTTAGTTAAGCTATCCATCCTATAATTTCGACCCTTAATTCAAAATTAAATATGTGGTATTTAGATGATGGCACACTAGGTGGAGATGTATCCACTGTACTTCAGGATCTAAAATCTTTAGTAGACAAATTTCATTCAATTGGTTTGGATCTTAATTTTTCTAAATGTAAATTGTTCTTAATGGATACTGTCCCTGTCAACGAAAAAAATATATAAGTAAGTTTAATAGTCTAGCCCCAAATTTAAAAATTCTTAATAAACAGTCACTCCGCCTTCTGGGTGCCCCGATTTTAGAAGAGTCACTACCACCTTTTATTGACGAACAGCGCACTAAATTTAACGTAACTTCTAAACTGTTAACAAAATATTTTTTCCCGTAGCTTTTTATATTATTCGGTTTTGTCTGTTTGTACCTAAATTGACATATTTACTTCGCTGCAGTCCTTTTTGGACTAATATGACACTCTTGATCACCTTAGACGACGCTATTAAAAATATTTTAACACAAATCCTGAATTGCTCCCTTTCCGATAATTCGTGGTGCCAAGCCTCTTTACCAATCCGTTTTGGAGGCATAGGCATCCAAAAAAATTCTGTCTTCCGTCCATGCTACGGCGGATTTGTACTACAAAATAGTTTACCCTTCTATAGTAGTAGTAGGTACTCCTTCCCATCTTCAAAAAAGTTCCAGGGCCGCGGGTGCTTCCCCAAAATTAGCCGAATCCTCCAAGCGAAGGACATATGCAATAATTGGAGATGGCTATATGTTTCTTCCTTTTGGGGTGGAAACAATGGGTCTCTGGGGTCTTGAAGCAAAGAAGTTTGTAAAAGAGATCTCTAAACGTTTAAAAGTTAATTCCTAGTTAGAATTGAATTTAAACGAATTATTATTCCAATAATAAAGATTTCTTCGAAATAATTTAAAGTACTCGAATTCCATTTACAATGTGGAATCATTTCAAAAAGCGTCCAATAAGTCAAACAGATGAGCTGTTCGATTGATTCAACCTTTGATATCTTCAGCATTCTTCATCAGCATATTTGGATGTATTGAATCACGTTGCAATCCCTCTGATGGAAGGATGGGGCAGCCCCACTTCGCCAAACACTGCCATAAGTTATATAAGTATACTCATACTCTTTATTTATTAAAAAAATATATACACTTAAAACTGGGTACCTACATTGTTCCAACAATTTAATTACATACCTTAATTGTAATTAGTTATTTACATGAATTCTTTAATGTCATAATGGCCAGTATTTTAATCTAGAAACGAAGATCGTGTCAGAAGTGATATTTTTTATGTTCTTAGGGATTTTATTATATACTTTAGGACCCATTGCGTACGTGGTCTGACTTATTTTAATTAGTTCTTAGTTTTTACTCCGTCTTGTTGTGTACCTTCTGGCAATAGAATTGTCAGGAAATAAGCTTAGGCTTTGTCTTACGAATTTTACTATATCAAAATTGTATTGGGAAGTCAATATCATATTTATTTTTTGTTTAAAGATATGTTTAGCTGGTGTGTTTGGTAAGTTGTGTTTTTCTGTAGAATAAAAGCGCGTTTTGGTTGTGCCTATGTTCCCCAGAATCCAAGACGGTAGCAGATCGAGCTTTGAATGAAATAGAGAGAAATAACAGGTTCCATTGCTGGGGAAGCAGCACTTGTGCTATTATTCTTAAACAGGCACCGCGCCGGGAGGTTTTTTACATAGACTCTATATGGACTTTCCTCTTTAGTGCAGCGTCTAGAGTAACGCCTAGGAAGTTTGCATGTTGTATCAGGCGTAGTTGTTTATTATCAATTTGTAGGGACTAATAATGGCTTTGGTGTTCAAAAAAAAAGCCGTCATTTTTTTTATTCAAATTAGGTTTGAATTGTCAAAGTTATGAAATACTATATTTCTTACCCACCCTCCGTTTCACAATGTTGATTTCTACCGAGAAAAAAACTACAAGAAAGTCGATAATTGAGCACCTTCAGTTCCATAGATTTCAATTATTTATATTTATATAGTCTGAAATATTGTAGTATGCTTATTTACAAAGTTGTTATTTGATAAAAGACTTTTTGTTGATTTACTAATTGATAGCTTTTGAATATTATTAAGAACTTTGTTGTAAAAGTGTATATGTTGCCCTATAAAAGAGTTACTAATTTTGTGTAGACCTGTATCATTCACCAACAGCTTATTTAACAGGTTATAGTGCATCACTTGGGTTTTTGCAACGATTAGAATGAGGTCATTTGCTGTGAACCACTTTTGAAGTTGTTTTAGTTCTTTTGTCAGTTTTTGTTTTAGGTCTAGGTCTATAGTAGTTGCTGGTGTTTGTTACTATGTCGCAAGTCATCCGCAAATGAGTAAAGATCTCCGCTCACTATTTGTGTAAGTCGTTTACTTGAATAACAAAGCATAGGTTGGCGAGGGATGATTCTCTTTTTTTTTTATTATCTTAATACTGTTGATTTAGTAAGTTTGTACCTGCGCCCAAAATTTAGAGATTTACTATGTTATTATAAGAGCATAATCTTCTTATATAAAGCTTTTCCTGTAATCTTTTTTTTTACTACTAAGGTGGCGAAAACCGCAGCCTCTGGACGTTTGCAACACAAGAGGCATCACTCGCGCGTTAAAAATCTAATTGCCTCTTCTTTCTTGATGAACCTCATATTGTAGTCCTTAAAGAAAACCTTGACAGGAAGCTCATTCCACAACCTAAGCGATCGCGGGAGGAAGTTTCTCTGAAACCGCACTGTACGTGACCATTTAGATTGGATGGTGTAAGGATGAATTCCCTGCCGATGGCAAGCTGTGCGATGGTAGGAACACTTCATATTATACAAGCGGTAGAACTCACAAAGAGCGGCAAACTCTCTCCTCAGACCTAAGGGTTCGACGTCTTCACGCCTTGTGAGTTTGAGATCGTCGACGATTTCAATAATAAACAACCCGCGCATTAACGTTAAATGCGGGTTCGAAACTTTTACACATTTTTCTTAGCGCTATTAAGAATTTCCCGATTTTTTAACTTGTTGAATAAACTATTAGAACTCCATAGAATCTTTACAAAAAATAATTTAGGTATCTTAAAATTTGTGGATGCTTACGTTGGTAGGTATATCTTTTCCAACATTACAAAACTTGCACATCACGTGAATGTAATACATAATGTTTGGATCTAAGCCGCAATGCCAAGATCGTGATACGGAAGCACGCAACCTCTTTATTCACTTTCATCTCTGATGTCGCAATGGAAAATCCATTTGAACTTACCACCCCACCACATGCCAGCATTTATGAGAACTTTGTTTATTGTTTTAGTTGTTAAGTTGGACAGTTTAATTCACGTAACATACCTACTTACTCTTTCTTAAAAAACAAATTTATATACCTACTAGTTACTTTTTAATTACCCAATGCCATGATAAGAACTCACAACAAAGTGGTCATATTCTACGCAGGGCGTGTAGGCGTCTCAAGTAATGCAAAAATCAGTGACATGTCGTTGGTGTAGTTAGTGCGGAACCCTTCGTGTGCAGTTCCGATTTGCGCTTGGCCGGATTTTTTTTTTTTGTTTACGATTGTACCATTTTTCACTTTTCAACACACTTGCTGATAAATATATAAAGCAGCCTTTACTGCACCGTTTTAGCATCCATTACGCACATGTGCACATTCCTTCGGCTTGGATTGCAACCCACAACCTCGTCTGTAATGAGCAACCTAGCCCACTTGTATCACCTATATCATAAATGCGATGGTTTGTTTGTGTATCTGTTTCTATTTCATACTTTACGATCTGCCTAGGCATATTATGAAACGGCGGATTATACGATTTGCCTGCGATACATACATTTTGCTCTCGAATTCCAGTCCGATAAGCTCGAGACTTCCCAATTAGGTACCAGGATTTGTTATCGAGATGGTTATAAGGAGCTTAATACGGGCGCTGAGGGAAAATATAGCAGTCTATCGATAAATTTGTTCATATCGCCACAGGAACAACACTGGGTCTAATGTAAAATTTTAGTACTGCTCCTCATCACAAGATGTCACTAATATCAACGTGTAAGCCTTGTGTAATGAACATAAGTGTTAAATTTGAATAAAAATGGTCACATTCTTAGCCCGCCTTCACCTCCTCTATCAGCAGCTACGCCGGTTTCCAAACCACATTGTCATGTTACCATATCTAGTTTTTTCATATCGATGACTATATCTCCGTAACTATTGATCGTATGCAGTAGTTTATTTAGAGAAATTATAGATCTTATCAAAATCTTTTATTTCAGACGACAGCTGTCAAATCAGAAAGGGCTATATCTCCGTGACTGTTAGTCGTAGACTAGTAGTATGTACCTACAAGGGTTTTCCTACTCTTTACTTATCCAGCAATAGCTCGCTCCCACATCGAAGCTGTTGGGCAGATAACGTTTTTTGTAAACAACACTACGCTGTACTGTAGTGGTTGGTGGTAGTGCTGGGAGCTTATTGGGAACAGTCTCGAGCTATTCGGACTCTGGAAATCGTGACTAAAATGTGGAAGTCTGACTTACGTCTCGAAACCCGTGAATATACTTGCATAAATTATTGTCTCGAATTCCAGAGTCCGAATAGCTCGAGACTATTCCCAATAAGGTCCTAGTTTACAATAAACGTAAATAAAGTCTTAACAGTTACCAAAAAGTGTAACACTGTAATCTAGGACCACCAATTTTTTATAAAAGTTTAGGCTATAAGTCCCTATTAATGTAGGTACCATGGGAGAAAAAGTCCTTACGGTCTGTTGGTTCCAGTGAGCCGATCCACTAGTGGGTCCAGTAGGATTTCTAAGTACTCATGGTTCTACCGGTGGAACTATAAGGATTTGTGAATACTGTTGGTTCCACTATTGTTATAAAGATACTGGCCGTACTTTGAATATATGCAGCTTAAAAAAAAATCTTTCTTTTTAATCTAATTAACTTTCTGTAAAAAATAATGGATGCCATTGGTATATATGTAAATAGTAAATAGGACTCAAATAGTAGTATATTTGAATTTAA
The DNA here is from genome assembly GCA_946406115.1 of Apoda limacodes. Taxonomy (NCBI): domain Eukaryota; kingdom Metazoa; phylum Arthropoda; class Insecta; order Lepidoptera; family Limacodidae; genus Apoda; species Apoda limacodes. The sequence continues at coordinate 10,079,141 of OX291554.1, forward strand.
TAGTGAATATTTGCGAAAATGGAGAAAGATTCACGTTTTTTGGAGAGAAAAAGCGGAACAGTTTTAATTTATAATGGGTATCAATTTTATAGACACAGGGTTTATAAAGCAAGTAGTTACTCTAAAGAAGGGATAGATCTCATGAACACCTTCATTTCAAACGATGAAGGGCAATATCTCCGAAACTTGATTGTATAACAGTAGTTTCTTTTCAGAAGTGATAGATCTTATCAATATCTTCATTTCGGATACCAGCTGTCTATACACAGATAAAAAGGATTTCTCTTAACTGGACGGAGTTCTTTCTCAAAATATTTAGTTATTCCAAAAATATATTTTCTCAGATTAAAAATATATTTTTATCAAAATTACCACCCGTCTGTTTCTGATACTATTTTATTCTTAGATTTTTTGTAATTTTAAGATAAATATGCTTATTTTGAGATTTAATTTATTTCAGTAAAAAAGATGGGCTTCTTTAAAATCAAGAATTTAATCCTTTCTAAGATAAATCTCAATAATATAAACAGATGGTGTTTTACAGTTATTGATACTAAGCTAGAACGCGCTATTAAGAATTATTATGATTTAATGACTACTTTCATAATTAAATCGTTGAGGTATCAATTCGAACAAAATACAAGTCACAGACACTTATTAAGAACGCAGTTAGATCTCTTAGTATGGTGTTTTTGAATCTGTGTATAGGTACCTTTATTTGTCATTGCATATTCTCAAACAGAAATATTTATTACCTACTCTGAAGAATCAATTAATCAAATCTAATTGCTAGAAAAAAGAATAATATTTCTTATTCTAACAAAAAATTCCTTAAAGGAAAACAAAACATCTTTCATTTAAATAATAACTTATCTTTGACTCGATTCATTTGTTTAATTGCATTGAATATTTTTTGTCTTGGTACAAATAAATATTTTCAAGATTTTTTCTACTTTTACTAAGTCAATATTCTCTTACGTCTATAGGGAGAGGATCATTTTCTTGGATTTAATGAATTTGCTTTGATACAAAGCAATTTGCCTTTGTTCAAGTCTGTTTATGCCGTGTACTAAAAGTTTTTGCTAATTTACAATTTTTGTATATTTTTTTATTTTAAATTTAGTTATAAAGTATATTATAAGATATAAATAGGTCAGAAAACGTTGAAGTAAAATGATAAATTGAATTTTTGTTATTTTTTCTTATATTATACATCCTACTTCTGTAAAATAAATTTACAAAGAAAAATCGTCGTGATCGTGATAAAAAAAACTATCAATTTTATTGTTACAGTCCTAATGGTAGAACCAGTGACAAAATTCATTGCCCTTGGTTACAACCAGTCGAACTACGAAGTTTGATCACAGGCAAAGAATGACAAATGGAGCTCATGAACTTTGTTTTTATTTTTATAAACTTGAATTTTCATTTGAGTACCTAAACCTGAACAAAACACTTGTTTTTTTTTTCAATGGAACTAGTGTGAGATATTTATCGAAGGATAAAGTAACAACACTATAGTGGTGTCATGGGAACTAAAAAATACCCTTGACACCACCACTGGTGCGAGCCGGTGGTGTCACGGGCCCTAAACGAGCCCGAATACACGGGGTTTACTCCTATATATTTACTATCGAAGTGACAATGACATCCATTCATTTTAAAAAAAAAACCATGAGCTGCATATATTCAAAGTACGGCACGTATCTTAACAACAATAGTGGAACCAACAGTATTCACAAATCCTTATAATTCCACCGGTGTAACCACGAGTACTTACAAATCCTACTGGACCCACTTGTGGAACTGCTCAGTGGAACCAACAGACGTAGTAGGTACCACGGGTAAGAAGTGATATAAACTATGCACTGCGTGTTATCGGGGACAATATAGGCAAATAGCCCGCTGGTCAATTGAGGATCAGGTAAAATGCTCCGGAGGGGCTGGTTCACACTTCTGTACCACTCCTAAGGATTGTAGCGTGAAATTTCTTTATACAAACAGACTCAGCCAGTGTTCCAAGACCTCCTTTATAATTTATGCGGACTGGGTGATAGCAGTCAGTTTAAACAGTATCAAAGTTAGATCGCTTTGAGATTCGAAGTGGATACATTTATAAACAGTGGCAGGTGTACGACGGCAATTTCGCTCGAAAAAGTGGTCAAAAATGAGGATATAAACTATCATTTAAGGTGTATATTACAGAAAAATACTAAGCCGTCTTCTACCTGGAAGGGCCCAAACTTGGTAGCCCAAAGGTGGTATATTTTTAGAATTTTCATTTGATACCCCACACGATGGGGACGAAATTTTTTAAATCCCATACAAAAAATTGATGACCCCTCCCAATAAGGGAAATATTTTGAGGAACTGCGGCTCAAAATTATTGTTTTGCCCTAAAGTACCTGTGTGCCTACCAAAATGAGGACATCCGGAAGAGACATGAATGACTCTCAAAATATTTCTCATTATCAGTGGAGCCCTCATATAGATGGACAGATGACCTTAAAAGGGGTGGTTAGTGATGTATGTATGTAAGTATGTACGCGGAAGACAGATGACCGGAAGAAAGGGCGCGCCATGTGGAGAAGTCCTGTCCAGCAGTAAACGTAAATAAGTTAGTATTAACAGAAGATAGTCATTTTATCAGCACTCTTTAAATGAAACCATCGTACCTACTAAGATAATATCATTATGCTAGGTAATACTATCTATTATTATAGATAGTATTATAGTAGGTAATACAATACTGTGGATCCATGTATTTTCTTAAATTGGTGTGTTGGAAATAAATAAAACATTTAAAAAAACAATATTTTTTTATTGAATAATGATCTGGTAACAAACCTTATATTTAGGAGAAGGACTCAACTTACCTGACCCAAAATGATGGCCATGCTTAGAGCTCGTTGTGCCCGAAGTTAATCATGGAAATAAATGAACAAAAATTAGATGCATAAATAAATAAATAAAAACCGAGGAAGAATCGACGATGCCATTATATTTTGATGTTAGTTGTAAGTATGGTGGATGATTGTGGATGATCATAAAAACATGTATAAAGTACCTAGATTTAAAAGCATTACATGGTTTTAAACTTGAGAAAGAATGTAGTAGGGAAAAATATTTTAGATACCTAGATGGTGTACCTACCTAGAGAAAAATATGTTTATATACCTAATTATTCCGAAGCTTTAGGTCTTCGCAAAATTTTCTGATGTTCAGTTTCTAGCTCTTCTTATTTAGACATTTATAACTGAAGAGAAAAACAACTAAACAAGACTTGATCAAGGTGGGTAAATAGCTAGCACCTATTACCAATGTTGTATAACAAATATGAAGACCACAGGGAAAGAACGATCAAAATCACCCTAAAACTGCTTTGAGGTTAATAACGCCATCTAGTTCGTAAGACGCTAAGCTTGCTTGTCACTAGGCATGAAAAGAATATAAACGTAGTCAAAATAAATCGCGTTTTATTTTTTTTTACATAAAAGTTATTAGTGCGCATAGTCTAACTAAGCGGTAAAAGTTAAAAACGTTCGAAAACGTGTAAAACCGATCAAAGTCCGAGGACTCTGATCGGTTTTACAAGTTTTCGAACGAATAGAAGAACATCAGTTGACGTTCTCTTGCTCTGTGACATTTCTAGCAGTAACATTAATTTTTCTTTGATTTTGCTGTTGTTGCCGGTAAATTAGTTGAGTGATTTAGTAATAAGGTAATTCCAAATAAAAAGGCTCTGTACAGTGATTTACAACATTAGAAACAATTTTGCTCCCAAAAAGCTCAAGATTATTTTACTAATCCACCACAATTATAGTGACTTTGATCATTTATATGATTTAGGTTTGGGCCTGAACTTGAAAAATATTGCATAATTCTCATTAAAAATATAAAATATTTTTTTTTTAGTAAATAATGAAACAACAGTATTAGCAGTGATTTTAAGACAGAAATTATTATTATTATTATGTCATTTCTTCACGTACTTATAGAGTCTTGTAAGTTAAAATTCATTTATCTTATAATTTATAAAAAATGACTTTGAACATTCTTTACCTATACTCTTCATATATGATTATTTGCCTCTTTTTTTACCTACATACATATTTTGCCGACTATGGATCGATATTTGAAGAGCTAAAGTAATGCATAGATTTATTTACGAGAGCTGTTCTCTATTTTTTTTAAATATGACTATCTACAAACTTTCTTCCAATGTAATTTGTAATGAATTAGGCCCAAGATAACACAGATACTACCCCACAGCAACACAGCTAGGTCAATGCCCAAGTAACTATTGAAAACTATAGTATCATCTGACTATAGTCCTAGGTAGGTTTGTACACGCAGGATTCCGAAACTAAAATAACTCCATAATGCTATATTCATAGAAAACTTCATGATTCAGTGCGACAGCTCTTGTTGCCATATCTACGCACTCAGATAGTGATATAGGTAGGTATAGGTGGGTAGCAGTAATGATTTTTTGTGTTTGATAACAAGATCTGTCTCAAACAATACCACAGAACACAATCCATTATACATACAAGCGTTAGAGTTTGGGATCGTACTCTCACAGCTTGCCGTAGAAACCAAGTAGGAAGGATCAAGTTAAGATGGCAGTAGCTACTCCACGTAAGGCTGGATTTGCGACTTCTAAAGTAGCAACCGTTGCCCTGAGGTGAATTACTGCTTCTCTCTGTTAAATACAAAGTTTCTTGAACGCTGACTGCTTCATTTTTTAATGATTTCGGAACAGTCGCTGCTGGAGATGATACAGGACACCAATTCTCTACAATGGTGCGTGGCACGTACTAGAATTAAATTCCAGAATATAGTGCAACCATACCTAATGGGAAAGTTTAACTAGCGATAGTAGTAATTACGTTGTGGCTATGACAAGGGCGTAGCCATGTACAGACAGGGAGGCAACATTACTTGTCGTTTTCTTTCCAATCCAGAAGCCTAAACACGTCCTACATACGCAGTGGCGCAACATATTTGAGAAAAAACGTCTCCCGGTGTCAAGACCTTACTGCAGATAGATAGGTTTTATGCTCTGGTCTTGCAGTTCGTCAGACATTGTGGCTTTATTGTACTTATAGTCAATGTGACACAGCTGGAGCTGTCAAAGTCGTGATAGTTTCGAAGGCTTTTTCTAGTCCACGAACGCTGTGCAAATAGACCGATTATACTCCTCTGTCTGTAGTCTGGCACAGCGTATGTCCGTGGTCTATGATATTTAAGCCTTTTCGGAAACCGGCTTACTAGGGAGGATAAATTCGTCAAACCTGCTTTGCTAAACGATTGACTTAAAAGCAAGATAGGTTATAGTTCTTGCGTAAGGTGGGATATCCTTTTAAGAAAAGAAAACCCGCGCTACTGCTTCAGGGCTGTGGCACCTTCGAGCACTCGTACCGCCATCATCTAACAGTCCCACTGTTCGTCAAACCTTTTACTGCGGGTAGGGGGGTAGTTTGTTAGAGCTTGTATGTTGGGTCCTATTGGCGCGCCATCACTCTACCGCTACAAGATCATCCAAACAAGTCCCCATTAAACGTCCAACCCTCCACGTGTAGAGGGGCAGTTGGAGAATGTTTGATGTTTGGTCTTGTTGGCACGCGGTGGCGGTAAGTTGTGTCCAGGTCAAAGAAAGCAAATTTAACACATAACCTCTACGTAGCGGATATGAGCAATTCAAAAAGTTTAGCGCCACCCACTGGTTTCGATATATGTTATACACAGTATTATAAAAGGAACCATCGCTTAATGAGGGAACCTTATACATAGCAGTAAATCTGAATCCATAGGTACTAATATTATAAATGCGAAAGTAACTGTCTGTTTGTTAAGAATTAAGATAATTATTAAGATAAAATATAGCATGGAGATAGTTTGAATCCCGGGGAAGGACATACTGGCAGACTTGAAAACCGCCGCCGTTTAAATCCTTTACCGATAACCGAATTTAGGGCGGGTGGAACCGCGGGCAAAAATAATAGTCGCCGTTGAAATCCTATACCGATAACCGAATTTAGTGCGGATGGAGCCAAGAGCATAAATAGTTTATATATATTATTTTAGGACCTTTTGTATGCGGCCAAACCACACCGGACCTGATGGGTAAGAGTAAATGCGTTCCACAGAAAATTGCGCTAAGGTAAATTCGCGTATATGGATTTTTTAAATTTTTAATCAAATAGCTTTACCCTCATTATTTCCATACTTCTTAATACGTTTAGCCTCATTTCCAAAGTCAACACTTCTTTTTCTTCGGCGGCTTACTTATAGGTAGAGGTACCTACCTATTTATTTTTCACTTTCAATTTTTACCAAATTAATCTAAACAAGCTGTGACAAATCTATCGAACGAACTAATTGACGGGCGAGACGCAAGCATAAAAAAAAATCAATCCTGCTGAATGACCAATCGGGTAAGGTGGGGCTTTTTTATGCGAAATTTGAAGTTGCGTTATACCGAATCCGTGTAAAATAAGGTTAACTGTATAGGGTTTGGCAAAAATGTCTACCCCTGAAAGGAACTAGCAGTAATGCGCTTAAGCTTCTAATACTACTTAGTAAAACATAATATATACCACTTAAAATAGTACAAATTTATGTGGTACATACCTTTAGTACCTGTTAAAAGGGCTCTGATTTGAATCTAGCAAGGATGCATGTTTTTCACCTAAGTATATAATATTTATTATTATATCCTTGTTATGTTTAAATATTTAATATTAGCTAAAATGACAGGTCTGAGAATCTCACCCCACAATAGTCCATGTATATGTAATTAAATTAAAAAAATAATATAAGGCAAGGTATTGATGAGTATTGCACAGTAGTTCAAAAATTATCTTAACTGCCTTAGACGCAAGGTTAAAAATTCGAAGTAGCCACAAAACGTAAATCTAAAGCAAAAAATTTATCAATATATCAAAATGTCCAGCAAATAAATTTTAGATATTTTGGTTACCTACATAATTAAGCTTACGTTATAATATTAATCTCAATTTTAATGATTTAAAGAGGTGATCGAATACAAATACTATCGAACCAAAATCATCAAATTATGTTTCACACCTGACAAAGTCAAGAATAATGTCTGAAAATTCGTGACGTTTAGTTTCAGATCCGTAGCTTTTATTATTGATCGGTATTCTAAAACGAAAAAATACCCTTTTCTCAATACCTCGTCTTAAGGCTAGCGCATCATACAATAAACTGAGGGAAATTATTTTTAGTGCAATTTTATTGTGCGTTGTTATATAGGTCTTCATAATTCTAAGGCAGTAAACGAGTCAAAAATTTTTTCAGCTATCTGCAATAATTCTTATTTTACAGAACCCATTTTATACTCTTCGCAAGAAAGCTCTTTGGATTTCTATGACCACCGAACTGGCTTCACTGTATTGCACTGCTGTTATATGTTATAATTATATGTTAATTGTACAACCTTGCCTTACGAGGTAACTACGAGTTCAAATCTAGCACCAAAAATTCCAATCACAGCTAAATTTATTGCAATGCGGGGCAATTAGCAGCCCCGGTTTACAGCAAACACTGAGAAGGGATCTATATCGTCTTGGCTACAATGACAACCTATTTGTATATACATTGTAACTGAACCACCATGTCCAGTAAGAAGACACTTACCCAAACTTTTAACAATGCGAAAGACATTACCAACAGTGCCAAAACTGGTCTCATCGCACATATACATATATGTGACTGCACGAAATTTAACGCAGCATTTGGTTTATAGATGAGGAAACAAA